>CM076600.1:104260000-105510000 GCA_038502835.1 Octonoba sinensis | reverse complement strand
TTCCCCACCAATTCTGTACAGTAACAACCGAATCAGCCTTCTCCAGAAAGTGCAAGTTCAGCTAAATTTGAGTCATATGATTTGATGCCTCGTTCCTATGGAAACCGAGAATTTCGGACAGTGCTGCCTTTCCTATCGATGGATTTCTGATTTACGATTTAGGTTAAAGGATAACTTAGCTTTGTGGTATCTGTCTTCTTATATAATACGATTTAAAAGACGGGAAAAAAGTATCAAGAATTCTGGTCTGGTGCTTCTTATTGAAATCAGCAAAGGTGAGAAAAATTTTAAACAAAAACATGTCTTAGTGTTTTGATAACAATCTTGTATTTTTATGCTTTAATTTTGCTTAAAAATAAATAATATACTTGAAACTAAATTTTTATCCTATAACAAAGGAACGAAAAGCTCGGAACGGAATATTGTTTCCTACCCTTCAGAAATCGGTGTTATTTTCAGTTAATTTATTAGAAATTCCAAGATAAATTGAAAAAAAAAGAATAAAAAAATTTCAGCAACTAAAATTAAGAAGCAAGATCAGTAACGAAGCTAAACTGCTGCGAAATGAGAAAAAATAAGTAAAGACAGTACTTGAAGTAAGAAACCAAACGAAATAGCCAAATTGAATAAGCAGAAAGAAAAACCGAGCTGAGTCATCAAGAGAAATAACCTAATTTAAAAATAAAAGCGATAATCAAAGTAATAATTCTAACGAACTAATCAAATTTAACAACTAATGTGAGTAACAAAGTTGAGTAAATAATCCAGTCCAAAGGAACTAAAAAAGTGCGTATGTAAATAATTGATTCAATAACTAAAATTTAACAAAATTAAAGACCGCTAAAAGGACTGAAACGAGTACACTCAAAATAATACACTATAAAGATTCGAATTAAATTCGCAGGAAGAGCTCTGAGAATAAAAAAAAATATATATTCATTCACTAACAAACGATTCTGTGCTTAAATATATGTAATTATAATTATTTATAAGAAAAATAACGAATATTTATCCTTATTATTGAAAAGTTAAATGGGAAACCCCCATTTAGTATGTTCTAACATACAAATAATCTCTACATTGCGAAAAGGACCACTATATTTTTATCTCTTTTGATTATGTTTCGTATGTTTTCATAGTCGTTTAATTAATACACATGAGTTTCTTGATAAACATACACACCCATTATATATATATATATATATATATATATATATATATATAGCGGATAGTTCTTGTTAATATTGATACATTATTAGCTATTTTTTGCATTCTCAGAATTGATCAAAAGCAGAAAGGAAAGCCCTACTTTGAGAAAGTGAATCTTCTTCTGCAAGGCGGGAAACATGAGAAAGAGCATATGATACGAAAGAGCAAAGAAAAGTTCCATTTCTTCTTCGCGAATGTTACTCAGAAGTTCGAGGAAACTACCATCGGAGATGGGATGAAAAGTGAACTACCACCATTTAGTTTCATTACGTATTTCACGAGTGCAAAACTTCAATTTTTATGTTTATAGAACATATCTTGTAAGAAAGTTTCTAAATTTGGTTTAAATTCGGCAGAGCATCTACTTCAGCTTACTACTTTAAAAATTTTTCTCAAAGTGCCTTTTTTATGCTTTTCTCTAACATTTTTAGTTTTTTCATTGCGCTTAATAAATTATGCAAAAAAATCTTTGTTGTTAGGCTAGTGATGAAATGAATTTAATAATTTTATCTTTGTATTTATGACACATAGCTTGCAATTTCACGATCTTATACTGCATGAGAATTGTCAGACACTGTTATTTTATTATCGATGTTTATTTCGTACCACTTTTGAAATCAATATTTCCCCCTATCTCAAGTAAGAGAAATACCTGAAATTTTGCAGGCAACATGACATTTCTATGACAAGACAGTTCGATAAAAATATTTGTACCTTATTATATTGCTTAATTTTTATTTAAGCTTGCTATTATGGTCTCAAGCACGCTAACTCATATTCATCTTTGCACCATTTTAAAACTTGTTGAAACCGCACAAAAAGAAATTTATCTGAAGTCTGCCCCATCCAAATATTGCCCGATCCGCAGGCTGCCCGAGGCAAAGCCCAGATTTAATTTCTTTGAAAGAAAGTAAAAGCAAAAATAAAACTCATACAGTAAACCTTAAATTTAACTATTAATTATGACATTAAGAGGAATAAATGTTTACAAAAAAAAAAACTAATGAAAAGGACAATTAAAAGGGGGACGGGACGGGGGAAGAATAGCGCAATTATCCGCAATGTAATTTTCTGTAAATATGTCTTCATATTGCAATACTAGGATTTTTGAATTTTACTTGTCTAGTACGCATTGGTTTAAAAAATGATATCAAGAGATTTCTAATTGAAAAAGGAAAATTATTAACCTGCCGGTGTTAAGATCTATGAGATATATTGAGTCTTGATATGCTTTCTGAAAGAATACTCAAATACATAATTTCTGAAAACAATATCTTTGATTATATATATATATATATATATATATATATATATATATATATATATATATACCAGTAAGCAAGGCGGTCATACGAAATGACTGCTGTTCTAGATATTATAATGTTCTAGATATTATAAAGTTATAATTCTCCCAGTAACCGGAAATGCACATCTAATCAAAGAGATATTTATCAGGTAGAACAGTAAAGTGAAATGAATAAATAATAAACATATAATAATTTCGGGAAAAAATATTCTTACCCTTCTCCCCCAAAAAAACATCTAAGTTATAATAATCTGTAAAATAAAAACATTATTTACTATATAATCAAATTGTTTGTGAAAAAAATTTATTTATATCCAACGTAATCATCGTCAAAACAATAGTTTTAACGCAACTGGAAAAAAAGCGCTGCCACTTTAATATTCATAAAAAGCAACAATGGCAACTTCATTACAGTTACGCAAGCAACCAATAAGCTATCGGCGACAAACAGACACTTAAGCCGCTTATATATTATAAGATAAGATAAGATAAAGGGTGTCTTTTTAGAGGCAGAGAACTAGAAATAGAAATTAAACACAAAAAATATATTTAATATTCATGTAATTTGTTTTATTTGAAGGATAATTTTACTGCCCATATTGTTTGTATATGATGTCGGGCATGTGAACGCCGCTGTTGGCGCGTGCGTGACGTCACCTGGAAAAGTGTGTGAGAAAACTGGACACTTTTCGCAGTAGATTTGTTAACTAGCCACCTCGTTCTTGCGATTTGAAGCCCTTGGATTACTTCATCTGGGGATATGTGAAGTCCCTTGCCTACGCTGTTAAACCAGGAACAATGCAGCTAACAGAAGTCAAGATTCGGCGCATTATTGCCGACATTCAGCCAGATGTACTGCGAAAAGTTGGTGAAAACTGGACCTCCAGGTTACGCCACGTACGCACCAGCCGTAATGGCCACATGCCCGACATTATATTCAAACATTAATGCCATAAAATTATCCTTCAAATACAACAAATTACATGAATATTAAATACATATTTTTGTGTTTTATTTACATTTCAAGTTCTCTGCCTCTAAAAGAAAAACACCCTATATATATATATATATGGAGAGAGAGAGATGGAGGAAGAATAATAGATAATCAAGATTTATAATTTTTTATTCTTAACGGCATTTATTCGCCTTTTTAAAAATCATAAGCATATGTAGGAACAGGAACACTTGAATTACTAAAGACTAAACTAAACCGTTTATAGCAAGCAAAAACAGGAAAAGATGCTGAACAGAATTTATCTTTTGTTTGCGAAGAGAGATTTAAAATTTTTGTAAACTGGCTTCAGTACCCCAACAAATCATAAATCTCCTATCCATAGCTCCTTTTCACCGTTTCGAACAAGATTAAAGGCTAGTCTTACGGAGAAATTAAATTCTCAAATGATGAACATTATGACTGTCAGCAGCGTTATTAAAACAAGATTGAAAATGAACGATGCGTTTTAGGTTTCAAAAGTGGGTAGGAGCATCATAACTAACGGATGCGTAGCTTTATACGACAGTTTAAAACGGTAAATTAACTTAGAGTATGTAGAAGAAAATTGTGTTTTCTAATTGCTATAAACAAATAAATGATTGAAATATATAATTGAAAAGCAATTTATGTATTTGAATTAAACTATGTTGTTAATAAACACAAAATTAACAAAAGTACCTATCTTTAAGAGTATTTTTAGTACTATTCTCTTCTGGTTAAAGATGAAAAGTAAGTTGAAATGTTTTGAACATTTTTTTATAACAGTATACAAGTTTATGCGGATTCTAAATGATTAAAGTATAATAATCAAAGTGATTACTTGATGTTTTTGGAATTTTATGAATTGGTTGTACATATGCTCAGTATATTTTTAACTTTAGAATTGTGAATCGATATGCTAATTAAAGCATTCATGACTAAAGAAGGTATTTTGATGTCCCAATCACATCTGTAGATGTTGAAAAAAGCTCCCTCCAGACGTGAAAATTTTCTTTCAGCCGAGTGGTGCACTTAAACAGTTTAAAATAATAAAGTAAACTTAATATATTCTATCTAATTATGAATGCATGTCATTTCATGAAGTATAATTTCCGAAGTATATTGAAATTTAAATTAGTATGTTTGTTTTTCGTCTGCTTTTCAGTTTTTCGTTTTAGCGATTACCATTTTCATTACAAACTCGAATCGAAATGTGGTTCTTCTGTAAGTATATTTTAATACAATTGTAATCCTATGAAAAAACTATTGATTTACATTAGCATTTGCAAACATAGAGGGTTTTTCAGAACATTTTTTAAAAAATCTTAAAGGCAGTTTTTGCTGTTTTATAAAACATGGTTTAAAATGAATAAAAATAAAAGGAAAACTTAAATAAATGAAAACTCGAATGAAAAAAAACCGTCTACTTTCTTTTCATACTTTTAACTAATTAAATCACCAGCAACTGCTTCAACTGTATAACTGTCTATAAGCTGTTCCTGACTTTTGAGTTGGGAATTCTTAGGGTGTTTTCACACCAAAGGTGACAATATTCCTGACTTTTTTCATCTGCGCAAGCGCAGAGCATACCTTTGCCTTCAAAAATATGGATGATGATGAGGAAAGACAGGAATATTCTCTTTGTCGCCTTTGGTATGGAAGCACTGTGAGAGTTTGTGATGGACTGGTTGGATAAGAATGCTGCGTGAACTAATTATAATTACTAGTAAGTAGATTTTAATAAGTTATGTGTGTATTAAATAGATTCAAATAATTTTTGCATGAGCTTGTTTTCTGTTCATGTAAATAAAATGTTATTGCTCTTTATAAATTAGTTACTTCAAACCTTATTATATGATACTCATAAGTTGGAGTGTCACATAGTTATATATGGTGACTGACATTTTGGTACAGATAAAGTTTTTTCCCGGTAATTATGAATCAAATACTATTTTTTAAAAGTGTCTTATGGTATTGTACGTATTAGCAAACACAACATTGTTAGATGGAATTTACAAGTACAATTGCGACGCGTGATTTGAATTACTAGAAGAAACCCCTTAACATCTCCACTCACTGCAGTAAAAAGTTTCTGTGTACTCTGAAGGACGCACAGTAAATTTTCATTGGAAATCTGAGCCTGAAGTTGGTTTCGTTCACGAATACGGTAAGTGAAATAGTACTGATTTATAATTTACGATGTTATTGTTAGGCGGGCTCGTCCCAATAGATGACAACAGGTTTCCCGATGTCGATGTCGTATTCCTGTTTCTCATGTAATTGTAGCTAAGGAAAATCTCTACTAATAATAAAGCAGCAAGTATGTGTGTGTGTGTGTGTGTGTGTGTGTGTGTCTGTGTCCGGCGTAGGGCCCAGACCGTCCGACGGATTTTCATGAAATTTGGCACGAAATTAGTTTGGAACATGGGGGTGTGCACCTCGGAGAGTTTTTTCCGAAATTCGAATTTGTTCTTCTTTTATTCCAATTTATAGCCGAAAGTTTCATAAAATAATCATTTTCTATGGGAAGGAATTATCGCATCGCTTCGAGCTTGATACCGTTGAAAAGCGTGTAAAAAAACTACCCCGGGCGGAGTTTCGCTCTGCGTGCGAAAATTCGAAGCCTCTAAATTACCTAGAAAAGAAGTTATAAGCATTTTTCTCTGCAGTTCGAAATTATTTTTTCACGCTAATTAACTTTAATTTTAATTGTTACCATGCCGACTGACTATTAATCATTTTTTCTTTCAACGAATTAAAATTTATTGCTAGCGGTTTTCAGCATTTTGAGGAGCAGCCGATTTTTAATTAATTAATTTATTTTTTTAGATTTTGATTATTATTTTTTTAAATCGAATTGAAATTTATTTCATGTGGCTCACAGGCGGTTGATAGTTTTATTTTGATTCCCTTATTTTGACATGTATTTTACGGGACCATTTTCCATACTGCACAGGGGTTTTTAAAAGAAATGTTATTCTTTATAGCGATTTTTGTTATTCCAGCTTATTACTATTTATACTTTCATTTATTTTATTCTTTTTTTCGCCTGTGAATTAGCACATATGGTATTTTTCTATTTGAGCTCGGATGAAAGGTTCATTCCGCTTTCAAAGCTTTGCTTGCTGCTGTTTGTTTCTGCAAGCTACAAAATTTCGTCTTTCTGTTTTAAGCCGGGTCCCGGCGCTACGTTTTGCACAACTTTTTGTCTCCGCAGTTCAACACGCTGCAGATAAAACGTTGCGTATAGATTAGAAAAGTGCGCAGTTTTGAGTCCGGTGCGAAGACTGTACAGTTGCAGCGATAACTGAGCTGGAAAGCATAGATGTCTTTGAACTGTGCAGACAAATCGGCACATGTAGACGGTAGCACCCTTTTCCGATTCATTTTGTTTCTCAGTTTCAATTCGTCAGGTGACGATGGCCGACTTTCGGCAATGTTCTCAGGAGTTTCTCACAAAATTTATTGCATTATGCGAAAGTTTCCCATGCATTTGGCGTGTCAAATCCAAGGAGTATAGTGACAGGGATAAAAAGGGGGACGCTTATGAGAGTTTAGTGGAAAAATTCAAAGAAATTGATGCAACCGCAAACAGAGAAACAGTTGTAAATAATTAATTATTTGAGAAGTGTTTACCTTAAAGAATTGGCAAAAGTTAATAAATCTATTCGATCTGGGGCTCGAGACGAAATCTACAAGCCATTTCTCTGGTATTTTGATTTGTTACATTTCCTAAATGATCAGGAGACACCAAGGCAGTCTAGGAATACCATGGATGAAAATAAAGAGACTGCAGTTGTCGAACCACCAGAACAGGCAACAAAAAACTATTTATTTTATGCAATCATTTGACCACTTTGAACGCCGGGTACTCAGACGTTCCAGTCTTTTTTTTAACATGACATCATGCCAAAATTGACCAGAGTAGTACCTCCTTCATGACGATATCGCACAAAACTGTGAGAAATATACATATATCTCTGTACCATGTAGACGCATAAAAAACTGCAACGTTTTCCTTCAGTCTTAAGACTGCGCAGACAAAAGGTTGTACAAAACGTGGCGTCTTTGCCCGGCTTTAATGTCAATAAATAAAAAATAAAAATTAATTATACTAAAAATTTAGTAATTAAAACTATTCTAATTTATTATAATCGCCCTTTTTATGTGATTTCTTGAACTAAACAAACAAAATGCGTGTTCTTTCAAATATTTTCTTTTTGTTTTGTTTCGTTTCTTTCTTTCCTTCCTTTTTCCTTTTTTATTGTGTGTGTTCTGTAAAAAAAAATGCTTAAATGTGTAGGATCTCTGGCTGATTGCCGTGGGCAGCTAATTTTTAATTATGTGGAATGCTATACATTTTGATAAAGTAACATAATTTACACCTAAAAAAGTTATCACTATATACACAAAGGGAAAAACCGACTGGTCTTTTCATTTTTTTACACGGGCATAGCCGTGCGGGTACCGCTAGTATACATATAAAATCCTTATCTGCTGCGATTACTTCCAATTGAATTTCTTCCTGTTTGATGTTTAAAATATCGTTTTTGACCCCTGATACGAATTAATAATTTTATTTGTTGAGGAATACTTACACAGTTAAAAATGATGTACTTAACAAGAAGTTCCGCCCAGAACTATACGAGCCTACTTTCCACTGTTACATCAATATCAAATTTATATTCTAGCTATCTCTCGCTCTCTCTCTTTCTGATTTAGCTTTAGTTCTAAATTACTTCAAATATACTTTTTCCAACAGTAATATATATTCATTCATTCATTCATTCATTTGTAAATTTCCTTAAAAGTCCAGATCAAAAAGTTTTTTGGGAAAATAGGCTCGTTTATTTCTGGATGAATTTCGTATCTGTACATGTTCTACGTCATAACTTTTTCCGATAAAGTTTGTTCCAAGCAACTCCGTCTGACAGAACAGGATTTATATAGCATTGAAATTTCCCTGTCACGCGAATGCTATTATTATTTTTTTTAACTGTTCAAAATTGAACAAAAACTATTCAAATCAAAAACTGTTTCCCGCTGAGAACTTCTTCGAATAAGCTTGTTCAAAGGAACTTGAATCTTATGCCCAGAGTTTACGTAATATTTTAAAGATTTTTTCTGATTGAACGAATGAATAAATAAATTAGTTAAAAAATGAATGAAGAAATAAGTGAATGAATGAATGATTGAATGACTTTATATTAACCTTTAAAAAAAGGTACATTTAAAGTAATTAAGAGCTACAACTAATTGAGAAAGAGAGAGAGAGATAGCTAGATCATAAATTTGAATTTGATGTTATATGGGAAAGACTCTAGGCGGAACTCCTTGTTTTTTTTTTTTTTTCCTGCGTTCAAGGGAAAGTTGGCTAAAAATCATAAATAAATGAATAAATAAGCTTTTTAGCAAAATAAACTCAAATAACTTATTATACCCATAACCCCCCTTTTTTTTGTACCAGAGAAAATGATTTTTAATTGAAAATTAAAAATTTAAGCTAAATTAAAGTTAACTAAAAGCACGTTTTTCTGGAAACGTTCATATTGCAAATGCAAATTAAAAATTTAATAAGAAAATGTTGTTGAACCAAGATTAAACACAAAGATTAGAAATTTCAAAACTTTTAATGAAACGTGAATATACAAAATAAAAAGCCACAGTAAGAATTTAAACAAAATTTTCAGACAACGTGAAAAATGCATTTGGAATCAAATCCTATTCGTTTACCATAAGGAAACTCAGTTTTATAATTATTTCAACATATATTATTTAATTGTGAAATAAAATTAAAATAGGTTTTGTAAACAGATGTTTGTAGGTGCAATGTATTTGTAATTCAAAAATTCAACAAAAGCGAAAAATTCATTATAGTTGTAGGAAAAAGAAATCCAGATATGTATAAACCAAGCGGGCCGCTACTCAAATACAAAAACTGTAGATGATTTTAGAGATTGGTTAAGCATTTAGGCATTGTTTGCCGAAGACAGCTAATTGGTACTAGTTTCGTGTATATATAAACATAAGTATGTTATGTCTCTAAAATGAAATTAAATGAAAGTGAAATGTAAATAATTCAGATAAACACAAATTCAAATTTAGCAATTTAAGTATTGTAATTCTTATCGCACAACAAAACATCGTAAATTGCATGGGATAAAAGTTTTAAAATGTCAGTAAATGCTACAAGGAAGTGGTTTTTGAGTAATTTGTCGTCAAAAAGTTGTTAGTTGCAGGCATCTTTACAAACACTTGCTGGAGTTGCAAACATTTAATATTGAAAAAAAATTAAATAACATAAGGAATTTGCTGAAAATTGTAAGCAAAGTTTGAATTACAAATACACATAGCTTGAAAATAAATTGAAATGAATAATAACTCTTATAAATTTCTACGCACTGAAAGTTGTGACATGAATTAAATAGTAAAGTAATTCTAAGAAAATGTATAGCTAAAAAGGCGTTCAACCACACTCTATTCTTCACCATGATTGCAATATAACGTTATGATATGCATTACATATAAATATGATATAATTAAATTACATATAAGTTATTGCAGTCATGAAGCAAATGTATGACTGCAATAAATTATCCAATAAATTACATCAAATAATACATTAATAAAACATTGATGAGAAAATTCTAGTACTAATGTAAATACGTAGAAAACATTAAGCTTGACAAAAAATAAAGTTTATCTTGTAATTGCAATCATAACGAAAAAAATATTGTCATTTCCTTTCAAAGAATACGTACAGTTGGTAAACACTAAACACACGGAGAAATTATTTACAATAAAATATTCACTATCAGTCATGCGGAAACAGCATGCCATATACGTATATAATCAAAAACTCACGCTATAAATTATACCATTACGGATGAACAATGATGAAGCAAAAGAAAGTTATGAAAATAGTGCAATAACATCCATAAAAGTTGCATAAATTAATATTTCTTACATAAATGCAACCAGGAAACAAAATTAAGTACAAGAAAAAACTATATTGGTTCAACATGTTTCTAAAGCACTGAGAACATGCTAAGAGTAACTTTCAACTTATTTTAGCGGAATTTCAATGAACTGATGACATGCATGCGTAAAACTAAAGAGATATTTTTTTTTTTTTTTTTTTTTTTTTTTTTTTTTTTTTTTTTTTTTTTTTTTTTTTTTTTTTTTTTTTTTTTTTTTTTTTTTTTTTTTTTTTTTTTTTTTTTTTTTTTTTTTTTTTTTTTTTTTTTTTTTTTTTTTTTTTTTTTTTTTTTTTTTTTTTTTTTTTTTTTTTTTTTTTTTTTTTTTTTTTTTTTTTTTTTTTTTTTTTTTTTTTTTTTTTTTTTTTTTTTTTTTTTTTTTTTTTTTTTTTTTTTTTTTTTTTTTTTTTTTTTTTTTTTTTTTTTTTTTTTTTTTTTTTTTTTTTTTTTTTTTTTTTTTTTTTTTTTTTTTTTTTTTTTTTTTTTTTTTTTTTTTTTTTTTTTTTTTTTTTTTTTTTTTTTTTTTTTTTTTTTTTTTTTTTTTTTTTTTTTTTTTTTTTTTTTTTTTTTTTTTTTTTTTTTTTTTTTTTTTTTTTTACTTGCAACAGCACGAAAACCAAATGCAGGTATGCGTGGTATGTACTCACATTTTGAGAAAAAAACATTGCTAATGAAATTTTTCCCTGTTACCGGTATTAGAGCAGAACGCATTACAATTTTAGTGAAGTGAGAGTGGGAGATGGTTTTCAAAATGTTCAATTCACGTGCAAATAAATTTGAATTGAAATATAGACAGACGTATGTATCTCTATCTTTGAATTTTCCAAGAAAAATCCTTAATTCCTATTGCTATGAAAATATGACTCTCTTTTGGGGTATTTTTACTTTCTTGAAAATGCCCATCACGATCAGTGGAAATGGTTATTAAGTCTCCAAAACATATTTTATTTATTTATTTTTGAATCTTTTATTTTTTAAACAGAAATGGAGTGCAGAAGAATAGTGTATATTAATAATCTAACGTCATAAAAATAAAAAATAGTGCAGCACCAACCATTTAGTTATTTTAGTATGGAATATTTTCATTTATTAGAGTTTTGCCTTGATTTACATTGCAAAGCGGAAAAAGAAAAGGAAACGAGAAAAACCTGTCTGTTTTTGAGGCCAGTAAATTCGAAATCAATCTAAAATTTCGCCAGTTTATCCAGTTAGAGAAATCTTTCCTCAATGAGTAGAATACTGCCAAAATTTGGATACCACACTATATTTTTCAATTATCGAAACATACCCTGATGACTTGCTTTCTGGCTCTCATTATAATATGCAGTATATGTCTTATTAGGCCGTGGTAACCTAGTGGTTAGCACATCGGACTTCCACCTGGAAGGTCGCGCGTTCGATACCCACTGAAGACCACCATGTATACTTGGGGATATGTGCATGTAAAATCCATCGACCCCACTACCTCTCCCCGTGCGTAAGCAATCCTAAGGCCTCGGCTAACAGGTAGGGGTCTGGTGGAGAAAAGTATATGTCTTATTTTAAACTGATATTCTTTAAATCATTTTATCTATTTGCATTTAGCTCTCTCTTCTTCAGTAAAAGGGAAATTCCCGTGTTTTTTGACGTCACTTAAATTATTATTTTTATATATATATTTTTGTGTAGATATATCTGTATATATTTTTATACAGATAGAAATATACAACTTGATCTGTGCCTATTATTACTACTGTTAAGGGAAAACCTCAGTAATTAATTGACGTATTGTTCAAGAGCAATAAGAAATTCAGCTCTTATTCGATACTTGCACTAGATTAATATAAGTATAAGTTGCTTTACTGCACAATAATCAGATCAACAAAAAGGTTTCCATAAATGCGCTTTCTTTTAGAAAGAGATTCCTTGTCAAAATTTGGTAAGAATTCACACATAATAATTTACAATCATTTGAGTAATTGTGCTTACATATTTGTGCTTACTTCAACGGAAATAAAACTGATGAACATAATTAACTTGAATTTAAATGTTTCTGATCTTGCTATTAATTGAGCTCTTAATTCTGACTTAAGAATCTACAATAATTGTATTTTTTGTAGTATTCTGAGTAAACCGACGATAAAAATATCCTTCACTTGCTATAAACGAATAATTTGTAAACCAAATATGCGGTTTAAAACACAAATAATAATAATAATAACAACAATAAAATAAATAAGCAAATAATTAAGTAAAATTTCGCAATAGGCAGCTGTTTAGGATGGCAAATTTATATTTTACATACTCTTTTACTTCTGTTAAAATAAAATTTCGGTGAGTTTCCATTTTCTCTAACGTTATATTTTTCTTATACTAAATAATATTTATTAATACATCTTTATGAAAACGAGATAAAGATTTAAGAATAGTCACTTGAAAAACTCCAGACCAGTATTATGCCCTTGTCATGACAATGAGTAAATGCTGTAAATAAACAAAAAGGTACAAAGACTCATCACTTCTGGATAAGCTTAACTATTCAATTTTAGAAAAAACGTCTTTTAGACCTCTTGAGTTTTCAAAAAAAAGTGGGTTTGTTTTATCTTTTAAGAGGAACAAGAGGTTGGAGAAGTCAGGCATCAGGCTTACCCCTGCTCAGAAGGGAACTAAATTAAGGCCAGACTATGAAGAAATTCTTAAGTAAAACATCATTCAGAGAATAACCATTTGTAGCCATCGTGAATAAGTGTTTAATGTAGGTTAGTATTCCAGATAAATACAAGCATAATGATAATAATAATAAAAGGCGCAAAAAATATGAAATCTGCAAACACCATGCACAGTTCTAAGTAAAACAAGAAGTTCCGTCTAGAACTATACGAGCCACAAAAAGTGTTCAAATCAATTTTTCACGCCGAGAGCTTCTGCCAATAAGCTTGCTCGTACGAACTTGGATCTTGTTCCCAGAGTTTACATAAATTGCTTCATTTGTGCCCATAGGCGCTAATGTTAAAATTTTTTGAACTGTTCAAAATTGAACAAAAAATTGTTCAAATCAAAAAGTAAAACATGGAAATGAGATGTCCTCGCCGAGATCTTTCGAATGCAAAAAGAATTTTTCCAATCGGACAATTCGTTCAAAAGTTATTAGGGGGGGACAGACCGACAGACCGACAGACAGACCGACAGACCGACAGACCGACAGACAGACCGACAGACAGACCTACAGACAGACCGACAGACAGACAGACAGACCGACAGACACACTTTTTCCCCATCTCAATACCCTACTTTCAAATTTTTTATTTTTCAATCTTTATTTAATTACTTCACTTATTTTTGACTTTTCTTGATTTTTAACGATATTTTCACGATACATTAAGCCTTCTTTCATGCTTTATTATTATTTTTTTTTACTTTTACGGGAAAGTAGGCTAAAAAATCATTCTAAACTAAATGAAAAAAACGCATTTCTTTCCTAAATGAAGGCAGTGTCGTCGTAGAACACATATATGGGATTAAATTTGCAATGCAACTTCTTGTCACTTATTTCGTAATGTAAGGAGCTAGTACAGCGTATTAAAATAGAATTTAAGAAGTTTATTTTCTTTATTTAAACCATGTCTTTTCTTTTCTTGAGATCGCATAGAATGTATGCTAAACGATCAGTTCCAACTCGTGCAGTATTCAATTCAGCAGTTACTTGGTAATGCAACCGTTGGCAACTTTATCGCTCAGTATTGCCGACTTTAATAATAATCACCCAGCAGCAGCATAAGGAGTACTGTTACCCAATGACTTTACGAAGCTGTATGAAAGTGAGCTCAGAATAGTGAGCTTGAATATTGAGTCTATTAACTACTTTTGATTAAGTGTCAAATAACTTGTTTATAACTAAAACATTTTAAAGAAAAATTTTGATCAGAATTCATGAAATCTGTTTCTTTTAAAAATACTATTTCAAAATTTCATTATAAAACGTTTTTATATACCAGGGATCACGCCAGAGAAAATTCGGGTCTGTTTTGGAGCCTTAACAAACCAAAAACCAAAACGGACTCTTCACACAATTCCAATTAATAAAAACGTACCCTTCACGAAATTCAAATCAATCAAAACGGAACCTTCACAAAATTCCAATTAATCAAAACGTACCTTTCACGAAATTCAAATCAATCAAAACGGAACCTTCGCAAAATTCTAAGCTTCCAAATCGTATTTTTCACACCGTTATTTATTACAAAAGCGGCAAATGGTGATAAAATCTTTCATTACTTTTTGTTTAAATTTTCAATTTTCACAGAATAGTTTGATTAAAAAAAAATCTCTTTAAAATTCACAAAAAACGGACCCTGTTAAAAATTGCTTTATCTACCCCTGTATGCAGAACAGTTATTTAAGGAAAATAAAACTTTTGAACAGCAGTCAACTTATTAAGAAAAGGAAAAAATAGTAAGTAAATCCTATTTACCTTTTTTGCACACCATTCCATCCCGATCTAATGGAAAAATTTGTTCGAAAAAAGAAACATACTCACAAGAACACTTAAAACTCCACAGACAAAGCTTCATAAACTTTTGTTCGATTTCATTCAAATGAAATCGTCTGCGGTTTCATGTGTACTATTTTTATGTTAGCAGACGATAAATTAAAAATCAATTCTTCCCTTAAAAAAATTATTGAATAAATTGCAATATTAATATGTAACATTAAACAATTTTATGCGTTAAAGTAAAATGTTTTAGTGGCAAAAATAAATTAATATAATAATTATGTTTGAAAAATGCTTTATGTTCCTTTCGAAGAATCATTCTTTTATATTATCGTCTGTGACATTCATTTAAAATATCGTCTGCGTTTGTTCTTTATCACGTTAGATGGCAACATGTCACAGTAAGCGCGAAAGCAAAAAAAAAATCGTCTGCCATTTTCATCGATATCATTTTATTTTAATTGAATTACTATTTTTCCTATTTACGGTTTTTTTAAGAATGAGGGACGGAAAGGAAAGGGGAGAGGCGAAGCTCTAAACCTGTCAGGCATTTTTAATTCATTTATTTACATATTTGTTACTTTAATTAGTTAATTTATTTATTTTTTGTTTCTGGAATATTTCATTTCTCTACTGTGTTTTAAAGAAAATTTGATCCAATGTTGTATCTATACTTACTTTTTCATTTACTTTCATTTAAATTTTTATTCTTTTCCGAGGGCTAGGGGTTTTTACAGTAAAATAGATTAAAAAGGACTTACCGGGAAAATTATCTCAATTCAAACACAAAATGCAACAACAACAAAAAAAAAAGGTGAACAAATTAAAATTGGGGGGGGGGGGGGAGAAATAAAAAAAAAGAAAGAATAATACTGCTTTTAATGACAATAGCTACATTTTTAGTAAGCCACATTCGGCAAAAAAGTGATTTATTATTTCATAGTCTTAATTATTAGTTTCTAGAAATTTATAAGCACAATATGTCCACTCAACGAAGCTATCAGATTTCAATTCTACCATTTAATGTTTGGGTCTGCAAAGAATTGTTTAAATGATTATTTAAAATAATTTATTTTTAAATTTATGTTTTTTATTTTGTTTTATTTTTTTACGCTCACGCATATATAAGAAAAGTAAGATACAAAATGGAAAGTTAAGAAATTAAACGGGAAGCAAAGAGCTGGTTCGTGATAAGGAGGAAGAATCAACTTCCACTTCACAAGCCTCTTTCTGCACTGTGTAAAAAACGATTTAATTTCGTTTTACTATAATTCAGTAGATCAGTGTGCAACTTTCGTCAATGTTAAGTATACGGAAAAATCAATTCATCTTTCTATTCATACATATTTTTTAAACGTCTTTTAGTCATTCGTAATTCATTCATTCACTCACTCATTCGTGCATTTATTCATTTATTTCAACATACATTCATTCAAAAAACTTCATGAGAAAATAGGCTCGTTTAGGTTTGGTTGAACTTCGTATCTGTACATGTTCTACGTCATAACATCTTTCCGATAAATTTTGTTCCATGCAAAGCCGTCAGTTAGTTCAGGATTTATAAAGGATTCAAATTTTCCCGTAGCCGGTAATGTTTTTTTTTTTTTGAACTGTTCAAAAATGAACAAAAAGTGTTCAAATCAATTTTTCACGCCGAGAGCTTCTGCCAATAAGCTTGCTCGTACGAACTTGGATCTTGTTCCCAGAGTTTACATAAATTGCTTCATTTGTGCCCATAGGCGCTAATGTTAAAATTTTTTGAACTGTTCAAAATTGAACAAAAAATTGTTCAAATCAAAAAGTAAAACATGGAAATGAGATTTCCTCGCCGAGATCTTTCGAATGCAAAAAGAATTTTTTGAATCGGACTATTCGTTCAAAAGTTATTAGGGGGGAACAGACCGACAGACACACCCGACAGACACATATTTTCCCCCATCTCAAAACCCTGCTTTCAAATTTTTTATTTTTCAATCTTTATTTAATTACTTCACTTTTTTTTTTACTTTTCTTTATTTTTAACGATATTTTTACGATACATTAAGCCTTCTTCCATGCTTTATTATTATTTTTTTTAACTTTTACGGGAAAGTAGGCTAAAAATGAGAAAATGTACTTGCTATTTTTAAAAAAGTAATTTTGACAAAAAAAAGGAGTCTTCGGCAGTTTTAAATACTGATAATGCTTACTTAGGAATTAAAGTTACAGAAATGGCAAGCATTGTCTTATTTTCATTGCAACAAATTAAAAGGTTTATAGGACAAATTTACGTTGCTAATTAATACAGGGCTTTTTTAACGATTACTTCTTGATAACAATAATGTTTGTGTCAAAACTAAATTGTTCTTTTAGTTACCACGGCAGAGACGTCAGAAGGATTCAAGAATGTGAGCAGTTTGCTCGTTTCTTTAGAGCAGGAAAAATAGCATGAATAATTCGTTCGATCCGGATGCAAAATTAGGATAGATAAAATATTTTGTAATCATGAATCACTTACAAATATATATATTTCCGCAGAATTATCAACAGTTCCAATATGAAGTAGCAAATGGTATAATGGTAATTAGACCCATAATTTTGCACCGACTTCTAAAACTATGTTTAAAAGTCACATCGATGTTGTTTAAAGAATGAATTTATTTTTTACTTTTTAGCGCAATTTTTAATTTGAAGTAGGTTCTGTTTTTTTTATAAAAATTATTTTATTTTATTCTTTTTAGTGTAAATACATTTTGTATATAAATACTCTATTTTTTAAAAAATCCATATCAAAGGGCAAAACTTCTTTAAATTAATGACACTAAAAACTAATCATTTGCATGATAAATTCCCTTTTGAAGTCTATTTTAGCAAACAAACTGATTGGATTAAGTTTTGCCACAGAGAAGCCTTCAGTCAAACTCTTGCTGTAATTTCTTTTAATATTATAGCCCATGACAACAAACATGTTTTTAACAATGCTTTTATATTTATTAATAGATTTCCCAACAAAGAAAAATCAAGCCAAGCCTTTCCAATTAAAATAAAAAGTACTTATCTTTTTACTCGTAACGTTTTTTCTAAAAAAAAAAATGTAGGCAAATTGATTTGCAATATTTGAGTTAGACGACCCTCTATCGATTAAAGAAAAAAACATCAAAATCGGTTCATTTGGTCAAACGTTATGGATGAAAAGACAAAAAAATACTAAATTTCTGCCCATTACTTTTGTTCTAATTATCGAATATGGTCAAACGAAAGTACTGGACCTATGGGAAACCACCCCTGATCGATTGGAAAAAAAAATCATGAAAATCGGTTCATCCGGTGCGAAGTTATGAGTGGAAAAACAAACAAACAAAAAAAAAAAAAAAAACGACATACATACAATACGAATGTATAACCTCCTTCCTTTGTGAAGTCGATTAATAAGCCATTTTATCTCAACTACAGGAATTCTAATTTAACAACGTACCTTTTTTTACATTTATAATGTTGATTTTTACAGAAAAAGTAAAGTACTTAATATTTTTTGATACTAGAACACGATAAGTTAATTAAATTAGGTATTTTTATTTAATTGCAATAACGTTTAATTATTACCATATATATGATCACGATTTAAAAACTGTTCAAAGCTTCTTTTAACGAAGTATTTATCAAGGCTTTCTCTTTTAATGCATATTTTAGTTTACCAAACGCAATTGCAGTATTTGTTGCTATGCACAATTTGAGAAATTACTAATTCTTTTTGTATTCCTTCAAATACAAAATGGTGGCTTTGTTTTTAATAAACAAAGCATTAGAGTAATTCAATTTTACTATCTATTGGAAAGCATGATAGCCAGAAAATGACATCATCTACTATCTGGCGTAATGCAATGAACATAATTTCCTTTGCTAAATCTTTAATTGAATAATTTATTCTAAGAGTCAGGAAACACTGTAGCTAAATAAAGTTAATTCTGACTGCCGATGTTACTTAAATAATCCAGTTTTGCATCATCTTCGATTCCCTTTGAAGTTTGCCTGGAAGCTCTATCATTATTGAATAGTTGTCGGAAAATGCCTTCAAATTACCCAGCGCCTATTCAACAGCGGTTCGGGGCTATTTGTAGAAATCTTAAGTTGCCATAGCAACAAGAAGCCAAAGCGGAATTGAATTTTCATGAAGTGTGATTCATTTTGTGCAAGTACAATGTACCCAGTTCACTTGGGGGTCGCGTAACGGGTGTCCTATCATTTTAGACAGTCTTTTACGATCAAAGAGAGCGACGCCTTTGTAAAGTTTTTCCTGAAAGAAACACTTTGAGTTTTTTAAAAGAATTTTTGAACACTACGGGAAAAAATTACCAATTCTGCTTTGTTTCCTTATTTACTATTATTCTTGATGTATACCAATGGTTTAGATTTTACCGTAATTATTATTCTTGGATTAGTAGAAACAAATGTGTAAACATTTGTTTTTAGAACACAGAACATACGAGTTACAGACAAAGATCGAAAATTAAACGAAGCGCGTCCGAAATGGTTGATTTAACATGGCTTTTTATCGCGCAGGGGGGGGGGGGATTTTTAATATGAAATACAGTTATGAGAAAAGTTTAACGCAGCACTTTATGCGCATTAAGTGGGATAATATACATAACTCCTCTTGATTGTTATGGGCAATGTAAAGAACGAGTTCAATGTAAAGAACGAAAATCACGCTGACGTAGTCACGTGACAAAATCAACATCTGATTGTGGAATCGAAAGCAATTTTGTCACGTGACTGATTGAAAATGATACCGAAACTAATCCGATACGAACGAAGTTTAAGCCGCAGATCTCACGCGATTATTCATTGTAGAGGTTCGTAAAAGATCGTGTGTATGCCTCCCATGACCTCCAGATACGGGTTTTCCAACCAGTCATTAACAACTATGCCTGGTTGGAAAACCCGTATCACAGCAGCTGTCATCAGCATCGATACAGCAGCAAAGTTTCACAAAAACTGTATTTTAGACCTGGTATATGCCGTATAACAAAGAAGCACTATATTTATTATTTGTGAAGAGTACATTAAAACTTAAGTATAATACTACTGCATGTATATTTTGAATTAATACATAGATTACGTTTTGCGCGTAACACCCACGAAATTGGGACTTACCCTGTATAAATATATTCTTTGTTCTTAATGATTGTATACATGCCCCATAAGTTGATAATAGTGTATTTTTTTGAAGTTTTGACGTTTTTCATGTTTTGAAGCATTTTTTTAAAAGATTGATGCAACAAAAAATGGCTGTGTATGTCTTTTTAAAAAATGCATTTTCAAATTATTTTCTCCTTTTTCAGAACATTTTTCTATGTTTTAACTCCCCCCTCCCCAATTTAGCTCTATTTATTCATTAAACTTAACAATAAAATTAAAAAAATAAATAATGAATAAACGGTTGACGAACAGTAAAATTGCGAATCTATTGCTACAAAGCTGAATGAAGACAACTTGAAGTAAGCAAAGAGGCTTTGGCGCTGAAAAAGTTTCTGGTGCTTTGAAAGAAAGAGTTCCAGCATGAATTTCAAGAAAATGTTTCTCCTTAGGAGTGTTTCTTTTTATTAATTTTAAATTTGTCCCAACATTAAAAGACATTTTTCAAGTATAAAAACTTACTTTCGGATGTGGTCTTTAAAATGTAAAACGTTAATTTTTTGTTATTACGAGTAATTTAGATTATCTCATTTATGATATTAAAATTTTCAAAACACATGTTCCCAATTATTGGTTGTATTGTTTTTATTTTATTATTATTATTTTTTACAAAGTCATTTGTTGACAGTGGTGTTATATTCTTTTCAAAAAACAAATATTTGAACTGCTTCAATCGAATTTCGACCTCAGATCCCTGGTGCACTTTTTAAAAAGTTAAATGCATTTTATCTGCTCTAATGGTATTTTTAGGTAAAATGTTTAGAGCATTTTTAGGGATTTTTTTTAGGTTATCAACCTACTAAGGCTGGTTATATATGTCGCTATGCTTGTGCTATTTCTAAATTTCCTAAAAACACTTCTATTTTCAGAGCGCAAGCTTTTTTTTCCTAAATGTTAATATAATCATAAGGTTTTATTTTAGCTACGTAAGGGTTGCAAATTACTGAGACTTAAAGCAAAAACTCACAAGAAATCTCCTTAAATATTTCTCAAACTTTGAAATATGGCATCTATTTGGGAAGAAACAAAAACGCTAAGGCATTTTTAATGCAACTCTTTTTAAACAGTTATGGTATGTTCTTTTCAGAAATAAAATATAAAGAAAAAATGATATTAACTTAAAATACGTCGGGAGTTTCCGAGAGATTTGAAGTGAAATAGGAATTATTTGAAAATATATAATGCTGCTTACTTTTGGAAAGAAAGTCGCACACAAATGAGCTTCGTTATTCTTGAGCGTCGTATCTATTTGCTTCGTAAAAGAAATTTTTATTTCTCCTTATAAGTCCTTGAGCTTTTGTTGATCTTGAGCGTTTTGGGTACTATAAATTTTTTGACATAAATGCTTTTCCAAAAGCATTTTTTCTTCTTTAAATATGATAGTCATATCTTAAATGTACTCGTTTTTTCGGTATCAAATACAAGCTATTTGGAACTTCTATCCGGTAAAACTGCTTATGCTTATACATATTTGCTTTTTTATCATTTTGTTTTTCGTAAGTGATAAAAATATTTATTTGTATGTAAAGTAAAACAAGGAAACGTAAATACTTATATTTTTACAATAATAGATAAGTATTGGGGAAACAAACGAGCGGCAGTAGTGTATATTCATGTTTTATTTGAGAGATACAGTAGAACGCGACTCCCAAACTGTGGTAAGCATACCACTTGTGGTACGCGAAGCATCTGCCGGTGGTACGTGTGCAGGCAAAAAAAGAGATTAAAAAAAATCATTAAAAAAATTTAATTCAAATTATCTAAAATACTGTTTCAATCAGTCAACTGAAAGTGACGTGTGCGGTAGATTAGGTGTAGCGCGCGGAGCTAGGCGACTCAAGAAAAGCATTGCTGTTTTTCATTTCGTCCACAACCATTCATCTTTGTGAAACTGCTGTTTATATATGATATTTATTAAAAATAAATATAGAAGCAAATTAAATGTCGACCCGAATTTGAGGTAAAAACTAACTTCTACTGAACAAGAGGTAGACTAACTTCTACTGAACCTCGCTTGGGCTGCCGTGCAGCAGCAACCTTCTCATTATTATTATTATTATTATTATTATTATTTTCATTTTTTTTACGTGATAGGTATTTTGTACTTAAAGAAGTATTTCTAATGTTGCTTTGGAAGTACGTATTAAAAATATATTGAATAATTTCATATTATTTTATTTTATATATACAGCAGTAATACGCAAATAGTGCTCAAGAAAAATGGTGGTACGCGAACAAAAAAATATTGGGAACCGCTGCAGTAATACATGTTATATTACACATACTAGCTGTACCCGGCCACGCGTTGCTGTGGATCAATATGGTTCGATGGAAAAGCAAGAAAAAGCACATATTTGTTTCATTTGACAATGCTTGTTGTTTCATTGTCTGAAAATATAGTTTGTCTGGTTTACCCATTCTAGAACACGCAATTTATAACTGTACACATGAGAAAATCTAAACTGCTCAATTTGATTCATTGGTCTTGAGCTCTATTTTTTTTTCACAATGCTTGCGGGCAATTTTTTTTTTTTTTTTTTTTCCATTGTCGGTGAAGATATTGATATTGTCTGGCTCAGCACATTGAAAAATTCCAACATAAGCCTTATCCAAACAGTAGAAACACAAACACCAAAAATTCTAAATTAAAAAATTGCCGTTCAAAATAAATAATCTGTGTTTTAAAGTTCCCTTAATCGTCAAGTTCAAAAATAAAAAAGAAAATCAGCGTTTTCGATCGATATATTATATTAGTATGTGCAAGGTTTTCTTCACCACCATAATGGGAAATTAATGTAGAAATTTTGCCTTAAATTGGAATAAAAAAGGAACTACCTGGCGGATTTTTTTCTAACGGGTCTATAAACCATCCGCTTGAAATCACTCTGTCTACGGACAGAATTTCAAACCAATCGGTCAAGTACTTTCGGAGATTTGCGGCTTGCACAAACGAACACTTACATTTTTATTTATATAGACTATCAACAAATATTTTAAGTTTCTATAGTATAATGGTTAGAAATCTCGCAAATGCGCGGGGTGTCCCGGTTCAAATCCCAACGGGGTAGCGGTTCCCAATCTGTGGTACGCTTACCACTAGTGGTACGCGAAGCTTCTCCAGGTGGTACGCGTGCAGGCAAAAAAAAAAGAGAAGAGGTTAAAACGCAAAAACTCAGGATTGAAGATCGAATTTGCCAGATTAGAGTTGGGAGAATGTTGGCTCTAAGTTAAAAATGAATTCCCGTTATTGTCAAGAAAACATTGCTGTTTCTAATTCAGTTCACAACTCATCTTTGTGAAACTGCTTTTTCCAACATTATATTTCTTAATAATAAATATAGAAGCAAATTAAATTACGACCCAAATTTGAGGTTAAAACGAACTTCTACGGAACGCGATATCACCTCTCTTGTATCTGCCATGCAGCAGCAACCATCTCATAACTTCGTTTTTTCATTTTTTACATGATGGGTATTTTGTACTTAAAGACGTATTTCTAATGCTGTTTTGGAAGTACGTATGAAAAAATATTTTATATATTTCATATATTTTATTTCATACATACAGCTTTATTTTAATAAACGCTTTTCTCTGCATCAACTATAACAAATGGTGTGATTGAAATGACTTTGTCATCGTAGTATGTTTCTATAATACGAATGTTTCCGGATAATAAAGTGAGTCGTCTAGATTCAAAACCAGATACATCCACTTTTTTTCGATTTCGACTTTTTTACACTTTATAATAGTTTAAAGGTAACCTTCATATGGTGTAAATTTTTTAAGTTTCTAAAGCAGCTACATCATGCTAAAAACTGTTTTAGCTCATTTTTAAAGGAAATCCGAAAGCTCCTAGTTAGATCAACAGTAAGTATTTCAGAAAACTTGTTGTGATTATTCGAAGCTCGACCGTCGTACCCGTTGAGATAAGACGTGCTCTATCATTGCTCCGCTTGTTAAGCCCGCAGTTCCGGTAATCCGGTTCAATCTGCATCAAGTGTAATATTTTGGGAAAGCTCTTGCCGAGACCTATCCGGGGACTCCTGGTTGGTTAAGATATGACCAGGGGTTCGTAACTTGTGTTATTGTTAATTTTTGAATGTTAAATTCCAACTTTAACATTGCGTTTACAATTATTATACCATCGCCTCGCTTGTCAAGTCTGCAGATCCGGTAATCCGGTTCAATCCGCAACAAGTGTAATATTTTTGGAAAGCCCTTGCCGAGACCTACCAGGGGAGTCCTGGTTGGTTAAGTTATGACCAGGTGTTCATAATTTATGTTATTGTTAGTTTTTGAATGTTTCGATTCCAACTTTAACATTGTGTTTACATTTATTATAACATTGTGAAATTTTGTCAAGCTGTAATTATTTTTGTGTTTTAGATAGAAATTGGTATCATATATTGAATGATAGAGTTATTTTTTGTGCTTCGAAATATGTATTGCATATTAACGGATGGTTGTTAGTTGTTAAGAGGTTTTTTTTTTTTTTTTTTTTTTTTTTTTTTTATTTATTTATTTATTTTTTTTAAATTGTAATTGTTTTATTATTGTAGTTTTGGGACGCCTCGGGTAGACGGTGATTCCGAGTCATCTATAGTTTGCCCGCGAAAACTATTACTATGGTGTACTTTGGTGCCCTCTGAGAGGACTCAATAATTTCAAAATCATTTAAGCATATAAGTGTGACCCAGCATTGTAATCAGCAGGAGATTTCACGTGGGCCAGGTGATGTCAGTTTTTTTTTTTTTTTGATGAAGTAATTACAGTTGAAGATATTTGCTTAATTAGTTAAAGTTAATTTATTAATTTTTTTTTTCTTTTCTTAAATTTGATTTTGGAGGGTGTTGTGAGTACTCTTTGTACTCGCATTAACGTAAGGATTAAGAATTTTAAATTTTGTGGGTTCTAAATTAATTAGGTTAAGAATGAGAAGCCTAACTGGTGTTAAAATAATGAGTTGTGACGTCACTGAAAATTAAATTTAGGATTTACCCCATGTTGTAGGTACTTATTTTAATCAGGGTAAAATCTCCTGCCAGTACAGTGCCGTCAGATTTTGGATAACTTGATTAGTTCTCCTGATGTTTGGGTTTTTGTGGAATTTTGTTGGAATTTTTTTTTTTTTTGAAATAATGTAAAAGGGCAAAAAGTAGGACATTTGGTGAATTTTGAGTAGCGGGTCATTAGGGCCCATAAATTATTTGTTCATTTTGTTTTGAATATTTTTTTTTTTACTGTGTTCCCGAGCAAACATGAGTGCGAAAAAGTCGAAGAACGGTAGGAACACTCATAAAATTGTTTTAAACAGGATAACTTCTACTCCGCAGACTCTCGCGGGAAAACTTCTCGTACGTAGAGACTCTCCCTCTCCGACTGCGCTAAATTCTTTTACTTCTCAGTCCCATCCGTCAAATGTGGACTTGATTTCAAGTAGTGGGGAGTCCAACGTCAAAACTGTTGGCCCGCTAAAACGCTTCTTTCATAGCTCCAGTCAGCCTGCCCTGGACTACGTGTCCGTAGTCAACACAACAGAGGAGATCTTTGGGTTCCAAAGAACACTCGTTGAATCTAAGGATCCTAATCGGCGCGTTTTTTTTAAGTCGGGGATGAGGAGCGAGTTAATCACGGTGTTGGATATCCTGCAGGATAAATTTTCTCGCACGTCGTCTTCACCCCACTCTGCTAACACTCAGGATCCAGTTTTAAGGGCCTCCAGCCAAGGTCAGAGTACTCAGATGGAGGCGGGGGACTCCCCTCATCTTCCTCCGAGAGTCACCTGCGATGTTGGTGTCCAGGCCGACTCCCTGGAACGGGATTTCCCACCTCTCGTCGGCACAGGCCGGGTTTCCCAAGAGTTGGTCCAGGAAACGGAGTTGGTGCATGGTAACCATCTCCCCGCTGTTCCTACATTTGCTCAAGCTTTGCGCAGTGAACGCACAGTACTAATTTACCCTCGCAAGGATACACCAAACGTAACCTCCGGGGATCTCAAAAAGGTACTGAAACATAATTACGACCCAACGCGGGACGGTATTAGGGTTTCTAGAGTTCACTATGTGGGAAAGGGAGGTCTGGCCGTGGACGTCCCCTCGGTTGAGGATTCAGAGTCTCTCAGAGCCCACCTGGAAGATCATCCCAAGTTGGGGGCCATGATCCGCACCAGGGTGGCAAGGAAAAAATTGCCTCGTATCATTGTCCATAATGTCGACCCGAATGTACAATGGTCGACTGTAGTCACTGCCTTTGAGACCCAATTTGGCATGGTAGAGGAGAAGGACTTCAGTTTCAAATTTAAACTGAGTGGCAAGGCCTCGAATGTCAGCTTGGTGATTGAATGTTCCCCTTCCGCCTTTCATAAAATTATGTCCTCTCCGCATACGAACTGAATGAACTTCCTTTGGGATGTTCACACGGTCAAGGAGTTCATGGGAGTCCGTCGCTGCTACAAGTGCCAAATGTTCGGGCACACGGCGGCGAACTGCACAGAAAAAGCTCACTATTGCGCATTTTGTACCGAATCTCACCACGGCCAAAAATGCAAGGCCGAGTCTCCAACCTGTACTAATTGTTTGACTCATAATTCCAAATATGGTTCTAACTTCCCTGTGGATCACCCCTCCTTTGCCTCTAAGTGTATTTGTTATCAGCAACTTGTTAATACTTTGAAACGTAATATCAATTATGGCTAATAATATGGATATAATCGATTTAAATTCTGTTGATTCTTTTGTTTTGCGTTCATCCTCTGATAATATATGTAATGTAAATTTGTGTATTTCCGATTTTAATACTGCTGCTCCACCCACTTACTGTACGTCGACGGCCCCGGCACTTAGTCTTCTCCAAATTAATTTGCAGCGCGGTAGAGCACCAACTTCCCATGTTTCTGTAGTTGCTAACAGGGACAAAGTACATGTAATCTTGGCTCAGGAGCCATACCTGATGCACGGTCAGGTCTTTTGTATTCCTTCTGGCTGGGGCCGTTTTCTGTCGGGCAGTGGTCGTGCAGCTCTGTTATTTCCCTCTGGTGTGATTTGTCCTTATTCAAAGTACCAGGCACATGACTTCGTCGCAGCAAAAATCATGGTCAAGGACGGCCCTCTCGTATTAATTTCGGCATACGCTTCCCCCCTTGAGCCCCTGGAACCTCTTTTGTCGGAACTGAACACTTTCCTTCTGGCTCTTTCCTCTGCGCCTGTGATCCTCGCGGGTGACTTTAATGCTCGTTCCCGCAGTTGGGGATACAGGAAAAATGAGGAAAGGGAAGAGAGTCTTCTTGATTTTATTGCTTTACATAACCTAATGGTTTTAAATTCACAAAATTTTCCCCCGACTTTCGAGACGCCCCATGCTAAGGGCTGGCCCGACTTGACCCTGGCGAGATTTTTGCCTGTGCCGGTGTCTTGGTCGGTCTCTGAAGAGATCTCACTCAGTGATCACAAGTTCATTAGAATTGTTTTAGACGCTCCGTTTTCACATTCGCGTTTCTTAAGATATAAGACAAATTATAATGCAGATAAATTTAAAAAGTTAATATCAAATAAGATTTATCCTTTTGTTGCATTGTCAAATTCTGTTAAAACTAGGGAAGGCCTGGACATGCTGTACACCGGCCTCACTGAAAATTTACAGGGCTGCGCGGATCAAACTTTTAAGAAAAAATTTTTCGCACCACATTCCCCGTCCACCTGGTGGAATAACTCTCTAACTATTCATAAGAAGAGGGTCTACGCTGCTCGTAAAAGATTTCAACGCTGTGCGGACCCTCTACTTAAGCCAGCCTACAAAACGGCGTACAGCAATGCCCTGGCCATCTTCAAGAAACTAGTGAGATCAACAAAGAGAGCGGCCTCGCAACGTTACTGCACAAACTGCTCGGGGTCCTTTGGCAAACTGTATCGCGTATCTTTTGGTAAAGTCTTTACTCCCGCAGCATTCAGGGAGCGTTTTCCTTCCTCGACCCCAGAGGAGACTTTTTGTAAATCTGTTCTAAATCATTTTTATCCTGCTCCTACTGTTACCCCTAAGTCACTTCAACCAGAAATCAGCACTGCGAGGGTATCCGCACCTTTTACGCAGCCCGAGGTTGACAGGGCGGTCCGCCTCCTCCCACGCAAGAAGGCCCCGGGTCGTGACGGCTTGGACGGAGTTATTTGGTCAACTTTCCATTCGACTTTCCCTGATTTCCTTTGTACCTTATTCAATTTATGTTTACAGCTTGCCTATTTCCCTCCAGCATTTAAGGAAGGTGTTCTCATTTTATTTTTAAAGAATGGTAAGGACCCTTCGAGCTTTGCCTCCTACAGGCCTATAGTCCTTCTCCCAACAATCTCAAAGATTCTTGAAAAACTAATGCTTTTTCGTCTTCAGAGCCACTTATCCCTTAATAACCTACATCATCCACTGCAGTTTGGCTTCGTACCTCGGCGCTCGACCGAGCACGCCCTTCTTCACTTCTACAATAACCTATTGAAAGGTATCAGTTCTGAATCCCTAATGGCGGCAGTGTCGGTTGATATTGTGTCGGCCTTCGACAATCTCCCTTGGGTAAAAATTCTACAGTATATGTCTTCGTGTAATTTCGACCCGGCTGTCTTGAACCTTTTTGCCAGTTTCTTATCCGAACGCACAGTTTATGCTCAAACCACCTCC
The DNA here is from genome assembly GCA_038502835.1 of Octonoba sinensis. Lineage (NCBI taxonomy): Eukaryota > Metazoa > Arthropoda > Arachnida > Araneae > Uloboridae > Octonoba > Octonoba sinensis. The sequence goes on along the minus strand of CM076600.1, from coordinate 105,481,231 downwards.
GGCTGCGTTTGGACATCACAGTGGAAGGGTTGCCCGCAGGGTTCCTGTAGTTGTCCGGAGCTATGGAACTTGGTGGCAGCATCGCTCCTTTCCATTGACTGGCCCGGTCACACTAAAATACAGGCCTTCGCGGACGACTTTCTTCTGCTAATTCATGGCCGCACGAACCAACTGCTGGAGGCTAATGGTCGCTTTTCTCTTTCTTTACTGGATGCTTGGTTGAGGGAGCACGACCTCGAGGCCTCGGGCAGCAAGTCAAGGGTATTGGTTTTCAAGGTACCGCGGGACCTGGTGCGACCACCATACTTACGCATCGGTGATTTATCAATTAAACGAAGCCCGACTTTAAAATATTTGGGCGTGGTATTTAACCAATTTTTGACTTGGGATGCACACATTGATTACATAAGGAATAAAGCAATTTTCATTCAAAGTGGTCTCCAGCGTCTCGCGGGGGGTAACTGGGGCTTGAAAATTCGCCAACGGGTCCTCATCTATAAACAGGTCTTTGAGACGTCTCTCCTTTATGCGTCGGGACTGTGGGGACGCACTCTAACAGTCCGCCAGACTAAAAAGGTTCTCACTCTCCAACGCAGAGCACTGCTCTCAGTAACCGGGGCGTACGCAACGTGCCCCCACTCAGCACTATACATTCTGGCGGGAGTGCCCCCTATAGACCTGACGATAAGGGAGAAGATCTGGCTCACCCAGTTCTATGTAGAGAGGAAGACCATCGTGTTAGATGGGGTAACATTCGATCCCTCTTTGTATGAACACGCGACACCAAAATGGTTTCAGCGTTCGTAGGTGCAAATTTCTGACTATCCTTGCAGTGTTGACCGTGACCCCCCATCTTTATCATTTAATCGTTTTTATACCAACGGATCCAAAACGCCCGTCGGCGTGGCTTCGGCGGTGGTTCAGTACAAGGGACACCGTGCAGTGGGGGAGTGTGCAATGAGGCATGCTGTTGGTAATTCAATTTTTCAGGCGGAACTTTTTGCTATTAAGTCAGCGGCGAACCTGTCGCTCACAATTCCATCCTCTAACGTTCAAATATTTTCAGACAGTCAGGCTGCTATCCTCTCTATCAAAGACCCCTTTCAGCGCAGTCCTCTAGTAAATTCAGTACAAAGCATGCTAATTTCGAATCCTAGAATTTCAATTCACTGGGTCAAGGGTCATTCAGGGAATGTGGGAAATGACAAAGCTGACCAATTAGCTCGTACGGCAGCTGAGGATCCCGCATTTTTACCCTACACGGCCCTTCCCCTTCCTAAATCCAATTTCATACAACAAATTAGAGTCAAAACTAGAGAGGATTGGCAGTACCGCTGGAACGAGGCGGATACTGGTCGCCGGGTTTTTGAATTCTTTCCAATCGTTCGTTTTTCTCCAAGGGTCAGCCAACGTTTTGAAACAGTCCTGGTTTCTGGCCATGGCCTTTTCCCGAGCTATCTTCATCGCTTTGCTCTTTCTGATTCTCCTTATTGCTCCTGTGAAGCGATGGGTACGCCTGACCACTATGTTTTTCATTGCCCTTTAACCAGTAAGTAGCATATTCGGGCTAGCAGCCAAATTTCACCCATTCAAGCTATTTGTAACGCGTTCCAGCATCCCCATGCACGCTCCCTCCTAGCTTCATTGTTTTTGCATTTATCAAGCGAGGGGTATCTATTTCAGGGAACTTAGTGTTTGTCTAAGTTTTGTTTTATCTTCCTTTGTTTTTGTGTATATTTTTGAGTGTACCATTTCATATTGTTTTGATATTGTATGATTGATTTTGGTACTTTTTTATAGTGTTGCACGGTTTCTCAGTGTTGTCACATGTCATATAGCGCTTAATGCATACTCTTAAAGTTTTGCATTCTACTGTGATTTAGTGTTTTACAATAACCTGTATTTTTTATGTTTTTTTTTTAATGGTTTTCATAAATTTGCGGTTGGTCGAGCTCTCCCGGAACCCCATTTTCTCCCGAGGGTTTGCACTCGGGGGCATCTAAAAATACGATAGGCCAGAAGATGGCAGGTGCGGGGGGTTTCTGGGCGCACTTGTGATTATTCGAAATTTTTTTTTACTCTATTGTTCTTCGAAAAAGCAGATTGAAGACTTTTCGAAACAGAAAGCTATGATTTTTCAGAAATTTTGGAATAGAAACACCCCTGGTTATTTTCAGTAGCAAAAAGTAATGTGTATATGTAAAAATATGAGTAAATTAAAAAAATTTCCTGAAATGTTTCAAGTATAACCAAAGCAAATTTGATACCCATAACACTGATACCATGTGAATATCGCGTTATACCAATTTTAGACTCATTTTAGGCAATAAATGTAATTTTTTTATTCAATAAATTGTTATTCATCATGTCTGTGAAAACATACTCCTGTACGTGCATTACAATTTCTTGAATATTTGCTCTAATAAAAAATAAGGTTGTACGATCTTATCAGATGTCATGGTTTCAAGATACTATGTAAGTATTTAAAAACAAAAGTTACAAAATGTTAGCTTACATTTTTTTTTCTGTCTTAAAAGTCTGCGTTTTTTGGAAAATGACAAGGATTGCAGTTGAGCTTTTCAGTGAAATTACTAATTAGCACGAAGGGGAGGATCTTTGCCATAAAATATAGCTTTAGTTTTAAAATAGCTTATTTTGTAATATTTGTAACTTACCTAATATGTATCATCTTTTATCTCACTATTGCATTTAACCCTAAGCTTTTGGCGAGGTCTTGGCAATTTTCGAAGTCTTTAAGATTGCCCAAACAATATCATGCTAATGTATTTTAACGCGAGTTTGAGAAATATTTTTACATTATTTCATTATCCAATGTCTTGCAAATGTGTTAACATATATGCGTATTAACGGTCCAACTGTACGAAGTTGCTCGACTGGAATAACTATTTTGTATTACACAGCTGCAATTAATTACGCACCAGCTGTCAACATTTCTCTGATTAAACTAAGTTTAATTAAGCATAGAACATCATGAATTATTATACACAATTTGCATATTTAGTTAATCAATGGAATTAAGCTATGCAAGCACATAAAGCGTTTTAGTGCTATAGATTCATGCTTTATACATAAGACCATGAACAGACCAATTTTAACAAACTAGAGTTCGCCCAGCGGTCGAAATTTGACCGTAATTCATTTAATTTTTCAAGTTTAGCCTCAAACGTATAAACAAGTTTTAGACATTATAGTTCTTCTGTTTGACAACAGTGTGTTTTGTTCAAATATTTCAATTAGTGATAATCTCTAATCAATACGACGGATTGACCAATGAGTTAGCTATTTATTTTAATGCATTTGTAACAGATATTATACATAACTTTTATATTTCTAAACTCCTTTTCCTGTGGAAAAAATCGAAATAAAAAGTCTCATGCCACCCTATTACTATTGAATGAATTAGAAATGCACTCACTTTCAATTTAAACAAGAGTTCAAAACGCTAATGCAAATCAACAAACTTACGAAACGTCGATTCGAAGCAAAATAATGCGTCACCACACACACAAATTGTATTTTAGTTTGCTTGACATTATACTGAAGATTTTGTTATCACGTATATATATTCTGGGAATGAATTAACTGGCATCTTAAGATTAGTGTTATTTTGCTTTGACATTCATTTAATATATTACATTTTCTCTTTTGTTTTGTTCTTAAGATTTCTTCTTCTTTGAACTATAAATAGCAAAAAATTCATTGAGTATTGCACAAATATAATAGATTGTAGATGTAATGAGCAGTGTTAAAGTATGAAAAATAAAGAATTCTAATAAAAAGGCTTTGAATCTATGTCCAAAGTAGGAGAAAAAAGATTATTTTCAACTAAACAAAACAGCAACAACAAAAGAAAAAAAAAGAAAAAAGGTAAGAAAATCGGTTGACAAGCAGAGGAGAAAATGGTACTTAACTGTTAGGTCTTTGCCTGTTTATATATAGATGATTACGAAACAAAAATAAGTTTTCTTGAATTTGTTACATTCTTTAACGTAGGAATATAATGAACTCTTAAAATGTTTCAAGAGGAAATTAAGATACGTGACTAGAAAAAATAAATCGCAGAGCAACAAAACAAGAAGAATTTAAGTTTTCTTTCAAGAATAAGTTGAATTTATAGAAAAGTAAAACATTTTAAAATAGGCAATGAATGTAAATCCATTATTAAATTTTTGTAATTTATCAGTGCTACACCATAAAAACGAAGAAAAATCAATTTAGAAAATTATCAAATAATCTACTTTTAAACAAAATCTTTTTTTCACGTTTTTTATTTATTTGTTACTTTTTTATTTTGTATTTTACAGAAATATTATGATATATTTAAGGCAATTTTGTAACTGGCCCCATAAAAGTATGTAAGGGCCTTGACTTTAAGAACATAAATTTTTCCTCCCTCCCAAGTTTAACTATATTTGGGAATAACAGATGAATGAGTTAATAAATTAGATGAATCTTTTTTCGATATAATAAAACCTACAACTTCTCACAAGCGCTTCAATTAACAATTGACTTTTTTCCCTTAGAGAAAAAAACGGCGTATCTATAATCAGAGCTTTGAAAGTAGTAATATTAGTAACTAAGAACGAAGAAAAAGAAAGAGAGAGAGACAGAGAGGGAGAGAAACTAATAGCACTGGTCTCTTTGAGGAAAATAAAAGGTAACTTTTTATTCTACCTTCTCAAATAACACTGGTCAACAAGTGTTTTGCCCCAAGAATAAACTTCACTTTTCCTGAAGCAGTTTTGCGCGAGGAATCCATATCTGGCATCAAAATTTTTTCCACCACGTATAGTTTTTTAGTTATGAGGAAGGAAATGTTCGATTTTTACGTTTTTTTCAGTGGTTTTCCGATCATGCAGCATCAGTTTTACTGAGATAAAGCACACAAAAGAGCTTGAATGTCAACCGTTAAATCAGTGGTCATTTTATTTTGCTGGAAAAATTTTGGTGGAGTGTCGCAAACAGTCCCCCGAACGGAAGTGCGTATCAAATTACTGCACAATTTGGTGAGAGTCTCGTATCAGTTTCACGAGAATTGGGATACAAAGGCAAATAGGCAAAACATTGATACTGTACGACACGTTTAATGAGCATGAGCTACTATTTTTTATCATAGAAGTCTCCTGTTGTGTGTCAAAAATACCCCTGAAAGCATGGGAGCTGCATAACCGATGAACATGTTAGCGGTCCCATCAGGACATTTCAGTTATCGAAAAGAGATATCAAGGGAAGTGAAGTGCAACTAGGTTAGCAGAGTACTGCTGGACGTTAAAAAGGGACATTCCTGAGGCAAAGTATGCCAGAACATGTCAAAATCAACCATTTTAAGATAGAAAATTACTTGGTTTTTTGGTGGAAATGCTTCTAATGTAAAAATTACAATGCCCTTAAAAAAAAAAAGGGGGGGGGGGTCCTAAGGACTTTATTGACTGATCTTAGAAGTATTTTTCAAGCTGAATTCGAAAATGAAAACCATTTTCCTTATCACTTAAGGGTTTTGCTTGTAAGGTACTGCAATAATTTAGGGTACATGTTATTAATGTCAACTATTACAGCACCTTGCACGGAAAATCCTTACTTGATCGAGAAAAATGGTTTCCATTTTCAAGTTCAACGTGAAAAACACTTCTAAGATCAGTTAAAAAAGTCTAAGGGGCAGAAAAAAACTTTTTTTTTTTTTTTTTGTAGACCAGTGTAATATTTAGCAAAGCATGCTCCAGTTTTCTGCCTCGTATCATAAAGACATCTCATAAAATTTATGAGTTGAAATTTTTTCATACACTTTCATCAATATCAGTGCAGCTTTGTGAGAATATGTAATAAAAATAAGATATGATTTATTTTATTGCAATTAGTTTGCTCGAAAACGCTCTAACTTTCCTGAGTATTAAAAAAATGTTTTATCATTTGCCAAAAATGCTAATTGAGATGAAGTGAAAAGGACACTAAATAACTTTCATTCATTTGACAAATATATGATTGTAGCGAGTTCAAATTCTTTCATCAAATGTCTTTTAAAAGAAATGAAATGAAATAAGTATGCTCTTTTTTTCAGCTGCTTAACAATTAAAAAGAATTTTTTTACGGTATAAGACTAATAAGAACTCTTTGTACGGAACGGTGCAACGCTTACGAACATTGTTACTTCAATTGTTTTTTACATCTTAGCAACAAGTGCTACACATTTATAAATATAAAAACTCAAAGAGTACATTCGAGATTTCTTTTATTTTTTATGCATATTTTCGCATTTTATTTATTTATTTATTTTTCCATTTTCTTTTCTTTCGCACTCATTTTTACAGAAAAATATTTTCTTACATAATTTAGTCACATTTAAAATTTTAATGGTTGCTTATGGGTACAAAAAAATTGTATTTCTTTTTTTACACTGTCAAATATTAATATTGATTAACAATCTATTCTATAAATAAAACTATATAAACTGTACAGGGTACTTGTCAAATTTAACGATGACCAAAAAGTATCAAGAAAAATTTCGCCAATTCTGGTGATTTTAGTTTTTGGCTTTTTGTATATACTATATATTTTTTATGCATTTGAATAAATTTTTACAATTTGACGAAATCTTTCTTGACGCTTTTTGGTCGCCGTTAAAATGGACAAGTGCCCTGAGTAATTGAAAACTATAAAAAACTATATAAACTGTATTAACCTAATTCTTCAGTTTGAATATTTTTCTGAATTTATTAACAGAGTTGTGTTTTAGAAAAGTAGCCCAGTTACCACCTAGGTCTTTGAATTACTCAAGAGCCCTTCTCTGGGTTAAGTTTTATAATCGCAGAAAAAGAACCATCTAAAATCAAGCAAGTGAAACACATTGGTTACTCCATGTTAAAACTATGTTTGGAACATAACAGAAGGTACGCCAAGACAACGATAAAAACATTCTGAAATGCCGTCAACAGTAAACTTTAAAAGAGTAGATGAAAGATTGGCGGTGTAAAATGATAGTGAGCAACATGGCTGTAATAGGTCTCAAATTTGGCGCGTAAATCAATTGAACCTGAGTTTTTAAAGATGACAGTCAATGAGCACGCGATAAGCGAAATTTAGTCATGTTGGGACGAAATAGAACATGGTGAGGTCAGTTGAGTTACAGTACTGCGAAGACTACGATGCTATATAATAAGCCATTTAAATAGCTATGTGTAATTCACTCGAGTGACAGAAAACATTATGAAGCCAAAAAATAAGTATTTTTAAAAACTTCTTTTCAACGAGCGTTTCAAACTATTAAAACACTGACGTAGCAATACCTTCTTATTTACATATTATTATATGCATTTTCCCCCAATTGAACAAATCATAGAAGAAAGGTGTAATCCAAAATTGGCACATAGTTCTAATTGGAGATGAGATGAAATCGGGTTTGGAAGTTGAAAAGAAGTGATTCGGTGGAAGAGAGTTGAAAATATCAGTTACTGGTTATACTTAGATTGTATAACTTGGAAACTGTATTTCTTCTTTTGAAAATTCTTTTTTCCTTATTTTAGTGTTCACTCTCCTAGCTGAATTCCGTTTCCAAATAAGTAAAAGACGAAAGAATGTTCTCTTTTCCCTTTGTAGAAGTTACTTGGCATTAAATATTTATCGATGCCAATGTTTAAAAACATCGTTAAACATATTCAGAGCAATCAGTGACAACATGTAACATTTAAAACGAGGTGCAATATAAGGAGAGATATCTTTTGCAACGGTTCAAGTAACTAGTTCTCTTCTTTTATTTAAAAAAATCCCTTTCTCTTGCAGTACTTTTAACTTTATTAACTATTTTCATTTCAAATAATGTGTTATTGGTTCAACACGAAACTGTCAATTTCTCTGAAGTTGGATCAATTAATTTGTTCTGAGCATTTAATAAACTTCTCCCAGTAACAATAAATCGTAATCAATGACATTTCGCAAATATGTGAAAGCATTTCCCTTCGCAAATTTACAAAAGCAATAGCGTCATACGAGTGAATGTAAAATAACACAGAAAATGATATTACCCTTAAAAGACGTCAAAATAAAAGAAGGAAAAAAAAATATTGCTGTCAGAATCGGTCGCAACTGTTTTATTTAGAAAACTATGTCGAATTGGGAATTCTCGGGCATTAAAACGAAACTGTTGCAATGAAGCTTTTATTATTTATAGCAGAAAAAGCTTGAAAAATTTTTTACGTTTCTCTGGAAGGTTAAAAAATTCAAATACTCTCATTTTATCTTCACGCCAAACGATTTTTACTATAAAAAGAAAGAAACCTAAAAAGTGTTAAATAAAATAAATAAATCAAAATATTGCAGGGAATAAAAACTTGCTTTTATCCACTAATTAATGTGAATTACACATTATTTTTGCAACAATAGCATTTATTTCACTTGAATAGATAGACAACTTTTATGTGATGTAGAGAATTCAAATCAAAGCTTTTCTTCTTTTTTTGTGCTATAAAGAAAGCAATTTCCGACTAAAAAACAAATGTAAACAAATCTAGAACATAAAGTAAGGAAATCAATCTAATTTATAATGGATTACTACCTTATTTACCTACTTTCATTGATGGAGCCAACTGTCATTATTAGCAAAAAATTCTTAATCGGAAAATTGAAAAATACATTTGTTTTCTCAATTTGTCAAATTGAAAGAAATCAGCGATGAATTAATTATAAGTTAAGGAAAATTTGTTTGCTTATAAAACAAAGATTTACGGTAAAATATGAAACTGCTCTTAAAAAAATGTTCGAAATAAATATCTTCTGCAGCATACCATACATGAGTCCACCATTACTAATCTTATTTAAAAGCTTTCATTGCCATATCAGCTTAAAAATTAAATTGTATTGTTTGAAAAACAATTAAGTACTTCTTTTTTCTCGTAATAATTACAATAACTTAATTAGTTTAAAACTGGCTCTGTTTGCCTCTCATAAATTGGATTGTAACATTCAAAACTTTTCAAGGCATATTGTGCTTGTTAACTTTTAGTGTATTAAGTGAGAATGAAATCAAAATTGCGGTTTACTTTAAAAGATAAATAAATGGTGAATAAATGTTAGAGAAACGATTTTTACTATGTAACGGAAAATATTTCATATTCTGGTATGTATTTGTATGAAGTATTTTTTACATCCTTGTACGCGAGTAAAGGAATTCACGAAAAGCTTCCCACTCAAATATCAATATAATTTTTTTCTTTTAATCACCCTTGAGTAAGTTTTGGGGTTAACTCGTAGAAGGTTGAAATTTTGTATATTGGTTATATTGGTTGTGTGCAACGTCTAGTTGTGCATCTTCCTTTTCGGTTGCAATCGGATGTTCCAAAAGAACGCTTCTTATTTTTTTTGTCAAATCCTGTTGATTTTTATGTCAATTTTGGTATTAAAACATTTTCTAGAAAGCATCTTTTCGATATTTGGTGATTTCCCCCTAAAAATCCATGTTAAAGTATTGACGAGAGTACAAAAAAGTCATGTGATTAATATTTTAAATTTAAAAATTAAATTCTAATTAATATTTTTAATTTAAAATACCACTTGTTGCATTCAATTTGCACAGAAGACAAGTGTACGTTAACAGAGAAAATGTTCTTATAACCAAAAAATGCATTTCAAAGATGTCAACGACTCCATTTCATGTGGCTTTATCTTATTTCAAGCAGTGGCATTAATTCTTTAAAATGAAACACGGATAAAAGTGCTATTTCTTATGAAAAAGATTTCTTTAAAGAAATAAAAAACTGTATCAAGAGTTTTTAATTTCAAGTATGAGAAATGCAAGTTTTATTTTCCCGAAATTTTGAATTAAATAATAACGTAGAAACTATGATAACGTGATGTCAAAAACCAACATAACTTTTTTTTTTTTTTTTCTGAAATGAAAGTTCTGTCTTTTCTTGACTTTCACTCTTACGTGTAATTGAATAAAGCTGAGAAGTATAACATCGAAAGGTATTTTAAAGTTAATAAACTAATTTTTGGAAAGAAATGGAACCGACTTCAACTTATAAATTGCGCTAAAAAGTAAAAAAAATAAAATCCTTTTTTAAACAACACTGGTAAGACTTTTAAACACAATTTTTGAAGTTGGCGCAAAATTTGACAGTATGATTACTATGACATTATGCGTTACTTTATATTGCAAATGTTGTTTACTCCGAGCCATTTATATTTGTAATTGATTCATGATTACCAAATATTTTGTCTATCATGATTTTACACCGACTTCAAAAATTATATTTAAAAGTCGTATATATTTCTTTACTTTTTAGTGCAATTTATAATTTGATGTCGGTTCTGTTTTTTCCAAAAATTATTTAATTTTATGCTTTTTAGTATAAATACATTTTTCATGTATGCTATATTTTTTAAAAATCCAAATCAAAGACAAAACATTTTTTGAGGTAATGGCAATAAAGACAAATATTTTGTTTGAGAAATTTCGTTTTGCAGTCGTTTTTAAAAGGTCACCAGAGCAAACAAACTGACTAGACTTAATTTTCGCCTCAGAGAAGCCTTCAGTCAAACTCTTATTATAATTTCTTTTAATATTACTACTTAATGGCAACAAACTGTTTTTAACAATGAGTTTTATATTTATCAACAATTTTCCTAGCAAAGAAATGTCAAGCCAAGCGTTTCCAATTAAAATTAAAATGCTTATACTATTTAACTCATAACGTTCTTTCTAAAGAACAAATGCACTCAAATTGATGTGCGATATTTGAGTTTGACGACCCTCTATTGATTAAAGATAAAGCATCCGAAACAGTACATTTAGGCAAGAGTTATGGATGAAAAGAAAAAAAATCACTACCATTCTGCCTATAACGTTTTTTTCTAACTGTCGAATATGGTCAGACAAAGAAACGGGCTCCATGGGAGACCACCCTCGATCGATTAAAAAAGGAATCATCAAAATCGGTTCATCCAGTGATAGTTATCGATGAACAAACAAACAAATAAAAGAATACATACGGTATGAACTGATAATCTCCTCCTTATAGAAGTAAGCTTAATGCTGTTGTTACCTCAAAAATAATAACGTAAAACTTTAATTACTACGGACAAATTGTTTTCTGATTTCAGAACTCTTATAATGATTGCATGGGGGATTGAAGTTTTGAGGCTTTGAACCATGAAATTTGGCGAATTTAACAAATAAATATATGATTTATTTCAAAACATATTAATAATAAAATATAGATTAAAAAAAATATCAAAAGATATAAACGTAAATAGATAAATAAATAATAGCAAATAAAATGAAATAAAAATAAAAATATTTTTCTGCCCGAAGAATTCCTTGAAAGATTTTTTTCCCTCCGTACACTCAGAAATGCAGTTTTGTTTCGTGTTAAAGTGTTGTAGTATTTTTATTCCTAGTACATAGAAAAACTGCTGAGGAGAAGTGTCGTAATTACCAAACAAATTGTTTATTAATCAAACCCGCAAATTGTAAATGGCAACAAATCGACCCAAGTTAAAATTGTGTGTGCCAATATCACATTAAATATTTCATTATTTTCTTCTTACCAATAGATAATTCTGGAAGAAGTGCTAATATATGTCCAGAAATAAAATTTCATTTACTATACTCACCAATCGTGTTGCTTCAAGTGACTCCAGAAAGCCTTTCCAATTAAAATAGCGCAAACATAATCAATTTCCCAATTATTCTGAGGAAGACCATGTTTACTGCTATGTAATTAATGTTTAAGTTTTCATGGGTTCTCCTGAGTTAAATAAATTTGTTACAATAATTACTAAACAAAGTGCATGTAAATAAGATTTTATAACCTTCGGATCCTTATGGAAACTTAGATCTAAGTATAATTTGAATCAAATCTTCGAAAAGTAAGCGTGAATAATTTCTTACTCCGTGAAATATTCATTCAGGCTATGTTGTATGATTACATTAATGTTTAAATTTGTGTGTCTAAAATCCAAAAGACGTTAGATTTAAATGCTCAGTTGTGGAAGTTATGTTATAAATATTGATTCATGTTACTGAAACGACAAGGCTAAAATCAACTACTACTTTCTCAAGAAAAGCATGTGAAAATTTTAACCGTAGTTTTGAAATCTCGTTTCTTTTCTTTTCCTCAATAACCCTATAGATTATTGCAAACTTATGAGGAAAGTATTGTTCCTAATTGTATGTACAATTTTGGGGAATGATTGTATAATTATCTTTATAATGTATTTCATCTCGAATAATTTAAAAGGAATGCAAATAAAGAAATGCACATGAAGGAGAAATGAGTAAATATACTTATTTCTGCATTTCTGTTACTTTCATTTTTTTACATGGTTTTATTTAACTTGACTTGTCACGGAATTTTGTTAGGTGGTTTTCGACCACTATTACTGCATAAATTATCTTCAAACTTAGCACGTAAGCTTATCTTCGATTACAATACAATAATCCATCTATTTTATAATTTATTATAACGTTAGTTAGGAAAAAATATTAATAATTTTGACTCTGATGAAATTATCCGAACTATCATTTGTCATTTGGCAACAATAATTTTGTTTGGATAATGCAACGATGTTTTGAATTTAAATAAAACCGTGCAACTTAAAAGATTTTTGGCGATTTAATTTTATCTTTATTTAACTATTGCCCTCTTGCACTGTGGGAGCAACGTAAGGAATTGCTCATATATGAGTTGTTTCTTGTGAATTTTTAAAGGTTTCCGTAGAATAACAAATCATTTATCTAATGTGGTGTTTTGATTTATCTTATCTTATCCGTGAAATACTGAATTTGCATATGTTAGCTGACTTTTGGATTCCCCAACAATTTACCAATAAAGCAGTAGACTTTTAATGCCTATTGCCCTAATGTAGTAATACAGTAAATTTACAAGAATATTAATAGTAAGTATGTACTTAATATAATTGGTTGCTCAGAGTAAGTTCTCTTTTTTTATATCTAAATAATGCTCAGGCTTGGAAGAATGTGTAATAGTAAGAGAACCAACCACATGAAAAAAAAAAAAAAAAAAAACCTGAACGGAAAATGAATGACATCTTCTGGTTTTTCATGAGCCCCAAAAGTTCAAATTTTACATGTTCAGTTCTTTTCTTTTTTTTTCTTCAATTTTTTGATGTACCGTAGTGTTAACAAAATGTTAGTATAGGTAATCCACAACAAAAAATAATTGAAAGAAATAAAATAACTTTTTCCTGTTCCTCATAGACCCCAAAAGTTTACATTTGCAGAAGTTTCAAAAATTGAAACTTCTGCAAAACATTTATTATTTTATTTAATATATTTTCGTTATGCCCCCCCCCCCTTAATATCAAAAGGTTGTATATTGGTGAACTCTATATGACTAATTGGCACACAAAAATATAAAAGTCAACCCATGAAATATTTTTGCTATTTTCAATTCAAAAGAGTTTCAAGGAACTTTATCGTATTTATTCTCTTATCATACTTATATGTCAAACGACTAATATCAAAAAACAAAAGTGGCGAAATATTGATGTATTATTCGCGGGAAGTCATGCAGCAATTTTCTGGGAAAGAACTAAACTGTTCTCCTAGGTGCACTCATACGACTTCTCCATCTTTTCTGCCCCTTTTATGACAACTATTGTCTTCTGGGGGAAAGGAACAATTTTTCTTCCTTCTCTTATCAACAGCTTTTATTGAATGTAGTATGTATTTGTGAGAACAGGCTTATTTGACTTTCCAAAAGAGCCTTTTCTCACAAATACATAATCATTGTACACATTTATAAATCACAAAATTGATTTTATGTCAAACTAAGAAACTTTTTCGCTTTTCAGCCATTGATTTCAGTTACACTATAGTGCTGCAACATTTTGAAAATTTTAAGGCATTTCAAATATTTTGAATTATACAAAACTTTCTAAGTTAAAGCCTGTTGCAGAAAATGATTAAAACTGCTTAGATTAATTCAAATGCAAATAGTCGTTGATACTCATAGCGAATGCGATCGACACGGGAAACTGCAAGAGTTTAAAATTGAACGTCGTATTTCAAGCATTGGGTATCTGCTTAACGCGAGTGATGTAGCGTCATCTTCATGGTGCAGCCTAGGTAAAACTTAACCTCTCCACACTTCAGTTTAGCTGAAATTATCCGCCTCTTACCCGATTCTTAAGTTTAGATTCTGACTCTAGACTGTTATACATTAAGCAGGCAGAGCCTTCTCCCGAGTCTATTCCCAAACTTGTCTTGTGGGGGATAGAACGCCACTCAAAGGGGTGAAATCCTGGACATAATGTATGGCAAGAGGGAGCTGTTTCAAGGTGTCCCTCTTCACCCATGGCATTAGTAGTGAAGATTCGCTACGTTGTACGTTAAGCAGTACATTCTTCAAGAGATGTCTTATACAGTTGCCCAGCTTTAGAGGGTCCATGTTACGAAACAGCATGAAGGAGATTTGTTTTCATAATTCATGTGATGTGTGGATAAGTGTGATAGTGTTCTGAGAGGTTCAAGTTAATTAAAAGACTACGTTGGTTAATGCTTCTCAGTATAATACACTACTGTACCAACAAAGAAAAAAGTGGCAATTACCGGGATGTATTTCTTGCGCAAATTTTTTTTAACGATCATAAAAAAAAAACATTTCCTTGAAGCACTGTTTGTAAATCTCACGACCTATTTCTCAAGTACATTAGTCCGATACAATTTTCCAAAGATCAGAAAGGTCAAACTCTTAAATTTTCAAAAAGTCAAAAAAAAAAAAAAAAAAAGGCCAATAAAAATAACTCCCAAAGAAATGAGCTTTATCTGTATTGAAATAACGTTTTTCAGTTATATGGAATATTCGAACCTAACCATAAATACCTTTTTTAAAATTTGAAAACCTTAAGCTACTACTAGAGCGTCTTTTAATATTTAATAGGCATGACATTAAAAGAGTTTAGTGTACCAGTATGGCGTGTTCTTTAACTAATTTTCGAACTAGAAATCTCTGAAATGACAGCTGGAAATAATTTCTATTGATCTTTTCTGACATATTTTACTCTTAATGATATGTTCTGTTTTTCCTGCCTTTGGCGACATGATTGAGCTTTTTTTGCTTTTATACTCTTTGAGAAGATAAAATACCAGGGGCCATTTACTGTTACAATAATAGATTTCAAGACAAACTAGAAGTTACGTTAAGACAGCTTAATTTACTCAACTCTCATGGTATTGCTGAAAGAATTTCCTTTCATTTTGATTCAAAAGGAAAATGTTATAAGTATTTAATACTGTACAATAAAACTGAACATTAAAAAACGTTTTTTAATAAAAAACAATTAATGCATAAAGACTTCTGAAATTATTTTCTTATCAATGTACATTTGATTTCTCAATTTGATTTTGGTACACGAGAAAGTAAAATCGTTTAGTTTTGGACGAACTTATTTTTATCTCAATTATCCAAGTGTTTAATTTTTCATTGGTCTGTAATAATAATAATTTTTTTATTATTACTTTCTTTTTTTCAGAATTATGAATGACTAAATGAAGTATTGGCCACATTCCAATATGCAGATAAAAATCTATAAATGTGTTTCACTGTCTTAACAGTATTATTGCAAGCAAGCTACGATACGATTCGATAAGAATAGTTTCTACTAAGGGAGTAAAGTTCTCATTATTTCTGTTGTGGACTTTCCATTTTTTCCCTAATTTTTTAATTATAAAATGATAGAAATTTCTTTTATATTAGTACATTGTTATGTAATTTTTAATTACATATAACGCAACATGTTTCAACTAAGTAAAACTTGGTTGTGTTCTCACTAAAGACAACCTTTTTCAAAATTATTTGTTTGACCATTAAAACTTAAAGATCGAAATATTTACTTTCATTAAGTATACACTTTCATTAAGTATTCTACAACCTCTCCCTCCCCCTTATTTTGATAATTTACAATGAAAAAAAAATTACCTCATATTACGAGTACTGAAAGTTTTTAAACGAAATGGAGTATTTCCATGTAGATCCGTACTTTGAAAACAAAGTGCTTATTTTACTACGTTAAGGTGCTTTCAGACCAACCGCAACAACGACAAGAAACAGCGACGAAACCTTTGAGGGCGTTTCACTGATTCGACATAATTTACTAACGACGCCCGCGTATTTACTGATTGGAGTTTTTATTGCATCTTTAAAAGTGACTTTCCCTCAGACGATCGTGATTTGTGGATTGCAGTATTCAAGAGGAACGTCATCTCTGATAGTTTGGTAACCATGATGAGTCTATTACGACGGAGACAAAATGTCTTGGTCGATTTTGGTGCGAACACCCTTATGGCGCATTCATACCCAACGCAACAGTGACATACGACAAATACAAATTTTTTTTTTTTTTCAGATCATGTCATTGGTTCTACCTAATTTCATGTCCATGCCCTTGAGCTGATTGATTAGCATTTTTTTATTGCGGCATTAAGAGGGACTTATCCCCAGCCGACAGTGATTGGTTGACTGAGTTATTAAAAGCATATATCATCGCGGTTAGTTTGATAACCATAGCAACAGTCTGTTACGACGGAGACAAAATGTTTCCGTCGCCTTTGGTCTGAAAGCACCCTTAGAGAATTTTTCCAAATAAAAACTCCAAAAATTTTCTGTTAAAATTTGAGCTGATTGTCACTATTAAACATACTTTTTACAAAAATAATACCTATACCAAATCACATTAAAGTTTGAATATTTACAAACATGTACATAAATTTCAAATTTATAACTGTTAATTCTTAATGAAATTTTATACACAAAACTGACAGCCTTATTTCGGTAAGGAGTTTGACCAATCGTTTTAAAATGAGTGTCAAATCATTTGGAACGATTTCAATTTCAGCATTAAAAACAAAGTTTGCATAAAAATAAAATTATAAATTTAAAATTTTTAGGAATATTAAATCACAGCAGTTTTCTTCAAAATCAGCAGATATTGTTTACTTTATTTACAACTCAAGTCATTTCATTTACATTGCGTTGATAACAATATATATGATGTTGTAAATTCAAGGAATAGCATGGTTTTCATTAATTATTAATTTGTAAGTGAGAAACCTTCATTTTAATTTTAAAAGTGAAACAATGATTTTTACGGAAGAAAATCCCCATTTGTGCTGATTGTACTGTTTTGTTTCATTTTCTTTTTTATGGCTGTTATTTATTTTAAAAAATCAACCAAAAGCTTTATAAAGAGTTTACACCGTTGCATACATTGAAAAAATAATGTTAATTTCTTTTAATAAATAAAATTATGTACCTAAGAAATGAACATTAAAACTCATTCTTCTATGTGTTTACTAACATTTTGCGTTAGACTTAATTTATAAAATTGCAGTTAACGAATTTAAAGCATGCTCCTCTTGCAAAAATAAAAGCAAACAATGAGATTTTTCTCCCTCTCTTCGTCATACCAGAAATATTCTGCGTAATGACTTTTTTATGTTCCTACTGTATCTTTGTTTGCATTTAAATCTCAAAAGCGAAATATGCGGGTTCTAACTGGCTTTCTAAAGAATGAAAAGAAATTAATTTAACTTCAAATTCTAGTATTATGCATTGAAAAATTTAAATATGTTATGCTTAATAACCATTTTATGTCTTGAATGTGTACTATTTCTGCTATGTTCTAGAAACACACTTTTAAAGAGATATTTTTGTTTTTAAGTAAGCTGCAATTCTTAAAAAACAAACAAACAAAATATTATATTTAACCTTAATGGAATTTAAAATAATCGTGATTTAAAAATTAAATATATGGTTTAAACTTTTAAAGGATTAATGACAACTATCTTGATAACTTGTTATGGCCAACTGTCGCAATCAGCGACACTTGACAAATTATTTATTGAAAAATTTAAATATATTATGTATAATTAACATTTTGCGTCTTGAATGTGTGTTTGTTTATGCTGCACTGTTAGAAAATTCATCATGAAATTACGGTTAAATAGCCAGCAGCAGCCTGTCCATCTAATTCACCGTTCAATTTACGGTTTGAAACATTTTTCTATCTTTACGGGACCTAAACCATTTCCAATCAGCTTGGTTAAAAAGCCGTAAGTACAAAAGTTTATGGTTTCATAACCATTTATAACTAGTATGGTTTCAAAACTGTAAATGTTTTTTGAACCATTTCCAGGCGTAGAATCTTCGAGGCATAGAAACCGTAAACGAAGCGCTCAGGAATCGAACCCCCGGGTGTATAGTATATTAACCTTGCGCTTAAACCAATCGTGTATGGTATACTTACCTTGCGCTCTAACCGTTCGGCCATCTTCACCACCTTACGCAGTCGTTTATTTATCAATAAATCTTCCTTTCCAACTAACAAACTGCATTGAAACTGAGATTTCAGTTTTTGATTGGTTCCAAAGTCATTTTTGGTCTAAATTTACTGTATATTGACGAAAATTATTTTATTTTCCGCAAAAATTAAACTACAAACAAGCTTCAGAAGCCCAAATTATGGGTTCGCTCATTCGCAAACAGTTCGGAAATCCGATGTCTCCAATTTTTGATTTACATGTGTATGTGTTTCTATTTTTCGTTCCACAACCAAGAGGAAAGCCCTATTCTTATTAAATGCGAGACCTAAGTGGTGCTCGTAAATTACGGTTAGTTGAACGTTCTTTAGGAGAAACAGACAATAAACGATTTTTTTCACAATCTGTGGTTTGAATACCATCTTTTTAATGGTTATTCGACTGTTGTAATTAAATATGGTAAAATAACAATCAAATAAATGGTTATATTACTATTTTCTTACGGAAATTTTTAACAGTGTATGTTCTAGGAACACACTTTTAAAACGATATTTTTGATTTTAAGTAAGCTATACTTCTTAAAAAACAAACAAACAAAATTATATTTGTTTGTCGGAATTTAAAATAATCGCGATCAAAAGGTTAAGTTCGTGGTTTGAACTTTGGAATTAATAATGACATCTATCTTGATAACTTGTTATGGCCAACTGTCGCAATCAGCATACTGCATTGGAAACAAATAACCTCTTTCTAGTTACCCAACATCGCTCTGAGAATAATGATCAAGACCATGTTGGAACACCGCTAAAAGTCAGGAACTCAACGTAATGAACGGGGCAAGTTAGTCATTCCCTAAATATTGATTGACCTTACAAGTTATGCAAGTAGCAAATTGTGCTTCAGTTCTGTGTTGGAGAGAGAAAAGTCTTGGCATTCTTAATACTTTGTCAAATTACGTGTATGAGTTCTCTCTGCAGCACTTTTTTCAGAACAGAAACAGGTAACGTTAAAAAAGCATAACTTTGCTGTAAAAAACAAGTTACATTCTCCTTATCAAAAGTGTATTTTGTAACTTTTAAAACTAATGGTTGTCTGATTACTGTTGATATATATCTTTCAAAATGAACAAATAATTAATAACTTGAAAATTTTCAAGCGAAGTCTTTTGATTAAAAAAATTTACTATGAGCATATTTTTTGCTCATAGTAATTTTTTTCAACATATTTAAAGTAAAAAAGATTGTTACTGTTGTGAATAACGATTTTGATATTTTTAATACATTTCTTTAGACCACAAAAGTAGTGCTCACACGCAAGCGGAGGTTTTAAAAAAAAATGAGTGCCCAAAATTATAAATTTAGAATTTGTTAGAACTTTTTACAAAAAATATATGGAAATACGTGAAACATATATGTTACCGAAGCTAAACCAGAAAAACGTTTAACTGAATGTACAAACTTTAACAAAATGAAATATACTGATAAATAAATGCAAGACAAAAACAATGTATTTTTTATTTTGCTCTATACCGATGCACTATGACAAGCACCTTTGTAATCTCGTGACCCTTATCTGCCGTTTTCGCTTCAAATTTGTACATTAATACATCATTTAAAATTTGCAGATGGAAGAAATAGTATCCGTTTAAGTGAGAGAGTTCCTGTGATAAAATGTTCGTATACTTTCGTTTCTTGCTTTTTCCATGCTCATGCTGGACTTTTTACAAGCATGCCATGCATAGATTCGAAAATTGAAGCTTTATTGTGAAAAAAAGTAAAAAAAAGTTAGCGTTTGAAAAAGCTTTTGATGTGGGCCTGCTTTTCGTGAACATCATCTTTGATTGCCATCGCGAGCTATAGTGCAAGTTTAATTCGAAAAACCCTTCTTTTAGCTCTGAGGTACTTTTCTCATTCGAATGGCAAATTAGTGCTTTGCTTTTCTATGATAAGAATACGAGAAAATTAGTAAAAACACGCTAATCGAAAGGGATAAATGTTTCTGAATTCCTAGAAAATTCTGGGTATCACTTTTTTCTCCAGATAGGAAGGTTTGCTTTTTTGAACGTTTCATGTTGACGTGGATGATAATAGCTTGTGCTTCAGCAGAGACATAGTAGAGACACCTATTAAAAGCTGGCGATAAGTTTGATGAATTTCTATGTGCTAGTGGAATTTGACCCAGAGACTGCTATATTGTGAATCCGTTATTGTGACCGTAATGTCGAAACACGTCTCTTAGATAGTTGGAGATTAGATAACCTTCGTTCACAGTACGTCACACAACTTCTCTTTCAAATAAATGAGTAGCAAGCGAAAGATGCAAGAATGATATGGATTCCATGGCTGTCCTTTGTATTCATCTAATTTTTGGTACCAATATGTAAGCTAAAATGTTTTGCACAAATACTAAGTGACAGTATATTATATTAATAAGGAATGCTCACAGCTATTTCTTTTTACAGAAATTCTTCGCTGTTTGATACTGTCCCATAAGCACTCTCAGTTACAAAAACAACTTCAACAACCTCCTCGGAATAATACAATTTCATTTTAGTTATTTCAAACCACACAAAATGAATGCCATATAAAAGAAAAACAAAAAAGTAAAATAGCATTAAAATAATAAAGGAACATTGTGCACAAGTAAACTTAAAAAAATGCTATTTATAGCACAAATGAGCATTAAAATGTTTTGCATCTAGAAGCTCCACTTTTGCATTGAAAAAAGGATTCCAAGCAGTCCCGAAACATATGTCTGCATTTTAATGCTTATTTGTGCTATAAATAACGTGAATTTTTTTAAGTTCAAAATAACATTATTCAGTATCTAAATTGATTCCCAAGAAATGATTGCAAAATCTAATCCTGATATTATGCAAATATTTTAGCGTTTCAAAGAAATAAACTTAGGGGATTTACCAAAAATATTTTGTTACGAAGTTTGAAGAAATCTTATTCACTACAGACATTTGGGTTGCTATAGTGTACTAGGGACCCATTAGCTGTCAGATAAGGCAATCAACTCGGTAACAAGATTATGGTTAATTCTTGTTCTCATTAATGTGCGTAAATCTCCGTAGAGCAATTTCTCAATTACAGTTGTAAAATAAAAAAAATTACACGCTAGCTTTAATTAAAGAGATCTCTAAAACTTTTAAGGGTGCAAAAACTGGAAAAATTAAAATACTATTTCATCTGTTATTTATCGCTACACAATGAAATCAGTGAAATACTGTTTTCGTATTCAAAAGGGATATAATAATTTTTTTATTTATCAAAAAATATAAATGTAGAATAAATGGTGTAGTTATTTTAATTCAGGCTCAAGAAGGTTTACATATCATTGTAACGCTTCTTTGGAACCGCATACTAGAAAACTTGTCTTAAAGACCATAGATATTTCACTGATAAGGAAAAAGATCCACATAAGTGTACCTAAAGTTATTACCCACAGTAGAAAAAATTTGATTTTGTTCCTCTTAATGTGGCTTATGGTATTAAAATTGAAATTTGGAACTGCTGCATATTTTTTTCGCAACGTTATTTTATACTTTAGTGGTGAAGAGGATATACTAGATAAAAAGAAATAAATTTGGAATAAAAATACAAAAATGGAATGTAACTAATGGTTGTTGTTAAACTTTGTCTTATCGAAATATATTGAAACTATTCTTTTTGAGCTGCTAAAATATGTTTTGTATTATAAAGCACAAAATGAATGCACATATACATACACATTCAAACACAGTTTTTAAAGCGGATAGACATATAGTATGGGAGAAAAAGTGTAATGGGGGGGGGGAGGGGTTACAAGTTTTGAACGATGGTAGCAACAACATCATGCTATTATGCCACAAAAATTTCTTTAACAAAGTCGAGACACATTCTTTTTTTTCTGCTACAATGCTCTACGATGGCAGCCCTTCAAACATACATTTTTGATATCTCTCAATGATGAATGTTTTAGGGAGATTTTACTGTAGATATGTTTATCTTTTCTTTGATGTGACATGTTTTACTTTAAGATTAAGTAACTAAAATGTGTCCCGCCGCGTCTTTGAATTTTCTTTTCATTCTGAAGGAGATAATATTTGATAGCGACAAGGCGGCTTGCTCATTGTCAGTGATTTAAGTGTCCTACATCAGAATTTGTTAATATAAAAGAATTCTTAATGCCCTAAATGTCGAAAACGCTTATCTTAATCTGATACGAAATATGTTCAAAAATTCCAAATGCCCCTGTCCCATTTTCACTTTTTCGACATTTCTGTCTTTTTCTTGAACACAATTTGTCGCATACATCAGATAAACAATAACTTTTTAGAAGAATATGTTTAAGGGAAGAGTTTTTTTTCATCCATAAATGGTTAAACTTCATTTAAATTAATGATAAAGGATACTGTGGTTCACCTTAAAGTACAAGTTTTTTTTAAGGCATGGGTTCGAACCACATCGTTGCCAGAAAATTTGATTTCTTGTTTTATTTTAACTGCACACGACTGAGTTTTCTAGGGTTCATTTCTCTCTTGAAACCACGTTTCGTTAAATTTATGAACCAAATCGCACTCTTTTAAAGTATTAGCGCGATAGCTGTCGGTAGCGTGTCCGAGTGGTCTGCGGCGCTGGTTTTAGGCATTAGTCCCTTCGTGGGCCTGGGTTCGAATGCCACCGCTACCAAGTCTGGGTTTCACAATCATTTATTATAAACTGCAGACGACTGAGATTTCCGGGCTCAGATCGCAACTTTTGTGGAAATATTATCACGACGGAAATATTATCACGGAAGCGTGGCCGATCAGAATGAGGCGCTGGTGTGGTCTACGGTGGTAAACAAAGGTATCAACGGTGCTTGTGTTCAACTCGCTCCGCTGAAAGATTACATTTTTTTGCTTATTCTAAACTTTACACAACTGAGATTTCCTTTTCCCACTTGCATACCTTAAAAGATATACCAAATCACAACTCTTGTTGAAATATTACATACATCTTGAATATAGCGTGGCCGAGCTGTCCAAGGCACTGCGTCAAGGGCACTAGTCTATTCGGAGGCATGGGTTTGAATCCCTCCGCTGCCAGAGTATTTTATTTTCTGTTTTAACTTAAACGTCAGAAGACAGAGTTTTCTAGGGTCCATTTCTTTTCTGAAATTACGTTTCGTTAAATTTATAAACCATAGCGCACTCTATTAAAGTACCAGCACACCAGGTGGCTGAGTGGTCTAAGGCGCTGGTTTACGGAACCTGTCTCTTCGGAGGCGTCGGTTCGAATCCCACCGCTGCCAGTAAATATTTATTCTGATCTACACACTACTAAGATTTTCGGGCTCAAATCGCAACTTTTGTCGAAATATTATTACGACCCTTGTCGGTAACGTGGTCAATCAGTCTGAGGTGCTGGCTTAAAACAAAGGCATCTGGCGATGCTTGTGTTCGAATTTCTCCGCTGAGAGAAAATTTAATTTTTTTGAATTCGAAACTTTACACGACTGAGATTTCTTTGTCGCAATTACATACCCATGAAGATATCAACGAAATATTAACTGTTGTTGAAATTCGTTCCGCTTGACGGTGGCGTGGCCGATCAGTCTGACGCGCTGATTTGGTCTACGGTGGTAAACAAAGGTATCTACGGTGTTTCTTTTTAAATATCTCTGCTGCCAGAAATTTTTTTCTTATTCTAAACTGTACCCCGACAAAGATTTCTTTTTCTCAAATACGTATCCTGAAAAATATCGACCAAATCACAACACTTGTCGAAATAGGTACCGCTTGACGGCAGCGTGGCCGAGCGGTCCAAGGCGCTGGTTTAAAGCACCCGTCTCTTCGGAGGCGTGGGTTCGAATTCCGCCGCTGCCAGAGAATTTGAATTCTTGTTTAAATTAAAACTGCACAACGATTGAGTTTTCTAGAAGTCCATTTATCTCTTAAAATTATGTTTCGTGATATTTATGAACCATATAGCATTCATTTAAATTACTAGCACGACAGCTGTCGATAGCGTGGACGAGTGGCCTAAAAGGCACTAGTTTTAGGCACCAGACCCTTCGGAGCCGTGGTTTCGAATTCCACCACTGCCAGTAAGTTTTGCACGAATATTTATTCTGAAATGCACGCGACTGAAATTTCTGGTATCCAATTGCAACTTTTGTGAAAATATTCTCACGATTATTGACGCTAGCGTGGCCGATCAGTCTGAGGCTTTGATTTGAAACAAAGATATCTACGATGCTTGCGTGTTAAAACCCAATTGCAGCTTATATGAGAAAAAATAATGCGGTATATAGTACACCTCATTTGATCGTTTCTCCGCGAATATTCATTTCAACCCATAAACTGGAGAAAACGAGCAATAAGAGCCAACAAAGTATCATCGCTGGGAGAAAATATGTTTTAGCAATAAATTTTCATTTAAAATAGGGAAAATTTCAGTGAAAATAAAAATCTTACGACAAAAAATTTATTTAACTTAAAAATTTATTAACGTTGTTGTTTAAATGTCAACAAATTCCCTTATGTACTTAAAATGTTGAGAAATTGTGGCATTTTCGAGAAAAACCTAAACTGTCATCTATTTCTTCCCTCTTGGCTCTAATTTCTCAAACAGATATAAAGCCACATGTCGCAACCTGCATCTGTACTTCACGCATAATCGTCCAAAACATGAAGTAGATTTTTCTTTTCATTTTCTGCAGTGTCTGTAAAATTTCTGAACGATTGATGCGGGAATCTTATTGTTTTAGAAACGATAAAAGCGAGAAAAAAAATATAATTTATCAAGTATTCATGACGGGACCGTTAAAATAGACTATAATGCGGGAAAAAGAAAGATGTGGAGCGATCTTTTCTAGGTTTAACTGCATAAAAATTATAATGAGCAATTTTTTAAGCAATTTTAAGATTTAATACTGTAAAGTATAGGCTGCACTGCAGAGTTGTGTATTTAACAACACAGATTTGTTGACGGTATTTCGTCTACTTAAATCATGCAGGTAGCCAAAATTTGTCAAGGAAATATAAATTACAATGGTCTAAAGTGATTCGCTAGCAACCAAATTATTATTTTTATTATTAATTTATATTGTTATTTAAATACCGGCAAGTAAAAAAGTTCCACCACGTCACATTTTTGTGTAAGAAAAATTGGAGCTTTCTACTTTCTTTCATGATTTTTGTGTCGCATGTGGTAACCCTTTCCTTCTGGTACCCTATAATCCCCCCGTACCTAGTTATTTGTGGCATCCCATTATGTAATCATTCTTTGTTGAATATAGTTGCGAGTTTATTATTATAGTTCATGTTGAAAATGGCAAATTTTGAGCGTAGACGTTGCAAAACTATGCCAGATAAGATGATATCACGATAGTAGTGGATTTTTTTTTTGCATTATTAAAACTAGTAGTATGGTACCGCTAATGGAATCGCTTGAGTGATTAATTTGCAAAGTGATATTTTGTCCGGTTATTCTCTGATACTGATCAAATATTTGAATACATCTGACGGCTAATTAAGAAACCCAATTTTTAGATTTTTATTCCCTTAACTTAGAAAAGAAGTTCTTTTCTTTTATACATAGAGAGGGAAAAAATGCAATGCCATTTTTTTTAAATATATTTCTGCTCAGACATTTTTTCTTCAATTTATTTTTATTATTTTACCATAAAATTCTCGTGAAAGGAAAACTTTCCATATCAATCACTTACGAGAATAGCAAGGCTTGCATGAACTTTTCCCGCTTTTGCTGATGCTCTTTTGTTTCTCCGCCTCGTCCTAGAACATTTATCTTGCAAAAAGCAGTAGTGATGATGATAAATCATATCTTAGACAAGAGCTAATGAACCTGTAGGAGATGGGCGTAAATGAAAGCAAAAGTTCATAATAAATTACAAAACAGTACAAAAAAGTTTTACTTTAAGATTAAAATCCTGTTCTTACCCTGTACAATTTTTAGACTGTATAGTTACCACCATTTTTGGTGTTCAGTAACACCAAAGTTGAAAATTATTCATTTGTTTGTCAAAAAAATATAGACAGTATAATTTTTTTAGCATATAAAGTTTGTTCACTTAGGTACGGAACAAAACTTTATCATGATTGCTAAATTCTATGGAAAGGATTAACTTTTTATACGTTAATGAGTTAACGAGTTTCATAACTCTGGAACAATGTTGTGCTATCTATCTTTTTTATGCAAACACATAAAAATTTTTAAAATAAATTTTAAAAAAGGAATACTTTTCAACTTTGGCGTAACTGAACTCCCCGAATGGTGTTAATTAAACAGCAAAAGTTTTACAATGTACGCATAAAAAAAAAATTTAGACATGCAAAAAAAAAGTTATCATTTTAAGGAAATTGCATAATTATTCTTACATACATGATAATGAATATCTAGGAAACTATAAGCATGCCTGTATTCACCTGCCTATTTTGAAAATTTTTTGGTAACAAATCTTTTTATACCAATTTGAACTAAAAATGGAGTAGAGGTTTTTACCATTTTCATAAAGACTTCTCTGGATTATTTACAGATGCGTAGTGACATGTTGACTTGGAATCGGAAGAAAAGATTCAAATATTGAACTAGACAAATATGGATCAACAGAAAATAAGTATGTATGATATGGTGCATAAAGGTGATGGTGATAAGAAAAAAAGTTTCAGGTGAATTTGGATTCTTTATGTTTTTTCTTTATAATTATTACTGAACTATAAAAAAATGCAACAGGCACCATGGCAAAAGCCAAACAACATGTATATACTACTGAAAAGGAATAACAACTATACCATATTAACTCAAAGTACACAAAAGCAAAGAAAAGCATAATATAACACACGAAATTTAATATAAAATAAATCACACAAATATTAAAGTGATTATTAATTATGAAAGCATTTAAAAATAAGTAGACAATCAACTTATTATTATACTAAAAAAATCTAAAAAGTTTCAATGAGAGTTTTAAAATGGAATTTTCTCAACGAAGCTGGGCAATTTGGGATCATTCATAAATGATGTCACGCTTCAAGGGGGGCGGGGGGTTCGTGAAATTGTGACAAAGTGTGACAAGGGGAGGGAGTAACAAGAAGAGTGACATCATGCATTATGCAACATAGCTTGACGTGTGACAGAGGGGGGAGGGGGTCAGCTGAAGTGTGACATATTGTGACAAAGGGGGATGGAGGTCAAATATATGGGAAAAAAACGTGACATCATTTATGAACAGCCCCTTTTCTATCATGTACTCTAGCCGAAAGCCGCCAGACATTTTCAATAACACTATATTTTCTAGAACTTCTAGAGAAACATGACGATTTGTTCTGTAAAATCTGTCATATAAAGGGAATGCTTCAGTTTACCCTTTCCAGTTAAAACTCTGGTAAAAAAAGATGTTCTACTAATTGTTAATTTCGACAAAATATTTAAGTAAGAATATGCAAAAATGTTGTCAAAACTTGTGCCACGATTTACTTTTACAGCAAAAAGTTACTTATAAAACGAACTAGATATTTTACTTCATTCAAAAGCAATTTTACACTCATTTATAACTTTCGTTTTTTGTCCCTTTTTATCATAAATTTTTTATTATATGCAGATATAATGTGCTTATTTTTATTTAGAGATATCTTCTCAAAAACAAATTGTAAAACTTTGAAGTTGGGGAAATCATTTTTAAAGGCTTACGATCGATTTTTGTGATTCACCTTCTGACGCATTTCTTGTTCTACTGGCAAATAGTTGTCATAGTAACTTCGGATAAAATATGCAAACATTCGTGGATCAAAGGTAAAAATCAGATATTTTCATTAAGAATTTAATAATTAGAGATATGAAGAAGTATTTTGATAGAGTAGCTTTATAAATAACAGCATTTTATAAATGTTGCGATTTTTGCAAAACAAAACTAGAAACATACTTTTTCTTTTGTTTATCACTAGCGTTACGATACTGATGTATCCGAGTCATATACATAAAGTATAATTCTTAAATTAACTTGGCTCTAAGTACATTTAAACCTTTGTGATATTCATGTGTAGCACTTTTTTACGAATTGTTCTGTAGAATCTGTCATATAAAGAGAATGCTTCAGTTTACCCTTTCCAGTTAAAACTCTGGTAAAAAAAGATGTTCTACTAATTGTAAATTTGGACAAAATATTTAAGTAAGAATATGCAAAAATGTTGTCAAAACGTGTGTCACGATTTACTTTAACAACAAAAAGTTACTTATAAAACGAACTAGATATTTTACTTCATTCAAAAGCAATTTTCACGCATAGAACTAAATAGTACATTACTTCTTAGAATACGCTTGAGAGTAAACTGATCACTAAAAAATTTTGTGTTATGTTGCACAAAAAAAAAAAAAGTCTCTTTGCTGGTTGAAAAATAAAAGTTTAATTTTACAACATTTTTGTAATAATTTTTTTATGTTACACGAAAAGTAGATAACGTTATGCACAACTTCAAAAATAAAAAAGGAAAAAATTACAAATCAACGTAAAATGAAGCACAAATTTTGTAAAAACTGCAGACACGTGTTTCGAAATTACAAGGAGCCCCTTTTTCAATGCAAAAGAATGAACTTCTAAATAAAAACGTTCAACTGAAGCACACTTTCTTACTTTGTTGCCACAAGATTTTCATTTTATGTCATGCACAATTGTTTCTAGCCAGCAAATCGGCATTGCACAAAAAAATTTTGCGATGACGTTCTTAAAAACTAATCATTTGTGTTTAATCATAATTCGTTTTTACTATGGTTTGAATCGTAGGATTAAAAAAAATGGCGCTTTTATAGCACCATCTTTTATGTAATTTTTTGTTAGATGCATTAAAAGAACATTTTATTACAGCTTTAATTAATAAACATTTAAGCAACTACTTTATTACAAAGCACTTACTCAGATGATTTAAATCTTACATTGTTTGGAGAAAATTCTCTTAATTGAAACTCTTTATAAGGGTTGTGTCGGTAAATAATTTATTTACATAAGTACTTTAACATTAATTGAATCCTTTTCTATAACATCTACGTTATTTATAAAAATTTTATATTTTTTTAATAAAAAAAAAGAGCATTCTTCAATTATTCCCCAAATTTCAATCTCAGGAGAATATTCTCGTTTTCCAAGACTATTTTAAATAATGAGAATATCTTCGACTCACATCTCTATTCTAGAACACTTTTATATTATAGCTATTGCCAATTAAAGTTTTACTTATTTTGGTAAAATCTTAGCACATTATGCCATAATTTTTTCCAAATTTGAAGAAACTTTTAACTTATCACCTAATTTGGCGTCAATGCAAATATGGTAAATTCTTTTGATTAAATGATGGTGAAAGTGATTATTTAATGCCAAACTCGTAGATAACTTTATAAATGTATACTGAATAATTGCAGTGTTTATAACAAACTTTTAAAAATACTGTTTGAATTAATATCCTTATCTCAAATTTTTATACATTCAATTAGGTAAAATGTACTAACACATTAAAGTGTCATAAATAATTTCTAAACAACAATTTAAAATGTTTTTCTAACCTGTGAAAGAGAAATCTCAAGCAGCACTTTATTACTAAATGCATTAAAGTCATGAAGTAAAAGCCTTTAGGGAGTTCGTAAATTGTGCTGTTACTGTCATTTATTATGTCATTCACTTGAACAACGTTACAATGTAATTCAGTTAAACATGCCTAGATCTCCAATAGAATTGATTAAATCGGGTGCTTGCCCGTTTCGTAATTACGTCTTCTCTGCCCGAAGGCCTTTAGTTAATTGAATGCTGATTAAGACAAACCAACATGCTCAGTTCTAGCACATTCTTTTCTTTTTATTCTGGTACTTGTATCCATAACTTGTCCATGGACAAGTTATGGATACGAAGTGTAATGAAGACAAAAATAAATTGATTGTTAAAAGATTGGTTAGTCAAGTTAATATCAATTGAATTCCCCTCCAGTAGTAAAATTTTGCTAGGATTATTCCTTCGGGGGATTACTGTGTAAAATTTTCTTTTATAGAGAGGGTGGGGCAGATGTAATGACCCGGTTTTGACGGGGTATAAAAAAAAACTAATGCAATTTGAGACTTAAAACTTTTTAATTTTGATCTGCATATAATCCCATTTTTTTAACATTAAGGGGGTATTCTAGTCTAGAGGGCCAACTTTTAGGAGCTTTTTAAAACGCTGTAAATAAAAAACGGTAAAGATTTTTATCATCGGGTTTTTTATTGGTTGTTTATTTGTGTTTAAAGAGCACAAAAAAAAAATAGTAAAAAAAAAAGTCAAAATTCAAAAAAATACAGGCCCGCAAACTGGAGACTCAAAAAGAAAAAGCTGCCCCCTAGTTGACACGATTCCACCCTCCTTGATGACCTGAAAACAAAAATCTTGGTTATTTCTTAAAGAGTAGGGATGTAGTTTTCGTTTGATCAGAGCGATTTCCAAAAAAAAAAAAAAAAAAATCGCAAAATGGTGGCCATGTAAAAAAAAGTAATTTTTTCCCCTCAATTTTTCAACTTTGGAAATTTTTTAAAAATAATAGAAAACTTTTTTTCAAAAAAGCTCTGATCAAACGATAGCGACATATATTAAAAAGCTCTATACCAAATTTGAAGTAAATCGATCCACTGAAACTTGAGATATCATGTCAACCGTTCCGAAAAACGTAGTTTCGAGAAAAACGCGTTTAAAGTTTTGAATCAAGTTTCGTTCAGTCTAAGTAATTTCATATAATGTTTTATACTTACATTAAGGAATTACTGACATTTTTGTTCGAGATACAAACCCATTGTTTGTTAGTCTATATTGTCACATCTGTATTCCTCCCCATTAAAAAAAAAGGAAAATAAAGGTAGTTGCACTTGGCACTTGCAGTGCAGGTGATATAAAGAGAAAATGTTATAGGAAAGCTAAGAAGACTCGATCCCATCCAATAGTTGTTGAGTTTTTTTGGAAAGATAAGAACCAAGTATTAAAAATACTCTGATGTAGTTGTTTTTTTATCGCCAAATAGTTTAATTACTTTACTAGACTCTTTTAGTTTTTACTGTGTAAACTTCCCCCAAACAGTCTTTTATGGTGCTTGAATAATACATTTTTGTTTTTATAAATATAAAAAATAATTTTTATAAAAAAATAGAACCGACTTCAAAATATAGTTGCCCTAAAAAGTGAAAAATAAATTAATTTGTTAAACAACATAGATGTGACTTTTAAACATAGATTTAGAAGTCGGTGCAAAATTAAGATGGATAAAATCTTTTGTAATCATGAATAAATTACAAATATATATATTTTCCAAGAACTAGCAACAGTTTCAATATGAAGTAGCAAATGATAATGGTAATTAGACTCATAAGTTTGCACCGACTTCTAAAACTATGTTTAAAAGTTACATCGATGTTGTTTAAAAATTAATTTATTTTTCACTTTTTAGCGCAATCTATAATTTGAAGTCGGTTCTATTTTTCTATAAAAATTATTTTATTTTATTCTTTTTAGTGTAAATACATTTTCTACATTTACTCTATTTTTTTAAATAAACTCTACATAGGAAGAAAATTTCACGTTAAATTAAAGCACAAATGAGCATTAAAACGCAGACACATGGTTCGGGATTGCTTGGAATCCCTTTTTCAATGCGAAGGGAGCTTCTAGATGCAAAACATCCAAATGAAGCAGACAAAACAACAGAAACAAAGCTTATTTAACCTAAAAATTAACTGTAAACCAATGAGAATAAAGGCAGTGTGAAGTGGAAGTAGAAGTAGTAAGAAAGACACCAATAAGAGAGCAATAAACGAAAGCAGTTGGAAGTACAGGAAGTAAAAAGGAATATCAATAAAAACAAAGCAAAAAAGACGACAGCATGCATAAAAATGTGAAAATACATGAAAATTTCAAAATAATAAAATAAAATACAAAGAATAAAATGGAAATAAAATAAGTACAGAAAATACCAAAACAAAAAGCAAAACAAAGTACACATGTAAAAGAAAGGGGGGGGGGGGAGAGAGGAAAAAAAATTGACACAAAAAAGGAAAACTAACAAGAAAACTAAGAAAGAACAACAAATTAAAGGAACTTATGCCAGACCTGTGAAACATAAGGAGTTGAGGAAGAATCATTAACCAAATTAGAATTATTCCTGTTAATATGATAAGCTTCCCAAAAGTCAAGCTCTAATGGGGAAGAACATTTTTGAATAATTTTCCCAGAATTGAAATCAAAAGAGTGGTTGGAATTCCAACAATGTTGAGCAATGCTAGACTTATTTAGCTCTTGCTTTCGTACATAACCTTTATGCTCATTTAACCGAATTTTCAGAGTACGTTTTGTCTGTCCAATGTAAGAAAGGCCGCAACGGCAACTAATTTGGTAAATACCCCAAGTATTAAGTTGATCGACAGGATCTTTAAGAGAAGAGAAGGAAAGTTTGTTGCTAGAAGCAAAAACAACTTGAAATTGAAACCTTTTTAGGATTTTAGCAATACGAAAACTGACAGAATGAAAGAATGGGAACACAACCAAATTCTTTCTAGAAACCACATGATTGGGACCAGAAGTTTTTTTAGAAAGTTTGTTATGAATAGAGTCAATTAAAATGTGCCTTAACGTGCCTGAATTTTGTTCTTCTTTCTTTTGTTCTGTTCTCCCATCTGTTCGCTGCTTGGTGAGTTTTTGATTTTTGTTCTTTCCTTTGCCTTTCTTGACTGTGTTTGTTTTTGCTTTTTTGTTTTCTGACATTTGTTCCGCATATTGTTACGTGGTGTATGTTTTGCATTTGTTTTTGCAATTTGTTCTTTCTGTTTCTTTCTGTTTATTGAACGGTTTAGCTATTGTTTTTGTCCCTTATGTTTGTTTGTTTTGATTCTGGTTATGTCTCAGGTTAACAGATTTTGTAATCTACGAATTAAAAAGGTTCGGTTTTTGAACCATTTAAAATTTCTCCAGGCTTGCAGGCGCAAGAAAGTCATTCCTAAGTTGATCACTTTAAAGTAATTTACCGCGTTCTGTTAGGGTTGATAAAGTTATTTTTCGTTCTAAATTAGCTTTACTTAGAGCTTCTATCCAGGAAACTAGGAACAAACTTTCGTTCATAGAACGTAAACTTTATGATTTACATCTTTCTGTATCTAACTCTAATTTAGATTTTGATTCTATTGATAGAATGTCATGGGCAAGAGCTCTTCATTCATCTGACAGTCACAAAATTACTTTAAATAAGAAATTTACCAAGTTGTGTAACGATCCAAATGTTCCTGTTCCGGCTGATTTGCCTCTTGTTAATAGGAATGCGGTTGTAAATCTTTCAAAATTTCCTTTGAATAGTAATGAAATTAATGCTTTGAAATGTAATAACAATTTTTCTTTGGCTAAAAAGCCTTCTTTTTCTGAACTTAAGGCTCCGGTTGAAAAAGCTTTCAAATTTAGTGCCTTAACTTCCACTCAAAAAGAGTCAGTTCGGCATCTTATTGCTTCCAATGTTGATTTCAATTTAAAAGTTCCTAATATTGGTTTTACCCATTCTGTGAAACGCTGTGTCAATAATTTAGTTTCAAATTCTGATTTGGTCATTACCAAAGCTGACAAGGGTGGTCAGATTGTTGTTCTTAATAAATAGTCTTATGTTGAAAAAACTGATGATTTAATTGCTTCTGGTTCTTATTCTGAAATTTATAAAGATCCTAGCGACTAGGAGTTAAAAGCTATTTCTTCTGCTGTTAAGTCTGTTCATTCTATTCCTTTGATTGCTAAACGGTCTGTGATTTCTTCTGTTGCTAATTGTGCGCGTTTCTATGCTTTACCGAAGGTACACAAGGCAGGTATTCCTTTCAGACCAATTGTTTCCAATATCGGCACTGCTTCATATAAACTTTCCAAGTATTTAGTTTCCGTGTTTTCTCCACTTAGGAGTCGAAATGTTTTCACTGTAAAAAATTCCACCGATTTTGTTAAGAAACTTTATAACTTCGTTCCGAATAATTCGGTTATGGCCTCTTTTGATGTTAATTCTTTGTTTACTAATGTTCCTGTTGTTGGCGCTTTGACTTGCCTCAGGAAAAGGATTTCTGAATTCCATTTTACTTCTGTGGAAATTGAGGAATTAGTTTTTCTTACTCGTGTGTGCTTGCAACAGAGCACTTTTGTATTTAATGGTAAATTCTATGCTATGGTAGATGGCCTGGCCATGGGAAGTCCTCTTAGTCCTATTTTAAGTGATTTCTATATGCATTATTTTGAGGAAAAACTATTCCAAAAATTGCAATTTCAATTTTATGTTCGTTATGTGGATGACTGTTTTGTCCTAACGGACAGTAACTTGTTAGGTATTGATGATGCTCTTTCGATTATGAACACCATTGATCCTAATATAAAGTTTTCTTGTGAGAAAGAACTTAATAGTAGCCTCGCGTTTCTTGATGTTTTGATTTCTAGGAGTGAGTCTGGTTTCACTACTTCTGTCTATCGTAAACCTTTCGCTGTTACTTTACCTCCTCACAGACTATCGTCTCATCCTCCCAACCAAAAATATTCGGCTTTTAATGCTCTTGTCCATCGTGCTATTAATATTTGCTCTTCTCCTGAGCTTCTCAAGATTGAACTCAACTATCTGAAAGCTGTAGCTGTTGATAGAGGATTTTCTCACTTTTTAATTGATTCTATTCATAACAAACTTTCTAAAAAAACTTCTGGTCCCAATCATGTGGTTTCTAGAAAGAATTTGGTTGTGTTACCATTCTTTCATTCTGTCAGTTTTCGTATTGCTAAAATCCTAAAAAGGTTTCAATTTCAAGTTGTTTTTGCTCCTAGCAACAAACTTTCCTTCTCTTCTCTTAAAGATCCTGTCGATCAACTTAATACTTGGGGTATTTACCAAATTAGTTGCCGTTGCGGCCTTTCTTACATTGGACAGACAAAACGTACTCTGAAAATTCGGTTAAATGAGCATAAAGGTTATGTACGAAAGCAAGAGCTAAATAAGTCTAGCATTGCTCAACATTGTTGGAATTCCAACCACTCTTTTGATTTCAATTCTGGGAAAATTATTCAAAAATGTTCTTCCCCATTAGAGCTTGACTTTTGGGAAGCTTATCATATTAACAGGAATAGTTCTAATTTGGTTAATGATTCTTCCTCAACTCCTTATGTTTCACAGGTCTGGCATAAGTTCCTTTAATTTGTTGTTCTTTCTTAGTTTTCTTGTTAGTTTTCCTTTTTTGTGTCAATTTTTTTTCCTCTCCCCCCCCCCCCCCCTCTTTTACATGTGTACTTTGTTTTGCTTTTTGTTTTGGTATTTTCTGTACTTATTTTATTTCCATTTTATTCTTTGTATTTTATTTTATTATTTTGAAATTTTCATGTATTTTCACATTTTTATGCATGCTGTCGTCTTTTTTGCTTTGTTTTTATTGATATTCCTTTTTACTTCCTGTACTTCCAACTGCCTTCGTTTGTTGCTCTCTTATTGGTATCTTTCTTACTACTTCTACTTCCACTTCACACTGCCTTTATTCTCATTGGTTTACAGTTAATTTTTAGGCTATATAAGCTTTGTTTTTGTTGTTTTGTCTGCTTCATTTGGATGTTTTGCATTTAGAAGCTCCCTTCGCATTGAAAAAGGGATTCCAAGCAATCCCGAAACATATGTCTGCGATTTAATGCTCATTTGTGCTTTAATTTAACGTGAAATTTTATTTCTATTAATTTGCACAAAGTTAAATTATTATTAAACTCTACATACTCTATTTTTTAAAAAATCCATATCAAAAGGCAAACCCTCTTTGAATGAGTGGCACTAAAAGCTAATCATTTGTATGAAAAACCTCCGTTTTGAAGTCGATTTTAGCAAACAAACTGATTGGATTAAATTTTTGCCTCAGAGAAGCCTTCAGTCAAATTTTTGTTGTAATTACTTTTAATATTGTAGCACAAGGCAACAAACATTTTTTAAGCAATGACTTTTATATTTATTAATAGTTTTCCCAACAAAGAAAAATCAAGCAAAGCCTTTACAATTAAAATAAAAATACTTATTTTTCCCCCGTAACGTTTATTCTAAAAAACAAAAGTATCCAGATTGATGTACGATATTTGAGTTAGACGACCCTCTATCGATTAAAGAAAAAATCGTCAAAATCGGTTTATTTCGTCAAAAGTTATGGATGAAAAGCAAAAAATAAACTACATTTCTGCCCATTACTTTTGTTCTATTTATCGAATATGGTCAAACGAAAGTACAGGACCTATGGGAAACCACCCTCGATCGATTGAAAAAAAAATCATGAAAATCGATTCATCCAGTGCGAAGTGACGAGTGGACAAAAAAAAAAAAAAACGACATACATACAATATGAATGTCTAACCTCCTTCCTTTGTGAAGTCGGTTAAAAATAAATAAATGATATAAATGACATTTTTGACAAGCATTCTACACGTTTTAAAGGTTTATATTGAAAATAAAAGATTTTGTACGACACAGGGAGCATTCAGGTAGGTAGA
Organism: Octonoba sinensis; assembly: GCA_038502835.1. Classification (NCBI taxonomy): domain Eukaryota; kingdom Metazoa; phylum Arthropoda; class Arachnida; order Araneae; family Uloboridae; genus Octonoba; species Octonoba sinensis. The sequence continues at coordinate 105,444,432 of CM076600.1, read as the reverse complement.
AGTTGCCTACGGCTGGCTATTGATTCGCTACGGTCGAAACGGTTCAGTTGCCACGTCACTAATACGGCTGTAACTTTGAAAAAAAATTATTTTTAAAAAAAATCGTTTTATAGACATATTTTTAAAGGTCTAAACTTTGAAAATATGCAAGAAAAAAAAGAAAATCGATTTTTTGAAAATTCTGGACTACAATACCTCTTTAAGTTTGAATACCACTTCAGCAATATGGTGGCCTTCAGCACCAATCAGGCTTGGAGTCGATTACAAAGAAACGTAATCGATTACGATTACGATTACAAAGGGAGAAACTGAGAGATTATGATTACGATTACGATTGTAATCCTTTGCCAAAAAGTAATTACGATTATGGAAGCGATTACAGTCGTTGAAAAATGTAATCGATTACGATTATGACATCCGATTACGATTTTGATTACGATTAGATTAGCATAAAATTATCCGATATTATGCATACAACTCTCATTTTTACAATAGTGTCATAAATCAAAAAGTTATCTCTTATTAAATCAAAAATTTAATTAAAAATCATAACTGAAATGATGATGAATGCAATTATAATGAAATTATTTCAACATCACAGTTCTGGAATTATGACGTCGTTGCAGAAATGAAAATTTGTAATATATATATATATATATATATATAATCAGGAAAGGCACATTCAGTATTTTTCGAATATTTAAAACTCATTTGAGGGATAACTACATTGATCGTATTTTGTATATAAGCAAAGACGATGCACTAAATGTATATATAATGCATAAGTGATTTACCTGTTTCATTGTTATTTTGTGTGCATACAATCAAAATTTAGTTGGCAGCAATTTCTGAAAATGTAGTATATTTCTCCATTGTATTTATTTTCTAGTTTAAATTGTGCAAATATTTCACATAACACCAATTAGTTTACTGAAAATAATAATTTTGTATGATTCTTTATGAAATCACTTATAAGATGTGTATGAATTGCACGGGATAACAAAATATTCAGATAGTGTAAGAGATAAATAATCTTTTGAAAATAAATGCTGCATTTTAGAATAATTTCAAAAAATTTGAACATGAACATTCAAATAACTCTTAGCAAAATTCGTAATCGTTAAAAAGTAATATGAAGAATAATTATAATACGAATGGCTATAATATTTTTAATAGATTTTTGTGGTGTTTTTTTTTTAACATGCAGGAGCATATAATTTTTTCCCATGTACTAACTGTTTTAATAAAAAAATAAAGTGCAAGTAATTTTACAACACAAATTTAACCTACAAGATTAAACTGAGATACAAAATTCTGTTGAGGTAATTCTAAGAAGAAAAAAATAATTAACTTTCAAAAATAATTCCTAAATATTAATTCATGCATGTAAAAAAACAATTGGGAGAATGTCTGAACATAAATCACTTTTTCTTTTACATACCTATTAATTAAAAAGAATATTACCATTAAAATATAAATAAATTTAAGACTTAAATGTATGTACTTTTTTAAATATCCGAAGAACATATTTAAAAAAATAATAATAATCACACGTACCAGGGTTAAGATTTCATGCATCTTAAGCATAGAGCATCATGTAACGCCAGCTCCTAAATTGCTGAAGTGTAAATGTGCTATTCTTTAGAAAAATTCTTCACTTCTGCCGTTAAAGAAAGGCGAAAACGCAAAAGGCATTTCGTATCTCTTTATGTGTGTAGGTGATAGTACTCTTTCCACTAGATTTTCAGGGGGCAATCTGCTTCGATTATTGAACGGGACCCACGCGGAGAGAAGAAAGGGGACACTCTCTTTTACTTGCGGCGATCCCTTCCAGACTCTCGCCTATTGCCCAACCGTTTGAATATACTTTGAAGGGGTAATTAAGGAAGCAAAATGACCGATGCATTTCAGGGCCTTGATCCTTCTATAAACACCTTCCCCTCTCTTATCTACCCCGAAATCTTTGACTTGCGGACAGATTACCGCTCTGTTATCGAAACTGGACGACGCGAGGAGACCGGAGACCCCCCCCCCCCCCGTGAGAGCCCCAAGGCGATGCGAGTGACATATCCACTCTCTTTCTTCTCGGGCTCTCCAGCCATTCCCCGTGGAGAGTGGAGCCTCAATTAAGAATTCTGAGAGACCGCAACAAGTAGGACAACAAGTGTCTCTAGCAGACTATTATATGGTCCTGCCATCAAGGCTCTGCGACCGCCCCACAGAACCTTTTATATTATGATCGCCCGTAGGTTACAGACCGCTTAGGATAGGACTTCAGTACACAGCTTCAATCCTTTTTCTTGTAATCTTATCTCTTCTATCTAATCGTAGAGCTAAAAGTTTCAGCTTTCAGCAGGTCAAGATTACACGATTGCAGGACCAGCAGATTACGGATTTTTTCCTTAAGATTACGATTAAAATTACGGGAGAAAAAGGATTACGGGATTACACAATTTCGATTATGATTATGAGAATATGCCATCGTCAGATTAGGATTACGATTACGATTTTGTCAAAATGTAATCGATTACAGCCGATTACGATTACGTAATCGCGATTACTCCAAGCCTGGCACCAATACACTAATGCAGTCCATTTCTGCAGTTTTGGAAAACTTTTCTGCACATTTCAAGGGGGTATAACAGATATTTCCTCGATAATTCGATATGGGGAACTTTCTCCTTCAAATAACCCCACAAAAAAAATGCTTAATGACCGTAACATTACGCGGGATATTGAAATGCAAACAAAGATGCTGTCTCTTCTCTCTGCGTGGAAAAATAGACTATATCAGTTTATTGCTGCAGAAGACCGCCATCTTGCTGAAGTGGTATTCAAACCTTAATGTTAAAAAATGGGATTAAATACAGATAAAATTAAAAAGTTTTAAGTCTCAAACTGTATTAGTTTTTTTTATAACCCTTAAAACCGGGTCATTACTTTTGCCCCACCCTGTGCTGGAGATAAGTAAATCTATTTCTGTAACAGAAAGCACAATCAGGCGTGGATATGGATTTCTGACGGGGGAGGGGGGTTCTTTCTTTGCAATTTCAAACTAAAAATTTTCTGTAATAAGACAGAAAGGAAACTAAGTGTTTTGTAAATTTACAAAGAACATGTTTCAAATTAAATAACCAAGTTTTTTTATAATAGTCTCTCAGTAAAATTCTCGTGTTTTCGCACTCAGTGCAACTTACAGAATTAGATCTGTTTGACTATGTAAAACTGAACACTTGAAATCTAAGACTAGAAGTTTAAAAATTGTTTAGGAATGCATTATATATTGTTGTTGTAGAGGTTATTTCCAGCTCTAGTGAGCCCCTTAGCTCTCTGCGGCCTCTCAACTCCGGGAGCATCTCTGGCTGACTGGTCTAAGGCACACTGCGTAGGCTTAATTGAACTCATTTTCGACTTCGTGTGCCCGAAATAGTATTTCAGCGTATTCACAGATGGTGCACTGCAGCGGCATATTATCTGTCGCTGTCAATTTATAGAGTCTCTATTTTTTATTCTCTGTAATTTCCTTTTTTTAAAAGACTTTGTAGTTTCCTGTTTTTAATTACATTGTAGTGCTTTCTTGGATGTGTTACACCAAAACATGACAAAGTTAAGTAGTGTCCTATTAAAAGAAATAAATAAACAAACAAAAAGATGGTTGAGTAGTTTATACTCTACTCAACCATCATGCGCACTACAAAAATGAGTCGCATACATGTCGATCAACACTGTCCAGAATCTTCTTATGAGTTAACAAAATAAATCGTTAAGGGGCAGCATTCATATCAAAATGAATTTAATTTATAAATCTCATGGGGATGAACTACTTTTGACAACAGAAATGAATTCTGCGTGTTCAAATCATCCTGACGAAATCTTTGCACATTTTAATCCCCCCCCCCCCCCAAAAAAAAGATATTCTAAACAACAATAAATTTTTTTGACAAACTAAGTTACAGCTCAAAATTTTTGAAAATAAGTAAAATATTTAAGAAATATTTCCTTTTATTTAAAAAAATCATTAGTTAATAATGAGCATAAATTAGTTGAAATGAGAAAATGTACTGCATTAGAAAATGGCTGTTTTAAATATTTTTTTGCGAAGTGAAAGTAGTTGTATTCAAGCAGCAAAACCTAAAACATTTCTATTCTTTGTTAATTGATACAAGGGAACAATCTAAATAATTTTACACACAAAATGTTTTTTTCAGAGATTATTTTATGAGTACTCTCGTGCTCAGAGAATATTCTCACCCAGAGTATCCTCGACTCCTATCTGAAATCTCTTAAGTTGAAGTTATCAACATACTAGATATTTGGCGAACGTTTTAAAGTAAATTAAAGTTAATAAATATCGTTTTTTATTTTTAATTAATTTAAAAGAGAAGTACAGCTCTAACACTTCTGACGCTGTTTCCTTTTCATACTGAAAACCAAGAAAGAACGAAATTGTTCCTCAGTTACGTAGCCTCAAGCTTCGATTTCATTTCTTTTAGAATAAAATTTCGTAATAATTCTTAACAAGAAAAGTCTTGAAAACTTCAGGAAAAAAAGAGAAAATTTCTAAGATTCCCATATTATTTTATCTAGTTCATGTGAAAGGAGAAAATTTTAGATCTTTTGAATATCCTAAAAAAGCCCAACGCCTGTTCTGCAAGATAGTGTTGAAAGTATTGTAAATCGAAGAAGGACGAGATGAACCGAAAAGTAATAAAAGCAGTTTTAGAAGTACACGAAGGAAGAGTTTTAAGATACTTCCGAATATTAATATGCCTCTCAAGCTGGATTTCTACCTTTTTCTAGAGAATATTAGAATTTTAATTCTATCACAAGTAGGGAATTTTAATAAAGCGACAAGCTTTTTCAGAAAAGAATTTTGATGAAATCTTTTGAAATCAAGATTGTGGTTATCCGTTGGATTACTTATAGTTTATGTTCTTTAACTATTAACTGGGGGAGAATTATTCTTTTAATCGATACATACTATTACTTGCTTAACTGATGATGTGACTTGAATGGAGAGAATGACAAGAAACAAAAAAAGTGAGTAGGAAATTTTATGAAGAAACACAAAAGGTTTAGTTTTCAATATAGACAAGCGAAAACATGAGCTCCAAAAGTATTTAATCCTTTAAGAAATGAAACGTTAAGTTTCCGTCTTATCTGCAGAAGCACACACACACAAAGACGTATGAGCTTAAATTAATTTCTTGTTAGAAACAGATATTAAATCATTCTCTCTATCTCCCATCTTATGTTTAATTCTATCAAAAATGATTGATGATCGTAGAAGGCAGCGAAAAGACTATAAATACTGTCGTTCTGTATGTCTAGCTTGTGACAGGAAAAATATATCGTGCTCATTGAATTTCAGTAGTTATTTGAGTCTTCTTGAATAGTATCTGAATTAGAAGTAGTGGCGTTTTATGAATATTTATCATACTATATTTTGTTCTTACCTTTAGAAATATAAACTGAAACCTATGCATCAAGGAAGAAACTTGTTAAAGGCATCAAGTAGTAAGTGAAAATACATCAACATACGAATTATGGCGGTCAAATTTTGAACAGTTAAATACATGTATTGCTGATTTGGAGAAATTCAAATTTAAATTAAAAATTCATTGTTTTGAAAGGAAACACAACCAAAAATCGGGCAAAGTTCAGTATAAATCATACACTTTGTTCACGATAACAACTACATTAAAAAAATACAATATGTTTATATATACTAAAAACATGATTTAGAAAATCTATTGATCTGGCGTTTAAGGAATTCTTTTACACTCTGTTTGAGAAATTTCTCCCCTACTTAGTTCATTCACTTTATATTTATACGTCAGCATATTGTTCATACTGAAGAATATAGTACTGACTAATAAAAACTGTATTTAATAACGCTTTCATAAGGTAAAATATTTCACTTTGAGATCTAATGTCGTAATGCATAAAATGTGTTTTCGTTTCTATTTCTGAAACAAAATATAATGGGATTAAACTTATTCTACTGACGGAAATATTTTAAAATTCGTTTTACATTAATCTCCTTACCTTTTTTCCCTTTAATTTATTCACCTTTTCATAAGTGAAAGAATGAAGAAAATCCCTTTCTAATAAATTTTGAACTTTGTTCTTTCTTCAGTGGATTTAATCCAAAAGTTACGTCATCCGTGAGAAAATATGATATAAAAAACAACAAAGATTGATAAAGGTTTTTATACCCAGTTTCTATGTAGATGCTTCTGCATTAAAAATCATGTTAATCCTTTCACTTTAAGACTAAACAAGTTTAGGGATTTTTTTCGTAAAGAACAGCTTTTTTCTTTCACAGATAATTTCATGTTCAAAAAATCTTCAATTATGTAGGAACTGATCTTTAATTTCAAAGAAAATATTATGGAAAAAATATAATATATTTAAAAATAGAAATGTGAGGCTTCTCACAGAAATAGCATTGTTTTCCTTTTTTGCACTTATGCTGATGTTTCTATCCTCGGAGAAGTGCAAGATAATGATTGAAGCTCGAATTTTAAAAAAATCCTTTTTTATTTCACGCATTATTTACAGATTTATGTTAGTTTTACTACACTATACCTTACAATAATGAATTTTACACCTTCAATGTTAGGCTTTTTTCCGCATTTCTAGAGATTCTTGAAATATATATAACAAACAACTTCGGTCATATAAAGGTCATGCTTCAGCTCACACATCTTATCATAAGGGCATTCAGGAACCAACCGCGAATTATAATCGCTTTTAATATTACTGCTTAGTGGAAACAAACTCTTTTTAACAATGAGCTTTATATTTGTTACCTAATAATTTACTCAACAAAGAAATATCAAGACAAGCCTTTCCAGTATTAAAAGAAAAATACTTATTTTTCATTCATAACGTTCTTTCTAAAGAACAATTTTGGTCAAATCAATGTACGATATTTAAGTTAGACCACCCTCTATCGATCAAAGAAAAAAATCATAAAAATCGGTTCATTTAGTCAAAAGTTATGGATAAAGAAACAAAAACAAAAACAAACAAAAAAATAAATGACTACATTTCTGCTCATAACTTTTTTTTATAATTACCGAATATGGTCAAACGAAGGTATGGGACCTATGGAAAATCAACCTCGATCGATTAAAAAAATATCATGAAAATCGGTTCATTCGGTGTGAAGTTAGGGGTGGACAAAAAAAAAAAAAAAAAAAAAAAAGACATACATACGGTATGAATGTATAACCTTTGTGAAGTCGGTTAAAAATAGTGCTCATATTCACGAAATTACGAGCGTTTCCTTCAAAAATGGTAATCTTCTCCATGGTAATGTTTTTGGCCAATGACTCGCCCACAAAATGTCACCATTCTATCGAGATGTTAACAACATACTAACCTTAACTAAACTTTCAAACAAAAACAGCCAACATTAGATAAATAATGATTCTCTAAAGGAATTCGCGCATGCGAGAAAGATAGCAACTTTTCGCTTTCATAACTTTATACCTAAGCATACGTAGGAACTCATTCAAAACATTCCAGTTGAATAACATAAAAATTCAAAATGAAATCGAACATTTAGTAAGATGTCTTTCAATGATTCTTGAGAAAAAGGATGGATTGTAGGAGTTGCTTCCAACTAAGTCACACGTATTCACAATCATTCAGTGTATCTATGCTGTAAATTGGGATAAAAACTTAGTAACTGCGCACTTCCCTCCTTCCCACACTACGTGTAAAGCCCAAAAACATATGAGGAAAGGTGCTATTTTTGAAAAAAAAAAAAAATCTTCAACTGAGTGAAAATGCTTGGTATTTTTACGAAAAAATGTGCAGAAAAATTGTACATAGGAAGTAAACTATATTTTTTAATTTTAGCTGATTTCTAGCTTGTTAATACATGATAATGAAAATATTTTCTATTTTCTTCAGTTTTTTTGTTAGCGGCTTAAACGGCTGCGTAATGAAATTTTTATTGGAAAGGTTGAGTTGACGAATGTCTTTTATAAGTGCGAATTTGCAGAACAATTCGTCATGTATACCTCTAGATATTCAGAAAAAAATACATACATAGCCGACATTTCCAACTATCCATAAATACTTATCTGCGATAAACCTTAATTTTTATGAAGCTTTCCACCTATTGAAGAATTTACTCAATTTAGTTAATGATTCATGTTCCTTGCCTTTTTTTGCTCCCTAAATTGGCCCTTCTTGTTTATGGAATTATTTTTTTAAAATCTGTTGCTTGAGTGCAGTTTTCATACATTTCTGGTAGTTTCCGCGGTTATTTTAATCCCTTTTTTATTTTAATAGATAAAAGCAAATATTTAGGATACAATTACTCAGCTCTTCGATTTTGTTTTATTTACGTAATTTCGCTAAGTTTACATTAACATTCTTTTCGCTTCGTTTACGTTCGTTTATACGCTCGTTATTTACTACTACAGCGCAAATTCAAAAATTTTGAGTGATTTTATTACTTGTTTTAAGACGTCTGTTAAGATTATATACTTGCATCAAACGCAAGTAACTAGACAAATGAGATTTTAGAAAAAAAATGTAATAGTGCTTTTAAATTATCTATAAATACAGCATTAATGTATAACATGCTTTTTCAGGACGATAATTCAATTTCTTTAGTCGTTTATTTATTTATTATTTCTTTTTATCGATTCTTTTCACTCCATAAGAGTACTACAAGGTTCAAGCTGGAGAGGAAAATTAAATTATGGTTTCGTTTCGAAAGGATCTTCTCTTATGCTTTTAAAAATTCGCTGCATGATGTTGATAAATTTATTCCAAAAATGCAAGAAGCTTTCTTAGAATTCATTTTTTTTTTTAATAGTTTGTTTATTCACAGCATCTTTCTATTGAAACAATTTTAATCAGCTATGCTTTAGATTTCATATTTTCTATGCAAGTACACAGAAAATATTGAATTTAAAAAAGAACCATTCTAAAATAAAACAGGAGTGAGACCCAAAATGTCATAAACGTATTTATAAATATCGGTGCTGTTTTCAAGCTCTGATGTTATTTGAATTTAGTAGCTTTGTAGAATTTTTTTACCTTGATTAAAAAAGAAGTATTTACCCATTTGTTTTACTTATTTAAGACACTTCTTTTTGATGAGTCATTCAAGTATCTTTTATTGAATTAATATATATGATGACCTTGGCATCATAAAACTTTAAAAATTAGACAAAGCTTCCTATTTTTGATTTATGAGAGACTCAAAGATAAGAAATCAAGTGAAGCCGACCTTCCAAGTTCGTTAAATCGGCTTCGAGCAACAATAAGTCTTCTGTCGTATCTGCTAACACGGCAGGCAATGCTCGCTGATCAACTGTATATTTCAAGGAGAAAACTTGCCCCGATACCTATGGCGAATACAGATCGCGGTTTCCGGTCGGACACGAGAGCTTGACCTGATCCTTATCTGTGTACCATCCACTCCGCCCAGTTGTGGTGTCTAGTTCTTTAATGTCTGTTTGCAATATTCGGATGCATACTCAAGAAAACGTGCGCCACAAAAGTTGCCACGATTCTCACCACCATACACGTAAAGACCAATTTAAAATTTAACGTTAACAATGAACTACAAGGTTATTTATAGTTGAACATAACTAGTGGAGAGGAACGAATCAAAACATTTTATGCAGAGAAGAGTGTAGAGTACTACGCCGCGGGTAACTGTGCTCTGTATTATAACAAAGATTCAAATGGTCTTTGATATCTCAGTGCTGATACCTAGTGGTAGGCTGATACCTAGAAATAAACTTGTCCCACAACAAGTGGTTTCCGACTAAATCTGTTTTCAACTTTCGCATTGCTGCATAAATGCAATAGAGAAACTTTTAGAAATACATAAGTGATATAACTGAAAATTTGGAGATTATTGGTGCCAGTCATATGAGATACATTAATCTGTTAGGTGGCAAAATATGTTAAGTGGTATCTAACTGACTAGAAAGGGATATCTAGCTTGACTTAGAAAGGGAAAAAATGATTGAATTGTTTTGTAGTATTACTTTTATTTCCATGAACACAACATTATTTCGTTTTTAAACGCTTTCCCCGACGCAGAAACTTATTTCAGCCTTAATTTTTTTTCTTTTGCACACTCAATTTAACGGAAAAGATTTAGCTTTACAAAGCTTCACGAATGACTTGTATTTTTATAAATAAGCAGAAAATGAAGTAAGCATTCAATGAGTTATGCGCTTAGAGAAGAGCTGCACATAAAACTTAACTGAGTTTCAAACTATATTCTATTGAAATTCATTAAAGAGAGTGAATGCACCATTTTGTAATTATGTAGCAACCTATTTAACTTAGTTCATTAACTTTATAAACTCAGAATATCTCAAACCCTTTCTTATTCGTAGATGTCTAATGCTAAAATACTTATTTGCAGGACGTTTGATTTTTCATTATTATTTTTACACATGAAGCAAAGTTAGTTGTATCACAGAAAACAAAGACGTGTGTTAATCAAATTTATTAAGTTTATATTTATTTAAGCAATATTTAAAGCCCCTCAGCAATAAAATTTCTTTTTCATTTTTTTTGTAAGAACTTCCAAAGTTATATTTTCTTAAATAAATTCCATACTATTATAGTTGACTTACGATTATAGTGTACTTTGTTGTTAAAGAAAGTCCGCGTCCACTTTTATCTAAATTCTGTAACATATCAGCATACGAATTGAAAGGGCTTTTTCAATAAAGCTGCGAAAAGGGTCAACTGATTTGTGAACAACTCCTTACTATCCACTCCTTACCATCCAGAAGCATTGGAACACTAAATCGTCGATATTTTGTAGAACATTCACAGTATTTCACTTAATATTTTTTATAAGTAGCTACGGGTAAGAAATCATGAAAGTTAAAAATTCTATCTTTCCCGCGTGTGAAGTAAAAGATCAATTTCTTTAAATGCTCATAATTAATATAATATTCGATATTTTTATTTAAAACTAGCTGTACCCTGCCACGCGTTGCTGTGGCTCAGTATGGTTCGATGGAAAAGCAAGAAAAATCACATATATGTTTCATTTGACTATGCTTGTTGTTTCATTGTTTGAAAATATAGATTGTCTGGTTTACCCATTCTAGAACACGCAATATATAATTGTACACATGAGAAGATCTAAACTGCTTAATTTGATTGATTGGTCTTGAGCTTTATTTTTTTTTCACAATGCTTGCGGGAAATTTTTTTTTTTGTTCCATTGTCGGTGAAGATATTGATATTGTCTGGCTCAGCACATTGAAAAATTCCAACATAAGCCTTATCCAAACAGAAGAAACACAAACACCAAAAATTCTAAATTAAAAAATTGCCGTTCAAAATAAATAATCTGTGTTTTAAAGTTCCCTTAATCGTCAAGTTCAAAAATAATTAAAAAATACTTCAAAATTTTAACATCAGAATGAAAATAGCTAAATGAAACTGTTAATATTCAAAATAAGTAATCTTTGTAACAAAGTTCCATTTAATCTTTGAGTGCAAAAATACTAACAAATACTTCAATACAAACGGAAAAAACAATAAAATAATTTTTGGAAAAAATAGAACCGACTTCAAACTATAAATTGCGCTGAAAAGTAAAAAATAACATTATTCTTTAAACAATTTCGATACGACTTTTAAATATAATTTTTGAAGTCGGTGCAAAATTATGACAGTCTAATTATAATTACACCATCCGTTATTTTACACTGAAACTGTTGTAAACTCTACGCTATTTATATTTGTAATTGGTTCATAGTTACAAAAGGAATCCTGCATCAAAATCCATTATAATTTTGCACCGACTTCAAAAATTACATTTAAAAGTCGTATCGAAGTTGTTTAAAGAATAATGTTATTTTTTACTTTTCAGCGCAATTTATAGTTTGAAGTCGGTTCTATTTTTTTCCAAAAATTATTTTATTTTATTATTTTTAGTGTAAGTACATTTTTATATAAATACTCTATTTTTAAGACATACATATCAAAGGGAAACATTTGAGGGAATGACACTAAATCTAACCGTTTGTAAGATAAATTTCGTTTTAAAACCGATTTTAAAGGGTCACTGGAGCAACAAACTGATTGGCTTTAATTTCTTCTTAAGAGAAGCCTTCAGTCTATTTCTTGTCATAATTACTTTTAATGTAACAATGAGTTTCATTTTTATTAACAACTTTCCCAACAAAGACAAATCGAGCCTAGCCTTTCCAATTAAAATGAAAAAATGCATATTTTTCACCCACAACGTTTTTTCTAAAAAAAAACAGATGTAGTCAAACTGATGCGCGATATTTGAGTTAGACGACCCTCTATCGATCAAAGAAAACATAATCAAAATCGGTTCATTTAGTCAAAAGTTATGGATGAAAAGCAAAAAAATTACCCCATTTCAGTCGCTTACTTTTTTTTTCTAATTATCGAATATGGTCAAACCAAGGTATGGGACCTATGGGAAACCACTCTCGATCGATTAAAAAAAATTCATGAAAATCGGTTCATCCGGTAAGAAGTCATGAGTGGACAAAAAAAAAAAAAAAAGACATACATACAATATGAGTGTATAACCCCTTCCTTTGTGAAGTCGGTTAAAAAATTTTTAAATTAAAATGAAAATAGCTGAATTAAACTGTTGCTATTCAGAATAAGCAGTCTTTGTTTTAAAGTTCCCCTTAATCTTCGAGTGCAAAAATACTAACAAATACTTCACTACAAACAGAAAAAATTATTAAATCAAAATGAAAATTGCTGTACCCTGCCAATAGTTGCAGTGGCTCATTCTCCTTAATAAAACATTAAAAACCGAAATATTTAAATCAAAGTTGAAATAAATTAAAAGCGATATATTAAAACACATGTTCTGATAAAATTTCAAAGCAATCGAAATATTTACGGAGATTTGAGGTTATGAACCAAGGCTGAACTTGATCGTAACCGTAAACTGGATCACATTCAGCCTTGTATGAACAAACGAACACTTTCATTTTTATTTACATAGCTTATGTTACCGGTGTTGATTAAACTGCTAATTATTATTTTTGGATCAAGGTAAGCCCTAAGAAATCGAACTAAAAAGCTTATAACTGGCGTTCTTTTTGACTTAGAAACTTCGAACAAATTTCATTTTATGCAGAAAAATCAGCGCTTTCGATCGATATATTATATTAATGTGTGCAAGGTTTTCTTCACCCCCATAATGGGAAATTAATGTAGAAATTTTGCCTTAAATTGGAATAAAAAAGGAACTACCTGTCGGATTTTTTTTCTAGCGGGTCTATAAACCATCCGCTTGAATCACTCTGCCAACTGGCAAAATTTCAAGCCAATCGGTCAAGTACTTTCGGAGATTTGCGGCTCGCACAAACGAACACTTGCATTTTTATTTATATAGATTCGGTATTTGGTTTAAACACATTGGTTCTCTTGAATATTGCCAACTTATCGGAGAGTTTGGTGAAATTTCTAGCAAAACTTTGCTTGTTTTAGATCAAAAACATTGAGGGGAAATTGCTAGTTTAGAAAGAAATACTTGTAACTATGTGAATATGCATGCTCTTTATGAAAATGTGGAGAATAATTGTACGTAGCAAGCCAAGTCTTTTGTGAAACTCAGGTTATTTCTAGGTTTTCTAGGTACATACAGAATAATCAAAATTCTTCTCTTCTCTTCATGTGTTGTTGGTCCCCTAGATGCGCGCGTAATAAAATTTTTACGAGAAAGTATGAACGAAAGCATTTAAGACTGAAGTTACAGAACATTTTCGTCAAGTATTCGTTTTTTAGAAATTCGAAAAAAATGCCAGACGTTGAAAATGTCTTAACCCGAAAGCAAAAGAGCTTCACGAGCAAAAGTTAAAATTCTCGGTGGCACCTCAAAATACATTTAACTTGAAGATAAATCATTTTTGTTTTAGATTGTAGAAAGCTAGACTCATACGTACATTATGACCAAAAAAAAAAAAACACACAACTAGGAATTTTTTCATTCAATTTTAAAATTTTAGCACAATAAAATGAAATAAAATAATTTTTATAAAAAAACAGAACCGACTTCAAATTAAAAATTGCGCTTAAAAGTAAAAAATAAATTCCTTCTTTAAACAACATCGATGTGACTTTTAAACATAGTTTTAGAAGTCGGTGCAAAATTAGGATAGATAAAATATTTTGTAATCATGAATCAATTACAAATATATATCTTTCCGCAGAATTAGCAACAGTTCCAATATGAAGTAGCAAATGGTATAATGGTAATTAGAACCATAATTTTGCACCGACTTCTAAAACTATGTTTAAAAGTCACATCGATGTTGTTTAAAGAATGATTTTTTTTTTTACTTTTCAGCGCAATTTTTAATTTGAAGTCGGTTCTGTTTTTTTATAAAAATTATTTTATTTTATTCTTTTTAGTGTAAATACGTTTTGTATATAAATACTCTATTTTTAAAAAATCCATATCAAAGGGCAAAACTTCTTTAAATTAATGGCACTAAAAACTAATCATTTGCATGATAAATTCCCTTTTGAAGTCTGTTTTAGCAAACAAACTGATTGGATTAATTTTTGCCACAGAGAAGCCTTCAGTCAAACTCTTGCTGTAATATCTTTTAATATAATAGCCCATGACAACAAACATGTTTTTAACAATGCTTGTATATTTATTAATAGATTTCCCAACAAAGAAAAATCAAGCCAAGTCTTTCCAATTAAAATAAAAAATACTTATTTTTCACTCGTAACGTTTTTTCTAAAAAACAAATGTAGGCAAATTGATTTGCAATATTTGTGTCAGACGACCCTCTATCAATTAAAGAAAAAATCATCAAAATCGGTTCATTTAGTCAAAAGTTATGGATGAAAAGACAAAAAAAATACTACATTTCTGCCCATTACTTGTGTTCTAATTATCGAATATGGTCAAACGAAAGTACGGGACCTATGGGAAACCACCCCTGATGGATTGAAAAAAAATCATGAAAATCGGTTCATCCGGTGCGAAGTTATGAGTGGACAAACAAACAAAAAAAAAAAAACAAAAAACGACATACATACAATACGAATGTATAACCTCCTTCCTTTGTGAAGTCGGTTAAAAAATAAATTAAATAAAGGGATAAATATAGATGATTTTGAAAATTATTATTGAACAAAAGAAAAAAGATTACATAATTGGATTTGAGAAGATAATTTTAAAAACGCTTAAACAGTATTTTACTTCAAGTAAAAGTGCTTTCGGAAATAGATAGCATTTCACTCTGAAATAGATTTCCTTAAAGACACGCGACTGCTCTTTCAAGTGTAAGAAATCGTAGCAAAACTGCATTCTCTTTTGATTAAGACAATGAAAACGGAAACCATTTATGCAAACAAAGCGTCTTATATGTGTAAAATAGCGGAAAATGTTTAGTTATTGCTCGGTATCCACATTTAAATAAATTAGTGTTGGTTAAATAATTTATTTTTTTTAATATTAATTATTAGATAAAGTTGATCATTAAATGAATTAATGTTGAGTAAATAATTTTAAAAAATAATTAATCGCTATTTATCAGTATCAAAAACAGGAAAAAAAATTTTGAGTGTTTTACTACAGTTGTTGTATGTACAAATATTATTTAAATAAATATAATTATAAATAATAACAGACAACACCATGACAAATTTGAGCCTTTTTCGACTTGGAATGCATTTCCCAATCGAATTTATGCGAGCAGTCATTTCACATTTTTTTCAGGAGGGAGAAACAAAATGTGTACACTCAATGCATATTGTATTAAAAACTCAATAAAATACATGCACATATCCATAAATACATTATACTTCTCCAACCGAGCTAGAGAAAAACTTATCAGCGTCTTCGGATTCCTATTTAAGGTATATCTTAAGTTATTGTCTACAATAAAACATAATTATTTGCAGAAAGAGCCACTGTCTGCAGACCTTATGAACTTAGTATCTTTGCCTTAAACCCCGTTGTTGTTACGATTGAAACTGCAGAAGCAGAATAAAATTTTAAACTAAGTCTCAAAGCAACGAGGATTAAAAAGAATATCGGAGCAAGATCCGCATCTCTGTTTCATTGACTTCATCCAGTCGTGTAATTCTAAATGATGGTGTCAGACAGGGCGGAGACGCGACGCGGTTTAGCTCCCGACTTGTCGGCTACTTCCTCCAACTTGAATGAAATAAGAGGAACATCATAAGGAATCCTTTCAAATATAGCGAAAGTAGGGTTCATTTCATTAGCCCCAGTTTGATATTGCATTAAATAAAATTCATGTTTAGTAACGACTAGTCGACCCGTGCGGAATTCCGCATTTTATGCAATGAATATTTAATTTAATAAATAATTTTAATAGTATATTTTCTACTATTTTTTAATTTAATGCATGAAAATAAAAACACCAAATAAAATACAAAAGAGCCCTTTTTACATTTAGTTTATCAAAAATCAACGATCCAGCAAAACAATTAATTGGAGAAAACGTAAACGAAATGTGGGACTCGAACCATGGGTGTTGGGTATACCAGCCTTGCGCTCCTAACCACTCGGGCACTCGGCCTCTAACCAGCAAACACAACACCAACTTGGCATAAATTGAAAGACCTCTTCTTAAATGATTTTAAACTTCAGATTTAAGAAAATCGGTACATTTTTAGCGCGCATGTTGTTTTTTTCGGTGTAGCGGTTAAGGAAAGCTTTAAAGTGGTGTCTCATTCATGAAATTTGATATAAAGGCTAACATTTCTTTAGAAAACCCTGTGCAGTATTTTGATTCGTTTAAAAGAAAGAATGATCAAAATAATAAAAAAAAGAAATTAATTAACTAAAAATCGGCTGCTCCTCAAAATGATAAAAACCGCCAAGAAATAAATTTTAATTCGTTAAAAAAGCAGAGGATTATAAGCCAGTCGGCATGGTAACAATTCAAAGACAATTAAAGTTAATTACCGTGAAAAAATAATTTCGAACTACCGAGAAAAACGCTCATAACTTCTTTTCTAGTTAATTTAGAGACTTCGAATTTTAACACGTAGCAATAAACTCTTTCTGAAGTAGTTTTTTACGCGCTTTTCAATGGTATCAAGCTCTAAAGGATGTGACAATTTCTTCCCGTAGAAAAGGATTACTTTATGTAATTTTCGGCATTTGGTATATTTTTTTGTATATTTCAGTATAATTGTATAATGTATATTTTTCCGGTGTAGCGGTGAAGGAAAGCTTTAAAAGGATACCTCGTTCATGAAATTTGATGAAGTATTAAGGAAGTTATGGCGCACCGACCAAAAAAAAGGCTTTGAGAAACAATATATGAAAGGATTATGGCGCACCGACCTAAAAAAAAAAGGCTTTGAGAAATAATATATGAAAGGATATATGAAAGGATTGCAGGAAATCAGTTTCGTTTAAATATTATAAAAATTTGGCGAGTTAAGAGTCAAAATTTTTATTTAACCTTTAGATTACGGCGCTTGAGCTTCCAAAAATCATCCATAGAACGGCAAAATTCAGGAATTTTTTTCCCCTCAGTGTAACCACGGGGGTCATGTTTAGTCCTCAAGCTCCCATTATACCTCTTTTGAGTGTGATTGACTTCATTAGATGGGTTGCAGTAAAATAAACTTTCCTTGGTCAGCTGCTATTGTCTGCTCCAAATCGCCAATTCGAAGCAACTACACGATTTCTGAAGTTAATTTTTCGAAAAGGTTAAAAAAAGGAACAGAACAAAATAATAATAATAATTTGAAAAAAATAATTCCCCCCCCCCCCCCTTTGTTTTGTTTTTTGGGCTGCAATTTATTTTATTTTATTTATTTGCTTTTTTTGAAATCTAATGTGAGTTTTTCTATGTTTGTCTAAAAAAATTTTGCTGAGCTAAGGCCACCAAAATTGCTGCCCAAATTCGACTAAAAATTAACAATAACGAGGGTTATTTCCCTTTGTTGAGTAGTTGGGACTATTCGTTATGTTAGCGATTCAATAAAATAGCTTTTTTTTTTTTTTGTGATCTGACATTTAATTTGCTTTAACTTTCTTGAGTTGTACGCAATTTGTTTACTTTTCGAAAAGATTCCTAGTCTTTCTAAGTATAAAATCTTGAAGAGAGCATTATTAGATTACTATTTTTCTACTATGTTTACTTTTTGCTTGACGGTGTATATCACAGTCCAAGTAATTCAGATCTGACATTTAATTTGCTTTAACTTTCTTGAGTTGTACGCAATTTGTTTACTTTTCGAAAAGATTCCTAGTCTTTCTAAGTATAAAATCTTGAAGAGAGCATTATTAGATTACTATTTTTCTACTATGTTTACTTTTTGCTTGACGGTGTATATCACAGTCCAAGTAAATTCATAAATATGAATTAAAGAATAGAAAAGCCTTAAGCAGCAGTAAAACGGATTCACTTTATCCTAAATAACTGAAAAATCGCAGGATAAAAGATAATTTTCATTTAGTATTTTTACTACATAGACCCGTAGATTCACTCATATAATTGAAGAGAGGTCATATACCGAAGATACTCAGAATGTACTTCCAACTCCTATTATTAGGTTGTTTGTCTGTTGTACTTCTGAAAAGCTCAGTCCTTTTCTATTAGCTGACGACTTCGGGGTGAGATCCTTTGTTACGAAAAGGGAGATCGAACCCGCGGCCTATTGTACTAACGTTCCCCTCATCATTTCAACTTACTTAGTCCGATTATCTTAGGCTCTGCTTCCCAACTCTGTATCTGTTCAATTCCATGAACGGAATTTATTACTTGGGGCAGCGTAGTGTACATGTGTTTTTTATTAGAGAACGTAGAACGAAAGTGTTTGAAGAATAGTGTGTTACCGCCAGCCACCAGCACATCGGGCTGCGAACTCTATTATAACCTGGGGGTGGGGGGGGACTCTGAGAGCGACAAAAACACCTTTTTTTCACATTAATACCAAAATATGAAAAATACTGAAAGTGTTCCATCCAATTGAGTCATTTTTTAGTATTTTTAAATACTTCTTTTTCCCCTTTTAAATATTTCTTTTAAAATACCGTTGGGGTAGTAGGGCAGGGTTTAGCGTTCCCTAAAGAATATCGAATTGGAAAGCTAATCTCGAAAAAATTAAAAATGACCGCATCGGCATTTTTTTTAGTGCCATCACGAGGGCGGATACTACCCCCTTCACCCCCAGGTTTTTTGGACAAAGGGGTCACAAAATTTCAATATAGTAATAGTAATGGGATCTTTCATAAATGATGTCGCGTTTCGAGGGGGGGAGGGGGCTCGTGAAATTGTGACAAGGAAAGGGGAGGGGAGGGGAGGGTGTAATAAGAAGTGTGATATCCTACTTATACAACATAGCGTGACATGCGACAAGGGGGGAGGGTTATCAAATATGTGGGAAGAAAGCGTGACATCATTTATGAACGGTCCCAATGGGGAAAGAAAAAAAAAGAGCGGGCGCTGAATGAATGAATAAAAAGATGAAAAATACTGAAAGTGTTTCATCCAATTGAGTTATCTTTTAGTATTTTTAAAGATTGTTTTTTTCTTTCAAATATTTCTTTAAAATACCACTGTAATAGATAGGGCAGGGCGTATTGTTCAACAAAAAATATCAAATAGGAAAACTGGGCTCGAAAAAACTCAAAATGACCACTTTGGCATTTTGTTCAGGGCCATCACGAGACGGAAATCTTACATCCCCTCCCTCCTCAGTTTGCAGAAAAAAGCAAGATAGTAATCGGGAAAAAAGAACAAAGAAGGGGGAAAGGGGAATGGATGAATAAAAATTACAAAAAATATCTTTTCAGTAAACTTTTTAAAAAAATCAATCATAAAATATTATGTATTAACATTGGCAAATCGATATTATTATAATTGCCTAACTAAGGGCAGTCGAAATGCGCGTTTCAAACCTTCCTTTCTAACGAAAAAAAGAGAGAGAATTCAATGCATTATAGAAACACGTGGCGAGCCTGAATATGCAAAAAATAAACAGATTAACGTAACAATTTCAAAGTCGTGAGCCGACAGTTTTGTATTTCTATATTTACATATATTTTTTTATTTTTTAATTCGAAATATCATTGCGAAAATCGTACAAAAATGCATGGGTCGCCGAAATATATTTCAAACTGATGAAAAGGGAGAGAGGAAAGCAAAAGTAAGTTACGGTAGACATGATATTTAGAATAAAAAAAATTGAAAAAAAAAAAGAAATCCCTAAAGTGTCACTGCAAAATACTACCCCAATTCGAAATGTTAAAAGTTTTTGCAGGGATCGTAGGCGTTTGTATTTAAAACAAATAAAAAATAGGATTGAAATTAAAAATTTCATATATAGAAAATCAAACAATCAAATGTTTTTCGAAAAAGAGGACATTACATACGTCAGGAAGGGACTTACATACAGCATTTCTAATTGACGTGAATGAAAGAAGGTAGGGATGTGATCAAGAAGGCTTGAGAAAGAGTCAAAACGGTCAAAACTTCCTCTCCCCCTTCCCCCTGCATACGCACAGACTGGACACAATCTTTTTTTCTTAGTTAGAGTGTGGAGAGTAGAGTTGGTGTGTGTGTGTGTAATAATTTCAGATGTTTTTGTGACGTCATCAAAGATAACCTAATATGCGTTTTATGACTTGAATTTCAAAAAAATTCAGGAAAAAGACCGAGAACCAACCCTTCCCCCCCCACCCCCCCCTGTCTAACATCATCTATAGACGCCCAAAATTGCGGTTTTAGAGCTTCGATTTCGATAAGTTTCCGGGCAAAACCACATGAATACATTTAATCTTTTGATGATCAGGTTTATATTAATAATTTTCTAATTCTTTTTCCATATATATAACGAAATTCTCCCGATTTGTTTGCTGATATTCTACTGAGGGGCCGCTCCTAAACCAGATGCTGGACTAGTTCATATTATATATACATAGGTCGATACAGCATTTTTAAGTCTTTTTTTTTTTTGTGAATTTTGAAAAGATTTTTGTGAAAATTCGAAATTTAAACGAAGTTATAATTTTTTTTATTATTATTTGCCGCTTACATATTAAATAATTGTGTGGAAAATGCGATTTGGATCTCGGAATTTTATGGAGGGTCCGTTTTGATTGATTGAAATTTTGTGAAGAGTCCGTTTTGATTAATTGGAATTTTGTGAAAGGTCCGAAAGCGGAGCATACTTTCGAGAAGATAAACATAAATGTTATCTGACAGGATATAAGTGTGACTAAACCAGAACACATTGAAGCTACTCGCCAGATAGTAAATCAGCGCCGAGTATTTCGCCAAGACTAGTTCGTGAAGACAGGAAATGCTAATGACTCTTGATCGTTTTCTCACCTCCTGGGGATCTCTCTCCGCTCAGGAAGGGAACGAAAGGTCTGGTACATATGCTGTACCGGAGCCGTAAGGAAGGCCAAACTTTTTTGCGGTACATATGCTCTACCGCCGTAATCTAAAGGTTAAAAGACCAATAACTATGATCGCATAAGTGAACTCGTTGCAATGCCAATATTTCGTTACATATTACTTTTTGCTCCCTCCCACTAATGAAGAGGCAGGCTTTTTTCATTATTTACTGTTCGAATTTTAATATTCGTGCATTTGCGGTTTGCCACTTTTAATGTTTAAAATTTAACTGTTTTTTTGCGTACCCACTGATTTAATTCTGTTTAAATTATTTTTTACATTTCATTTATATATTTCACAACTGTTTAAGTGCGCTGCCTTGTGCGCCTTTTTGCAGATTGAGCTTACTTTGTTATCCTATGACTCTCTATACATGTGTGTGTGTGTGTGTGTGTGTGTGTGTGTAAAGTAACAACAGAAGAAAGCTTACTGAAATTGTAGTATGTTTAAAAAGTGATAGAGAGAGAGAGAGAGAATTAAAGAGACGTGGTTTTTATTTATTCAAAATGTCTGCAATACGAGTGTTTTATTAATATCATTGGAATAAGGCAACAGTTTCTAAATTAAAACACGCACACATTTATTAGTAACATGAAGGTAACATTTTGTTCTCTCAAAAGTATAAAAATATACACGTGGTAAGAAGATAATTTCATATTTAACTTAAACCATAATGTTAGTTTTTTATCGCAATTTTGATATTTTCCTACCAAGTTTGTGTTACTATTCAAGGTTTTTTTAGGTCTTGTATCCTTTCTGATTTGTGTATATGTAAAGATAAGGAAAGCTTAAAATAATAACATTTATCATGACTTTACTAGTGTTTTTTTTTCACAATGCTAAAAATTGCCATCTTTACTGCAGAACTTTTTTTGCACACATGAAAAAGGAATAAAAACAAAGAAAACAAAACTTAAAAAAGACTTGGCAAAATCTAGCAATTGATTCTCAAAAAAGGTTCTAAAATGCAAATTCAATTAAACGTGAAACGAAATAAAACATTTGGGAGACGCATCAAGTTCGATATGTCCTAAAATGTTGGAACAATTTTCTCATTGAATTATTTCAATTTTAGTCATTTTCATGGAACTGCACATAATTAAATTTGCGGAATTTGATGTAAAACAATCTCCCCTTCAAATATTTGTTCTAGAAGTAGTACATTTCTTTATAATGCAGTGTAACATTGGGATTAAATAATCGCTTCATAACAATTCCCATCATAAACAACATTTTCTAACCTCATTCATGTCAGTGTTGAGAATATTGAATTAAATAGTTTTAAATGAAAGAAATCCACTTTGAATGTTACACATAGTTTGAAATAACTGGCTCGTAGTTCTTTGTCTCAGGAGGAGTCAAATCAACGTTTTTAACAATCTTTTCTTAGGCACATGGAGTCACAAGGGGGGGGGGGAGGCGTATATTGACGTGTGACATTTTGTGACAAAGGGCGGAGGAGGGTCAGGGGATATGGGAAAAAAGCCTGACATCATTTATGGAAGGTCCCCATGTACTAACACATATATCGCTACATGGGGAAATATCGTAGCTTATGTAACGCATCGAAGGCAATGGCTTGGTCCCTGAGTTATGAGAGGTGAAAAAACTCAAGTCATAATACAGCGGAAAAGTTGCAAGTTGAAGAGACTAAAAAAGGAAATAAAATCGCTTTACATCTTTGGTTGCGCAAGTGCTCTAAAGTTTGCCGAAATTTGGAAAAATCTGATAAAAATATGTTTATAAATAATACTAAGACTTAAAATATATTGATTTTAAACTCTTAAATTTGCATTCAATAAAGGAAAAGTTGGGAAGCTGTAGCGTTTTCACATGGATCTGTCACCTACCTCTATTTGTATTTTTTTTCCAGAATATTATTAAATTTGGAGGCAATTCACCACCGGAAGGAGTTGATAGAATTAAATTATATTAAGAATTATTTTTTGTGCTTCTAATACATATGAATTTGAGATATTACATTCCAGAAGTGGCCAATTCAAGAATATTGAATATTACCGTAAAAATGTGAATTTTTGCAAATGTCGGCCTTTTGAACACCTGCAGACTGGAAAATGTAAGCTGATTTTAATTATTTTTTTTACGCCTTTTTATCTCCTTAATTCGGTACTTTTCCTCGGATTTCAAGAAAATCTGAGATGGCAATTGACCCCGTTTTGAATTGGCTGTAATGAACCTTTTGTAAAAATACAGTTTGGTGAATGAAAGAAATCTTGAGCTCAATAACAATACGGGATAATAAGTTTCTGCTAAATTACCTTTTCTTCGATAATCAATACTGCAACAACTTTATACAGTTCTAAGGAGATTGCTAGTAACCTGACGTTACACAATTGCGCTTCGTTTATCCTTAGTTGATTGCAGTGTTTATTCTGGCATCAAGAATTGACGATCATTTAGACACTAATTACTGCATAGGAATCTAGCATGGTCGTCCTCAGAACTGATTGGGAAATTGATTATGCCTGTTTCCATTAATTAGAAAGGATTTGTAAGCCGAATTAGAATCATTATCGAATGGGATCAACAAAATCTCCGAACAAAGAGTTTGGTTTTTAAACGTATGACTGTCATAAAAAAAAGAAACAGAATAGATTTTTTAAGAAAAATACTTTAACTATATTAAACACCTTGGATGAAAATTCCTCAAAGGTATTTAGTTTTTTAAAACTTTTTTTGCAATTGGATAACTTAATTTTAATTAATTGGTCAATTACGCAGCGAGTTTATAAACTTTTCTAAAGGCAACGCAGTGCTCAGTCAGAAACATCCTGATCAGACCGCGGCCAGCAAACCTAACTTGCTTTTAGGTCCATCATTTAAAAGTTTTAAAAAAATGCTCTCCAAAAATGTTAAGAATGCGTTCAATTCCCTGATTTTTTGTTATGAGATATCTTCATTAAACCACGCCTCAAAGTCATCAGCATGACAAAGAAGCAATTATTTTTCTAGTATAAATAATGTCAAAAGAATCTTTAATCAAACTGACAGCACTTTTTTAAAAAAGAAGTATTATGTAAAAATTTATAAGTACGTTGCTTTGACATTGAACTCACAATACGTTTTACAGAAGCAGGCGTGAATTTTCATCTGCAGGAGGTTTTCTTGGAGATGAAGTTAGTTCCAAAAGCATTTTAATTAAAAAAAAGCTAATGTCACGAGTTACAAATTTCGTTCTAACTATTTAACTGTTTGTCAGCTTTATAGAAAGGAACCCTCTATTCAATTAAAAGAAAAATTTATCCATGTGTGAATTACTTTTTTCACATCTTTACTTTTTGATTCACATTATCAAACTAAATATATAAGTATGGTTCCTATACTGTATTATCATAATTATGCATGTCAGACTATACCTCTATCTCTATGCACAACTATTTAAAATGCAGTTTTCAAACTCACCATAAGGTAGGAATATTAAAAACAAGCTAAGTGTTTTTTTTTTTTTCTCTTTTTAATGCTGCTGCGTGTGATCACTAACCTTTGCAGACCTAGTGCATTCCTCGGAAACCTGCATCCATTCTTTCAAGTAGTAGCACTATCGGCGGATGCCATTACCACTTGAAAATTTTGACGCTCAGTTTCCATCCAGATGGCGGCACCTGAACTCTAAGTGGTGCGAAACTGCACTAAGAATTTAATTTAGCCGTTAGTATCCAATCCAAACTGATACTCAAGGGATTTTAACATGGCGCATAATTATGCGACATGGGCGGTGACGATTTTCCGCATCTTGAAAATCCACCGACTTGTGGCTGGTTTGATCGTGCGAACTTGGGCGTACGAGGCCAGTGCCTTACCACTACGCCATCCTTCCGGCTCCGTGTTTTAAAGTTTGATGACAAACTAATGTGTGTGTATGCTTTTTTTTATTTATGAGTATAATTTTTATGTTTTAGAAGTTCCAGGAGTTAAACTTCAGAAAATATAGGAAATAATATGTGCTATTTCAAGTGGTTATTAAACCTAATAGTACTTTCAGCATTTTAAATGAATAAAATAAATCGTAACATATGTTATTTAGAATGATAAATATTTTTTCTACTGATTAATTTGCGACAAAACTAGACTAATCCAGTGAATATTGGCTGAAAGAAACAAGTGAAAAAGAAAACAAGAACTGATATTGGACATGCCATCAACTGAATCAATATTGAAGGGAGGGGGCTCGTACCCGTAAGGACAGAAGTATGATGTTAAAAAGCTTTTAAGAGCTCTCCATTTCCTTCCTTCCAGCATTAAAGAAAATAAAACGCAGTTTTCTTGCGCGTTCCCTTGGGAGCTTATGCGATAAAACCTGCAATGTTCACAAGCAATTTCACTTGTGAACTTTCAGTTCATTTGATGCTTTTTCTATTATTTCGTAGCAGAAACAATATCGAAAAAAAAATTTTTTTTTTTGTAAGAAAGTTTCCTGTACGATTAAATAAAAACTCTTGGGATTTGGCACTGTAGCTCACCAACAAAAGTTTTATTTTAATTGTTTCTGCTTAAAAAAAATAGTTCTTATATTTCTGAAATTAAAGATCACCATTTCTCATTGTATGTGATATACTGCCAAAACAAACTTTGAAGCGTGTTTCTTCAATTTTCATTGTGTGGTTTTCTTTCAATCGAATTTCATTCTTGAAATTTGTTGTTATTCATTCTTTTTAGTGGATTTTCTTTATGTATCTTTTTTACACAGAAAATAAGAAGTTTATTATACTAGTTTTTCAACCTGTCGAAAGCATGTTTTTACATTCTTTAAACATTGTTCTATTTTTTCAACTTGATTCACAATAAAAGCAATGCCTTTAAATGAAAAAAAAAAACAGGAAAGAAAGAAGAAAAGAAAGAAAGAAAGTCAAGTTTTACAAGAAAAAATTGCTTTATTATTATTATACTTTACTGCAGTGTTCCATTCTAAGTGTTTAATGATACGCTTAATTGTGATTAAGAATTTAAAGCTTTCAATTAGTCTAAATTATTCAGTTTTAGTAAAAAAATAAATGCTTTTTGTAAAAGAATAACTGCAAACCATATGAGAAAATAGTAAAGCACTGAGATATTCAACGATTTTTATTACAGATTTCGAAAATTACATGAATCTAAATTAATTCATTGTTGAGATATTGTTAATATCACTAAACTGACATTTGATTTGGCATCTCATTTTTAGCCTACTTTCCCGTAACAGTTAAAACCAAGTATAGAAGAAAGCTTAATGTATCTTCAAAAAATATCGTTAGAAATCAAGAAAAGTCAAAAATAAGTGAAGTAATTAAATAGAGATTGAAAAGAAAAAAAAATTGAAAGTAGGGTTTTGAAATTGGAGAAAATGTTTGTCTGTCGTCCCTCCTCCCCTAATAACTTTCAAAGGAATTGTCCTATTCTAATTTTTTTTTTTTTGAATTCAAAAGTTCCTCGGCAAAGACACCTCATTTCTACATTTTATTTTTTGATTTGAACAATTTTTCGTTCAATTTCGAGCAGTTCAAAAGATTTTAATAATAGCGGCTATGGGGAAACTTGACGCGCCCTGGGCGCGTCATCGAAGATCCTTTGAACAAGCTTACTGGAAGGTTCCACTATCGACATTTAATATTTTTTTAACTGAATAATTTTTGTTCAATTTGGACACTTCAAAAAGCAAACATTGCCGCCTACAAAGAAATTTCAATCGAAATTTTAACAGAAAGAACTTATGACGGTGAAATATGTACAGATACTAAGTTAATCCAGAACTAAACGACCTTATTTTAGCATAAATTATTTTAATCTGGATTTTTAAGTATGTTTCTGAATGATAAAATTAATAAATAAACGAGTGAATGAATATGTATTAATCAATGGAAATGTATAGTTGAAGCAATTAAGAACTAAGTTGAATGAGAAAGAGGGATAGCTAGATTATAAATTTGATGTTGATGTATATGGTAAAATATACTCCTATAGTTCTAGAAGAAACTTCTTGGTTGATATTAATATGGTGATGCCTCGATCGATTGTCGCCACATAGTCAAGCTTACAACTGTGCTGTGCATCTTTTTTACATTGAAGTTGTGTAAGATTTTAGAAATTCTATTATGCATTTTGTGCTTTTTATTTTTTGCCGTGACAAAAAAATATTTCAGCATCACAAGCCAAAATAACTTTAATTGACCGAGAAGATAACCGAGAAGTTATAGGAGTTATAATAAAAATCAACGTTGCTACAAATGTTAGCAATAGAAGTGCAATTTATGTAAAAATCCAAAATTAAGTTTGAATTTTTTTTTATAATGTCGGTTCCAACAATCAAAGAAATAAATATAAGTAAACATAAATTACTAAATGAATTTTCCACTTCTTTATTGCTCATTGATAAAAACAGTTTTCATTAATTTAATCGTTTACACAGCGAAGAAGTTTTTTTTTTTAATAAACAAACATAATGAATGCATGGTGATTTTAACATTAAGCCTTTTATTCCGTTAATCTTTCCGCTTCAGGCCAACATCTTTTTTCACACTAACTTGTCAGTAAGTCAAAAATATTTTCTAAGAAATTTGTCTCCATATCTATCTTATGATAGCTAATTAGAAATATTAAAAGTAAAAAGCACACACGAGTGAATTACGGATCTTTCATAATTATCGTTTTATTCTCTGGCACATGCTTCCTAAATAAATATCTTTCGTATCCGGAAATCAGTTACATTAGTTTAATGACTATACAAATAGAAAAAATTTTAGGAGAACTGCGAAATATTAGCTCAAAATTAAATGTGTTTAAGCATTTAATGAACATTTCGGTTTTTATAGGATATTAGACAAAATGTATATTAGTGTTTAATGCAATAATAAAACTTGTCAGCTGTATATAACACATGCTATGTTTAAATGCGTAAACTATTACACTGATTTTAACCGTAAAATGACAAGACCTGTTAAATCTAAAATTGAAAATTTGTGGAAAAAATATTTAAAGAAAACACTATATTTCAATGTTTCTTAATTTCACTAAAATTTTGGGAAAACTTAGAAGAAATATTAGAAAAATTGTAATTTCGTACTCTCAAAAGCTCTAGAATTACAGAAATTTATGAATTAAGTCATTTAATTAAACATTTTGGATTTAAAAGATTTTACTTGTGCAAAATTCAAATAACAACTTTTAAATATGTACGCGATCTCCTTTTTGTTTATCCTTGTCTTTCCAAATAAAACGCATAAAATTTCTATTATATTTATTAAAAATAAAAAAAAAACATGATAATGATTTAGAGGTAAAAATAACGTAATTAGGCAATAACATTCGAAAAATAGAATTAGTTGGTTTTGATTCTGCTTTTATTTAGACAATTAAAAGTTTTAGTGGATTTAATGGCTTTTAGAATTGCAAACATCGTACAGATGTTCAAAACTGATTTCATCTGTAAAACCAACAAGGATTTAAGTATTATTCTGTATAAGTCATGGGGAGTTTTGCAAATAGGCAAATATTTCTGCCAAATTATTAACGGCTTTGCATCATAATATCATATGAAAACAATGTCTAATCAAGAGATTCAACATTAATCACAATGTCGTTGTCTGCAAAATGTGGATTCAACTCAGCTTGACATTTGCGAACTAAACTATTTTCAATAGGAAGGACATCATACTGCATCATGATAATGCCAGGGCACATGCTGCTTTGAGGACTCGTCAAAAAATTGCAGAACTAGGCTGGGAAATTTTATCGCATCCACCATATTCCCTAGACATAGCACCCTCCGACTGCCACTTGTTTTTGTCTTTACAAATTTTTTTGGCGGGCAAAATATTCAAAAATGAAGATATTAAACAAGCACTGGTTGAATTTTTCGAATCAAAAGATGAAACATTTTTCAAAAATGGGATATATAAATTGCACTCACGCTGGCAAGAAGTCTTTGATGATAATGGCAATTACATTATTAAATACAGTTATTTGGCAGTAAGAAAAATTTTATTTCCTTTTATTCCAAAAACGCACCAGAACACATTCGTGAAAAACCACATGTCCTTTCTTAGTGTTGCCTTAGCTACTGCTTTCAAGTTTCACTCTTCAAGCTCGAGTCGTTTACAATTAATGCACAACACTTCCTACCCTCTTCAGACCTGAAGCTTAAAAAAGAATATATATAGCCTTTTATATCTTTTATACACATAATAGTGACATCATAGATATACTTTGCAGACATATTGGCAACACTGTACTCTAATACAAAAATATATTCCTATTGAAATTTTTCAAACTTGCAAAGACCTAAAGCACAAGTATGCAAATTGAAAGATTTACATACTGTTTTCACAATCAATACCTGTTAGTACAGGTGAAAATTAGAAGTCGCCACTCGCCACATGGCGCTTGAAGTACTAAAAGTGGAGATTAAAAAATGTGTTAACGATCGCTATTCCTGCACGGTCACTTTTTAGCACATTCTACTGAAATCCCCCCTTTTTTTGTGAGCCAATCACCTTTGTTTGTTTTTATCCATGCCAATACTGAACACGTGCTTTGCCGAAAATTTCATGCCGTATTTCAAGTTTCAATCCTTCAGCATCCTGTATATATTTAAACTACACTATCTACCAAAAAGTATTTGGACACTTTGGATTTTAGACATTTTTAAAAAATTCTGGAGAAATATTAAACTTGTTGTTCTGTATTTTGCACCATGGAAAGAACATATTTAAACTCACATTTAAGAAACAAAATTTAGGCTTAGGGTAATTAGGGGGCGGTCAAAAAATTAAAGAAGGAAAAAAAAACACTTTTGAACATCTTGTATCAAAAAATGATCGAAATATCCTGTAACTTTCGCAAAGCATTTTTAATTATATACGCAATGCTTACACCCGCTTTCGTCAGAATAGCAGTAATATTCATGAAGATATGGGCATTTGTTTTAAATATTCGAAAATTTTCGCAAGTGTTTTGCTTATAACTCGTTAAGTTCTATCTCAAATTACATGAAACTTGCAGACAACTTGACAAAATAAAAAGTAAGTATGGTACCAATACATGGGGAAAATGTAATAAATAGTCGATGAGATTTGAGCAGTTTTATTAAAACAAGTGTGATTGCGCATGCGCGAAAGACAACAAAACTGACTCGATCGGCCAATGGCTACTAACAAAATTTCGCAGTTTTCACAGTTAGCTAAATTTTTGAATTAATTTTTAGGTGAAAAAATAGCAACGTAGAAGTCGAATTGTACGTAATGTTTAAAGCAATCGCAAGGTTATCAACTTATTTCTAGACAGAGAACCAAAATATTTCTGAAACTTAAATTCAACTGTGGAAAATACGGGCATGTGTAAGTAATTTTCAGCCATTTTGGTCGACTTAACTTTTTTCAATGTCCCACAATTCCTTAAATTCTCGCGTTAGCGGGGCAAAAGACCAATAAGGAATTTAATTTCCAGGAAATACTCAGAAAGTCTCGTTCAGTCAGCATTGATTATTTCCCCCATAATAGTTTTAGGAAACTCCAAGTAGACTGAAAGTTTTTCACTTAAATCGATCTGATTATATTGTTTCATTCTTTATGAGGTCCTGACCATCTCTGTTTGTTATGAAAAAAATATTTCTTTATGTCTGTATTTTTTGACATAATC
This sequence comes from Octonoba sinensis, assembly GCA_038502835.1. Taxonomy (NCBI): domain Eukaryota; kingdom Metazoa; phylum Arthropoda; class Arachnida; order Araneae; family Uloboridae; genus Octonoba; species Octonoba sinensis. The sequence continues at coordinate 105,413,386 of CM076600.1, read as the reverse complement.
TTTTTTATAGTCTTACATGTGAAAAAAAAAATCTTGTCCCATTTCTATTTTTTTTTTCTAGAACGTTTATTACGAGTTTGTTTTCCTTTGCTTCTAAGCAAATTTTAATGCTTTAATAATGTTCCAAACTGATTATGAGTTTCATGATATTGGACAAAACCAAATGGATAACATTGTGGTGGGGAACATTACAGCAGAAATATTTATGCTGGGAAGATACACGCGTACTGTGACTTAGTAATGCAGCTCTACGACTCTATTAACAAGGTGTATGAACTAGCAAGGACACCAAATACACTGAATAATTTACTGCCCAACTAAGGCTGAAGGCGCTGAATTCAATGGCGATACTCATCTTTTATCAAAACATGGCATTCGACCAATATTAACCAGTTACAGATTACCTCAAAATTTATAAAACTTATCAAATGAACCTAAAGATCAGAGAAACTAATGCAATCAATCAAATGATATACTAACATAATAAATAATGCTGCTACAACAAGAGGTAGATACTAGTTATCTTACAAACGAGGGAAGAGAGCAACGTGTTAAATAAAAACAAAATAAGGCTTTTTTCATATATCGTTTTTAAACCTCAAGAACTTTTAATGTGTACTATGAGTCAATTTTATTACACTGTACTTATAACGAAATAATATTACTTTACTAAAAGTTTTGGCAAAATACTTCTAAATTTATATTTTACATGTTGTTTTTAATGTTCCTCACATTTTCATACATACGGCATTGTTGTCATTAATTAACGTCAATGCCTTTTGCAGTACAAAAAACTAACGAAGAAGAAAAGTAGAGAAAGAAAAAAAACTAAATCTATGTTTAAAAGCATTTTTCTTTTCACATTTATTCAATAAACTATGTTTATCAACAAATGCAATTAAAGTTTGGGACCAACAGTTCTTTGTTGTTTTTCCTCATTTCTGCTTTCAAATACCATTAGATTAGGATCCTCTTTAGATTGCTGAAACGAAAAAGACTTTATTTTCTTTTTTAGCTTGTTCCGGCAGGAAAATTCTGTCTAGACTTTGCGTTCATTCTTGCTTTTATCGATTGAGCATATTTTTGCTGGGGCTCCCTTGATTTATATGATTATGGTGCTCATCATTTTTTTTCTCCTCCCCTTCTTGCAATATCTTTCTTAAAAATCTGAATTGAAATCGTATTTTCCCACAGCTATTGTAAATAGTTCGCACTTTAAACTGTATTGTTTACAGTTAGCATAGAATATGGAAGTGCATGATCCTTCCTTTTATTTCTCGACCCTCTTTGTTTATCGTTATGATCTTAGCTAAAAGTTTATAATAACCTTAATACTTCATACATCTATAATTTATAGCATTAGACTTTTACCATTTTAAAATGGTTAAAAATGTATTATACGCAGTGTGTCAAAGAACTTTTAAGACTAGGTTTAAAAAACAAAATAAAAACTAGTAATTTCATTTTTTAAAAGTTTTTTTAATTAAAAATAAGCTTCTTCGGCTTCACTACATTTATTACAGTGGTTTAACAACCATTCGAATGCCTGTTCCAGCTCACATTGTGGGACTGCCTCGAAAGCTCGCGTCAAGGCTGTTTGTATAGTGTCAATGTCATCAAAGTAAAAAAAAAAAGTAAAGAAATCAACTTAAGTTTTGGAAGTGGATCAGCTGATAGTTAAGGAGTTTCACGAATGCTCGATATCACAGATAGCTGCCGCTGTAAGCTTAGTTCCAGCTGTAGGCTAAAATTCTTGGATACACTGTGCACAAACATCTCGCCAAAATTGTTTGTCATTTTCTTGGCACGTAACAAACAATGTTTTCAGTAATTACTGGCTTTCGAATAACCTAGTTATTTTTTTCTGCGTATTTTTTTATGTCGTAACTTATAAAAGCACTTTTAGAGTAATGCGCACGTAGGGATTTCCAAAATATCTTTCAAAAATTCGTTTTTCTATCAATAATTTTCTGTATATAAAATAGAAATATGAATCATCAGCATAATATTTAGATTTTTTGTCAGAATTACAAGAGTTTATCCTAAATGGTGTTCTGAATTGTGACAATTCCTTTTATGCCTCTATTACTGGCATGTTAGAATTAAACTAGTAATCCCGGCGGTCATACGAAATGCACATCAAATCAAGGAGATATTATCAGGCAGAGCAGTAAAGTTTTAAAAAATTTTAAAATTAAGATTTATTTGTTTATTTATTTTTTATCAAGCAAAATTTAATTTTATGTGTCAACATTTTATGGGGAGGTGCTTGGTTATGACATTGCTACTGATATCAAAAATGCAGAGTTTTACTCTTTTTGGCTTTTGATTCATTTTCCTTTTCAAACGACTAAAAATTTATTTTCTGAAGCACTCGGGAGCTCAATAGTTTGATTTTGATTTCCTTGTTTTGACAGGAAATTTTAAGAGACCGTTCTGCATTCTCTGCAGGTGTTTATTAAGAAATGTTATCTTTTATAGCGAGTTTGTTACTCCAAATTATAGTTACTATTTATATTTATGTTTATTTATTTATTTTTCTCTCCAGTGAATTAACACATGTGTTATTTGCCTATTTGAGCTCGGATGAAAACAAATTTTCCTCTTTCAAAGTTGTGCTTGCTGTTGTTAGTTTCTATAAGCAACAAAATTTCGTCTCTCTGTTTTACTGTCAATGAATGTTAAATAAAAATTGATTATGAAAAAAGTTCACGAATTTAAACTATTCTAATGGTTCATAATCGTTCTTTTTGTGTGAGTATTTGAACTAAACAAACAAAATGCATTTTTTTCGCAAGTTTCTTTTCGCTTCTTTCTTCTTTTTTTATAACGTGTCTGCTTTGTAAAAAAAGTTGCTTTAATGTGCACGATCCCTGGTTCAGCTAATTTTTAATTCTGTGGAATGCTATAGATTTTAATAAAATAACATCATTTTACACATTGAAAAGTTACCACTGTATATTTATTGGAGAACGGTCTTTTCACGTTTTAGCCTACTTTCCCGTAAAAGTGAAAAATAATAATAATAAAGGAAAGAAGGCTTAATGTTTCTTAAAAATATCGCTAAAAACAAAGAAAAGCCAAAGTAAAAAGTGAAGTAATTAAATAAAATATTGAAAAATAAAAAATTTGAAAGTAGTTTTTCGATATGGGGAAAATGTGTGTCTGTCGGTCTGTCTGTCCCCCTAATAACTTTTGAACGAATTGTTATTCGAAAAATTCTTTTTGCATTCGAAAACTCTCGGTGAGGACATCTCATTTCCATATTTTTGATTTGAACAATATTTAGTTCAATTTTGAAATCTTCAAAATATTTTAACATTATCGCCTATGGGCAAAAATGAAGCAAATTATGTAAACTCTGGGCACAAGATAGAAGTTCCTATAAGAAAGCTTATTGGAAAAAGCTCGTGTGGCGTGAAATATTGATTTGAAAATTTTTTATTTATTTTTTAACAGTTCAAATCAAATTAACATTAGCGCCTACAGGGAATTTCAATCCCATATAAATCCTGATCTAACCGACGGATTTGCTTGCAACAAACTTTATCGGAAAGATGTTACGATGCAGAACATGTACAGGTACGAATTTCAACAAGAACAGAACGAGCCTATTTTCCTACGAAATTTTTTGATCGGTATTTTTAAGGATATTTCTCAATGAATAAATGAATAAATGCATGAGTGAAAGAATGAATGAGTGAGTGAATAAATTAATGAATGAAAGAGTGAAAGAATGAATGACTAAATGAATGGAAGAATGAATGATTGAGTAAATGAATATGCATTACCCGTTGAAAAAGGTATATTTAAAATAATTAAGAACTAAAGCTAAATGAGAAAGAGATAGCTAGATCATAAATTTAAACTTCGGTGTATCCGGGAAAGTGGGCTCTTATAGTTCTAGACGGAACTTCTTGTTAGATTTTCTGCTATTTAAGAAACCTGATATTTTCATCATCATTTTTGTTTTGACTTTATTACACTTTGCATCGCGTAATAATTGCGTTTTCGAAGTTATTAAAATAATAATGATTTTAAGGAATGAATGAAATCAAAAACATAATTTTCTTTTATGTTACAAACGAATATTTCTCTGATGTTAGTATATCTAATTATATTTTAGAATATTTGTCGTGTGTTTGCCTTTCCTTTCTAAAAATTGCTCATAAGCTTTTTTTTTTCTACTATGCAATCTTTTTAAATGTTAATCATGGTAGATGGAATAAAATTCTTCTACTAGGAAATGATTATCTGCTTTTCCTTTCGTGCCTTGTAAAAGATCCCCCTTCCCTCGTCTTTCCATTCGTCTCAAGAAATCTCCTTCGTTAGTGAGAAATCCGAGAAGAGTATGTGTTTTGTGTAATCGGGATAAAAATATAATTAGATTTATTTTATTCGCATAGAGTACAAAGATCTAATGCAAAATATTTTTCTTCTTTTAGAGTCAGTATTGAATAATGTTGTTCTTTAAGGGTGAATAGAAGTATTTTGGTATTGGGAATACTGAAAAAAAGAGACAAAAATAGGATAAAAACAGCTAAAAATAATTCCGTTTTACTGCTTGAAGAAAAAAAAATGTATAGCAGGAAAGTGTGAGAAATATTCAGTGCGCAATTCTGGAATTTTGTAAAAACCATTGAGTTAAAGGTGGTTACATCAATATAAAATTTGCTGAAACTTTGCATGCGTGGTGTAGTAGTTTCGAATTCAAAAATATAAGTTTTAGTTTTTTAAACGAACCACAAATCAGTATCCTTTTCTGTATAATTTTTTTAAATGGGACGTGATCGAAGTTAATCAAAATAAAAGAAGAAAAGAAACTAAAGCTAGAAAGAAGATAGCTCATAATCATAAACCGTTACATTTCGAGGTGAGAACGGTATGGTTACTACGAATGAAACCATTCATTCAAAAACCAACAACAACCCGGAAATTTCGCGATAGGTGGGCAAATGAACATTAAAGGTACAATAAGTACGCAGCATTTCTTAGAATCAATGCTTGTATTTCGGATACTATTAAGCAATTCTTTTACTATTCTCGCCATACAATCATTAGCACAATATGGAAATACTTTTCACAACATAACATGGTAAATTTTTGTTTACTTTCTCTATTAATTCCTTACTGCATTATCACAATTTTTTTTTACTTCTTATGGGCTGTTGTTGACTTCTACCAACTACAAACCTAGTGCGTTCCCGAGAGCTTGGTACCATCTCTTTCAGCGGCACCACAATCAGTGTGGTACCATCGCCGCATGAGAATTTTGACGTCCGGTTTCTCCACCTGAAAGGGGGAACACCAGGACCCTGTTGATGCGAAAGTGCACTAGGAATTTAATTTAGCCGAAAGCATAAAAGCCATATGTCTACTCAAGGGATCTTTCACATACCACATAATCATACGACATGGGCGCAGACGATTTTCTGCATCTTGAAATCCACCGACTAATTGAAAAACTGATTGTGAAAGGAACAATTCTTTTTTCTTGGCCCATAAAACAACTTAAGATCTTCGATATAATTGTTAAATGTTTTAATTTCAATGAAAAAACAACGAAATACTGAATTAATTATCTTTCATCGTTAATGAAGCTCTTACCATCAAAACGACATACATGAAAAAAATATATATATTTCAAAAATATTTTTACTGAAAATATTTCTGAGCATTGCTGAAAGATAAATAACCAAATAAATGTTGGTTTGTTTGGTTGTTAACAGTTCCGCAGTTGAATCTTAACTGATACTTTAATACGTAAACACAATTTCAGAGTAAGTAAAATCATGATTCTGTGAAATGAACGGATTGTTTTAAAAATTATGCATTCATGTCAGAGAAACAAATGAAAATAAGTTGCTATCCATCAAAAAGAAAAACAAAGGCCTATCTTACCATAAATTCTTCAATCTGACCTGGCAAAAATTCTCAATTCAAACAAAATGATCCATTTCCATTGTTGCCCTTGACATCTCACAACATTCTAGTGCTTTTGTTTCACACTTCATCTCATATGTCTAATGCCCTTTCTGTTTCTTTTAACACCTTTTAATGTTGTTGACTGTGACAGATGTAGGACGCTGCGGACACGAAATGTTCAAAAACAGTTTTTACGACGTTTACGTCTCGCTGCATTGCAAAATAACACAAAATGAAGAGATGAAAAACGAGACATTACATTTTATCTAATTTGTAGAGTAATTACCTGAAAAGAGTCCAGACAATATTATATAAAACGGCGATATATTTTTATCAGATATTGCGCGCAAAATGGGTAAACAAAGATATTTTTTTCAAACTTTTCCCCAAGTAATACCTTCCTAAAAACACAAGTGCCATTTTCTTTCAGATTTGTGTCTTGTCATAGAAAAACTGTTCGTTGCAGTTCTATTTAAACATTATTCTCATTTAGTTTTTTTCTTTAATTAATTTACGTTTTTGTTTTTAAAGCAGACACTGTATAGCTTAATGAAATTGAAAGACATATTTTAAAGCGTTTTTGGCTACTAAATTAAAGATATAAAGTTGAAAAAGATAGGTTCTGAAGTTTTATGGATGATAGGAATTTGCTTTTCTGTGCTTCTGCGAAATTACTGTATGATATGGGTAGTATGTGGAATATATACATAGACACCTGGTATGGAAGTAAATTATTTTATGTTTTTTTTGTAAATATTTTTTTATTTAGGCATTAGTGGGATACTTTTTAACATGTAATTTAGTTTTATTTATAAATTGGATCTGGAAATAACTTGACACCTAATGACGTAACTCTTAGAACACTAAGACAACAAGAGTGTTGTTTCAAAAGAGTCTAATTAGAATTTCTCATAACTTTTTCTTTCAAAGCATTGTGGTGGAAGAAGGTCAAGTTTTTCCACTTGTTAGATCTTTCAGAAAAAATATTAAAATTGAGTTTAATAAAGCCCATATGGTAGATAAATCTGTATCTATAGTATATGCATACATATGAAGGACCTCCTTTGTGTGTTTGCATGTTCGCTACACAAAGTCATCCTAATTGTCGAATTGGAACGAAATTTGGCACAAGGTTATAGAGCATCCCTCGAAAAAGGTAACGCATGTAGTCCCACTCGAAAATTTTCATTAGTTTTGATTTTGATTTCATTTCAGTTTATGTGAAATAAGCGTGCTGTGAAAAGGAATTAATTATCTTAATAAGTAATAATATCTGTGTCTTCTTTATGACTCTCAGTTCAAATCCTGGCTTACGTATCGCTTATTTTCGCTCTCGATTCGGATTTGTATTGATGCTTTTAATGTTCGATAAAATTAATTCAAAAGATGCTTTATTTATTCATATGTTGGTGTTCGGAAACGTAGCCTTAAATTGACTTTATACCCGATTGATAGAGGGCGTCTCCGGACAGGGGAAAAGACTTCATTCAATTTATGTGGCGTCTGTTTGGTTATGACATAATTGTACTCAATTTTTTTTTAATTCTGGATTATTCTATTCTATTCTTTTGTTGGGTGTTGTTTCGTGGTTGATTCTGGGGCATGTATAGTAAAGTCATAACTCGTAACTATTCTAAAAATTATATTTGAAAGTCATTCTGTACTATCAGTGATGCTATTAATGTTTATGTCAACTCTTAGTTCCGTAAAGCATTTACAGTCACATCCAAAACAAGATTAAACGTTTCAACGGATTCTGAAGCGATTGTCTGGATTCGCTGTGACTGGAGAGACAAAGGTAGGCAACCTTTATTTACCTCTTCCGAAAATGCATAAAAATTCATTCATAGTCATACTTCACATACATAAATTATGGTCCGTCAGAGCACGGAGTAGTTATCTTCGGTAAATTATATTAACGAAAGTATTGTTTATTCAAACATTATTATTATTGTGTGATTTTATTCTATATTCTATTGTACTATACATTGAAGCTTAATTATTTAACCATGGCTCCGAAGCAATCGAAAAATTCATTCAAGCTGGAAATCTTAATAAAAGAAATTAAGTTATTCGAAGATATTGTTAAAAATGTTACAGATAATTCTAGTGAAATAAAAATCTTAAAAACGAAAGTCGATAATTTTGAGAGTAAATTAGAACTTTTGTTCTCAGAGTGTTCTCAGTATGAAAGCGACGATTATTTTGACAATTACATCGAAACTAAAAACTTGTAATTGAATTGGAGCATTGAATTAGAAAGCAAAAGCCCAATAGAAAAAAGTAAAAGTGAAAATTCGTTTAAAACAGAAGAGTAGCTTGCTGTTAGGCTAACAAAATTAGATGTTCCACATTTTTTTGGCAATTCAGAATTATGGCTTTCCTTCAAAGAAATATTCAGTGCATCTATTCTTGAAAACAAGTCATTAAATGATGTGGAAAAGCTTACGCACCTTCAGTCATGTATTCGCGGAGATGCTTCAAAATTAATTAGAGGATTTGCCATAATTCCAGAAAATTTAACGCATTGTTGAGAATTGCTATGTGGTAGATACGAGAACAAACGGCAGTTGGCCAAATAAATAAAATTTTTAAAATGAAGATAGTTAGGGCAAACAATTCTAAATTACTACTAGATATAATTGACATTTGCAATGAAGCAATTCGAAATTTGAAAACGTTGGGCTTAGAAAGCAATACTTTAACAGATCTTATATTAACTACTTTCTTACATCTAAATTGGAAGAGCCAGTTATTCAAAGATGGGAGCTCACCCTCAATTCTGATTCATGTCCGTCTCTTGAAATGTTTAAAAACTTCATTGAAAGAGAGGCCCGAAGTATGCAAGAAAATAAATTTTCTAAGCCGGAAGTTAAAAAATTCCAACAAAAAGCTGTTGTAAATAATGTAAAAAAAACTAATGCCCATAGCACCGTTGTTAAAGAAGAAAGTGTAAATAGTGAAGTTAAATTTCAAAAATGTATCCTATGTCCACACAGCCAAAGTCATGCATTATTCCGATGTCTAACGTTTCAGTCACTGAATATTAATGACAGATGGAATGTCGTTAAGGAGAACCACTTATGTGAGAATTGCCTTAGGAGCAATCATACCATAGACACGTGCAAGATAGGATTCAGTTGCAAGAATTGTAGGGCTAGGCATCATACCTTACTGCATGTTTATAGAGTTAATGACCAAGATCGTCAACCACAGTCAGTCAGCACGGTCGCTAATAGTTGCACGAAGTCGCAAGAATCAAATCACGTTTTATTATCCACCGCACTAATCAAGGTAAAGTCCGAAACTGGACAAAAGATAACCTGTCGGGCATTAGTGGACAATGGCTCGCAAAACTGTCTTATTTCCAAACATTGCGCGGAGCGACTACACTTACCGATGCAACAAACAAAACACCGTCTGGTAGGCATAAACGAATCTATGCTGAAACGTGCTTATATTCAACAAACTTTACCTTTTCTCCATACTTTTCAGGAGACTCGTTTGAAGTGACGGCTTTTGTGGTGAGCAAAGTCACAACATCTCTGCCAAATTTTAATATGGCAAAGGTGGATTGGCCTCATTTAAAAAATCTTTGTTTTGCTGATCCATCGTATTTTGTGGAGAGCGATGTGGATGTCCTACTTGGTGCGGACATATTTTTATCATTAATTTCAGGTCCTCCTATCTTGGGACCAAAAGGCACACCAGCAGCATTACCCACCAAGTTGGGACATTTATTGTCGGGCAATGTAAATACTTCGGTAGCTAAAAATCAAAATTCATCAGTCACATGCCATACACTTGTAAATATTGACAACACACTCAAACAATTTTGGGAGTTGGAAGCCATTCAAGAATCTGATAAACAAAGTGACGAAGACGATTTATGTAACATAATATTCGACAAATCACATTCGCGAAATTCAGATACATCGTCAAATTACCATTTAAAGAAAATTCAGAAATTGGGGAAAGCAAAGAGGGAGCTATGAAACGATTTTTTTCTTTGGAGAAAAAATTGCAATCCAACGAGTCGTTAAAGGAAAAATATACTGAATTTATGGAAGAATACAAACTTCTTAACCATATGACTCTCTTAAAGCCAGAGGAACTTTCCCCCCAACCAAACTACTTTTTACCGCATCCCGGTGTAGTAAATGAGAGTAGTACTACCACTAAACTTAGGGTAGTCTTTGATGCATCTTACAAATCGAGTAACCAAAATTCATTAAATGATATACTTCTAAAGGGACCAAAACTACAAAAGAGTATTTTTGACATTTTATTAAAATTCAGATGTTTCCCTGTTGCATTCTCAGCTGACATAACAAAAATGTACCGCCAAATCATGATTGCTAGTGAAAACACATCATTCCAACAAATTTTCTGGCGAAAATCACCAAAGGAGCCTCTCCAAATTTATCATCTAAATACCGTTACACATGGTACGGCTTGTACCCCCTATCTAGCCATTCGTACCCTACAACAACTATGCAGTGACGAAAAAGACCGATTTCCCGAAGCAACCAAACTAGCGCAGGATCATTTTTATGTTGATGATCTGTTAGCTGGTGCTAATTCAGTCGAGTCGGCCAAATTCATAATCAAAGAACTCTTAGACCTTTTGGCGTCGGGTGGTTTCGAGCTCAGAAAATGGTCATGTAGCCATCCTGAAGTCATTGCACAATTACCAGATGCTTTAAGGGCTAGTACCTTCACACATTCATTTCAGGATGATTCTGCTCAAAAAATCCTAGGTCTGTTATGGGATTTAACTATCGATTCATTCCAAGTCAGAGCAGTTCCATCAGAGGCTGTTTCAACTAAAAGACAGTTATTGTCAATAATTGAACGCATCTTTGATCCTTTAGGCATTGTTGCCCCTGCAACTGTACTTTTGAAGATTATTCTACAAGATGTGTGGAAATCAAATGTTGGTTGGGATGATCCCTTACCAGCTGAAATTATCGATCGATGGAATAAGTTCCAAGCCGCAATTCATTATTTCAAGGAGATTAAGATTCCCCGTTACATTCATGTTGTCAATTCGGTAAAGGTAGAAGTCCACGGTGTTTGTGACGCCTCTTTAAAGGCTTATTCGGCTGTGATCTACATTAGAGTCATTCGCAATTCATCTCTCATATTCTTAATGGCATCCAAAACTCGTGTTGCACCCATCAGAGAGGTAACATTACCTCGGTTGGAGCTGTGTGGTGCAGTTCCTCTCGCTGAATTGGTTGCCACATTCAAAGAAACGATAAATTTCACCATTCATCACACTTATCTATGGTGTGATTCAACAATTGCACTCTGTTGGATTAAATATCCACCAATTAAAGGAAATCAATTCGTCCAGCATCGTGTAAATAAAATTCATTCTTTAACGTTAAAAGATTCATGGCATCACATTTCAGGGAAGTCTAATATTGCTGATTGCGCGAGTCGAGAACTTTATCCAAAACAACTCATGGAACACTCAGAATGGTTGAATGGACCAACATGGCTTATTGACTTTGATCCTGTCTCTTTTGAGGAAGATTCTCCAAAGCAAGAGCTGTCTAAAACTTCATCAGACATTCATGTTCACTCAAACGTTGAGAGTGCATCCTTTCTCACCCAAGTTAATCCTTCTCTTGATCTATTAGACAAATTTTCCTCATATCTGAAATTAATTCGAACTGTGGCATGGGTATTTAGATTCTACAATAATTCAAAATCTGAGTCTAAAATTACAGGACCGTTAAACGCTGGTGAATTAAATACATCTCTCAAGACAATAGGTAAATTGGTTCAACATTCTTATTTTCATCCTGCACTCAAACAACTTAATTCTAATAAAACGCTTCCAAAATCCAGCAAACTCATAGCCTTAAATACTTTTCTTGATCAGGAAGGTATCCTGCGCGTTGGAGGACGTCTGCGTCACCAACAAGAATTGAACTTTGATCAGAAATATCCCATGTTACTTCCCACACATAGTCATTTCACCATGCTTGTTGTTAGGCACTACCATCATTCAGATCTTCATGCAGGCCAAGAACTAGTCTTATCACTCATACGACAGAAATTTTGGATTCCGGATGGAAAATCAACCGTTAGAAGAGAACTCCGGAAATGCATTGAATGTTTCAAAGTATCGGCAAAGTAACCAATTTCCCAGATGATGGGTGATTTTCCGAGTGCAAGAATAAATCCTTGCCGCGCATTCGAGAAGGTGGGTTTGGATTTTGCTGAGCCTATTTTAATCAAGTGCCAACACGCTCGAAAATCAAGTACTTTCAAAGCCTACATTTGCCTATTCATCTGTATGAGCACCAAAGCAGTGCACCTGGAGGCAGTCTCTTCTTTATCTTCAGCTGCATTCCTGGCAGCGTTCCGACGATTTGTTGCCCGTCGAGGCTATCCATCTCATGTCTTCAGTGACAATGGCAGCAATTTCGTGGGAGCATCAGCCTATCTGAAATCCCTCTTCAAAATCCCTCATGATCCATTAATTCAAGATTATTCATCCCAACGAAATATATGTTGGCAATTCATTTCTCTATATGCCCCAAATTTCGGAGGTATATGGGAAGCCTCTATCAAGCTTACCAAACGTCATCTGACTAAAACTTGCAAAGCAGCCTTAATGACTTTCGAAGAACTTACCACCCTCCTCTGCCAAATTGAGGCTATTATCAACTCTCGCCCCCTTTACCCACTATCCCCTGATGCCAAACACTGTAACGTCTTAACCCCTGGCCACTTCCTAATTGGTTGTCCTTTGCTCGAAATTCCTGAATCTCATTCAAATGGTTCTCTTTTAAGTCTTAATTCTAGTTGGTCTCTCCTGCTGCAGCTGAAAGATCGATTCTGGCGGCAGTGGTCCACTTCTTACCTTCATACCCTCCAGTCCCGAACTAAATGGACCACGAAGAACAAACAAGTGTCCATCGGCCAACTCGTCCTCGTGAAAGACCCAACTGCTTCTTCCACCGTGTGGGGATGTGGTCGCGTCATCGCCATCCATCCAGGTTCTGATGGGCTTTGCCGGGTTGCCACCATCCAAACATCCAAGGGAGCCTCAACACGTGCGGTTTCTCAGCTTGCGATCCTGCCTATTCCAGATAATGAGGTTGACTCGTCGCCCCGGGGAATATGTTCGGAAACGAAGCCTTAAATTGACTTTATACCCGATTGATACAGGGCGTCTCCGGACAGGGGAAAAGACTTCATTCAATTTATGTGGCGTCTGTTTGGTTATAACATAATTGTACTCAGTTTTTTTTCATTCTGGATTATTCTATTCTATTCTTTTGTTGGGTGTTGTTTGGTGGTTGATTCTGGGGCATGTATAGTAAAGTCATAACTCGTAACTATTCTAAAAATTATATTTGAAAGTCATTCTGTACTATCAGTGATGCTATTAAAGTCTATGTCAACTCTTAGTTCCGTAAATCATTTACCGTCACATCCAAAACAAGATTAAACGTTTCAGCGGATTCTGAAGCGATTGTCTGGATTCGCTGTGACTGGAGAGACAAAGGTAGGCAACCTTTATTTACCTCTTCCGAAAATGCATAAAAATTCATTCATAGTCATACTTCACATACAGTTGGGAATTTTCTAAAAGCTTAATAAATTGAATTAAAATATAATAGGGGTAAAATAAAAATCATCGAAATAATTTAAATACATATTAGAATTTCAGTACGTTTCGAGCGCAAAACGCGCATTTTTTCGGCGGGAGGGGGATATTTCTTAAGTTCTTAGCACGAAGAGTTTTTATTGGATGGTTCAAAGGAGGGTGCGGAGATGTTTAACGCCGTTTCGACAATACTTTATGTGTCAATGGTTAACAATATATAATATGAGTGTATATTTCATTTTTAACTTTTTCAGATCTAAAGATTCATAATGTTATCTTACCGGGTAATTCTGCTAGTAGTAAATAAATTTAAAAAACACACTGAAATTCAAAAATAATACTAAAAATAAGAGATTAAAATTATAATGAAAATTTAAGTTGCACATTTCCAGAAAAATTATTATAAGAGAGAAATGTTTATTAAAGTTTAAGATTAACTTATTGAGATTTTCATTTATAAAAAAATATCATTGTTTAAAAAAACTAAAGAAATGAAACTAAATTGCATTGGAAAAAGTAATATCTTCAATAACGGCGCAAAATATAATTAGAAAAGTAATTCTTTAGAAAAAATATCGCCATTACATATTTTGTACTTTCGTGCATTTAATGTTACAAAATTTTCTGTTTTAAAAACAGTTTTGAATTAGAAACAAAAAATAAATAAAGGAAATAAGAAGATAAAGTAAGGATAAAGAAAGAGAAAAATCCAAAGAATTCAATTATTATTCAAGCGTGAAATAGCACAGAAAACTCTTGATGATCTCCCAGAATAAAGCAACTACTTTCGGTAGCAATGGTCTTTAGAATTAGTTATTTTGAAATAAAAATGTTATTTTATTGCGCAGCAACTAAACTGAGTGGAACGAAAATAAATTAAACAACATAAGTTCGCCGAAACCTTTTCTGTTCTCTATGTATTTTTTTCTTTCATCAAAGCTAATGTTAATTCTTACTGAAGTGAAAATATTGATTGATCATAATAATATTAGTTTAATTAAATAATTTTTTGCTTTTTGCCTGAATATTGCGAATATTATTACTTTTTCATGATACGAAGTTTTAAAAATAAACAATTGGCTTCGTCCACAGACACACCAGATTGGCGGGTATATGTCCTTGCCCGTTGCAATCGCATAGCTGGCTTGGTATATGGCAACAAATTGAAGATGCCTCTCCAAATTTGGGGCCAACCAGTGTAAGTTGGATGACATTCCTGCCCGACATCCAGCCTATAAAAGTCCCGGGTGTCAGGTCAGACATACAACCCTGCACTAATTTTAACAGTAGAGATTAATTAAAAATATAATGTGACTTCTCTCTCATGAAATTTAGCAACTCAATATTCTGTTAAAAAAACATAAGAAAGAAAAATGCCTTTTTCTCCCAGATCTCACGCTCGGCACGGGCGGAATTGCTAAGAAGCTATTCATTTATTATAATTTCTTTTTTTTATATTTATGCCTCTTTTTTTAAATATTTAGCCAGCTAACCAAAGTTTATGGATAATATTTGGGGGTCAAAAGAATGATTAAATAAATTATAATTTTTTTAAAAATAGAATATTTTAAGGGTGTAAATTTTAAATAGGACAATTTAGGTAAAATTAGATAATTTTTATTTTCTTTCAAACCGAGAAACATTTATCTTTATTTTATTTTATTTATTTATTTTTCTTTTTTGGAACTAACTTGCGACAACCTCCTTTTAATTGCAGGTAGCAGGGTGGAAAATCATTTTAAACCATAACTCACACGGCACCGGTGATTCCCACCCAAGACGGCGGAAAATTTAATCATTCTTTCTTCTGTTCAGGAGTCTACCCAATAAATCGGGATAGGTCCGATATTTATACCCAACATGGAAGGGGTAGCTTAGTTTAATGTTTATGCAGCAGTTAAATGTATGCCGTAGCTCATTTTTTATACCGTAGTTCATATGTGCAATCGTTTAGTTAAATTAATGTATGTACGTTCAGCAAGAGTTAGTTAGGCTGGGCTGGTGCCCAGCAAACCTATCTCGGAGCGATAATAAGCATTCCTCAGACTTCACTTCCCCGTGCCCGGGAACAGGGGAGAGTGATGGAGTAGAGAATCAATATCATGTTTGACAATAAAACCTTCCTTTTAATAAAACAAATGAATAAATAAATAACTAAATAAATCAAAGAAAAAGTAAATAAAAACCACACTCGCGTACAATTGCAAATGGCCCTTAAACATGCTGAAAAAACTCACAAATTATTTACATGCTTAAAATAATTTTCACTGTAGAGCTCATATCGCCTATTAACAAATTCAAAGTATTTTTTTTTTCGAGAGTCTTTGCTTGTTTTAAGACATTTTCTAAATTATTATTTTAAGAGCTTTATTAATAGACATACTTAAACTAGTAGAAGAGCTATCATAATAGAGATCAAATTAAAATATAATTTTGAAGAAAACACAGGAAGAAGCTGGCACACCATAATAATTCTGATGTTAACATTTATTATTTTGAAGAGATCATATAGAAGAAGACTCACAGGTGTTTGTTATACTTGCCCCCAAAGAAACCGTTTTATAGGGCATGCACAATAAAAATGCATTTCTGTTTCTCAGAAATTAAAAATAAAAATGAAAAGTTGTTTTTTCTCTCCCATAAATGTAATAAAAATTGTCCCTGATATCTTTATCTTCCTCGTTTTTATCACGGGAGGTATGCCTTTTTTCTTTGTTTATCATTTCATTCTTTTGCAAAACATTTCGTTTAATTAATTAAAGAAAAAGAAAGAAAAGCGAAAATGCGGATTACAAATCGTGTTTAGAAAACCATTTTCAACATTACACCATCTTTGATGTTTCTCATTTTTTGAAGTAGGACATGTTCTAAAGTTCATAAAAAGCAAAATAGGGAATTGGCAATAAATTATATGTTTTGGAAACGTCAAATATACAAATAATTTTCATTCAACTTCCAAAGGTTACTCTTTTTTTCTTTTTGAACTATTACGCTGCGTGTAGGTATTTTAACTTGAGCTAGCGCTGTATATCTATAAGTGTTTTTAATATTAAAAAATGGTACGCAAACGAAGGAAATAAATAGATTTCTAATACGTATTACAGTTACACGTTTACTTTTTATATAAACGCATTTAAAACAACTCTGAACATAGCAGTGCAGCATGTTACAAACATCCATTGGGAGTCAAAATCGTTGCCTAGCAACCGCGAACGCCTCAAATCCGCCAGAAATTCTTCTCAAAAGCAAACTCTACTTCCGCAACTGCACACGGAGTTGTTGATCCAACGACAGCTGCCTTCTTCTCGAGATAATGCTACCAAAATATTTTCTCTTACCCTACATTTCTCTAGAAGTGGAACTTTGATGCTGGTATCTTTAATTTCACTCTTCACTGCTTGATACTTCAGAGTTCAGATCCGTAGAACGCGTATCTGAGTTTGATGTTGATCCTCTGCATTTCTTTTTTCTCTGTCGTACAAAAAGTAAAAGATATACACCCTCTGATGGTACAATAGTGGTTTCAATTTTAACCGAGCACGTTGTGTACTTTGAAAAGCTAATGCTATTACAAAACTTATCGTTTAGTATTTAATACAATGCAAATTAGTATCAGGTTTGTTATTGCCTCACAAACCTTCTGGCGTTAATGTTTTCTATCAATTCACTAGTGTAAAATAGTGAGCAAAAGTAATAGTAACCTTAATTCTTGGAAACCCTTGTTTTCAATGAAACCAACCAGCAGTCAGAGGCATATAAGACTCAATTAGACCTTAACGCATTCTTTCCATAGCTGTCAGAGGTTATGTAAATTAACTACATAATAATATTTTTTCGAAATGCGGGATTCCAGTATTCCACAAAAACTAGAAGATTAATAATGTCAATATCTTTAATGAAGCCAAGTTTTGGTTCAATCTTTTAAGACTCTTATCAAAAACTCTAATTTAAGCAATTTTCTTAAATGCAACGGTAATACAAAAGATAATAATGACAATAAAATAAATTAAACAAAAATTCATACCTAATCATATTCTTGTGAAAGAGTTCTTTCTTTCTTTTTACTTATTTTTTCTTTTTCTATCTTTCTTCATTTATTTCTTTCTTTATGTATTGACCAATACATAAAGAAAGATTGGTGAATAACAGCGATTTAGTAGATACACTATTTGCATTGAAATTTGCAGATATATACTTGAAGATTAAGCGTAAGTAAATTCCTCTTAACTGCATTAAAATTGCATTATAAGGTAGACTTGCTAGTTTTTTTCGTCCTGACGTAACTTTGTTTGCACGCAAATAGGAAGAAGACGTTCCGTTTTGTATATCTTACGAAAAGGTAGGTGTCTTACTTCCGATGTAAATACCAAATACAATGTTCTTCACGAAATCACGTTTAAGATAATATTTCACGTTTAAGATAATATTTCACGAAATATACACCTATATCTAGTTTTTTTTCCAATCATGTATAGAAATGTATAGAAACTCATTTTAAAAATTCGCTATGTCTTACTTGTTCCATTGTACCATTCATAATTTATCCAGGAAGATTTTGTGATTCGTCCGTTTTTAGCCTACTTTCCCGTAAAAGTAAAAAAAAATAATAATAAAGCATGAAAGAAGGCTTAATGTATCGTGAAAATATCGTTAAAAATCAAGAAAAGTCAAAAATAAGTGAAGTAATTAAATAAAGATTGAAAAATAAAAAATTTGAAAGTAGGGTATTGAGATGGGGAAAAAGTGTGTCTGTCTGTCTGTCGGTCTGTCTGTCTGTCGGTCTGTCTGTCGGTCGGTCTGTCGGTCTGTCTGTCGGTCTGTCTGTCTGTCGGTCTGTCGGTCTGTCCCCCCCTAATAACTTTTGAACGAATTGTCCGATTGGAAAAATTCTTTTTGCATTCGAAAGATCTCGGCGAGGACATCTCATTTCTATATTTCACTTTTTGATTTGAACAATTTTTTGTTCAATTTTGAACAGTTCAAAAAATTTTAACATTAGCGCCTATGGACAAAATTGAAGCAAATTCTGTAAACTCTGGGCACAAGAGCCAAGTTCCTATTGAAAGCTTATTGAAAGGAGTTCTCGGCGTGAAATATTGATTTGAACAGTGTTTGTTCATTTTTGAACAGTTCAAAAAATTAACACAGAGCTTACGGGGAAATTTCAACCCTATATAAATCCTGATCTAACGGACCGATTTGCTTGGAACAAACTTTATCGGAAAGCTCTTATAACGTAGAACATGTAGAAATAGAAAGTTTATCCAGAACGTACGAGCCTATTTTGCTATGAAATTTTTTGATCGGGATTTTCAAGGATATTTCTCAGTGACTCAATGAGTGAAATAATGAATGAATGAATAAATGAAAGAGTGAAAGAATAAATCAATGAATAAATGAATGAGGAAAAGAATGAATGAATAAATTATTGAATAAATGAAAATATAAATAAATGAGTGAATAAATACATGAATGCGTAAATGAATGAATAAACACTTGAATGAGGTAACGAATGAATGAATAAATGCATGGCTGAATAAATGAAAGAATGAATGAGTGAGTGAATGAATATGTATTATCCGTTGAAAAAGGTATATTTTCAATAATTAGAACTAAAGATAAATAAGAAAGAGAGAGAAAGAGATAGCTAGATTATAAATTTGAATTTGGTGTATACGGGAAGTAGGCTCGTATAGTTCTAGACGGAACTTCTTGTTATGTTTTGTTTTCTTTATTTCCGTGTATATGTCGGCAGAGTGGCGTAGTGGCAAGACACTGGCCTTGCAAGCCCAAGTTCACAGTGTCAAACCTGGCCCAAGTCGGTGGAATTTCAAGATTCCGAATTCGTCAGCATCCATTCTGCGACATGTCAAAGATCCCTCAAGTATCTGTTTGGCTTGGATACTCTTGTAAATTAAATTGCTAGTGCACTTTCGCATCAATTAGAGCTCAGGTGCAGCCATCTGGAAGGAAAGTGAGCGTCAAAATGTCAAGTGGTGATGACATCCGCCGATAGTGATGCTACTTAAAAGATTGGATGCCGGTTTCCGGGAAATGCGCTAGGTCTGCAAAGGTTAGTGACTATACGCAGCCGCAGTAGAAAGAAAAAAATCTTGTGTATGGCTTTAATGCATCATAAGTCTGTAGCTGGAGCTTAAGCATTATATTCAAAAACGTATGATTAATTGACACATTTTATGACAATGAACGTTAACACCTTTTTTATTTCTACAGAGGGCTTTAAAATTGATTTAGTATTATTAATCTGAAGGAGGAAACAAGAAAATTCTTTCAGTTCCCCAATTTGTAAGAAAAAGGAAAGAAAGATCTTTTCTGACAACAAGATCTCTCCTTTCCTAGCACAAACACCTCAGCGCTCAACAGGAAGGGAAACATATCGGAAAATTGATGAATAACGTTGTTTGGATCATCTTTCCTTCTAAGGTGGTTTGGGAAAATAGGCAGCTGCCATTGGTGTGTATATTTGTCTGGAACTTTGGTCTCACTACGTTCTTCAAAAGTTTCTACTACTTCAGGATCCTTCGAAAAATCTTGTCCTGGAATAAGTTTAGGGAATATACTTGTAGAAATTTAATTTGTGTCATTTTTTTAAATAGTAAAACCGTTTTTCTCATTTAAAAATTTCAGCTATTCAATCTCCAGCATCAATATTTACTATTTACTATAATCCATGCTATAGTATATATATATATATATATAGAAATATAATATACATAAGAACTCCAAGTTATATCGTTCATTCAGATACTTCTCATGTTCCCTCTGTCTAATTAACCCTAACCTGCGCCGTGTTGTTTTTAAACAACACCTCCATTTTTCGTTCACTAAGCTTTTATTTTGTAATATTTGTAACATGTGGCGCATTCTTTCGTTTTGTTTTGTATGTTTCATCATATTAGTTAATATAGTATCCCCTAGATCTTGTAAACTGAACTCAAGGTTCATCTTTTTTCACAAAATCGTAAGACAAGTTGATTTCGTAAAAAAGCAGTAACTTCTTAATTTTTTTTCCTACAAATTTTAAGCAACAATTTTAATTTAAAAAATAGTCTCTAATTGCTTACATAGTTTTAAAATAAAATAAATATAAGTTGTCCGAAAAATTTCGGGAAAAATATATATTAAGGCGCCTTTTTTATTTGTTGTTTTAAAACAACACCGCGCATACTGGGGCAATTTTTATGCTCCTGAATTATCCGCAGTGTAAACAAGAACAGGTGTCACAGGTTGTTATATTTCACTTTATTTAGTATCTTTTAGAAGATTATTGTTAAATATTTCACAAATTAGATTGAAGTGGTCGATTAAATTATTATTTAGGAATTTTGTTAAAAATCAATTCACGCTCAACCAAAGAAGAAACGAACATTATCGCATAGACCCCCTACAGATGTTAAGTTTCTTGTTTAAAATCTTTTAGTGAAATTATTATTAAACTTCATCAGTAATCAAAGTAAAAAATTGCACATGTAACGAATAATTATTAGTTACATCTGCAAAATTTTACTTTAATAAATTTTATAAATTCATAAATAATAAAAAAATTAATTATTTTAATAAATTTTCATATTTTAGTGCTATTTTATGATTATAATGCATGCCTACTTGTCAAAATTTGGTTTCATTTGTTAAAATGATTATGTAAAAGAATTATTTTTGCTACCCCTAAATGCGCAGTGTTGTTTTTAAACAACATGTCAATTTTTCTCGAATTCTACTTTTCCAAGTTAAATAAGAACTTTTTTAGTATTTTTCCCACTTATAACTAGCACAAACAAACACAAAAAAAATCTTTTCAAAAAAAAAAAAGCGCAGTGTAGGGTTAATAAATATCAAGTTTCAGACTATTGAGTTGAAGCAACACAGTACTCAACCTTCTCAGAAAAAATCTTTTTCTATGAGATTAACTTAATAAACAAAACAGGAATGTTTCCTGGTCATCAGAATGCTCTGCAGTTTTGTCTAATTAATATCTTATCCTAAAAACACTCCTGGTTGAAGCAAAACAGTAGTCAACCTTCTCAGAAAAAATCTTTTTCTATGAGATTAACTTAATAAACAAAACAGGAATGTTTCCTGGTCATCAGAATGCTCTGCAGTTTTGTCTAATTAATATCTTATCCTAAAAACACTCCTGGTTGAAGCAAAACAGTACTCAACCTTCTCAGAAAAAATCTTTTTCTATGAGATTAACTTAATAAACAAAACAGGAATGTTTCCTGGTCATCAGAATGCTCTGCAGTTTGGTCTAATTAATATCTTATCCTAAAAACACTCCTGGTTGAAGCAAAACAGTACTCAACCTTCTCAGAAAAAATCTTTTTCTATGAGATTAACTTAATAAACAAAACAGGAATGTTTCCTGGTCATCAGAATGCTCTGCAGTTTTGTCTAATTAATATCTTATCCTAAAAACACTCCTGGTTGAAGCAAAACAGTACTCAACCCTCTCAGAAAAAATCTTTTTCTATGAGATTAACTTAATAAACAAAACAGGAATGTTTCCTGGTCATCAGAATGCTCTGCAGTTTTGTCTAATTAATGTCTTATCCTAAAAATACTCCTGGTTGAAGCAAAACAGTACTCTACCTTCTCAGAAAAAATCTTTTTCTATGAGAAAAACTTAATAAACAAAACAGGAATGTTTCCTGGTCATCAGAATGCTCTGCAGTTTGGTCTAATTAATATCTTATCCTAAAAACACTCCTGGTTGAAGCAAAACAGTACTCAACCTTCTCAGAAAAAATCTTTTTCTATGAGATTAACTTAATAAACAAAACAGGAATGTTTCCTGGTCATCAGAATGCTCTGCAGTTTTGTCTAATTAATATCTTATCCTAAAAACACTCCTGGTAAGCTAATTTTCTTAAGTTTTTCTTTCTTTCTTTTTAAAGGAAATCGTTTCTTTGTAGTGTCATGCGTCATTTACTTGCACGTTTAAATATGTACGTGAGTGCGCGTCCGCACTCTTATATCACTTTATTTTCAGGTAGAAAAATCGGGACTGCCGTTGCGAAAGCCATGTTTTCAATCCAAAGTTTTCAAAAGGTAGAATCATATGCCTAAAGACGTGTTATTCTTCCAGAAAATTATTTCTTGATTCATCAATCATTTTTTATCGTCAAAGAAAACGGTATTTTGGTTGCAATTTTTCTTCCTACAAATGAATAAACATACAAATAAATAAAAAGAAATTAAACAAGCAATTTTTCGCAGTTTTCACAAACAAAAAACACTACTAAGGAATTTGCAAACAAAAGCCCTGTTTGCATAATTGCGCAGGTGCTTGATTTCCCTAGTGATGAGTGAGCGCTGCGTAAACATAACATTTCAACTAATTTTCTGAGAAGCAGAAAACAACGAGATTGCTCGAAGAGAGACATTATTTCTTGGAGGAAAAGCTTGACTAATAGGTTGTTATCCATCTAACCTGTAGGAATTGAGCAATCAAATATACGAAGAGAATTCTCAGAAAATAAAGGAATAATTACAGAGCTAAGTTCTCGAACGAATGTCTAAATGCTGTTTTTCAAATTTTTCAACAACACTTGTTTTTGCGTACAGGCAATGCCTTCTCACACATAACGAAAGTACGAATTAGGGGAGTTAACTTGAGGATAATTTGTCATCATGAAAGGATTACGAGTGAAAACTGGATCCCGAGAGTAAAGGATGAGAAATTAAGAATACGAAAGGGCATTATGTGACATAACAGAAAATTAAAATTTGAGTAAATTTACTGCTTCGTGTTGCGGTATAAAACAGCGTTTCTCAACGTTTTCACGATTATGTAACCATTTTTTTGACAACATAAAAGTTCCAGGGAACTTTAACGTCTTGTGTACTAATATGTGTTCTATATAGACTATATATGTATATGTATATGCATGTATGTATTAGGGGTGGAGTGAAAAACTTTGTTTTTTTATTTTTATTAGCTAGGCTATTAGCTAGACTTCCATTTGTCAATACTAAGAATCCTGCAAAATTATTTTATTTTCTGTCAACTCTTTGATCTGCCTTCGCCTTACTAAAAAATTAAGATTTTAACATTTCATGCCCAAACCATACATTAAAATGCCGCCGACTTTGAACGCCATAAAAAATAGTTTATTTACTTTCTGTCGATGGTAATTATTAATTTCTAATTAACATTACCAATGCTAGCTATCTGTTGTTATTTTTCGCTATATCATTAACAGCTCTAATAGACCCAAAAAAATGCTATTAGCCCGCTCATGAGAAGGTTGTTCTATTTTTCTGTACGAAATGGTACATATTTCTTTGCTTTTTTTTAAACTTTTAAAAAGCACATTTTATGTGATATATAGGCGCAAGGATCACATTTTGACGCAAGTTCTCGGGGATGACAACAAATACCACTGAAAAACCCTTATGGAAGACCACATAAGCATCATCACATGCTTATGTGGTCAGGTTCTTCGTACACGGGTTTTTCGTACTTCAGTAACATGCCTCTGGTATGAAGCTCGAGCACAGACATTGCTGAATCGATGATCGCTAGTTTAAAAGAACAGTATGCGCAAACGGAGAACATTAAAGTAATAGGGTGCGACGGTACACATGTGAATACGGGACACAGAGCAGGTGTTATTCGACGAGTGAAGGAAGCATTTGGCTGCTATTTCTGCTTAATGCCTATGAGCTGCCTCTGCGCCGCCTTTTTCAGACACTGTATGACACTATTACAGGTCCACACGGATTTTCTGGTGGCATTGGAAAGCGGCTGGGGACGTGTAGCGATAGGCTTGTCTCTTTATTTGAACCTGTAACCGTGCAGCTGCCCAGTGTTGATCCAAAGATGTTGAGCACAGATCAGCGATATATCCTCAAAATGTACAATGTAGGTAGCAAATAGCAAAGGTGAATGTAATGTCAATCTGGCAATTAAAAACCCTGGTGGCCAGAAGCATTCACGACGGATAACTATCACTAATCGAATCCTCCGATTATATGTAAGTCAGATGGAACTATCAGAGAATTTAAAAACACCTGTTACGTTTATTATTCGAGTAAATGCTCCAATGTGGTTTGTCGTAAAAGCTCACTGGTCATGCAAAAATATCAGGTCACGATATTTCAGTCATAAGCACAAAAAAATGGTTGACCCTGTCATTCACCGCAATGCATAGTTTGCTCACCCCGAGAATATCATCCTAGCCATAATGACGGAATATCGGCCACACGTACGTGAGCTGAACTTGCAATAGGGAATGAAAGCCAGAGCTACGGACGACCTCGGATGCAGTGGTGATTGGTAAGATATAAATATAAGGCAATGACAGACACCGAACTCAGGGATCTCATCACAACCGATGTGACTCCAAAAGAGGCATCTTTGTGTGCATTTCAATATCCCGCTTAATGTTACTGTCCCTAAGCTCTTTTTTTTTTTTTTTTTTTTTTGTGGGGTTATTTGAAGTTGAAAGTTTGGAAAAATCACCCCTATTTTTTAGAAGAGCTAGGGACTGAATTATCGTGGAAATATCCGCCATACCCCTTGAAATGTGCAGAAATGTTTCCCAAAACTTTAGAATTGGACTACATATGTGTATTTGTGCTGAAGGCCGCCATCTTGCTGAAATGGTATTTAGAACTTAATGTAAAAAAATGGAATTATATACAGATCAAAATAAAAACAAGTTTTAAGTCTCAAATTGTATGAGTTTTTTTATACCACGTCAAAACCAGGTCATTACTTTCGCCCCACCCTGTATCAGCATCTCAAAATTTCTCAATGATGCACTGGCTGTAGAAAGACACGTGAAGTTGGTGACGTGGTAATGAAAGCTGTTTGAGGGCAGAAATGACATGATGGCTTGTCAGTGCACGTACTCTTTCCGACAGTTAATGCCCACCTTCGAGTCAAAACGTAAATTCTCTCATTTCCACTTTGTAACTGTTTGTACTTCATCGTATTAACTAAGTTTTAAGGTAACTGAACAACAGTTTGCCTGAAATATCATAAAATTGTTGAAATATCGCTTATTATTGAAAAACAAAAGTTTGTGAAGGCAGATAAAAATATTTTTTTTAAAGTATTGAAATTGGTACAGTATGATCTGTTGACATATTGGCACATTTTGGCCTATCTAGCTATTTAAAATTTAATAAAAAATTATTTTCTGCCTGTTTTACTCCACCCTAGTATGCATAATATGTTTGCATATTTAGAATCAAGACTGATACTAAATGACATGAATGCAAAAAAGTGTTTCTTTTTTGTGAACACTTTGAATGATGTATTATTAAAATAATAAACAGAATATTCGAAGCTTTTATTCTTTCCTGCAATATTGAATCCCGAAATAGAAGACAACTTAAATGCGCATAGGTAACTGCCAAAATGTTTTAACAGTTAGGATGGATAGCATATGACAGTAAAATAAGACACGTTGATTGTATATCTTATTACAAAGCATCAAGTTTTTTTTTTTTCTTTTAAGTTTTATGTAGCATTTTTTTTTTTTTTGAAAACTTGAGACTTTTCATAAGATACAAAGTAAAGATACAAGGACATAATGGTTACTTGCATCCAAAAACATAAAAATGAAAAGTTAGATTATGAAGCCTTCAACAGTAGCTCCAAATATATACGCGCGAATGTCACACCCGCAACATTGCTTCGAGCATTAAAAAGAATCTATAAGGGGGTAAAATCAACGTTAAAATATAAAATAGCCAGGAAAATTGCGTACGCATGTAGTAGAGTAGCAAGGAATTTATTTACAGCAAAAGCTGACATCTTTTGCCGTGAAAAAAAGATGTTCTTTGTTTCCCCGAAACATCTGTATGCAGTTAGTGGTCTTTTATTGGTATTTGTTTATTATTTATGCAAAAATTCGTTCTGTTTTGAAAAAACTCATATTGCATTTCGCAATCCAGTTCTTTTTCCAAATACCTATTTCCAAAGATATGTTCTTGCGAATATTCTCCAATGCGAATATATATCTTTGTGTGTTTGTGTGCTTTAATCCACATAACGAAGCAAAATTGAAGTCATGTACCTGAATGTTCCTAGGTTTACGTGAGAAATCTGAAGAAAGAAAATATATGCTCCCGAAATATTTTTTCTATTTCCAAACTTGCAGAAGCATGTTGTCAAGTCTATTTCATTTCCTCCAGCATAAATAAAATATAGAACGGCTTGTAGAGGCCTTTTTATCTTCGTTGGGAGCAAAACCGCTTCACCGTGCATAAAATGAAGAGACCTCAATAGAATACTAAAATGTTCTTTTCGCGGTACAAAATCTTTTCGAAGAATTTCTGTCCCGAGTTACTGTAATTCCTAAAAGGAGTTTTACAGGTGCACAATTTTCCCTCACTAAATTCTTTCGGAAGGGAAATATTTTTGGAGAAGTTTTCTTCAGTATTTGCTTTTTTCCTGCGCCCCTTACGATCCAGGACAAACGAGCTAAAAAGTTTTTATTTTTATTTTTATTTTTTACTTACAAACTGAATCGCAAATGCTACAATACTGAATTAGGCTTCTATATCAGGCAGTCGAGACTTCCGCTAGGCCTCTCAGGCAGTACAATCGAAACTTTCTTCAGTTGTAGTTAATTATTGGACTCAGTTGTCAGGATTTAAAATGATAGATACCATACACCACTCCATCATTAGGAAATGTGTCAATCAAAGCACGATAAAAGCAATAAACAATGCTATAAGATTTCTGTAGCAAGGTAATAGACAAACCAAGAAAAGTATTAAATGCATTGAAACCATGTGAAGAAATTACATCATTGATAAAACTCCTTGGTTGCTCATTATTTGCTATCGCTTTCTTCAGTTGTAATAAGAAGTGCATTTCCACACAATAATGATTATTTTTATACAAGGTTTGTATTTCTGTTTAGACCAAAGGATAATATTTTAATGATGAAAGTAAAGTCGAAAGCTACAATATTCAGCTATATTTCAGCGCGAAACCAACTGTTGTTTAGATGCCTACCTTGTAAACTTAAAGGAGAACTTACCTATTTCAGATGTCTAGCTGTCCCAGCTTAAACCAGATGTAAGGACTTTCGTCGATTTAAAACAGCTTTATTTATGCAAAAATTTATATGTTTACTTTCTGCTCTGGTATTGCTTTGTGCCGTGGAAATCCTCTTATCTGGGCAAATGAAACCCAATGCTGACAGGATAAAAGAAATTTATGGATATCGGAAACAGAAAGCATAGATAAAAAAATACATAGATAAAAGTATAAAAATAACATGCTACGTTTTAACTTAAAAATTCACATACTTATTTATTTGCAGAATTTAAACGCAGAAGAAAGGGTAAAACCATACATATGCATATATAACATTTAAAAACAGATAACTCTTTGTAATCCCTTTTTAAATTCAATTTCTATTTTAAAACACAATAACTAAAGTGACCTACAGACAATTGTACGCACTTTATATATTTTCCCTTTCCCCTTTTATTCATGGCGGGAAAAAACATACGTAAAATGAGCAAATTTTGTAAGAACGAACCAAATACGAAACTAATTAGTTTCTTCATCACGTGACCTAAGACCTCGAAGATTATTTAAAGGCGATTTCAAAGGATTTCGTGGGATTCTTCAGATGTAAATCTCTACTAATAATAAAGCAGTAAGTATGTGTGTGTGTCTGTGTACGGCGTAGGGCCCAGACCATCCAGCGGATTTTCATGAAATTTGGCACGAAATTAGTTTGGAACATGGGGGTGTGCACCTCGGAGAGTTTTTACTGAAATTCGAATTTGTTCTTCTTTTATTCCATTTTACAGCCGAAAGTTTCATAAAATAGTCATTTTCTATGGGAAGAAATTATCGCATCGCTTCGAGCTTGATACCGTTGAAAAGCGCGTGAAAAACTACCCCGGAAGGAGTTTCGCTCTGCGCGCGAAAATTCGAAGCCTCTAAATTACCTAGAAAAGAAGTTATAAGCATTTTTCTCTGCAGTACGAAATTATTTTTTCACGCTAATTAACTTTAATTTTAATTGTTACCATGCCGACGGACTATTAATCCTTTTTTCTTTCAACGAATTAAAATTTATTCCTAGCGGTTTTTAGCATTTTGAGGAGCAGCCGATTTTTAATTTATTTATTTCTTTTTTTAGATTTTGATTATTATTTTTTTAAAGCGAATTGAAATTTATTTCCAACAAACAAAAATTAATTGTGCCAAAAAACTTACGTATACACTCTCAGAAACGCATGCTCAAATCTCACGAAACTTATCGTATTATTTGACGAAATGGCTTCGTGAAAAAGGCTCCGAGTAAACCTTTCGTCAAATTGAAGAAATTTGTGCACTGTTAGAAATTTCATCGTGAAATTACAGTTAAATAACCGGCAGCAGTCTGTCCATCTAATTCACCGTTAAATTTACGGTTTGGAACATTTTTCTACTCACAGGCGGTTGATAGTTTTATTTTGATTTCCTTTTTTTGACATGTATTTTACGGGACCATTTTCCATACTGCACAGGGTTTTTTAAAAGAAATGTTATGCTTTATAGCGATTTTTGTTATTCCAGCTTATTACTACTTATACTTTCATTTTTTTTTTTTTTCGCCTGTGAATTAGCACATATGGTATTTTTCTATTTGAGCGCGGATGAAAGGTTCATTCCGCTTTCAAAGCTTTGCTTGCTGCTGTTTGTTTCTGCAAGCTACAAAATTTCGTCTTTCTGTTTTAAGCCGGGTCCCGACGCTACGTTTTGCACAACGTTTTGTCTCCGCAGTTCAACACGCTGCAGATAAAACGTTGAGTATAGATTAGAAAAGTGCACAGTTTTGAGTCCGGTGCGAAGACTGTACAGTTGCAGCGATAACTGAGATAGAAAGCATAGATGTCTTTGAACTGTGCAGACA
This sequence comes from Octonoba sinensis, assembly GCA_038502835.1. Taxonomy (NCBI): domain Eukaryota; kingdom Metazoa; phylum Arthropoda; class Arachnida; order Araneae; family Uloboridae; genus Octonoba; species Octonoba sinensis. Next base: position 105,383,935 of record CM076600.1, on the reverse strand, counting down.
AATCGGCACATGTAGACGGTAGCACCCTTTTCCGATTTATTTTGTTTCACAGTTTCAATTCGTCAGGTGACGATGGCCGACTTTCGGCAATGTTCTCAGGAGTTTCTCACAAAATTTATTGCATTATGCGAAAGTTTCCCATGCATTTGGCGTGTCAAATCCAAGGAGTATAGTGACAGGGATAAAAAGGGGGACGCTTATGAGAGTTTAGTGGAAAAATTCAAAGAAATTGATGCAACCGCAAACAGAGAAACAGTTGTAAATAATTAATTCTTTGAGAAGTGTCTACCGTAAAGAATTGGCAAAAGTTAATAAATCGATTCGATCTGGGGCTGGAGACGAAATCTACAAGCCATCTCTCTGGTATTTTCATTTGTTACATTTCCTAAATGATCAGGAGACACCAAGGCAGTCTAGGAATACCATCGATGAAAATAAAGAGATTGCAGTTGTCGAACCACCAGAACAGGCAACAAAAAATATTTATTTTATGTAATCATTTGACCACATTAAACGCCGGGTACTTGTGAGACGTTCCAGTCTTTTTTTTTTAACATGACACCATGCCAAAATTGACCAGAGTAGTACCTCCTTCATGACGATATCGCACAAAACTGAGTGAAATATACAGATATCTCTGCACCATGTAGACGCATAAAAAACTGCAACGTTTTCATTCAGTATTAAGACTGCGTAGACAAAAGGTTGTACAAAACGTAGCGTCTGCACCTGGCTTTAATGCCAATAAATAATAGATAAATATTAATTATACTAAAAATTTATTAATTAAAAATGCTATAATTTATTATAATCGTCCTTTTTGTGTGGGTACTTGAACTAAACAAACAAAATGCGTTTTCTTTCAAATATTTTCCTTTTTTGTTTTGTTTCGTTTCTTTCTTTCCTTTTTAATTGTGCGTGTTTTGTAAAAAAAAAAAAAAAATACTTAAATGTGTAGGATCTCTGGCTGATTGCCGTGGGCGGCTAATTTTTAATTACGTGTAATGCTATACATTTTAATAAAATAACATAATTTACACCTAAAAAAGTTATCACTATATACACAATGGCAAACCGACTGGTCTTTCCATTTTTTAACACGGGTATAGCCGTGCGGGTACCGCTAGTAGTCTATAAACGTTGCTATTTTGTGTTGTCTTCTTGCTTTGTCTTGAAAAGTGTGTATTAACTATGTGAAGCTGCTAATAAATTAAGGATTGATGGTTTTTAGTCACGACTGATTAGGCTTAATATGATTGATTTACAAACAAACATTCAATTAAATGAACGGCTACACGTGACCGTTTTATTTCATATATATAGTTTGTAAAAATTCAACAGCAATCGGGCATTATGTTGTTTCTAATGCCACGGGTATCCAAGCTCCCCGTCGCAGGGATTAAGGCAGTAAGGAAGCGCCTTCCGTTTTTAGCCTACTTTCCCGTAAAAGTAAAAAAAAAATAATAATAAAGCAAGAAAGAAGGCTTAATGTATCGTGAAAATATCGTTAAAAATCAAGAAAAGTCAAAAATAAGTGAAGTAATTAAATAAAGATTGAAAAATAAAAAATTTGAAAGTAGGGTATTGAGATGGGGAAAAAGTGTGTCTGTCGGTCTGTCGGTCTGTCCCCCCCTAATAACTTTTGAACGAATTGCCCGATTCAAAAAATTCTTTTTGCATTCGAAAGATCTCGGCGAGGACATCTCATTTCTATATTTTACTTTTTGATTTGAACAATTTTTTGTTCAATTCTGAACAGTTCAAAAAATTTTAACATTAGCGCCTATGGACAAAATTGAAGCAAATTCTGTAAACTCTGGGCACAAGAGCCAAGTTCCTATTGCAAGCTTATTGAAAGGAGTTCTCGGCGTGAAATATTGATTTGAACAGTTTTTGTTCATTTTTGAACAGTTCAAAAAATTAACACAGAGCTTAGGGGGAAATTTCAACCCAATATAAATCCTGATCTAACGGACCGATTTGCTTGGAACAAACTTTATCGGAAAGCTCTTATAACGTAGAACATGTAGAAATAGAAAGTTTATCCAGAACTTACGAGCCTATTTTGCTATGAAATTTTTTGATCGAGATTTTCAAGGATATTTCTCAATGAATCAATGAGTGAAATAATGAATGAATGAATAAATGAAAGAGTGAAAGAATGAATAAATGAATGAGGAAAAGAATGAATGAATAAATTATTGAATAAATGAAAATATAAATAAATGAGTGAATAAATACATGAATGCGTAAATGAATGAATAAACACTTGAATGAATTAACGAATGAATGAATAAATGCATGGCTGAATAAATGAAAGAATGAATGAGTGAGTGAATGAATATGTATTATCCGTTGAAAAAGTTATATGTTCAATAATTAGAACTAAAGATAAATAAGAAAGAGAGAGAAAGAGATAGCTAGATTATAAATTTGAATTTGGTGTATACGGGAAAGTAGGCTCGTATAGTTCTAGACGGAACTTCTTGTTATAAATGAGCAGCACTACGATTTGGCTCATTGTGTACTTGAATGGCACCAGATTGGCGTCACCACAAATACGCCATCTTCCTTTTTTGACCTAAGAGTGAAGGGAAGGGAAATTCTCCACACGCTTTTACCCTCGGAACTGCCTCGGGACTTCAGGAACCACGTATTTTACATGCACGTATCCCCAAGTGTACATGGTGGGTCTTCTGCTCGCCGAGTATCGAATACCCATTCTTCCAGTTAGAAGTCCGACATCCTAACGACTAGGCTACCACGGCCCCTATCGTACTTTGCAGACCTGAATTACAAATTAGCAGGTCGGGTGTCACCAAACTCTCTTTTAAATTTTTCATAGGAATAATTTTTAACATTAAAAATGGGAGGGCTTTCTCTTTCAGCTGCTGATGTTCAACCTAATAATCATCAGTTGCGTGTCTTGTATGGTTTCTTTCAATTTGTTTCATATATAATAATCACGCTTAACTGTAAAAACGTTTGATTTTTCTGGCCTTTTAAATAGTGCCGCACTAAAAACGAATCAGCACCATTTCTCATCAGAGTCTGTTTGCATATTAGTTACTAGGTGGTAACATAGATGAATGTCAATGAGCTTAAGCGTAACTTTTGTACCTTAACCTCAATGTGTAATGTAAAAACTCGAACAATAATTATTATGCGAACGAGAACCACTGATCAGCTTCCTCCCTTTTCAAAGAACATCAGTAGATTGTTTGAATTCTTCGATTACTTCTCAAGGTATAGCAGTCATTCTAAACCTAAACTTTCCATTGAGTCACCTCTTGAAACGATTGAAGCTAAATATTCTGTGATTGTAGTTCAACTAAGAAATACATCAGCCCACATCTCTATGGATTTTTCTGCTATTATTAAATCAACGTGATATGTGTTATTGTGCTATTATTGTGAAGAAATAATTTTCTGCAGAATAACAATAGAATCCCACCAACTGCAATACTTTTGAAATTTTTATTGCCCAAAATATGTAAGTATATCTATGTTCTCCGTTATAAGCTGGTGAAAAATCAAGAACGTGAACTTGGTGGGTTTCTGAAATAAATGATTGAATTGTAGTACCAACTGAAAAGTTTCTTTTCTAACCACATATTATTGTATCAAGATATTGACGAATCCGAACAACATAAATCTGGCAAGAGAGTTTTCATTGTGTTTGATGCTTGTTCAAAAGTTTTTTACCTTCCTTCAGTCATTTATTTCATAGAATATATGAGTCGTCTAGTTTCAAAACCAGCTACATCCAAAAAATGAAATTTTTCACGGCAGGAAAAAAACTCTTAATATAAAATATAAAATATGTTTAGGAAATTCGGAATGTTCGAAATGTTAGAGAATCAAGGTTTTTCTAGCTAAGAGCATTAGGATAGGATTTTAACCTGCTGGAATTTTAACACAAAAATAATTTTTACTTGGAAGATATTTGGAGGGAAAAGTGGATGTATCTGGTTTTGAAACTAGAAGACTCATATACTTTTTTATACTGTGAAATTAAGTTTTTTATTAAATTGCATAGAAACATAAAATATTTCTGACACTAAGAAATCAAAGCGTCGTGAAAAAAGAGGTTGCAAAAAAATATACCAATAATGAATACGAGGACATTCGCCATATTTTATTAATTGAATCACTTTTTTATGTTTCATTTGTTGTTTTTCGCCTTAAAACATTTACTAAATACGTTCAATATGTATTGTACTCATCAATAAAACTATTATGAACCTTAAAAATGTGATTTATTATTTTCATTCAAATGGTTTACTTTATTCATTTTTTAATTTTTTGTTAAAAGGGCGATTTTTCAAATATTTTTGCATTTAATTACTCAAAAAGTACTGTTCAAAACTTTATAAAACTTTCACCATTTATAAAACCAGTAAATTTTACTTTCAAATTAATGCTCTGAAACTTTTTTTTATTAAATTTTTTTTAACATGAAGTTTTTTCATTTCTTGAAAAATTGTAATTTGTGACTTACGCCCTTTCAACAAAAACTGATTCAATTATAGTCTGCTCTTTAAATAGCAATGTTATTAATTTACAGAAAATCTTACTAGAAAGGATTTGATAAATTCTAAAATAACTTATTTTTAACATATTCTCGAAATTTTGGTATTTCCCCTGAATTTGAGCCCGTACGTTATTTATATGAAATTTTTATTCTAACAAGTTGAAAAAATTATTTTAAAGTTTTTTTTGAAGTTTTTGAAATATTCTCTGAAATTTTGCAAATAGTTCACCTTTTTATAATATATTGAAATAGTTTTATTTTTATTAATGCTAGTTCAGTATGAGTTTTTATTAACGTGGCATCAAAAAAGGTAGTTATATTATTTTTGAACAAAGTTTTCCTAAAGAAGTGCTCCGAACGTGTTCAGATATGGTAAACCGATTTAAAAGTTCCAATACTTTTTTGTTTTGCTCATTGAAAAATATGTCAAATAATAAGTGCTTTTTAAACTATTAAATTAGAGCTACTTTACATTTACTCTCCTTTTAAAGATTTGCATTTCAAGTATGAAAGTACTTTCTTACACCTTTGCTATACGTGGTGAAATGTATACCTAAAAAAGTCCTTTACACTATTCGATGTTTGCCGATATTTAATACCATGGATAAACTATGGCGAACTCTCTTTTATCCTTTAATGCGCTAAGATTAAATGTGTTGTGTTTATGTGCATCATTTTCAAAGATTATCTTTAAAAGATGAAATTAAAACTAAAATTTCAATGTATTTTTACGCTGAGAAAAAATAAAAAATAAGCGTTTCTAATCATAAGGAAATATTGTTCTCATAAACGAAAGAAAATGTAAAACAAGAAAGAAAAAATGCCATAAGTATTAAATTAGAACAATTTTGTCTTTCTTTTATATTTTAGTGGTTTTCTCTTCCTCGGTAAAGTTAAATACTTGAAAAAATTAATTATAGTTTTAAAAAAGTAGTCAGAACGTTTTTATTCCTCATTTTGCATCAACCATTCTTTTTCGTTATTCATTCACGATTTCGTGTAGAAATTTTTCTGAAACCACAAGTTTAAAATTAAAATTACTGTCATTTGTTGTGATAGCACACATATTATTAGGAAATAAATACTACAGAGCAGGCTTGGAGTAATCGCGATTACGTAATCGTAATCGGCTGTAATCGATTACATTTTGACAAAATCGTAATCGTAATCGTAATCTGACGATGGCATATTCTCATAATCATAATCGAAATTGTGTAATCCCGTAATCCTTTTTCTCCCGTAATTTTAATCGTAATCTTAAGGGGAAAAATCCGTAATCTGCTGGTCCTGCAATCGTGTAATCTTGACCTGCTCAAAGCTGAAATTATTAGCTCTACCATTGGATAGAAGAGATAAGATTACAAGAAAAAGGATTGAAGCTGTGTACTGAAGTCCTATCCTAAGCGGTCTGTAACCTACGGGCGATCATAATATAAAAGGTTCTGTGGGGCGGTAGCAGAGCCTTGATGGCAGGACCATATAATAGTCTGCTAGAGACGCTTGTTGTCCTACTTGTTGCGGTCTCTCAGAATTCTTAATTGCGGCTCCACTCTCCACGGGGAATGGCTGGAGAGCCCGAGAAGAAAGAGAGTGGATATGTCACTCGCATCGCCTTGGGGCTCTCACGGGGGGTGGGGGGTCTCCGGTCTCCTCGCGTCGTCCAGTTTCGATAAAAGAGCGGTAATCTGTCCGCAAGTCAAAGATTTCGGGGTAGATAAGAGAGGGGAAGGTGTTTATAGAAGGACCAAGGCCCTGAAATGCATCGGTCATTTTGCTTCCTTAATTACCCCTTCAAAGTATATTCAAACGGTTGGGCAATAGGCGAGAGTCTGGACGGGATCGCCGCGAGTAAAAGAGAGTGTCCCCTTTCTTCTCTCCGCGTGGGTCCCGTTCAATAATCGAAGCAGACTGCCCCCTGAAAATCTAATGGAAAGAGTACTATCACCTACCCGCATAAAGAGATACGAGATGCCTTTTGCGTTTTCGCCTTTCTTTAACGGCAGAAGTGAAGAATTTTTCTAAAGAATAGCACATTTACACTTCAGCAATTTAGGAGCTGGCGTTACATGATGCTCTATGCTTAAGATGCATGAAATCTTAACCCTGGTACGTGTGATTATTATTATTTTTTTAAATATGTTCTTCGAATATTTAAAAAAGTACATACATTTAAATCTTAAATTTATTTATATTTTAATGCTAATATTCTTTTTAATTAATAGGTATGTAAAAGAAAAAGTGATTTATGTTCAGACATTCTCCCAATTGTTTTTTTACATGCATGAATTAATATTTAGGAATTATTTTTAAAAGTTAATTATTTTTTTCTTCTTAGAATTACCTCAACAGAATTTTGTATCTCAGTTTAATCTTGTACGTTAAATTTGTGTTGTAAAATTACTTGCACTTTATTTTTTTATTAAAACAGTTAGTACATGGGAAAAAATTATATGCTCGTGCATGTTAAAAAAAAAAAACACCACAAAAATCTATTTAAAATATTATAGCCATTCGTATTAGAATTATTCTTCATATTACTTTTTAACGATTACTAATTTTGCTAAGAGTTATTTGAATGTTCATGTTCAAATTTTTTGAAATTATTCTAAAATGCAGCATTTATTTTCAAAAGATTATTTATCTTTTACACTATCTGAATATTTTGTTATCCCGTGCAATTCATACACATCTTATAAGTGATTTCATAAAGAATCATACAAAATTATTATTTTCAGTAAACTAATTGGTGTTATGTGAAATATTTGCACAATTTAAACTAGAAAATAAATACAATGGAGAAATATACTACATTTTCAGAAATTGCGGCCAACTAAATTTTGATTGTATGCACACAAAATAACAATGAACCAGGTAAATCACTTATGCATTATATATACGTTTAGTGCATCTTCTTTGCTTATATACAAAATACGATCAATGTAGTTATCCCTCAAATGAGTTTTAAATATTCAAAAAATACTGAATGTGCCTTTCCTGATTATATATATATATATTACAAATTTTCATTTCTGCAACGACGTCATAATTCCAGAACTGTGATGTTGAAATTATTTCATTATAATTGCATTCATCATCATTTCAGTTATGATTTTTAATTAAATTTTTGATTTAATAAGAGATAACTTTTTGATTTATGACACTATTGTAAAAATGAGAGTTGTATGCATAATATCGGATAATTTTATGCTAATCTAATCGTAATCAAAATCGTAATCGGATGTCATAATCGTAATCGATTACATTTTTCAACGACTGTAATCGCTTTCGTAATCGTAATTACTTTTTGGCAAAGGATTACAATTGTAATCGTAATCATAATCTCTCAATTTCTCCCTTTGTAATCGTAATCGTAATCGATTACGTTTCTTTGTAATCGACTCCAAGCCTGCTACAGAGCATGTAGTATATATCTGTATAGTATTAGAAAAAATTGCTTTCACGTAGCTCTAAAGAACTAGCGTAGCGCTAAGAGCTAAAAATTAAACAAGAAGTTCCGTCTAGAACTATACGAGCCTACTTTCCCGTATACACCAAATTCAAACTTATAATCTAGCTATCTCTTTCTCTCTCTTTCTTATTTATCTTTAGTTCTAATTATTGAAAATATACCTTTTTCAACGGATAATACATATTCATTCACTCACTCATTCATTCTTTCATTTATTCATTCATTCGTTACCTCATTCAAGTGTTTATTCATTCATTTACGCATTCATGTATTTATTCACTCATTTATTTATATTTTCATTTATTCAATAATTTATTCATTCATTCTTTTCCTCATTCATTTATTCATTCTTTCACTCTTTCATTTATTCATTCATTCATTATTTCACTCATTGATTCATTGAGAAATATCCTTGAAAATCTTGATCAAAAAATTTCATATCAAAATAGGCTCGTAAGTTCTGGATAAACTTTCTATTTCTACATGTTCTACGTTATAAGAGCTTTCCGATAAAGTTTGTTCCAAGCAAATCGGTCCGTTAGATCAGGATTTATATAGGGTTGAAATTTCCCCATAAGCTCTGTGTTAATTTTTCGAACTGTTCAAAAATGAACAAAAACTGTTCAAATCAATATTTCACGCCGAGAACTCCTTTCAATAAGCTTGCAATAGGAGCTTGGCTCTTGTGCCCAGAGTTTACAGAATTTGCTTCAATTTTGTCCATAGGCGCTAATGTTAAAATTTTTTGAACTGCTCAAAATTGAACAAAAAATTGTTCAAATCAAAAAGTAAAATATAGAAATAAGATGTCCTCGCCGAGATCTTTCGAATGCAAAAAGAATTTTTTGAATCGGACAATTCGTTCAAAAGTTATTAGGGGGGGACAGACCGACAGACAGACAGACCGACAGACACACTTTTTCCCCATCTCAATACCCTACTTTCAAATTTTTTATTTTTCAATCTTTATTTAATTACTTCACTTATTTTTGACTTTTCTTGATTTTTAACGATATTTTCACGATACATTAAGCCTTCTTTCATGCTTTATTATTATTTTTTTTTTTTACTTTTACGGGAAAGTAGGCTAAAAAGAAAATAGTGAACTCTCATTGAATACCAAAGTAATTCTTTAGGTTTACACTGTGCTTAGGAAAATTTCAAATCGGTAAAAATAATAAACCTCAAGAAGTAAAAACCTTTGAATTACCTTTTTTAAAAGCGGACGTGTGATGCGTTTTTGATACATGAAGTAAATATATTATTTCTATTACACAATCATTTATTCAATAGTTTATTTTATGTCAAGTGCACCACTCTTTTTCTATTCGAAAGAATAGAAAGTCCAAGAATACGATAAAATAAATAAGGAGACCTGTCACCAACAACTTGCACAATCCTCTGCATTAGACTGGGGAAGATTAGGGGCCTATACTAAATTTGTACAATTTCCTTACAAAAGTCTAAATCCTTATTTTCTGTAGTCGACTTCTGTGGTAGTTTTCTTTCTTTCATTTATTTTTTTTATAGCTTTATATTTTTTCTTTCCGCATCGAAATCTTTCGAGTCAGTTAGAGATGAAAAAGAAATTTTTATTTTTTCCGTAGCCCTTCTGGTAAAGAAATGTCAGTATTCAGTGGAGAAAAAGGAATTCTATTTTAACTACAAACAAGTGACGTGTTCTCGGGCGAAAAAGCCATATGCAAATAAGTGTCTGTTTTATTCTTTCAGAATTTCAATCAGAATTGTGCAAAGCTAAAAAAGATTCTTGCTGGATAAATCAAGTATTGCATTTACAGTGCACGTGTACGCAAGTAATATAAAATCATTGTCGAATAAAGTCAGGAACTTTTTTAAAGAAAGTTGGTACATTTTCAAATTCTTGAAACTCATGCTATAAGCGATATATTAAAGAAATATTCTATTAGTTTAATGGATCTTTATTAGACTTACAAAATTTCTAGAATGTAGGTGTAATAGTTTTTGAGTAAGGGACCTGCCAATCAAATGGTTCATACTCTGGTTGTGACCGAAAAGAACTACAGTTTTTTGCACTTTTAACTAAATAGGGCAAGCATGAAATCCGTTCATGGATTGTTGAGGCACCTACAACAACTTGTAAGTTGTTTATGAGACACCAAATTGTGATCGAAATTGGTGGTATGTCGATTAGCACATCAATGCTCCTGCCGAGATTCGAACCTATCCCCACGGTCCTGGTTTGTTCTGCCTCCCAAAGAAGCCAAGCTAAATTACAAAACACTGAAAATGTTTTAATTAACCTTTATTTTTAATTTTTTATACATTTTTTTTCCAAAAAAAGAAGAAATAGCCAAAAGCAAGAAAGAAAACAGCTTTATAATTATTTAAGCATATAAACAAACTATTTAATTACATTCTGATGGTATTTACCAAGTTTAAGAAAAGTAAAATTGAAGAAAGTTCGAAAAATATTTTCCGGTTTTTCATTATTGACAGTGCAAGAAAAATATTTTAAGTAGAAAAGCAGCAGAAAATATACTACATTTGATAGATTTCTCAATGATATACAATGTTTCACAATAGATACAACAACTTTTAAAACAGTTCATGCAATAACTCAGTTCATATTGTTTTTGTAGCAAACAAAGAATTTATTCTTTTAGATTTTCATATTTGCTTGTAATTTTTATGTTACTATAACTTGCTTAAAAATGATTAATGTTATTGTTTTTTCCTCGTCTGTCTCAAACCTCATTCTAAAGCAAACAAAATAATACAGGTCAAACTACATTGCTCTTAATTTTTGCTGTTTAAATGAAAATTCATGACTGTAGATAAACGTCAAAATCTGAATCGTAATTTTCGAAACCGCAAGCGCAGTCGAGGTAGTTTGAAAGTGAGTTATCATCAATTTCCTTTAAGTTCATGAATTCGAGCGAGAGCTGATCTACATTAGAAGCAGCTTCGCAGTCTTTACTTTTGCGAAACTTACTATTCATAGGACCAACAGGTTGAAGTTTGCTTGTTTCGAAATTAGCTTCATCAGTTTTATCCAAATGTCTTCGTTGTTGGGTCTGGTGAGATTCGATGAGTTTATTCTTACATTTTAGTTGTTGAATGTGGACAGCTTCATCGTTTTTGTTTTCGAACACAAACTGTGGAATCTGAAAGAATGTTTCTGTGTCTTCTGTTTTGAAAGTGTGCGATTCAGAATTTGAGTCATCAGTGTTACTTTGAAGTGCGCTACAGTCAATCGCGCAGCAAGTGTCTGTTTCTGTTGCAAAAATCTGCGTTTCTGAACTTGACTCATCCGTGTTACTCTGTCGGGCATCGGCGTCATACACACAGCCAGTTCCTGTGTTTTCAGCTTCAAAAATGTGCAATTCAGAATCTGGTGTATATGTATTACTCTGATGTCCATAGCAGTCATATGCACTGCGTAAATCATACGTTTGTAAGAAACATGAAGCTTTTTTTGAATTGACCGCAAGATAACCTGTTTTAGAATTGCATTCTAACAACTCGTTTCCTCCGTTTTGGAAGTTAATACCCGTACATTTAATATTCTCATCATCTCGTCCATTATTTTGTATCCTTGCTAAGTTTTTAGCTTCCGTACATGTCATATTTGGATTCCGAGTGGCATGAGCGCCATTATAATACACTCTCTGACTTGAATATTTCTCAGAATATTCACAATTAGAATTCAATAAATCTAATTCTCTATCAGGATTATCACTAAAAGGTGTAGTAACATGCGCGAATTGAGAATCAAAGTGAGGAAATTCTTTTGCAACACGAGGAAAGGGGTTAGTGAGCCTAATATCAGAACTTGTCGTGCTTTCTGATGTGCACAGATTAGCGTTGGCATCTATCGAAGAACTCTGGCTTTCACCATCGGTAATTTCGCTTAATTCCTTCATTAACTCGTCAACGAGTTCTTTCAGTGAACCATTTTGGTATTTGGTGCCACAGTCCTGGTAGTCTGCTGTTAAATGGTTCTGCACAGTTTCGGATACTGTTTGTATCGGGAATTTGTTGGCATATGAACCAAATGTGTTCAATCCTTTTGTAAAGGAAGTCATTTCGAATCTATTAAAGGCTTCACTTCTTCCATCCGAAGCAGACATACTGTCTTGTCGCATGTTTGCATCTATTTCTGTTGTTACATAACTAAAACTTAAATGCTGTGGGCTTTTAAAAAGGCTTTTAGAAAACCATCTATTATCAGTGTTACAATCTTCCATGGGCATTCTAACATCTGATTTATACAAATCAATGTGACACGTAGTCTCGAAGAAAGCTGCATTCCTTTTGCTGAGGTCAACACTTGTTATCGAATAACGATTTCTTAAACCAGCCACTTCCGTTCTTTTATCAGGAGACGTGTTATGTGCCGATGGGAGCCTTCCAAAAAAGTTTTGTTTCTTTTTTACCTTCGATTTTGATCGCTTTTTGCGTCTAGTCGTTCTAGATTCGCTTGCATTGTCACTGATAATCCACCATGAACTTCTGTTCGGCTCATTTTTGATAGCTTTAAACTTTGTGTACAGTGACAGATTGTGCCTGATAGAATTCTGAAAGAGAAAGAAACGTATATTGAATCGAAATGCATTAACTGAAATTCAATGATAAATGTGATATGACTATAAGAATAATCCCAAATATTGAGTATTAGTTGACTGCCATGAACAGCGCAAAGTAATCATTTTTAGTTTTCTTTATTGAACCACTTGCAATAAACGAATTTATTGAAACCATCTTAAGCAAACTTTTGAACTAAATACAAACACAAATTTTACCCAGAACTATACCTGTTTCAATATGGAAAATGATCAAAAATGCTTTGTTCTAAAATGTGTTGTAAATAAAAAGCAAAATGTCAAAACAATACAGCAAACTACTATTCCAAGCCTATAATAGAGCCCCTTCATCAGTTAAAAAAAAGAGAGTGCTCAAGAAACAACAAGAAAGTTGTGAGTGAACGGGATTATTTTGAGTTTGCGCTTCTTTTACTTTGATTTTTTACTTTTAGTTGTATAATCAGCCTATTTTTATCAGTTTCTATTTTTTATTACAGACCAGCTCGGATTTTGCGACGCCATCAGGGTTCGCAGGTACGTACTTAGATGATCTTCGGCAGTGCAAAGAAGTTATTCAGTCATTTTATGATAAAGTTAACTGGCTTAAAAATAGAATCATTCAAAAAGTGTTCTGCTAAGGTCTTTCTGCTAAAGTAGCCATTCTACTTCGTAACTAAATGAATTCAGAGAAAGAGAAAAAATAATAATTTTAGCAGGCATAAATTCCGTTTTCAAAAAAAAAAAAAAAAGGGAAAATTGACACGGGGAGGGGGTGGGGGTGCTTTTTTACATTCCAACAAAGGCTTAAGGGGAGTCATCAATTTTATGCATCTTTTTATCTCGGAAAAGAGAATTTTTGTTGTCTTGTAACTGCTCGTTACTATTTTTTTTTAATATGAATGAAATGTTTTTGGTTATTTCTACATATGTAGTACATTGGATTTACTCAATTAGTCTGAGTGAACTTTTGAAATTGTCAAAGTGAGATCCTGTAGTTAAGTTATTTACTGCTCTTTCAAAAGAAGTTTACTTCAAAATAGTATGCGTCTTGGTTATAGGGTAAAAAATACGCAAATACGTTGAATAGTATGCTCAATAGTTGCAATAACTTCAAGCAGCTGCAACTGAGTTGAAATTCTCATACTAAAAATCATAACGTGTGGAACGGTTTAGGCAGCCCCCTTAACTCTGACGGTAACTTATCTAGACTTCGCTACATTAAATCCAGCCTGACCCTAATCATTTTTATATTTTGTGTTCAAAGTTAACAGTAATAAATCACATTTATCTTGACACGTGATTTTTTTACGTCGCGAATCAATTAAGGTCAACGTATTTGATGTAAAAATCTGAACAAAGCTGCAGAAGAGTGTTTTCAGGTTGTTTACAGTCTTTATACAATCCATTTATTTGTACATTGAATCATCTGTTTCTTCAAATCCGTAAAGTTTGTGTGAGAATTCTTACACGAGTAGAAAATATGAACCGTAAATATGTATTAGTGCGTAGCCTTTCATGAGATTTTGAATATAATCTTTATATTTATTTCTCTCGCCTGTTTTTTGTCGCTACGCGATATCTTCCTTATTCCTTTATCAAATTCCATGATTTACCCCTCAGTTTAAAACTTATTGTGCCGGCTAATGACGAAAAATAGACCCACGGTCTAAAAATGTACCGCTTCTCTAAAATTTGAAATTTAAAATCATCTAAGAAGAGGTCATTTAATGGATGCCAAATTGGTGTTATATATGTTGGTTAGAAGCCGAGGGGCCGAGTGGTTAGAGCGCTAGGCTGGTATACCCAACGCCCGTGGTTCGAGTAATGCGTTTCATTTACGTTTTCTCCAATTGTTTTGCTGGACCGTTCATTTTTGATAAACTAATTATAAAAAGGGCTCTTTTATATTTTATTTGGTGTTTTTATTATCATGCTGTGAATTAAAAAATAGTAGAAAATATAATATTATAATTATTTTTAAAATTAAATATTCATTGCATAAAATAACTTTTTGGAAAATTCATCGAACATACTCTATTATTATTAGTTTATTAGCTGATAAACTTAAAACATTTTATGTGAAAATAAAATATTCTTTCTGAATATCATTACCTGGCCAGCATTCCTGCCCCAGTAGTGCCCTCTTGGATATATATATATATATGTGTGTGTGTGTATTTATATACCTCATATTATCGTTTTACCAACTTTTAAGCTTTGAAACATTATTTATTTATTATTTTTCTTTGCAATTTAAGGGCGGCATTTTTTTGTTCTACCTGTTTCCTGGACCAGAAAAAAAAGAGACCGATTTAAATAAAAATTATTTTATTTATTTAATTATTATTTTTAATTCATCTATATATTGTATTGCTCTAGCCTGTCTTTCTGTCGCTCCGCGAGATCTTCCTTTTTCCTTTATCAAATTCCACGATTTACTCCACATTTTAAAGCTTATCGTGCTGGCTAATGACGAAAAATAGACCCACGGTCTTAAAGTGTACTGCTTCTCTGAAATTTGACACTTAAAATTATCTACGGAGACGTCATTTAATGGATGCCAAATTGGTGTTGTGTATACTGGCGCCCTCCGGTATCAAGTAAACAAACAAGAAACTCTTCTGTTTTTACTGTGTAGCAAATTGGACAGTTTTAGCTGCGTTTGTGTATTAAACGTATGCAATCGTTAAGCTCTACACATTCATTTATATTATGAATGGGTAGAGCCTAACCAACCAACAGTAACTATATTTTAAGTAATGGAACTTTTTCGTTACTGCACTTTAATGCAACCAATACTGCAAATAAAAATAATTATCATTATTATTGTGATTATTTCATTATTTTGAATATTTAAATAATAGTGGGGGGGGGGGGAATTGTTACAGCTATTTGTACTCATGTATTCAATTACATGCCTTCTTTTGTACCAACACCGGTTTACTTTTTTCTATTCTTCTTCATAATGTCCTTTCTCCCAAATTAGTGCGAAATCCGGCTTGTAATAGATTATTATCAAATGAAAAATACCGTTATAGTTATATATGTTTAAAATGCATCTGATTACGGTCAGGGTTCGATTAAGACAGTCGGGGGCCCAAGGCACAACATTATTTTGGGGCCCCTATGGTACGAAAAATAAAAAATCTTAAGAGATATTTCCAAAACTCTTTCTTACAATTTGGGGGCCCGTAAAATTTGGGGGCCCAAGGCCACGGCCTACCTTTGCGGTAATCAGGCAGTGATTACTGTTATGATTAACATATGTTTACAAAAATTTGTAGTAAAATTTCAGACAGGTATTTTATAGTTGTAAAATTCTTTACGTATTAAAGTATACGGTTCTTATTTTTTTAACGAAAAATATGTGTTTTAAATCAATATCTTTGTTCTGATTAGATACTTAAATAAATTGTTGATGCTGTTTAAGTTATTGTTTCTTATAGTCAAAGGCCGGCATCTGTTAGTAATAATGATGTCATATTGTGTTACAAACAACAGACAACGAACGATGATGATATCTTGATGAAACCAGGAAAGAACTTCAAGACGAGGAAACAAAGCGAATTAAACGATGCATTACAATGTTCATTAAGTTTTTGTTAATCTTTAAGTTCTCTAAAATACTCTTCTATTTTAGTGAACGTAAAAAAAAAAAAACTGTCACACGTTTTTGGTATTATAAACTTTGATTTTGAAACTGTACAAATGATCAATCTTCTAATTTAGCTCTGTGATAGTACCGTTACCTTGCCTAGTGATTAAATTCCCGAGCTATCTTCATCGCTTTGCTCTTTCTGATTCTCCTTATTGCTCCTGTGAAGCGATGGGTACGCCTGACCACTATGTTTTTCATTGCCCTTTAACCAGTAAGTATCATATTCGGGCTAGCAGCCAAATTTCACCCATTCAAGCTATTTGTAACGCGTTCCAGCATCCCCATGCACGCTCCCTCCTTGCTTCTTTGTTTTTGCATTTATCAAGCGAGGGGTATCTATTTCAGGGAACTTTTGTCTAAGTTTTGGCTATTATCTTCCTTTGTTTTTGTGTATATTTTTGAGTGTACCATTTCACATTGTTTTGATATTGTATGATTGATTTTGGTACTTTTTTATAGTGTTGCACGGTTTCTCATTGTTGTCACATGTCATATAGCGCTTAATACATACTCTTAAAGTTTTGCATTCTACTGTGATTTAGTGTTTACAATAACCTGTTTTTTTTTTTTTTTTTTAAATATATTTTTTAATGGTTTGCATAAATTTGCGGTTGGTCGAGCTCTCCCGGAACCCCATTTGCTCCCGAGGGCTTGCACTCGGGGGCATCTAAAAATACGATAGGCCAGAAAATGGCAGGTGCGGGGGGTTTCTGGGCGCACTTGCCTAGTGATTAAATCAATGATTTATATTCGAAACCTCATATGATAGATTTTATATAGATAGGGAGCTTTGTATATGCATGATAAAATGTTTTGTTGAGGCGTGCTGTGTGTAAAATACCTATACATTTTTTTCTCTCTTTAAGGTTTCACTACCAAAAAAAGAAAAAAATCATCTACCAAATACTTGAACTTTGAATAATAAAGAAGCTTAAGCTTTTTGAATTTCGCTTTATTCTGTCGCTAGTGAGCACATTCATACAGTAACCTTAAAATAAAACATTACTTTAACACAAATATATTTTGGGAATATTAAAAAAAAAAAAAAATTGAGGCTATTTACTAAGCACCAAGTTTTGCTTAAATCAAATTGATGTTTGGAGTTTAAAAAGTCTGGTTTTTAATGAGAACCGCTAAAAACAAGAAAGGAAAAATACTCTCTTACTTTCTTAATGTTTGATTTGCACTTAAGAAATGGCTGCGGAAGCAATAAAATGTTGTTTGATTTTAACACAGAATTCTTTAACGGTGCATTACAATAATCGTTTCTATTTTGTCTTTTACTCTTGCACAAATGTTAATGTCAAAATTGCGGAAACTTTTAATGCAACCCTTTAAGAATACCTTTTGAAGAAAAAGAAAAGGTGGTCTGTCTCAAAAAAACAAAAATAAAAAAAGGTCTCCAAATATTTTTTTTCTTCATTTGTATTATAGTTGAAGGAAAATTTTCAGTCAAATAGCAATGCGCTGTTATATTCATATTTATTTAATTAATTTTTGTTAAATTAAAATTTAACAAAAAACATTTTTGTTACATAAATCGTAAAAATGATCACCCAGAAATAATAAATTATAAAATAATAACTAATAATTAATAAATAAATTTTTCATTGAAAAATGATTAAAACTACTTTGTTCTAAAATATAACACAATATGTCAAAACAATACAGCAAATTACTATTTCAAGGCTATAATAGGGCACCTTCATCCGCGTGAAAAACGGTGCGCATCAAACAACAGGAAAGTTGTGAGTGAACAGGTTTTTTTTTTGACAATTTGTGTGTTTGAGGGCAGAGGCGTAGTTAAGGAGGGGGGGGGGGGCAAGGGGGGACAGTTGTCCCCGGGCGCAGCGTCAAGGGGCGCCAAATTAATGTAAATTTATTTTATTTTTAAATGCGAAAAGAAATTATTTGAACTGAAAAGGTGTGAATATGTTCGACAAACAAGTGGGAGCATCTCAAATCATATCGGGAATGACCAATGTAGCACAGGAGCGCGAGCGAAATAGCCTTAAAGGCAGTGAAACAACATTTGAGTTGGAGTTGGGATGTTTTCTATGGATCGGACCTGTGATGATTTTCTAGGAGAGGCTAAGGGCATTTTCTTTGAGCAGCAGAGGTAAAAGAACCGGACGCCCAGAGAACCCATAAAAGGTCACTTGAGAAAGAAGAAAAACAAATAATTTTGCGAGGCCAAAGAATGCCATTTTGCCCTTCAAAGGGAATGGTCGCTAATAAAAATGCAAGTTAAAAGGGCTGTTTTTTGGAGCTATTTGTCATTTAGGAAGCATAAGAGTTTTTTTAATTCAAGGGGCGACCATAGAACCCCAGGGGTGCGGAGTGAGGGGGGGAGCAAAATCTTCAGTTGTCCCCGGTCGCTGAAAACCCTAGCTACGCATCTGTTTGAGGAGAAACGTCAAAATAATGTTCATCATTATTAAAACACCAATTCCATGAACTATTGGTTAAAATATGATTCCTTTTTTGAAAGAGAAAACGAACTGTTAATATATATATATATATATAAAACTCACTTTTGTGTTGTGTTCACGTATATTTGAAATAAGTAAACGCGCGAACTATATAGAACGTACAGAAAAATTGATACATTTTTAAATTACTGATTTTTTAATCTTAAACAAAAAAAAAAAAAACGAATATTTAATTAATTTTCCAAATTTACTCACGTTACGTGCTGAGTACAACTCAATTTCTCTCTCTAATGTTTGTAAACAGTGAAATAAACTCATTATTGTGTTCAAGTGGGGCCTCGGTGGCCGAGTGCTCTTAGTACCAGTTTCCGCCCGCTGCTTGCGCGAAGTAACGAGGTCGTGGGTTCGATTCCCACCTTGCCCTGGGTGTATTTCTGTTATTTCCTCTCTTTGTGGTGTAATAAAATCTTTCATGTACTGTCTTGTTGGACGACATCTGTCAAATTGGACGACAGTTCATAAGCGAGTCCCGAGACTAAGCACACGAACTGGAAAATAAATGTAATTCAATTGTGTGCAAGTTTGTTCGAAATAAGTAAACGCTTGAACTACAGAAAAAAGCTTGGATTCAGAATTTTACCAAAAGTAACTTTAGCCATTTTTATTAATTTTTATTCTTAAAAAGAGTAATATTTAATTAATTCACAAAATTTACTCCCCTTCTGTATAAAATATCCTTTACCGATACTCTGTGTAAGTAGTACTAACGTTTGTAAAGAAGTGACCAAAGAAATCTCGAGCGAGACAAGTCAACCATTCCTAATTAATTCTTAGCGCAGACGATATTTCTCGAATCGGTTTTACTATTGTCTTTTAACCGATTGTGCCTGCAATATTTTGTATGCATTATTGTGTAATATATATTTGCAAGTTGTCTTCCTGGGGAAATCCTCAATATTTGAAAAAGCCTGTGCAACGCCGGGCGAGCAGCTAGTGTACATATATAAAGGCTTCATGGAACATGAACTTTGCAGAAATATGTTTTTTTCTTCCAACGGGGCTGCATATGGTTACTAACCTTTTTGCAGACCTAGTGCATTCCCCGAAAATTGGCATCCATTCTTTCAAGTAGCACCACTGTCGGTGGATGCCATTACTACTCTGCGAATTTTGACTCTCAGTTTCCCCTATATGGCGGCACTTGAGCTCTAATTGATGCAGATTTCACTAGGAATTTAATTTAGCCGAGAGCATCTAAGCGAAATGTCTACTCAAGGGATCTTTTATATGCCGCATAATCATACGACATAGGCGCAGACGAATTTCTGCATCTTGAAAATCCACCGACTTGGGCTAGGTTTGAACCTGCGAACTTGGGCGTACGAGTAAGGCCTGCGCCTTACCCCTACGTAGGGGTAAGGCGCAGGCCTTACTCGTACGCCACCCTGTCGACTGCATAAATATGTTATGTTATGCGTTTATAGGGATTTAAAAGACTTATATAGTATAGTCCCAATATATAGTAGCAATATATAGTCCCTCGTCATTCCTGGAAACATTGCTTTTATTTCGCATGATTGAATTATCTTAAAGAACATCACGTTCCTCCCAAATATCTTAAAATTCGCATTGGTACACCTTTTTTTTTGTTGTTGTAACTTTTAAAAAAATATATATACTTTCTAAGATCACTTTTTGTTTCCACATGTGATTCTGTTCAATAAGTTATTTTTATCACTTAGACACAAAAACCATATAAATGTAAACATTTTATTTTCAAAACCTTCCCTTCGTTATCAAAAGATTCGAAAAGGAAATCGAATGCAAGATATAGAAGGGTGCTCCCTTTTTCACAGAAATGACTGGGAGCGATTTCCGTTCGCTGACACTTATTTTTAGGGCTCGCATTTTTCCCGACATGTGTGCGGTATGAATACATTTTATTTTATTTTTTACTGGGTCGATGATTTAGAGCAAAACGAAACAAATGCGAATGCCAGCCATTTTGCGAATATGTGTTAATTAATTAAGAAAACAGAGGTTTGAAATCACAGCTTCTTTAGCAGCAAAAAAGTCAGTTCAGTGGAGGCAATATTTTTCCAGAACCAATTCATAAGACTAAGAAACTAAATACGCTCTAAATCCAAAATTTTGCAGTTCATTTCAAATTCAGCTGAAATCTAATATGCAAAATTAATTTCCCTTCTCATATTTATGTAGTTAAATAGGGCATGATATGATTGAACCATATACACCAATGTATGAAATTAGAAATTTCACTTTTGTATAGCACCAAAATATAACAAGAAGTTCGGTCTAGAACTATACGAGCCTACTTTCCTGTGTACATCAACATCAAATTTATAATCTAGATATCTGTCTCTCTTTGTCATTCAACTTAGTTCTTAATTGCTTCAGACATGCCTTTTTGAATAGTTGACATATTCACTCTAATACATATTAATTCACTCATTCATTTATTAATTCGCTCATTCATTTATTTGTTTTTTAATTCCCTCATTCGTGTATTTTTTCATTCACTCATTTATTTCTTCATTCTTTCACTCATTTATTCATTCATTCTTTCGCTCATTCATTTATTCGTTGAGAAATATACTCAAAAATCCTGGTCTTAAAATATTATTAGAAAATAGGCTCGTTTAGTTCTGGATGGACTTGGTATATGTACATGTTCTGCGTCATACGATCTTTCCGATAAAGTTTGTTTCAAGCAAATCCGTCAGTTAGACCAGGATATATATTGGATTGAATTTCCCCGTAGGGGAAATTACGTTACATTTTTGAACTGTTCAAAATTGGCCAAAAATTCTTCAAATCAAAAAATATTTCATGTCGAAAGCGCCCTCCTATAAGTTTGGTCAAAGGAGCTTCGATCTTACGCGTCCAGGGTATATAATTTGCTTCACATTTCCCAACCCCGCCATTTCAAAATTTTCCAGTGGAGGGGGGGATACATTTTCAATTCCTATTATAGGTAAAAGAACAAAATACGTAAAAACGTGCATAAATTAAATGTATTTGTAAAAGTTAGGGGGCGTCGATTGACCCCTTAATTGCCCAAATGACGGACCAGACATTTTCCCATAGGCGTTAATTTTGAAATTTTTTGAACTGTTCAAAATTGAACGAAAAATTGTTCAAATCAGCAAATGTTGTTGTTGTTGTTGTTATCGTGTCCTCGCATATTTCGAGGAAGAATAGGTACGCTGCTCCTGAGTCTAACGGGCAGGAGTCCTTCCCTTTGCAGGGTTTCGTAATTTTTTGAACCAGCTCCTAGATGAGCGACCGTCACTTGGGATTGGCACCCCCAGAGGTATCGTTTTACTTGGAGGAGGACATTGGAGCCACGACCTATTTAACGTGCGCCAGTTCCCTTTAGCGTACACGGACCGCAGCAACCAGCGGCGAGAGGTAGTCACCCCGCCAAACACTGACCTCAGTCAATGTTGCTTCACTTTCGGTATTCTGCGGGAACGGAGCTTCTACCCTCTGGTCCACTGCGGGACAAATCAGAAAATAAAATATGGAAATGAGGTGTCCTCTCTGAGATATTTCGAATGCAAATAAAAAAAAAAATCTTTCGAATCGGGAGAATTCCATCAAAAATTATTAGGAGGAAGACAGACCGACATATACACCTTTTCCTGACCTCAAAACCCTACTTTCAATTTCTTTATTTCTCATTCTTTATTTAAGTAATGACTTTATTTAATTTTCTTTGTTTTTGACGATATTTTTATGATACATTAAGGCTTCTTTCATACCTTTTTATAACTTTTACGAAAAGTAGGCTAAAATGAGTATTTCAAATTTAGCCGAAGTATTATATGAGCGTGTTAGGTCTTCAAGATACTCAATTACATTTAAGCAGAAGGAATCTAGGGAGGAAAACTTTCCTATGTTTTTGCAGTAAAAAAATACTATCCACCGTTTCTAACATTTCAAGTGGTTTCTTTTTCAAGAACTTACACTTTTACCCTTGATTTTAATGATATATTTAGAATTTATAGTAATATAACTTTTTTTTTTGTACACTCGACATGGGGCGGCTACTGTGGACAAGTGGGAATAATACTGATCTAGATAATGTAGTACAATTCTTAAAAAAACATGTAAAACCCAAAACAAATAAAATTAAACTTTAGAAGAAAAAACCGGACAAAATAAAATATGTGAATTTATTTACTAATATTTTTGTATTTTTACGAATAGGCAATTACTTTAACTTCACAAAGAGGATGTTTGTTCATGTCACAGCAAACCAACAACTTAATGCTTTTTATTAGTTTTTACACAGCTTGAAAACTGAGTAAAAAGCATTTTGCCTTCTTGAATAATGTCTCAAATATGCAGTAGGTGGACATTTTACATTTATGTGGAATTTTGAACATATGCAAAATCACTTACATTAATGTATGTTTTCTCACTCATATATATTTCAGTTTTGTTAATTATTTGGAGGAATCTTTTTAGAAAACGTAACAATAAAATAATGAGTTCGAAAAAGTGGAAACGTGTCTATATATTTCAGATATTAAATAAAATTTACAATTATAAACGCCTCATTAAATTATAAAAAATCATACACTTATTTTTTTCGCCATAAATGTTTTTTCCCCTCAATTTTTGATCTTGAAATTTGAAATGCGTTCCCTTGCTGCTTCCATAAAACTGCATATTATTTCGTTATTTTAAAGTTTTTAAACTAACAGTTAGAGAGCTTAATGTCGGAACGTGGTAATTGATATTTTTAGAAAAAAAAGAAAAGGAAAATTGCTCTGTAAGTGCATTTGTTATACGTACATTCTATAATGTGTATGTCTAAGCTATAAACAGACAACGTTTTACCTTTTCAAATAAATACAGCTATCTTTAATATTTTGGCAAAACTGGCCCAGGTGAAGAACCATAGCGAGTATAAAAAAAGTTTTCTTAGTTCCTTTTTAATACAAAGCAGCATCCTCGACCAGTGGTGTATTCCCACCAAGGCAACAGCGACAGACGACAGCAAAGAAACATTTCAGCACCATACAATATTGGTTCTACGTAATTAAATACCCACGCTCTCGTATGATCAGCGACGTCGAGCTAGGAATGGATGATTCATGGGGCCCGGCCTTTGCAGGGGACTCGGTTCGACATCGAAGCAGTGCAATGGGTAAAAAAGTTATGTGGCTAAGATGCAAGCACAGGGAGGGGGTGACAAAAACGACATGGGCCACGCCTTGGCTCCCAACGGCTCATTAAAAGTGACTTTCACTCAGATAACTCTGCTGTTGATTGCGCTATGACACAGATAAATTCTCGCTGTCAATTTGACAATCATAGCAACAGTCGATTACCATAGTGGAAAAATATACGATAAGCTCTTAAAATGGAACACTTTGAGGCCGCGGCGACGATCAAATGATATTAATCTACACTTTCCTGTCATGTATCTCTTTTTCATCGATACAAAAATAAAGTGTGTGCTCAGTGCCTTATGCGAGAATATATGAAGCTTTTCAAGACGTTATTAAATACATTAAGTTTCACATAACGCAACTATATCAAGTAACGCAACTCAAGCAATCACACTATGCTATAAGCTAGTTCTCATTTTGAGCTTTTGGCCATTTTTTTGGCGCTTAAGGCAATCTAATAATCTGGAAATTATCAACCCTTACAGCAAAACTAACCTTGAATTCTTCATGTTGTGATACCAACCCGTCAATTTCTCGGGACTACAAAAGTAAGGCACTCAATGCAAAAAAGGTGAACCCTTCAAAGAAAATTCGAAGAAAGGTGAACCCATAATTCGGTGACGAGAAGGTAACCCTCTAGTCATCGAAAATTATGGGAAAATAATTTTAAAAAATCCTACTATTTAATGGGCATAAAATGCCCCCAAAAATTATGGGCAAAGAAAAATTCTTTTCACAAAAATTATCCTCCCTGCTTATTTTACGAGGCTCATATTTAGTATTTTGCTAAGACGGATGCATGGCCATTGCAGCAATGAAATAAGAGGCAATAACAGCATTTTCTGCTGATAAATTTTGTTTTATTCTTGTATACTCGTTATATTTCTTAAATTATTATTAAAAGGTTATATGGGTAAATTCTGTGAATTGCAAAATTCAAAATAATTGGTTGATTAATGACATATGCTTATAAACTAATGGTTCTTGTAATCATTTTAAGGTCTCGAATGTTATACTTGAATGAAAGGTGTCATCAAGCAAAATAAAGATAAATTTCGCGGTATTTAAACCAAAATATCATTATTTGAAATAGCAACCTGAACTCATGGGATGAGTACTATAACTAGGTAACTACAATTCAGCTGTTTCGAGGAATCTCAAATCAATGTGTTTTCACCATTTTTGGAGAATGAAGATTTGATTAAATGTTATTTTACTACCATTTCTAAGTTTTTTTTTTTAATTATTAGTATTTCTGTCTTCTTTCGAACAAAAACTACTTGAACTTGTCTAGTTATAAAATGTATTTTTTTCTGATGATGATCAGATTATCTAGTTTTAAAAAAGCTAAGTAGCACCTGTGAATTATCTACTACAATTACCTACGTTAGTTCTAGTATGTTGTGGAAATAACCTGATGGAAATTTTCTTAGCAATTGCACCGAATTTAAAGTTTCCTAGTTGTAGTACTCACCCCAACATATTAGGATCAAACTGACGAGAGAGGATTAAGGGGTCATTCATAAATGATGTCATGCTTCGAGGGGCGGAGCGGGGTTCAAAAAACTGACTTTGTGACAAGGGGAGGGGAGATGGTAACAAGAAGTGTGACACTGCACATTTTGGTTTTCATAAAACATTTAAAATCAGCAAATTAAATTATTTTTTTTTTTTAAAGTTTCATAGATCATTTTGTAATGTAAACACCGATGCTGATTAAGGTTTAAATTTACTTCTTGTCAAGAGTTTAAAAGGAACTTTTCTTCGTGATTTTCACTTTTAAAATAAAACTGCGTGGGTCATTTTTTCAGAATTCGAATAATATATTGTACAGTTCTGTACTAATTATCTTGTGTAAACCTTAGCCTCATTTTATGTATTACATGTAATAATATTTATTATTATGCTAACAAATGTCAATAAAGTTTCAAAAATAAAATTAGAAACGTGATCTATAACGCAGTGCTTTGTTTCTGAACGGCAAGTACATATGCTTGTGTAATACAGCGTGACATGTGACAAAGGGGGTACGGGGTCAAATATATTGAAATAAAGTGTGACATCATTTATGAACGGTCCCTAAAGGAAGAAAAAGGAAATACCTTCCATCCTGCTGAGCTGCTGGTGTCCCCCTGGTCGCGGAAGTAGGGTACATTCCGGACGATCCAGTCGTAGATCTGGGACAGAGTGAGACGCTTTTCGGGGGACGCCTGGATGGCCTGAGTGATGAGATCGGCGTAGGAGCTGTCTCCCCACGGGTTGCGGCGTTTCTTGGCCGCCACCTCCGCAGCGCCGTCCCAGCTCCGCACGAGACCCTCTTTCATTTCGGCGCGCCCTTCCGATTGCCAGACCCGCCTCGGACACCGACGAAAATAAGTTTCCGATGGACATCCCGGCTCACCAGTTTCCCGGAATTCACTGTCTTTTGTCTTCGGACAGATAACGGAATCTAGAAGCTATTACTATTAATACTCCAAATTTTCGCATATTACGTAAAAAACGGTTCAGGACACTTTCTGGAAGCATGTTCTCCCTGCTAGAGAAAAGTTTCATTCTCAGAGAAATATGCTGCAATTTTCTAATAAAACTAAGTGCGTCACCGTTTTTTTTTTTTTTTTTTTTTTTTTTTTTTGCGCAACTGAGTGTCTATAACGAAGTATTACGGTTTGTTTAAAAACCCATTCAAGCCTATTATTATCCAACTTTTTAGTTCATACGAAGTCTTACACAGTCGTTGCATTGGTACTAGTTGTTTACAGTCATAAAATCAGATGGGAAATAAGGATGACAAGGATTCTGAGGATTTTGTGCAAATTTTACGATTCGTCTGCCATGAAGTGTTTTACTTCAGTACGAAGAACAGGAAGTATTGCATTCACGAAAACTTTTCCCTCAAATTTCAATAATAATTTCAGCATACTATATAATTTATGTACTTTTAGCATTATTGCTTGTTTTGATTGGGCACAAAGGATCACCTTCTAAAATGTCTAAAAGTAAAAATTATATTTACGAGCTTATTTTTTTTAATTTAAAGGAGAATGTACAAATTACAATGTGATAAAATTGATTGTATTATGCAATAAATTGATATTGTTGCATAAAAATTAAATTTTTGTGAAATGCTCAATTGTTATCACAACTTACAACGTAAATGCACTGAGTGATTGCAAACCCTTGTGCGACTGATTTGTGAACATCGCCTTAAGAAATAGAAATTACGGCTTCATAAATTGCAGATATCTCTACGAGTTTTCAAGATATTCAACTGAAATTTTTTATTAGTTGCACTCAGGTCTGAAATTATGACAAATTGCTAGTAAAAAAATAATTCCTTTAAGTGTCCATAATTTATCAAATACTAACCACTTTTATTTTAAATTTCAATGTAATGCCTTAGTTTATGCTTGCTGTCAGGTTTCCTGAAAGTTTGGTAACGTTTTGTGAAACACTTTGCGTGTTATAGACCAAACACGTGTGAAGGAAATTGGAGAAATGCCTATACCTTCGTCAGTATAAGTACAATTTTTACGAAAGGAGCAGAATAACTGCACATAGCAATTACACTATTTTCTGAAATATACAGCTTATTCCCAGCTTTTTACGATGCAGAATCATCCAAAACATTTTTCTCCTCTTCAGTTTGCTGACAGTCCCCTAAATGCAAGAGCAAATGAATTTTTACTGCAAAGTGTGAACTTTGTTCGTCTGATGCAAAAATGGATTTTTGATCCGCAAAAAGGGAAGTTACTTTCAACGTATCATAACTGAAAACAAATGCAGTTTACTGAAAGTTACAGCAACTAAATAAAATAAAATTTCTTAAGATTTTTTTTTTTTTTTTTTGCACTACTAGAAATAATATAAAGTAAAAAACTACATAAAAAAACTGAATGTTTGTACAACACAGCGGTTTTTTTTTTTTTGGGTGGGGGGGGGAACGCTACGCCACAAATTACTGCCCCGGGTGACTCCCAAACTAGGATCGCCACTGCGTATATATACATACATATATATATATATAACTATATATATATATATTAATATGTGTATACACCCACATCATGCAAATGTACTGTTTGATTTTGCATCCTCTTTAAAGAAGTTTTTTTTAATAATTTAATTCCGTTTTGATTTGTTTAATGTCAAAACCACTATATTACATTTGGATCTGATGCACGGCTGCTTATACTGTTACGGCCTTATTATTCTCATGGGCGTACAGGGCCTTGTCTCAGGGATTCTATAACGATTTCGTTTCTCTCTTTGTTTTTATTCTTTCTATTCACACATTGACACTTAGCAGTTTACAGTTGCAATGAATGCATTTATTAAGTCTTGTTACTTAATAGCAACTATTTATTAAATAGTACTCTCGCTAATTTATAGTTTAACCCCTTAATTGGTTTTCCCGTACGGCGTACGGGCTACCCAAAAATGGCCTTAACTGGTTTTCCCGTACAGCGTACGGGCATTGATATTTTCGCCTTTCTTGTTTTGATTTGCCAGTATTATTAATAGATTGAAAGAGAGTCATTCAGGGGGCATTTGTGTTTCAAAGTTATAAAATAGAAAAATGCATAAATTCAATAATTATGAAATTTTTTAAAAAAATTCTTTTATTTTCCTTTTATACCAAGTTAGGACATTAACTATATGCAATAAAAAATATGCTTTTCTTAGGAACACTTGTGGTAAAAATTGACCGATTAAGGGGTTAATTGCTATTATTTGTGAAATATATTGTTGATATACGTCATGTACCTTTACCTTCAGAAATCGCAATATTTGAAGGAGGCCCCCAGTTAGTTATAGGTGCTGGGAACCTGTTTGGTCACTAGGTCCCTGCTGTCGCTTTCAGAAAAAATGTTCCTTTAATGCCAAATCGGGGAAGGCAATATAACATTCAGTTAACCTTCACGTGGCATGCTAAAGACTGAAAAGTAGAACGTTGCTGGTATAACTTTTGCAAAAAAGGCCTTGATTTCGTCGCACAATTTCCATATGGAAATTTACAAAGGACACAATATGTTTCTGTGACAATCCTGTCACGCTTTTATTATTGTTTTTGTGCGTTCGTGGTATAATGCGTGATGTGAAGTGAAAGGAAAAAACTTTTATATGATAAACAAATTATCCAGTGAGGAAACTACTTTCTGATTCTCATGTCACTTTCATGTTTTGTTATAAAAGTAAGGTATTTCATTTTTTCAACAAAAATACAGAAAATGATTCTGTAGTATAAATTGGAGTATGTTAACTTTTTTGTGGGTCTTGGGAAGAATATTTCCCGCCTACATGATCTCCACATACATATACACCTCCGGGTTGCGCCAAACTTATTATGACATATTGGGCTTGCTATTATCACGATGGGAACACTAAGAAATGCTATTGGGGTCCAACACTATAGACGATGTAACGAATGCGGCACAAAAAGAGACCGAAGAAGAACCGATTACATGGGTGTAGAATGTGATGCACCCTTTTGCGTTGCATCAGGCTGCTCATCTTTTTTTTTTTTTTTTTTTTGTGCCAAATTATCTCGAAAATCTCGCAAACTGAATTTTCTCTATGACTGCAAATGGTTACTAGGGAAATATACTTTTCCCACCTCTGAAATTAAAATGTAAACACAAAATTCGGCAAAATAAAAAAATTTCGTTAAATGCTATTGTTTAATTAATACAAAATTATCTTTAAAAAAACTAGAAGGAATCCAAGTGAGAATGCATGGTCTATGAAAGGGTTAAAGTGTTTAAATTATCCCGAATTCTAAAATTCTCATGAATCAAAGTAAAATTGAAATAGTATGATAAAGTTCTACTTTTTCTCCCATTCAGAATTATAGTATAAGGTATGTTTAATTGATCAGAGATTTTCGAAACAATATTACTAATAGTTAAAGATGTAGATTAGAGTTCTGTCAATCATGTTTTCGAAATTTTTCGATTGAGAGATGATTATGTTTAAATCGACGTTAGACAGCCGAAAAGATTACTTAATTTGAACGTAATTGTTCTCGCAGAAATTGAGAAAACATCTTTCTAATGGGGCTGCGTTTCGTCACTAACCTTTGCATTCCCCGGAAATCGGCATCCATTCTTTCAAGTTGCACCACTTTCGGCGAATACCATTATCACTCTGTGAATTTTGGCTCTTAGTTTCCCCCTAGATTGCAGCACCTGAGCTCTAAATGATGCGAAACAGCACTAGGAATTTCAGCCGAGAGTGTCCAAGCCAAACGGATACTAAAGGGATCATTAACATGCGGCAAATCATACGACATGGGCGCAAACGATTTTCTGCATCTTGAAAATCCAGACTTGGGCCAGGTTTGATCCTGCAAAGTTATGCTTATGAGGCTAGTGCCTTACCACTGCGCCACGCTGCCGAGGTAGAGAAAACATTGGAATAAACTTAAGAATAATAGGGAGAAAATTCTAAGGAAAATCTTTTGGTGGCATATTCATAGAACAGAAGAATATTCAATCAAACTTTGATATAACAAAACAAAATAATAGTAATATGCCATTACTTATATCACGTTATAATATTTTCAGCCAAAAATGATTGCAAAATTTACATAAAGAACGTGATTTACTAGTAAAAATATATCCATTGTGTGGCACTGGTACATTTTAAATTTTTCTAAAGAAAATTACAAAAATATTTTATTTACATTAATATTAGTTGTAACGAAACTCTCGCATTAAAACCTCATTTAATTTCGCCTTTCAGACATATTTTTCATACTCTCAAAAAAAGAAAACTGAATTGTTAACTCACCTGCTTTATTCTATGAATTATGTCTCCTAAGAGCTTAAATAAGAATATTCGGAGTTGATTCATTTATATTTTAGATTTCCTTTTATCTCTTATAATTTCTATGAACCTTTCAAAATGTTCTATTTGTCAAACAATATTTGGATGTGAATATATTTAGATTAGTTTGTATGTTTTTTCTGTAAGGTCAGTAAATATCATTTTAAAGAGTCATTATTATATTATCCCCACTCCTATTGTATTGCATTCTTTATTCTATTGTATTATTTCTCAAGCGCTTAATAAAAGTATTAATGCTTAATTCATTTACATTTTGTAAATGAATTAAGTTAGTCAAACATTATTCGGATGCGAGTACATTATTTTTTGTTTTTTTTTTTTTGTTTATGTTCAACTGTAAATCGTATTTACTAGTCGATCCATTACTGAGTAGCAGGGGGGGGGGGGGGTAATATAAGTGTCTGATAAGTTTTTAAGCGTTTACCAGAAAAATTTCGTTTGTGAAATGGATATTTATTTACCTTTTTTCTTTCTTTCTTAAACATTTTGAAAACTGTTAGAAAAAGTATTAAAAATTCTTGAATCATATTTCCTTATCGTCCAAAACCATGTAATTTTGCCTCACATCGTTCTTCGGAAATGACTTTAAATATGGGGCTTTAGTCACCTACTTACTCGCTGTTGCTCGCTACGCACCGGAACTGTTTTTTTTTACGCAGTTTCTTCGGATAATTTCGCGATCCGCTGAGTCTAACGGAAACTTACAGAGACTTAAAAAACAAGAAACTACAAAATCGTTAAAAAAGGAAATTTTAGAGAATGAAAAACTAGAGAACATTCTGTAAATTGATTGCGACGTATAATGTGTTGCAGTAATGGCGCCATCTATGAGTAAGCTGCCAATGATGCCTCAGGAGCCGGGAAGTCTGGTCGCCGAGGGTAGCAGGCTGTTCACTAGAACTGAAGTTCATATCTTATGCGTTTAATTATGTATTTCTTTACAACTGTTAAACTGATAGTCACATATTAAGTGCTCAGTTTTACGTAACTTGATAAATCTTTCCCTGTAGTTTTACAGAGTGCGGAAAAACAAAAAGTTTATTGAGGAACTGTTATCAAGAAACTTGATTTTTTGATTTACAACAAGTCCTTCGTAAATTTAAAGTAACACTCAGTTTTCCTTCTGTACAGACATTTTTTACAGTGCACCGATATGAAGGCATTCGTTCATCTTATTTGTTTCATTTCTAGCTGACATTCATTGATTAATATCTTTCCAAATTTCATCGGGTTCAAGATAAAACGTTCAAAAATTTGCTTTACTATTGTGCCCCTATGCGCCTAAGCAAGGTATTTATTTGACCTCAGGACATTACGCCGCCCGAAGGACATAAACTATTAAACATCAAGATTGGATGCAGTGCGCTTAGAGTGTGGCGGATTGGAGTGTGAGATAAATATATAGATGACACCAATAAATAAATATGATGATGATAATAATTAAATATAACCAATAAGTAAATAACTTTAAATATTATTAGCAAGTTCTTTGCTACGAGATATAGATAGTCGTAGCCTTTATTTCTGCTAGATAATACCTTATTCATTAATGATCCTCCCACTCAAATGCCAGTTTTGTTTCATCAGACATCTATCCCGGAAGCCATTGTTCATGCTGAAATTTTGCAGGTTTTGTTCATAAAGGTTTTTTTCTTTTTTTTCTTTCTTTATTACGGATGTTTTTGAAAGTAGCGAACTGGAAATGTTTCTAATCTTTTTACTTTTCTATCAACTCAGTATATCAGCTTTGACTACACCTCATAGGAATTTACGCGATATGTGCTTCATGGACAGTATGCTAGGAATTCCTTACTGGTGTTAGAATGCTTTTTCATGATTTCTTATTTTGATTTATTCATTAATACATTGGTATCACAAATTCCATATACCGCAATCAAAAGTTAGCAATTAAATAAACGAAACTTTAACGATCCAACCAACAACTTTTATTTTCATTCTTTAATTCCAACTTAAAATAAGTACACTCTCAACTTTTTATCTTAACTAACTCATTAAATGCAGAACGTTAGAAATCAGTTCCTATGCTTAACAAAATGCCCCCATTAGTTAACAGGTTTTACTGCGCAAAATATCGTGCGAAGGAAAGAGGGAAAGTGGATAAATTAAATAAATAAGTTAAAAACATAGCAACAGTGGTTTTATAAAACCAAATTATATTAGCAGCATTAAAAATAAGTATATACATAATAAGTAAATTAATTTCAAACTCTTTGTTTTACATTTTACTTTTTTATGGCACTAACTATGGCGCTCAAGGAACAATTTTACTCAATCGTTTAGAAAAAATCTGACAAAAAAAGTTTTGGCACAGGATAAAATATTTTTTGAAAAAAGAAGAAAAATATCTTTAAAGTGGGAAATTTTTTACTTTGCATAAATTTAGTCTTCTATCCAATTTCAATAGGCACTCCTAAAACATAAAATATATTTTAAATTTAAATTTAAGATTTTTGGAAAACAATGACCAAGGCAAAAAAAATATAATTTAACTTTGTGCAAGTAAACAATAATAATAAAATTACACGTTAATTTAAAGCACAAATGAGCAATAAAATGCAGACATATGTTTCGGGATTGCTTGGAATCCCTTTTTCAATGCGACAGGGAGCTTCTAGATGCAAAACATCCAAATGAAGCAGACAGAACAACAAAAACAAAGCTTATATAGCCTAAGAATTATCTGTAAACCAATGAGAATAAAGGCAGCGTGAAGTGGAAGTAGAAGTAGCAGGAAGACACCAATAAGAGAGCAACAAACAAATCCAGTTGAAAGTACAGGAAGTAAAAAGGAATATCAATAAAAATAAAGCAAAAAAGACGACAGCATGCATAAAAATTGCAAAAATAATAAAATAAAATACAAAGAATAAAATTGAAATAAAAATAAGTACAGAAACTACCAAAACAAAATGCAAAACAAAGTACACATGTAAAGGAGGGGGAGGGGAGGGAGGGAGGAAGGAGAAAAATAGACACAAAAAAGGAAAACAACAAGAAAACATAGAAAGAACAACAAATTAAAGAAATTTATGCCAGACCTGTGAAAAATAAGGAGTTGAGGAAGAATCATTAACCAAATTAAAACTATTCCTGTTAATATGATAAGCTTCCCAAAAGTCAAGCTCTAAAGGGGAAGAACATTTTTGAATAATTTTACCAGAATTGAAATCAAAAGAGTGGTTGGAATTCCAACAATGTTGAGCAATGTTAGACTTATTTAGCTCTTGCTTTCGTACATAACCTTTATGCTCATTTAACCGAATTTTCAGAGTACGTTTTGTCTGTCCAATGTAAGAAAGACCGCAACGGCAACTAATTTGGTAAATACCCCAAGTATTAAGTTGATCGACAAGATCTTTAAGAGAAGAGAAGGAAAGTTTGTTGCTAGGAGCAAAAACAACTTGAAATTGAAACCTTTTTAGGATTTTAGCAATACGAAAACTGACAGAATGAAAGAATGGTAACACAACCAAATTCTTTCTAGAAACCACATGATTGGGACCAGAAGTTTTTTTAGAAAGTTTGTTATGAATAGAGTCAATTAAAATGTGCCTTAGTCTGGTTTCACTACTTCTGTCTATCGTAAACCTTTTGCTGTTTCTTTACCTCCTCACAGACTGTCGTCTCATCCTCCCAACCAAAAATATTCGGCTTTTAATGCTCTGGTCCATCGTGCTATTAATATTTGCTCTTCTCCTGAGCTTCTCAAGATTGAACTCAACTATCTGAAAGCTGTAGCTGTTGATAGAGGATTTTCTCACTCCTTAATTGATTCTATTCATAACAAACTTTCTAAGAAAACTTCTGGTCCCAATAATGTGGTTTCTAGAAAGAATTTGGTTGTGTTACCATTCTTTCATTCTGTCAGTTTCCGTATTGCTAAAATCCTAAAAAGGTTTCAATTTCAAGTCGTTTTTGCTCCTAGTAACAAACTTTCCTTCTCTTCTCTTAAGGATCCTGTCGATCAACTTAACACTTGGGGTATTTACCAAATTAGTTGCCGTTGCGGCCTTTCTTACATTGGGCAGACAAAACGTGCTCTGAAAATTCGCTTAAATGAGCATAAAGGTTATGTACGAAAGCAAGAGTTAAATAAGTCTAGCATTGCTCAACATTGTTGGAATTCCAACCACTCTTTTGATTTCAATTCTGGTAAAATTATTCAAAAATGTTCTTCCCCTTTAGAGCTTGACTTTTGGGAAGCTTATCATATTAACAGGAATAGTTTTAATTTGGTTAATGATTCTTCCTCAACTCCTTATTTTTCACAGGTCTGGCATAAATTTCTTTAATTTGTTGTTCTTTCTATGTTTTCTTGTTGTTTTCCTTTTTTGTGTCTATTTTTCTCCTTCCTCCCTCCCTCCCCTCCCCCTCCTTTACATGTGTACTTTGTTTTGCATTTTGTTTTGGTAGTTTCTGTACTTATTTTTATTTCAATTTTATTCTTTGTATTTTATTTTATTATTTTTGCAATTTTTATGCATGCTGTCGTCTTTTTTGCTTTATTTTTATTGATATTCCTTTTTACTTCCTGTACTTTCAACTGGATTTGTTTGTTGCTCTCTTATTGGTGTCTTCCTGCTACTTCTACTTCCACTTCACGCTGCCTTTATTCTCATTGGTTTACAGATAATTCTTAGGCTATATAAGCTTTGTTTTTGTTGTTCTGTCTGCTTCATTTGGATGTTTTGCATCTAGAAGCTCCCTGTCGCATTGAAAAAGGGATTCCAAGCAATCCCGAAACATATGTCTGCATTTTATTGCTCATTTGTGCTTTAAATTAACGTGTAATTTTATTATTATTAATGACCAAGGCTTTTGCAGTTGAAAGGTTTGAATTTTTAGAACTTCATGAACCTGATACATCAAGAAAAGTAAAAGGCGATGAAAATAGAAAAGTAACACATTCGACACTTACATATGCACGCGACATTTTTGAGCAAGTAAAAAAAGAAAGGGAGAAGAAGAAAAGGCGTAAGAGCGGAACAGAATTTTGTTTCCAAATGTGAGCACATTTTGCTTCGAGTAGATTTATTTGACTGTATGCTTAGTGTACAGTAAGTCTAAAAAAATAAAGAAAGAAAGAAAAAAACGCAAAAAAAAAAAAAAAAAACAAAGAAAATGAGGTTTTTTAACTTTTTAAAACTTTTTACATAGAAAAATTAATTTTGATTTTCAATTATAAATCTTATCTTTCAATCATAATTTTATTGTTATTTTTACTTTCTCTCAAATCCAAGATATAGAAAAAAATATTGGATTCGTGAAAATTTTCGAATTTTGAATTTCGGTGGATTTACACGTTTTGAGGTATGTTAAACCTATTTTGACCAGTTTTGGAAAATGTCTGTATGTGGTCTTTTTTTTTTTTTTTTTGTATGTGTGTGTGTGGAAGCTTAAACTCGAAAAGGAACGAATGGAATCCAATGAAATTTGATGCAGACGCAGACATAGATCCTGATGGGAACTGGTGCTGATCCATTTGCAATCGAACGTTTTTCTCGATTAGCGTGAATGCTATACCTCAAGCAGTGATGGAAATATTTGAACATAATTTGGTATACACGTTAACCTCAATAAAAACAGGTGCTGATTACATTTTGGCGCCATTCGCTCCAAGGGGAGGGTTGAAACAATAGAATTTTTTTTTTTATTAGTGTTTTTTTTTTTTTTTTTTTTGGGCGCTGTGATTTAAGACGTAAAGCATAGAATTTAACGACGATGCACACATACCTCCTGATAGGAAGTGGTGTTGGCTAAATTTTGGCTTTGAATTGTAAGTATATCTCAATGGGAAAAGGTGGTTAATTGCATTCTGCCGCCAATCGCGCCAAGGGAGCAGAAACTTTGTTTTATGTTGTATTGTTGCCATTTCATCTATATATTAACAAATA
This sequence comes from Octonoba sinensis, assembly GCA_038502835.1. Lineage (NCBI taxonomy): Eukaryota > Metazoa > Arthropoda > Arachnida > Araneae > Uloboridae > Octonoba > Octonoba sinensis. Next base: position 105,347,312 of record CM076600.1, on the reverse strand, counting down.
AAATTCTTATCAATATTTTTAGTATTTTGAGGCTTTGCTGGAAGCACAAACATTTTAATTCGTTTTTCTTGGTTTAAAACCATTCTTTTTACATGGTTTTTTATACATTTCTTTTCGATAAGGGTTTGTATCATAATATTGGTGGAGTAGTAGTATTCATATAAAGGATATCGAAGAAAGTTCCGTGATGCCCATAACATCACGAATGGTTTTACGGTTTTGTGTGCTCTAACTTAAATCAAGTTCATAAAGGGATCATTCATAAATCATGTCGCGCTTGGAGGGAGGGAGAGGGGTTCGGGAAATTGTGACAAAGTGTGAGAAGGGGAGGCAATATACAACATGGCGTGACATGTGACAAAGTGGGGGAGGGGGTCAAATATATGGGAAAACAGCGGGACATGTGACAAAGGGGGGGAGGGGGTCAAATATATGGGGAAAAAGCGTGACATCATTTATGAGCGGCCCCAAAGATCTATATGAATCTATAACTTCGATAGTGGAGTTTTCCTCAAGTGGTACATGTTTTATGTATGTAATGCCGCTGCATTCTATAGAACAGACAACATTTAGTTGATTATGTAGAACTGGAGATTTTTAACAGGAAAGACTTCTTTTCTAAATTATTGAAGAAATGAGGCACCTAAAAGCCAAGGGGTGTACATAACAAATTGAAAAATTTGGAGATAAATAGTTCAAATGATAAGGAAAGCAATATTCTATATAGCGGCAAGAGAATTTAGGAGTAGCCCTAACAGGTGCTGTCCCCAAACATGATTTAGAAAAAAAAAAAATAGTATTAAAGATCCCTTAAGATCCAAACTTTGAACGCGGTTTCCTCGGAACCGTTTTCTGGTCACTTACATCCCTTTGCTTCTTACTACCTCAAATGTTTCTGTTTTAAGATTAGCATCAGTAACCGACATCAATTAAAATTTTGATTTTTTTTCATTTCTAACAATGTATCTCAGTTAGTAATATCCAATCATGTATAACTGACAAAAGCAGTATCTAGCTCTTGTATCCAATGAAAAAGGGATAATTGCAAAAGAATAATCAAATTATAATTAAAACTTCAAAAACTATTTTTTAACATATAAAGCCGTACTTCTGAAACAAAACAAACGGGCTTAACCAACACCAACACCACCGAAAGACAAGGCCCGCGGTCTCAAGCGTAATCTCATGGTGACGTCATCACTAGTAGGTGAACACCAACAGCCAATAACTGCTCTTTGAAATATTTTATTATTGTATTTAAACCAAAATTATTTTAATCGCCAAATATTTATTGTCAACATCAAAAATGGCAACAATTTTGTTTCTTCATTCTTTGGAACTGTATATAGTAACGAAGCGGCTATGTACTTTATAATTTAGTTTCAAAAATGCAATTCGTGTGTTGCATTCCTGGATGCAAGTCAAATTATAAATTAACGAAAAGATATCTGTATTTAACTTTCCAAGTGAACCATCACGGTTGGATAGATAGTTGAAATTAATTCCAAGGAAGGACTTCCAACCAACAAAATCGTCTAGAGTAAGTCCAGATTTGATTTTTATTCACAAGATGCACTGAATATATTAAGCACAATTTTGTTTAATGTCCCTACAATTATTTATGTGCGTCGTAAACACCAACATTAGTGATAGTATGTAAATACCACACATTCTGTAAATATTCACTACGTAAGATAGGGAAAAAATTTGAATCATAAATTTACTGCAACATTAACTTTGCAAGCATATTTATATATAAGGATATTTTGTGTGTTTCTATGTCTGTTATTATAGCACACGAAACAAGACTGTACACCCTAATGTAAGATAAATTAAAAGTTGTGATACATATTCTTTAAAACAGCGAAATTTAAGAATTCGAAATGGCGTATAAAAAAATCCGTTCCTTAAAATTATTTCAAATAATTAAATTTACTATGATGAATCCTACTTCCAAACTGTATGCTTGGCAAAAGAAACGATGGTATTTTCTAAGGCTCGACCGATGCATCGGCGCCGATTGTTCAACAAAGTTGCCATCGGCCATCGGCATCGGCGGCCGATGTTAACTTTAGAAAAACATCGGCCCATCGGCCTTGAAAAACATCTAAAAGCCGATGCAAGGCCGATGTTTTTCGCAGAACCAATTTTCTAGAAAGCATTCTGTCTTTAACTTTCTTTTTTCTCCATAGCTAGATTTCTATTTTCATACAATAACAAGCAGCACATCAGTTAAAAAACGCACAAAAAAAAATGTCATTCTACAAAGTATTTGATAAAAAATTCCGAAAATTAGTTTAAGCAATCGCTGCCAGAAAACCATTGCTTTTGAATAGAATGCTCGCGAAATAGAATATGTTAAAGTAAAAGTAATAGAGTCGTCTTATGAGTGCTATTTGTTTTTTGCACTAGGTTAGTTACCTCATTTTTGTCCGTTTTTCGTTTAATAATGATAGTGCATTAGATGTCATTGAGCAATAATATTATACCATCTGCTTTTAGTTGTCATGTTTCTTATTATTCCGAAATTGTAAACAATACAAAGTCAACTCAATCAAAGTACGATAATAACTTTAATTTTTACTAGCATATTTTTTTTCCCTCTTAGCGTTTTTTTTTTTGCTTCTTCGATCCCGCGTGTTAAAGTTTTTCTGCAATTGTGCAGCAATCTCGTTGCATATTGCTTTTAGTGTGCGGTTATTATCATTATTTCATTTTTAGTTTACAACATAGAAAAGATTGGTCAAAACTAAGAAAAAAAAATTCCAGTATAAATGTTTATTAATCGAAATTTTATGTGTCCAAGTTCGACTTGCAATTTTTAATAATTGAATTGTCAAAAAGCGAGTTCGCATCGCTCGACAGAATTTAATAACATCTTAATAAAAATGCTAAAATTTCTTCATTTTCAAAGGTTGGTTAATGAATATTTATTTTTCAAAATACGTCTTAACGTTTTTTATACGATAATTATTTCAATTTTTCCCCGTTTATACTTCGTTTTTTCAGGGCATTTTTTTTTTCTCTTCTTTGATGCCACGTGTTAGACAGTTAACATTTTTTCTGCTATTGTACAACAATGAACATTCTCGTTGCATCTGCTTTCAGTTTAGAATATTTCTTGTTATTTTATTGCTAGTTTACAACATACAATATATTGATTAAAAAAATATGAATCAATTTTTCAGTATAAATGTTTATTGATCGAAATTTTATGTGTTCTACCTGCTATTTTCAAGAATTTAATTCTTAAAAAACGAGATCGCGTGACAGGGCGGAATAATAACTTAATAAAAATGCTACAATTTCATTAATTTCAAAAATTGACAACGTATATATAAATATATATAGATTTTTTCAAAATACATCTTAATTCTTATAAACGATCAAGTATTTTTCAGAAGATTATTTGTCAACAGAAAACTGCTGGTGCTAAAAATATTGGTTTATTTCGGTGACCTTACAATGTGCTCATGAAAATATAAAGAACATGTCAAGTATTTCAGTGTAATTTTCAACTTACAAGAAAAAAAAAAAAAAAACTAATAAGATCAGTTCTTAAGACCCAGCATTCATTTGCAATGACAAAAAAATCTCACGTCTATGTTTTTAAAGCAATATTCAGTATTTCTTGGTTATGAACAGGGGGCGTTACTGCGAGCGAAATTTTTTAATATTTTATTTTTATTTTAGAAAAAGAGCTAGTTTTAGTCAAAATAACTTTTATAATTAAAAATAAACATATAATCGTTCCCGCTTTTCTTTTAAAAACGGGGAGGGGGATATTAAGAAAAAATCTGAGAGGATGGGGTTTGTTAGTCTGTATTATAACATCTGCATTTCTCTCCATGAAAAAAAATAAGAAAATAAAGGCATTTGCAGTGCAGGTGTTTTAAGAGAAAATGTTGAAGGAAAGGGAATTAGACCCGATCCGATCCAATAGTTGTTGAGTTTTTTTGCAAAGGTAAGACAAAAGAATTAAAAATCCTCTGATATAGCATTTTTTAATTTTTTTTAAACCACCAAATAGTTTAATTTAGGGATGTAACGAATAGTAATTTGGCCGAATAGCCGAATACCGAATATTCGGCCATGTCTTCCAGGCCGAAGCCGAATATTCGGTCCTTTCTTCAAGGCCGAATAGGCCGAAGCCGAATATTCGGCGGCCGAATACTAAAATTTCTAGAAAATCGTTGTAATCGAAAGTATTTGTCAAATTTAAAATAATTCACAAAGTCAAACACCAATTACACACAATCTATGATGTATGATTTAATTCTGTTTGTTAAGAATTTAGAGCTATTTAAAATTAATCTATTTGCACTATTGTTTTGAATGTAATAAAACTAAGAATTTCACCCACAGGCAAAATAGAAATGACAGGTTTTACGGTAATAAGCATTAGCATTATTTTACTAATTATTTAATTGCAATGAAAGAAATACTAGTGCTTAGTGAACTTTTACCTTGCTCAAATGAAGACATTTTAAAAGTTATAAATGTTAATATTTCTATTTTATGGGGTTTTTTACATACCTATTTTTAAAAGATCTATTAAAACTTAATGCACTTAACTGAAATATGTTTTCATTTTCAAAAACCCCAATAACTTATGCTATCTAAAAATTCATGATATATTCTGGACTTTTCACATTTCTCTCTAACCCAATATTCACAATAAATGAGTCCACCCAAACAAAGTCTGGCTTCCACTTTGTTAATAATAACAAAATGAATTTATCATATTATCTATTATAATTAAATATTGGGCAGCTTTTGGGAGCAAATGCTAAACATAAAATACAATATTACAACTTTAAAATGTGTTTTTGATCAGTCAAGCCTAAAACAAAATTTAAAAAAAGTAGTTTATTCTAAATTATTTTTATTTCTTAAAACTATAGTGGACTAATGTATTCTTTTGCAGTAATTATAATACAATTTTAAATGTTTAGAATCTACTAATTTCTTTATTTTTTTACTTTTTTACTGCAGCAGAACTATTCGGCTGAATAGTCCATCAGTATTCCGCCAGGCCGAATTTGACCTTACCCAGTATTCGGCCAGGCCGAATATTCGGCTGGAGGATGAAATGACTATTTGGCCAGGCCGAATACTCGGCCAAAGGGCCGAATAGGCCGAATACCGAATAGTGGCCGAATATTCGTTCCATCCCTAGTTTAATTACTTTACTACCTTAGCACCTCGGAGATCTTTTTCTGAAATTCGAATTTGTTCTTTTTAGCCTACTTTCCCGTAAAAGTAAAAAAAATATAATAAAGTAGGAAAGAAGGCTTAATGGTATCGTGAAAACATCGTTAGAAATCAAGAAAAGTCAAAAATAAGTTAAGTAATTAAATAAAGATTGAAAAATAAAAAATTTGAAAGTACTGTTTTGAGATGGGGAAAAAGTGTGTCTGTCGGTCTGTCTGTCGGTCTGTCTAATAACTTTTGAACGAATTGTCCGATTCGAAAAAATCTTTTTGCATCCGAAAGATCTCGGCGAGGACATCTCATTTCCATATTTTACTTTTGAACAATTTTTTGTTCAATTTTGAACAGTTCAAAAAATTTTAACATTAGCGCCTATGGGTGAAAATGAAGCAAATTATGTAAACTGTGGGTACAAGATCCAAATTCCCATGAACAAGCTCACTGGAAGAAGTTCTTGGCTTGAAATATTGATTTGAACAATTTTTGTTCATTTTTCAACAGTTCAAAAAAAATTTAAATACCGCCTTTGGGGAAATTTCAATCCTATATAATTCCTGATCTAACGGGCCGATTTGCTTGGAACAAACTTTATCGGAAAGCTCTTATGACGTAGAACATGTACAAATTGAAAGTTCATCCAGAACTAACGAGCCTATTTTCCTATGAAATTTTTTGATCGGGATTTGCAAGAATATTTTTGAATTAATGAATGATTAAATGAATAAGCAAAAGAATGAATGAATAAATGAGTAAATAAATACATGAATGACTTAATAAATAATGATTGAATGAATATGTATTAACCGTTGAAAAAGGTATATTTGAAGCAATTAAGAACTAAAGCTAAACGAGAAAGACAGAGAGAGATAGCTAGATTATAAATTTGAACTCAGTGTATACGGGAAAGTAGGCTCGTATAGTTCCAGACGGAACTTCTTGTTTAACGAATTAAAATTTATTTCTTGCGGTTCTTATCATTTTGAGGAGCAGCCGATTTTTAATTAATTAATTTTTTTAGGATTTGATTTCTCTTTTTTTTTTTAAAAAATGTTATCCTTTATAGCGGTTTTTGTTATTCCAACCTATTATTACTTTTATAATTTTTTTTTTCTCCAGTGAATTAGCAAACATGTTATTTGCCTACTTGGGCTCAGATGAAAGGTTTTTCCCGCATTCAAAGCTTTTCTTGCTGCTGTTGCTCCCTGCAAGCTACAAAATTTCGTGTTTCTGTTTTACTGTCAATGAATAATAGATAAAAACTAATTATATTAAAATGTATTAATTAAAACTATTCTAATGTATTAAAATTGTCCTTTTTGTGTGAGACTCCAACTAAACAAGCAAAATGCGTTTTCTCTTAAATATTTTATTTTTCGTTTTGTTTCGTTTCTTTCTTTCTTTTGTCCTCTTTTATTGTGTGTGTTTCGCAGAAAAAAAATGCTTAAATGTGTAGGATCGCTGGTTGATTGCCATGGGCGGATAATTTTTAATTATGTGGAATGCTATACATTTTAATAAAATAACATAATTTGCACATAACAAAGTTACCGCTATGTACACAATGGCGAACCCTTTTCATTTTGTAACACGGGCATAGCCGTGTGGGTACTGCTAGCTAATAATAAAGCAGCAAATAGTTCTCTCTGCGTGTCTGTGTCCGGCGTAGGGCCAACACCGTTTGACGGATTTTCCTGAAATTTGGCCCGAAATTAGTTTGAAACATGGGGATGTGCACCTCCAAGAGTTTTTTCTGAGATTCAAATTTGTTCTCTTTTTATTCCATTTACAGCCGAAAATTACATAAAATGGTCTCTTTCTATTGGAAGAAATTATCGCATCGTTACGAGATTGATACCATTGAAAAGCGCATAAAAAACTACTCCGGAAATAGTTATGCTCTACATGCTAAGATTTTATGCCTCTAAATTAACTAGAAAAGAAGTTAAAAGCGTTTTTCTCTGTAGTTTGAAATTATTTTTTTTACGGTAATTAACTTTAATTTTAATTGAATTGTTACCATACCGACAAAAGGCTTAGGATACTTCTTTTACATGAATTAAAATTTATTTCTTGCGGTTTTTAGCATTTTGAGGAGCAGACAATTTTTAATTAATTATTTTTTTTTTGGATTTTGATTATTCTTTTTTTTTAAACGAGTTAAAATTTATTTCCTGTGGCTCACAGGCGATCGATAGCTTTATTTTGATTTACTTATTTTGACATGCATTTTACGGGACCATTCTCCATACTACACAAGGGTTTCTTAAACAAATGTAATACTTTATAGCGATTTTTATTTTTACAACTTATTATTACTATTTACATTTTTATTTACTTTATTCTATTTTGTCTCCAGTGAATTAGCTTACATGTTATTTGCCTATTTGAGCTCGGATGAAAGGTTTTTCCGCTTTCAAAGCTTTTCCTCCTACTCTTAGATTCTGCTACCTAGAAAGCTTCGTCTTTACGTTTTACTGTTAATGAATAATAGGCAAAAATTAATTATACTAGAAATTTATTAATTAAAACTACTAATGGATTATAATAGTCCTTTTTGTATGGATACTTGAACTAAACAATTAAAATGCGTTTTCTCTTAAATATTTTCGTTTTCGTTTTGTTTCGTTTCTTTCATTTTTATTTTCCTTTTTTATTGTGTGTGTTTTGTAAAAAAAAAAAAAAAAAGTGCTTAAATGTGTAGGATCGGTGGTTCATTGCCGTGGGTGGGTAATTTTTAATTATGTGGAATGCTATACATTTTAATAAAATAACATAATTTTCGCATAAAAAAGTTACGACTATATACACAATGGCGAACCGACTGGTGTTTTCATTTTTTAACACGGGCATAGCCGTACGGGTACCGCTAGTCACTAATAAATTTATAAATGTGCCAATGAAAGAAAATCCCCAAGTTTATATCGGCGATAAGAAATGCAAAAAAAGCTTTGTAACAAAAAGTACTACTACGTAAAAGATGTTATGATGAATAAACTTTTTTTATTGATTATGCCTGCACCACTGAACGTTCAAAGTCATGTGCAAGCTGACATAATTTAACTTGATCAAAGTTTAAAGAAAAAAAAATGTAAATTTTTGGCTGTTTCTAAACTAAAATCCCTTTGCGAGGGGAAAAAATGAGGGCTTTCATATATGCTTTCCAAAACGCTTTCAAATTTTAATAGATAAGTGAAAATATTTCTGTTGACGATGATTTGCTGAAAGTTTCTCAAAGAATTTATTTAAAGGATTTTAACTGTAGGGTACAAACAGAAGTTTCTTTCTGATTTTTTCTTAATTACTCATATTCGCTTTTTTGTAAAACACTTGGGAATGATAGTCATTTGCTCCAAATGCAAATAAATTTTGATGATTGGATAACTAAATGCAACGGTAATTTGAAGTGTTAAAGCACAGTAAAAAAATCAGGATTACTGTATTTTTATTTTAGTACCTTGTTTGTGCTCGAATCATTTAATTTCATCTTTTAGTATTTCAAAAATACGCCAGTCTGTTCTTTGTTTGTTTAATTTAGGGGGAGGGGATGACAATTTCATTTGCAAAAATTTTAGAAGAAATTTATATGTAAGCATAAAAATAGTAAAAAATAAAATAAAAATATTTTTCACAAGTGCGTGAATTACTTTTCTACTGATTTTGTGCTCAGAAAAGAGATAGTAAAGAAATTACCCTTAATATGATTCTTAACAATGAGTGTTTAGAGCATGACGAATGCTTGGATGAACCCACAATAGAATTAGTTTCAAAGTTTATTGTTAACGACGCAACGAATACTTTTTAAAGAACTGTTGTATATAAAAAAATTATTTCAAATCTCCTACTAAAAAACGACCATAAAAATAACCATCGCCAATCCCCCCAAAACGAAAAAGTACCTCATTTTCATTAGAAAAAATTAATCGACTGCAAAAATCTTTAAAAATTACATTCAAAAGAGAGACAGGGCGACTTTAGACAAAAAATATTCATGTGAACATTCCTGAAACCAGGAAAGGACATCGTATTAGCAAAATAATAAGGCTTTAAAAGGATGTAAACAAACTTTTCTGGGTCGGTAACTAGCTCCACTAGCGGCGGAAAAAGTGCAACGTCGGTTCTTTTGATGTTTCTATTAATGAAACAGCTTGATCAGTAACAATTAACTGCACCAATTTCAGCCTTGATTTAGTTAGCCATGCTCAAGTTGCGGACGACGGGCAACATGCTAAGAATTTATGGGGTGTCTGTTTCAAGTCAGTAAAGGTAGTTTTAAAATTTAACAAATCTAGCCGAGAAATTAGCTTTTTTTGTGTGTAGGTATGGCCTAAAAACTTCTTTCATTTGTTCTTTTCGCAATTAATTGCAGTTCAAAATGATCACGAAAAGAACTGAACATTGAACAAATTCAGCGCCATTGTTAAAGAACGATCTGCTTATAACACACCTTAGTTTTATGCTGCGATCTGTGTGCAATAGTTGTCAACGCCATGTGGGTCGAGGAAAAAATATATCAAAGTGTTTCACTTCATTATTTATTATTTTTTTAGGAACTTTACGTTGGCATTTAAAACTCGAGCAGAACCAGGCTCATCAGCTGGTCAAAAAATAAATAAATAATAATAAAAAAAAACTTTTGCGCATCGACATAAATTAAATATTTTCGTAATAGGAATAATGATTTAAACAAATGATTACCTATCATTATTCAGGAAAAAAGTACAAAATCAATGAAATGGTTGTAAGAATCTATGCATTTTAGAAGACTTGGACGACATACTAGAAGTACGTACGAGTTTAGTCTGTCTATTCATTTTAGCTAAATTCAAATGGCAATGCATGGTTAAGCGTAACGCAGCAATTGAAACTTAGAAGAAATTTTTGATCCATGAAAAACGATCCCTTAATGCACCTTACTGGATTAGTTCTTAATATCACTATTATATAAATACTTTTGAGAGAAAATAATACAAGTTTCTAAATGCATATTTAAAATTCCATTTTAACAACACAAAATACATAAAATTTCATTTTTAATTATTTATTTATTTACTTATTTTCTAAATCAAAACAGCAGTATAATATGACTGCTAGAAAACAACACGTCATTCTTTTTTATCAAAGAAGAATTTTGAAAATGTTCATATCATGAAAGTTCATTGCAGGATACTTTGTTCCAAATTGTCTATGGCGTTCTTCTCTAATTTTACGAAATTTCGCTTAAAAATACTTGAAACAGAGGAACTTTTTTTTACGTCAAAATGAAAGAATGCATTCATAAATTTCAGTAAATTGTTCTCTTTTTTTTCATCATTTGTTTGTTTTTTCTGTTGCTGTTGAATTCCAAACTGGATATCAAGGAAAAAAAAAACCACACACACATTGAAATGTTTTATTTTACTTGGGAACAAAAGCAAAAAGGAAAGTAATGAAAACAATTTCATAATATTAAGACAAACTAAAAAATATTCACAAAAGCATTTGTCAGCTGTACTACATTTACAAAGTGGCAGTGACGCATTAGAATTTAACGTTAAAAGTTTCCAGTTGAAATTTTTTTAAAAATTCATCTTGTTTACATCACGCTTTTCCCTCTCCCAGATACGACTCTTCTTTAGAAAGAAAGACGACGCTATTGAATTTTTCTAATTACCACCTAATTTTTGGCAAAGAAAGAAGTTCACATTGAAAATAATTCCCTTTCAAAATATCAATCTGCAAATAAAAGTGTTTAAATCATTGGACGCACGTGATTGCTTAAAAATGTTGACAATGAGCGACATTCCCTAGTTCAAAAATAATAATTTTGTCAATATCCGGTACAAAAAAGAGCATCGCACTCCTTTTTCACTTTTTTTTTTTCATGAAGTTGGAGATGGAGTAAAATAGAATTTCGCCCATTTTCAAAAACTGGCACGTCATTGATTTGGCCCAAGGACTGTGACATCACGTGACAGCCTTGACCAATCAAGTGTGACGTTTAGGCGCTGAATCGGAGCACCACCAATCGAAAATAAGCTTACGTAAATTCTCCTCCATCGATCTGGACAACTGGCGCCATAATGACAGAAAGAGGAAAAGTCTTATCGCTGATTTGGCGAATTCGTGTCTTTTTTTCATTTCTATACAAGATTAGCGCTTTGTACCAAAATAAGAACTAGAAGAATTAAGAATATATAAATTAAGCCAAACAAAAAGGAAATACAAATTAAAAAATATTTACTTTTTACCTCAGGTGTTTATTGATTGATCAATGGAGCATTATTTAAGAAATTTAACAAAAGGTTCTCTATGATTTCTCTTTTTACCCCTTCTTATTTCAATGTTTGGGATGAACAAAAAATAACAATACTTCTGAAATAATTTAAAATAATCCCACACTAAACGAGTTAAACTTTCTTTAGCATTACCTGTAATTTTAGCACACTATTTACTGTATTTTTTCACTATTTACTGTTACCCTTTCTTCTTCTACCTTATTTATAAATTTCACGTGATCTTGTACTTAAGAAAAATGATTATTTAGAAGAAGAGTAATAACTGTATATAATTTTATGAAAAAAATGATGCAAAAAACTTTCTTATGTAAAAAAAAATATATAGTAAAGAAGAAATGTTTTACAAACTTTTTAGTATTCTCATTTTTGCTACCAAAAATTCAAGCTATAAATGACTTTTAATGATGAAGAAATTTCAGAAAAATATTTATTCCTTAAAATTTATTTATTAATACTAATAACTATAACTTACACCTCCATTTCAGGAATGGCATTGACAAATGTTGTTTGGGAAATCGAACGTTCAGAAAAAGGTTTACAGTCCAGAAATTTTGAGGAATCAAAATGTGCGATAGAATTAATTCTAATAAAAAAGAAAACAGTAATTGGTAAGATTTGGAAAAAGCCAGGGAAAGCCTTAATCGAACAGTGGATTGATAAAATTTTATGATGGTGGTGTAATTTCTCAATTTTCACTAAGATTATCAGTTTAAAAAATTCGGCTAGTTCATCAATGTTATGCTTTTTTTATTCAAAACCATCACTTGCTGATTTAAACGATTTAAGTGCAAATCATAGGATAAATCTGGATTTCATTATTCGATCTCTTATCTTTATTATCAGAACCAGACTATGATAATCAGGCGCTCAAATTTACTTTCTATTTTGAGTTTAAACCCAAAACACCTCCACGAAAACTATAAATATTACTGTCAAAGAAACCACTTCAAAATAATTGTCAACAAAAATAGAACAGTTACACACAAATATATTCGGTAAAATAGTTATTAAAAAAATAAAATAACCGAGCGAACACGCTGCGCCACTTCATGAGTTTGCATTAATCTGAGAAAAAAGAAATGGAAAAAATCAAACGGAGGAAAAAATAAAAAGCCTGTTTATTAACAAAGCTACTAATTAAGAAACTATCTGAGTTAAGTTTATAGGCACCATAAACTAAAACTTGAAGAATTAATAAAAAGTGATCAAGTGTCGCCTGGAGCTAATGATAAATTAAAATATTTAATTAAAAACAGAAGGTGTGTCACTGTTTATGATTTGGAAAAAATCATGTAATGCGAGTTCTTAAAATGTCAGTGATTACTGGGATTTTATTTGACGGGGAAAATACTTTGAGCTTAAGCTGGATTACAGTGGTTATTCATAAGATATATTGTTTTACTCTTTCATTATGTGCGAAGCATAATATTAAAAATATTTGTGTTTCTGTGTACTGTTCTCTCAGAGTTTAAACTGAACTATGATACTAAAGGAAATCGGAAACCAATATTCATTCTACGTAAAGATGACTTAAAAATGCTTCCGAGAAAATAATGGCAGAAAAATTTTGAAATTCATAGAAATTACTCACATTTTTTTACGAATTATCGAATTTTCTCAAAATGTCTAACTACTGTATGTCGTGGAATATTTTTCGCCGAAATACTCTTTTGTTAAAAATAAAGAAATTATTCGACGCACTTCAAAGTTTTTATGTAAACTTCGGACCCCCTTGGCATCTTTTCTGCAATATCCATTTATCAGGAAAACAGCAAAAGGAAAAATTGGTCAAATTTTACTGGAAACACAAACAAAACATTTAACCGAAAGTTCTACGCAGTAGTATCAAATCAATAAATTGTACTACAAAATACAAATTTATAAAATGTACTTTGTACCCCCAATCGCACGTTCTTCGCAAATCGAAGAAAAAAAAATACATACATACAATATATATATATATATATATATATATATATGTGTGTGTGTGTGTGTGTATGTATGTATAGGATCCAATGGGAAATGCCGGTTCGACGGTAGCGCCATCATGCGGAAAAAGAGACAAGTCAAGAGATGAGCGGCTGAACTGGCCCTGAATGGATGATCATGTCCTGATCTGGACATCTGGACATGTGGGCACTGCGTATGTCATAGCTTTTATGATTATCCCGGTCGAAGTGGTGTTAATTACCTGTAAATAGTGTATATTAGCTGTAAATATATTCAATTTGAATCCTTTACTGCGTATTATTTGGAAATAACCCTAGACCTATTTCAACACTTATATATATATATATATATATATATAGGCTTGCCATACGTCCCGGTTTGACCGGGACAGTCCCGGTATTTTGCTCTTGTCCCGGTGTCCCGCCCAGTTTTATCAATGTCCCGGAAACGGCTGTAAGATGTAAAAAGTAATGAATTTATGTTTTTAAGAATCTTTTATGTAGACATTAAGAATCCTTAAGATGACAGAGCATTAATGAGGAAGTCCACTGTTAGAGCATTAATTGTATGTAAAAAAAACTTTGGCCTTTCTTGATCTGACTTTTATTTATGAAAAAGTCAAGCTTAACAAAGACATCTTGAAAAAAGTACATTCCAGTCAGAAATATGAGTGGTTTGAAAACAAAGAATAACATTGTTAACTTATTAATTGCTTTTCTAGTTTGACAAACATGCTTTTTTGAAATGGTTTTTGTAGTTAGACAAAAAGTTGTTGTTTATAAAGAAATAAAACTTAGTAATTAATTATTCAATTAAACAACTTTATGAAGTGTTTTAAAATTAATTTTATTAACACTTCTTTCTAGATGGTAGACCAGAAAAAAATATCATCAAAAAGGAAAAAAAAAAAACCTTTTTAAGTAAATTAAGTAGTAAAAATTCCTTTTTATTTTTAAAAAGTGGGTAGACTAACAATTTATTGGTTAAAGATTCCCCACTCCCGTTACTTGCGAAGCTTGAAAAAATTGATAAAACTCACTATATTGCTTTGCAATTTTTTAAAAAATTTTCCCACACACCCCACCGCTACTGGGGGGTATTCCATGCCCCCAGACCCCCCGATATGCCCCTCCCATATTAATATGTCCCGGTTTCAGTAACCAAAAATATGGCAGGCCTATATATATATACGAATTTACAAAGCTTCTTAGTTATGGCTTTTAATGAGAAATATGAAGGATTAAATGAATAAAATTTCCACATTGAAGATCAATGGAATTTTTTTGATCTACAAAAATATGAATATTGAAAAATGCAGGTAAAGTTTTCTGGAAATTTTACTTGAAAAAAATACTTAGTATGTTTCCTGTCTAAAAAAACGATAAAAGCAAAACAAAACAAGAACAAAGTCCTAACTATATATCTGTTGCAAAAATAAACGCACAGCAGAATTTTAACAATTATTAAAATGCCATTTTAATATTCTGACAAATCTCTCTTGTAGAACAATCGATATAAGAAAAACCCTTTTCCAGGAATAATAAAATGCTTGTTTCAATGATAACTCAAAGTGAAACATCGGAAACTGTTAAGTATGGGTTTTTATTCATAAATTAATTCAAAATAGTTTTAAATAAATTGTTGAAATTAACATATTTTTCTGTTTAAAATATGACACTCGAAATGTCGAAATGAAAAACAAGTTTCCTATTTGATCACAGATGAAGTTGACTTCCCACGAAATGTTTAATCAAATAATATTTTCAGCAATTAAATATGTCAAATATTTCCATTGGCTTTTTTCTCAGATCGACTAAATTAATTCACAACTTGATAATTTAAAAATGGAAATTAGATTTAGGAAAAAATTAAATCTTTCTTTTTTGAAAACATCTCTCAAATCCTCCGCATAGAATTCATTCTAGCATGAGAAATTATAATCTTTCCAAGTATTGCAAAATTTTGAAGTGATGAATAATTGATTTCGCGGAACATCATTTTTTACGTTTTGCAACATCGTTCATTCATTTTAAATCCATAAATATTCCTGTTTTTTGCTTGAACTCATCAGATCAGGAGAGAGGAGGAGGAATTTTTTTTCACAAAAAGGGAGGATGTGTTTCTAAGAACGAACTAATATTTACTTTTGATGTATTTTTCGACTTGGGAATGTTTCAGGTTTTAAAGTGGCTTTATGTAAGATTGATTATTATTCATCAACTCATTGTTGATATTTTTACATTAATAATCATGATGAAAAAGTAAAATTTTATCTAACTCGGTTGCTGTCAGGATGATACTAAAATAACAAAGCATATACATTAATGTTGTAAAATTTTCAAAAGGCAAATGGTATTTAAGATACAAGCACACACATATTTGTATGTACACACACACACACATATCGTTATATATACAGGGCGCACTGACGGGGGGACCAGGTGGGACCAACAACATCTTTCCCCCTCCGCCCCAGAAGGCATTGGATATCCGGTGCTCGACCAATTTTGTTAAATATCTTGAACCCGATCCTGTCACTACACGAAAAATCCAGTTATCCGGCATGTAAAATTTGATTTTTATGCATAGAATTTAGTTTTCAAACACCAGAGCCGAATATTCGGAACGGATAAGTCATCGAGAGACACGGGATATCCAGTATCCGGGTAATCAAAATCCGGCTTATCTCCCTTATTTTGATCTTGATCCCTTCACCCATTGTATTATGTATGTATCTATAATTGGGGTGGGTAATAAGGATACAGGTAAAAAGGAGAAAGAATGTAAGGTAGCAAGGTTGAGAAAATACTAAGAAAAAATTAGGCATAAAAAGTGAAAAATGAACATTTGTATGCCTTTCACTTAAGCTGCATAAGAAAAAAATGATGCGAAATAATAGAAAACGTATGTGGACGATGTGAAAAATTTATTCGTTAAATTTTTCACTTATTAAAAAAAAAAATCTAGCATTTCTTCATTCAAACAGTGCTCCGAATTTTTTAGTGTATTAAAATTTTCGCAACCCGCTGCAGTACCGGTTACTGTTCATCTTCTGTTTTTCAATTATTGAAATATTTTCTGACACGCAGAATGGACACTGCATGAAAGGACTTTTATTACTCAAACCCACAATTTCCAGAAAAAAAAAAAACTCCGGCTGCGGTAGTGACACACATACAAGTATTCTAAATACTATTCATACAAATACAGTTTTAATTTAGGTATATAAATTGCGTTTATACTCATAAAAAAAGCATGAAACAGTTCTTACAATCGTACGAATAGAGTTCTATTTTTGTTTTTATTAGTGTATTTTATATATTTATTTATTTAGTGTTACTATTTGTTTGCAGTTCTGCCATAAACGTCAGGAATATATTAGAAACTCCAGTGGGGTGAAAACCAATCTTTTACTCCAATCAAGTTAAATTTCCAAATTCGGTTTTTGGAGAAGGAGTTTTTGTTTTTCTGAAGTATGCGATAAGCAGCAGAACTGCCAAAACTATCTTTCGCTCTAACGAAACAAACCACTAAACCCTTCCACATCGATCATGTATTCATCGACTCAATTTACAAATTACTGTTAATTTTTAAGCGAACACGGTATACAGAAAATATCATCATTGTATTTATTAATGTAAATAATGCGTTCATATTTTTGGGCGCATTATTTGCGTTAACAAAAAACATGAAATTAGTGGGATATTACGTGAAGTTTTCATCCCCATATTTTGCGTCAGGAAGTTTACTACACTTATTTTTTTATATTGAAATGATGTGCTGCATAATATTAAATCGCCAAAACTGTTTTAAGTTGCATGGTTTTATTTAAATTCAAAACATCGTTGCATTATCCAAACAAAACTATTGTTGCCAAACGGCAAATGATAATGCTGATAATTTCCTCAGAGCCAAAATTATTAATTAATTATTAATTTATCCTAATTAACGTTATAATAAATTATAAAATGGATGGATTATTGTATTGTCATCGAAGATAAGCTTGTGTGCAAAATTTGAAGATAATTTATGCAATAATAGTTGTCGAAAACCGCCTTACAAAATTCCGCCACAAGTCAAGTTAAATAAAACCATGTAAAAATTTACAATTGATTCTATTCAAACGAAACAACACACCTTCGTTATCCCGGCTCTATGCGCAACGCATTTCCTAGAATTCACGTGTGTAAAAAATTATTGATTTTAATTTAACTAAACAATTCTCTATCATTTCGCTGATTACACTGTTGTAAATTTGCATTCGGAAGATCTCTGCAAGGACATCTCATTTCCATACTTGATTTTTTGATTTGAACAATTTTGAACAGTTCAAAAAATCTTACCATTAGCACCGATGAGGAAATATGAAGAAAAGTAAATAAACCCTGGAATTAAGATTCAAGTTCCTTCAGGTGTATACGGGAAAGGAGGCTCGTATAGTTCTAGACGGAACTTCTTGTTATCCTATGTTTCCGTAAAAGTCGATAATAACAACAGTAATAATAATAATAATAGTTACAACAATAATAACCGTGGGAAAAGACTTAGTATTTCCATTTTTAGATTTGAACAATTATTTGTTCAACTTTCATTATCTCAAAAAAAAAAAAAAAAAAATGTATCATTAGATTCTAAAGGTAAACTTAAATTCGAACCTAATAAGCAGATTTGCTGCAACCTTTTTTTTTCTTTTCCTTTTTTTTTTTTTTTTGAAGAAGCTCTCGACATAAAATATTCAAAATATTTTCTGATTTGTTTTTTTACAGAATTTCGGTATTTTCAAAAATACTTAGTATTAGTGACTACAGGGGAAATTCAAACTTTACTTCATTTAACATCTACATATTTTAAAAATTATTTTGAATTGAAGAGTAGTTATTAACAAACGAAATGTGTTGGAATTTCGAAGTAATACAAACGATTTTTGTTGCCAAATCTCAATGTATAAAATTGGTAGTAGGATTACCATCCTTACTTTTATTTTATTTTCATTCTTTCTTTTTTTTTTTTTTTGGTAACGAAAAAATTGAACTTTATTTTGCTAACGAAGAATTTTTCCGTAAACTTAAATTCACGAACATAAGAGTTTAAATAAGTAAATTTAAAGCACTATTTTTCAAACGAAGAAGCTGCAAAATATTTTATTTTTGATACCAGCAATTATTGAGCTGTAGATATTTCATTTTTCTTTGAATATTTAATATCATTATCATTATTACTATTATTATTGATTTTTTTATATTTTGATTACGAACAATCAGTAAAAGAATTTGGTCGTTTATGGTACCTCCGCTGCACCTTAAATGTCCGACCATCTTGTGTACTTACGTAAAAGAGACCGAGCAGGATCGGTGAGCGAATTTACGTGAAATTATGGTTGTTTGCGAATGTAGAAACGATTCAGCTGTTTAACTAAGTAATTTTATAGCTCTTTGTTTTTAAGAAAAGAGCTTTAATAAAGTGATTTTATACATATACTCGTATATACAAAAAAGTCAAAAAATCACACACACACATAAAGAGAGAGAGAAAATTCTATCAGTAAAAGAATGCAACAACCTACAAGAACATTTTCTTTCTTCTTAATAATCATAATAAAAACAAAACCACACAACAGAAAAATTATTCTTTGAATTTTAAAACTACAACGGCGAAGCAAAAAAAAAAGTAATACAAAAATAAAATAAAATAAAAATACCTCGAATAACCAAAATGAGGCTGTTTATTCCATCATGACCGAAACACATTTAGAGCGCCAAATTTGGCGAAAACTTTCCTTCATCCGCTCCAACAACCCTTCACACTGGAACGAACCATGTGCTTTTCCAGAAAAACAGGGTTGTATTCGGCCAGTGCCTTCAGTAGTAACTCGAACACAGAGGTGGCAAGATAAGTTGTGAATTTTTGTCTGCAATTCTGACAGGCGTTCTTACGTAACCGATAGTGGGATTGTTTGAAAATCTCTAGTTGCAACCAGCGTGCAATTGCACGCCGCGATGTTTTTCCGAATTGAAAAGATGAAATTTAAAAGTACATTTCATTAAATGCTTGTGAATTTTGAAATATTCGAGGAAAAGTTGGGTTTTTGGAATATTAATATATTTTTCACTGCCTCGAAGTTTTGCGGAAAATAGTCTTTTGATTGTTAAATTTAGAGAATTAGTGGTACAAAATGCCGAGGATTATTACACAGTGTGTGCTAGTCATTGCCTTTTCAGGTAAGATCTATTTTTTATGTGTTATTGTAATACTTGCATTTCAAAAGAAAACCAGAAAAAGTACAATTTTATTTTTCCAACAATCGTATTACTTGACAAGCATCAAATTCCAGAAAATATTCTGAGCTTTTAACTCAAAAAATTTAAATTTTGAATCAAACATTTCATGATAGAAAATATAAGGCAACACAATGAAGCGTGCTGGGGAGGGGGGGGGGGAGGTGATTAAGTAACATTCAGAATTCCGTGTGAATCAAAAAGCAAACGTTATTTTTGCGCACATCCAAAAGTCGGAGGCGTTATTGCACTACGCTTTTCACTTATCGTGGTGCCGTTGAAATACGCCAAAGTAATGGAAATTTCAGATAATACCTTTCTCAATTAAAATGCTCAAACTAACAAAAAGAATTTTGAGTACATTATTTTCGAAGCTTCTCTCTCCATAATAAAATAATATTAAACGTGGCGCAAAACGTTCTTGAAGCAATGCTTCGAATCTTTTCTTCGATATTGTCAAACCTAAACCGACTCTAAATGCTCCGGGCGCGCCTAATGTAAAAACGTAAACTAATAAGTTAATAAATCATTAGATAAATCAGCAAGGAGCTCATATCTGCGAGTGAACTTAACACTTCTTTCCCAACTATGCTCTTTCATGTTGAGCGTTTAGATGAACTATTTACGTTAAAATAGGCTATCTGCAGTAATTTATTAGCGAGTTGTTCTTTACATACGTGAATTATTAGTTTCATTAAATTTTCTAAGTTTTAATTTCATCCATTAAATACTTGCAAACGCGCGTTGGAACTAAAACAATATTTTTGTCTCTTCTTATTTTTAAACTTTTTTATTGTTTCATGGTTATTTTGCAAGAATCATCGTAAAGGATTTTAGTGGAAAGGGGATGGGATTCCTTATGACGTTAGTTTAAAATGTTTCTTGTAATTTGCATCATTACATTTGTATCATATTCGTATTAGTTATGTTCTTATATTACATTTTCAATGCATGTACTTTCAATGTAATTGTTACAAGTGTATTTCTCCATGGCATTTTTATTTAAATACGGAGATAATTTTAATCTCTGCTTGCGTTTGAAATAGCAAGTCGAGCAGCCAACGCGTTATTGGACACTAAATTCAAGACGATAGTCTTTAAAAATATCCATTAGAATAAGGGGGGAAACTCCCTAAAAATCATCATTATAATTAAAAAACCAGTACGTAAAAATCCTCATAACATTGAATCCCATAGTTCCTTAATAAACGTTTACAGTCCTTAAAATCCGGTTTTGAATAAAAAATAAGGCCCCCCTCAAATCCCCCATCAGAAGAATCACAAATCCTAAAAAACCCTATAAAATGTTTTTTTTCTTCTTTCTAATGGGCTGCTGTAGGCTTCTGCAGATTTCAGACCTAGTGCAGGGATTGGTTTTAACTCTTTCGGGGATAGATAGCACCACATTGAGTAGTCCCATCGCAAGAAATTTATTTTGACGCCCAGTTTCTTCACCTGAAAGGTGGGAGTACCTGGGCTCTGTTGATGTGAAATTGCTCTAGGGATTTAATTTAGCCGAGGGGGAGTGGTTCAAGCCAAATAGACACTCAAGGGATCTTTAGATGTCGTAAAATCGCACACCGTGGGCGTAGATGCTTTTCTGCACCTTGAAATTCCACCGATAAGGCCAGGTTTGAACCCGCTAGCTTGGGCATACGAGGCCCAAGCTAGCGGATTCTAACTTATTGTACCTACATGTAGTACCTAATATTACGGCAGTAGGTAATGTAGTACCTTATTATTATGTAGTACCAATACTTATCGGCTTATTGTATTACCTACATGTAGTACCTAAAAATCAAATCAAATTAGCAATTTTATTGAAGAAATCTCGATATTCATTCCCCAAAAAAGAAAAATAATAATTAAAACCAAGACAAAGTTCAAAAGCGTACATAAAGTCGATTTTCCATAATTTCATAAATGACCTTTTTAAACACTAAATTGTGTCGCAGTTGGAACCAGTTATTAGCTATAAATAAATCTTAAGTTTAAAGAACTGTTGAATAGTAATTAGCAAATTGAAAATCGTAGAGTATGGGCAGATCTATCAGATGTTAAGGTTGTATGCACAAAATATTTAGATCACCATTATGATGAAAATACATTTTCTAACTAAATGTGCCAGTCTTCATTTTTCGAGTCTATTATAAAATAACCGAAAAATCATATTTAGTCTAGGTTTTCCTTCAAGGGAGACACATATTTCAAAGATATTTTTTGGGGCATAAGGAGTTGCTCTCCCTCCTTTTTGCTGTTACAGGGATGAGTTGTGAAATATTTTTCGATTATTTCTTTTACGTTTAGAAGCAAATAATTTTATACCCTACGTGTAAAATAACCACCTACTTCTACGCTACTTTTTTGAGGCACCTATCTCGGTTGTACATTTACCTCAAAAGTCCCTATCAACGTAATATAAAAGTTAATTACTTTTATTCATTAACTATTATTTCAAGGTTATCTTAGCTATAAGGTCGGTAAAAAAAGATTTTCCCTGTGTGTGTTTTCCCCCCGCATTGTTCCCAAAACTTGTTTTTTAAAATTAACTCTCTTGCAAAATGCGGTACTTACAGAGTCTAACGTGCCAAGCTCGCCAGCAGAGATTAACATCCCCAAATCAAATGTAAGTAGTGTTTGTATAACAAAACTATTTATTGAATTTCAATATGAGGAGCTTATTCTGTCATATTAAAAAACTCTACAATTCGGAGTCATGTATCTAATCATGGTCTTTTAACCTGTAAGCTCACAAAACGGAGATATACTTGCTTCAACGTAGGAACATTTTAATGAAATTAAATAGGTTCTTTTAAAGCTGTCGGTCCGTTGACTCGAAGTGTAAATGATATGACTGTATCTTTTATTTCGATTATGCATACAGCTTTTAGCATGTGTAAAGGTGATTCTGTTCTGATATATATTTTTTAAAGTAATCATTGAGTAAAATACGAAAGCTGCAATTTTGCTCAAGTTTCCCTGTAGGATAATAAATTTCTTCCTGATTTAAAAAAGAGATTATTGCTAAGGATTAACTGTAACTATGGTGGAAAAGCTGAACATTTCCCTGTTAATAAAACGCGACTTTTCTGTTGAACGCCAATTTTTGTTTCCGTAAATATTGAACATTTGAAAAGAAAACTTCTTCAAAGCAATAGTGGTTTCGAAAATTGTCGAAATCATTTGCCAGTAGCAATTCGAAAGTCTATTGAAAATAACTGTAATCGAATTTCCCAATACTTTCCCAACTACCATTCCACTTAGCAGGGGTTTCAAGGAAACAATAAGGGATTTAAGAACAAATTGATTCGCTTCTTTTCCTTATATTTTTGTGCCCTACGTTTGGTCGAAAATATAAAAAATCAATGTTGCACCTCCCTCAAAAAGCTAGTTTACTTTCTCTCTATGTGTAATATATATAAAGTGGTGGGCAAAATTGTGGTCACTTTTGGAATTAAAAAAAAAAAAAAAAAAACTTGGTATGCTTATAGAAAATGTTACGCTCCACAAAATACACAAACTGGTATGCATCTCTTTAGAAAAAACTTAATACTAAATTCAATACAAAAAAATAAAATTCAAATATTTGCAATACAAAAAAGCTCTAGAATTTTAATCTAAAAAGGAAACACACGTAGAAAGTGGTTTGTAATGTTTAATGTTCCTGACTAATTACTTGTGACCAATGTTCTTGTTCTTGAAGCCAATCATATGACAGCAGAAACAGACATTATGTTTACAGCTGGATTAAGTCATTATTGTGCTTTGTTCGGCAGTAGGAAGACATTTTCTTATACAATCAAATTACAAGTAGATATTTTTGTAAAAAATGCAATATTTAGTCAGGAAGCAATGACATCGAATAAAAGCGTAGAATGGATTAAGAGATGTATTATTGTGAAGAGAAAGTGGTTTCTATAAGCATATAGAGTTAAAAAACATAAAAAATTGCAAATTCTCCACTATTTCGGCCACTACTGTAAATATATATATATATACATACATACAGGGGTCGATCCAGCATTTTTTGAACAAGGGCCGTTTTTTGTGAATTTTAAAAACATTTTTGTGAAAAATCAAATATTTCTGTGAAAATTCAAAATTTAAACATATAATTATTTTTTGCCTTTTCTTTCATAAATAATTGTGTAAAAAGTAAGATTTCGTATCTCGGAATTTTGGGAAGGGTCCGTTTTGATTGACTGTAATTTGGTGAAGGGTCCGAAAACGTATCTAAATTTCCTCTGGCTCGACCCCTAATATATATATATATATATATATAATTACAGTTTTGAAGTATAAAAAGTTGTAGCTGTCATGACACGACTTAATTTTTAATTACTTTAATTAGCAGAAAATATTTTCAGCTTTCAACTAAAGTAAAATATGTCTTGGCGCATCTTAGTGAAAAGTCAGAAAAATTCTCATTTCATTACTACGTTTGATTGTTATCAAAGCTTTAGTTTATCTGCTACATATTTGTACTGAAGTGTTTTAAACCCAAGTGATGACAGCTCCAAGGCAAAAAAAAAAGGAGTTCGGGATTGTTCCAGAAAAATGCAAATAGTATGAGAATAGTAGCAATAAATTCCGGCGGAGAACGGGAAAGGAATTTTAGGTTTCAAGTAACTCATTAATACATATTGCTACATCAAAGTATTTTAACCTTAGATCTGAGTTAATGTAAGCTGTAATTGTTTAAGACAGAGATGAAACTTTCAATGTAATCCCAAGAATGAGATAATTTTAGAGTGAATAATTGACAATAAATTGTTAGTGAATTAAAGGAGATCAGCTGGAGGGAAAGAATATTTATCTCCGCAAGAAAAGGAACTTTTCTTTGTCAAAAGCTAACATTAAAGAGGCGATTTGATTTTTATATATCTATAATTAAAAAATATATATTTACGGTGTTATAAAAATACTAGTAAGCCATCATACGAAATGACGCTGTTCTAGATATTATAAATTGTAATTAAAATGATTTGGTGCAAAGGTGTCTGCTTATTCAAACTGAATTACCCAGGTCAGGCGGCGAGGACGCCCCTTCGCTTACTGCCCCACAGTACTATATAGTTATTTACTATATAATCAAATTGTTTGTGAAAAATATATATTTACCATCCACAGAACTTATTGAAAATTTTATTATGCTTTTCAAAACAAAAGATTTAACGAAACTGGGCAAAAAGAGCGCTACCACTATAATAAGAAAAAGAAAAAATGAGCAGACGATAAAGAAATAAATTAAAAAGAAAGAAAGAATTATATTAAACTCGCGAATATATTCATTTTTAACGAAGGATTGCAAATCCAGCGAAGCCTTACTCAATATGCTAGATAAACGTTTTGATTATTATTAGTATATTTGTTATACATTTGTTACAATAACAATGGCAACTGCATTGATTTGTTTGTTCACACGGCAACTGTAATTATACTGTTGGAAACGACGGCAACAATGCAAAAGTAAAATAAAGCGGGTCAAAAAAATCATTGAAAAATTTAAAAAAATTAATCAAAAAAAAAACTTATTGAGTCACAACTTTTATTTTTGCAGCGATCAGTTTCTCAGGTCGTAAACATTAACCGTGCCGAATGTGGTCCCGATGGGTAAAACGGCCTGGGATTCTATAGCGGGCAGACAGAGAGAATAAGCCGCTTATATATAAGAAGATATATTGAATGACCTGTAAATAATTGGATTTTTTTATAATTATGCTAATTAATGTTCTTCTCGATTTCTGCCAAAACTAATCAATTAAACTTTTTTCAACATCTTATCGCTCGTATTGAGATCATTTTGAAAATTGAAAGGAATGCACATATTGTCAATAATACTTCCTTTTCAAGACATTTCTATTTACAAGCAGTTTTATAAGTATAAAAGTAATAAGCCAAAAAAGATATAAAAATATTTTATGCGTTCCTGTAGCGGCTCGACTGAAAGGTTTCCAGAAAATTTTTGAAGATAGTAATCCTGTGAATCTGTATTAACGTGAGCTGCAATAGACAGAGATGAAACTTGCAATAGTAGCTCAAAAGAAGGATTATTTTAGAATGAATGATTGACAATATTTTTGTTTCTCGTATTGTACGAGAAAAAAACAAGAGAATTACTAACCAGTTCCTCGCCGTGGGCAAAGGTAATTTAGTATAGTTTCACAACCATTTCGTCTCATATCTCACAGAAACGTCTGTTGAGCTGGTATACGGAAGGGCTACTGCCCGATGTTTTAATCTCTATGATTTAAGCTGAGTTCAGAAACAGTATAGTATCAATATAGGCTGTTTTGGTATTACAACTGAGTGTTGAAAAATATGTGTTTAATTATTAAATACACATACAGTATGATTTATAAGAAAAGAGTGCTCACCTGGGGCATGGTGCAGACTGCGCTGTTGAAGTATTTAGGGGGATAGTTTCTAGGGGCTTTGTCGGACTGTTTCGCCAATTTTGGGGGGTCATCGTTTTTGGGGATTCCTTAGTCTTTGAGGGGCTGCGCCCTCTTTCTGTGGGGATGGGGTGCAGTCCTGTACAAATACTAATTCAAATAAGACGTGTATCTAAAACAACAGACACGGTACTGTCTCTGATTAAGTATTCTGAAAGTTACGCTATATGGTAAATAAGAAATAACGTCTTCAAACTATTAAGATAACTTTTAAACCATCCCTTAAAACTTGACATATATACTTCTAAAAAATCTTTTGGTTGATAGTGGAGTATGATTTATAAGCCAAGAGTGCTCACCTGGGGCATGGTGTAGACTGCGCTATTGAAGTATTTAGGGGGATAGTTTCTAGGGGCTTGGTCGGACTGTTTGGCCAATTTTGGGGGGGTCATCGTTTTTGGGGATTCCTTAGTCTTTGAGGGGCTGCGCCCTCTTTCTGTGGGGATGGGGTGCAGTCCTGTACAAATACTAATTCAAATAAGACGTTTATCTAAAACAACAGACACGGTACTGTCTCTGATTAAGTATTCTGAAAGTTACGCTATATGGAAAATAAGAAATAAAGTCTTCAAACTATTAAGATAACTTTTAAACCATCCCTTAAAACTTGACATATATACTTCTAAAAAATCTTTTGGTTGATATTAGAGAAATTTTAATATTGCATAATTTGTCTGAATTGAAACATTACTATCATTCGTTTACTATTACCACCGAAAAAGGTACTACATAGTCCCCCAGCAGAGCCTTAGGGAAATAATTATTTGAGGGACAACTCTAAAATTGTTAAGAATTGTGTCTAATGAGCTGCTCACCTCTGCAATTAGTTTAAATTTTTGCAACCACTTCAAAACCTTCTTTTTAGCCCAAGCATTAAAAAAACTGGTTTGTTATTTGTTACAATTTTCTTCAACTTTTATTTATGCCGATGAATTGATAAAAAATAAACAAATAAACCCCATAATTGCGCGAACGAAAAATGTCATCGCCATTTTCGAGTTCAAGGAAAAAGAAAATTCTTTCATCCGTAGATGAAATATCGGTTTTCCCTTTCTGTTAAACGGATCTATGAATAAACAATAAAAAGGGAAAATAGAGTATCGTGTTTCGAAACTAATAATTTATCACTGAATGAAAGAAAAGGTTCACTACAAGCATGTGTGAAACTTGGTACTTCCTTTTTGTACGCGTTACCGCTTAGTTACTCACTCGTAAAGAATCGTTTTCGGAAGAGCATTGGAAAATGGGAGGAAATTTGTCGCATTTGCATACACGATGAGTTTTAAGCATGCAAAATTGCTTTGAATATTTATGATGAGACGTTATTGAGAAACTCGTAATATGACGAGTATTTTAATCCTTTGAATTTGATAAAGATTACAACATTCTAGGAGGGATTTTATTGTTTCTTTTTCTTCGGAAGTACTAATTTGAATATTTCACGCATTCACGTAGCTGATTATTTTAAATGTGTATTATATAATCAAATTTCGGCATTCTTAGTATTCTCTAGTGTGATTCAGGTTATAAGAACTTTTATTTTTAATAAATTCGGTTTTGAATACGCATTAAAAATGTTTTTTAGTTCCAGTTTTTAATTTTACAATTAAGGATTTCGTTAAAAAACATCCAAATTTTGAAATCTTTTAAGCTTATTCGAAAACTTTTCTCTTGTTTTTTACAGGTCTGCGCCAAGCCTGCTCGATGCCGTTGTTCTAATTCCTGTTGAATGCCTTTTGTAGGGTTGAAAAAAAAATCGTTTTCTTGCGTTTTATTGGGGTTTAAGCGAGGGTTTTTAAGGGGGGGGGGAACCTTTTGATTCGGCGACCTGGAGCGTTTTTAATACGACGCAGTCCTGCACCGCAAAAACTTGCACACTTCTTACTGTAAGTAGTGAAATTTATTATTGAAACCCACTCCTCCCCAATCCTGTGTAAAACGTCGTACATGGTCAAGTTATCTAGTATTTACTACAAAGATTGACTTTGATAAGGTGGCATTATTTGTAATAGAAATGTATTAATAGCAGCTTTAAGGGGCAAAAGTTAAGTAGCAATTGTGTATTTTTCTCCCCTGACTTATTTTTGCTCTTTTTTCATTTTAGAAAAATAGTCATCTGCTTGGAATTACATGATTATATGACGCAAATAAATATCTTGAGCTATTATAAACTTTATTCCCATGTAAATAGCTTTCAATTGTTCTATCACTCATTCATTGAATATTTAAGTTCATCCACCGTTACTAATTCCTATCCTTCTAACAACCTTCAAATTTGCCTCTGAATGAGCTGCTGATTGCCTCATGGAACTTTCATTACTTTGCCGCTTAGGCACAAAAGAGCCTCATCTTGTTCCAGCATCCATACAGACGCCGCCTCCACAGATCCTCTCTTGATTGCCGACTAAGCCAAGAATAAAGACCTTTCTTTGTCCGAGATCTTAGTGCCAGGGCACAATGAGGTTTAATGCCTGACATATAAAGTGGACTGCCCGTCAATTCTACTCTGGAATGTGGATTAGCGTGAAATTAAGAAACGGGAGCCGGTTGTATTTCGAGCGGTTTCTGAATCTCGGATTAATTCTTACTCAAAAAAATTTTGCTTCGTCGCTAGAATATGCATAATTTCCTTGAAAATTAATTTGAATTTTGAGCGATTTTCATCTCACGTTTCTGACACAATTAAGACCCAGGAAGAGAGCCTTGCAGATAGGCTTGCCTTATTTTTCAAATATGCTTAATAGCGAATATATATTGAATTTTGAAATTTTCATCGCATAAGTGAAAACTGAATATTTAGTAAGAAATTAAGAAACATCGACAAAATTTTGGATATATTTTCAAGTAACTAACTGAAAAATGTAGTGTGTGTGTGATAGTCTTATGTTACAAATATTGAAAATTATGGTTTCGTTTTGTATTTTTTCTCAATGTTTAAAATTATTACCATTTTTTATTTTATTTAGGAGAAAAATGTATATTCTTTAAAATTTCTTAACTGCCATTTGTTTTGCTCTTTTCAATACTTTTAAACATTGACTTACGTTGTATATACAGAAACAGTTAATTTTTGGTCGGATAACACAACATATGCACTTTTTTTACATATAGGTGTACACTAGAAATACAAAGAATGTTACTTATGATCCGTTTTTGAAACACAATTTGGATTTGATGTCATGTAAACTCTCCAAACCTAATAACAGTAATAATAATAAACACTTAATATTTTAACCTCGAGTATAACCGCACAGTACAAAACAAACAAAATAAATAGGAAAATAGACAATCATAATTGGTGTTTAGAGGTTGATAGAATTACATCAAAACACTAGTATGTTTCTGAAACATTTTAAATATTTCCAAGTGTTGTTTTATTCTGGAAAAAAAACGTATTCTTAATCTATTCAAAACTTTGTTTTATTTGTAAGTAAAATTTTGTTGTAAACAAGCTAATTACAAATAGAAAATATGCATTATGGTTTATAAATTGCGAATGGTTCCTTTATGCCTACTGCGATATTGAACGAAAGGTTTCAAAAGAAAGTAGCATAGTTTTTAATTTAAGTTCAAAATTGTGTAAATCATAAACCTTATTGAAAATTTTAAATCCCCTTCTTGCCGACCTCATAGTCAAAGAAATGGAACTTAGCAAGGTACACAATTACTTTTATATATATATATATATATATGTCTTCCGAAGTAATTATACGCTAATAAGAGCAAAACCCCGGTATCTACAATATGCTGTGCAGATTGTATTTTGAAATTATTGCCAAATTTTCTAGCTTTCTTTTACGATATATTTCTATGTGATGCTAAGATCAGTTCTGTTTCACTGTTTTTATTACTTTGAGGTAAAATATACTTTGCAATAAGTTTCAACATTGTTTTTTAACTTGTTAGTTGAGCTTTTATATAAATCTCTCTGACTTAGTAAAGTTTTAGTTTTTCCCCCTTCGTTCGAGGGGGGTGAAATTTCATTTGCACTTCACGTGAAAAGCAACATGTACAGGGATCGCACCTGAGGAAATTCAGATCCTCAGGTGCTTTCGTTTTCGGACTTTTCACAAAATTCCAATGGATCAAAGCGGACCCTTCGCAAAATTCCAATCAATCAAAACGGACCTTTCACAAAATTCTGAGCTACCAAATCGAACTTTTCACAGAATTATGTATTAAATAAGCAACAAGTAATGTTTTTTTTATTACTAATATGCTTAAATATTGAATTTTCGACAAAAATATTTAATGTTTCACAAAAATCTTTTTGTAATTCACAAGACCAGGATCCTGTTAAAAATGCTGGATCGACCTCTGAGATATGAAAATATGTTATTTTCTTAACTTGCTTCCTAAAGTTTGATGCTTTTTTTTTTGCTAAAGAGTGGAGATAAATTTGCATAGATTTTACTTGCATACATCTTCCTTACGCTCAATTGGGATAAAATAACAGCTTAAACTAATTAAGGGCAGCCATTTTTTTAGAGCACTGTGGAGGAAACACACACAAGAAAAATTTACTCAGAATATGAAAACCATTATCTGTTAAAATCTTATATCAATTACTTGAAACTGATAGCCTAATCGGGTAGCTTCGATGTTTTTCACTTCATTTTTTTCGCATCAGTCCTAGCTAAATTAGACAAACACGCTCTCAAGTTCCACTCCATTTAGCGCAGACAAGTTTGACACCGAAAATTCTTTGAACAACTCTACTTTTTCTACATTATCCTTAACAAGTTACGGTTACCGTGTAATACCAAAAAAAAGAAAGAAAAATATTTTCTTTCCTTATCCTTTCAGCGCTTGTTGATCGAAGGGGCGGAAGTACTTCAAGTGTTACATCTCAGCCGATACTTGAGCAAGGTGTTTCAGGTGTTCTGCATCACTTGAGGGGAAAATAGTGGGAAAGGAAAATTATTTTTAGTCATAAGAAAAGTCTTAAAAAGTTTTTTATTTTAATTTCATGGATAATTTGCATCAATATCGTACTACTGATAGTAAAAATATCTTTCTGTAATTATCTTTCCGAGTAAGAGAAAAAAATATATAGTTAAGCTTTCGATGATGAAATAAATTTATAAAATATTCGTGGGATAAGTCCAGATGTATCAAGAAAACATGCACAAATGTAGTTAAAATACGTTATGAAAACGTTAAAACAGTGTTATTGAAAATTGTTAAAAACGGACATTGATGTCTAAAAAAGGCTTTTATTTTTCAAGTTGGTCGTTGCTACAAAAGTATTGTGCGATATGTTTAAGCACGCACATTCGTAAACCCTCGTATAGATTTATAGAATTTTAAATATTTTCTTCTGAAGCATAAAAATTTATAATTGACAGTTTAAACCTAATTGTTCGCTCTCGTTATTAAATGCTTCAAGTGATTATGTATTAGGGCGGAGCATAAGAAACATTTTTTTTTTTTTTTGAACATTTTGTGATAGTGCCAAACAGTTAGAAGAACGTATGAGAAACATAAATAAAAATTCAAACATTAATCCATAAATATCTTCTGGTTCAATGTAGACATCCATTATGAGTTTATTTTCAAATTAATTGAAACGTATATTTTTAAATACACATTTTTGTACCACTTTTCATTTTGCTTTTAACACATCCAAAAGTCCAAACGAGTCAGATTTCCGAAAATACTGTCCCATTAGTCATTAAAATATGCAGATTAAGTTTTTCAAGAAACGTAGTTGTCAAAAATAAATTACATTAAAAAAGGAAAACATGATGCTCTTAGCAAGTATATGATGCAAAAACTATGCTGCATACAATATGTTTAGAACGTATTCTTAGCATTTCCGAACGAAATGTATTTACCTATCTTTCAAGAGAATTTTTCCATCTGCATAAGAAAACGAATAGAAATTTCTTGCAAAAGCTTTTTAAATCCTATTTTATATCGGAATCGTATGACATTGCGAGCTTGTCTAGCAAGAGGATAAGCTTTCAGAGAATTAAACGAAAATTCGAATTGCAGAGAAAAGAATATTTAGCTCATCTCTCTTCCTAGAAAAAACAAACACGGGCGCTCAGGAGTTTAGACAAATATTTGATGAGCAAAATATGTTTTTTTTTTCCTGCTTTTGAACTCTGGAACGCATTAATTTGCTTTCAAAATATTTTCTTGGTACTTGTGAGAAGAAAAGATGTTTTGAAAACTTTTTATCGAGTATTTTTTAATAACGACGCTGTCATACATTTTTTAGTTGAAAAAAAGCTTTTTTTTTTAAGTTCGGATAATTTCAAGATGAAACGGGAGATTAAATTTCTTGCACGCTTACACCTTAAAAGTAAATTTAAATCATAAATTTGGTGAATTTTTAGTGAATAGATATCAAAGTTTCTGAATGTTATTGATTCATAATTTCAAACATATTTATATTTTTTAAATTTAGATATTTTAATAATTTATGAATGCCTTTAACGTATTCGTTTTGCACATTGGTGCAAAAAGGGGACTCGCCCCTCCAGAAGGCGAAATATGAACCAACCTTCCGTTCAAGTTAGGAAAGCTATTTTCGTTCCTTCTTAATCCCAAATTTGCTGTTTTTATTTTTTTATCTACGAATTTGGACTTTGGGGTACGTTGGCAGTTCACTATTATTTTTACATGCTCTTTCGCAAATCCTTTTCCCGACTGTTTCTATTTTATTTTTTTTTTTAAAAAAAAAACCTTTTAATTAAAATTAATTTTTAAATAAGGTAGTAAACCTTAAAGTTGACCACGTTAGTAAGTTGACCACTTTAGTAAGTTGACCACTTTAGTAAGTTGACCACTTTAGTAAGTTGACCACTTTAGTAAGTTGACCACCTTTAGTAAGTTGCCCAAAAACCGTAGTAAGTTGACCACCGTAGTAAGTTGACCACCGTAGTAAGTTGACCACAGTAATAAAGTTTACAACCTTTGTTTGTTGACTACTTTTGTCAGGAACGGAATGAGCCCTTCACCCTCTACCTCACCCTATATAAGGGTTTACAACCTGTCGAAGTTGACCACTTTAAAATGCTGCACCGCAAGTGGTCAACTTACATAAGGGTTTTACTGTATATAAAAGCTGTTTTTAAAAATTGGTTATAAAATGTTATTGAATGTATTTGGTTTTTAGTGTTTTTACAGCTTATTTCCAAGCACGGAGAAAACATATCTGAAACGCGTATATAGCTTCCATCGGAAAAATTTGTTTTCATTAATCGTTGAAAAGGCAAGTTAGTCATTTACAATTTGTTGTACTAAGGATTTTAATTTAACTTCTTCCATTGTGGGGAAAATTTTCTTTTTCTGCAACAGGAAATTTAAAACTTGTGAGAACAGCTTTCACTTTCATAATTAGTGCCAATTGATCATAAATCAGCGGAATTGCATGTCTATATTCAGACGCCGTTTGAGTGCCATGATAGGGATACTAGTACCTACATTTCTAATGATATACATTTGTCTGCATATTTGAATTAGCACATGCGAAAATGCTTTCGAACTTTTAAAATCATGTAAATATATGCAGGATGATGAAGGATTGAAACTCAAAATACGGCATGAAATTTTCGGTTCAATATTGGCATGTTTTCAAGGGGGAAAATGGGGATTTGCTTATTACAAAAATGAAAAAAAAAAAGCAATTACAGTAGAATGTGCTAAAAAGGGACAGTGCAGGAGAATTTTTTTTATCTCCATTTTTACTACTTTAACCGCCATATGCCGAGAGGCGACCGCTAATTTTCACCTATATACTCTAATATATAAGAAATTTTCTCAAGCTGAAAATAACACAACATTCATGGCATTGAAGCATTCCAATTCGTGTTCTCTGGCTTTTGGACATTCATCACACACAATACGCCGCCGCCTACCCAACTCATGTAGTTGAGATACGTAAACGATCGTTTGGTGTTAGGGCAAATTTATCACTAATCGTTGTTTCAACCTAATATTCTCGTCTGCTATTAAATAAAGAGCAATTATAGAAAATTCTTGAAAATATGACGTGTAATCAAAAGCATTTTAAATGTTGGATAAACGTATTTGTATAAATTAATTTACTTGCAACATTTATTCGCTGGAGTCGTGACACGCGAAGAATCTTTCATCACAGCAATTGTCTTTTGACGCACAGAATTTCAGTTCCAACAAACATTTGTTCATCAGTAACGGAAAAGTTGACGCAAAACTTAGAACGCAATGTTATTTTTTTTACTTTGCTCATATTCTTTACTCTTTGAAAAATGGTTTGCTTTTTTTTTTCATCCGCAAAGCATTGATAAAACTTTTGCGTTTTATGTTCTTTTCCTCCATAGAAAGAATACAATGGGGACAAAAGGTATAATTATTCGAAATGTATTCGATAATTTTTTTTTTTGGTTAAAATATGAATGCGACGTTAAAACTATTTCTAAAGGAAAAGATGTATATATACAGTATATACAGCGTCACGTAATACGCCTATTCGAAGAATAATTTCTTTTGTAATTTTAATACCATTTTTATTTCTGATATGTATGTGCATTTCATTATTTGTCTTTTTTTCTTTACAACGGTCTTTTGTTTGTCTCGGCTTTCTCATAACAAATTTTTCTCAGTCTTGGGTTAAGATGTTTTACCAACTTTTAAAGTGGTTTAAGTAATAATTAAATGTCTTACTTTATAACTTTTTGCGCTCTACTGATCTACAAATTGGTATTATAACACAAGTTTTCCTATGCTTGTGAAAACTAAAGATGCTTTTACAGGGTGTGTGTGTTTTTTTAATAATAAATATTTTAAACATATCTTCTTGTAATATTAAAGTTATGTGAAATGTTGATTATATATATATTTCAATTTGATTTATGCTTATTTGTGCGGGAAAAAGGGAGAAATGTAAGAAAACAATGTTCCACTTATTAGCAAAAACAGGAAAAGCAACCAGAACTTTCATGTATTGGCCTACCAAAAAAACTGCTTGTATATATATATTTACATATGAATAATCTAAAATTGGAAATACTGTTAGAGTAGTATTCCGATATTTGTTTTATGTTCGAAATAAAAAAGAAAGAAAAAAAAAATTTTTTTAATCAGTGAAAAAAGAATTGAACATGTTTTTAAAGAGCCCTTTTTTATCTTTTTTAATGTATTTATCAGTTTCCCCCTCATCGCGTGGGATACTCAACTATCCAAACCTCCGGAAGGCAACTGTCTTTAAATGTGACGTGTTGCGCCACAAACTTGTTTATATCCACCAAAAGGGAGGAAAGAAAAATAGCAAAGGAATAAAAATCCTCCTTCATTTCCATTATAAAAGTCTCAAAAGAAAAATACGCCTCTAACGCTGGGCAGCATTTTAACATTTCACCGTTGGAAAAGGTTTTGAAACATTTTGTTGAAGGCGTAAATAAATATAATGTGCATTAGCATAGGTGGTGCATGCTTTGCTCTTATGCAGTTTAAAGCGTCTTAGGACTGAAAAGAAATTGAAATTTTTGGGAAAAGTTTTTCCCGATTTCTGAAATTTTATTTCACGTTGTTTTCTTTATTTATGCTTGCATTCTTTCTTTAAGAATACTCTGAAATGCGAAGCGTAATTTGTTTGGAAAAAATATTTTAAGGCTACACAAATGTATATGCAACTTACTCGAGTACTTTGCGGGTTTAGTAGGTTTTGGAAGGCCCACGAGGCTTGAAACCGTTTGAAGAAAATTATTTTACCCATTTGATACATCTTAGCACAGTACAATATTAAATAAAATTTTCCCGGAAGAATGTGATGAGTTGCAGATGACGATTCGCTCTAAAATAGATTTCAAGTACTGTGGTTGTAAATAAAAAATACTTCCTATTTGCAGTGAAGAATTTCTATTTATATATCATCATTGTATTTGTCAGTTTGCCATAAATGTATCTCTCGCAGTAGTAATTACGAACTCGTATCAAAAGGAGCAATATTTCTTTCGGTCTTTCTACAAACTAAGTTGCCAAAAAAGGAAAAAAAGGATATTCGTTATTTTGAAATATTTCAGTTTTGATGCTGCAGATCTTTTTCCATTTTAAGAAAAAATGGTTGGAAGCAGGATAGCAAGCAGGTACCTGAGGATGACAAATGCTGCCGCGGAACAATAAATTATTGGAAT
The DNA here is from genome assembly GCA_038502835.1 of Octonoba sinensis. NCBI lineage: Eukaryota > Metazoa > Arthropoda > Arachnida > Araneae > Uloboridae > Octonoba > Octonoba sinensis. The sequence goes on along the minus strand of CM076600.1, from coordinate 105,311,019 downwards.
ATATTTACGATGATTTTTTTCTACCAATATATATTGCTGGCACACTATATTGCCTATCAGATCAGTAATTAAAATTTTAAAAAAAAATATTCATAGGTATAAGCGTGTAGTATTACACTTGCTATAAATAAAATGTAATTTTAGAAAACTGCATGAATTTAAAGATCATTTTACATATTCATAAACATTTCTATGAACACTCAACTGTACTGTACCCTAACCGAAGAATAAAAAAATCAAAATGTTTAATTTGAAAAATAATTTTCAAAAAAGTTTGAAAACATTTCTTTCTTTCCACATTTTAAATCCAATAAGTTCTTCCTCTTAATTACACAACTTTTTATTTCCTTGCTTAAAGCGAAATTTGATTTTTACTGTCTTTTTTTTTTCTGACGTTATCAATACCTTTTTTGACCAAAGCTGATTAAATGACGGTTTTGCTGCAAGCTATCATCGGTCATTGATTATCACACGGCAAGGTATTTAAGCAAAAATGCAGATATTTTTATCGTAGGGAAACAAATTCTACTTTTTTAGAAAGAGCGCTCTTTTAATGAAAATTTTCTTTTTATATATATTTGACGTATTTCGTTTTGTTTTATTTTCATTGTCTGAAGATTAAAATGGGAAAGACTTGCGCTATTTGAATTATTATCGAATTTGGAAGCTTGTTAAAAATTATTGAAACTTGTCATTCAGTCAGAAGTATTAAATAGAAATAGATTTTTTTTATTTGAAAGCTTGTTGAAAATTATTGATTAAAATTTTGCTAAGAATTATTCTTTTTCCTCCAAAATAACCTCGAATTTTTCTGGTGTTATTTCTATTTTATTGGCTTTTGCCACAAGTACTTGACTGAGTAGAACAGGACCTTTTCAACTCACATCGTCTGCCATTTATCTTTCTTTTTGTACATTCCCCACCACTTTTTGTTCATTTTAGTCACTCACTTCGCTATCAATCGTAGATATTTCAATAACTTGTAGTTTTGTTCATATGGAAATATGCACAGGCTGGTCTAAAGTCGACGATGTGCAACAACACAAAATAAGTGACATAAAATTATTGTAAGAAGTAAGTTATTCATTCAAAATTCAAAATATTAGCCCATTTCCACTAAACAGGAATTGGTGAAACCCTTGAAACCGATGTTGAGAGAAAACCTTCTGCACTCGTTGCGCATCTGTAGTTTTATGGTTACTTTGACATCTAATAAATACTTACTTTCAATAAGAAGATAATAAACGGACATCAGTAAGAAACACTAATAAACTGGGCGATTCATGCTTTAGAACAGAAAATACCTGCTTTGCGTAATACTTGTATTACTTAAGAATATTTGTGTATTACAAAGCTATAAATTAATGTCATTTGTTTCAAATTATATTATAGGATCATAGTATACTAAATAAAACTGTCCGAAGAACCTACTTCATTAATAATAACTAAGAAATTTATTGAAAATTTATTTTTATCCACTATTAATTTTGCATTATGATAGTGATGTAGCCATTTCACTGCATCTGACATCACTGTATATTGCATCTATATCTGAATGCAATTAGGGTACACATCTTTGAGCTATATCGTTGAGTTCTAGGTTGCTTATCTATATCTATATATGAATATACATTTTTTTCTTAAGTTCAAAAGTTCATCTAATAATCTCTTTTCCTCTGAAAATATCTATTACTATCTGTTGTAGCTTCTTCTGGTATTCAAAAATCTTAGCTTGAGGAAGACTTTTCAAAACATTAGGGAAAGAACAAGATTGTTTTTAACTCTGAATGCATTCCACCATTCAGACTTTCACGATTTAATCAGTCAAGAGTCATGACAAAGAAATTATGAGTAAATTCCACTAGTGTTTCACCATTTCTTTCTTAAAATAAGGACAAAGAGCAAGACGAAACGAGTCAGAATGAAGTTGTAGATTATTATCATAAATCCCTGGAAAACAATGGTCATTCTGAACTGTAAGAACGGCCATTTTCGCCCACGAAGACCAACTTTAACATGAAATATATTTATATTTAAACTCGAAGAACTTGGGCTCATATTTGGTATTTTTCATAAAAGTGTCATTATATGTAGGTAATTCTTTAATCAAGTATTTAAAATATTGGAATGAACAATGTAAATGCCCAGAATTATGATAAATGTACTGATTGGAAAAAATGAAAAATGTAAATGTCATATAAAAATGACAAAAAATAAAAATAAATGCAACACATCTCAGCTCAAAGTTTCTTCCACTTGATGTTGTTCTATGCTATTTTAAAAGTTAACGTTTTACGGTCTGTATCCTTCTTGTTGTAAGTTTAGAGACCCCAATGCTACCACCACAGTTCATGGTTAGTTGTAGTTTGAATTTTCCGAAAATTGAACAAAAATGCAGAATTTTAATAATTATTACAGCCATTCAGGGTAACTTTGAACCACGTCATATTTTTTAGAATATTTGACTTAATTTAAAAATTAAGAGTATAAAACTGCTTTTAATATTTAGCTTAGTGCAGCTCTGGACTTTCTAGTTTCTTTTTTATAGTCAAATATACTAAAAGATGGTTCAAAGTTACCCTGGATGACTGTACATTTTTTATTAATTTTAAAACCAATTTACGTTGATATTATTATTAAACCAGAATTTTCATTTTAACTTTGTTTCTTTTGAATGAGTAGTAAAATATTAAAAGACGACGATAAATGCCCACATGCTTTGCTAACTATCAACGTAGCAGATCATTCTAATAAAATGAAGTGGTTTATTTAAACAGTTTTCAAATATTTAATATCCACAATGTGCTTTCGTTCCAGACGCAAGCCTTGAAACACGATAAATATTTTCTCTTGCATGTCCACTAATTATTTATTTCTTTGAAACAAAAGCCGGAAACTAATTAGCACAGAACAAGAAGAATGTTCCATCATGCTCAGATTGTGTTACTACATATTAATGAGAATATGCAAGCAGAGACGAAGAATTTCAACAATTTAAATAGAACGAAATTTATCTTCTTTTGGAGAGAATTTGTTTTCGAAAAAACAAGTATCCTCTTAGATAAATAAAAATGTTTCGTTACAAATGACGAGTAATTCTGATTCTGAGCGTAACGGATCCGTTTGTTGTACAAGAGAAAAGCGGTGAAGCGTAACAAAATATTCTGAAGGTTTTGTTGTTCTGCTCGAAGGTTCTTTTAAATAGATTGTTTGCCTTGTTCAAGTGATTTGTTTCAACTGATATTTTTCAAACAGATAAAAGATGTAACGTGTTTAACTACGCATGAATTGATACATACTTTTCTGAGCCTACTTTCTCGCAAAAGTAAAAAAAAGTATAAAAGAAGGATCAATGGTATCTTAACAATATCATTAAAGACGAAAACAAAAAGGAAAATAAATTAAATAATTTGAAAAAAAAATTGAAAGTAAAGTTTTGAAATGGAGAAAAATGTGTCTGTCGGGGGGATTTGCTGCCCCTTCCCCCCTAATAACTTTTGAGGGGATTGATCAATTTGAAAAAAAAATTCGTTTGAAAGATCTTGGTGAAGACATTACATTCCCATATTTTATTTTTTTGATTTGAACGTTTTTTCGTTAAATTTTGAACAGCTCAAAAAGCTGAAAAAATGTAACAGCGTGTATGGGGAATGCAAATTATCTAAATCCTGGACATAAGATCCAAGTTCCTTTGAACGAGCTAATTTGAAGAAGTTCTCGACGTGAACTGTTTTTTGAGTTGAACAATTTTGAAAAGTTTAAAAAAAATAACATTATTGCTTACGGGGAAATTTCAATCATATATAAATCATGATCTAACAGAGGGATTTGCTTGGAAAAAACTTAAATGACGTAGAACAGTGTTTCCCAATCTTTTTTCCCTCGCGAACCCCTTCTAAGATCCGAAAAAAATGGCGAACCCCCTTGTGGAAGGGGTGACAAAACTATAAAATTTGCCAGCACATTCACTTTCCATGTTTTACGATGCTTCATATAAAAAAATAAAAACCATAATAATTGTAAAACATATAAGTTTAAATAAAATTAAAACGCGGCTACAAATATGTTTTTTTTATTATTACTTTTTCAGTATTTTTTTTAAAATAATTATTACAGCAGTAAACATATGTATTCCTAAGAAATTTTTAAAAATATTTTCGCAATAGCTTTTTGCAATTCCCGGTGAAATATACAGAATTCGGTAAAGTTTTGAAAAGTTAAAGAAAAATTAAAATTTACATAATTTCTAATTTATAATTGCGATTATGCAGAAAAGTTGGATTAAAGTGATAAATGTGAAACCAAGTTTAAAATTCAAGAATAAATATCTTCTGGTTCCATTTTAGGATTTGTATAATGAGAAGATAGCCTAAAATAATGCAAAATTTTACATTTCATGTAGTAAATTTTCCTATTATCGACTCCTTCTTAGCGCTTGAGCGGAAAAAGTGGGAAATGGTAGGAGAAACATACGTACTAAAAATTTAAAATAAATCAAGAAATTTCTTTTGGTATCAAATTGTGGTCCAAATTTTAGAAGTCAGGCCAAAAGTAGGAATAAGTGCATTTAAAATTTTTGTATGTATGCTTCCTATGCCAGTGCACTACATCTCTGCATTATCTGGAAAGGAATTTATTTTTTAAAAAAATCATTTTTGCACTCCTTCTTAATGCGTATGCAAATTCGTTATTTAGTTATTCCTTCTATGTTAGCGATAAAAAATCCCGCCATTGCAATATTATTTTCGCAAACCCCATTTCTGCACCGCGCGAACCCCTGGGGGTTTGCGAACCACCGGTTGGGAAACGCTGACGTAGAACATATACAAATATGAAGTTCATCCAGAGCTAACAAGCATTTTTCCCAATGAAATATTTTTATCTAGATTTTTAAAAAAATGAATAAGAGAATGAATGAAGAAATGAGTGAATGAATTGGTGAATGAATATGTATTAACTGTTGAAAAAGGTATGTTTGAAGTAATTAAGAATTAAAGCTAATTGAGAAAGAGGAAGAGATAGCTAAGTTATAAATTTGATGTTGGTGTATAAGGGAAAGTAGGCTCGGTGTAGTTCTAGGCTGAACTTTTTGGTTATAATGAAAAATAATGCGTATCAGATGAGCCTTAAAGTTTTTTTCCTCTCTCAGGAGAATTATATTAAATTTATTAGAAATGAGTGTTATGCATTCATAGAGATTGAACGTGATGAGATTTCTATTATTGCGGATGGGCATTTAAGTTTACAAATTTGAAAGCATGAATTGCTTTTACAGTCATGTAAATAAGAACACCGCGAACAACAACATTGGTTTCCATTGGTTTTTAATTCTGTAAACGTATGGAGGTCACATTATTTTTTTCTTTGAAAAATGAATTAAATATTATTTTAAATTTTGCCAATTTGTAAAAATTAAAATTTGTATATACTTTTAAAAATTTACTGTATTTTAGAATTTTAATTTTTATGGAAAATTATTTTCAACTTGGAATGATTGGTAGAGTCTTCAATTTCTACCCATACGTATAATAAATTTTATTTTTGTGCATTATGTTTGTGATTTATAAACTGAATTAAATTATTTGATGCACCAGTCGCAGAATTAATTTTAAAAAAAATATTCGGATTTTCGGAATATAATTTTTATGGGGTGCAACAATCAGAAGACATTCTGCTGAAAAAGCATTTATCATTATTCAATACATTTAGAATTAAAATGTATGCTAAATAGTTTTTCGTGCTGTTATGAATGCCAAATTCGCATGAATTTTTAAATAACTGTTTCTGGAAGACAAATCCGAGTTTGTTTTTTTATTTTGTGTGTTTATGGGAAAATATTTTTATATGATCTGTACATTACATGTGCTTCGTGTTATAACTGTGTCCTTAATGCAAATATTTGTTTTTTCTACAGGAAGGGGGGAGAAACTGTATTATTCATATATTTAACACGAGAACTTTGAATAATTAATTCCACCCCCGCCCCATAACGTTTAAAAGACGACGTAAGTTACGACGTAAAAGTGGAATATTTTAAAATCGAATTTATAATAAAACAAAATTAAAAATGGCACATATAAACCGTCACAGGAGGCTCCAAGAACGCTTTCAAAGGACTCCGCGTTGTCCAGTCCTGATTTAAATTTATAAAATAGGACATGCTTTTAAATACATCTGAAACTAAAAAACAGTTTGTTTGGGGGATTAAAATAATGTAATACTATTCTAAAAGTTCATTGGCATGGGAAGGCAAAATGTAAATAGATAAAAGTGTCAAACAATGAGACAATATTAGAAAAAGAAATAAAAATTCAGTATGCGTATACAAATAGAAGTGGTCCAAAAATGGCTGTTCAGAAGCTGTTGGAAAGCTGAAGTGAAAGTATTCATTTTTTTTTTTCAAGAAGCTGAAATAGGCCAAGAATTCTCTTCGAAATCATCCGTCGTCTTCGTGTGGTAGGAACCTGTTATGCTTCGGAGGACCGGTTTGGGAACAGTCGTGTTCCCCATCCCCGTTACACAACTTTACTTTCTGTGATTGCAAATAGTGAAACATCAGAATAGAGCGAGCAAAATTGATTCATTGAAAAACACGTTGTTGTTATTCAGCTGGATATTTTCTAATTCATTTTCAATGTAGCATTGATTAAGAAATAATTTTATTATCCTTTGTGCAAAAAGAAATGGTCTTGCAAAAAGTAATCAGAAACTTTGACTTTTCTTTTTCAGCAAGATAGGAAGTGTTTCCGGCAAATGATTACTAACTTTGATTTAATAATAACTTTAACTTGTTACGTGTTAATGTGCGTAAAAAATATATATGGAGTTATTATATAGTAGAAGGGTTTAATTTCCACAGAGCTCAGCTCCGCAACTTTTTTTCAGTTTGGTTTAAATGTTTACGTATTAGACGTTATTCAGACTATTTACGCTTTCAATATAGTTATGAATATTAAACCTTCCGCACTTCTTTAACCAAAAGGTATACTTCGGATAGTATTGTACACAAAATACCTTTTATGACCCCTCAGACTTATTATCTTTCAATTGGCATTCATAATAAAACTCTTCTTATCAACAAAGTGTAAAGTATTTTGATCAATGTAGAAAATATAATGATTTTAGAAAGTTTTGTGTGCATATAACTATTTATACGTGCGTGTTTTTTAATGATTTTTTTTGCTTTTGCTTCAATAGTCATTCGCTGATAGAATCGAAGCCGATTTTTTTTAAATGGAAAACTCACGAAATGGGGAAAAAATTGAATTTATTATTATTTTCAATCGATAGAATTTCTTTTAAAAATACATTTAAAATCACTTTTAAACCGTGCATTCAAAATTCGTATAAATGTACGACTATATTACTAATCCAATATGACTACTCATAATTTAAGACTATCGATGCATGTATATTACGTGCTCAATAATTCATCATAATGCGTGCCTTGTTAAGCTGATTGAAAGTAAAATGCTGAAATATTAAACATATTAAAACAATTCACGTAGAAAGAACTTCAGCATTAACATCGGAATATAAATTTGCATAATTGAATTGACTCGTTCATGATTATTTCAAAAACCAATTAAGATAAAATGTCATTTTTCGAAGCATAAAAGATGTTATGACGTTAATAATGTTATTTAAAATTAAAATAGGAAAACGATCCCAGTGAAAACGAACATGATAACGCGTCACAGAATATAAGTTTATATAAATTATTAATTTCCCTGAAATAAAGAAGTGAAGCGAAAAAATAGAACTAGATTAAAAGAATGATGGGAAATGAAATGAAATTTTCCAATGCTCCGCAAATGGAGCTGCAGTTCGCCTGTTAAATATTCGTGAGCTTTATTAATTTTCAACCATTTCGGAGCATTAGGATGTCTTACAAAAGCTGTCTTTGCAGAGTCGAAGGGAAGTCATTATGTCCTCCGCCCGTCAGATGAAGTCCTGAAGAAATGGTTGGATAATTAAAACACCCTAATGATTTTGGAAGGGAGAGAGTGGAGTTGAGTAGCTTCGGGGCATGGCCCGTAATTGATGATGAGCTCTTTGTGGTTTGCTTTCTGTGACAGTATGTCTTTGATGCATGCTCTGAAGCTGGCATCGATAACGTCGTTACCTGAATGAGTCTGAATCTCTAATTAATGAAGTATCTGTCCTTATTTTATATTCCTTCGGAAGAAAGGATGTTAAAAAAACATTTTGTTTTCAATAAAATGGATTTTATTTTTTGCTATGGAAAAATTAGAAATGGCCGATAGAATGGTACCAGGAATTGTTCGATTTTAGCTAATGGGTAGTATAAAAGCCGATAGAATGGTACCAGGAATTGTTCGATTTTAGCTAATGGGTAGTATAAAAATGACTCAATTGTGACAAGTATATTATTCCAAGCTTTATAATCATTAAAAATGTTCGTAAAATTTCCTTTATGGATCCCACATAGGACATGTCCACAAGAACTTCACAAAGGTGTGCACATAATTTAATTTTTAAACGTCTACTCGTTTCTCATGTCTAAAGTTGCAATATCAACTAATTACATGACTTTTGTTGCATCAACACTCTGTACTTTTAATATTTAGACCCAGTTTGTTACATTTGGTTATTGTATGCGAAAAATTTATTCATTCCCCGAATACATCTTTAAACTTCATTTAATTAGTTAAATAAACCAAAACTTTATGTATGAGTTTTGAAAAGCATGAAATAACAATTATAATAATAATAATGCCAAAGCTACGAAGGTCTTATAATTGCCATGTTCACCAACTATGGTATCTCAAAATGAATCAATTCTCAGTAGTGTTTTTAATGATAGAACTCGACGCATAGGTTCTGTACAATAGCAATCCTTGCTAATACTGAAGTGATAGTATGTATGTCTGTGATTCGCGTATTAGGGCCATGGCCATTTCAACGATTTTCATGAAATTTGGATAACATTCTAACGTTTTATTGTACTTTTTGTTTGGGACTTTAACTAATCAAACCACGCACGTTGTCCTCCCCCCCCCCCCCCGCCCCATAGTTTTATTACTTTGTGCACGTGTGTGTTTGTCATACAACATAATGTTGTTTCCATACATATAGGTTATACAATTGATCCCTGTATGTGGCTAAAATTCTGCTGGAATGCTTTACATCCGAATATCGTAAAAATATATATATTTAAATTTAAAGAAATCTGTTACTGGGGAACATAGAAAGGTGAAGTAACTTGTAGTTAATCTTTTTACCAAGGGAAAGACTGTACGGGGTACCATTAGCATTGAATAAATTAATGCAAATTCTTAAAATGTCCATTTTCGTTTTTTTTTTTTTAGAACAAGCGCTAAGTTTGGAAAATTGTTTGAGAAGGATTTCACACACATCAAGAGAACTAGGCTGGTCATAATATTTAACATGACTTGATAAAAAAGTGTGGAGAAGAATAAAAAGTCACGAGCTTAAGAATGAATTTCGAATTAGGAAAAAAGGAAAATAATTTGAAACCACTTCAGAAACCTTTCTAATGAAATGTGGTTCTCCAAAATCCGCTTTAATGAAAACTGAAGGAAGAGTTAATGAGTCAAGGAAGTTTAGGATTAGATTCCCGATCCTTGTAATTGGAACTATTCTTCGAAACTTATGCAAGGGACATTGAAATGAGAGCACGGCCTTTTCCAATTATTTCCAACTGTTTATAGTAAATTAAAATGGCCTGTTAGTGTTAAATTTTCCTCTCCATAGATAGCACTCATACATTTCTTTTATCTTGTAAAAATCTTAGGTCATTTATAAGCATATAATTAAACTCTATACTGCATTTGCAATTTATTATAAGAAGTTAAGCAATGCAAATACTAAAGCTTCACCATGGATAAGAATGGTGAATTTGAATGAAAGGTGAAATTAAGTAATAAGATTCGATCTAATAATTCATATTATTGCCAGAATTTCCTTTAGATAAAATTCAAAGTAGCAATTAGCTCTCTGGTGACTAATATTAAAGAAAATAACGTATTCGGGTGCAGGCCTATAGGTAAATTGCATGCTTGTGTTTCGCGGTTACGAGGATCCCAGATACTCTTTACATGATGTCGAATAAGAGCTATCTTGCAAAGTATAACAACTTTATTAAAAGGAAAAGAAACAAGCATACCTATAACATTAGATTGAAAACAACATAGTGTAAAGACTTTTGCAATTCATTTTAATGTGTTTATTTTTATTTTATTGCATACTTATAGATTCCCCTTCACTATAAAAATGCAATTCCGTAACAAATCTAAAAATATTAAAAATAAATAAATATATAAAACATATTTAAAAATTGTTTTTTCAATAGTTTGTCACATTTGAAATATTAACAAAGAGTTGAAAGAAGAAAATATTCATTTATGATGAACATAGCTTGACTGTAGTCACTTGAATTTTTTTTTTTTTTTTTGCTTTTCATCAAAAATTCCACCAAACATGAAATCAATTACCCATGTGCGATAGATTGTACGATAAAAGTAATAGATCAAATATAAAACATAAAAAATCAATTGATTCAAAAATGAATCAGTGAAAACAAGATGTACGCATTTAATAACAATCGACATTCAACTATTCCAGCTTGAACTTTTGATTTATTATTGATAAGGGATTTAATCAGCCTGAACGATAAACTCACCAATCGTCCTACCACCACGTCACATGTGTAAGAACCATCCAATCGGAAAACACAAGCAACACATCGTAATTCGGAATTTCATGCCACTGGATTGGAGCGACGAAAGCAAAGCCATCGAATGAATGCTCGATAACTAAGCAATCTCTTGAGCCTTCATTAGACCCTGAAATTTTCCTCCATGTAATGAATGTCGTCGGTAAAATGGGATTCAATGTCTATTCTCTTTCCGGAGAGCCCCCTTTCCAAAAGGGATTGTCTATAATCAAATCACATTCGAAGCTAACGGATACCTCAGGCGGATTAAGTTCAGAATGATGGCGAAACCCACTTTCCAAGCATATTGCAGTTCTCATGAATACAGTTGATGGTAAATAGAATGCATTAAATCTGCTTAATACCGTGCAAACTAAGCTTGCATCAGACAGTATGCCTACCATATATGCATGAACGAAATGCATGCCTAGTTTCATTTATACATACTTTTATTAAGGAAAATATGTATGGTAAGCTTGATCTCTATTAATTATTGACCCTGATGTAAATAAACCTTTTTTTTAAGTCGAGGGTAATTGTCTGTCTCACGTTAAAAAAATATATTTTTTCGTCCATCAAATTTATTTTTCGACTAAATTTCGAACGTCTGAATTCCAATAAAATACCTGATATCCATTAGATACATTAAAATTTTATATGTATAGGTTTTTTCTTCGCATTTCTTAATGAATTTTTTTACAGAAGTGAAATGGATACTTGAAAGAATGTCCATAGTTTGCGCCTTAAGTATAGAGTAAACTTTAAGGTGAGGCAGATAACATTTAAAGGGGATTGAACACAGATGATGGGGGCCGGGGTTTTAGTCGTCAGCATAGGCACAACGAATGAGGGTTTTAGTAATCCTTGACTTTGCTGGCACCTACTGGATCCATTGCTATAAATTAGTTTTTCTATTGCTGCAGGTAAGGAAGACTTTGCTTCAACTAATTTTAAAAGCTTTAAGCAAAGTCAAATGACATTTTGCGGACGATTTTTCTGTCTAAACTTTGAGGAATACTTTTAATTGATTTTGTTCAAACTCTTCCACCGTGTGTAACTTGTGCAAACTCGCGTAGTGCTAGTGATGAGACATTTCCAAAATTTTAAAAAAGAAGATTTAATTGAAAGATTTAATTGAATTTTGGTCAAGAGAAGTAGCGCACCATGGCAAAAGCCCACGCAGGTATGTTAGTTTTCTCAAGTATAGTTTCACAAGGCATTGGTGAAACTCAAATCAGTTTACAAAAAGTGCAGTTCAGTCTTAATCAAAAATTTAAATATATACTATTAAAATATTTACGGAAATAGTACTTTGATGTCCTTTGTTTTTCCCACAAATCCAAAATTAATCATTCACATCAAATATTAATCACGATAAAGAAATAGAAACTGCATTGCTTTATTGGCAATGGAATCTTGGAAACCTACATTATGTCATTTACCCTTTTTTCATTTTCTTTTGTTACTTCACGTGGAGTACAAGCTAAATTTACTAATGCAACTGAGTACATTTTTAAAGTCAGATACATTCAATTCAATTATTTAAATTACATCAATTTATGGAAGATACATTAGCATTTTTCTTTATGCAACATTGTATCTTAAAACAGCGGCCCTTTTTGTTCAGAGTTTTTTTTTAAGAACGGAAGTAATTGAATCTGATGGTAATTACGTTAAGCCATACAGCATTTTTACGATAAAAGAACTCGGATCGATTTAAAGAAACAAAATTGATCCTAGCTTGAAAGAAAATGTTTGGAATTTAGGAAAGAAGCAGTTTTAAATCATTTTCTTTCATTAATCCTTTCATTAAAAATCCGAGTTATTAATCAAGCAGTATTAAATTGAAAACATACTTTTAAATTAGTTTTTAGGAAAAAGATGAAGAGAATAAAAACTAAATTTCTTGTTGGGACAGGAAAACTGCTGAGAAGTAAATTAACTTTCAAACTTAATAATGTTATCTTAGATCCATTAATGTGGTGAATTTTTAGATATTTTTTGTTTCATTTTGCGCGAAGAATATGATTCTACTCTTATATTTATTCAAAACAAAAAAAAGAGAGCTTTTTTTTATGTGGAGGAATTAGATAGTGTCGCATATGAAAAAATTGAATTTTGTTTAATCAAAAAGAGTTTCCTAGAAAAGCACTTCTTCTAACATATGTTTAGCCTACTTTTAGTTAACAGTTTAGGCACATGTGGTATTTCATTTTTTCCCTTCAACGTTTATATACTATTTTTATTTATTTGTGTTTTAAGCATTGCTAGCTATGCTGATGATTTACGGCTTATACAAAATTATTTTCATCCACTGGATTCGAACAGAAAAAAAAACATAGTTATAGGGGTAAGGACAAAAAAATCAATAGTTTTTATACACTTTCCGAAAATGGCAATCATTATCCCAAGAATCAATAGCATAGATTCGTGCATTGATACAATGCTTGTGGAATATTCTTCAATTTGACTCTAATGGTAATGGCTCATTAATTTTCTAGCAGTTTCTATTTTAGTGATGGCTGTGAGATTTGCTTTTATGTGATGCAAACTGCTCAAATGCATATCGTTATTCGCACATTGATTATCATTTAACTTTTGATAATCCTATTATCCTTGTTATTGAAAAGTAAAGTTCTCAATCAAAAGTAAAGTTCTTATATGTTCCGAGAAGCGTTATCCATCATACTCGCAACTCCAGAAAAGAAGGGAACAAGAGAACTATTACTCAAAATCAACAACTTTCTCAGGAGAGGCGTTTAAAAATTTTTAAGACATAATCATAAAATCAAGTTTTCTCTTTAATTCACATTTATTTTCAGCCAAATAACGTTTTTGATTGTTATACGCTCATGTGTATTATTACTTTTAACTGAATAGTTGTTAGTAATTATCTTTAATTGTATGAAGTTAATTTCCTAATTAATTTGAGGATTAATTAGGAAATTAACTTAAATTAAGTTTCAGTTGTAATTTAAATTTAAATTTAAATTATCACGATTACTTTAAAATGTAAGGCGAAGAAACATGTCATTAATTTTCAAATAGAAAAAGAAACTCAGTAAAACATGCTTAGTTATAAATTTATTTCAATTTTCCCTTTTCTTGAGCTCTTGCATTGAAATTGCGATATGTCGCATGAATATCAATTATTTTTCATTTCCACTTTAATAGTAGCATAATCTTAATTTATGTCTTTACTTCAAACATTTTCTCTTATGAATATTCAACATTCGAGAAGTTTTCTTATTCGATAAACTAGTTAAATAGTAAATAGCTTTTTTCATAATCAAATTTACCATCACGATAACTTTCAGTTCAAATACAGCTCTTTGACTTCTATTTTCTCGATTCCTCCTCATTTAATTCAACTTCGCTCTCGACGGTTCTTAACATTATCGATTTTGGCATCTTCCGTTCGCTTGAAAAACAAAGATTTTTATCGTTTGAATTTAAGAAATGCTGCCACTCTCCGGAAGCTGAAAACAAGAGACAAGTTTTCCGATATATTTTTCGTGTCAACATTGGATATATCTCTAAGTCTAGTATATTAAATTTTTCGTCAGCCCTCAGAGAAATAAATTCTCTTTCGTCTGGGGTCCTCCAAAATGAACTGTTATGCTATCGAAGGTGGCTCGATATTAACTTTTGCTTTGAGATATTTTTGAAAATATCGCTTTATGACCCTTTTTGTGCTGTGATATTGTTTATGCAATTATAAATGAAATCGGAGAATGAATTAAAATGTGTTCTAAAAATCAATATTTAAAAAAATATTCTCTTTGAAGATGGACTGAAACATAGATGGCCAACATTATGATAATGTTAATAACTGAAATAAATGAATATTCGAATATAATTTATGGTTAATAAAAGGAAAACTTTCGGCCATGTTTTCGAAGAAAGACACAAATGTAGGTTAAGAAATGCGCTCCGTAAGAATTAAAAATGAACACTTATAAAAGTAACTGAGACATTAAACGTCAAAATTGGGAAGCGGAAAGTGAATCACATATCTATTGCTAAACGAAAGAAGATAAAAAAGAAAGGGAAAAAGTTTTTATTGCTTCAGTGCACCGGAATACAGGTCGGAAAAGGAAAGTCAATACTGATAGCAGTTTTTGTCTCACTCGAAATGGCATCAGGAATGGAATTCCCAGCCGTCCAAGCAGAAATGATTTTGAAAGGAAAATGTTTTGTGTTATATGTAGGTAATATACAGAAAATAACTATTTCCAAAATGGAGCTAAGCATGGTATTTTTACTCCTCAGTTTTCAAAGATGAAATTAGAAAGCTGAGCTGAAGTTTTATATTTAAGAAACAAGATCGAAGTTCGAGCCGAAAACAACATTTTATTCTTAGATTGGTTAAATTTACCTGCAGCTTGAGTAGAGCCTTGTATATTTTCCCCTCATTTTTAACGTTTCTGCACCTTACCTTTTATGATAGAAAAAGAAGACCTGTGGCGATTAAGCACTTCAACTTCTAAAAAAATAATAACTTTCACTTTCACCAAAAAAAAGAACTCTAATTAAAATTTTTTAATTTAGCGGTTGTTGGAGTAGCGATGTATGTCGACGCTTGTTGTTCGGAAGCCTCATTCTTAATTGTTTAATACTGCATGATTGTGTTTATTTTTTATGTAATAAATATTTGATAAGATGACAGAGTTATCATTGTACGAGTGACACGCAATTTTTAACTTCAAAACCTTGACTATAGTTAGTATGGAATAGACTTTACTACATTGGTGACCAAAGAACGTGTGAACTTTTACGATGATAAGTGCAATCGAAAAATATCTAAGCTGCGTAAGTTACCGCACGATTTTATTTGTCTAAATGAATTTGGTTTTATATTCACGAGTTGGTACATTGCCTTTCGATGTTGAGTGACATAGATTCTCTTTGCTTACTTATGATAAATTGTAATGTCGTTTATGATAATTGTCGCCTTGATGATAACTTTCTTTTTGAGTGCTACTTTAATGTGTGTTTTTTTACGTGTTAATCCCTAATGGAATTATATTTGTAACTCAAGTTATATATAATGTCGACATCTGAAGATCAAATTTTCAACGAACCACAAATTTCTCACGTTGCGGTGAAACCACCGCCGTTTTGGAAGAATAATCCTAGCCTGTGGTTCCTCCGCTTAGAAGCACAATTTTCCTTGGCACATGTGACGACTGACGAAACCAAGTTCAATTATGTTGTGGCAGCTGTTGATTCGGACATACTAAGCTCCGTAAGTGATATCATTATGCGACCTCCCGAAACCAACAAATATGAGCAGTTAAAAACACGTTTGGTTGAATTACACTCAGAAAGCGAGTCGTCTAAAATAAGGACATTGTTACAAGGGTTAGAGCTCGGTGACCAACGTCCGTCACAATTGCTTATACGCATGCGTGCTCTAGGTGGCGATTCCGTAGGTGAGCCATTGCTTAAATCACTCTGGCTTGGACGACTGCCCAACAGCACGCAATCGATTTTGGCAGCGTTAAATGAAGATTTAACGAAACTCGCATCTATTGCAGATAAAATCCACGATTTAACGCCTCAATCGTCCATTAATTCTGCACAAGTCTCTATTGCACCACAAAATATCGCGCTACAGGCGCAAATTGACCAATTAACCCTGCAAGTCAAACAGTTAACTTCTATAGTTCAGGAGCGAAGTACACGGAGGGACAATTACATTAGAAATCCTAGACACCGAAATAACTCTCGCTACCGTAGCAATTCTCGCAATCGAAGCTATAAAGAGCCAGAAAATGGTTTATGTTTCTATCATATTAATTTTGGTGAGAATGCCAAAAAATGCAACCCTCCTTGCTCTTTTCGTCATTCGGGAAACGTGTAAGGCGATCGCTTACCGGCCATAATGCTGACCGCCACCTTAATCGCATATTAATGGCCGATTCAAAGTCTAAACTTTCCTTTTTAATTGACACTGGTGCGGACGTATCAGTCATTCCTAAAACGTACGCTCCGCACTCTAAATCGCAATATTTAACGTTGTATGCCGCCAACGGCACAAAAATTGCTACTTATGGAACAAAGCGCATGACCATCAATTTGAATTTGCGCCGTGATTTTATATGGTCCTTTGTAGTAGCAGACGTTAAACAACCTATTATCGGCGTAGATTTTTTAAAACACTACAATCTGCTAGTTGATGCTAAAAACCATAGAGTTATTGATGCGAATACTCGACTTTCCTCTAATGGACAACTACCTTCACTTAACTCTCCTGAATCGAACATCGCTATATTGGTTGGTGATGGCATACTGGATAAAATCCTTAGTGAGTATCCTGAGTTATTAAACCCATCGCAACCCATGAAAGGTAGTAAGCAAGATCAAATTTACCATCATATCGAAACAAAAGGTCCGCCTGTATTTTCAAAACCTAGACGACTAGCTCCCGACATTCTTAAAGCTGTTAAAAAAGAATTTGAATATTTATCCGCTCAGGGGATCATCCGACCATCTAAAAGCCCCTGGGCAAGTCCTTTGCACGTTGTCAGAAAACCTAACGGTGAGTATCGTCCTTGCGGTGACTACCGTCGTCTCAATTCTACAACCGTGCCTGACCGCTATCCCGTTCCGCACATCCAGGATTGTACCCAAAGCTTGCATGGAAAAATAATTTTTTCTACTCTCGACTTAGCAAGAGCGTACCACCAGATCCCTATAAACCCTGCTGATATACCCAAGACAGCTGTAACCACACCGTTTGGTTTGTTCGAATACACTGCTATGCCATTCGGATTGCGGAACGCAGGGCAAAGTTTTCAAAGGTATATACACCAAGTTTTATCCAATCTTGACTGTTGTATTCCCTATTTCGATGACATATTAATAGCTTCTTGCTCAGATGTTGAGCATGCTAAACATTTGCACGAGGTGTTATCCCGGTTAAAAAAGCATGGGTTAAAATTAAACCCTGACAAATGTGTATTGGGAAAACCTGCCGTAAAATTTCTCGGGTGCCTCATAACTGCTGCAGGCGTTAAGCCGCTTCCTGATAAAGTTGAGACCATCATTAACTTCCCGAAACCGAAAACTATTTCTGAGCTGAGACGTTTCTTAGCGATGCTAAACTTCTACCGGCGGTTCTTGCCAAAAGCCGCAGAAACGCAAGCGTCTTTAAATGAATTTCTGAAAAATTCTAAAAAGAACGACAAACGTCCTGTGCCTTGGGATGATAAATCGACTCTTGCATTCGAAAATTGCAAATCCGATTTGATTAATGCCACAACATTGACGTTTCAGTCACCTGAGCATCCACTGGCCCTCATGGTCGACGCCTCAACCACTTCTATTGGAGCAGTTTTAAATTCCCAGTCTCCTAATGGCCCAAAACCGCTCGCATTCTTTTCTCGTAAATTATCGACTGCCGAAGCCAAGTACAGCACATATGATCGAGAACTTCTCGCTATGTACTCTGCTGTAAAGCATTTTAGGCACGCACTTGAAGGCCAATGCTTCACAATTTTTACTGATCACCGTCCCTTAATTTTTGCATTTACTAAAAATTCTGACACCTGTTCCCCTCGCCAGCTCAGACATCTCGACTTCATTGCACAATTTTCAACCAATATCAAATACATCGCCGGAGAAGATAATGTCGTCGCTGACACATTGTCTCGCATTCAAGAGATTTGTCCAACTCCAATACAGTTTGAATCTTTATCACAAGCTCAAGAAACCGACGCCGAATTACAAAATCTCTTAGGCACAACCAACCATTCCCTAAAACTGAAATCCGTGCCAATTTCTCCAACGTTGAGACTTTGGTGCGACATCAC
The DNA here is from genome assembly GCA_038502835.1 of Octonoba sinensis. Taxonomy (NCBI): domain Eukaryota; kingdom Metazoa; phylum Arthropoda; class Arachnida; order Araneae; family Uloboridae; genus Octonoba; species Octonoba sinensis. The sequence continues at coordinate 105,292,503 of CM076600.1, read as the reverse complement.
AGACGATAAGGTGAGACCATTTGTACCAAGCAATTTCAGAAAGCCAATTTTTAATTCTCTCCATAACTTATCTCACCCAGGTATCCGTGCTACTAAACGACTAATACTGGACCGTTATGTGTGGCCGTCTGTGGCTAAGGATGTTGTTACTTGGTCACGTGCTTGTGTGGACTGCCAGAAATCTAAAATAAGCAAGCACACTCACAGCCCTATTCAACCATTCTTAAAACCAGCACGAAGGTTCGACCATGTGCATGTTGACTTGGTCGGTCCATTACCACCCTCTGATGGATTCTCTTACCTCATGACTTGCGTCGACCGATACACCAGATGGCCCGAGGCTATACCCGTGACTGATATATGTGCTGAAACAGTGGCACGTGCAATTGTGAATCACTGGATTTCACGTTTTGGGGTACCATCCATCATTACAACAGACCAAGGTCGGCAGTTTCAATCCACACTTTTTGCTTCTCTTTCCCGACTATTGGGAGTTAAGCATATAAGAACAACCCCATACCACCCTGCTAGCAATGGAATGGTCGAGAGACTTCACCGTACCCTCAAACAGGCTCTTAAATGTTACCATAACCATCGATGGACTGAAACATTGCCTCTTGTGCTTTTGGGATTGCGTTCCACCTTCAAGGACGATCTCCAGTGCACTACTGCAGAGCTGGTATATGGCTCAACACTCCGACTGCCAGGAGAATTTCTCTCTCCGTCCACGATATCCAGTGAAGAACCATCTGAATTTGTACAACAACTCCGGATAATTATGCAAAATCTCTCCCCGACACCAGGATCTGCCCATAATAAACAAACACCTTTCATCAACCCAAGTTTACTCAACTGCACCCATGTTTTTGTTCGGCACGGTGGAGTTAAGAAGCCGCTACAAACACCTTACGATGGCCCCTACAAAGTCATAGAGCGCACTCCTAAACACTTCACCCTGATAATCAACAACAAACCAAGCACGATTAGTGTTGACCGTCTCAAGCCAAGCTTTTCCTTAGCTACTGACGACCTGCCTACTGCAAGCAACTGTGCGCCCTCAACGCATAATCTAGCTGACGTCCCTGTTGCTCTCCCAATGAGCAATGAAACCACCGACATCCAGCAACCCGTTCCAAGAAATAAAACCACAGACATAGTACAACCTGTCCCAATAACCACTCGCTCAGGAAGACAAGTTCGCTTCAACAGAAAATACTTGTAACATCAGTGCCCTTGGCACTTGGGGGGGGAGTACTGTGGCGATTAAGCACTTCAACTTCTAAAAAAATAATAACTTTCACTTTCACCAAAAAAAAGAACTCTAATTAAAATTTTTTAATTTAGCGGTTGTTGGAGTAGCGATGTATGTCGACGCTTGTTGTTCGGAAGCCTCATTCTTAATTGTTTAATACTGCAATAATTGTGTTTATTTTTTATGTAATAAATATTTGATAAGATGACAGAGTTATCATTGTACGAGTGACACGCAATTTTTAACTTCAAAACCTTGACTATAGTTAGTATGGAATAGACTTTACTACAGACCTTTAAAATTTTTTGAGCATTTTTAACTTAATGTTATTTGTAGTATGAGAAGTTTTTGCTTTCATGCCATAGCGAGAAATATACAACATTCGAAATTATTGGTGCTTGGTTGGTGCAAAACCACTAAAAACTAATTTAGATCATCGTTAAATAAAATTAAACGGTCTGCGAACCAGTGGTGTTGATCTGACTCGTAGCTTTCAATCAGCCCATTTCTTATTATTCACAATATTAATAATTGTATTTTTATGTTTACAGTAATTTTGTGCATTTACATTTAAATCAAGTTTTATCGGATGCATATTTTAAACCAGCTTTCGAAGCTATTTTTTTCTTAGTGCTCATTAAAGGTACGGTTTTAACGTAAAAAACATGGTTTATTTTACAATTGTTTATTTAGAGTGAATCAAGCAGACGGCCTTATTTTGTTATTCGGTACCCGTATCAATTAAATCCATGCGAAAGGCAATGTCGCTGCAGCACGTAGGCATTCATCTGAAGCATAAAATCTCATTTAACGAACAAGCATTTAGGAAGCTATTTATTAAAGTCGGTAATTAGTTTTAACCGTAAGAAAATGTTAGTGGTTTGTAGAAATTTATTCCGAATTTAACTATGGAAAACCAGTTCGAGGGCATCCGTGTTAAATTGGGAATTCACGTAACAGAATGATTGAAAGGCTTATATGTAGGCAGCTTTACAATTACACCTCCGTAAGAAATGTCGTTCAAAGACAGTGCAGAAGGGAAGGTTTTTAGGGGTTAAATCTATCTTAATTGCAAAAATCAAGAAATTGAACATATAAATTAAACTTTAGTGTTAATTTGCATGTATAGCGCTTTTCTTGCAAGCATTTCCTCTGAGCTTTTACAACAATTAATCATTGTACACTCTTTGCAAACTGAAGTCATATTAAAAAAAACTGTTGGCGAAAGAAGTGTTCAAAGCATCTGCTGCAGAAATAGTGCTTATAAAGATGAACCTGCCCTTTCACAAAACAGAAGAATGTTGTTACAATGAAGTAGCATAATATTTGTTTAGAAATATAATTTGCACATTCATTAAGCTTACTGTGCAGTTTGTCGACCATTTCTGAGCAGTATAAAACCTCTAGATAGATGTAACATGTTATTTAGGAGAAAATGTGTACTAAATTTTTTATTGTTTAAAATATAACAACCGTGAACAAAGAAAAAGGTTTTATTTTTAGGAGAATGTAAAATAAATAAAAAGTGCTGTAATAAAAAGAAATGAATTTTTTGACACACAGGTGCTTTTGCAATACTATGGGTAAGAATCGACTTTAGGAAATACTGGGCATGGGACTGAGTACAGCATTTCCATAAAATGTTAATTTTGGTAGTTCCATATATCCGAAGCACTTTAATCTTTCGTTGAATAAAATTCGAAAGTTTAATTTCAGAAAACGGATGGTAAAATTTTGAAGAATAAAAAAATAAAAGGGATATTTTGGGTGAGGAAGTTGGATTGACTAATCATAAGAGAGGGAAAGCTCCTTCTGCTCTGAGGGTCTACCGAGTTAAAGTTACTCAAGTCTCGAGTAAGTTTTTTTTTTTTTTGCACCAAAGTTAAACTATTACAAAGATATTATATTTTATTTATCATGGTTCGATTTGTACTTATTTGTCATTTACAAAGCGTTAAATTGTTTTTAATCCGAAATACTTTGAGGAGGTTGAATGAAACGTATTTATCTAAAGGTTTTTCAAATCACATTTCATGGCGGTTTGACCGGCCTTAAGATTTAGGAATCTAGTAAGTAGGATTTGGAAATGATTGTATTTTTACAATTAAATACAATTTCAACTAACTGCATGCCAGTGTAGCGTCAAGAAGGCTCTGAGTGATTCCACCTCAAAATAAATCTTCTTGAACATTTCACCCTAATTATTTCATGTTAGACTAAAATGATTGTATATAAAATGGACACTTTAAGTTTTAAACATCGTACTTTCATTTCCGTGTTTAGCCATTTTGCACTACAAGATTCTGTAATGCTTTCAAAAAAATTGAAAAATTTGTATTAAATCCCTAAAAGTGGTTGATAGCCAACAACTCTGGAAGCAATGAACCACATATATCTTGCAGACAGTTCAAACCCAAAGATGTGGCACATGGTTTACTTCCAATAATTGCATTGTGATTTGAAAAGGTAACAATTTTCTGATTCACAGTTATGCTTGATGTTATCTTCTGCTTTCATTTCTTTTGCAGTAGCAGCAATGTCTGTCATTTTCCAATTAACGGAGTATGATAACTAGATAGAAATCTTAGAAGACGGAAACGCATAACTTCGTTCCTTCCGTTCTGAGCTGAATCGTCTGCTTTGACGAAATAGAAAAGGAAATACCTTCCTTGTGAAGGTCGGGAAACATGCCCGCAAGTAGGGCGTGACAAGGGATTAGCTATTGTTGTTTCGAGAGTAAAACTGCTAGTGCGTATTGTCATTTCCTGACACCTGTTGCGTATTTGGTTATTGTTAATGATCACGTGTGTAGTTATGGTTCAGCAAAATATCAAATGTCTTCGTTTGGATTAATATTTGCCGGACAAATATATATATATATATTTTTGTTTATGTGAAAGGGGGGCCGCTTAAATCCACCATTAATATATCTTTTAATTTAAAAAATCATTAAATAGTGCAATTATAATATATGCACATTACATTATGAACATATTGTATATTTATTTATCGTATTGAAGGTAATCCATTGTCTTAAAATCCCTTTGATATATTCATATATGACTCTTTCATGACATCAAACGGCGGATATTGTCGCTTAAATATTTTTCACGCTTCTCTTTCATGATTCATTTGTCTCATTTAATTGTTCCACTTATAACAGTTTTCGGATTCACTTGATCACCTGTTTTTCATTTTCACCATTATGCAGCTTAACTCTATTTTGGTTGTATGTTTTTCCATCTTCGGCAAAAGAACATGTATGATTTCTTTCTAATGGGGCTGCGTATGGTCTCTAACCTCTGCTTCCTCGCTCCTCTATTCTTCAAGAGGTCAAACAAAACCGTTTCCACGGAAATCGGCATTTATTCTTTCAAGTAGCACCACTATCGGCGGATGCCATTATCACATTGAAAATTTTGACGTTGAGTTTTTCCCTAGAGGGCAGCACCTGAGCTCTGCTGATGTGAAACTGCACTAGGATTTTAATTTAGCCGAGAGTATGAGGGCCAAACGGATACTCAAGGGATCTTTAACATGCCGCGTTTTCATACGTCATGAGAGCTGACGATGTTTATTGCATCTTGAACATCTACCGGCTTGGGCCAGGTTTGATTCTGCGAACTTGGGCGTACGAAGTCAGTGCTTTACTGCTACGCCACCCTGCCGGCAATGTATGAATTAGTTCAAGCCTTCTGTGAGAGTTGATACTCAATTTCTATAAGTCCACCATAATATTATAAACAGTGAATACGATTTTTCGTATCATTGTCGAATCTCAAAATGCAAAAAGGTTTTAATAATTCAAGACTTCAAATTTTCACTTGACACACATTTATTGAAGAACACACTGACAAAACAACATAAAACATATATATAAAAAGAAGGCTCATGATAGTATTTATCTCAAGTATCAAGAATCAAAAAGCATTTAGAAGGAAGTTCAGAAGAGCTCTAGCTCTGACTCTGACTGCACATTCCTAATATAACAAAACACAACTCTGCTTCCAGCGCCCTCTAAGGGCAAAGCTGGGATCCCGTCCGGGTCTGAACATCCTCCCCCCGGATGAATATCATTCATAACATTTCAAGGAAATACAAATTTACAATTTAACAAACATACAGTTATTTTCCTAGCCTCAAATAACTTATAATTTCACAAATAATCATCATATTTCTTTTCAAATAGAATAAACATTTTATGCTTCAAATTTTTAAATAATTGGATTACAAATATGAAATTAATGAAATTATATTACATTTATACAAAAAAAAAACATTTTTAAGTAACATTATCTACAGGTAATTTACACAATTTCGTGATAGGACGTTTTAGTTCACCATTTACTGTTTTTAATTTTACTACTCGAACCTTACCATCTGCTCCTGGAAAAAGCTCGATAATACGTCCTAACTTCCAGTTCATTGGTGGCTGATTGTCCTCTTTAATTAACACCAAGTCATTAATTTGCAGATTTTCACTGGAGCACCTCCACTTACCTCTTTGTTGTAGTAGGCATAAATACTCCCGTGACCAGCGCTTCCAAAATCCTTGCGAAATTTGTTGCATTAATTGCCATCTTTGCTGAGGTGTCACCTTTTGGGAAGTCAAGTCTCTTTCAGGAACCGCTGTCAAAAATGTCCCAATTAAAAAATGTCCAGGTGTGAGGGCACACAAATCGTTCGGATCGTTAGAAATTGGAGTGAGTGGTCTTGAGTTCAGACATCCTTCTACTTGAATAATCAAGGTGAGAAATTCTTCATAGGTAAGGACTTGGCAACCGATGGTCCTTCGTAAGTGATGTTTCATCGACTTTACTGCAGCTTCCCAAAGTCCTCCATGATGCGGGGCCGAAGGGGGGTTGAAATTCCACTTAATGTTCTCTTCTAATATCCAATTTCGAAATTCAAAATTTGAATTTACAGCTGAAATTTCATTCTTCAAAATTCTATCAGCTCCAACAAAATTAGTACCGCAGTCACTGGTTATTTCTTCAGGTTTTCCTCTTCTGGCTGTGAATCTCTTTAAAGCAGCAATAAACGATTCACTTGATAAATCGCTTACTAACTCCAAGTGCACAGCTTTAGTTGCAAAACAAATGAAAAGGCAAACATAGCATTTAGTAGGTCTTATCCCTCTACCTTTTCTCATTTTCACAAAATATGGTCCGGCAAAGTCTATGCCAATTCTAGAAAAGATTCTGCTTGGTGTAACTCTGTTAGCAGGTAGATCTCCCATAAGTTGTGACTGGGTCCTTGCTCTAAATCTGCAACACTTCATGCATTTCCAAACGTATTTTTTAATTTCAACCTTCGCGTTTATGATCCAGTAACTTTGTCTTAAGGTATATAATAGCAATTGAACGCCTCCACGTAAATATTTTTCGTGATAATATTTGATTATCAAGTTTGTGACAAAATGTCTTTTCGGTAAAAGAATCGGATATTTTTGCGATTCAGATATTTCTGCATTTCGCAGCCTTCCACCTACTCTTAAAATTTTATCTTTATCTAAAAATGGATTAAGAGAATTAATTTTACTGTTTGAAGTAACTGGCTTCTTCTGTTCCAAGCATTTTATTTCCTCAGAAAATTCCTCTCCCTGAATAATTCTGAAAATTACTCCTGAGGCTTTTGTTAATTCTTCAGTTGTCAAATAATCTTGCTTTACTAGAGGAAGTGATTTTAATTTCAAGTTCAGGTTAGTGATGAATCGCAAGCACCATGCAATTACTCGTTGAAGCTTGGTCCATGAGGAGAATTTTGTTAAGATGTCATGTCTTTCTACCCCAAAATTGACTACGTTTACAGCAATACAGTCCTTGACATTTTTCAGTTCTTCTTTCACTTTAATTTCATTTTCTTTAAGTCGAGTTTTAGGCCATAATTCTTCCTTCTCTAATAACCAATCTGGACCTAGTAACCATTTTCTGTTGATAATTAACTCCTTAGCTTTACAACCTCTGGATATCAAATCGGCAGGATTACTTTTACTATCGCAATGCTTCCAAGCCTGTGGACTTGTTAAATCTTGAATCTCAATAACGCGATTGGCAATAAATGGTTTCCATTTTGAAGCAGATCCCTTTATCCAGTATAGAGTAATAGTACTATCAGTCCAATAGAAAATGTTTTGAACAGAAAATAAATTCTCAAGATATTTACCCATACGAGCTGCAATTACTGCACCCATCAACTCTAGTCTGGGAAGACTTAATTTTTTCAGTGGAGCTACTCTTGATTTTGACGTAACAAAACTGGTTTTAATCGATCTATCTTTTGAATTAAATCTAAAATAAGCAACTGCTCCGTACGCCTTTGGAGTAGCGTCAGAAAAAATATAAAGTTGCATTTTTCCTTGAGGCACATCGGAGCAATCAATCAGATAATATCTTGGAACTGAAAAATTTTGTAATACACTTAATTCAGAACACCAATCGTGCCACTTCTGCTCTACTTCAGCATTAAAAGTTTCGTCCCAATCAAGACCCATTTCCCAAAGCTCTTGCACAATACACTTAATTCGAATAATGAATGGCGAGACAAAACCAACAGGGTCAAAGCATTTTGCTGCTATTTGCAAAACTGCTCTTTTGTTACATTTTACAGGATTTTGTAACATGTCTAATAACGGTTTTAGTTCAAGACCTAAAGTATCATTGCAAGTGTCCCAGTTTATACCCAATACCTTTAAAGGCTTATTGGAATCTTCTTCCGCATTTACAAAAACATTAGAATGTTGCCATTCTTTTTTCAATTCTAATGAGTTAGACTGAAATTTTCTAAGAGTCATACTTGCTTCTTTCAAGATCGTAACAGCTTCAGTTGTTAATTTAAGAGCACTTTCTACTGTATCAGAACCAAAAAATAAATCATCCACATAAAGTGAAGTATTAAGCATTTTATATGTTTCAAAATTACTAGTTTCATATTTTCTTATGTGGAATTTAATAGTTGAGGCCAAAATGAATGGGCTACAGGTGACTCCAAATGGAACTCTAGTCATTCTATACGATTTATACCCATTGTTATTCCCGCAATTTTTAAAATACAGAAACCTTAAGTAATCCCTGTCCTCCTTTGCTATTTTAATTTGCAGAAATGCTTTCTCAATATCAGCTGAAAACGCTATTCTGTTTTCTCGGAATTTTAAAATGACATCTAAAATTTTTGGATATAAATTTGGTCCCGAATCAAGGCAGTCATTAAGAGAATTAGAATTAGCCGATATCGAAGAAGCATCATAAACAATCCTAACTTTCGTAGTTGATTTTTCCTTTCTTACTACAGGTCTGTGCGGCATATAATAGCATTTGCTATCAGGGAATTGACTTCCACATATTTCAATTACACCATCCTTTAATTGATCTTCAATAATAGAATTGTAATTTTCAAATAACCATTCATTCTTGTGTAATTTATATTTTAAGTTTTCAAAACGATGTTTAGCAATCTCAAAATTATTGTTCAACGAAAATTCAGGGGATTTCCACAAAAGCTTCGTTTCATATCTTCCATCGGAAAACATAATATTCTTTTCGAATTCTTTTGCTACAGCTAATTCTGAACTGTTTACATCGTTATCTATAATACCTAGCGATTCCAAGCTCCAAAAGTTCTTTATTTCTTTACTTAATTGCACGTCAGCTGTACTCATAAAATTCACACGCGCTGTAGAATCCAAGTTTTCCGATTCCATTTGTCCTTGAACTGTGTGACCAAACACGGTCTCACTAATAAACAATCCGCCAGGAATCTGTTTAACTTCTCCCCTCATAGCTTTCCACGCGTAATCGGAACCCAGCAGAACCCCTATTTTTTCTTTATTTACCAGATCACTCAATTTATACCCTTGAGAGCAAAGAGATTTATGAACGTCTCGAGGAGCTGCTCTCAATTTAGAGCAAGTTATAATGTCTGTCACCAGAGCTTCAATTCTCAAAAAATTAGAATCAAATATGCTTCGTAATTCCACCGACACCACATCATAAATAATTTCTTGCGGTTTATGCTGCCCAAAAGAATAAATCATTAATTTTTCTTTCCTAATTGGTTTTAATTTTAAGGAATTTGCAATATTTCTTGTCAAAAATGTTCTTTCTGATCCTGTGTCTATAAAACAACGCACCAGTTTATTTCCATTATTTGCTGGTATAGCAACTATGCAAGTCTGCAAAAGTGTTGCTTTAATTTCTTTAGATGCTTCAGATTGCGATAGAGATACAACAGTCTCTGTATTAGGACTATCCTTCAGATTTTGATTTAATTTACAAAACAATTTGTTATGACTAAATTCTTTACAAAAACTACATCTATCAATTTTACTTCGACATTCAGATGAAAGGTGATTTTTACGAAAACATTTGTAACAACGGCCTTCATTTTTAAGCATTTGTCTTCTCCATTATCTGCTACAATTTCACAATTATTAGAAATATGATTATTATGCGATTTACAAAATATACAAAACGACTTATCTAATACGTTTTTAGAGGTGTTCAAAGTCATTGTTGCGGCATTACCCTTTCCATATCTAGGATTTTGTTTTCAAAAATTTACTGATTTTAGGACTAAAATCGTATTGCACTTTACTAGCATGACAAGAATTAGCAACGGACAAAGTGGCTTCACGACATTCAATTTCATCTCTTAAGAAATTAATTAGCTCATCAACTTCTTGACCATCTTTAGATTTACGCTTCCGATGAAATTCCAACACTATATCTTGAGGTAACAATTTCAGTAAAATTGGATTTAACAAATGTCCGTAAGAACCAGGCGTAACTCCTAAATTTTTTAAACTTCTAACATTAATTTCGCAATTATCATGAAATTCTCAAAGGGCCTTTAAAATTTGAAGAACTTTTAACAGGTTCAAGATTCAAGAGATTATTCATATGAGCATTAATTATAAGTTCGGTTTTACCGAAACGTTTCTTCAGAATATCAAGACAGGAATCATAATTTTCATCGGATAATTGAAATCCTTTCACCACATTGTAAGCTTGACCAGTTAACAGGGACTTCAAATAAGAGAACTTTTCAATTTTGCTTAAAGATTTATTTTGATCTATTGCTGTTTGAAATGTGTTAAAAAATTCTAACCATGAACTTGGATCACCCGAAAATTTTTCGATATTTAACTTAGGAAGTTTTACATTTGAAGCGGTAGTTTTAGATACACTTGAATTGAATAGAACACTATTGTTGCTACTATTGTCCTTTTTACACTTCTTAATGCGGCTTTTAATTTTAAATTTTGCAGAAAAAAGTTGTTCGGCATATTTTTCGCAAGTTTCAAATTCTTTTTCGAAATCCTTAGGTTCTTTCAATGATTTTTGTATTTCCCAAATCTAAACTTTTCAGTAAATTTTCCTTATCAAGAATATTTTCATGTAATTCCATTAGTTCTTCAAAATCATTCTCTTCAATATCGCAAGTTAAAACTGGTTCTAATTTAGTCATCAATTTTTTGAAATTCGTTCGCACATAGTATTTATCTCAAGTATCAAGAATCAAAAAGCATTTAGAAGGAAGTTCAGAAGAGCTCTAGCTCTGACTCTGACTGCACATTCCTAATATAACAAAACACAACTCTGCTTCCAGGCCCTCTAAGGGCAAAGCTGGGATCCCGTCCGGGTCTGAACAAACAGGGAAAGGGATGAATAATATTGCCTAAGTGATATTTAGACTGTCTGATTTTAGATTAACTCAATCGACTGTCAATTTGTAAAGTAGCAACACTCATCAAGAAGTCATGCTCAAGCAAAGCAAAACAGACTTAGATTTACTTATTTACTTATTCAAAAATGAGCCGTTCTGAGACGTCAATTTGGTTTTAATGCTTTCTGACTTTTGTAGATTTTCATGTAAAAAAATCTTCTTTTTTTGGGTTTTTTAAGCGTAACATAAAAATATATAGTGTATTCATCATGTACTTTTCTGATCGAAATAATAAATCAAAAGTAAAAAGAAGGAAAAAAAACACTGCAACAAAAAATTTTTTCTTTTTTTCTGAAGTCTCAAATATGTCTCTGCTTATCGATGAAGCTAACAGAGAGCTTCTGGCTGTGAATCTCTTTAAAGCAGCAATAAACGATTCACTTGATAAATCGCTTACTAACTCCAAGTGCACAGCTTTAGTTGCAAAACAAATGAAAAGGCAAACATAGCATTTAGTAGGTCTTATCCCTCTACCTTTTCTCATTTTCACAAAATATGGTCCGGCAAAGTCTATGCCAATTCTAGAAAAGATTCTGCTTGGTGTAACTCTGTTAGCAGGTAGATCTCCCATAAGTTGTGACTGGGTCCTTGCTCTAAATCTGCAACACTTCATGCATTTCCAAACGTATTTTTTAATTTCAACCTTCGCGTTTATGATCCAGTAACTTTGTCTTAAGGTATATAATAGCAATTGAACGCCTCCACGTAAATATTTTTCGTGATAATATTTGATTATCAAGTTTGTGACAAAATGTCTTTTCGGTAAAAGAATCGGATATTTTTGCGATTCAGATATTTCTGCATTTCGCAGCCTTCCACCTACTCTTAAAATTTTATCTTTATCTAAAAATGGATTAAGAGAATTAATTTTACTGTTTGAAGTAACTGGCTTCTTCTGTTCCAAGCATTTTATTTCCTCAGAAAATTCCTCTCCCTGAATAATTCTGAAAATTACTCCTGAGGCTTTTGTTAATTCTTCAGTTGTCAAATAATCTTGCTTTACTAGAGGAAGTGATTTTAATTTCAAGTTCAGGTTAGTGATGAATCGCAAGCACCATGCAATTACTCGTTGAAGCTTGGTCCATGAGGAGAATTTTGTTAAGATGTCATGTCTTTCTACCCCAAAATTGACTACGTTTACAGCAATACAGTCCTTGACATTTTTCAGTTCTTCTTTCACTTTAATTTCATTTTCTTTAAGTCGAGTTTTAGGCCATAATTCTTCCTTCTCTAATAACCAATCTGGACCTAGTAACCATTTTCTGTTGATAATTAACTCCTTAGCTTTACAACCTCTGGATATCAAATCGGCAGGATTACTTTTACTATCGCAATGCTTCCAAGCCTGTGGACTTGTTAAATCTTGAATCTCAATAACGCGATTGGCAATAAATGGTTTCCATTTTGAAGCAGATCCCTTTATCCAGTATAGAGTAATAGTACTATCAGTCCAATAGAAAATGTTTTGAACAGAAAATAAATTCTCAAGATATTTACCCATACGAGCTGCAATTACTGCACCCATCAACTCTAGTCTGGGAAGACTTAATTTTTTCAGTGGAGCTACTCTTGATTTTGACGTAACAAAACTGGTTTTAATCGATCTATCTTTTGAATTAAATCTAAAATAAGCAACTGCTCCGTACGCCTTTGGAGTAGCGTCAGAAAAAATATAAAGTTGCATTTTTCCTTGAGGCACATCGGAGCAATCAATCAGATAATATCTTGGAACTGAAAAATTTTGTAATACACTTAATTCAGAACACCAATCGTGCCACTTCTGCTCTACTTCAGCATTAAAAGTTTCGTCCCAATCAAGACCCATTTCCCAAAGCTCTTGCACAATACACTTAATTCGAATAATGAATGGCGAGACAAAACCAACAGGGTCAAAGCATTTTGCTGCTATTTGCAAAACTGCTCTTTTGTTACATTTTACAGGATTTTGTAACATGTCTAATAACGGTTTTAGTTCAAGACCTAAAGTATCATTGCAAGTGTCCCAGTTTATACCCAATACCTTTAAAGGCTTATTGGAATCTTCTTCCGCATTTACAAAAACATTAGAATGTTGCCATTCTTTTTTCAATTCTAATGAGTTAGACTGAAATTTTCTAAGAGTCATACTTGCTTCTTTCAAGATCGTAACAGCTTCAGTTGTTAATTTAAGAGCACTTTCTACTGTATCAGAACCAAAAAATAAATCATCCACATAAAGTGAAGTATTAAGCATTTTATATGTTTCAAAATTACTAGTTTCATATTTTCTTATGTGGAATTTAATAGTTGAGGCCAAAATGAATGGGCTACAGGTGACTCCAAATGGAACTCTAGTCATTCTATACGATTTATACCCATTGTTATTCCCGCAATTTTTAAAATACAGAAACCTTAAGTAATCCCTGTCCTCCTTTGCTATTTTAATTTGCAGAAATGCTTTCTCAATATCAGCTGAAAACGCTATTCTGTTTTCTCGGAATTTTAAAATGACATCTAAAATTTTTGGATATAAATTTGGTCCCGAATCAAGGCAGTCATTAAGAGAATTAGAATTAGCCGATATCGAAGAAGCATCATAAACAATCCTAACTTTCGTAGTTGATTTTTCCTTTCTTACTACAGGTCTGTGCGGCATATAATAGCATTTGCTATCAGGGAATTGACTTCCACATATTTCAATTACACCATCCTTTAATTGATCTTCAATAATAGAATTGTAATTTTCAAATAACCATTCATTCTTGTGTAATTTATATTTTAAGTTTTCAAAACGATGTTTAGCAATCTCAAAATTATTGTTCAACGAAAATTCAGGGGATTTCCACAAAAGCTTCGTTTCATATCTTCCATCGGAAAACATAATATTCTTTTCGAATTCTTTTGCTACAGCTAATTCTGAACTGTTTACATCGTTATCTATAATACCTAGCGATTCCAAGCTCCAAAAGTTCTTTATTTCTTTACTTAATTGCACGTCAGCTGTACTCATAAAATTCACACGCGCTGTAGAATCCAAGTTTTCCGATTCCATTTGTCCTTGAACTGTGTGACCAAACACGGTCTCACTAATAAACAATCCGCCAGGAATCTGTTTAACTTCTCCCCTCATAGCTTTCCACGCGTAATCGGAACCCAGCAGAACCCCTATTTTTTCTTTATTTACCAGATCACTCAATTTATACCCTTGAGAGCAAAGAGATTTATGAACGTCTCGAGGAGCTGCTCTCAATTTAGAGCAAGTTATAATGTCTGTCACCAGAGCTTCAATTCTCAAAAAATTAGAATCAAATATGCTTCGTAATTCCACCGACACCACATCATAAATAATTTCTTGCGGTTTATGCTGCCCAAAAGAATAAATCATTAATTTTTCTTTCCTAATTGGTTTTAATTTTAAGGAATTTGCAATATTTCTTGTCAAAAATGTTCTTTCTGATCCTGTGTCTATAAAACAACGCACCAGTTTATTTCCATTATTTGCTGGTATAGCAACTATGCAAGTCTGCAAAAGTGTTGCTTTAATTTCTTTAGATGCTTCAGATTGCGATAGAGATACAACAGTCTCTGTATTAGGACTATCCTTCAGATTTTGATTTAATTTACAAAACAATTTGTTATGACTAAATTCTTTACAAAAACTACATCTATCAATTTTACTTCGACATTCAGATGAAAGGTGATTTTTACGAAAACATTTGTAACAACGGCCTTCATTTTTAAGCATTTGTCTTCTCACATTATCTGCTACAATTTCACAATTATTAGAAATATGATTATTATGCGATTTACAAAATATACAAAACGACTTATCTAATACGTTTTTAGAGGTGTTCAAAGTCATTGTTGCGGCATTACCCTTTCCATATCTAGGATTTTGTTTTCGAAAATTACTGATTTTAGGACTAAAATCGTATTGCACTTTACTAGCATGACAAGAATTAGCAACGGACAAAGTGGCTTCACGACATTCAATTTCATCTCTTAAGAAATTAATTAGCTCATCAACTTCTTGACCATCTTTAGATTTACGCTTCCGATGAAATTCCAACACTATATCTTGAGGTAACAATTTCAGTAAAATTGGATTTAACAAATGTCCGTAAGAACCAAGCGTAACTCCTAAATTTTTTAAACTTCTAACATTAATTTCGCAATTATCATGTAATTCTCGAAGGCCTTTAAAATTTGAAGAACTTTTAACAGGTTCAAGATTCAAGAGATTATTCATATGAGCATTAATTATAAGTTCGGTTTTACCGAAACGTTTCTTCAGAATATCAAGACAGGAATCATAATTTTCATCGGATAATTGAAATCCTTTCACCACATTGTAAGCTTGACCAGTTAACAGGGACTTCAAATAAGAGAACTTTTCAATTTTGCTTAAAGATTTATTTTGATCTATTGCTGTTTGAAATGTGTTAAAAAATTCTAACCATGAACTTGGATCACCCGAAAATTTTTCGATATTTAACTTAGGAAGTTTTACATTTGAAGCGGTAGTTTCAGATACACTTGAATTGAATAGAACACTATTGTTGCTACTATTGTCCTTATTACACTTCTTAATGCGGCTTTTAATTTTAAATTTTGCAGAAAAAAGTTGTTCGGCATATTTTTCGCAAGTTTCAAATTCTTTTTCGAAATCCTTAGGTTCTTTCAATGATTTTTGTATTTCCAAGTCTAAACTTTTCAGTAAATTTTCCTTATCAAGAATATTTTCATGTAATTCCATTAGTTCTTCAATATCATTCTCTTCAATATCGCAAGTTAAAACTGGTTCTAATTTAGTCATCAATTTTGTGAAATTCGTTCGCACATAGTATTTATCTCAAGTATCAAGAATCAAAAAGCATTTAGAAGGAAGTTCAGAAGAGCTCTAGCTCTGACTCTGACTGCACATTCCTAATATAACAAAACACAACTCTGCTTCCAGTGCCCTCTAAGGGCAAAGCTGGGATCCCGTCCGGGTCTGAACAAACAGGGAAAGGGATGAATAATATTGCCTAAGTGATATTTAGACTGTCTGATTTCAGATTAACTCAATCGACTGTCAATTTGTAAAGTAGCAACACTCATCAAGAAGTCATGCTCAAGCAAAGCAAAACAGACTTAGATTTACTTATTTACTTATTCAAAAATGAGCCGTTCTGAGACGTCAATTTGGTTTTAATGCTTTCTGACTTTTGTAGATTTTCATGTAAAAAAATCTTCTTTTTTGGTTATTTAAGCGTAACATAAAAATATATAGTGTATTCATCATGTACTTTTCTGATCGAAATAATAAATCAAAAGTAAAAAGAAGGAAAAAAAACACTGCAACAAAAAATATTTTTCTTTTTTTCTGAAGTCTCAAATATGTCTCTGCTTATCGATGAAGCTAACAGAGAGCTTTTTTGTTATTTTCCCACCAATTTAACCTGTCCTAAAACCTATTTCATGTTCATAGCAAAATAAAACTCCTATTTAATCTTTGGCATTAAAAGCATTTTATTCCCCTTTCTTTAATCAATAAACGCGCTCTTACGTCTCTGGTACACGGTGCCTAATTTTCTAAATTAAATTAATATGTGGGGAAAAACTAAAAGAACCAAGTACATGAAATCTACTCAACTTAAAAAGCATTTTCGGTGAAACTGTTCCTCGCTCCTCTATTCTTCAAGAGGTCAAACAAAACCGTTTCCATGGCAACCGCAAACTACAACACAGAAGACAACAGGTCAATTTCTAAGTAAGACGAATACGACACGGCTTAGCTTCCTTTATTTGAATTTTCAAGTCACGCATGCGTGTTCGGCTGCAAGCGAGTCATCAAGGAGTTTTAAGGATTTTCTTCTTTTTATTTTACTTTAAATTTACTGGGTTGTTGCCACGATTGCTAGAAAAGAATACACAATGAAAAATGTTTCTGCCTGTAGCCATCAGAGTACTAGAAATGGGCGGAAGAAGAGACATGGACTAGATTCTTCTCCGTGTTCCTACTAAGAAAATATAAATCAGATTAATATCGACTTTTTGTTTCAATTTCGGAAGTTTTAACCGTTTGCTAGTATCTTTTCATTTTTTTTCTTCAGCAAAATGAAAAGAACAAAAGACCGAAAGAGTGGAAAACGAATAATTTTAAATATTCTTTTCTTTAAAGCTAAGGGCGTGCTTAGGGATGGGCGAACTGGGCTACCACTCAGGTCTGTTAAGAATGTTCTATTGAGTTATAACGTGTCAATAATATGTATACTGGTATCTATCCCTCCCTCCAAAAATGCCCATTTATTGCGTGTTGAACGTGGACATTTTTTTAAGGGTTGACTCTTTAACGAATACGAAATTTAACTTAACCACTTAAAACACGAGGTAACTTTAACCTAAATAACAAGGGGGGGGGAGGGAGGCGGTGATTTCTTTATTTTTTTTTTTTGGAGTTTTTCCAAATACGCTCTAGTAGTGTTGCCGTAACATTTGCGGCGGATTAAAAATTATAAAATACTGCTAAAATTTATACATTCAATAAAGTTTTTGAAAAACATTTTAAAGACTGCGTAGAAGCATCATACACACTTGATACAGACTAGTTTTCTAAATCTGCCCACAGCACAAAGGAAATTGTGGGGTTTTATGCAATACTAATGTCTTCATTAGTATTGCATAAAATAATAGTCTTGAAAACTTGAAATCTGCGGACAGTTTACTAAAATTGTCAAATAAACAAAATAAATGGAATTAAGGTGTAAATTCAGGGGTAATAACAAGGGTAAAAATGGCCTATTACAGCTACGCATAGCGTACGAAGACCATTATCTTGTGGACATTATTCAATGTGATTTACTTCGGATTGTTTGTGACAAGTTTTTGGTAGCCATTTGTGATTACATTTTAAGTCCAAATGTGAGGCTTGTATTCTTGATTGGCTTCAGCCATCAGTTATCAAAAATCCATAAGCTTAGTCATAACGTCAACTGCGAAAGAAACAATGTTTCACTTTACGAATGCTTCATATGTTTTATTCCTTTTAGTCTACTAGCATCAGCAGCAGTCTAAATGTCCAAGAGGTAATTTTCTTAATAAATTTAAAAGCATAAAAACATGTTTTCCCAGAACCCCTAAAACCATAGACACGCCCTATGCATGCCAGCACATTCTTTTTTTAACTTTAACGTTGATTTCAACAACTATTACTATCGGAACAGAGATAATATTACTGCTTGTGAATCTCACTTTGATCGGAACTGCTACGACGGGAATCTTTAATGAACATTTTTTTTTCAATAAAGGTTCAAGAATATCTCTGCTTCACTTGTGTGCATCATGGTTTATGTTAACTTGAATTTTCCTCCATAAATTTTAGTTTTGCTTTGAAGCATCATTGAGCACTGTTCTTTTGATGTGAATTAAATCTTAAGCAGTCCTTCAAAAAAAATTATATTCCTAAATTTATAATATTAATAATTGAATTTCAACCTGAATCGAATTAATAAAAATAGTATAAAACTAGGTTGACCCGTGCAAAACTGCACTGCGCACCAAATCGTTTTGTGTGGTATTCTATTCTTTAAAAATTTGGAAGGAAGGACGTTATGAATAATGGAAAAAGGTAAACGAGTGTTGGTACAAAACAAAAGAATACATGTAATTGAAAACATCAGTACAAATGGATGTTACATTTTTTTCCACTATTATTTAGATAGTCAAAAAAAAAAGAAATAATCACTATAATAATGATAATTATTTGTATTATAAGTAAACAAAGCATTAAAATACACTAACTAAACAATTCCATTACTTACTAGTTACTGTTGGTTGGTTAGGCTCAACACATTCATAATATAAATGAATGTTTTAAAGCCTAACTATTGAACAGTTTAAAACACAGACGTAGCTAAAACTGTCCAATTTTCTACACAATAAAATGAGAAGAGTTTCTTGTATGTTTACTTGATAACAGTTGGCGCCACCATACACAACACTAATTTGGCATCCATTAACGGACCTCTTCGTGGATGGTTAATCTCAAATTCAAGATAATCGGTACATTTTTAGACAGTGGGTACATTTTTCGTCATTAGTCAGGGTCGATAAGCTTTAAAATGATGGGTAAATCATGGAATTTGATAAAGGAATAAGGTACCGTCGCGGGACCAACAGAAAAAACAGGCTAGAGAAATAATATATATAGATAAGTTTTGTAACCTAAGTAGACCAGGTAAGTTTTTGTTCCTTTTTTCTTCTTTTGCAATATTCTATTTAAAAAAAAAAAGTTTTCTTTCTATAAATAAAGGCTTTAAATACAAATAATCCTATAAAGTTCCCGCTTTGTGGGGAGCCCATAGAAATTCTAATAACAAAATAATAACCCAATAAAAATATCAAATTAGAAGATTTATAGTCTTGACATAAAAGGAAGGTACCCTCTTCTTCGTTCTGAGGTGATAAGGAGGGATTTAAATTTGCTGCGATAGGCTTCTTTTCCGAAGGTAGTAAAAAATTACGTCACAAAGAACTATTACTTTAAAATTTTGCATTAAACTGCGGAAAGCCATAAACTCTTACATAATAGGAAACGCTACTATAGGGTTGTTCCGCAGTGCTTGGTTACACAACTTGGAAAAAAAAAAAACTCGTAAAAAGTTTTAAAGCATAAACTATCTTCTAACAACCTAAAGATCTAACAATAAATTATTTCTATTTTCAAAATAAAAAATATTACAGTCCCTTGTTTGTAGTCTTATGAAAAAATCTGTTGCGTGCGGGACACTTTGTCTTTTTTACAATGACGCAAAAAATATTAACTTGAGGCTTCAACATTTTATTACACTTATTCAATAGTAATATCATATTAAAATTTGAGAAGGTAATCAAAAAAATTTAGCAACTAAATTTTATTAATTACGTTTTTATTCGTGTCCCGTAAGTAAAATTTTGTTGTGTTTTTTTAGTTTTTATGCAAGTAATAATATTTGAGACTACAATTTTTTGTTTTCTCTTCATCCAGTGTTCACATTTCGTAAAACAGTAAATGATTATTTATTATCAATTTCTTTACAAGCTATACAACATACATGAAAAAGTGTTTCGCACGGGGCCAAATTATGTCCCATGTGTAATACAATTCGTTTGCTTAAAAGCTTAGCAAAAATTACGTTTTTTATTTTTTGTAAGTCAATTTCCTTCATGTAAGACAGTACTATTTTCAAATTTTAGTTAACTGGCATGAATTCGTTCATAGCAAACTTATTTTTTTTTACGTTTTCTCGAGTAATGTTTTGATTTTTAGTAGCAACACTATGGCGCACTTTTCAACGAATTATTGTCGATTACCATTTCAAATAAATCGTTTTTTATGTTTTTCTATTAAATACTAGTGTTATATTCTTAAATTAGATTAGAAAAATGTTTTAAGTTTAAGAGACATAATACCTACAATATAAATTCACCATCTAGAAAACATTGTCTGAAAACAAAAAGGGAACTTCGAAACATAGATGGTGGTAAATTAAGAGAAAAGTAATTAAAACACTCAGAAAAGAAAGAAAATTAAACATAAACAAAGAGGATTAGCTAGAGCAATATGAAATAGAAACGAAATGATTATGTAGAACCAGGAAAAATGAAATGAATAATAACAGAAAGAGCAAAAATATCCATAATTTTGTCAAGAACTATCCACAGTACCCTGGATGACACTTAAGTTATATTAAAAACTATGACGCTCAAGTAGTAGGAAAATATTTAAAGCACTTAAAACTTTTACCCAAAGCAGTATTAATTAAAATTCCAATTTTAATTAATACTGCTAAAATTTGGGCATTCAATAAAATTTTTGAAAAACATTTTAAAGACTGCATAGAAGCATCCTACACACTTGATATAGACTAGTTTTCTAAATATGCCCATGGCACAAGTGAAATTAAGGTTTTTTATGCAATACTAATGAAGAAATAATAGTCTTGAAAACATTACACTAACAATATGTGTACATTGCTAGTGTAGTGTACAATATGCTATTACACTAGCAAAGAGATTGTCAAATAAACAAAATAAATGGAATTAAGGTGTAAATTCAGATACTATAACAAGGGTAAAAATGGCCTATTACAGCTACGCATAGTGTACACTTTTAAAAACCATTCGATAATGGTAACCTAATCCATGGAAGCACTCAAACATTAAAAAAAAATGTTCACATCACAGTGAAAAGGCGAGTTTCTGGATTATGTTAAATAATAATATTGAAAAACTCATATTCAAATAAATCAGACAAACATGTATGACGACCAATAATACCCAGATTTTGTTGAGAATGTTAACACTCACTATCTTTATATATCCAGTTGTGGGATCTCCTAGCTACAAATGGGATCATTTTTGGTCTTCCATCCCCCCCCCCCCTACCCCCGAGAAAAAAGATTTTCAGAGAGCTTTAGAACTAACTTGTCAAATCCAATCACTAGGAGAGGATAAGTTTTCATGTCACCCAAAGAAGTAACGACAACTGTAAATATTCTTCATTTGGATAGTATTACTGTGGGTAATTGTTGGTGTGAATATATACCTTGCGTCTATCATGTTCTTTAAATAGCTTCTTTTATAAATTTTTCAATGTTAAAACTAAAATAATCATTAAAAAGTTTTAAGCATTTAACAGATTTATTTATTCATTATACTTATTAGTATTTTTTAAATAATTGTCATTAATATATTTATTAACTAATTATTCTTTATGTAAATTTGCAACTACTTTATTCTGAGTTGAAACTAGAAAAAATATACATTTTTATTCATCATTTTTGAGCTTTTAATTTTTTAATCAGATGACCCGTGGGTGACAATTGTTGTGTCCCGTATGTAACACCAATAATTAATTTAATATTAACTGATGAGAAAGGTTCAAAACTTAGTTTTTACAAAAATTAAAAGAATTAAGGTTTGTGCATCAAATTACAAATTTTCATTTCAAAAAGTTCAAAAAAAAAACTCAAATGTAATAGGTATTAAAAAAAGTGACGTCCCGTAAGTGACAAAATTTTAATATTCTTTAAATAAACTATTGGTCCCATTGAAAAAAAATAGTAATGTTACTTCAGATGTGCAAAAAAAATTGAAAACCTTTCATTAATATTTTCATAATAAAGCGAGCATAAATAGTTTAAACTTTTGCTGTGAAATGTCCCGTACGCAACACATAAATACCGTGCAATGACCCCTATAAAATTCTTAAGATATTCCAGTATGGCGCAATGTTATGAAATTTTGAACTCTCTGATCTGAGTGATTTTATATTCCAAATCATTATGGAGGTGCAATGGATGCTGCCGAAGCGAGTCATAAAAGAGCGAAAATGTCTAAATTTTTTTGTTTAATACCAAACTACTGAAATTTATTTTGAAAGAAGCTTTCAGTTTTCGGGGTAAGTAACGAAATAAAGTTAACAAAAAGCGTCTTGGTTTAAAATATTTATATTAATATCCAGCTAAATATTTTAGCAATAGAAGTTGTAAAATTATTTCCTTTTGGCTGAAACGAATTATCATTTACTTATAATAGCAATAAAACATTTTCTCATCTTATTGACAGTGATAAAAACAGAGAACGTTTTATTTACCAATAAGTAATTTTAAAAGTATGTAACGGCACCTATCATTGACATGCTACCAATAATCAACACTTGTAACTTACATCTGATAAAATAAGTGTTTGGGGTGATCTAGTTTTTCAAACTTGGTGTCATTTCAAAGCTGCGAAGTTGACCTCTGAAACTGATCAGATTTGAAATCCTAGGTTACTCCTAACGCTTATTTTTTTGAATTAAGCTAAAAGTGTCAATAATTGGTAGCCTGTCAATTATAGCTGCTTTACCAAAAGCTCAATTATCTCTTCTGATTCGATACCAGTATCTCAATACAAATTATTTATAATATTATTTATTGCCATTGGTTATTACTAGCTATTAGGAAATTATATCTTTTGGTTCCAACGTGTTTCCGTTTGCGTAATATACAAACGACAGTAATTTTTATTTTAGTGTTACTATTTAAGTAAAACAGTACTGATATTCCAAATATGCATATTCATATGTTCATTTATCTTCTAATTCTTTACCGAGATCATAGAATAAGTTATTTGTATTAACTTGTGGCTGCATTTACTGGTTATTACAGCAAAAAGATAACTTTTCCTTTTGACTCAAACATATTACCAGTTTTTTTTCTTAATTTTATGTATTTATTTACTTTTTTATAATAGCAATACTACCAATTTTTGTCTAATTTTATTATTATTGATGTCAACATTTCTTCCCAAGGAAACAATCTAAAATTTACAAATAAAGTAGTTTATATTTTGTTATAATCTTTCTACATTCTGCAGACCTATTAAAGGAATTTATCAGCCAAATTCTTACTAATACTCCTCTTTTCTTTCTTAGCAGATAACCAATATTTTTGTCTAAACATTTAATTTTCTTAATATTTTGTTACGAATAATGTGTCGACATTCCGATGGATTTCCTGTGAGATGGTTTAATAGTAACAAATGGCAGTCATTTTTATTTTAAAGAGTTTTTAAGTTACGTTTTTAAATTAAAAAATATCATGGATATTTCTTCTGTCAAACCAAAATTGCGCATCAAACCAAACAGAGAGGAATAAAATCTGTCCTTTCGGTAGTACGTTTGGGAAGAGCTATTTCGTAAAAGAGCGTAATTCAGATGAGATCTATTCTTTCGGATATTTTTTTAAACATAAATAAACCATGCCAAATTAACAATTTATCAATTTACAAAACTTCCTGTATCAATTTTATGCAGTTTGAAATCATCGTGTAAATTAATTCCTTTAATTTTGACGTATAGTTAATAAACTGCCTGCTTTGGAATTTTTGCCGACATCCTTTTGACCTAAAACCTATAAAACTAATACGTACCCTAAAACCTTATGTGTTACAAAAAAATAAATTGCATAATTCATGATTAATGTGTATAAAATTTGATTTAAGTGTTCTTCAAAATCATAATTTTCACTCACGTAACATAATCAATTGATATATTTCTTATACGTTTTCGCTGACCTTGAAATAACCAACCCCGCCAATGATTTCAAATTCAACGCCCGTAATTTTTATTCATAAAGTACTTTACAAGCATTTAGATATTCCTTTTAACCTACAAACCTCTTAATACTATAATGAACTATAGCAGTCTCATGAAACATGAGGTTTCGAATAAAAATCGCCTTCAAGTACTCAAAATTACAAGTCTTATTCACGTACTATAATCGATAGATCACAGTAACTTACATTTTCTTGCTATTGACCTCAAACCACTAAACACAGTCATCACTCCTCATTATCCAATTACATCCCTTTCTAACAGCAAAGAAAACAAATCGGTAAAATTGCTCTACTTTCCTCGATCTCCAGAGCGCTTGAAAGTGCATCTAATGCACATTGTATCCCAATCCTGCAAAGTGGTTCATGTCTTGGGGCTCCACCCAGTTTTGGGAAAGGAAAGATTGGAGCAGGGTGGCCCAAAATCAATCGCCTTGCCCATCGGCTAACTCGCCGATTATCTCACGATAACCTCCATAAGTTCGCCTCCTTGAAGTTCGCTGAACTACCATGAAAAAAACAACAAAACTCTGTAAACGGTAGTTCCTCGTAGACAAGTGCAGAAGGGGCTCATCTTCATTTAATAGGCACCTGGAGCAGATGCTTAATGGGCTCGGGTTATACTTTTAATTATTAATACGTCGTTCTTGTCAAAACCGTTTTAATAATGCAGTTTATCTAGAGTAATTACTTGCGCTACGTTGTGGTACGTGTAATGGTAGAAACTTTGGAAAAAATCACTCTTCAGTGTAATCAAAAAAAGTATAAGGTTGATTCGAGTTGAAATTGTCTTGTTGTTACATAATGTTGGAGCGGTTTCGTTAGCTCTATATATTTGTTCGAATTGTAAGGATTATTTACACTGCCCTTCTTCCCCTACCCCTTTGTACAAAGATTACAAAAGGTTTTGTATTTTTCTTTAATATTGTACGTGAATACAGATTACAGTTGACCAATAGAATACATAATTATATATTCTAAAGCAATATTTTTTCAAAAATTATGCTTTGAAGTTACTTGTTCAATGCATAAAAAAAGTACCGATAGTTTGACGCGATTACCGTGTCTTTTCTTATTTATTTTATTTTATTACTATTTTTAAATTTTTTATGGATTAAAACTGATTTTTTTTTTAAAAAATCAGTCCTAAAAGTCATCTAACCACTGCAATCGCCAAAATTGTTCAAAATGAGAATTATGTTCACCGAAAAGAAAAAAAAAGATTTGAACATAGTTAATCGATTTTAATGTAGTCTTTTCCTCCCTTAATATCTCGAGTACTTATACAAAACAAGTCTGTGAAGTTTTATTGTAAGAAATTAAAGACAGTTTTTCCTCCATTTACTTAAAACTATATTTAATAGCCACTCTTTTTTTCATTTTGCCTACTTTCTTTTTATTTTGGTACAAAAAGAAAAAAGACGTTTATAAGCTTATTTCAATAGTTCGTAATTTTTCCGTTATGTTTATATAGCATGTGTAAAGACATGCATTTTTTAGTGCTTTCGAATAAATTCTTTGTTTATTAATTAAAGTATGCTCTGGGCATTTTTAATGATTGTGTCACCGTAATTAAATTTTCCAGGTCACCGAAAATTACTTCGTGAAAAACTCGAATGTTTTTCTTCTAACCAGCTCGAAAGTTTTTTAATACGCACTTTTATTTCGTTCTGTTTTTCAATTTTTTTGCTAACAAAGTACTTACTTTCTTTACCTTTCTTTTTTCAATTCTTTGAAAAGGAAGGCGATATGTTTTGTTTTCAAGGAACTGATTTAAATATTATAGGAATAAAGTTCTGGAGTTTTTCCTGGTTTTATTTAAATGATCCAGAATGTTTTATGAATAAATAAATAATAATAATAATAATAATATTTAATGACATATTTCATATTATCGTTTAATAACTCAAGCTTTATAAATAAGTGTCAATTCTGGAGAATGTTTTACATGTACATTGTTAGGAAACATTAAAAGAATCTCCATAAATGCACATTATATTTTAACCCTTTATAAGGAGATGATAAGTATATTTATCAACAAATTCATTAGCTTATAAAAGTTTAAAGTAAGCCATTTAACTCTCTTTGGTTGGTGGAAGTTTTTTAATACTCCGGTAAGTATGTTTACCACCAAATCAATTTGTAAATGTGTTAAGCAGGCATACTAACCCTCCCAAAAAAGGGGGCAGTAACAATCTTACTAATTTTATTCAGTGGTGTATATAAAAAATGGCTTTTTTGAAGCTGATCTAAAAGATATTTTAATACACCTCTACTAGAAGAATCCGGCCGAATAAAGGGTTAAAAAGTGAAAAATAATTGGATGTCAGTCTGTGATATTGGTTGGTAATACTGGCTTAATACAGCGCACTTCATAAAAATGTGGAAATTTCTGCTTCCGTACTTTTTGCATACGTCGGAGGGGGGGGGGGGGAGCGTCCGGAAAGGAATGAATCAAATGACAACAACAATACTCTTTCTGCTCTTTAGAAATACAAGTACATCGGTCATTTTTACTCGAGCTCACTAGATCAATTAATAAAAGTGGAAGGATAACTTCCATTAGCTAAATAACTCTCAAATAATTAATCCGCATTAAAGCTCAGATTTTGTTTTTGTTTCTTAACTCAAACAAAAAAAAATGGATAGTTGGACCTTACCAGCCAGTTTTTTCATGCATAAAACAGAAATGTTTCAGAACGTATGACGCAGAATAAAACGACTCAAGCAAAGAAGTCATTATGTTATAAAGCTTTAAAAAATAATTACTTCGGTTGTCTGGCAAATCCACAAAAAGAAAGAAAAAGACGGGCTATTACAGAGCACTAGAATTTACAATTAGTAGTTATTTAATGATATAAACTATTTTTACAGTTGTACCAGTAAACCTACTGTAGGATTGAGGGCTCATTAAAATGTCTTTTGAAGTTTTTCATAACAAATTGAAAGTTTAAATTGGTAATATCTCAAAAGTAGAGTTTAACTCCTACGTGTCTTTTACCCGAACGCCTACTTATTCATTAATATATGACCAGTAGCGAATCATGTTTGTGCTTAATTAATGCCAAACGTGTATGTAAACAAGATTATCTAAGCTCAAGTTTTCATGCAAAAGCAGTCCTTCTTTTAAAAGCAGCTATATGAACTACTAGCGGTACCCGCACGGCTATGCCCGTGTTAAAAAATGAAAAGACCAGTCGGTTCGCCATTGTGTCTATAACGGTAACTTTTTTTATGTGTAAATTATGTTATTTTATTAAAAATATAGCATTCCACATAATTAAAAACTATCCGCAAACTGCAATGAATCAGCGATCCTACACATTTAAGCATTTCTTTTTACAAAACACGTACAATAAAAAGGGAAAAATGAAAAGAAAGAAATGAAACAAAACGAAAAAATATATATTCAAGAGAAAACGCATTTTGTTTGTTTAGTTCAAGTAACCACACATAAAGGACTATTATAATCCATTAGAATAGTTTCAATTAATAAATTTTTAGTATAATTAGTTTTTAGCTATTATTCATTGACAATAAAACAGAACTACGAAATTTTGTAGCTTTCAGAAACTAACAGCAGCAAACAAAGCTTTGAAAGCGGAAAAACCTTTCAGGCCAGCTCAAATAGGCAAATAACATGTGTGCTAATTCACTGGAGAAAAAATAATAAAATTAATAAAAATATGAATAGGTAATAATTTGTTGGAATAACAAAAATCGCTATAAATGATAGCATTTATTTAAAAAACCCTGTACACTATGGAGAATGGTCCCGTAAAGTGCATGTCAAAATAGTAAAAAAAATAAATAAATAAAAAAAAACAGCTATCGAATGCCTGTGACCTGCAAGAAATAAATTTTAATTCGTTTTAAAGAAAAAGAATAATCAAAATCCAAAATAAATAAATTAATTAATTAAATATCGGCTGTTACTCAAAATGCTAAAAACCGCATGAAATAAATTTTAATTAGTTAGTAAATTACCGTGAAAAAATAATTTCGAACTACAGAGAAAAACGCTTATAACTTCTTTTTCAGTTAATTTAGAGGCTTCGAATTTTGGCACGATGAACAAACTCTGGAACAGTTTTTTACGCGCTTTTCAAGGGTATCAAACTCGAAAGGATGCGATAATTCCTTCCCAGAGAAAACGACTATTTTGCAAAATTTTCGGCTATAAATTGGAATAAAAAGAGAACAAATTCGAATTTCAGAAAAAACTCTCCGAGGTGCACACCCCCATGCTCCAAACTAATTGCGTGCCAAATTTCGTGAAAATCCGCCGAACGGTCTCGGCACTACGCCGGACACAGACAGACACACACACACACATACTTGCTGCTTTATTATTAGTAGAGAAGGCATTTTTCAAAGCGACTAGGTAATAAAAACTCGTAAAAAAATCCCGGATGCAACGATGTGCCTGTGGCACTGTTAACTTTCATCTAATATATCTTCATAAAAATTTTGATTTTGCTTGTGTCTCGCATAAATAAAATCTTTCTACATAATTAATATTGCATACTGGAAGGAAAACTAATTAACATGCTTAATCCTGAGTTCGTTTTGGACCATGTATCGAGAGTTTTTTGTTGCCCCCCCTATTGTTAAATCAGAAAACCTTTATAAAAGGCAGATTAAACTATTCGATTAATTTTATTCTATTTTAATAAAAATTTTAAATTATGTTCCAGGTGACTTTAATATTTTATTTTAGATTTAAAGAAATACTCAAAAATGTTTTTAAAATCTACTAATTTGAATTTTCTATGACTCGAGAAGTTTAGAGTCTACGACGCAAGTGAAAGTTATTTTGTTGCAAATTCCACTTTATTCCTAAAGATAAATTCCTACATTGAAATTAACTTAGTTTTTAGACCATTCCCTAGCGAATTTCTCCCCCTTTGTTAATTACATTTTGTAGAGTTTTAACTTCTCTGTCAGAAATCACTTCGCTAATTTTAATGCAAGCTCTAAGTGAGTACTTGGCGAAGGGATGCCAAGAAATTTCCCTCGTTGGCGCGAAGCTCTTAAGACGTAAACAACCTCACGAATCCATCATGGGCTAATGAGAAATGAGCGCACATTACCGCGTTTAAGGGTGAAATCGCTCACACGCAAGTGCACGAGGTGGCATGCATTACCTGCTTCTGAGGCCATTTTTCCATCCAAGTTTATTGATTCCGGTCGCTTTAGACTTGCAGCAGAGTAAGGCCACTATATTTGGCGAGACGACGCTGCTGACATTTTGATTCCAAAACTTACCTAGAACCTTACTGTGTGCCAAAAAACGTAGAAGAAATTTTATGCATTGCCAGGGGGTCACGCCAGAGGAAATTCGGGTCCGTTTTTGGACCCTTTACAGCATTCCAATTAATCAAAACGGACCCTTCACGAAATTCTGAGGCACAAAATCGTGCTTTTCACAGATTTATTAAATAAGCAGAAAATAATAATAAATTATTATATCACTTTGTTTTAATGTTTAATTTTTCCAAAATCATTTGATTTTTTCAAAAATCTTTTTTAAAATTGACAACAACTGGAACCTGTTGAAAATGATGTATAGACGCTTGATTCATGTTTAAAGATTTTGGTCTGTTACAGAGTTTCTCAAAATGTACTCCGTGGAGCTCTTAGTGCTCCTTAAAAAGGACATATTTCAATTTTAAAGCATTATTATTAAACATACTTGAAAATTTAAGGTAAAAAAAAAGTCTGTTTTTTTTCTGCAGGAAATGTAAAATTAGTCAGGAAAGAAAATCAATATTCGGTAAGATCTAATACCCTATACGCGCTAATGAAGAAAGTGCCTTGTTCCGTAAATACTGCTTTCTCGTTCTATTTACTGAACAGAGTATATAACTGTGAGATAAAATTTAGTGCTCCACTTTGAATTTTTAATTTCAAGAGTGTTTCATCACGGAAAAGTTTGAGAACCTACACTCAATAAGAATAGAAAATTTCAGATCTTGATTTAAATCATTCGGATTTAAACGATTATTTTGTCTTCTTCGGTGAAAAAGGAAAATGTTAATTGTTCTTCACGGGAAACATTTCCCGATATGGGTGTGTCCAAGTGAAAGATAAGGATACATATCCCCCTCACCTGAAATACCGATATCTCCCCAAGAACATTTATGTATATGACACTAGCAAAGTTAAATTCTCTGGATAAATTTGCTCAAAATGCGTTCTATTCAACTTCTTATACTGTAAACAGAATCTGAAGCTATCCTGGAACCAAAATGTCGGATAGGTCAGCCTGTTCTTTGCAGCGGCTCTATAGCAGGGGTGTCATAAGAAGACTCTTGGTGTTGTGAAGGAAGGATGGTTTGGGAAAATTACTCCCGGGTCCCGAATTTTCTCGGGAATTAAAGGGGGAAAAGGGAGGTTGTGAATTTCGAAATAAACTCCGGAGTAATTTATTCCAAGGGCAAACTGGTGATATTCAGAAGCATTTCAGCTGCTCATGAAAATTTAAAGATAGTCTAAGATATTTTAAATGAGCCGAGTTTTAAAAAGGTTTGGGGAAAAAAGTTAAATTACTTTTATCATTTTTACTGTTAAAGTACTCTTAATGAATACTTATTTTTCTTGGGAGAAATATTTTTAAACCGCTCTTGGGAAGAGAAAATTCGCAACATTTCTAAAAGCAAATTAAAAAACTTTGAATTAATTATAAGTTTGAAAACATCATTAGTATGACGCACAATTCATATGTCTTTTTAAAATCCAACCAAGATCATTGATTTTTTTCAAAGCACAATTATTAGATATTTTTATTATATACTTATAACATATAGACCACACGAAATGACATGATTAAAATTTTATCCAAACTGACGATTAAGGACAAGTGTTTGTTAAAGAGATTAATTCTAAATTACTTCATCTGCCTTTTCAATAAATATTTTATTTCATTAACAAACAATGAGAAATTTTAACTGTGTTATTTTCTAGAATATATTTTGCTGCAAGTTCTTTGAATTAAAAGGGAGAATAGTATGTTCTCCAAAATTAATATCTAAACTAGCACAGTAAAGAAATAGAATTCTATCTCTATTCAAGCATTTTTTGACGTAGAAGAATAAAATTTTTAATCCACTTTATTTCTAGACCACTTTTTTTAGGATTTGCTAAAAGTGTTTCTTTCCAACAAAATAATTTTCAATACTAAGATTGATTTATTGACACTCTACATAAAATAACATGGAAAAAGATAATCTAGGTGTTTTCATTGTTATTTGAGTTATTTACGTTTCATTGTAAAAAGTCAGCCAACTCATTATTTATCTTATTGTCATCTCAATAAGATAAATAATGGTTCATCTTTGCATTTGAAAAGAACTGTATAAATAAATAAAGTTCTACAGAATACCCTTACAAAACATAAAGTTTTTTTAATAGAAAGTTAGCAAGTAAAATAACCGTACACTGCAAACTGGATCCTAAAACAATTTTATTTGTACAATTATGTTTTAAAAAAATCGTGTGATGTGGGTTCATAATATTTTGAATTACTCATGTGGAAACAGCACGAAGCAAATTCAGTGTCTTATGCCAAAGCAAACTAGATGTAAATTACAGCCGAAGATGAATCATCATATATAAATGTATACTCTAGAAAAAATATCCAACTTTTCTTATTACAATAATAGCAGTAGGAAAACATATCAGTTCCATGCCTGTTATAAACAGCTGGTGGTAGAAAAATTAACAATTATGTTTAAATTAAAACTAACGGGCTTATGTTAATAACAATCAGTTATAAGAATTCGTTCTCTTCAAAATATGACAATAAGGCTTAGTTCAATCCATCGTTAAAATAAAATAAGATTTCTGTGCAATAACTCACGCATTATTCATTCTAGGGATTTTGAACAAATTCTATCTGACGTAGCTTTATAATGATGTAAAATTTTTGAAAATGCGTTGATTTTTTCTTTATTTTTATTGTCAAGAAATATCTTGAAATTCGAATAAAACGAAATGAACAAATAAAAGCACTAATTCTAATTTTCGAATGGAATTTCCCGAGTTACCTTTCACAGGGGAAGATTGAATTTTGGACTGAATTTCATTCCAATCCGGTGTGGCTTTGTATGGCGAACAACATACAAATGACCTCTTTCCCAGGACTTATCTATTAGAGTAATTCGGTAAAAAAAAGATCATTGTGTCAAAATGTTTTTTGTATCTCTTGTCTAGCTAGGTTCCAGCCAAAAAAATTATTCATTAAGACTAAAAATTGCGCAATACTTTTGAACAAAAATATTACCTTATTTTTAACAAAAACTTTTCAAGAGATTTCTTTATATTTCAACATAAAACTAAGACGGCCACTCCATGCTTAAGATTGCATAAAATAAGATAGTCACCGTTTCCTCAAAAATTACTAAAGGAGCAAAATAAATAAACAACAATAGTAAATACATTAACTAATTGACAGCAGTCATTTTAATATTGCTTTTACTTTTTTCTTCCTTTCTTCATTTTCAAAGCTATCTTTATAAACAGATTAAAGGTAATATTTTTCTATTTATTAACTTAAATTATTAACCTATAAATAAGTGGGACAATTTTACAATACGGAGGAGTTAACATTAAAGTGCCGTTGTAGTCTGAAAAAACCAAAACGGGAAGCACACTTAGAGTCCCTATCGATTTCGGGTTAAACGAAGTTAACTGCGTACAAAAATGTGAAATTTTCTTTCCTCGGCAATTCATACTGCGATAATTTCCCAGTTCAAAAGATACCATAAAATTAAATCTACCTCACATATATAAAGTATATGTTGCCCAACGTTTCAATTTTAAACATTAGCTGGCGAATTATTTCCCTTAACATTTATTATCTTAAATAATATCTTTAGTAACGGAAAAGTTTGATCCGCCATACCATCATCCATAAAAACACTTTATGCATTAGAAATTAACTGCGCTAAAGGAATTTTCATTAGGGAAATTGAGTAACGATGTTAGCGATTATGTTCCGCAACTGATTTCATGCTCGAGAGCAATCATAATCATTAGAACCAAAGTAATCTCATGAAGGGGTTTTATTACCTCATTAGAAATGTAGAAATGGAGTCAAGTCAAAGTGAAATGTGTTTGCGATACCTCACACCTTGCAGTACAGCCTTTTTCAGTGAAAGATACTTAACGTAATATACGCAGTTATTGGAGTTTTGCATGAGTGTTTAAGCATTCTAAGAGATCAGCTTTTATGGTTCACATCTGAGCAGCAAATTAATTTTGATCTGAGTTAATTTTTATTTGCATTTCGGAAGATTCCTTTCATTGATGACAGTTAGTAAAAGTTTCTAGATTGTGCACTGTGTAATAGTTACAGTTTACGCCTTGATACAGAAGGCTTTGTCTTGCACTTGATAATAAGAATTACACGAAGGTTAAATTAAATGAAATTCCTTTTCTTGTCAAAAGGTACCGCTCATAAATGTCACACTTTTTTCAATATATTAGACTCGCTCCCCCCCCTCTGTCACAAAATGTCCCTCTTCAACATGCCCTCCCTACCCCCTCTGTCACATGTCACATAAGCTATATTACATAAGCATATGTACTCGCAATTCAGAAACAAAACACAAGTCATTTATGAATGACACCAAAGGTCACTTTAACTAATAAGTCCCATTCAAGGAGAGCTTCAACTATATGTTGACTAAAATTCCAAAAATTGCATTGGAACAATAACAGTTAAATATTTACTAATGTATATGCACTCATCATCTTGATAACGTAAGCAGTTTTCCGCATTTGTATATATTAGTACTTAAAAATACGAAGTGCTTTCAAAACTTCCTCTGGGTGAATGAAAACTCGCTGCTTTCTAAGAAAAGAAAACCTGCTTCTTTCATTATGCTGTAGAAAACCGTCATTTGACTAATTGAAAAAATATGAAAATTATCTTGAATGTGGGTTGTTGAACTTCAGAATGTTGAGAAGTGGTCTAGTTTCCATGTGTTTATGAACAATATACACAATATGAACTATTCCAGATTCACAACAATAAGTTCACAATATTTTCTTTGGAATTGCGGTGATTTGAACTGCAGTACCCGTGTATAATGTTATATTCCCTTGTGAAAGTTTCTTCTTAACTACTTTCGTAATTATGTTTATAGTCTTAACTATCTGCAATATTATTTTTTTTTTTTTTTTTTTTTTTTTTTTTTTGCACCAAAGAAGTGAAATAACCTAAAATGCTCAAGTTTCTATTAAAAAGGAGCATAATTTCGTCCCAAATAGTTTTAAAACTATAATTTATTTTTCTCTTAAATGTTTCAAAGAGTTGTTGTTTATATATTCCTTCTTTCTATCGCTGAATTATAAAAGTAACATGAAGGACACCATTGCCACATTTAATAACTTATAAAATACCGAAATAGTGTCTTTACTTTAAGTTATTTATGTTTTGTTAAGTAAAATTAAATATAACTTTAAATCCAACTAAAATTCTATTGTCACTGGCTTATAATGAACTAAAAATATTACCTAACTTAATAATATATGTAAAGGCGTAAGCCAAAAATTTTTCACAATATCTTCTGAATAATATTTAAATAATTGTTGTTAAATTCTTATGACAGACTTCTTTTAAGCAAAAGTCAACTACAAATGGCCTTTAAAGTAAATGCAAAAATAAAATGCATGTTTTTATGCCATAAAGCAAAAAATTGTTGATGCCTTATTGACTAATTTATATTGCATATCCACTATCCGGCCCGAGCTGATTAATAGCTGATAAATAATTTAAAAACTATTTTACCACGATTATATTTTAGCAAAGTAGAATATTACAAAACTATAACGCCATAGTTACATTTCATTCTTTAAAGAACATTCATTAGCTTACATTTTTGAGTGACATAAGTCAGAAATTATTTATTTAAAAACAAATTATCAGGCTATACAAAAATTAACAATGGGATCGTTGCAAAGATAAAGATCAGAATATAAACAAGGTATCGTATGAAATGTTTCATATGGCTTTAAACGGAATCCAATCTATTTACATCGGATGAAATATCACATGACTTTATTATTCTATTTTTGCAACAAAATAGAGTGTAATGAAGCAATAATTTGTAAAAAATACGCGAAACATAACTTGGTCCAATATAGACTCATTCATGAGATCTCTGTGAATAATTATTTGATGTTGGAAACAGAAAATCTCATGAACACACACAGTGTGTCAAAGAATTTTTAAGATAAGATTTATAAAATAAAATAAAAACTTTTCATTATATTTTTAAAAGTATTTTTATTTAAAATAAGCTCCTTCGGCTTAAAATACATTTGTTACGGCGGTTTAACAACTATTCGAATGCTTGTTCCAGCTCGCGTTGAAGCTGTTTGTATGTACGCAGTGTGTCAAAGAATTTTTAAGACTACAGCTGGAACTAAGCTTACAGTGGCGCTATCTGTGTTATCGAACATTCATGAAACTCTTTAACTATCAGTTGATACACTGCCAAAACCTCAGCTCATTTGTTTATTCTTTTTTTTTTACTTTGATGATATTTACACTATACAAGCAGCTTCGACGCGAGCTTTGGAGGCAGTTCCACAATGTGAGCTGGAAAAGGCATTTGAATCGTTATTAAACCACTGTAACAAATGTATTGATGTCGAAGGAGCTTATTTTGAATAAAAATACTTATAAAAACTAGTAATTATATTTTTTTTATTTTATGAATCTAGTCTTAAAATTTCTTTAAACACCTTGTGTATGAAATTTGATGAAGCTGAAGAAGACCAACATCTTATACCATCATGAAGTTCTTAAGTACATTAAAGGGATTTGAACCAACCTAGGTAACAACTAATTCTGAGTTTTTGAATTAAAAAATGAAGAATTAGTTGTTTATGACACAATATACCTTATATTTCATTGATAAAATGAAAACGAGTCCTAAATTATATCTCAAAACATGAAAAAAATCCCCTGAAGAAGGAACATTATTATTCGTTTATTTAATTGTTATAATTTTTTTATTATTGGTAATGAAAAATAAGTATACCTGAGAAGCGAAGTTAATCAATAGACATAAATTAATTTAAATCATGATTAATAGTTATTACAGCGCCTTTTTTTACAGCTTTGTTTCGCAAGTCCCATCCCCCCCCCCCCCGGTAGTTTTATAATTAGTGGATTAGATTTTAATTTAGTAACTAACAATACAATAAATTTCTCACTTTAACAAGGATTTTAATTTTATTACTCTGAAGACAATAACGCTTTTTTCCTTCATTTATTTATTTCTTATTTTCAAAAGTATTATTAAAGTTATCAAAAGTAAAAAGAATTCTAATATGCTTTTTCTTTTCCCATCAAGAACGGTAAAAAAATGCCAGCATATCGAATTGTCTTTTCATAATATAAAAAACTCTATTTTGTTTCACTACTTGTGATAACGAATATAGAAATATTGATAGAAAGTGCCAGAATATGTAATATCCCTTGCGGCAGAAACACAACGAACTGATGCGTAGATCGATTTAAAAGAGGATGGACTAGTATTGCACCCATAGATAAGACGTATGAATTGGAGAACCGAATCTTTGACAATAACCCAGAAATTGAATTTTAACAAAAGGAAAAAATCAAATAAAAATATAATTCAATTTTCAGAAATGTTTTTTGTGAAAGAGAATATCCCGCTTTCTGACAGTTTTCAATATTGCTTCCCTCCGTTTACGATTTTGCCATCGACCGTGCCCGCTCCGTCTTTCATGCTGAAAAACAGTTTATCAAGCAAATTCAGGAAATGCAACCCATCCTGAAAATTTTGAAGAAAGTAGTTTTTGGGGGTAATAGTTTAATTTCGAGGTCAGTTTTAAAATCCCTGCCGTTTGTCCATTGGTACCACCGTACTTCTCTCCGAATGTATTTTTGAATCATAATCTCGTTCAAATGAAATTATTATTAATTCAAGGGCCCATTGGGACACTCTTTACATAATTCAACTAATTTTTTTTCACTTAAACTTTAAATCATGAAAAATTAAATGTTTTATTTTTTGTCATTTCTTACAAACATTTAATCAGCATTCTGTTATGAATTTAAAATGTTAAATAAAAAATAAATACTGCCTTTTTTTTCTCATTATTATTATTACCGTAAATAATTATTTATGAATACATACGTATATGTAGAAAAAATATATTTGTGTGCAAATAAATCTTGAAACTATTTGTTAGAAAGTAGTAGAATCCCGAGAATAGCGATGTATCAAAACACTGGAAAAAGGAAGGGGAAAAAATTGCCTGTTACTACTATTGCCAAAAACTATACCAACTGTAATGCGCGAACTATCTAAAGATCTTTGATTCGTTGGCCCCTTACATCTGTGGCCCAATATGCCCCATCAGTTCATTTTTAAAAGTAGCAATAGACCTAATATTTTAGAACACACCTAATTATTATTTGTAGTAGAAAGAAAAGCTAAGTTGTTTAAAATGATGTGGGATATTTTTCAAATATGTTTTTGTACTAAGGAAACTTTAACAATTAGCTAGGTAAAAATAGTATAAAACTAACTTTCTTTGCTCATAACATAAGGCTCCATTAAATCATTTGAAATTGCAGCAACAAACAAAAATACTACGTTTACCATCTATCTTACATTTTTGCACTTTCAGTTTGTAGTTGTTGTGAAGTTATAGCCTTTGTCTCAATGTGTTCAAAGTCGCAGTGTACGCCCTTCTCCTCTCGATGTACTATCTGATTTTCTTTGCCAAGACTTACCCGAATTTGCGCGTCAGGTCTGCTATATCATCGAAATAGAGGTGAAAGGATTAGTAAAGATTAGGAAATGTTTAGTTTTTATCAAGAGTAATAAACTCTGCGTTTTTTTCTCTTTTGTGTTAAAGATTCAAATTGGAAATAAAATATATAATCATCGTGCAAAAACAAAAATAAATTGGGAGCGTAAAATATAATTTCGTAAAGTGCCCATCTCTGCTTATAACCCACCTTGCCGAATAGAATAGTGATGGGAACCTATGACCCGTGGGTCAGACACTGACAAACGCAAGATTCTTAACTGACCCACGATTGCTAGGAAAATATTTGTTTGTTTACGCGGGTATATTTAGATTTTCTAATTTGTATGGAAAATGTACATTCTATTTATTTTTTCAAGCGCTGCATTGACACAAAAGCAATTTAAATGCTGTCTAAAGTACTAAAGTTACGCAAATTACAGTTCTAAAGTTACGTAAATGACGACACATGCGTTTGTAGTATTTGAAATAAGCAAAAGTGTTTGCAAAATATCAAATAAAGTGTATAATTTTACACACATATTGCTTGTCGAAAACAAAAACGACAAACCAAAGCAAATAACCATCTTTAAAGCCTTTCTTCAAATAAAATGTATGTCATTTTCGTTACTCCTTGCTCATTCAAACGCTTGTTGCCATATGCACCAAACACTTGAGAATTTTTAACCCCACTAAAAGTTTTTAAATTGTCAAACCACGCCCATTTTTACCAGTTAAACAAATTGAACTTTAAAGATATTTAGTTTTAAAAATACTCAGTTAAAATTTTTAAACTTTGGTGCAAACGGGCATTAGTGACCCACGATGTAGTACTAAAACAAATATGAACAAAATTTGACCCGCGTCTCAAAAAGGTTCGCCATCCCTGGGATAGAATCTCCCCGACGGATAGTCTCGGCTTTCGTAAACGAACAGTAATTTTTTTTTTTTTCACTCTCTCAAATATTACTGGAAATTCTAATACCTGCTATTAATAGGCAATACTTACTGAATATGAGACCTTGTACTCAAGAACTTCGATAACTCTGATTTCAGCCTAATGCATTAGTTTTTTTTTTTTTCTTTTTGTAGGTTTCTAAGCATTTCATCTGTTCGAAAGGAAATGCTTTCTTTGATTGATTTCTGATGCAGATTGCAAGTTTAAGCTAAAAAGAACGACTGCATTTGATGCGATTTTCAAACATTCAAATAAAATTTGAATACGCTTTTGGTTTTATTGTTTCAAATAAATGGTTTTTCTCCGGAAATTTGGGGGTTTCAAAATGATACAGCTCGTTAAAAATGCATTATACTACAGATAATCACTTTCAATCGATTTTTCGACTTTTAGCTCTTTGTACGTATATATTTAAGTATAATATGTGGGGATATATGTATATAAGAGTGTGGTATGGTGCGTTTGTACTTGCTCGTATGTTTATTTACTGAAATACTTTCCACTCATTGCACTGATAATATAAGCAAAACTTCACATGTATTGTAAGAGTAATAACTGTCTTTCGTTATGTCGTATGACAAATGGCGAAATATCTGGCATTTCCATATTAAAATTTGAGCAGGGAGCCCGAAAAGGAGTCTTAACGCAATTAGAAAGCCACAATGAGCAGGATTTTTTATGAAAATTATCAAGAAGTTTGAAGAGAATGAAACATATAGGGTAAACCTGCTACAAACAACAATAAATTTCCTTAATCTTCTTCATTGCGAAGTAAGGCTGTTCCTCATACGCAAACACTATATTTAAGTAGTGTAAGAAAAATTTTGTTTTTGAACTTATTTGATTTTCATACATGTAACCATGTTTCTAAGGCTTCAAAATAATGCTGGATTAATGAATTGAAATGTAGCGATTAAAATTGTGAAATAGTGAAGTATCGACCTATTAAATATTGCTATTTTGGCAGCTAAATATGATTAAAACAATAAAAAAACTCAAAAAATTCAACATCGCTGGACTCAGAAAACTAATTATAGATTGTTTTATCAATTTAAAAAAATTCCCATGCGCAAAAATCGTGGTCTAGCTTAACACGTTAGTAGATGTCACACTTTAGGGTTCACTGTAGACTTTACGTTGCTCCAAACTAGCTTTCTTCTCATCATTATTTTATTGTTCCATTGAAATTATTACTTAATATGGAGTCTAGACTTGTAAAAGGCCAATCAAGCAACGTGCCAAAAGGAACATCAATGATGTTATTTTATTTCATCCAATTTTATACAGAAAAATTACTTACTAGCGGCTGACTTTTTTCCTAAAGTGTGACGCACGTGCGCATAAAAATTGTTTTTGCGTCGCTTACTGCGCTTGAATTTTTAAAATTAATTTTACAATAAATACTTATCGCAGAGCAAAATATTTTTTCAGAGATGATATTTATGATGTTTATAGACGTTATTTCAACAAATAAGTTTATTAAATGAAAAAAAATAGAAAGACTCCCTATTATACAGCCCAACAACTTTTGTTGCTGACACCCTGGGTTCAAATATAACAATAGTTTTTGCATGTTAGCTGAAATTTCTAATTTCATATTTCGATTCAGTACCCGAAAGATGTTCTAAAATCTTCGGCACCAATTTCTTTTTTTTTTTCTTGTAGACCTGTAATAATATGTTTAATTGTTGCAGTAAACGTGAAAACAAACGCTGACCTATATATAATTTCCATATTTTATCCACAAGAAGCAAAAGTACGTATGATAAATCACCAGCAAATATCCGTATCCTGTTCCTGTTTAACGATTTATTTTATGTTATTGATCTTGTCGCCTTTTTTCATTTATATTGCAATTTTTTAAAAATATTTGCAAACAAAAAGTGCAAAATAAGTAATCTTTGGAATAAAAGTAAGAAGTTTTGAAAAATGTATGATTTGCAAATATTTAATACGCATGGCCAATGCAAATTAATGAGATATATTTTTATATCACTTCGTGTTTAATATTTTTATAATATACCGTATTTTGTGTAATTTACTTGAAATTAATTGGTTTTAGGGAAATGTTTTCATTTTTTAATCTTTGATTAGGTGATAACTTCTACATAGTATGAGTAAAGTATTTCATCTCGTTGTTTTAATTATCGTCTGAGGTTTCTCCAATTAAAATATTCATCCTATTCCTATTTAACGCATCAAAGATATGTACTTATGTTATGTTTTTTTTAGTTTAGTATGTAAAGTGTGGGGAGAAAAACTTTTTAAGAAACCAGCTTAAAGTTAAAAATGGAAAAGTTATACGGAAGAATTTAATATTTTTATTTGTTTCAAAAGCCTTTCTCAAATCGATTTTTTCTTTAGATACTGGCTGACATGTCTGGCTTTACGCATACTAGCTCGTATATTGCATCATCCCCTGGTGGTGAAAAGAAGTCAGGTCATGTCACAAGTCATCATTCTGTCGAAAAGAAAAATTTAGCTAAAAATTCTCGTTAGAGTATGGACAAGAATCATTAAAAATCCCTGTTAGAGCAAGAAAACTCCTTATAAATTCTTATTTAAGTTCAGCCGTCTCTTAAAAATCCCATTAGAATAAGAATAACAATCCCTAAAATCCCACATTAAAAGAATAACAGAAGTCCATAAAAAACCCCAGTATACATGTAGCTACCCACTGAAGACCACCATGTATACGGGGATATGTGCATGTAAAATCCGTAGACCCCACTACCTCTCCCCGTGCGTAAGCAATCCGAAGGCCTCGGCTAACAGGTAGGGGTCTGGTGGAGAAAAGTATACATGTAGCATAGTCAACACTCCAATTAAGATTTCATAAGATAAGGACAACAAAGTTTCTAAATTAAAAAAAAAAACTAGTCCCTTGAAATCGACAGTCTCTTTTTATGTGATGTATCGTGTTTTAAACATATTTAAATGTTTTGTAAAGTATTTGTTAAACAAGTTTAGCGTTATCGTAATTTTTGTCAAAAATTAGCGCTATTGGAAATCTTTAAAAACCTCTATTTCCGCAATACTTCAAATTTTAACCAGAACACTAAATTTGAATTGGTTTGAATAAATCAATGTCGAAGCTAACAGGGTCTGGTTTTAACTGCACTTATGTAACTTTAGGCTCATTGGCGATTTACACTGCATTTAACTTTTTGCAACGAAATTCTTCATATTTAACGAAAAGCAAAGATAGTATTCTACTTAATTCTGGATATTTCGCTGGAGTTGTCAAAACGCAATGAATGATAATTTGTGTAGCGGAAAGCCTCAGAAAATCGAACTAAAAAACTGAAATATCTTGTTTTAATTAACTTAGAAACTCCGAACACATTCCAGCTTATACAGAAAAATCAAGCCAATCGTTTGGTGCTTAATGTGAAGATGTGCAATGAATTTCTTACCACCATTTTAGCAGATGTATAAGAAAATTCTTCTAAAATTTAAATAAAAAGAACAAAATCGAATTTTGAAAAAATGGCGCCCAGCTGCACATTTTCATCATCCAAAGATCGCTTGTGCCAAATTTGGTAACTCTAGGTTCTAGCATCTGTTGTTGACAGTAAGGGACCGCCCATAAATGATGTCGCGCTTTTCTCTCATATAATTGACCCTCCTCCCCCCTTTATCGCAAAATGTCCAACTTCAACCCTTTGTCACGTGCCACGCTATGCTGCCTGAGCATAATGTCACACATCTTGTTCCTCCGCCCTCCCCCTTGTCACAATTTCTCGAACACCCTCCCCCCCCCCCCTCGGTATCATTTATGAATAACCCCTAAACAGTCAGACTGATGCACGCACAGAAGGGGGCTGTGTTGTTATTATTATTATTAACTACGTATGAATAGTGCATTCAAATTTAGTCGGTGTTATCAAATGTCCATTCTTTTTTATTCCTCCAAGTTTTAATCACCATGTGGAGATTCATATGTATTCAGCCCCTAATCTATGATCACAAACCATCAAACAACAAAGAGCTCAACCAATCAAACAGCTGTCGAAGAGACGCAATGATATACAAGTTAACTTGGTTGAGGTCCTCATTGGTTGATGAATTGATAATTTTTCTTGTCTGAGGAATGTAAAGTATTCTTTAACAGTTAACAAATGAGGAAAAAGAAGAATTTAATCCCAACTTATATGCATTAACTTTCTGCACTAAGATAAATATACATACATATTAGCTTCAACTTAGCATTTCCAATATTATCAGTTTTATTTTCAAGTCTTAACTTTTCAACATTTGATTAGAATAGAATAAAATGTCTTATTTCGGTAAAGAGCGTGGCTTGAAATGTTTACTTCTTACCCATTTCCAGAACAATCCAACAAATATCTCGTTGCAATACTCTTCGCACGAGAATCTATTCTATTCCTTTTGTAATTTATTCCTTAATATATTCATAAAGCACAATGAAAACGAAAAAGGAAGATTTCATTCCTTAAAAGTGTCCAAGCACTATTTCCTTTCCTCGCGCCAAATGTTACCTTGAAGGCTTAATCGCCCGACCTAAATATTTTCAAAAAATGAGCTTGCATAGCCGGAAGATAATCACTTTCAAGGTGTTTTTTTCTTCATCCAGTTCCATTCGCTATTTAGCCATTTGCTTTCAAGACGCATGCGCATTAAATTGAAGGCTGAGTAGTATTGTTGAGTTCTCAAAATCGCATTAAAGTACATCGATAGCATTGTGTTGGAATGTACAATGTTTAAACATATGTACTTTTATTTGCGTCTATTGTGATTTTCCCATTGTTTTCAAACGCTAAATTACTAATATGTTAATTCAATATTGTTCAGGGTTTGATAATTTCTTTCTGGCTTCAATAGCTCTATAAGAAAACTTCAAAGATTTGCAATTAAATTAAATTTTACCTTAATGTAGAAACAAGGAATATATTTTTTTCTTCCTTTTTTAGTATTTTATGAGTGTTTTTAGAGAACACTTGGGAATTTATTATGAGTTTCATGCTTTTAGTTCTACTTGAATTTTGTGCTTCCCTGTATGCCATGATAGTAAGGGATTGAAGTGACTTTAATGTTCTCTCACCACTTAAAATAGATTTTCCCAACGCTTCAAGTAAAAAATAAAACAACTTATAAAAATTTCGTTTTTGTCAAAACAGGATCGTCGAGACAAAGCGGGTTCCACGTCGGTTGTTTAGGTGGGGCCTCCCCTATCGCACAGAGTTTTGGAGTTTTATGAACGATTAATTAGCTCTTTTTAGAATGTAATTGTTCAAATAAATACAATATTATCAACCTTAAGGAACAGCTTGCTAAAATATTAGAAATTTCCCATCAAAGCATGTTTTCTCATTAACATTATCACAAAATTCTACTTATTTCTAAACAAATTGTCTTGCCTTTTGGTTTGCAAAATTGATTGATCTCATAAAAATTTGTCTTTTCAAAGCTTGTTTTTTCCAGCTGAAACTCCTAAGGCTTGGTAAGTCTTTCTCGGTTTATTGTAAATTGCAAATAAATATATTAATAAATAACTAAAATAAAATAACTATGCAGTCAGATCAAGGTACATAATAACTGAAGAATTCTGATTATGTTTTGAATCCAGTTAGACAGCATTTGATCAGGGTCAGTCTCATGAACTGAAGACCTTTTAACCCTACACTGCGCCGTGTTGTTTTTAAACTACACCTCTATTTTCATTCATTAGGCTCTTGTTTTTGTGTAACTTGTAACGTGTGGTGCATTTTTTCGTTTTATTTTGTATGCAAGATCATATTAGTTAATCTAGTTTCCCCTAGATCTTGTTAAACTGAGCTCAAGGTTCAACTTTTTTCACAAAATCGTAAGACATGTTGATTTTGTAAAAAAACAGTAACTTTTTTTTTTTTCCTACAAATTTTAAACGTAAATTTTATTTTAAAAAATAGTCTTTAATTGCTTAAATAGTTTTAAAATAAAATAAATATAAGTTGTCCGAAAATTTTCGGAAAAAATATATATTACGGCGCCTTTTTTACTTGTTTTAAAACAATCCCGCGCATTCGGGGGTAATTTTTATGCT
Source organism: Octonoba sinensis (assembly GCA_038502835.1). Taxonomy (NCBI): domain Eukaryota; kingdom Metazoa; phylum Arthropoda; class Arachnida; order Araneae; family Uloboridae; genus Octonoba; species Octonoba sinensis. The sequence continues at coordinate 105,247,629 of CM076600.1, read as the reverse complement.
CCTGCATTATTCGCAGTATAAACAAGAACAAGTGTCACTGGTTGTTCTATTTCACATTATTTAGTATCTTTTAGAAGATTTCTGTTATAAATATATAACAAATTAGCGTAAAGTGATTGATTAAATGATTATTTAGGAATTTTGTTTAAAATCAATTCCGGCTCAACCTAAGAAGAAACGAACATTATCGCATAGACCCCCTGCAGATGTTAGGTTTTTTGTTTAAAATCTTTTAGTGAAATTATTAAAATTTATCGGTAAGTAAAGTAAAAATTTGCACATGCAACTAATAATTATTAGTCATACGTGTAAATTTTTACTTTGATAAATTTTATAAATTTATAAATAATAAAATAAATTATTTTAAATGAGTTTTACTATTTTAGTGCTATTTTATGATTATAGTGCATACTTATTTATTATTGATTTTATTTCATTTATTAAAATGATTATATAAAAAATTATTATTGTTACCCCTAAATGCAGTGTTGTTTTTAAACAGCATGTCAAATTTTCTCGAATTCTACTTTTCCGAATTACATATTAATTTTTTTAGTATTTTTCCCACTTATAACTATCACAAACAAACACAAAAAAAATATTTTACAAAGAAAAAAAATTACGCAGTGTAGGGATAATTCTGAGGAAAACTTTCCGGGCTGCTCACTTTTCTCCCATCACTTTTGATAAATTCCTCTGTCAAATTTGATAACTTCCCTAAAAATTTGAATAAGAATATGCTGCTGGTCAGTTCTGAATACCTACAACACTGTCCACTTCTACGTAAAAAGCATATTAAAGTTATTTTTCTGACTCAAAATCTGCTGGCTACTACTTTCATCGGTTACATTACCTTCCCCCTCCCCCATCCCTTAGGAAACTCGGGTATTCCAACGCACTTAGCTACAAGTTTTCGTTGTTTAATAGTAGGGCTTTTGAAATACGTGATTCTTAATATTGAAAACCTCGATGAAGAATACATTCATTTTGCTTAAAATCCTGACACCCACAATCGGTGAATAAGTTTTGTCGAACCAAGCCCATATTACATTTTTCCGAGCTGCCTGGACTCCACAATTGTACTTTATACATTTTAATTATTACTTGAATAACGTATTATTTTTTTTTAATTGTAAAAATGAACTAATAGAAACTTTTTATAATTTCGTTCAGTCTGATAGGTAAGGTATCTTCATAAGATTTTCTAAGCATCAATTTTTCATGACAGTTATGCTATTGGAAACATTTGAGTTAGTGGTATTTTAAACCAAAACTATTGCCTGTCCTGATTTCTGTAATAAAAAAACGAACATTTCAGTGTTCTTGGCAGATATTGACCTATTCACCTCAATTATCTACTCATCACTGTCTAAAAATAATGCTGGAGAAAATAAATGTTTCATACTGCAAATGGCACGTCATAGGTACAGGGGGTTGCTGCTGGCAACGAAACGCTATTAAGAATGCCGGTGCGTATTTGGCTCGCTATCAATAATTTTATCGTTAGTCGATATTGAGGCCCACGTGACTGAAGCTTCAATTTTGATGTGTTTGCCAAGTCCGCTGAGAATTAACGAAAAAGACAGAAAAATGACGTCACGTACTATTTCTCCAATTGGCGGCTGTGTCTGTGCGGACGTGATATTGAATCTGTTCAGTAGAAAGTCCCTGTTGTATTTTCCTTTTATGTTTCCTACTTTTTGAGGATAGTTTACTAATAATTTAAAAATGTCTTTCGGAAGCATTTTGCTTTGAAGCGTGGAATAATGACTTTATACGGAGAGAAATGATTTGGAAACAAAAAATGGTTATGTAAATTCGAAAAATTGAGTAATATCTCAATTAACTTTAAAAAGTAACTTGTGACGTCTTATAGCACTCACTGTTTCACTATTTATTGCTCTTAAAATTAACCAATTCTGTTGAGTTTCTTAACATTTTAAGAAAATAAGAGTTGAATTATTAACGCTTTGGATTTTTTTTACCAGTTTGGCTATGTATTTAACTCAAATTTATTTGTTCACTATTTTTGTAAGGTGGTATATTATAATCTAGTTATATATGCTCAATATACATTTATCAAACATTTGATGAAGATGACCTTACATAAACAATAAGTGTGTATAGTTCTCGTAAATATTTACTTTTTTTCATTATTCTCATGTTTATGTGCTGCCCCAAAATATTACGTTGCTCAAAAATTATGCAACTTCGAGATCTTTATTAGTCTGGTTGGTGTCGTGTCCACGCGCGAAGCAAGGAATAATGGGTGCGCTGCTCCTGAGTCAAACGGGGCCCTTATAGGCAGGAGTCCGACTTCCGCCCTTTCAGGTGGCTTCTTAATTTTTTTGAGCCAACTCCCAGATGAGAGACTGTCACCTGGAGTTGGCACCCTCACAGGTATATTTTCATTTTGAGGACATTGTAGCCACGACGGATCTAACGTGCACCCTTTAGCGTACATGGTCCACAGCAGCCAGCCGCGAGTTGTTGTCATCCTTCCAAACTCTGACCTCGGACGATGTTGCGTCACTTTCGATGCTCTGTGGGAATCGAGCTTCTATCGACTGGTCCACTGCGAGACGAGAACTTTATTCTCACAACAATAAATAAAAATAAGCGTGTTTTTATTTTTAATGCATGCATGTACAGTAAAGTCCTTTCAATGGTAGCTTAAAGTAAAACAACAGATTTAACTTAGAACTAGCAAACTTTCTAAAATATATTAACTATAAATGCAACATGAAAAGTGCCAAAGAAGATAAACAACTGACAGTGGCACGTCATTTGACGATGGCATTTCAATGGTCTGCAATATTTTTCAACAGAAGGTAATAAATACATTCAGCTGTTAAAGGCACAAAATAAAAATCTTGAAATCACTAATAGTCTATTTTATTTCTTATTCAAAAAAGAAATTTATTCCCTAGTTACTGTTATAATGCGCTAATTAGTTTACTGTCTTTAAATGGTCTCTCTTTGAAAACATGTATTTCCGATAATTTCAAAGTCGTATCTCAAAATGTTCATAGAAATCATTTTAAAAAATTCCGATATTTTTATTTCATGGCCAAGCGATAAGCGCTGAAAAGAAAGAACGGTCTGTGATATATTGGTCCAAGCTTGGGATTTATGGCATTTATTTAACCGTAAAAAGCAATTTATCTCTTTTGGAACAATGCCCCGAAAATTGACAAACATGTTAAAATACCCTAAAAAGATGTGAAAAGAAAGAATGCAGGGGAAACTAAATGGACTACTGTGCATACTTTATACCCCTAACTGCTTTTTGATTTAAATGTAATGACCTATACTCAAAAATAGTTTTCAAGTTTTTTTTTTTTAAACTGAAGTTTATTTTTTGAAAGATCTGTTACTATATACCATTAAAATCATACCTTTTGGGTTTTTTTATATAAATATTCAATCAAAATCTCTAGAATCAAAAATTTTATTTTAATATCATTTAGAGACCAGTAAATGCCTTATGTGTTCTTGCTGTAACTATATGTTCTAAGTAAAAGAAGTAGGTGAGGTTGAGTTTTTTCAGTCCGAATGAGTTTTCTCACTGAACAATTATTAAAGTTCGCAATTGCATCGGGACCGTAGATTAAATACGCCAATGAAATTATGGGAAAGGAGTAAAAAAAGGAAGTTGTTCGTATGTAGCAATAAAATATTTTACTTAAATTGACAAAAATTCTTTAAAAAAAAGGAACACTTCTAGTCACAACAGTTAACATTTGTTGCTCTATCACAATGGTTCCCAAAGTTGACTGTGCTCTGACCCATCTAACAAAAATTTGCTATCTTGGGACCCACCTCTTAGCTGTCTTGGAGAAAAAAAGGGCATAAATATTGCTAATGCTCAGATTCCTTATTGGCGAGTTGTGGAACCACTTAATGGCTGCCTTATTTGTTCTAATTGAAATTTAAAAAAAAAAAGTGTTACCAATATGAAGGACAGACTGTTGTTGAAGTAATGTTCAACTTAAACTTTAGTTGCTTTTATTCGCAGATTTCCTATTTTTTAATTCATGTGTACAGTGGCGGGGACCCACTCAATATTCACTCGCGACCCACTAGTGGGTCGCGACCCTTAGTTTGGGAAATACTGCTCTGTCACATTTGTAGCGTTTTGTTTTTGTTTATTCTTTATTTCTAATAAAACTGTGTCCCAATAAAGACGAATTTGAGATTTTTAAAAACGCAGCGTAATTACGACAGGGCAAAAAAGTTTGCACAATTATAATAGCTAAATATTCCGATCGTATGAAATGCAACTTTTCAACATATGTCCTTCCCTTCATTTGCTCTTCAGACTTCAATCCTGAATGGGTTTTTTATTCCTTCTTTTTTTTTTCTTTCAATCATTTTTTTGTCCCACATTTTCAGATGGTTGTGGTAGATAATGAGTTTAATTTCACCTTAGTTTTTTAAAAATGCTTTTAAGTACATTTGAACTATAAGATAAACTCAATTTTGAATTCAAAAAAAAATCAAAAGTAATCCTAAGTTAAATTTTTATGATGAAAGAAACAATTATGATACAAAACTTTATCTCAAAACTAAGTTTACAATATTCTTTTAAAATTATACGTAAAAGGGGAACCATTTCAACGAATATTCCAAGATAGGTTGTTTATTCTTAGTTGAAATTTTTTAATTCCGTAATACTTCTTTATTACAATCCTTCTAAAAAATAACAGATGTTCTTCTACATATATTTTCCAACTTTTTTGCAAATAAAACTTCTGAGCTTAAAAAAATTGATTCTTTAACAGAAACTGTCTATTGTACTCGGGATTTCGCAAAAAAACTTTTTTTAAACTCAGCATCAGAAAAAATTAAATAAAATTCAATTTGTAGTCTTTAACTCATTTGAATTCCTGCATGTACTTCAAAATGGGAAAAGTTGTTTATCCCGGTAAATCTAACAGGAAAAACTAAACCAAGTAAACACCAAACAATTCCCATCTAATGAATCTTCGGCTCAGCCTTATAAATATTTATACGTGCAGTGGGAAAAAGAACTCCAACTCTTTCTTTCCTACTGACGTCACATCAAGTATGCTGCCAGACCTAGAATAAGCTCCATGAAAAGAAATGGCACTCCTGGTGGTTGCACTCTCGGTAAAAGTGGGCACAGCAAATGTGCACGGGCACATTTTATAACTCGTGCATTTTTTTTCTCCCTTTCAAAGAAAATGAGAGAACACTTTGGCGTTGTTTGGATCTGGAAAAAGAAGAATGTTTGTTTGCTTTGATTCAGACTAGAGATTTTTTTTAGAAACTTTTTCTTTAATTTTATTCCGAAACAATATCATGCAATTGGTTTGCTTTATTTGTTTTATATGTAAATTTGAAAGTTTTTTGAATTCAGAATAAAAATTTTTGAATTTCGTTTTTATACATATATTTTGAGGTCGTGGAAGAAAAACATTCTCCCTTCTCTTAAAACATAATGCATAAATGCATATTTCCCTCCACACTTCTTCCTCTCAGAACTTTTCGGATAAATAATTAAGTTTATCATTTGACTGTTTTATGACTATCTACCCTTGCGAGGGTTTAACCGGATGTGGTGGTTAAGAGAAAACGAACATGTAAATTGAGCCACTAAGGACCCTCTGGGACGCAGAGCATGAGATGTTACATTACAAATCTTGACATATATAGTACAAAACATGAAAACATATCGTAATAAAATAAAAAATTTTGGAAAAGAAAAAGAAAGAGAAGAACCAACACATACCTTCTCGTTTACCTTCAGAGTACAACACGCTAAGTTTTTACCTAGTAGGTGAATGTGTTGTGTAGCTTTTCCACGTTCTCACTACACGAGTTTCATTCCTACTAATGTAAATGTATTAAAAAATCAGATTTATAAGATTAGATGTTTCCCAACTGAAACACCAAATAATTTTCATTAAGCAGAAAGTAGATGTTGTTTTATCAATTTGCCAAGTATCATCGTTACATTTATTTTATCAAATGTACGTATGGCATGCGCTATATTTGTAAGACGACAAGACATGTCTTTAAATATATAGCAATATTTTACAGGTTTTTAACATTTTATAAAATTGTATTAATCTTACAGGTTTTTGACATTTTTTAAAATTGTATTCTTCAAGACTTCAGGTAAAATTCATGGCACATTTTTTAAGACGAATTAACAATATATGTCCTTAATTATATCTGTAACTGTAAAACAGCCCTTAATCATATCTGTAAAATTAGAATTTTAGGACGTTATTATTTATGCTTTTAGCGATTCATATATAACATTAATTTTGACGTCATATTAATTTTTGAAATGAGGTAAAAAAAAGGGGGGGGGGGATTTTGCAGAATCTAAACATGAGTCGAAGATCGTGGAATAACCAATCTAACGCTCGCTCTAAACAAGCTACTCGGGCTTTGAATGTTGATTAGCTGGTTTTCTCCCTTCCAAAACAAGTAACTGAAAACAAAATTTCTCTTATGAGCTGTAAAATAACAGTGCTGAATGCTGCTTGAACTTACCATTATGCCAAATATAGAAATTTCTCAACATTCTGTTATTGAAAAAAAAGGGGCGGAACAATAGGTTGATAATTACTTAAAGGTGCAAATGTCAGCATTAAACTTTGTCAATGTACATACAAGATTCATTTTAAAATTTTGTAATGCAGCTTTCTAACATCTCCATCGTTTCTAAAGTGTTTGGTGCATTTTTTTTACCTGTTGAATACCAAGAAATACGTCCTGCGGGGCTCAGAATAAAGCTGCGAAAATTCGTTATATCTCACAGTGAAAGTATATAGAAAACTACTATCCGCTTCTAATGCATTTATTACTTCGTCCTTTCGCCCGATGAAAGCTTTGAAAATACCGAACCGAAAGCTTCGTTTCGAACCACTTTAAAACTCGAATTCTAAGAAATACTTTCGGTGAACTTATTTTCCTTCAGGATAAGAAAATCTCCATTTCGTAATCGTTTCTGAAATCTGTAAGCAGAAATACATTTTAGATTTCCTTCACCGTGAAGTTCAACTGTTTTGTCATAAATGGGAATGGTTTCGGAGAAGAATGCTTTTCTATGGTTGGAACAAGTCCACTTATGAACCATTTCATTTTTCCTTAGTTATTTGCAGAAATTCGAAAATTTTCGTCATTGATCATAAGATAGAAAACGTTCTCGAGTATTTTTAAAAATCTGTTGGATATGTAGAAGCACCCGAACATAAATTCAATTGTTCACAGTAAAGAGTGTAGTGATGTAAGTTAAATCGGCATTCCATCACGAACTTTTAGAGTTTTATAAGTAAGATTTTAGCAAAGATCTGAAGAAAATGCATCTTTTCATTTCTGCTAGAATTAAAGTTTCGTGAAGTGATATATTTCATGAAGTGATGTAGAAAACAAGCCTTTGAGTATGTTGCTGAAAAGATATTATTTCAAAATGTTAATTTTTCTTTCTACATTTATTTGAATGACTATTTCTAAACGACAGAAAATTATTTAACCAATCGATACGTGGCTTTTAAGGTTATTTCCAGTACGATTCCGTCCAGGGCATGTGCAAGCCACGCCCATTTCGTGTATGCTTTCAAACCTAATTGGTTAATTAGATAGAATATTGGTACTTTTAATTCTGTGAGAAGTTACAAACTTTTACATAAAATTCCACCAAAATTCTGATATTGTTTCAAATATAAAATTGCAATCTACCTAGCTGACATATGAACATTGACAATGCCGGGCTTATTTATATGGAAGGACACTGCTGCTTAGCTAATGCACTTCTTTTCAATTGTGTGTGAATTTTTACATATTACACGGAATTCATATTATTTACGTATGAAAATAAGTTCTGAAGAACATAGGACTCCTACTTCTTTTCTGAGAATTAGGCATTGGACCAATGTAATATGAATGAATGTCAGTTTGTCTTCATAACTGAAAATAATGGGTGAAATTGTACATATTCAAAAATGAATTCATACTTCCTTTTGTATCCCAATGAACTGAAACTGTAAATTGTTGCCTTAATTCAGATATATTGTGTATTCAAGTCCCCATTTTTACGTCGTTACAATGAGTTTTAATCATATAAAAATAGTACGATGGTGTGAAATGGTTACAGAAAACTGATGGTTCTGTTTTGGCAGAGAAATAGTAATTTAAGTACGTCGGCTTGCTGACTTCTATAATATTTTTTTCCTACATGCTTCTTGGGCATGCAGGGCTGCAAGGATGCATGCATTAAGTGAGGGCTATCATCCATATGTAATACAAAAAAATACGTTAACGTAAATGCAAACTATTTTTGTTAAGCACTAATATTTTTTCATTGATTAAACGAATCTCGTACCTATTCTTTTATCCGTATCTGGATAGTGCTGTATACAGGCGACATTTCAACGAACGTAAGAGCAACATCCAACAACATTCGTCAACTACGTTTCAGCAACATTTTAAATAGTCATTCGGTCATCCTATAAAGTTATGTAAAAACAAATTTTTTGTGCATGAACAAAAATAAGAACCACATTAAAATACTTATATATAAAACTGTTTTACTTCTTTTAATTTTTAAGATTTCTGTGTTTAGAATATGTACAAGCAACGTAAATTATAATTATTTTCTTTCTTTTTAGGAATTTTATCATTTGCTGAAGAATTAAACACAGAATCTGATTCATCAGAAACGACAGTTTTCTCACTGTCAACGGAATTTTTTACCGACGGTATAAATAATTCCAGCAACATAGATAGATTTTCTCCAGACGATGTCCAACCTTTAGGGAATGCTTATAAAGACGATTCATCATCGAACTCAAGTTTGCAGTTTTTGTCCCACAATGAGAGCTTTAACTCTGTGAGCACAACGGGTGGCATTTCTGAAGACGACGCAGGATCAGAAAATACTCCACACAGATTCAAGCCCATAAATGACGAGATTAATAGTGAAGCTACAACAACTACTGAAGCTGAAACCAATGATTCTGAAAATTATAAACTATCTAAACCTGAACCGGAATCACTTCACACAGAAACAACTCGGCGCTCAAAGGAATCGTCATCGTTCAAGTCCAAAAATAATCCAGATGCCATCCAATCTGGTGAAATAAATTCAACCAGTTCCAGTGTATATGTAATTGAGTCAAAACAACAAGCGAATCTTATTCCCAAAGATGCTGGTGGTGCTGATATGGAGAACACTGAGAAGGCTGTAATTCAGAGCGAGGAAGGAGACGATAAAAATAAAACTTCGGAGTATTCAAAAAGTTCGCACTTTGGAACTTCATCAGCTTCTTCGGAAATACCAACTGAAGCATCAAATGATGAGACAACTGTAACCGTAGACCTAGATCTTGAAGCGGAAGAAAATCTTGAAATAAGACGATCAACCCGTAAAAGAAGTTTAAACACCACAATAAGCTCAAAATCTGAGGAGATAAATCCCACGACAGCTTTCAGTACTTCAACAGAAATTTCAGAATTTCAAACATCAATAAGCACATCCATTTCTCAACATTCGGAGCAAAATATTTTAAGTAAACTAGAAGTTTCAGCCAGTATAAAAAAGGACATTCCAAATATAATAGTGAAAGATACGGATGCTGAGATTCGGGAAGATACTATCCTCGCCCGAACGGAATCTCCTAATGATCTAGAAACCACTACTGATGACATTTTATCAAACACACAAAATAGTAAGCATGAAAATTCTGGGTCTTTTGCGTCTGTAGAAAATGATGATTCAGTTAAATCTTTAGTTACACAAATAGATGATAATATTAAGCAAAACTCTGATATGATATCAAGTATAAAGTTACAATCGAGTAGTGTGCGTGAAAATATAGATCTTAGTTCAACTGAAAACATCATTGCTAATGAGAAAGTTGCGATAAATTCTGAATCTCCTCATAATATCCACTCTGATGTTTATCAAAGTAGTCATCCAATTCTTGATGCCTTTACGGAATATCCTTTGGTGGGGAATACTTTTGATCCCGATGGTGTAACAAATCAAGATTCTCCAGATCCTGATTCAGTTACGTTTTCTGTTGAAAACTCTGAAACGAAGGAGCGTGAATTAGATCGACCTGCTGATGCGTCAAATTCATCAACAGAAATTGAAGGACAACGAAATGGATTAACAAAATATGAGTGGGATCTCATAAAAAGACTGGAGGAAGATATTATGTACGGCGATACACCAGTTTTAAACGAATCTTCTTCTAAAGTTGTAAAGTTAAATGACTCTGCAAGTGATAAAGTACAGGTTCTCTCGCACCAACTATTGCCTCATGATGACCCAGATGTTACAGTTGCTATATCTAAAGAAAGTCTTAAAGTTGAGGACAGTTCTAAAGTTCATAACTTAGAAGAGCTTACAACGATAGCTTCTAGCACTCATTTTGAAAAGTCTGATGATAGTGGAATATTACATAATGGTGCTTCAAATTTTGATTTTGAAGAGGTGTTTTTACAAAATAGTGTTACTCGCCCTTCAAAATACTCAAGCACCCATTCAAGTGCAAACAAGAATTTGGAAGTTAGTGTTAGTAATGGCATCGCAGAAGTATACCATCCAACAAACTTCAAAACTCATAATTCCACTGTCCCTTCTAACGTTGAAGCATTTAGCCTTTCCTACGAGCCTCAGACAGCACAGTCAGAAGTCCGTCCAGTAATGCTGAAAATACCTAGCCCACCATCTTCTCCTGTATATGCTTCGTCTCAAGGTTCGGAACCTTCAACTGCTCAAAATCAATGGAAGTCATCTCAAGCCATAATGTCTTTTGAAGCTGAGACCACCACACCAGTAATTTCAAGCCCAATTCTTCTGCCTAATCCGGCGCCAAGTAACGCTGATGAAAAGCTCGACAGAAGTACAGAATTACCAACCACCGTGATACAGCCAGAGCTTGTTGAATCTTTTATTCCAAGAAACTCCTCAGTTGTAAATGTAGTAAACAGTTCTAATTCGACGATTGCCGGAATCGCTGTCAAGACTTCTGTATCTGTTTCTATTCCTCTACTAGAAAATAGCAGCCACAACGCACTGTTAAAACCAGATGATTTACCCCATGAAAAAGCAGATGATGCTTCAATGTCCGAAACAGCTTTTGGATTACCGAAATTAAACACAAGTAAGTTACTAGTAGATTTAACCTCTGCTTATAACTTCTATTCTTCCTCCAACTTTTGCTAATTCGCAATGATAATACGTTTCGCAATGAAGTTTTGAATTCCTTCACTTGTTGTTCTCTTAAAGAAAAACTGCTTGAATGAATAAGAAACATTCTAGCTTTTTTTACTTCTGTTTACAGTAGTAGATAAGGCGCAAGTTTAAACACAAAATCTAAAGTAACTGTGTTCTACCTTAGATCAATATTTTTTAAAGATAAACTCAGACAAGCAATAAAAAAGTAAAAAATATATAAATAAATAACTTTTCAAAAGTCTGAATTTTTCGCACTTTGATAAAATTATACTCCATTTATTTATTTAAGATATATGTCTTTGCTTATAGTTTGCTTATTATTAATAAACATAATTATATTTAAGGCTTTAATTCTTATTTTAATTAAAATTTTAAAAGACCTAACACCTTTTTTATTCCTAGAAGACACCCTTTCATATTTGCAAGACTTTCACGAAAAAAAAACCCAAGTGATTATTATATCAGATTAGAAAGTTAACAAGAAAGCTCACGACTTTATTGCATTTTTCAGTGTTTGTGAAAATGCGCCTAAAAGTTAGAGAAACTCGGATTTTTAATATAAATAAGAACCTCCGACCTGTACGTTTACTGTTGGTTCGTATCACTACCTTCTGATTTAAAAGCTTTAAAGAAAATATTAAACTTTTCGACAATTAGTACTTATAACATTCTGTGATAGGTTAAAATGTATAGAATCATGTATTAAAGCTAAGCAAATGGTGAAAGAAGGCTTAAACTCCATCACACTCAGGAAAAATTAAGTATCCTACAGCGTTTAAAGCTAACTCTTGAATTCGCTGTGAAAACCAGACTTTAAACTTATAGACGTTAATGAATTTGTGTACAAAAAAAGGAGAGAGAAATCATCGAGAAATAAAGTCTTACATACCTACTCGGCTTAACGGCTCTTTCCTTAACATATTTTTCCTTTAGGATGAGCTCAGTGGTAAGTAAATCATAATAATACTTAATTTGCTTTTTGAAACAATTTTGCTCTTAATTGACGAATAATACCCACATTTTCACTTTGGTGTATGTGGGTGCCTTACCATAACATTTATTTGATTAATAGATTCAAATATAATTGGTGAATCAAATACAGTGAGTGATACCTCGAGATACGAGTTTAATTTGTACCGCAACCTTGCTCGTGTCAATTTGCTCGTATCTCAAAGCAATTTTCCCCATTGAAATTAATTGAAATGCCATTACGTTTTTGAATAAGAAAAATATATTTATAAAAGACAAATATTGCATAAAAACATAATAAAAGAGAATGTAAAGCAAAAAGGCGCAGTAAACTGGGTGGGCTGTGTGCAGCGTCGCAGCTGGCCGTTCCTCGTATCTCAAATATTGCTCGTATTTCAAAACAAAACTTCGCTGCTCTATAGCTCTCGTATCTCAAATAACTCGTATATCAGGTATCTCGAGGTACCACTGTAACATGTTGGTACTTTCGCATGTGTAGAAAATGTCAGTGAGGGATTTTAACTCTCAGAAAACATTTACAGCTGTTCTTGATGTGAATTTAACAGTTCAGTCACCTTCATCGACCTCAACGCCTACTTCAACCCCTGAGTCAGAATCAACTCGAATTCGCAAGCCTAAAATCAAGATTCCTGGCATCGGTAATGGAGCAAGCAGGGAACGTCGGCCTTTCACTCCGAAACCACCTCCCAAGCCAGCGACCACAGAGGGCCCCCCAGTGTCCATCTTCAGTAAGGCCAGAACCCGAAGGCCCTCTATAACCTCATCAACGACGGCCGCATCTTTCCCAAGACTAGCTACTATCCGCATCAATTACGCCAGTTTTCCTCCAGATTTGATTCCTCTTCATCCGGACGTTGCTTTCTCTATGGGTAAGCATCTTCGCTTTCTTGCGAAAGGTTTACTTAAATAATATTAATAAAGAAAGTGTACAGATTGATCTGCTGGGGTTTTTTTACAACAATTTTACTTTAACGCTATGGTAGGCCTTTATTTTGAAATAAATAGGTGGGGGAAAAACGACTTATGAAGGGAGGTGTGCGGAAAGAATTACTGTAAGGGAGTTTTGATTTTGGACATTGTCATCTGTCAAGTGTACGTGGTGGGTCTTCAGCGGGTGTAGAACACGTGACCTTCGAGGTGGAAGTCCGATGCTCTAACCACTAGGCTACAACAGCCCCACTCTTAGTGAAACTTGACATAAATTGTCTAATTTTGTGCTGTTTTTTATATAAAGCTCATAGATTTTCAAAGTGTTCTTACTTTTTTTATATAAACACACAAAAGTAACGTTACATTTTGTCCTTTTTATCACATGATGCATACATTCTCATGTTCACTAAATTGTAGAAAATGCTGAATCTGATAACATGATACGGTTTGTCTATAAAACAGATCAGCTGTATAGTATTGAAAAGTGACTACAGAGGCAGAATATCTTAAAATGTTTCTATTATTTGATAATGTTTATCATTTTCATGTACATGTATCACTTCCTCAAAAAAATGTTTATATTCGAATTAGTCTATCAACTTTTTATAAATATATATCAAATATATTATTTTCACTGCATAAATTGGCAAAGTTTCGAATAAGTCTCATTTTGTTCAGTTTTACTCTTCTTTAAAATGACATGAACTTAGCAGATTGAAATTTTTTGGTGTTGTGTTAGTATATCCCACCTTAAAAACGTATTCTTAAGTACAAGTCATCAAAAGATTTAATTGAACAGCAAGAAAGAAAAAGAAAATCGCTTCGAGACTTACACCAAACTAAGTTGCAATAGATTTGTTCTTAACTCCATTGCTTCAGGAATTATACAATGTTGAAAGTGTATAATGCAACTGTTTAATTTAGAACATATATATGTTCACATAAAAATTATGTTTACGTGTAAGAAAGTGAAGGAACGATGCACAACGGAGAATGCCCACAGCGCCACTAGCTGCAAAGTGCTGAACTCTGCAATCTTATCTCAGAGATCTGAGGGGAAAATGCAACTAGAATAGTTATTCAGGTTCATTGACTTAGTAGGAAATGACATTTTATTTGTATGAATAGTAGAAACTGAAAGCGAAAAGAGCGAATATCGGTACGATTTGTGGCACATTGCTCCTGTATCTCAAATCATTCTTTTCAGTGAGGAAATCATCCTTCTAGAAACAATAGGGGAATCGCACAAATTTGGATTGGAATTTTTCAGTTTCACCTTGGACCATTCATAGCGAGGGAGGTCATCTTACTAAACAGACCTCGTTGAAGAACTTTATAATTGATTTTTTTCATAAAGTTATTAGTATTATGTTTTTAATAGGAACCTTTTAGTGCTCCCCACTGTGCAGACTGCTCTGATATGAGCAATCTTAGTCGGGGACAGCACATCCCTAAGATGCTAGTTTCAGACATAATTTACATAACTATGGAGCTACATCCGTCAAAAACGACTGCATGTTTTACTGAGTGCTTTTCCACTCTGTTAATGGTTTCCTCCACAAAAGCAGAAGCATTTATTTTAATTATAGGACAAACTAACGTACCTAGCATTTCACGCGTCACTCGAATTTTAGAATACTAGACCGAAAAGTTTGACATGGCCCAATTTTCGTACCCTAATTTTAGAGCTAAACTAATTATTTTAAAAATCCACAAAAAATGTTTAAGATTCTATGCTCCATGTAATGTTTACAGTCGCTGTCCAAATTATTACGCTACAGATTTTTTGTATCTGCCTGAGTTTGATTTGAAGTTCCGTTTCTTTTTATTTAATCGGTGATGTTTTTCTGTACAATGTTAACACTTTCCAGTAAAGACTCAACCACCAGTGCATTGAGGGGTTCAACAAAAAAATATATAATTGTCTTATAACAAGCAGATTTTTCTACAAAAGTGTGCCATACTTTCATAAAACTTGACGCATACAACAACATTGTAATGATATTTTTAATAAAAATGCCGAATATTCGATAAATTATGAGCATTTGGAGGATTTGATTTTTTTAATATGCATGCACGAAAGATAGTAATTTTTTTAACTTTTATAATTTAATATCCAAGTATAACTTTTTCTTTAGAACTTGTGTTTGATTTTAAGTTTTTATTTGTACATTTTCTACAGTTTATTTCCCAAATCACAGTATAGATACGCTGAATGACTACAAACACATGCAACTTGATTTGTCGTGATTTGACATGCGGACTGTGAAAACAGCCGAAAATGCGGTGTGGACTCAGTTCTTGGCGAAATTGAATTTTCTTATCTCCCCCTTGGGGAAACAAATACTTTGAAGAGAATTTTCAGTTTGAATCCTTTATTGAAAAGAAACTTAAATTATAAAGTGCTTTTGTGTTGTTTCTCAAGTTTAGTTCCATCTTAAATCGTTTATTTTACAAAAAAACAAACAAACTTGAAATTCAATATGAATATCAAACGCGCAGTATCCAGTTAAAGTAAGTGTGGCTCGTGTATTTTTGAAAGTTTTGGGTTTCTTTAAATTTGATTGCTTTTCCTTGAGGATATTAAAGTTTATCTTAAAAATCAAATTATGAAAATCCTCTAGAATTGTAGCTCAAAATTTGTAACTGTATGCGATTTGCGAAAAACGTGTTTACTTAATTTTAGAAAACGCAATACTTATCAATACGGGAAAAAAATAATGTTAAAAAATAGCCAACTGATTATCAATGCATTAGAAAGCAAAAGGCAGGCTAATCTATTAAACAGAATATTTTTATGCAGTTCAGAAGTTTATTTCATTCACCTTTAAGGAAAGCTTTATATTTAAGGTAATTGATTTGCTTTAGATAAGCGTATTCAAGCTTTTACAGTTTAGGGAAGCCTTTGAGCTTACCAATTTCTTGAAGGAACTTCATCAAAAGAGCGGAAGAAAGGGATATCGAAATTTTATCCTACTCAACTTTACAAAGTTATTATTACATCTTTACGATGATATTAAGTATAAGCGTCTTAACAAAATAACGAATCGTAAGACAACAAATTTTTTTTTTCACACCATTTATTCTATTATAATATGTAATTTTACTAAAATTTTGGTGCTTTCATTAGGAAAACAATGATTTCTTGCGGGACCCCTGTCAAAGCTCCAAGGAACCCTAATGCTCCGCGGAACCCAAGTTGAAGAATTCGGACCTAGATATTTAACACTAGACTTACCAGGCCGTTTTCAACCATTTCTAATCTTACATTTTACACCAAGTTGCTACTAATTATAATAAAACTTTCAGTCACATTAACTTGTCCTATGTACCGTGTATTAGGAAAAGCAAAACAATTGAAAGTTGCACTATAATTAGTGACAAATTATGCAAAATAGAAGCTTCGAAACAGTCAAAATGACTGGTCTGGTAAATCTAGTGTTAACTATGGCGTATCTACATTCAACAATATCGTTACTGGTTCATACCAAGAAAGGAAATGAAAAGTCATACATGTACGTCGCTTTCAAGAACATTTAGACCTAATTCGAATAACATCGAACAACGCGTTTAATTGTAATAGCGTAACTAATTTACAGGCGAACTGTTTAATTAAAAAATAGACCTCGTTTTAATCCACCAATAACCAAAATAGAAAATAAGCATGAAAACTGGGGAAATAAGCCTGAAGGGTCTATGTAAACCAGATAACTTTTGATTATATTTATAGAGATGTTAATCTCTTTCAAAATCTTCATTTTAATTATTTAGTAATTTTACTTCAAACGTGGAATTAATTCTATTTGTTTGCAATCAAGTGCTGATACGTAAAGTTAAATTGTCTGGTTCTGTTTAAGTGGTAATTCAACTAGACAGAGAAAATTACTGAAATGTTTGTGAAAAGACCCGAGAATAAATATCCGAGATGCTTTTGCGTGGTAATGTAGGAAATAGAAACAACCCTGAAAAACAACATTGCTTTAATTCTAATGAAAGGCTTAGCTAAATTTCGTCTTAATTTTGCATTGTATTAAGGGATGGTGATTAAATAAGGTATGATAAAAGGTTCGTTTAATGCAACTCAATGAATAGTTTCTGAAGAGAGTTATCTATTTCTCTCTAGAATTGCACATGATTAGTACAAAATTTAAATGGTCTCTATCAATATCAGAAAATGAGCATAATTTATTCAATCTAGATACGCTTCATTAGCAATTTTTGTAGCTTGCATATCGTAGATGAAAATTCAACTAATGTATAATTAATGGGAATGCATAAAATATTTTTATAATTATAAATTACCTTATAATAATAATTCAGCTTTATTTGGCGTTTCTTGCTATTTTTCCTTATAACAACTATTTTTAAAAAATTATGCTTATGATCTCGTTTATCTTTTGATTGTGGCAATAATCATCAAGGTATGTTCGTTATAAAAGGTGAAGAAATTGGTAAGAGCCAAAAATGGAACTAGTACAAAAAGGATTTAATAAAAGTGCTAAATAAAAGGTAAAATTGAAATACAATATTTGTTTGGAGTGCCGGAGCCGTTTGCTTTTTACGCAGAATACTTTTATGTATTGAGTTATTTTTAATATTTAGTTATTTATTTTGTTATTCTTTTCTAGTTATGAAAGAATTAAACATTACTAATACTTCTAATTAAAATGAATTATTTTTATAGTTCTTTTTTTCCTTCATGCGTTTCGCAAAGATTTTTACATCAGGTTGGAATGTTCTTTCTTGATTGCAAGGCAATGCATGCTGCTGAGTTTTTCCTCTCTCAATCTGTTATCAAAATTTAAAAGAACTATGAACAGTCATCATAGCATCATTCCGTGTGGTGAAAAGAAATTATGTCCTTAATGTATGCGTCCTTTATTTATTTTAATTAATATTTTAAACCTTTAGTCGTTTCCGGAGACAGGAATTTTTTTGCAGCGCCAGTTTTATCTGTTGAATTGAAGTTATTATGAAAGTTTTTATAACGCTTGACATGAGTTTTTCAGAAATTAATATCTTTGTATGATACCCTGCTTAAAAATTAAAATGAAATTTCTTTTAGCTGTAAAATTGTTTAAAAATGAATTTATTTTAGAGAATAAATTAAATTATCCTTGTGTTTCATGAAATAACAATTAATTTATCGATCATGCTTGTTTGTGTTAATAGAACCGATCACCACAACTGTTCCTACTACGACAGAGACAGAGGAACCGTTTTCGGATGAACCGCTCAGTGATCAGACTCAGACTCCTAGCGTATCTGTGGAAGATGACGTCACGTTGGTTAAAGTAGCTGGATACATTGTTTTAGAGAAGGGACTACGGTGGTACGAACAGTTAGATAATCGACATTCTCCTCTCTATAAAGAAAGAGCAAATTTTGTTCACCGTCAGGTAATCTACTTTTCTAATTTTCTGGTTTTACTCCATTTTCTTTCTTTTTTATTAAACACTAGCTGACGTGTTCGGCCTTGCGCGGGCTATCCCAAGTGCTGCTTAAAGTCACTGGCGGACAAAATAAGGGCTATGAATAATGACAATAGTCCCTAAAAATATAAATCAGAATGACGACAGAAAAGTCCTTAATCCCTTCGATTAAGGACAACAGATCCAAAAAACCCCATTTGCTCTAAAAATTTAAAAAAAAAATAGTGATTTTACTGTAGAAATAAATATTAAATCGCCAAGAAAAGAAAATAAGAATAAAACTCAAGACAAAGAAGTTGTAAATCGTCTGCCAGATGATAATCCAAAAATTCTAAATGAATTCTTAGAATTTGTTTCGCTAATAAAGCGGCATGAATAAAAATAAAATAGCATTATTTTAATCGCCTACGTTGTTCCAAACCAGTAATAACTTCTACCCTGATATTCTTAGACTCATGGAATAAAATGTAGAAAATTTTGTTCTTTCGGATGACATAAATCTTGTATATGTGCAAGCATTTCTTCTCCTTAAAATCAGCAAATATATGTATTTGCTTAAAATTGAAATAAAAAAGAACAAGTTCGATTTTTAGAAAAAAACTGTTCGCGGTGCATTAGGACCTCACCCAAGGTACCTGTAACCAAAATTTCGTACTCCTGGACCTTTTCATCTCGCAGGAGGCGATCACAGATACACACACAAACTTTGCCTTATTTATACAGATATTCCTTTTAACTGGAAATATTTAATTAATAGAATAATTCGGACAATGCAACCTACATTTAAAAATAAATTTTAACTCGAAAAAAAAGAAAATGCCGAGCAGGCTGTTAGAAATTGCTTTTTTCAAAACTAACCGTTGTTAACTAGTTGGTTTCGGAATATCTTCGATAAAACTCCACAATAGTTCCCCTAAAATAATTGATTTGAATTGTGTCTTTGAAAACAACAATGTGTATTAAGGTAAACGTTCCCAAATTGCTCCAAAATTTGCCCCTTCAGAAGAAGTAGAACTTTCTCACTACACCTCTGTCAGATAATACCGCTCGAGAAATTATATATATAATTTGTAAGATTTTGAAGAAAATATCACAAAACTAAATGCTAACAACATGAAGCAAAGTCTATAACTCATGTTTTTACATTCGCAAAAGAATTTTAATTGTAACCATTTTGCACTACTTTGGTATGAACGCCTCGTAGTACCTCTCATATTTCGCTGTGGTGCCTAAGGTGCCGCGTCACCCAGTTTCGTAACCACTGTATTAAGCAACAAAAATGTTCGCTGAAAAGACACTAATTTTGAATATTCTTCCAGTGTGCACTGCATAAGATTGTTGTGTATTGTATTGTAAACGTCAGCTAAATTTTTCCAAAAAATAAGTCCTTTGAAAGTTTTTATTCAATTCAAATCATCTAATATAAGTTCACTTCCCTCACAATATAAATATTTTGCTTACTTCCAGGAAAAGCAAGTGCAGTTCATTACATATTCTTATAGAACAGCTTGCAAATTTTGTATTTTGATTCATTTGATTGTTCTTCTTTGTTTACTTTCATGTGAAATGAAACCGTTTCAGTTTATTTTTCAGTATAGTTTCCCATTTACATTTAAAAAATTCATAGAAGCTGAACGATCGCCTTAAATATGAAATATAGTTCTTATTATTTCTTTTCCGATCAAAAATATATTCCCATTAAATAATAAAATTCATTGAATCCTGATAGTAGTTGTTGAGAATAATGAGTAGGGGTGTAATAATAGTTAGACGAAATATCATCGCTCGGAGCTGATGTATCTCTGCATTAGGCAAAGATTTTTGTGTATGTTAATGCATGAAATCAAATCTTTCTGCAAAAAATTTATCAAATTGAACTGTTTTTCATTTGGTCACTAAATATTATGAGCCAGATTAAAATTGTGCCTACATCAATTTGAAGATTAAAATTAAGGACTTCAATGGGTTACTATTGGGAACTTGAAATGCAATATCATATGCTCGATCGTTTTTGATTAATTGTAAGAATCTTGTAAAGCACTGTTTGAATTTTTAAATGTCTCAAAATTGGAATGTTTTAAACCTCCATCTTCAAACACTTAAATTAATGGATTTTCAGTTGAAATTCTTGAAACGTTGAGAAAAGGAAATAATTTAACGGTTCTTGATTGCTAAAATTTCGTTCCTGATGGCCTTACCTTTAAAGTAATTAAGATTTTACATGACTCATTAGTTTGCTGATAGTAATTTAATGAGGAAAGTAACTTGCCTGTTGATCTTTTAGTTTAGTCGATTCCACCGCACGGTTTTTCGTAGAGGATTTAGGTTTTAAAGAATAAATAATGTAAAATGTTTCTGCTACTACGTTATCCGAAGTGCTCTATAGTCGATGAAAAATTAATTGTGAAGACAATTATAAAAGTTAATGTCTTTCGTTTCGGGCGTTTATAAGAGAAACATTTTCGGGGCTTTTAGGTTGTGGTCCACGCACAATTTTCATTGCGAAAAATCTTGAACCAGCATCGTCGTTGGTGTACCACAGCTGTAAGCATGAAAAAAAAAGTCTTATTTGACAAACCTACATAAACCTAAAAATACAAGATAAAATAAATATATATTATCCGTTGTATTTTCTTATCCGTTATCCAATTTAACGGCTTTGCTCTGATCTGAGTGATCATAGGAAGACAGTCGGGTTGCAAGTTTTCGATATTTTTATCTACGTGGGAATAAAAAATGAGTTTCTAATTTAAAAAGTCAAAAGAGTCTACGCATTTTTATTTTAGCGCAATAAATCTTAAATCCTTTTTTTAATTCCCCAAATTATTTTGAGCTTTGCTTTAACATTGTAAGCTGTGTTTACTCAAATGGAGATGCTTTAAAAATATGCATTTCATAAACTTTTCGTTTTCACATTTATTGCATGTATTTTATCTTGAACTATTTTCTAAATTTATGGAATTTCCTTTTAGCTCGAGCGGTTGTTTCGGTCATCACCAATTGCACCACGTTTATGGAAAATACGAATAGACGGCTTCAGGTAACGTATGTTAAATGTCTTCTCCAATTAACGAATATTCAAAACAATATCTTTAATAGCGTTGTCTTGACATGCAAGCTTGTTTTTTGCTTGATCATATTTCTTATGTATTTAAGGTTTTTTGTTAAGCTCTTAAATCTAAAATTTTGTGCTGAGAAATGGAATCGAATCCGTTCGCAAATTGATGCTGTTAAACATTCTTACTATTTCTTTATCTGTCAATTTTCACTCGCGCAAAGTTTATTATCTAAATAAAAAGAAGGAAAAAAATCCTGAGATACGTTAGCGCTGATAAATTTCGCTAATTAAAAATTTCCTCTTATTATACAAAGGGGCATGTTGTTCCTCAATGCGATGGTGTGTTTCCCAATTGTGCTCTATTCTGTTTCAGTCCCTTTGTTCAATTTATACTGCCGTTCCTCAAAATTTCTTGACATAAAAGCATATAATTTTTTGTATTCCTCAATTTCCATGGCTTTAATTTTGACTTACTATTTTGTGACATAAGCATAAATATTACTTTTGTTTTTTGGAGTTGATCTTTTTAGCTTCTTGACTTCCATCAAGCTTTTCTTTTCCTTTATTTTGTTTTCCCTTTGGGTAAACAAAACATATTGTTTTTTTCTTCTCTCTTTTCAAAATTTAACGCTTTGCCAATTTCTGTTTATTTTAAGTTTTTGCGCAAGCATTTTTCAAAAAATCTTGGTTTTTAAAGTTTAATTTCACTTTTGAATTCGTAAAGAAAGAATATACGAGCATGAGTTGCAAAATAATTTATTTCTCATTTTTCATAAGCAAAAAATCTCCTTTGTTGTTTTTGAAACATATATATATATATCAACTCCAAAAAAGAAACGTGACAGGTACGTGATGAAGCTCGGAAAAAACACATTTTTTTCTCTCTGCATTTTTGTTGTGACAAGAAAAATAAAATCACATTCCATACGTTTTCTTTACTTTGATACTTTGAGGCCGTGAAGTTTCTTTATCTTCTTGACAATGACAGAACGTACTTTGATAGCTTACAATGGTGACGGGAAAAGAGATGAAACTTATTTTTCAATCTTTTCTTATTTTCAGTTTATGTTTTACAATAATGAAAAAAAAGTAAAAAACAAGGAACAGATCCTTCTACACTTTTTCCTTTCTTCTCAAAAGGAAGACTGACTAATGCATGCTTTTAGTCTTTCTGTCAAAAATAAAAAGTGACACAGAAAAAATAAAAATGAAATTTGAATGGAAGTATACGGTTGATATGAAAGCAAAAATGTACAAACGGAATACGCATTGCGTTTTAGGGATTAGAAAGAGCAGGGTTTGGAAGCAAAATCTTTTTTCTACGCGATCACCATATATATTAAGCGCAAAACCAACACAGCTTGTTTCACAACATAAACAATGAAATGCCGCCTTTTCCTTTTTACATATATTTTAAAATAGGACTTTAAAATATTATCATTTCAGTTTTTTGTGTCCTAATCATTAGTTTCTGCTAATTGTGGAACAAATCACGGTTATAAGGAGGTAGTCTTAAAAGAAAAGAAAATAAACTAAATATACTGTAAATCTTCAAATCTTAAAGGGAAAATACCATTAGAAATATTATTTTGTAACTGCACTAAATTCATGTATGTTACTTTAAATTAGTCCACGTCCCTTATCTACTCAACAGGAAGAGCTATTACGTGCAATCATTCGGAAACGATTTACGCAATGCTTACTAAGCGGGAAAAATACATAATGCAGTATTCCCGCCTATCACAGCATCTTTTTTTTAATGCCCCTTGTGTATATCTATACATATATATTGTCGTTCACCAAGAATATTCTCAACTCATATCTCCATTCCAGACAATATTCTGAAGAGTTTAGATCAAAGTTTAATTTCATGGAAACATTCAAAACATCCAAATTATTATGTTGTAGAATTGCAGCAACTGAGTTCAAGTTCTCATCTCTCGTACTCATTTTTAATGTAATGTGATTTTTTATATATTAGACGACATGAGAAAATTCAAAACATGCAAATTCTTATACTGTAGAAGTACAGGAACTAAGCTCAAGTTCTCATCTCTTGTACTTATTTTCAATAATATGCGAAATTTTACATATTGGGCAAAATTCAAAACGTAATAAGTTCTGAAAACTATAGGGCTCCCGCACTTTTCTTGTTAAAATTAAACTTTAGTTTACATATAAATTAATGAGAAATATTTACTCTTCGCTAAACATTACGTCAAATTTTGCGTGACTTATAATCCAATTTCGAAAATGGAATTAATTTGATAGACTTTTGAAGCAGTAACGAAAGGAAAACTTTACCAGGTGGTACAAAATGATTTTTTCTTTTTACTTTTTTAAAAATAAATCTGCACGTGCGATAAGCAGGTGTTTTTAGTGGTGCTACTTAGAAAATGTTCGTGCTGTATATAAACAGAACATCGCTAACATCAACTGATTAGTTAATTGTAGAATTTATTTTCCCTCTCTCTTAATTGAATAAATCTGAGCCTTTACTTTCTTCTGCTCTTCCAAAAATTTTAAATTGCATGAGATGCTCGTACCGACTCCAAAGTTGCGCCCTGAATTTGAAAATGGACTCGTAAAACTGTCTCGTAAAAGTACTGTAATAAGATTTTCTCCTTCTAAGTACCCTGTTTATGCATCGCCCTCTCTTTCATTTTATAGCGGTCTGAAGGATTCCCGGGCTGTCGCTGTAGACTTCTTTGTGTACCTCATAAAGACAAAAGAAGACATTAAACCCGAGCACTTGACTGAAATGTTCCATGACAAGCTGAAAAACAATACCTTCTCCAGGTTTAGGGTGGACACCAGTAGAACTGCTTTCGAGCGTAAGTTCTTTTAGTACTTCTCTATAAATAACTATTTGTTTATTCATTACTGAAATCATCCATTGTGTGTGTATTGTTCGACTTTAAAATGCGTTTCTGTTTTAGAATGAGAAATCATAATTTTTCAATAGTTAGCACAGTTACTTTAAAGTCGTCCTAAATTTTAATTAAATCCTTTTTAAAATATTCCCATTCTATAAATGCCTTATTTAAAATATAATACATGTAAAAGTACATATAGAGAATTCAATTTTATTTTGTCTATTTCTTCAAATTGGGAGTTTATTGAAGTTCAGTATTTTTACCTTAGCGTAGTAACAACTCAAGTCACTATATATGTCATCAGAAATCTTTTTCAGCTTTTTCATTGTTGAAAATCTGGGGTTACGGAGGGAAGTTTCAGCCGTCACGTCAAATTACCAAATGCTGCCAAATTGGGGAAAGTTCAAATGACAGAGAGAATGAAATATTTCCAAAAGGCGATACTTGCAGGAAACGGCAACCACGCAGAGCGTAAGCTCTGATCAAAAATTGCGGATGCATTAGCCTGTCTATACAGCGGCTCTAGGAGAATAGAGCTTGGGCCGCCGTTGGTACGTAGTGTTCCATTAGCGAATCAATAAACCCCTACCATGGGCATAACCCCTACCGTGTGTGCTTCTAGTTTTCAGCAAAAGACGATTTTTGATCGTTCAACTTGCAAATGACACTTCGTAATATTCGTTTGGATTCCACAACCATAGCTCGTGTTTCACGCTCTTCAGTCTCAAGGGACCAACAGAAAGTCTAGACTTCTACATAGATAAAACGATTTCATTCAGATATCATCCTTCAGCAACACAAAGCACTTGAAGCTGGACGATTATTTATTTTCACCTTTCCCTTTCAGTACGTAGCTGCTCCTTTTCATTTGTCATCGCGCACAGGCCAGCGCCGTTCATATGTCGTGCAGCGCACAACGGTGCCGTGTCAAATAGCGCAAGTGCGCCTTTAAGGAATCCCAATAAACCCTACCAAAAAAACTTATATAAACTGTAAAAAAAACAATAAAACTCGAGAAACCATTAGGTTGTGTTTTTGCAGATTTTTTGCTTCCCGTAAAAAAAAGCGTTCAGAAAGAATTCGCACGCCGGGGCCCTGCATGACTTGGAGCGGGCCTAATAGCGCACGTGTCATTTTTGACGTCACAGAAGAAATTTGCATACTTCAACATTTACTAACGCTGAAAAATGTTAATTTTCCAATCCATTATATAACGTTACATACTTTCGCGTTGATACCATAAGAATTCTATATTTCTGCTAATTTTATGTATTTATACAAGGGATCAATCATAAATGATGTCCCGCTCCGAAAAATTGAATTCATGAATTGGTTCGTGAAATTGTGACAAGGGGACGGGTAACAAGAAGTGTGACATCATGCTTATGCAACATAGTATTGCATGGGACAAAGAGGAGAGGGGGTATGTTGAAGTGTCACATTTTGTGACAAAGGAGGAGAGGGATCAAATACATGGGGGAAAAGCGTGACATCATTTATGGACGGTCCCCAAGTAAGATACTATACGCGAAAAATGTTTCACATCTTATTCTAAAATTACAGCAATGCATAATAAGCATTCTACACACGACCATGTTATCTCGTGTCCTTAAATGCATAGAGCCTGAAATAATACTAATTGCCTGTCATAAAAGTCTAGATTTGCTTTTTTTTCTTTTCGATTCAAAAAGGGAATAAAAACCGGTTTTAAAAAAGACTGTTTTGGCGGCCTACGTTTGGGGGCCTCGGGACAATGCCCGTTTTGCCCATGAGATACGGTTTTGAGCACGGTATTATGTGAATAGTGGTAATATAAGCAAATTGTCTCGTTTATTTCAAAACCGGGTTAATGATGACCGAAATGTAGTTCTGTAGAATTTAGTCTTGGAAAAACCGTGGGAGTGAAAAATAGAATTTGTGCTCGATACGTTGTGAATGTTAAAGATGTCGATTTCTTTCCAAGCTCCTTTTGTAAATGAGCGTAGAATATGAAGTCCTTTCAAAGATGAATTTCTTAATTTGTTATTGTTTGTCTTTGTACTACTTGAATTCAATTTTATGAGCTTGCTTTATTTTCGTATTTTAAAATTTATGCGATAAAATGAAAGAAAATAATTTCAGAACTGATTTACGAGTTTTCCGGGAAATTGATTACTTGCCAAACAAAGTAAATGGGGAGATCAATAATAACGACATATGACAGAACAAGTGATGTAGTGTAAATTATTCATGGCAGCTTGTCGTGCTTAATAAAATTTTGCGCAGTTGCCTTTGACTCGTATTGATTAAGGAGTTGTTTGTTCTAAATTTTGAAAAATGGTTTGTTTATCAAAATTACCGAAGCGAGACCGAAACGCCATTAAGGTCAAACTAATTTTATAATCGTGCCCATTCATTTCACTGTTTTAAAAAATTAATCATCACAGGCTGAACATAAAGTTGCTTTATTTTCCGCCTTTGTGCATAATACGAAGACGTTTAGAATATTAAATTGATAATTTATGACACTAAATATGAAACATAAATAAGAATCTGAGTCTTTGAGAATAAACTACGCAAAACCTTTTTCTGTAGTAAAATTTAGTTAGAGTAATCTCCGATGCAACGAAATTTCCATTACAACGAAACATATTTTTAGTCGCATTTTAAATCTCAATAGGATAATGTATTTCGTTACAACGAAGTATTTTCCTGGTTCCTTGGAGTTCGCTGTATTGGGATTTCACAATACATTTGATCAGAAAGAAATAATTTCCGAAAGAATATGTATACAGTTTCACTTACACTAGTAATTCGGACTATTTCGATTTCCGAATTTCCATTTTATCTGCAGTTACTTATTTGTTTTCTTTTTTTATGCCATCAGTAATGTGAAGGTGTTTTCAGTTTCTACAAATCATATCACTTCGATGCGACTCACAAATTAATCGACTTATTACTAGTACGACTCTTAAATGCTGATATTTAATTTTGGTTTTATGCAAACAGTAAATAAATCAAAAAAACAATCACTTGAACTAATCTTGCTTTTTATCTACTGAATTTCGGTTGGAATTAAAAAGTAGTTACTATGAGGTAATATTAATTTTTCATAAATAGCTTTAAGAAATGGAAAGAAATTTTTAATGCATGTGGTAAAATGTTTTAAACGCTGAATTAGATATATCGCAACAACTTTTTAAAAATATTTTTAGTTTTCTTTTCTCCCCTCCCCCTGTAAACTGGTTTTATAACAACAAAAAAGAAAGAAAATAAATTAATTCACGGCAATTAAAACTATTTCAACATTTTTGGATTTACATAATGATATATTCACTGTGCCTCATTATTGAAACTCCAAAAAAATTACTGTAAAATAATGCTTTAAGCGACATTTTTCAAGTTGTGTTTTGAAAACGCGAAAAGTGTCTAGAATCTTTTCTTAATGAAATATATACATAAAATATTCCATAACAAATGATTGTTTTAAGTAGAAAATTACCAAGTAGAATTCAGTTGGCTGGAAATATCCTGAAGTTCTCTAAAATTTATTAATCAAACCAACATTTTATTGGAAATGTAAACCCACATCATGAGAACTGCTCTCAAAATCTTTCCGCCCAATGTCAACATAGCTAAGTTTTACGGAATTGCAAATTCCAAATTATCTCCTTATCTGATTTCCCAATGAAGGTTACCATCTCTGTTCTGATAATTTCCTAAGTCATTCGCCCGGAAAGTATTGACCGTTGGCTCTTTTGCAAGATCAATGACAACCTTATATCTTCGAAAATAGCAGATGGAACAAAACTTCCAACAGTGCCCTCCCCTCCTCCCCTCTGATCTTCCCCTCGAATTGGGTTATCATTGATTTCCTTTAGAAGTTGATTTTATTTCCGTTTGATATCTGTGCTCTTTTTTGCCGGTATTTGGTTCGAAAATAGAAGTTGTAGTTACTTAATTTTCGTGTTAGATTACTGTATGTACGGGTGCGACTTGAATAAAAGCTTGGGAAGCTTTCTAGCGTAGAATTAACTAGTTTTATTTCAAGTAGCAGGTTATAAAAAAACTCATCTAGATTTCAGTAACATATTTTTCTAAAAGGAGCCTTTCATTTTTAATAAATTTATTTCGCAGTCTGTACGTCATTTTGTGGTAAGATGCCATAGAGCAGTGGCGTATCCAGAGAGTGTGAAAGCGACGTATGCTACGCACTACCCAAAATATTTTTGAAATGTTTCGGTATATTTCTTTTACTGCCCGCAGGGGTCGCACCAGAGGAAATTCAGGTCCGTTTTCAGACCCTTCACACATTTCTAATTAATCAAAACGGACCCTTCACAAAATTCCAATTAATCAAAACGGAACCTTCACAAAATTCCTGTCAATCAAAACGAACCCTTCACAAAATTGGGATCTACCAATTTGTACTTTTTACTGAATTATGCATCAAATAAGTGGCAACAAACAATAAAAAAAATTTTATGATTATGTTTAAATTTTGAATTTACACAAAATTATTTGATTT
This sequence comes from Octonoba sinensis, assembly GCA_038502835.1. Taxonomy (NCBI): domain Eukaryota; kingdom Metazoa; phylum Arthropoda; class Arachnida; order Araneae; family Uloboridae; genus Octonoba; species Octonoba sinensis. Next base: position 105,218,615 of record CM076600.1, on the reverse strand, counting down.
TTCACAAAAAGGTTTTTAAATTCACAAAAAACGGACCCTGTTAAACATTTTGAATCGACCCCCGGTACTATGAGATATTCTAGACTTTAAATCATGCTCTTTTTTTTTTTTTTTTCATGATAAAAAAAGAGTAACGATACCAACCAAAGTAATTCCTGTAAAAAAAAAAAAAAAATACTCGGTATATTATCACGTTTTTTTGTCATGTTTCTAGACGAAGAGAGGGATGGGTATTCCTTTAGAAAATTTAAAGAAGTTTACATCAACTCTTAAAGAGTTTTAAGGAATAATAAGATTAACATAGTATGAATTTTAGCTGTTACCACTTGGTAATTCTGAACACAAAATTGCTTCTTTCATTCTAAGGCCGATATGCTCGCCCCCCCCCCCCCCCAAACAAAAAAAATTAATAATTTCTGAGTACCCCACGAAAATGGAGCATTATATTACACTTATCGTCATCATAATATGATAGAAAAGATAACGATAAAATTCTTCATATCCCGAAAATATCGAGCTAATGGACAACTAGTCTTCACATACATTTATTCACTGGTAATAAATATGCACTTGACTTCCTTAATGAATCATTAATGCACAATCGTGCAAGTTTTGAAAAATTAGCATTTTCCTCGAAAGACCTAAGAACATACATCCTTCATGCAGGGCCGCCATGAGCCAAAGCGGGCCCTTGTCCGTTTTGCCGCCCTACGCTTAGAAATTATGACTTGAAAATAGACATATGTCAGAAACGGAAAATAATAAACATGAGAAAATCTGCACTTTAAAACTCTTTAAAGACTTAATCGGGCAATGACATTTCAAATTTACCGCGTTGAGGCTGAAAAACTCTACACTTAACCTTCTATCAGCCAGGGCTGGGTTTTTGCCAGCAGAAAATGGTTTCTGCCGTGCCTGTGGCAGAAAGTGGTTATAACCGGTTTCAACCGGCAGAAACTGGCAATAACTGGCACAAACACATTTTATGACATTATCTGAGAATTTTTTAGTAGTATTAAATTTCCAAAGTACATTTTATTCAGAATAAATAACAAATAAAAAATATTGTGGATAGTTTTAATTAAAAAATAAATTTGTATTAGAAAAATTAGTGCCCTGGAAAAAATTAAGATTTTTTAAATTTAGTAACTTTTGCATCCAGAATAATGACATTGCCACAAAGAAATGCTGGTCTCGAAAGAATATTTGAAAGCTTTTCTTCCATTCAGAGCAAATTAAGAAACAGTCTGGGTTCAGAAAGGTTAGCAAAATTAGTCGTATGCTATGAAATGCTCAGTGTAAAAAGTGATAGTATATTTGAGTTCGAGTGGTAATTTTGAAAAATAATTGTAAGAGATATCTCATTTTAAAAGATTTCTCTGATATTTTTTGTGCTTCAATTATTTACTGATATATTTTCTCAAGAACCATTTCTATTTGCATATAATAGATAATCTTAAACTTATTGACATTGCATTGTATTATTTATTTAAAAATACTCTAAAAAATGATTTGCTAAAATATCATAGAATTTGTTGTAATTTTTTTACCTTTAAATAGAAATTTAACTGTAAACAATAATATTAAACTTGTATAGCATCAGATTACCATTATGATTTTTTTTTAAGTGAAAGAAAATTAGCATTATATAAACAAAGGATATTTATATGATCATTTTGAAACTTTTTGCTACTTTGAATAACATTCATTATCTTTAGTTTTAATTTTTAACCTAATTGTTTACATATCAAATACATGTGTGAATTATGAATCGCAGATTGAAGTTCTTATTAGTATTATTTTTGAGTTTCTGCCAGTTTTTGCCACTTACTGGGAGAAACTAGTTTCTGCCATGCCGGTTTAAACCGGTTATAACCACTGGTTTTAACCACCCTGGCAGAAACTTGCCAGCCCTGCTATCAGCACTCAATAACTTGGATTTATTTTATTTTTAGAGTTGGTGGTTATAACAAAAAATAAATAACTAAATAATAATAGTAATAAAATGCACAAATTTCAGGATTTTTAATTGATCTTTTTCTTTTAATTTTAATTCTTTTTCTTTTTTCACCCTTTTTTACTTATTTACTCGGATTTATTTGATTTTTTTGGGGTTCGAAAACAACTAAAAAATAGCAAAAAAAATTTTATGAATAAATAAAATATAACAATAAGATGCGCGTATTTTTATAAAAGTTATTAAAAGTTTTATAAATTATTTATGAAGAAAATTACAAAAACTATCGAATGGTACGTTGCTTACAGTCTATACTACGACACAGAGGGTTAAAGCTTGGTTTTTCAGCAAACGACACGTTTCATCTCGCCGTCTCAGATCGCCCTGAAGTCACATGTTCTCTAGTGTGTATCCTGCGGAGATCGCAACGATATTTAAAGCACGCATATTACATTAGGGCGACCCGTGACTTGGGGATAGAGCAAAGCATGACGTTCGTTTAAAAACCAAAACTTTGGGTACTAAATTTGGGACCGTTGATAAACAAAATCTTCCTATGAAATTTCTGTTCGTAAACATTTTCGAGATAGAAACGGCTCTTCATTTTGAATGAGTGCCAACTATCATTTGTTAGCACCTTTATTTTGCCTAATTCTAGGAATAGTGCGTTTCATTGTGTAATCAAAAATTTAAATTTTCCAGCAAATATAATTGGCATGTGACATTTGTGCATGAAGGTGGTAAACGTGTTTGCAACTATATCTAATCCCAATCATTTTTCTTAAAGATGTTGATTGTTTTTTCTTATTTCATTAAAAATGTAACACTTAGAATGTAAGATGTCCAAAAAAATAGTCTACCTCAGTTTTCTGTCATTTTGTTCAAACACGTTTAAAAAATTTAGCCTTTTTGTGTTTAATACTGAAACGAATCATACAAAAAAAAAGTTCAACGAAAATGCTAAAAAGATTTTAAGCTTAGTTTAACCCGCTCAAGCATGTAAGCCTCATATGAGGTGACATACATTTTTGCTTCAAATTTTAATGCAGATTCGTTTTTGTGCTGCAATTTTCATGTCGACCTCATCTGGAGACTCCAAACAGTTCTTGGGAAACCACAAAAATTCATAAGGTATTAAATATAGTTAAAAGATTAAGATATCTCTAGAAGTCAATGGAGGATTCAAGAAAGAAGAGAAAATCTCAGTTTCCAATCAAATTCTGTTTAGTTATGTTGAAGCGTGTGTTACATTATTGGAAAGTTTGGTATTATTTTATAGCTTTTTATTCCTTGTAAATGAAGTTTGAATATTCAGTTTTGCCATGTTTATTATTATATTGAATAAATATGACAAAAAAGCATAAAACATCCTCATGCAAGGACACAAATTTTTAACCATAAAAGACAAAAATTCCCAAAAATGAATTATTGCACTACAATCCTGAGTTACTAAATTCGTTTGTAGCATATGAAATTTTTTTATATAACACAAATAAATAAATAAATGCATGCATGAGCGGGTTAATGCTGTGAAATTAATAACCCCTTTTTCATGTAGTAATTAAGCGTTTTTTGTTTGTAAATTCGAAAAAAGTAGTAAAATTTTCTTCTCGAAAATTTCATTTCTTACGCTTACTTTTCTTCATATTCTTAATTAATCACTTTTGTTTCTTTTTCCTGTTGTTTTCACGGCATAGTAACACGTTTTATTTTCTGTTTATTGTATGTTCCTCTACATTTTTTTTATAATAAAAGGATTTCTAGTTGTATTACTCAATGTTCTTTCTCCATTTTAATTTCTTCCAACTTTTTGTACGTCTAGTCAATGAAACGTGACTGCAGTGTCAGATTTTAAATATTACTAGCTGCTCCCGCTACTTCGTTCGCTTGGAAAATGTGTTGTGTATGTGTACGAACTGACGGCCTGATCAAAATGTGATAAATGTGGGCAAATATAAAAGGCGTCCTTTTGGGTGTTGCATTTCTGAGCGGCAGAAGTTCTAAACAAAACTAAACGGTCGTTGAGGCAACGATGGCTTAAAAAGCAAAACATTATGGCGCTATACAACGTTTTTCTTCTTTTTTTAAGTGAGCGATCAAGCGCTCTCTTGTGGGCCCTGATTTCTGGGTGTTAAATATTTTGTCAATTCTGGCTGGAAAGCACAACATTAGTACGCATCTATACACTATGGTCGTTTCTAAAAATAAAAAACAATAACAAATTACACAAATTATAAATAACCTAAGAACAATGTATTTAAACCTATAAACACGCAAAAATATAACTAACTTAACTACAATTTAATTACAAAAGCAAACAACTAATCTAAAAACGATTTATTTACGATATGTACCAGAACCCTAAAACAAAACAGCAAACGAATAAATTAAAATAAAGTCCGTATTTATCGATCGTGATAGATGTTTTAAAGACAAAAGAGCGAAACGAAGGTGAACAATTTGGGCCTAAAAAAATATAACGAAAATTATTTTTCCCGTGAAATGTGCTAATGAAATTTACACCTTTAAAAATTTCGGAAGGAAATTAAATCTAAGCATACATTTGCTTATGGTTTCAAAAGTTTTTTAGAAGCATTACAATGTTTTGCCTGAGACAAGAAAGGAGGTGTTCAGTTCCAAAGGAGTATGTTTAATATTTTATTTTTTAAATTTCGTTTTGTATATTATTAATTTCAGTACTTCAGGAAGAACATCTAAACAAGCCAACCCCAAGCCCGGAAGAAGAACCTGAAGCCCTTATTCCCCAGTGGGTCATTGCAGTAATTGTAATTGGTGCAGCTTCTCTCATCTTCATCATTCTCTTTGCTGCAGTAACGGTAACTTTCTCGAGTTTTCTTTTTTCCTTTCTTTCATTTTTTCCTTTTTTTTTTTTTCTTTTTTTTTTTCAAGTAGACACGCTTTTGATTTTTTTTTGCATTTGTTTTAATCATAAACAAATTATAGAACCACATATTTTAATACTAAAACTATAGCAAATAGTGCTCTACTTGTTTTGATCAATTTTACACCATTGTCTGAAGTCCAGTGATAGTATTTCGGCTTGTAGCATGAGCAGGAATAGTGTTTTGTCTTTTGTACTATCTAATATGCAAAGTCTTTTTCTTGATTTGTGACTTTTAGTTCTTGAACGCATGAATTATGAAATAATTCAAAACAATCAGGTACTGCACTCCCAACTTTGAACACTTAGAACAGTACTGCAAGAAATGCCGCTTTATCTTCCACAACCTATTGTAGTTCGGCCACAGTTGCTTTACATCTCTGTTTTCCCAACAGGTGTATGGCAGGCATCACATGCGACGCCGCTATAGCAGTAAACTCAGCGAAGAAGACATCGACAGGTCGGGAGATTGGGAGAGCAAGATGGCGTCGGCATATGAGAACCTGGCAGCTGACACCATTTACGATGCGGAGGACCTTCATCGTGGGGACTCCTACAAAAAAGTAATCATCTAAAATATACTTTGTTAATAGAATCTACAAACGTAGGCTGAAAGTAATGCACACAGCATCTAGGACGCGAACGAAATGGCCTTATGCGCACCTGGTGGCATGTGGAGTTCCCTTCAGTTTGAAATCTATCCATTCATCCTGTGTATTTTGGGTAATGGAAATATGGAGACATGTTCTAGAGCTCTGTCAGTTCGAATTTAAAAATAGTGCTATCGATATTTTTACAGAGCTAAAAAAGGGACTCGCAACTGAGATTTTATAAGTATCTTGCTGTTGATGTAGTTCGTGTTTTGCAAGCATATGTGCATTACTTTTCCGCTTATCGCCGTATTAAATTACTTTTGCCTATCTGCGAGAATATAAAATTATTTAATAAATACGGATTTTTTGGAAAGAAAGTTACCTACTTCAGTGGTCTTCCGAAACAACTGAAGCTGGGTTCCCACAATGTCCAGAGTATGCATTGTTGGATTAATATTATAAGAGCTAGCAAAATCCATTGAAAAGACTTAATATGCTAGTAGACCTCGTTTTGAGTATTCTGTAATGTGTGACCGTCGGTTGCTTTTGCACCTGAGCGATCTGTATAGCATATGCAACTTGCTCAATTGCCATGCAGCCGTCGAGTGCTAACCTGCTGCAAAATGTTGTCAGCGTACATGCGAGGAGTGAGAGTACCTCTTGTCCCGTGTGAAGGTAATCGCTCCCCAATTTCACACCAGGCGTTATGACAGCGTGTCACTTGGAAACAGATGCTGCTTTAGACAGCTGACCTTTCTTCTTCCACATACGTATGCTGCAGTGATCAAATGGATCTATGTTAACTGACAGTATCTTCGAATGGATTATAATAACATTGTTTTTGAAGACGTGGCTCTTTTCCATGTTGCTTTATTTCTCGTGCATCGGTAGCCTGGGGAGTGTCCTGAGTCACTGACAACCTCCTCTTCCATTTCTGCCAAGGAGGCGCAACTACCATTTCACTTCGATCAATTTGCAGGCTGATAAGTCTCTTCATCAACATAATTTTTGAGTATGATGTGACCCCTCTTTCGAAATCTGACAGCTATTCGTTGCTCCGTCGAGTATATTTTAAAGGCATTCTTCTTGAAAATGAATTTCCCGTGTCTCACAAACGGTAGTACAGTTCTAGGTATCCATGAATTTTAGCCCCTGTGTTCTTAAATGCTCTCGTAAATGTCTATTGTATAATTTAAATGTACTTTGCACAAATCTCCATACGGATTACCGGCCGGCAGGGTGGCGTGAAGGAAAGGCACTGGCCTCGTATGCCCACGCTCATGATCAAACCTAGCCCAAGTCAGTGGATTTTCAAGATGCAGAAAATTGTCAACGCCCATGTCGTATGATTATGCGCCATGTTAAAGATCCCTTGAGTATCTGTTTGGCTTGGATACTCTCCGCTAAATTAAATTCCTAGTGCAGTTTCGCATCACTTAGAGCTCAGTTTCCGCCATCTAAGGGAAAACTGAGCGTCAAAATTCTGAAGTGTCAATGACATCCGCCGAGAGTGGTGCTATTTGAAAGAATGGATGCCAGTTTCTGGGGATTGCACAAGGTCTGCAAAAGTTAGTGACCATACGCAGCGCCATTAGAAAAAAGATGCGGAGTACTAATCACTTACGTAAATCATCAGATCACAGTATGTTAAGTTTGGTAATTCTGGGGCTGAACTTGCTTTTATGCATGAAGTTGCATTTATTTTATATGTACACCGTATGAGATGAAACGCTTTAATTTGAATTGTATGTAATGTTTCATGTATTCTTTGCATTAAGAAGGCAATAATGGATGTACAGTTATGGAATTTTGTTCGTGCAATCACATTTTTTTCTACGTGTGCCCCACGAGTGGTATGGAAAAGTTCTAATCAATGCTAGACCCTTCCAAATGTTAAATGTAATAACGTTCTGATAGCTATATCCGTACGAAATAAGTTTTGAGTTATTCATTCTTTACGTTATTTTATTGCGTTGTAAGAAGAAATTATTTTATGCTTTACTGGTTTTGAAAAAAAAATCGAATTTCTTTGCATTAGATCGCATTGTAAAACATCCAATAGAATTTCAATAAGAGAGTTATGTTGCAATTTCATATGACCAATGAAATTTTGTCAAGAAAATTGTTTTTCTCATGAGAACTTTTACTAAGTTGAAACAAATATATGTATCTGATAAAACTTTTCTGACTTTTATCTTTTTTTACATGCAGTCTTATTTAGTGGACTAAAAGGTAAGAAATATTTTTAAATAAGTAATAAATGTGTATGTGTGTGCCCCTTTCCTGATTTCTTTATAAAACCCTTTAAAATGTAATTTTGATGCTTTTCGTTTTTTTCTCTCTCTCATTAAAAAAAATAATTCAAGCGAAGAAAAAGACTGAATATGTCCCAGTTATTCATGTGTACATTTGATTTTCATAGTTTTAATCTAAAACGTTTTACTTGTTAAATCTAAATAAATAAATACAATTAATCTATACCTGTGAGTTCTACGTAGAGAAAACTAACGTAAATGGATTTTTATTTACGCGAATTCCTTCGCTTTTTACATAGAATTTCTCTGAATCTCAAATGAATCTCTTTTTTAGTATGAATCAGTTCTGCAAAAAAAAAAAACCATTAAAGCTCGCTCATTTAAATTTAAAGATCTACATCAAGGAACGCACTGCTTCAATTTTTATTGCTCTACAAATTTTTAGTTATTTTGAAATTAGGACGTTTTTATTTTTATTATTTATTTATTTTATACATTTTTTTTAATTCCATAAAAGAGTTATTAAGAGTTTTAGCGTTTTAGTGTTTTTAATTTTGAGCTGTTATTCTTAAGAAATGATTCAATTTTCGTAAAACATATTTTGAAAGTGTCTCAGTAGTTTGTTTATTACTTTTTTGAAGTTTGTTTCATTTATGAGTTATAATAACAGTAATTTTAATATCTTCAGCTGTGCCTGTGCAATCTATAATGAAGCAACATATACTTTCAACTAAGATATGACAACAGTGGATTGAATAATAATTATTATTCGGCAGTAATAGTAATAATAATGGTAGTTATTTTGTGATAATAATATAGAAGAGCTTAGGAAGGTTTTAGTGCAAAATTCAGTGGTACCCATATAAATTTTTTTAATAGAATTGAGTTTTGTGAGAAAAGCTTCCGCACAGATAAAACTTGTGAAAACTATGATGGAAGATAATGGAATGTCTTAGATACTTGTATCATCACGCTCTGTTTTATGCCGTCATCCAGGGTAACTTTAAACCATGGGCGATGACTTTGAACTTATAACTTTTGTCATTTTTTAGTATATTTGACTTTAAAAAAAGGAAAAGAAGGTCCAATGCTGCACTCAGCTGGCTAGGTGATAAAATCAGTTTTCTACTCTTAATTTTACAAAATAAGTTTGCAACACTGCATTCATTAGTCATTGTTAAATTCTAATTACCACTAATATGAATTATAGAAATCGTGGTATGCTGTGAAATAAAAAAATTTTAAACATCTAGAAATTTTATTTTTCTGGTTTAAAGTTGCATGACTGTAGCATTTTTCATAATTCTTTTTGAAATCCCTTTTTGTTTTTTGAATCATTGACATGGTTCGAAGTTACCCTAAATAGAAGGTTCACTTTGAATCATATTAATAATTCATATTAAATTGTTTTTATAATTATTTCTTAATTTTTAGTGACTTAAGTTCTACTACTAAGTTAAGTTAGTTCTACTTCAGTTTTATGTCATTGAACACAGTAACACTGTTAAAATATGAGTGTATAGATTAAAAATAGAGAAATTAAGGTTTTTGCCTTAATTTCTCTATTTTAATTACCCTGATTAACTGTGTCAAAAGCTGTCACACAGCTGTGTCACAGTTACCCTGATTAACTGTGTCAAAAGCTACTCCGAATGTTTGAATTTTTAATACTGAAAATGAATACAACTTACTTTATTCTGCGATGGTTGTGTATCACCCGAAATGGAGCCAGCGGACACCAAAGTGTACGAAAAGCAACAAATGGAAAAGATCAAACGATCATAAACTGTCTAGAGACTACTAGAATTCTGTTTTATTTTGTATAATATTTTCACTTTATTTGTGTTTGTCACCCAAATAAAATAAAAGTCCAGTCACGGGAAAGAAATGTGTTTTACGGAGAATCATAAAAATTCATGACTTGAAGCTCTTTTCACGCTTTCCAGAGATTAGATTCCGCTGCTCTTTTGCCATATCTTTCAAATGCAACAGATTCACTTAACGCTTTCAAGTAAGTGCGGTGAATAGAGAACACTTATAAGCTGTTCGCGATATTTTTTTTAGAATAAAAATCTGATCCGGTGAAAAAAAGTTAAAAATATTTATTTTAAAAAAAAATTAAAAAAGGTTTTTTTTACTCTGTACAGAATCATTTTTATATTGTTTATAATTAATGATGTGCTGACAGGGTAGCGTAGTGGTAAGGCTCAGGCCTCGTAGGCCCAAGTTCGCAGGTTCAAACCTGGCCCAACTCAGTGGATTTTCAATCGTCGGCCCCTATGTCGTATGATTATGCGGAATGTAAAATATTCCTTAAGTACCCGTTTGGCATGGATAATCTCGGCTAAATTAAATTCCTAGTACCGTTTGCATCAACGAGAGCTCAGGTGCCGCCATTTAGGGGGAAACTGAGCGTCAAAAAATTGAGGCAATGGTACCAAACTTATTATGGTGCCGCTGAAAGAGTTGGTACCAATTTCTGGGAATGCACTAGGTCTGCAATGGTTGAGGACCAATACTGCAGCCCCTAATAAAGAAAAAAAAATAATTATGTATGTATATGGACTTATTTCATTTCTTTTCTGGCTCAAAAACATTTCTTCGACTGTCTTTGGAAGAAATAATTTTTTTTGAGATGGTTGCCGTATCAACTTGATCGATGACATCTTGATGAAAGAAACACACCTCAACGTGATTCAATCGCTTTTGTGTCATTGTTGAGCGCAAATACAACTTCAACTTTTTTAAGCGCTGAAACTTCTTTCCGCCTTACAACTGGATGCTGGAGACACCAGAAAAAGTCGTACCAGAATTTCTATATTAGAGAATAATCCCCTAGATCCTGCTTCCATTTGTAGTAATGCTTTTCTAACATCATGTGCGCACGTCATGTCTTTAAACTCCTCTTTGAAAACTGAAAGTCGAATCCTTAATTTTGAAAAATTAAATTCTGGGTAATTTACTGCAAGCTCCAGAGATTCTCTTCATGTAGTAGCATCTTTTCTAATTCAAATTGTTTTTGAATTACCTTTGATTCAATATGCGATTTTTTAGTCCGGCAATTGTCACATCAAGTAAGTGAAAGAATTCAATGCGATAGTATTCTGCAACTGAAGAAAAACCATGACCTACTGCCACACCATCAAACCACTTAGGAGGTCTTTTTTTTTCTTGGCAATTTTAGGGGGTCTAGTCCAAGCTCCATTTTTTTGACACAGCCATCAAAAATGGTGAAAAACACAGCGTCGTTTCGCATCTTTTCCAAGTAATTAGCATCTGTTTGAACTGATTTGACCAGTCCAGCTACTGAACACCTCCTTTGGAAAGAGGTGTTCAGTTCTGCCAGCAAATCAATGGTTTGTTTCCCCAAAACTTATCCCCAGATAGTTGGAACCGTTTTCGAGAACAGCTAAGGACTGCTAGCGCCATCATAAACGTCTTCAGCCAACTGACTCAACGTGTCCATAATTAAAGGATATTTTTTCAGTATTTCTTCAATTTGAGAACTTCGACATATCCATCTTGTTCGACACAGAGGTCTAATTTTGCAAGTATTTCCAACGGGACATTCAGATTCATTTTCCAAGAGGTTCTGAAACAAGCCGTTTGTTTTTGTTGTCTTTCATTATTAAGTTAGTGCAATGTGGCCCACATTGAACAAAATCTGCTAAAGGCTATTTTTTACTCATTACAGATAAAGCACTTTTAATATGGCCACTCATATCGGCTGCTCCGTCATATGTTGGCCCCCGAAGAATTGCTATTGGAAGTTGAAGTCGAACAAGGGCGTCACATATAAGGGCAGCTATAGGTTTTTCCGTGACTGAGCGGGTTTCGAAAAATTCTAGAAAACTTTCACACCTAAGTTATAGTGAAGAAATGTGGAGTGCTGGGGTATTTGTGAGATATTAAAAAAAATATCAGGGCCCTCCCCCTCCCACTTTTTTGCCTAGGCCTAGGAGCACTGGTATAAAGTGAAATATGTACTGAAGCACAGTTTAAGTAAAAAATGTGCATGCTTTTCAAACCTATCATAAAATGTTCCCCGAATTTGTAGAAATAAGGGTTCTTAACATATTTTACATGCACTCAAGACATTTAGAAACGCGTGTTTGCAATTTTTGTTGCACTACTTAATTACTCTTTATGTTTAACAAGTTTATAAAACTCTTAATTTATTCGATATGGCAATATTGATGCGACGGGAACGGGAAGCGTATTTTCTCGGATCCCCATTGGTCCCATCACAAATAGACAATGACACATGATTAAATTCCAGAATGTTCACATAAAAAATAAAGCAGTAGGAATTTTTTATTCAAAATCTATACGCGCATTGTCCCTCACTTGTTTTGAATTTTAACATAAGCGCACCCCCACTTTTTGATGCTTATATATGTAAGCGTCCTAGCACCTTTTTCCAGAACTACACTACTGGGTCCTTTTATTTCTAAATTTTCGTGTGAAAGGGGGAGACTGTCCCCTCTGCCAAACTATTGAGGGGGACTGTCCCCCTCTTCCAAATTATTGGGGGGGACGCGTCCCCGAATCCCCATAGGTCGTGACGCCCGTGCAGTAATGATTCTACATGATTGGAAGTATGTAAAGGATAAAAAAATTTAGTACATATTGAATTCTGTGCATAAAATTATTTTTGAAGTAAGTTTCTGCTTAAGACATTGCAGATTTCGTACTTTAGCGTCATACTACTTTAGACTAGCACAACACTAATCCTCTGACTGAACATACCTGACCTAATTTTTTATTTGGTCTTAATTCATAATGCGATCAAAATTGGATCCACATAGTTCTCATTTATTGCTAGTATATTAAAGACAAGCAAACGTGTCACTTTTCAATGATGCATAAAAACACAATTGTGCAGAGGTTTGGAAACGTCTACGTAAATGCAAGGTACAAGTCCACAACCTAAAATTTAGCTTAGGATATATTAAAACTGAGCGTTAACTGCCAAGACATTTAGATTGCAGAAAAACATTAAACATGTTAAAAGTCAGCAACAACTTCAATAAATAACAAAGACATAATAAAATTAGGCAAAATCAAAGTAAACTTTAAATGTGCGCCGTATGTAACAAACTGCGCGGACACGCAATTGCTGTATAGCACAAGTCAAAAGAGCAAAGAGAGTGAAAAAGGATTCCACATGGCATTTATACTATTCCCCTCACACCAAGCACTGATACCACTGAAAAGTTCACCAACGATGCCGTGTCAGGCTGAGCAGGTTGCCACAGTACATTTGAAATTATGCAATTTTCAAAAAATCTTTGCAATATGCAGCATATGACTGCTATGCATACTAAAATACTTGTTTATTGCAAAGCAATGAATCATGAAACCACCCTAAGCATTGAAAGAGCTCAACGTAGAGCTTAATAGTTGCTTACTCAGTAGCGGCGCCTTTTGAAGAATAATGTTTAATTTTGTTCTCCTGTTGAAGGCTCCTAAATTTCCCACCATTCTGTAGGTTCCATATTGCCGCCGTTGTACGTACTTACTGTTACGCACTAAAATTTCCATACACTAGAAAACAGTAATAAAAGGTATCTTAAGTCTTAAAAATAGTGTCTAATAGATACGTAGTGAATGGTGCTCAACTAACTCGCATATATAGCGCTGAACGTCTACTGCAAAATTCATGTATTCTTAACTACTGGAAGAGGAGTCTGGTAACATTTAATAAATTGACAATAAGAATCACATAATTGGAATAATATAATGAGGAGTTCCAGAGAGGTGATTCTGATCCGAAATTTTCCAAAATTTTTGAGAACCTGATCCATAAATTGAAAACTAATTTGGTTTTCTGAATTAATTTTTCAATTAATGAAACTAAGATTTATTTGACGATACGGAGTTATTAACTATCCCAATTATTAAAGGAGACTACCGCTTTTCAGCCTATCTCCCGATCTTACGTTTTTTACTTTATTTCTCCCGATTTTTTTAAAATTGTTCTTAATAATTTCCCAATGTTTTAAAATTAAGCTTAATGTTTGGACTTATGAATAAAGTTCTCAGCAACGAATATTATCGCCGTGCAACCGTTCATTGCATAATTTACGAGGTGAGAAAATGAGATTTTTAGCTGCCCCCTCCATCCTTCACCATCGATCACGCATTAGTTAATATTCGTTATTGCGAGATTTTCTTTCAATTACACCGTGAAATCGGCAAAAAATTTACATTAACTTTTAATGGTCTCTAATATTTTTAATGCATTTCCTTGATTTCTACAAGGTATAAGTAAACTTATATTTTGGAAGCATGCAACATCGAACACATATTCTTCGCGGAAAATTAGCGTGCCGTGCGTTACAATCTATTTGCATCCTATAAATATTTGAATTGTTTTAAAACTTAAAAGGTATTTTTACATATCTTACCTTAAATAGTCACCTAATTACATGTTTGTTTGTTAAATTCGTAATGCATACTTTTCCCCAAAATATCATTTTAAGTTCAAAAAACTTTCTTTTGGTCAGAATCACCCATGGCTGGTTCACTGCAAAGCAGTTAATGTTGAACATATTTTTAGACACAATAAAAATCCTCTATAGCCTCTATACCAGCAGGACAAATATATTGGTCCGTGATTGAAAAGTGTCCGCAAAAAAATCTTTTTTTTTTATACTCAGTGCCTGGTGTAGAATTAAAAACAGTCCACCTAAGAAGGGTGTCCGCACTTGAGGAGTGTCTGTTAGGAGGAGTTTTACTGTACTCTAATTTTGCCAGCAGACTGAGGACAGCAGCGACGAACATCCTTTTGTTTATGTTCTGTGCTTGTGTAGCATGTGCAAATAGAAAGTGATGAACGAAGTACGCCAGAGCAGAACTTGCAAAATGAAACTTTTGTCGCTGTCGCCGTTAGTATAAGCCAACTCAAACGGCAATAGTAATTGTTAGGCACTATGCACTATCATGAGATATTAACCCAGGACATGGTCCTCTGATATTTTTCGCCTGTACTACGTAATGCTGTCCTGTAGTTAAGATTATAGAGCATTATTTATTTTACCAATAAGTAGCCACAGAATATTTTTTGAACATATTGTATACAATTAATTCACGTAATGTAACGCTCGTTACACTACAAAATATAATTGAAAATATTCTTATGCACCAAGTGAACTGCAAAATGGGGAGTAATGTGTTGTCACTAGCGTTATATGGTGCTTGTTATTTTGTTCAAGATTAAAGTTTTGTTTTCAACTAAACTTAAATTTGCAATGCAAAGTGTAAGAATATAAGTTCAATAAGAGCTAGATGGTTTATTTTACGAATGTATCAAATTGAAGATTTTTACTTAAGTAAAATGATGCTTACTCGGGAAAACCCAGAAAATGTTTTATTTGTTTATTTTTTCTTTGCAGCATCGGCAGGTTGCCACTTTTCATGGCAAACCGTTAAGACCAAAGCGTTGCGACAGTTGGTCTAGCAGTGACTGGTCAACAGCACCCAGAAGACAAAGACCTCATGTTCACAGAATAGTCTACTGAAAGCAACTGCTGTCACTTGTAAAACTGTCAGACATTCCAATTAATGGTGTAAAACAAATTGGTTCTGTGCATGCACTTCAACACATGATGTTCTAAGTACGGCCCCTACGGGTGTAACTTGCCACTTTTAATGGAAGCACGTGGCTCTTGCATAAGCACGTGAGATCTGCCTAATTTGTATTTATTGTTCTTATTATTAATGTATGCTATGTTGCATGGGGTATTCCGCAAAGCTCATGATATAGACTGATCGTGTCACTTGTAGCACAAATTTGGGTATGGTTGCTTACAGCAGTTTGCTGTTCCAGAGAGATTTTTCCTTTGGTGACATAATTTTATGTAGCCTCATAAAAACACATAAAAGAATACCAAATGTCTCGCTAGTACTCATATACAATTGACTGTTTAATTTTGTTCATTAAATGTTTTGCCTTTTTTAATTAAAAAGCGGACTAGTCAGTTATTTGCCATAATTTTTAAACGATATTTTTTGTTTGAGATTCAATGCGTGTGTTCGTTTTGTTTTTTAGGAGTTATAAGGAAATTTTTTTAAAATTTTTAAACGTAATACTTTTGTTGAACTGTAAAAATTACTTATGCTTTGTTTTTGTCAAAAGCTGTTACATTTGACAATGATATTTCTATTGTATAGCAATGACGTGCATGACATATATAATGTAACACAGAGGCGTATATAAGCATTAATTCCGGTCCAAACATTATGATAACAAATTGATACTCAAAAATACTAACGTCTTTATTCAGAGAAGGTAGTTTTAAATTTATTTTGGGTGGTCTTATCCCCCCTTTCCCAATTGCCCATGTAGGAAGAAAATATAAAAATTATTCAGCTGAAATTATATGGAAAGGAAACAAAAAAGTACAAAGTGTGGTAAAAAAGGGACGGTACAAATAAAAATTTTAAAAATTAAATAAATAAATGCAATAAATGTTAGAAAATACTTTCTAGGTGATGTTAAGGAAACAAATTTCTTTTGATTTTGTTTGGAAGCTTAATAAAAATTTAAAGAAGTAATACCACGTTTACATGGCAAAAAGAATAGGAAATATGTAGCGAGTTAAATTGTTATACGCTCTGCGGAATGCCCTCAGTGCTTTTTTGTTTGCATGTAATGACTGTAAATAATATAAGATTTAACTCCAACGCTTGGAACTTGCAATCAAGGCCAGTTACGCCATCTCTCGGCGAGTTGAAGAGTTAACTCGTGTAATATATTTCTATTGTGTTCTTCATGAGCGCACGAGTTGAATTGTTTTGAACCGACACAAAAAACGGTGTTTTACGAGAAACAATTTTAATTGGGGCTTAAAGTAATTTTTATCCAGGTGCTACCTTTCTGATTTTTCTGGTTTCTCTTGATTAGTCTGAATCTCGCCATACTTTTGGAAATATTCTGCAGAATGCCTAAATTCTGTAGATATTCTACAGAACAGTGTCCCAAAGAAAAATCTGTCCGTTGGGATATTTTTCAAAACAGAATTCGGGTTCTATTTTGTAAAAATATTGACATTTGTTCTTTGTTCATTTCATTGTTAAAAAATAAAATACCAAATTTCATATCAACTTATGATTTGAAGTTTAGAACGACTAATCAATCTCAAAAATTGTAAATTAACAATATTATAATTGATCTTCGTCACATTTAAGACACACACTTACATATATATATATATTAATTATTAGAACCATTATATATATATATATATATATATATATAATGGTTCATCGGCCATGGGTCATGCGTGTGCTTTCTGTCACTCGTGCCATAAGTTTATAGCTCCTTAAATACTGCGTTAATGTGCAATAGATTTTTTAAAGAATTTATTTTGCATGATGTAATATTTTATTTGGTGTGATGTTTCAACAAAAGCTGATAAAATATTATTGCATAATGAGCAATATGTTTAACATAGTTCTTAAAAAGACAAATCATTCGAGGCATCGTCATGCAGTTTATATAGTGAATTGTGTTAGGGACTAATTTTCAAGCTTCAGGAGCTGTTAACTAAAAGGAATATTGTTAAGTTTGGCTGACAAATAATTTTGTTCTTCGTTAGTTAAATGAGGTAGCACCTTATATCTAGTCATTTTGGATTGTATTTTATGAGTAATGTTGTAACAAGAGTTCTTAATTTATTTTCTGCCTGTAAATTGAGTGACCTGCTGTTGCAAGTTAAGCATTGTTGCGGTACAAATCTGCTGTTAATGGTACAAAAGCAAAATTTCAGATATTTTAGTATAATATTTGCTATCATATTAGTTTAAAATATGTTACACTAAAGGAGTATGACGTTTTGATAAATATTTTACTGTAACATATTTTGCTTAAGAGTATATATCCTTCGTTTTGGAATGAGTTATTCGAAATTGTTCAGCGGGACTAGAAATACAGACTAAAAATTATTTTACTTATTTTTTAAAAAAATTAACTTCTTTAACCCTCCCCTTTGCCATTGGCAAAGAAATTTTCAAAGAAGGTACAATCAAGTAAACTTCTTCTCCAGAAGTTTTTCCTAAATTTCTTTAGTAATTAAAATTTTAAAATTTTACCTTCACATAATATATATTTCGTGTCATTCATTTCTCATAGTTTTTAAAGGAATTTTAAATAAACTTTATATTAAAGGAAACTAATGGTCGGGCTCAAAATTGCAATGGAAATTCATACCGAACTTCTTCAAACCGAAACATGTACAGTCGACTCGCGTTATAAGGACCCTACGTTATATTGACCTAATGCGTTATACCAACCTTTGAAAGAAAATAAATTGATTTTCGCGTGAGATAAAGTTATTATACATT
Source organism: Octonoba sinensis (assembly GCA_038502835.1). Lineage (NCBI taxonomy): Eukaryota > Metazoa > Arthropoda > Arachnida > Araneae > Uloboridae > Octonoba > Octonoba sinensis. Next base: position 105,200,561 of record CM076600.1, on the reverse strand, counting down.
CGATATCACGACCATGAAAACACACGACTCTTATTATAATGAACCACAATGGGTCGGAACCACACGACACTTGTAGGAATTTTCGCATTCTCGAAATCCGGAAAGTTGAATTTAACTAGCTCAGAGAAAAGAAACATTGTTAAACTTCAATAAAATAATTGTATACCACTCCTTCAGCTAGGGGGCCCTCTCAGAGTGATGATGCAGCTCCTAAAAAACTACGGACCCCCCCCCCCCCAAATTGGCCAAACAGTCGACCACGCCCTCTCTCCAAAGCTCCTGCCCCCCCCCCCCTAAATGTCACTGGCGAAATCTTCGCCATGCCCCTCCCCTTGGTGGGCAACCTACCCCCACTTTCATAAATGGAACATTATCCGCTTGAAAAGCGCACTTTCTTTATGCATAAAATACATTTTTATATTCTGTAACTACATTGCTCTTTTTTAATTCAGTTTGAGATTCTATTTCATTTATTGACTCTTATTGTATAATTTAAATTTCCCATCGTATTTAATGTTACAGCTATTTCAAATTGTCACATAAAGTAATTACTTTCATAAAACTTAAAGAAGGGGATATCGTGTCTCAGTATTATTTTTTTTAATGTCTTCAACTTCAAACTTTTATCTGATATAAAATATTTTACTCATTCCATACGTACTCTGTGCCATTTGACAGTAATGATTTTACCAATTTTAACTAAGGGAATGGGGATTATTTGAACAATATAGTCTATTCCTTTGATAAGCGACCATTGGATTAACGAACCAAATAGTGAAGCTAGGGTGGGGTCGTTATAATGCGAGTTGACTATGACTCTACATGTAATTTCCATTTCAAATTTTGCCTTGGTTTTCTTTAATATGTAGATAACGCAAAGATAAACCTCTAAAAGGGAGGCTGTTAACTTTTTGCTCTGCCCCCCCCCCCCAGTTATTTTTTATAACTCTTCAGCTTCTGAACTTTAGAAATGGAATCCCAAGTTTTAAACAAAAATAATCTTCTTTCAAGAAAAGACGGTATTTATTGTATTTTCATACATTTTTGAAAAATATATTTCAGCAAAAAAAAAAATAGTAAGGGAAAAGGAAACTTTAAATTGTCCGGTAAGATATCCGTATACTTTTAAAGCAGCATTTACAACTGAATGTTGCCTTAACTAAACAAAAAACAATCTAAAATATTCTATGTATATCAGGTCTTTATGAATGTTTATATTTATTTTCAATAAGAAATAATTGAACGTTTGAGCTTCAACTTTTTCCCAGGCACAATTAAGTTATAAAAAACGCACCGACACAAAATGTGCTTCAACATTTTTTAAAATTTAGTATTATTTTAATACTTTAAGAAGAGTTTGAAGCATTATACTACATATTTATTTGGCACTTTTTTTTAAAAATATGTATATTAATATAAAATTATCTTTTTGTTGTTTTTCCACTTTTCTTCATAAATATTTTTAATTGCGAAATTGGTTTTTATAGCTAAAATTGAAAGCTTCAGTCATCATGATTTGCTAGTATCAGCCTTTTAAAACCAGAATCCCCCTCCCCCTTCTCTCTATCTTCTCATTTACTTTGTAGAAACATTGAATTTTTCGACATTAATCTTTCCCTCTTTTTACTCTCAACTTTACATCAATAAATCAAATACATAGACAACGCATTTGTCGAGTTTTATAATTGTATAATTCTATATTTTATTAATAAACTTGTGTTTAGACAATCGTAAAATTAAAAGTTTTTGCATAAAAACATTGATATTATTTCAAATATGCATTTAAAAATACTTATTCATGCATAGTTTTTCCCCTCCTTTTGTGGATCATTTTATATTTTTGAGATACTAAGTCATAACCTAAAAACCTGGGTAATCCTTTTTGACTACTAAACTCTCATTGCTGATATCTACCCTACTTATGAGGAAAAATTAACCCATTGCTTTCTCATGTAGAAGATATTTTCCATTTCTAACCATTTATAAATGCATTAAATTTTTTTACTTGTCCAAACAAAAGAATATATCTCTTTAAGTATACGGGTATCTTAAACAGATATTACTGAGAAAGAATTATTTTCAATAATTTTCTCAAAATGTCAAATATTGTTAGTATTGTTGTTGTTATTATGCATTTAACATTAGATAATGATTTTACATGAAAGCAAACTACTGTGAAATCCACTCTGCCTTGAAAGTAGATCAAATTTATAACAAAAAGCTCTATTTTTAACATGCTCAGAGCCAAGACAAAATCATGAGTAGATGCGAATTAGAACAGAACAAGTCTAACATAGCAGGGTATTTGAACAGCGTAAACGAGTTAGAGAAACATGAACCGTAGTTTCCAATGGAGACTAAAGTTAAATGAGAATATTTGTAGTTTACGATTCTAGTGAAGTTTATTCATAGAAGAAACATTTATAATATTTATTTTCTAAAGATGTTATAGTATTTATTCGTATATATTACAATTATTAACGAATGATTACATTTCAAATTACAGCGTAAAATTTGCATGGAGTAAAAACTATTTTTCCCAGCTGTTGATGCAGTTGCAGTTTAGATGCGCGCTATTTCACCTCAAGTATAATCTAGTTGTTAAATAATGGCACTCGGAGTCTGGTTGTAATTATCGAGGCATAATACAATAGAGGGCGCACTCCTCGGCCCCGCTTCGTTAAACGGAGTGTTTGTTGTGCACTTGCATGAGTCAGGGTTCTACGATTTGGTTGCTGCTCGTTTTCTTCCCATGACTTCAAATTATTTATGTATATAAGAGGCAAGAGGAGGAGTAGAAGTTCTTGAAATTTCACGACTTTCCAAAAAAGAGAAAAAATGCAACCAAAAATCAGACGTGAGTAACAGAATCAGATGACGTCACAGAGTAATTAACAAATCGTACTCCTCTCAGCAAAAGCGATTCTTAACCATGGAATAAACGGCAGCTAATCAGAACGCGTTTAGCGACACAACAGCGCGGCAATTAATCATGTAGGACCAATGACCTGCGCCAATGCACGAAATCGGTTTTATATTCCTTGCAGTAGAGGGAAATTTCTTGTAGGCATCCCTGACCCACGTGACGCCTAATGATTGACACTCCTAGGGTTATCTTTGTGCAATCCATTACTAATATATCGATGGTTTAGGCGAAAATTTAAGTTAAAGTAAATAATTACATTATACAATATTTTGTAAAAGCTTTCAACGACATATTTATTAGTGCCAGTGCCATACTTAAAATGGGGTTTGTCTTTGTTAAAGCGAGTTTTTCGTTGCAATTATGTCTATTTCTTTCAAGTGACATACATTAAAAGTCGTCTGTTATTCAACGACGGATTTTTTTCTTAAATACCTAAATCACATTTGCTGGTGTTGTAATAAACGTAGGCATTCGATTGCAACTTCTGCCACATTTTTTTGCAAAGTCTGTGTTGTTACTTGAAACAAAAAATACTATAATTTTGGTTTAAATAAAGCTTGAATGTGTTGTATACTTTTTCATGTTTGTTTTCCGGCTGACAAAGGCTTTATTTAAACAAACAAAAAGAATGTTCTAATGGAAATTATGTTCTTCTATTCCAATTTTTTTTCAAACAATTCCTAAGCAAATTACACCGTTAGGATGTATTTCTATATAAATTCGTTTAAATCCGAGTAAAAGAATTCATATTTTTGAAAATAACACCCTAAGAAGTCTCTCTATTGCACTCATAGTGTAATTCATGTCTTTCTTTGGTAAAATGCCTTTGCCTCCACTTGTTAAATTTGATCTAAAGTGGAATTAGAACCAAGCTTTTTTGTTCGATTAATAATGTTCCATTTGCAGTTATGCCTTCAGTATAGATATGATTATCATTTATAGAATTGCTTTCTCATCAGTACCGTTAATGAAAGTCACGCATTTAAAGTACGAACGTGTTCTAAAAATTTTACTCAATTATTTTAAGGCCAACGGAACGGACTGAACTTAAAATAGACTTTATGGAGTAATCTAAGATCATAATTCTTCGAACTTACTATGTGCTTAAAAATAACAAAAGTTAATTACGTGTTCGCTAAGTGAAAATGAAGTGAAAAAATGGATGACAAAAACACTTTGAATTATTTAATGTTCAAATAATCTTACAGTTTGGCTTAAGGTTTGAAAATTAAAATGTACTCATTTTGTGTTACGATAGTCCCTTTAAATTATTACTTAGATTCAATTTTTTGCTATTCTCTGAATTATAAAACTGATTGGCAGAATTTACAATTGAATTTGCACGTGAAATCTACCTTTTCTCCTCAAGGACCTCACTGAAATTACCGCAGTTGCTTCGAATTTCTAACGAGACTCTGAAGTGCTTCTTCATTGCATTTACCTTGTAAAATCGTTTTTAAGTGAAGTGTTATTTTTGAGTGTAATTTCTTGATAAAGCATGCTAGTTATATATATTCTATTAAATAATATAAGTCTATTATCTAAGTAAAATTTTGAGATATTGTAATGTTCACTATGTGATCTATACATACAAGATATTGGTATAACCTTTTGAGATAAAACCTCTCATGTGATATTAAAGTTATTGTAAGTCTGTTTCTTTGTTTTAATAAAATTTGCACTGCTAGTTTGAAGTGTTTTTGAATTCGTCAGATCATTTAAGAATAATTTCTACCAAAAATACATCGAATATTCAAGTTTTTTGCAGCCGATCAATAAATGTCCGGAAGTATTGAAAGGAAGCAACATTATTGATTTGGTATATGGAAAACTAAACGAAAATCGATTAAGGAATATATTCTTGAAATCGTTATTGTTCTGAGTCAAAGTTTGAAAAAAAATTTGACAAAGATTGATCAAAAACTCTGCGAGCTAGAGGGTACGCAAATTTGAAAAAGGTACAGTAAACCCCGGTTATACCGCGCCTCAGTATACCGCGGTGACTATCATGTCCGCCAACGTTTAAACCGCCCTTTATCATTGCCATTTAAAGGTTAATACCTATTTACTATTGTGAATAGAACCAGCCCGAGCCCACAGATATTCTATCCATAGAGCACCCATCCCCCCACCAGACACATTAACAGATAAAGCCCTATTGTGATAGGCATTATGTACACCTTTTTCATTTTTTTTTTTTTTTTTGTCTTTCAACCTAGAACATATAGCTTGACTTCAAAATCGGGTGCAATTGCCCCGACTTGTTTCTTTTGACTTGGGCGGAGCTCAATCTGTCAGCGACTGTTCAGTTCAATGCTTATAACTATTCCAGTTTCATAAATCTAGTTATGCGTGTGTAACTTCTTTTATAGCGCTATCAACCTTTCTATTCCAGATTCTTTAGCATTCTTGAAAAGTAAACATATTCCCCAGTAAGAAGCACGTTCCTCCTTTCCAAATCTTTTTTTTTTTCTTAAGACCTCTCCCCCTTCACAATACCATATGGATAACAAAGAGATTTTTAAGCACATTTTTTCTCGGAACACAGTTGGTTTATAACAGCGGTCGGCAACCTAAATCGACTGAAGATCGACTCCGAGAAACAGGAGGGGGGGGGGGGCTCATACACTATTAAGAGGGCATGTTGGGATTGCGTCTGTCTTCAAATTGTAGGTTAATTCTTGTCAGAACAAGTTTTGGCGCTTATAAAACTCCTACCTTAAAATTTCTAAAATAATGTTATGTTAAAATTGTTAACTCTCATCAAAACAATATTTCAGAATCTAATATATAATTTCTTTTAAATTTGATAAAAAAACTGTTAGTTTTTGTTTTGTTTTTAAATAAAACATACATGTGAAATTCCGTTACATTCTTCAATTAACTCTCGCCGAGAGCATATGTGAAGGCTGACAATCCATATTATTGGCAAGTTTTTTTTAGGCCAGGTGAATGATCTATCAAACTAAAAAACATTTTCTGCAGGGGGAAAAATAAATTCGTCTTTTAATTCAAAAGTCATAATTTTTTTTAAAACTATAAACTGTCCAAAAGGCTGTCGCGATCGACGAGTTGCCGTCCACTGGTTTATAACCTATCGCTCGATAGACTGATTGCACAGCTGAGATGTGTGCTTCTTGCACAGCAATTACAATAAAGAAGAAAAGAAAAAAATATACTATAGGGAGAAGAAAAGTTGCGTGTAATTGATTAAAGTTAAAAATGTTGCAACAAAGGCGAGTATTATTTCGAGAATATGGTTCCGCGGAATAGTTTCACTATACCGCGGTTATCTTATAACGCGGTTGCCAAACATGTCCCCTGACACCCGCGTTTGAACGGGGTTTCACTTAGTTTCAAGAAAACGCGTTTAAAAAAAAAGAGTTGGTAGTGAAGGTAAATTCAAGGCAGTAATGAATCAATTTTTTTTTTTTTTTGCACTTATACATACTAATACTAATAGAAATTTCTATCCGAGGTCTCAATTGTTAAAAGAAACAAAAGGACATCTGCTAACCGTTCTTCTGTCTCTCTAATACCCTTCAGGTTAGTCATGAATGACTTGACTACCTGCTCGACCACTCCGAAAAAGGATGCTTGCTCAAATGCTTATAACTTTTAAACGACTTGGAATTTTGCTTTGAAATTTTCAGGGTATATCATTGAACAGCTGTAGAATCGATTTATGAAGAAAAAAAAATATGTTTTTGGGACCTCTACACCTGTTTACCCCCTTAACGGCAAAAAAAAAAAAAAAAAAATCCATTAACAACAACATATTCAAAGATTTTGAAACGCAGTCATGAAAAAACCTAATATTTCTGACCTAAATAGAACTTAATGCCCGTTGTTTAAGTAAAACACTATTAAAGCGCAAAATGACTAAAAACTCATACAGCGCATTAGAAAAAGAATGTACACTAGAGCCTCGAGGTAATGTAGACCGAGGGTACCGGGGATAATCAGAAACTCAGATAACTTGTTCGAAATCGAGAGGGAAACGTGGATATACGGGTGAAATGAATGAAAACGTCGTGAAAGATGGCTATCTAAATCTTAAGCCACTTTTTCAGTTGTCTCGTCTTTATCGAGTCTCTTGATGACTTGTAATTTAGTCTCCAAAGACACAGCAATTAGTTTGCGTTTAGCATTCATCAAGTAAAAAATACAGTACAGTACAAATGAAAATAAACTGTTCACTACCAAAATGAAAAAGCAAAACTCTCTAAAATAGAATCCTCATTTTCGACGATTCTTCAATCGTCAAGAAAATTTCGTCATTTATAACGATTCTTTCCTCATGCGATCACGTGACTTAAAAAAATAATTACCACACAAATTTCGCCAATTTGACGAAAGGTTTACTCGGAGCATTTTTCGCGAAGCCATTTCGTCAAATACGACGAAAGTTTCGTGAGATTTGAGCATGCGTTTCTGAGAGTGAACTGGCGTCAGTCAGCGGACGGCACCCTGGGCAGGAATTCTGAAGTTAAGATCGAGAAATAATTTTAAATATTGGGGCAGGGCCGTCGAGAGGGGATGTTAGGCATGTCTGGTTCATAGGGCCTGGCCTTTGTTGCGGCATAGGTGTGGTGCAGAGAGTTATATCATTCTACGGATAAGATGCAAGAGTAATGGGGGAGGGAACGTCAAACTGACATAGGGCACTCTTTGGCTCTCGACAGCCCTAAATATTGATAGAAAACGGTTGCATTATCGAAAATTGAATTCCATAAACTGGGTGTACCATGGCCGGTGAAGCATTCTGTGTGAAATTCAAACATTTTTTTCCTAAAAAAAAATGGTTGAAGCAAATTTGAGTTAATCGAACTTGGAAATTGATTAAGCAGGTACAACTTTTTGTACAAACTTAAGATCAATATTATTTTTTCAAAATTTTCCCTTTTCAAAGGAGAAAGGAATACGTACTGATGTACTATTTAACAAGGTTTTGGGGTCAATATGATTCAGATTAAGAGAAATACTACAAAGGTACATAGCATTTTTATGCATAACGATACAATAACTAGTATCGCCTTCAAATTGATTTATATTTAAAGTTAATTCAGACTGATCATTTTTTTAAATTGTTAAAAATCTGTTTAAATGAAATATTGAAGGAAAAGGTTGGGAAAACATTTTCAATGTATAAACAAAAAGTTCCGTCAAGAACTATACGAGCCCGCTTTTTCGTACTCTCCAACCTCAAATTTATAATCTTGCTCAGGGGTTCTCAACCTTTTTTTACTTGCGGCCCCCTTATGATTGCCAAGTTTTTCTGTACCCCCATCGTTATACATGTACGTATATATTTATATATATATGTAACAAGGCGGTTACAACAGCATTTCATTTTATCGAATGTCCGTCTATGAAGATATCGTGGAAAACAGTCGTGACCAGAGTCCATTTAAGCATTGGTTTATTTGAGTTTCATCATACTAAATACACATTCAAAACAACACAAAGACGAACACCAACATCAACGTTTTTACAAGAATATTTACATCGTGAATCCCCGCGCGAAAAGCTTGCGAGAGCCTTTTATACCCTCTCGAGCAACATGCCACGTGATGATGCTCTGATATTGCTATTCGTTACTATTTTTAGTTCACATTACATAACCTTTCCCGCGTTAGTTTCCCGGTCTGGGGGACATATAAAAAATTTCTATGTTTCAAAAGCGAAACAGAATTCAAAAAGGGGTCTAAAAAAGTTATTTAGTTTTCAATGTTATATATATATGTGTGTGTATGTGTGTGTAGGTGTATTTGTTATTAATTTATGTATGGGTTATGCATAAAAATTGATAAAACCGTCTGTTAATTTGTAAAAATATCTGTAAAAGATACACCTGACTAATTTACATTCAAAAAAATCCAAAGTGGTAAAATTAATTGTCATAAAAATTGCGTCAGAGATAGAAAGAGCTCTTTATTCAATTTAAGAAACCGAAGCTATGTCACAAAATGAGCAAACTAGTACTCTGGAATCATATTCTAATTTTGTATCCTTATAGTGAAATAACTTAAAAAGTGCTTCTAAAAAATATTGACACATTATGAAGCCTAAAAAAATTAGGAAAAAACCCACGTCATAGCGAAAAAGAGCCGAATCTTTACATCATCAAAAAAATCAGTACAATTCTTCAGCAGTGGAAAGCTCCCTAGTTCCTAAACAAAATTCCAGAAAACATGAGAATTTCTGTATAATTTTTCTTGAATTAAAATTAAATGTGTCCTTGAATTTGTTTTTCCACTTTTGGTTGTTAAGATGATTTTCGAGTTACTTCATGATAGTTTTGAGAGTTGTTTATCTTACTATAATAAAGGAAAACACACACATAGACAATCGATCTTATAAATAGCAAGAATGAAGGTTGGTTGAAATTATGTGGAATGTCTTACTCCCATATGAAAATTTTCCACATTACGCCATAATCCCCTTCAAAGGCTCATGGTTCCCCCAAGTTAAAATATTTTCCTGTGGCCCACTAGATTTTTTCTATGGTCCACCAGGAGGCCATAGGGTTTCCGTTGAGAAACCCTGAATCTTATCGCTCTCTCGTTCGTATTTATGCAAATATACCTTTTTCAACGATTAATACATATTTATCAGTCATTCATTGATTTACTTGATCATGTATTTATACACTCATTTAATTATGTTTTTCATTCATTCATTCATTCTTTCTCTCATTCAATTATTCACTCAGTTATTCATTCATTCTTTCTTTCACTCACTCATTCCTTCATTCAGAAATGTTCTTAAAAATCCAGATCAAAAAATTTCATAGGAAAATTGACTCATTTAGTTCTGGGTTAACATTTTGCAAATGTATTCGCATATTTTGCGAACTTGGGCACAAAAGTATGCAAATCTAGAAATTTGAGGAGTACGTCCCCAAGTACTATTCTATTTTTGGGGACATAGAGAAAAAAAATTGAACTTCGGGGGTTGTCCCAGAAATTACGTAGGTCATTTTCTAACTGGGGCAAGACCAGGATTTAGCACCCCTCCCCCCTTAGATGCACAAAAAAAGTATATGTATTTAGGTATAGGTACACACACTTAGTCAATTTAGTGCCCCTAAAATAATCTGGCGCCCGGGGCATACGCCGCCCCATCTTCCCCACTCTAGTTACGTCCCTGGCCCCCCTCCTCGCGACTTATATTCACTGAGAGACTGTGTTAGGAGCAGCTGTGCGTAAAATCCGACGTGCCTGCATTGTCCTCCAAGTGAAATACAGATACAAATACAAATGTAACGACCAGCAATAGGCTCAGGGCCCAGCTAGGCTGGTCCTAGTCAATTTAGCAGTCCCCAATGAACATCAAGAGCTTTCTTAAAAGTTTTTACCCCACTGCAATTAACGGTCGCTTCCGGTCCGATACCTCATGGGTGACGGTTTCTAGCCTAGGTGACGGGGAGCTGGTTCAAAAATAGGAGGTCCTACAGAGGCAAGGCGCAGCGTATGCAGACCTCTTAATATGATGCTGCCCAAGTAGCAAAGTGACGTTTTCTAAACGTAATTTTTAAGACATAAAAATCAAAAGACGTCTCTTATGAAAATAGGACGTTTTCAAAACGACAGTCTGAGCCAGAAACGTAAAATTGAATTTATGACCTTTTTGAGACATTTACGCAAAAAATAGTCAGTTTGGTGTCGTTTTAAAAACGTCAGTGTTAATCCCAGTAACGTTTTTGCTGTATGGAGATTTTCACTGTCTTTTAAAACCGCCACCATCCCCGACTCGCGCGCAGACGCAATGCACGAAACGATGAACAAGATGGATCGTCTGGATGTGAGCACGTGTTTGGATTTTGGGTTTATTTGAAGAAAAGATTACAGGTAAGCAATAGGATGCACATTTTTGCATTTCGTATGCTTTGTATGATTAATGTTATTTTAAAAAGATGTACGGAAGTGCGTGTGTGTGTTTTTATTTTTAATTTTTAATGTGTTTACTTTCCTTGCATATGAAAATTTAGAAACGTCTATGCCTGGCTGCATGATATTTTTTATAGCAAGGTGCTTATGACTGTCAGTTCAACTATGTTTTAGTATTTGTCTGCAATGATTTATGCGTAATAAAGTTATTCAAGCATACACTTGCAATTTTAAATAATTTGGTACATGGCGCAGCGATATATAGGTGTGTTTTCTTCTTCTTTTTTTTTTTTTAGTCAATCTCAATTGTTGTTAGAATTAGCTGTTGTTAAAAAAGTTAATTCTTCTTAACAAGAATGCTAATCTAGAGAAAGTTTTTTTTTTCATCTTTAAAGGTATTTTTGTCATCAATGATTGAAATGTACACATTTCATGTGTTTCCAAGGCCGTAGCCAGAAATTTTTTCGGGGGGGGGGGGGGCTGACTTTCAAACTAAAATAGTTATGTTGAGGAAAGTTTGAGGGAGGAATATATGCCACATTGCGAAAATTTTCAGGATTTCGGAGGGGGGGATCCAGCCCCCCCCCCCCCCGAAATCGACGGCCTTATATGTTTCTATGCTGATCTAGGAAAAGTTTTTATTTTGAAAGGTATTTTTGTCAAAACGGATTGAAATGTACGCATTTCATATGTTTCTATGCATCATTATTTTAAATCAGCATTTTAATTTAATGCCTGATAATAATGATTAACTTTTGTTGTAACAATAAATTTTCCTATGGCTGTAATTTCAAACTTAATGAACTACCCAATATTATTTGCCTGCATTATTTGATTGTGAGGAAATCATTTTTAAATGCAAAAGGTGCTGAGAAGTTTTCAATTCAACTTAAACTAGTATATTGCCATCTATTTGATCTCACTATATGTTTATTAGTTATGCTATTGATTTTTAATTACTGGCTGTTGCGTGCAGCTCTGTACAAGTTATAAAAGCAGCGCAATTTTTTAATAAAGAGCAAAAAATAGTTTTAAGAAAGATTACCCATCTTTTGTCGAGTTTCGTACATGTAACTATTTTGTCAAAAACCAGAATATTAAAATTAATGATAATTAATGTGCTTTATAATCGATTCTTTGACCGTATCACTGAATTTGTTTAATAAAAGCCCTTTGCAGTGAGAATCTAATCTTCAATTACTTGCTAAACCGAAAAAAATCTTTTAAGGTGTATTTATGTGCTTGCACACAAAAGTTATCTCGCCATGTTAAATGTTTTGACTGCCAATGTCGACTATGTTTAGGACACCCATAAAACGTTAGCATTGTAATAATTCCTCTGCATCCTGCAATAAATATGCGTTACAAACAACTGTAAGGATGCTAGGCCCAGTGGGAAATTACAGTTAACACAGAGCTTCTAAAGAGTTTTTAAGAATTAACCCTTCCTGATATTGGTCGGTTTTAAGCAATACAACTGGTTAAATAAGTCTTAAAAAGGCGAAGTTGCAACCATTTAATAGAAAATCCCTAAAATGAGTTTTCACTATTTTTAGATATATATATATAGAGTTTTATGTAATAGAGAAAAGTCCAACAAGTAAAATTGGAATTTTCACCTTTGAATGAATTTCGCAGAAAAAAATTTGGAATTGTCTTTAAGAGTCATGTAAACAGATAAGTTCTTTGCTTATGGAATAATTCACGCTTTTAAATCTTGACCCCTCCCCCCATGTCACAAAATAACTTCTACTACCTCTGTTTGGTTTTTGAAAAAAGTATTTACATAAGCATGGTTACTTTTTTGCTATTTTGACTTATTGATAATTTACCCCCTCCTTTCAAAAAGTGACATGCTTTTGAATAATTCTCCTTGAGAAGATTTGCGTAACCTTAAAATTTTTTAAAAAGACTGTATTAAATGTTTTCAATTTGTCTACAAGATTATCTAATATTATTCAAGTCAGTGCATTAATTTGAATATTTATACATCGCTGCATTATATAGTTTTCATTTCATTGCTTGAATTTTCTATAATCTACAATTGGTAGAATAGCATATTTTAAAAGTTATACATTTTTAAATGTATACGGAATTCTTTTTTTGCATCTTTACAGTTTTGCATAAATGATTGAAAAATGTAAAATCAAGTTCTTCAAGGGTCAATAACTTTTTCGGAGTACTTTCAAATGGTCACGTTTTTGTAGATTTGAGGGAATATGCACACATTTCTCGCGATGTTGGAAGGAGGGTGCCAATATTGCCCTAATGTCCTATGAAGGAAAGTTTATTTTAAATTTGGAAAGGTTTTTTTAAAGGGAAGCGCTCAATAGGGCTTTATTTTATCCAAAAACCTCATTTAAGATTTCTATTTGTTGAGGCCAAAAATTTTCCTGCTGCTTTCACTTATTAACTCCAGAATGTATTGTCATGTGATTTGAGGAATCATTTTAAAAAAGTGGAGTTTTCAAAACTTAAACTAGTATATTGCCATCTATTTGATCTCACTATATGTTTATTAGTTATGCTATTGATTTTTAATTACTGGCTGTTGCGTGCGCTCTGTACAAGTTATAAAAGCAGCGCAATCTTTTAATAAAGAGCAAAAAATAGTTTTAAGAAAGATTACCCATCTTTTGTCGAGTTTCGTTCAGGTAACTATTTTGTCAAAAACCAGAATATTAAAATTAATGATAATTAATGTGCTTTATAATTGATTCTTTGACGTATCACTGAATTTGTTTAATAAAAGCCCTTTGCAGTGAGAATCTAATCTTCAATTACTTGCTAAACCGAAAAAAATCTTTTAAGGTGTATTTATGTGCTTATACACAAAAGTTCTCGACATGTTAAATGTTTTGACTCCCAATTCAACTATGTATTGCCTGAAACCCATAAAACTTAGCTTGTCACATGCGGGTGGTCCTCTGCATCTGCAACTTCAGTATGGTTAACTAAACAATCTATAATGATGTAGGACAAAAAGACATTAAACATGAGCATAAAGTAGATTTTTAAAAAATACCATGCCTAATATTGTCTTTTATAAAGCAAACAAAAGGTTAAATAACAAGTTTAAAAGCTAATTGCAACCATGAGTAATAAAGAAAACTAATTGATTTTATCATTTATATGTTTTATATAGATTTTTTGCTGTTAACTAGAGAAAAGTCCAACAAGCCGAAAAGACTGGAATTTCTTCACCTGAAATAGAAACATTTCCAGAAAAAAGGGAATTACGATGAAGAGATAAAAGGAGAAAGCAAGACTTGAAGAAAGAATTAGTTTTATATCTGGTGAATAAAGAAATAAACTTTTTCTACAACCTCAAGTTTGTAAATACAGATATTTAATAAGTTTTATGGGTTTTTCTACCTCTGACATATGTGATAATTTATTCCCCCCTCCTTTTAACAAAAAGGAATGTTTTTAACCACCTAAAGTGCTTACCTTCAATAAAAGACCTTTATAAAATCTGACATTTTCAATCGTCTACAAAAAAATTAATTTTATTCAGTGGTGCATAATGTGTGAATTATTATATAGATGCACATTTAAAAATCAAATTTCATTGGAATTTTCATTCTACTCTAGAGCCAATTTAGTTTCACTACCATTCTTTGATAAATTCTTATCTTTTGCCACACATCTATACAATGATTAAAAATAGTAATGGAATAATTCTTAGTCACTCTTTTTCGGAGTACTTACTTAATGGTTTCGCCTTTTTTAGTTTTATTGACTGTTGTAACAAACAATGATATTATGGCACACCGACTGCACAATTTTTTCTGTATTACAGGGTGATTCACAAAAAAGTATTACACTGTTTCTTTTCAGTACACTATAAATCAAGAATAAGGTAAGATAATATGCATTGCCGGCAAGAAAATTGTATATGATTATTTTAGGTTTTGCTAGGGATTGTCAAGCGTTCCATGGTGTTACCCGTTAGTACTGATAAAAAAACTTTAAATTTAATTTAAGAAAACTAATTTCTTTTAATTTCAGGGAGAGAGACTTACTGCATATATCATTAGAATTCTATGACATTGTCTGCAAAATGAAGCCCTTTGCGATAGATAAAGCTTGACAGGTACCTACTAAATATTAATTATGCATTACATTATTGATAATCTAATAATTTATTTTTTTTACTTGTTTTAATGTATTGTAGTATTGCCTTTTTGAATTCAGAGTTGCGAAAAATATTTGTATAAATATATGTTTTATTTAAAAAATTATTAAATTATTTTTGTTATTTCCTAAGTATCTAAAGGAAGTAATTTTTGCTCTGAAAAACTCCTTCAGTTTGGGTCTTTATTATAGAAAAGAACAGTTTGATCGACACAATAAATTTCCTTAATAATGTTAAGACTTTAGTTCTAGCAAGCTTGATAAAAACATACGTGTAAATATATATGTAAAGTATTAAATCTGGTGTGAAAGGAATGTTTTGCCATTATGTATTTTTTTGTTTCAAATGGCTGATGTAAATGTATTTTCAAATTTGTTCATTATAGTTCAGCCTTTTCCCCAGTATATTAAAAAAAACGTATTCTCATTTCAAGCTATAGTAAAGAAACGAAATAGTTCTTTCCTAAATCTGCATAAATTGCAACAAAACACTGCTTTGTTAAAAACAGACTTCCCCATTCTATTACCATTAATTTTTTCCAATACGATGACACGTGATAGCACCTGTAATCCCCACCCAGAGAGAATTTTTTTTTAAATTTCAGTATAAGTCTTAATTAAGGATTTAATATTGTGCTACTGTATCTGGTTGTTGTTCAGCAAGACTATTATTGTGCCTATCCCTTAATTCATTTGTTGTAAAGTTGACTGTGTTATCATTAACATAGAAAAATGGCAATGAAAAAAATTCTGATGCTAGTACTAATGAATTGTTATTGACTTTTTTAACTGATGTGTTTTGTTTCTTTTTTGGTTGGGGGCGGGGGGGGGGGACTTTTTTTATAGTTTTTTATTCTACCAAATACCTCAGATACAATTAGTTTTATGAAATTAATCTTTATTTATTAATTTATTTATTTTTTTTCGAATTTTAATCTATTATGTTAATTATTTTTTATTTTTTTATTTATTTACTTTGTAAATAAGTGTTTTGATAAAAATTTATTCTAATCTCTATTCATTGTTGTGGACATTAGAAAAAAACTTGTTTATTTAAGACAGAGCTTGTCAAAAATATATATATATATATATATATATTAGTGTATGATGCAAAATTTGAAAAATGATTTTAGTTCTTTCTAAAACAATTCAATTGTGTAGTCCTTTACAAGAATGCTGTCATTTTCAGAATTGGTATTTTTGGTAGGACTGTTTCAAAAACTGGAAAGAACAAAGGGAGCAATGAAAAAATGAACCAATGGCAAAAATAGTTATTGTTCATAAATAATTTGCAGTGAGGTCTATAATTTAATAGGGACCTTTATCATTAAATTAATATTGGGGTAATATTGAATACCTTTATTTTGTTGATTAATAAATATTACAATTAAAACAACTATTTAATGAAAGTCTAAAGTTACTGATTGCCAAAGGTAAACACCACCTGCCGCATAGCCTAGACCAGCATTGTTTTCATCCAGCTTAATTGTTTTCACCCATGAAACATTAAGGTAGACTTCTACTATGTGTACTTCCCTTGTTTCTAATATTAGGATTTTAATTCAAGGTTCTTGAAACAGATTATTACAACAGAAATAAAAATTTCTTGTTATTATTTTTTCTCTTCAAAAAGTAATTTCAAACGTTATGGGAGTATCAAAGAAAAAAATACAAATATCATGGAATCTTGAGTGATCTTCCTGGAACCCTAGGGTTTCGCGGAACATAGATTAAGAAACGCTGGCCTAGACTGTGCCACACTGTGGGTAAAAT
The DNA here is from genome assembly GCA_038502835.1 of Octonoba sinensis. Lineage (NCBI taxonomy): Eukaryota > Metazoa > Arthropoda > Arachnida > Araneae > Uloboridae > Octonoba > Octonoba sinensis. Next base: position 105,183,833 of record CM076600.1, on the reverse strand, counting down.
CCATTGATCATTAATTTTTTAATAAGAAAATTTACTGATGTTACTTGCACTTCATTCCCATCTGAAATAGAGAAATATATGTCAGCTTTTATATTATTTATTTTATTTTTAGGAAGTGTGCAGAGGGATTTAGGTTGCTAAAGTCGAGAAAGTTGAAGACTATTTCAATTTCAGTTGCAATATCTGATGAATTTTGCTTCACATTTTATTCTCTTTTTAAATTTTTACATTGTTGTATGAAATAATAATTTATGGTTTCTAAACTGATGTAAAGTGTTTTTTGTAAACTTACTTTTTGCTTGAGTGGGAGCAAGTTGCCAAAAAGATTACGAAAACTAACTATAGTTCATGCCTTTCAACTGCATAGAATTTAAATTTTGTTGTGGTTCTAAATATTTATTGAATTTTGAAATATTGTGTTGAAATATAATAAAAAATAAGATAAATTGGTCAGTTTGCATACATTCAAAAAGCAAAATGTTTTGGTTTTACACTATTTGCTGCACATTTGATCTTTGTAAAGATGTTCAATTTATTTCTTAAATTTTGTAATATTGATCTTCATTAAGATAAACTAAAAGAAACGAATTGCTATCTAAAAGTAAAAATTCATAAAATTTTGAAGAAATTTTGTCTTTATACATACTTGTACTTAATAAATTGTTTTCTATTTATTTATGCAGTTAGATGTTATAAGATTGAAAGCACAGCATTTTATCAGATTTGTTTTGCAAACTGATTCTTATTGTTGGCTGTTAAATAATGAATATAAGTGGTTAATTAATGTTTCTAAATTCTACTTTGTTTCCATTGGAAAGTGTATTGTCAGTGCAAAAATGAACTTTTTAAATCTCTCTGTCTTATTTTAATGCATGCATATATAATTTTGCCCCCCCCCCCCATTTCTTTGTTTAACCATGATCAATATTTGAAAACTTGGTTACTTTCTCTCATAATTGGTTAGTTAAATAAAATTGATCGGTTTTGTTATTGGTTTTAGTATCCTAATTTAGTTACTAAAGCAGTGAGAACATATGACTTTTGAAGTTTTTCATATTTCTCCTCAGAGAATTTGATTTCTGGAGGAAGAGCATTAAACCCTGGTGTGAGGATATGCTTTGGAAGAGAATAGCATAAATTACATGTAATAAAATTAAAATCTAGATCATGATATGTTTTACAATTTTAAATAACTTCTAATGTAGCATTAATTTTTAATGCACAACTTAAAAAGTAAAGTTTCAACTTTTCTTTGTGTATTATATTAGTGTTTGTAATTAAATGTTTAAAAGTAAATTGAATTATTTAGAAATGAAATTATAATTTTTTTTGTTAATGACATATTTTATTAATTATAGTCTAGTTAATTATCTATTGATAATGATCTATACTTGAAACGTTTCAAAACTGCTTCAAAAGTCTGCTCTGAAACAGGTTAAAATTATTCATTACAGTATGTTTCAGTTTTCCTTATACTTTGCTAGAATTTTTTTATGAAAACTGTTTTGTGTTATATTTATGTGTATCAGTTGAATAAAAAGAAATGTTTTTGTTATTATTGGTAGTTTTATTTTTAGTATTTTTGAATTCAGTACCTGAGGCATTTGCTAGTCAAAAAGTTTTTTTAAAATCTTGTACCAAAACTTGAAGGTTCTGGGAAAATATTGCCTACTTTTTACAGCATTTAAAATAAATAAGTGACTTCAAGTATTATCATTTTAAAAACAGTTAAAATTGACTATAAAATATTGTTTTTTATTACTATCAAAATGCTGCTTTTGGTTGAGGATTTTATAAATGTTATCAATGTTTAAAAAGTTATGTCGATAGAAATTAATTTATTGTCATTTATAAAAAGTAAAAGCGACTCTATTACAAAACGCAGATACGCGACGTAAATAAAAGGTGAACAACCTAACAGCAAAGTCGTCTAAAAAAGTCATAAAATGACGTTTTTAAAACGTATGCAAACCACATCGCAGTGTCGACTAAATAACGACAAACATGTGACGTTTTTAAAACGTGCGCAAACCTAAACGATTATCGGCTACAAAACGTCATCAAGTGACGTTTAAAAAACGTGTAAACGGATCGGAAACGTCAGCAATTGACGTTTAGAAGATGTCATTGGAAAACGTCTGGATTTACGTTTAATGTTGAGACATTTTGACCAAATAATTGACGTCTTTTGACATCCTTTTTTTTACGTTTTAAAAACGTACTCGTGCTGCTTGGGTGGAAGCTTCTAGAATGGAATAGGATAGAATATAAGGGGAGGGGCTGGGATTTCTAAACTTCTGCTGCATGCCTCTCATACACCTCCATGACGTCACGTGGGTAAGGTCCATTGTTGAAAGTGATGACCTACTATATATTACGATAAAACTTTGCAATTATTTTCCTTTGGAGCAAATTTTCGATGAGGTAATATAATCACAGTAACGGTCCCCTCAGTAAAGTTCAGGCTTTCGCTATAGGAAGTTTGTCTCCATGAAAATATTTAATACAGTATAATATTATTTCTTATTCTATTATTTTTCACGATGAAGTGAAAATTTTTTTTTAAATGTGAGCCTTTAGGGCTAAATTTTTAAGTATATTCCGTATTAACGTGGCAATAACAACTTAGTACATTATTTCAAAAAACAGTCTGGCAGCTAGCAGTCTTCTATTCAGTGATTTGTTTTCCGTGTAGAGCGCGGATGTGTTCCAAGTTCAATGCTGCTTTCAGATCATTTGGAACTTCGACATACTTATGAATATTTGTCTATTCCAAACCAAGTAAGTTTCTAATTTGTCTTGTTTTCTCTTTTGTTTTTAACTGCATGATTGATTTTATTCTATGCGTAAATTGAATGCTGTGATATTCGAAGATATACCGTATTCTTATAAGATTTCAAAAGGCATTCTAAAAAGTTAATCTTTTACAATAAAATACTGCACTCTTTTCATTGGAAGGAAGTTTTATTCAAAACTAGAGGTACCCGCACGCAGGGTTCGTTGATTTAAATCAAGTGCTTTTTTTTTTCTTCAAAAAAAACATTGATTTTACGATGTTAGAAAGTGTTGCAAAAATGAAATTCGTTTTAATTACAACCACTGTTTCCAACAAAATTTCCTAGGTCCATCTGTTTGTGTGCGTAATATATTTCATAAGTTTAGAACTAATTACTATTTTTCAAATTTTACAATATTACTCTTATTCCTCAACCATTTTAACGGCAAAGCATAATCCATTCAATCATTCAAATTAGAATTCATTATAATCATGAACCATTCTGTGTTTTTTATCTTAAAAATAGTATTTTAGATCCATTTAATAAATGCCACACAATAAATAATTCAGGATAATAGTGTTTAAAACAACAATGGTTAGAACTACGAATATGTATCCCTGCTATATGTTTCATCCATGTCCCCTAATAGCTTAAGACTTCGACACACTTATGTAAAGCAAAGTTTCAGGGAGGAATATATGATACAGATTTCTGGGGGGCTGCCCGTGGGTCCCCCTTAACCTCTGGATACAGTCTTGATTCACAAAAACATTAAACATTCCTTACTAGATCTATTAGTTTATTTTTTTAATTCAAACGCAATAGAAAATTCAATATTTAGCGCTAAGCAATCTTCTATGTCCAGGCATTCATAATATTAAAACCGGGAAATAGTCGAATTTTAGAGAAAATAATCCAAATTCCCCTACAAAAATGCTCATCCCCACAATAAATTTCTAAAAAATTTCTTAAATTTGTAGCAAAACATACCTCAGAAGTGGAAGCGTCTGAATCATTTTCTTTTCTTTTTGGATGACGAACGTGTCCATCGCTGGAGTGCAAACATTATTATGTATTTAAAATAATTAAAAATTTAGCTAAAATATAAATAATACTTGATTGTAAATTAAAATGCAGCATTAAACCGTAGCAGTGAGATTGGAAACGTTGAATGGATGATTTCCAGAGTCGTAATGCAATCAGTGGCGGACCATAATAAGAAAAAAAACATTTAAAATATAAGAGATGAGAGAACATCTGTAAATAAGAATGCAATGCAATTACAGTTCATCAGTTTTCCAATCGGCTCATCTACAAAAAAGATTTTACCAAAATGAGTGTTTGGACAGGAAGTCATAAATAAATACAAACTGCTCTTTAAGTTTCTTAATGAGCATCCCTTCCTGGCTTGAGGGTTTAACCCATTAAAAAGGACAATTGGACTTTAGGACTCCATCACAGTAAGCCGCGTACAGACTAGAGCACAAATGGGCGAACGAGCAAGATTAGCTCAGTGGGGGGTTGATGATGGGGGTTTGGAGTCCCCGTTAAGCCCCTCTTTCGCGGATCTATTAAGGGGTTTGAGTTAGTCAAATTTGCTTCTTTCCGTGCAAACCGCCCGCCATGTTGGGTCACTAGGAAACACTTCTTTCTTGCGCGTACATTTCGAATTAAAAAATCAAGTTCAAACTATGAACTTCTCAATAAATTTTAAATAATACATAAAATTAATCAAAATTTCAATTTAAAATTACTTAAGGTTTTTGAAAATAAAAACGTATCACAATATTTTAAGCTCAAAATATGCTTTTAAACCAAAAGCTTCAGTTTAAATTGTTGCATATTTCGTTTATATTTACTTAATATTTTCTATTTATTAATTATCGTCTGCAATTAGTTAACATTTAAAACGTACGTTGTTTAATTATTTTAACTTCCAATGCTTTAATACTACTGTATTTAATGGTTTGTTATTACTTTTCTCTTCTACTTCAAAGTACAAAGGCAACAGTTACGCTACGTGTATATAATGCTTTTATTTATGGGAGAAAGTGTGATAGATATGAAACCCAAATTTGAATTTAATCAACAAATATCTTTCAGTTTCACTTTGGGGTGAAACTTGGGGCAAGACTTTAATTTTAAAATTGAAATGACTTTCCTAGTTTTTTTTTCCTAATTTTCTTTGCTACTATTTAATTGCTTAGATATTTCATTCCATGCATTCTCTTTTGTATTGGTTGACGTAATTAGAATCTTGAAGGTTTCAAAGTATTTAGAACTCTCTGTATTTCTCAATGAGGCCAAAAATGTCGGCTTGATTCCCGTCTTCCATCTCTGCACTGTTCGCCGGAATGCGTTCAAAACCGTCCAAACTAGCTCAAAGGGTTCGTCCAAAAACCGCTCTCCCAGCGAGCATGGGGGACGTTCGCTCCACAGTGGGGGGGCTCCCGTTCGGACGCCGTCCACACTAGCCGTTAATGACTCCGAAAATGCTCATTCGCCCATTAGTGCTCTAGTCTGTACTAAAGAACGCGGTAGAGGATATTTTCCATTAAACTTATTATTTGTGCGATTGTATTCCCAGATTGCTGCCTTTGGGTAAAAAAGACATCAAGAAGGAAAGAAAACCCTCTGGAGTGATTGAAAGGATATCTGTCTGTGTGTGGTACGGTGATTGAAGCCACCTTTCGCTGTTAACCCCCCCCCCCCCCCCAAAGGGGATAAGGGGGTTGATTATAACCTTATAACCAGATGAAAAGTCTTCTTTATTATGAGCTGCATACTTTGGACATGATTGCAGCCCTTCAGAGAAAAAGGAAAAAAAATCATATGCATATGTGTTTAATTTTCTGAGGGGGAAAAAAATTGTGCTTTGCAAGGCTGTAGCCAGAAATTTTTCTGTGTGCCTAAATAAGTACATACCCAATGGGGGGGGGGGGTTGAACCCCCAAACCCCTCCCCCCTGGTTACGCCTATGATTTGGAATAACAAAAATCTCTATAAACATTTTTTAAAAAAAACCTTGTACGTAATGTATTTTAGTTTTAAAAAAGAAGATTCATAATCAATCCAAAAACAAAAGGAAATAAATAAATTAAAATCGGCTACTCCTCAAAATGCTACAGTAAACTGGAGCAAATAAATTTAAATTTATTGAAAAAGAAATCAAATGCCAAGAAAAGATAAATTAATTAAATCAGCTGTTCCTCAAAATGCTAAGAACATTGTAAAAGCAAATTTTATTTTTCAAAAATAATTGGTGTACTACTTTGCTTCCGCCGTTTCCCACCTTAAAATTTGAGGCTTTAATGAAAAAAATTGGTTACACATGTATCATTAAACGTATTTTCCATCGCTGGCCGCTACTTTCTCCCATTTTTCAGGCAGTGTACGAATCTCGCGTCGGAAAAATTGTTCACCTTATGAAGCGATCCACGAATCAATCCAATTTTCGACTTCTTCATAAGATTGGAAGCATTAGTCAGCCAGTTTGTGCGCCATTGATAGAAACAGGAAATAGTCAGGGGGAGCAGTGTCTGTAGAATACAGCGGGGTGGGGTAAGACTTCCCATTGTAATGTTTTCAAGTACGTTTTGACCACGTTTGCAACGTGGGGTCTATCTAGCTTTCTTTTGCTTCTGAATCTTGCCCATTGCATTGAGATGTTTTGAAATGGCTTGCTGTGTTACTCCCAATGATCGTGCCAATTCTTGTTGATTTTGACGAGTCTTCACTCAGCAATGTCTCCAGTTCTGCATCTTCAAAAACTTTCTCTCTTCCATCACTATGTCGGTCTTTGACGTTAAAATCACCGTTTTTGAAGTGTTGAAACCACTCACAACACGTTCTTTCACTAATAGCGTCCTCACCATACGTACTTGAGAGCATTCGATGAGAATCAGCTGCTGTTTTCTTCATATTGAAAGAAAACTAACTTATATACGGGTCCGAGTCGGCTTATATACGGGTCCAATATTCTGAAAAAAAAAAGTCGGTCTATATATCGCGAAATATCGACTAATATAGAGCTCTAATTATGTAATTTATGTCTCCTACATAAAGGAAATAATTAGCTTAAAATAAGTAGTTTCGTTTAAAAGAATATACATATATTTTACAGCTGGATTTTGTGAAATCATCGCTGAAACAAAATGGCGAACTTTGCTCCCGACTATAATACGCTCGCGACTAGCTGTGTGGTCCTTTCTATTCCCGCTCATCCTTCTAATATAAATGTAGAAAAATAACTGAATAAAAACAACGAGAAGTTCCGTCTAGAACTATACAAGCCTACTTTCCCGTATACACCAAATTCAAATTTATAATCTAGCTATCTCTCTCTGTCTTTCTCGTTTAACTTTAGTTCTTATTGCTTCACATATACCTTTTTCAACGGTTAATACATATTCATTTAATCATTCATTTATTAAGTCATTCATGTATTTATTCACTCATCTATTCATTCATTCTTTTGCTTATTCATTTAATCATTCATTAATTAAAAAATATTCTTGAAAATCCCGATCAAAAAAATTTCATAGGAAAATAGGCTTGTTAGTTCTGGATGAACTTTCTATTTGTACATGTTCTACATCATAAGAGCTTTCCGATAAAGTTTGTTCCAAGCAAATTGGTCCGTTAGATCAATTTATATAGGATTGAAATTTCCCCGTAGGCGCTATGTTAATTTTTTTTGAACTGTTCAAAAATGAACAAAAATTGTTCAAATCAATATTTCACGATAAGAACTTCTTCCAGTGAGCTTGCTCATTGGAACTTGGATCTTGGACCCAGAGTTTACATAATTTGCTTCATTTCGCCCATAGGCGCTAATGTTAAAAATTTTTGAATTGTTCAAAATTAAGCAAAAAGTTGTTCAAATCAAAAAGTAAAATATGGAAATGGGATGGCCTCGCCGTGATCTTTCGAATGCAAAAAGAATTTTTCAAATCGAATCGAATCGGACAATTCGTTCAAAAGTTATTGGGGGGGACAGACCGACAGACACACTTTTTCCCCATCTCAATACCCTACTTTCAAATTTTTTATTTTTCAATCTTTATTTAATTACTTAACTTATTTTTGACTTTTCTTGATTTCTAATGATATTTTCACGGTACATTAAGCCTTCTTTCATGCTTTATTATCATTTTTTTTACTTTTACAGGAAAGTAGGCTAATAAAAAAAGTAAAACAAACTATGCAAACGCAGGGGCAAAAAGCAATGAATGAATAGGGAAACGGAACATGTGCTCGCTGACTCGGCGGTCGGCACTCGCCTCAGAAAGGGTTACCAGAGATCAATCTATCACCGTTGGCGCTAAGCTTCTCACTTTCACACGTCTTGATTGGAAAATACTTGATCTGTGTTACTTGCTTGGCGAATGTTTCGCTCCTTTTGGCGATTCTCTTTGAGCTGTATTTTTTTTTTTCTTCAAATTTTTATCTCGGCTTATATACGAGTTTTGAATTTTTGGTACATTTTTGAAGGAATAATGCACTCTCGGCTTATACACGGATCAGCTTATATTCGGAAATATACGGTATATCTGCAATAGCGAAAATTATTTAAAAATAAAAATTATTTATAATAGAATGAGACATTACAGAAATAGCAAAAAGAAACTGCTCCTTATTAGAAATTTATTTAGATTCAATACGATTTAAATGATTTATTTTTAAAGATTTTCTCTAAGAATTCTAAAGTTCACTTGACACTGCTGTATGAACTAAATATCACCAATCATTTGCCTTAGTCTTTTACTAATAATCTTTTGTATATTTTAAAGCACCTTTAATTTTTTTAATGCCTTTTCAAAGCCTTAACTAGTTACCCGATCCAAATAAAAATAAAAGCTATTTGTCAAGTGAATTGCATAAAATAAAGATGCCCATCTTGAAGCAGGCATCAACATTAAATTGTACTAGAATGCTATTGATCTTAAAAAAATGTAATGCTATGTATAAAAAAAATTCCCTCATATAAAAGTGAGTCACCTGCTCACCGCAGTCAACTTCTTTTAAATTATTGCCATGAGTAGTGCCTTAGGTAAGTTACTTAGTATTATGTTAAGTGGTTTTGTTAACAGAAAGGAAATACTTCAAATCATTGTTTTTCTTACTCTTCCTCGCCTTGAGCAAAAGACTTTTTTGTTTGTAGTGTCAAATGTGTGCTAGAAAAAATTAATGAACATAGTTCTTTATTGCAAGTTTTGGTGTTCTGAATTATTTTAAAGTAATTAAATTCTTAATGTTAAAATCAATTTTAAGTGAGAAGTATGTACTTGAATCTGTAATGATAGAATAGGTTCTCATATTTATTAAATAAGGTATTGTGTATTGTGTTCAACTAGAGAAGAAACCGAATTCAATTTGTTTCCCACAACTTAGATGTAATTTCCTTCTCCTTTTGTGTTGTAAAAAAAATAGATAGTGTACTAGCTATAATATTATAGGCGAAGGTTTAATGAGAGAGTCTCACAAAATTAAGCACACAAACCCGAAAATGGTATTTCGTATTGTAAGATACATTCAGGTTGAGTAACAAAATAATTCTGAATCTAATTTTAAATAAACTCCATTAAAAGAAAGATTTGAGCTTCATTTTACACAAATTAGCAATAGCAACATAAATTGACATAATATAGGTAAAAATTGTAAATAGTATTGCGTCTACAGTGCTGACTCCATGATGAAAGGGCCGCCAGGAGGAACTCTGAAAAGGGCACTATGTTTTCTTCAAAACGGGCACCCTTAAGTCGTGCTTAAAAAATATTTTTACCCCCCCCCCCCCCCCCACACAAAAAAAAAAAAAAAATTTTTAGCATTGAAAAAGCTTCAAGTTTGGTAAGGTTGCAAACTTTGCATGTGTATCTCAAAATATAGGTTTTCGTTTTGAAAAATATATAGGTACATATATATATCATTTACGTACATTTTCATAAGTATTCTGCTGCAAAATTATGAACTACTCAACAAAGAAAATTTTAGGTCTTGGTGACATTTCTCCACGACCAGGTTTGGGAGAGGTGTATTAAAGTTCCAACAAATCGTGACCCCCCCACAAAAGTGCTCTCAATGTGGCCCACACAAGTCTTAAGGCTGGCTCTGATTATTATTGACAAGTATCAGGGTTCACACTGGTGAAAAATACAAGGTGGGATTTCCCACCTTGACCAAAATTTTAAGTGGGATTTTTAAAATTTAAGCGCAAATAATTTTTTTTGGGGTGGGATTTCAAAAAATATTGCGGGAATCGCGCAACCGCGCGAACCCCGAGTACTTCAGGTGACAGTGACCTAGGATTCCAAACTTAGTGCCATTTTAAACCTCAGCCATAGAGCTTTCAAATTTTTAATTAATCATTTTGTTTCTAATTCAAAATTTTTTTTTTCTTTTTAAAGGAGGGGTGTGGTGGGAGCTTTGGAGAAAATAGCTTTTTATTTTGGCTCAATATATTTTGTCCTTTTTACCATTAAAAAAGAAATTGTATCAGATGATAAAGAAATGGCGCACAATTATATGCAAGAAAACACTAAAATTAAATAAAATAATTTTTCACAGGGCAAGTGGGAGCAACAATGCTAGTGCAATCTGTACTTTTATTCTTCTATGGGAAAATGCTATGAGAAGAAAATAATGTGCAAATTGTGTTTGTATTCAATATCTTATTTAATTTAAATTTTCTTTCTAATAGAGCCATAATTTTCTGTTTAAACAGTTTTTTCAGGCATGGGGGGGGGGGGGGGAGTCAAAAGTCTTGGAGAGGAATAACTGTATTTAGGCCCAATAAGTGTTTTGCTGTTCACTGTTTAAGAAATAATAAGAAATATTGTAAACGTAAAGCAGATGTTAAAAGATTGCTACCCAATTTTTCGCAGTTCGCTAATTAGCATATGACCGTTTTCCGCGTGCAAACGGAGAGATAAATGAGATACAAATACTATTTTCAGCACATATAAACTGATCAGTATGTAGAGATTATTAAAATGTTTGAATTGAAAAGAAAAGAAATGCTTATTTGGCTTTGAAAATAGTATTTAACTGTTTTGTCTTATGTATAGATTTTTTGAAATGACGCCGATGACTTTTACTGTTTTATTTTATTTATGTATTTATTTTTTTTTCAGTGGTGAGGCTAAATGCTAAACCCAGAACAATTACACATCATGGAAATCCAAATTCGTTATCCCAAAATTTGGAACACTTTCAAAAAAAAAAATCTTGATTTCAATGAAAAATCGTGAAGTCTTTTTTACTGGTTTTTTTCTTTTGAAAATAAACATTTTAAAAATAAGAAAAAATAAATTTTAATGAACGTGTTTAAATAAAAATGTAGTTTTCATGATCGTGTCCTAAAAAGGTTTTCATATTTGAGTCCGCGATTTCTGAAAAACGGTTCACTTTCGCGATTAAGAGTTCTTATTAATTATTGCTTTAATTCTAAGTTAATATCATTAAATTTTGCTTCTTTCTATTTTTGTGCTTTTATTATATTTATTATTATTGCTTTTTAGACTGAGCGCTAAATTTTACGCGATACAGAAAATTCGTAAAATTGAAGTTCGGGCTTTCTTTTATATTCAAGATAAGCTGATCTTTTATAATTTGTAAAAGTCTTTAATAAGCGGATAGAGAATTTAAAATCATGCCAGAATTTGATAATATTCTTTTCTTGTATTGTTTAATTGAAGAGGTTTAAAAAAAACGTGAAAAGTCTGGATTTTGTCGATGTTATGCCGCGAACGTAAATCGACATTTAACTTCGTTTTTTGTGCTAAAATTTCTCGACTTATAAGAGAGTATATACTGTATTAAAAAATGCTATTAATGAATGAAATGCTAATGGCCAAATCTATGAGTTCTGGTGCTATTTACAAAAATTTTTGAATCGGGACCCAATTTCCGGAAAGCTTGCCGCTTTTGTTCGATTTTTTTTTTTGAAAATTCGGGAGTTTTCCGAATTGCCGCACATCATCGGCAGGTAGCGGGTTGCAAACTGCCCATCCTAACTAAAAATAGCATAATTTAAGTTGCAGGCATTCATATTTGTTTAAGGCTAAACACTTTAAAATAAAGAAAAAGGCACGTGCGTCCTTCTACAACCGCCAGTTATTCCAAGAATCTAAAGGAGAGAAGACAATAATGCTCTAGAGTTCTGAGAAAATTATTGGGGACAAATAAAGGGGGGGGGGGGGCAGGATGCCAGGATTGAAGTTTTCCTACTGCACTTCCTGCTTTGAAGGCCGTTCGGCCGATTTTGGCATGGTCTGAATAGACAGCAGGGCGCATAGAAAAGGGAAGAAAGAGGCCGCCGGGCACAGCGCCCTGTCAAAATTGCTTAGAGTCAGCACTAGTCTAATTGAAAAAGGCCAATAAAGATCGGCCTTCTTTAAAAAAGACAGAGTTTTTAGACACTACAGCTATAGTGGCACAAAATGTGCATTTATCCGCGTACAAGTAGAAGCCTAGTATCATGGTTTGGAAACAATCTTTTAGGTTGAATTTTGTTTTCCACCCAGTGGTGTAGTCGAGGGGGGACGGGACGGCGTCCCCCCCACCTCTTTATTTTCACTCAAGCGTCCCCTCACCTTTAATTTCCAGGGCGGACGCTGAGGATGCGAGGGGACACTGAGCTTCCTAGCTTATTTAATATTCAAAATAGGCCCTCATTAATAAATTAACAGCTTTATGAAATAAGACAAGCTTTTAAAACTATACATAAATTATGCTTGCTACTTCTACTTTAAATTCGTGACAAAAAAATTCCCTGATTCTCTCAAACAACAATTAACAATCGCACGTTAATATTACTCGTCAAAATAAGTGCGTTAAAATATGAGTAAATGGGAACTACATAAATTCAGAGAATTAGTGTCAGCTGTGCTGGCCTGCCTAGGAAATTGGTGTGCGTGGGGGGGGGGGGGGGGAGAGGTTTCAAGTATCATAAGTTTTTAAATCAAAATATTTACACTGCTTGTACTGATTATTTTTTTTTACAAAACAGTGAGACGTTGATATTATTAGAGTAAAAAAGTTGGGGGACAATGAACGTCCTCTTTCGTTCCCCCTAGACTTCTCCTTAAAAAAAGTAGCTTTCCTTTCGGTATGCAATATCGAAAAACCTACAAGCATATTAAACATTTTCTTTCACAATCATTTGTTTTCTCGTCATCGCTTCAAGCCTTTTGCATATTCAAACTTTATGCATTACACTCCTTGTTAAACAATTTCAAAACCAAATTAATGTAAAAAAATGTTTGTATTACAAATGATTATCTGTGCAAAAACCTGTTATGGCATGGCACAAAATTGCGGTGTAAATTCATTTTAAAATGCCTTTATTACTTTCAATTTATTGAGCGCTTTTTTTTTTCGTTTTCGGTGATTATCAGGCCCGAAAAATCCAAAAAGTACTTCAGGGTTTTTTTTTTTAATTTTGTTTTTTTTTAAAGACAATTTTATATAAAACTAAAAAAAAAAATTATAACCACATAAAAGGCCTATATTTTCACAGTCAGAAAAAAACTCAATAAGACTGGAATGAAGCAAAAGCAAACTGATTTTTCTCAGTCCCACGCTTTTCCATTTATTTCCTATTGTTAACAAACTTTGCTATTGCCTGCTAATTGAAACCATCTACATGAGTGGGAACCAGCCGAATAGCTTTTCTCTGTCGTGAGCCCACATGTTGCCGCAGTTCATCAAGTAGCCGATACCCAGTTGAGTATTTTATGCTGTTTCCAAATTGCTGCTTGCCGAGGGCTACAAGGCTTCATCACCCGACCAGAAACCCCTTTGAGACAAATAAACCATGCTGTCCTAGGGTCCCTTCAAGATAATTGTTTTCATTCTTTGTGATCGTTGGTTTCGACCGAACCCCCTCCCCCAAGCAAAAAAAAAGAATACAGATTCGTAGAAAAAGTCTGGAGATGTGGTTCTGTTTATAAATTGCTCTCCGAAACCAATCTACAAGGGTCAAGACGTCAATGACTGTCGGCTCTTTAGAGTTATTGCTGTGTCATCACATGAGGTATTGTACTTCCTGGATGGATGATACAAGTAATTATCTGTGGGGGGGGGGGGACAAATGCTTTTGATGGGGTACAATTGATCCCCAGCCGCTTTTTTGCTCATACGTCTACACCTGCATGCAAACTGAATTCTAAAAGTGACTGACATAACGCACAAAAATATAATCTGTCTGTCCTGGTAGTGGTACGCTACTCTATCCATTGATCACTCGTTATAGATCGAACAAGCAATTTCTCAATAAGCAGGGGGAAAAAGAAAGAAAGAAAAGATTTAGGCAACAAAATCTGTTGGAAACATTTTTTCCAAACGCAGAAATACTAGTACGGAGTTATCAACTGAAAAAGAGATGAAGCATCCAATCAAAGTGAATTGTAAGTACTTTTTTATGATTTATGCACTCATGTTTAATAGTTTTCGATTATAAAATTAAACTGAAATATAATTCATTTTCTTCTCGCTCCGAATTTTAATAAGATTGAGGAGTTTGAATTTCGGTTTGTGTTTTTTTCAATTTGAAATTTCTTTCCTTCTTCTTGGCTAAGTCTTTAAATAAGTGAAACATGAAAAGCTGAAAAAATAAATTTGAAGTTAGTTAAAATAAAAATAAATTAACTTTTTGAAAGTTTTTGCATTGAAATCTTGTATTTTAATTAAATGAAGTTTTTAAAATTTCTCAAACTCTTTCTCCTCGGCATGAAATAAATACGCACACCTAGAAATATGGTGAAAGTCAAGGCCGTATCCAGAGGGGGAAGCACGGCTTACACCTCCCCCCCCCCCAAATTTTTCACAACGTAGCATATCCCTGAAACTTTTCTCGACATAAGTGTTTCAAAGTCAGGGTCCCCCCCCCCCCCCCCCCGGAAAAAATTTCTGGCTACGGCCTTGGTAAAAGTTAGCTCCTATTGGCCTCACAGCAAATTTCTAAGGAATGAACAAATCCAACGACACTGCATTTGGTTTCCCTCGTGGGTTCGGCGCCTATTGATGTCTATGATGTTATGCAAATAAAATACACAAATTGATCTCTAATTTTAATTCAAAACAAAACTAATTTTTTTCTCCCCAATGCATCAAGTATCCTTATGTTACCCGAAAATAGTAAAAACCATTGAGAATAATTTGTATAAGATTTCTTTTATGTTTTTAATTTAATTATTAACATTGTTTGTTGACGAACTGTATAGTTCTTCAAATTTGAACAATAAAAGTTTTTGACGTTTTTTTCAGTTTAACAGTTTTAACTTCTGAAATTGAGCATTTGATTAAAGCTAAATTATTGTTTTCAAAACAAAATATATATTATATGCTTTCTTTTCACACCGTATTATATATAGATATATTTGTAATTTTGCGCTTCGGTATTTTTACGTACAGGGTGAAGGGTGGTCCAAAATTATTGGGCACATTACATGTTTGAAAAAAAAGGAGAAAAATAAAGAATATAAGGAAAAGTTTTCATGTTTGAATTGTGTTGCGGAAGTTAATCGAATGAAACATAATCATTTGATAACATGATACCTCCCATTGTGTTGTCTCTCTCTCTCTCCTTTTTTTTTTTTTTTTTTTCAAACATGATTTGTGCTCAGTAATTTTTACCACCCTATATAATGAAAAGAATAGAAATAATTACACTTAGAAAATAGTTTATTATGAGTCACGTAATAACTATTAGAGTTGTAATGTGTAACTTGCTATATTCCTAAAAATCACGTCTTAACTCTTTATAAGGCTGGTCCAAAATTTCTGGTTTCCTTTTAGTAATGGTAGATCAATATATTTTTTTTAAATATAAATCAAAAAATAAAATTCGTATTGGCCATTAAAAAATACAATGCGTTTTACCTCCCCACCCGCTTAAATAGTTTACTATAAATTTTTAAGTTGGTGAATTATGTGTGAAGTATACTTTAACCACCGCCCTATTAAAGGGTTAAAAAAAGTTACATATTTATGAATATGTGAAACAAAAGAAATGTGCAGTTTTTAAGTTAGTATTGTTATTATTTAAAAATTATTATTTCAATTAATCAAGGTAGAAATATCATAACATATGGTGTTCTAATACATTGTTTTTAAGCACTTCAATAGCTAAAAAAATTGAAATTTTGTAAATACAAGTATTTTATTTTTACAAGATACATGGAGAGTTCATTCTTCAGGGGGTAGCACTGCCTGGATTGTTGTTTTTACTAAGAACTGTCGGCCTTTTTGCCAGCAAAAGACAAACCTAGACTGAATGGCTAGTCATTCCAAAATTTTCCGGGGGTATATATTCAATGCGTATTATAGGAAAAAAACAACAAAATACGTAATCACACGTATAAATACAATGCATTTCTAAAAGTGAAGGGGGGGGGGGCATTGACCTCCACTCCTGATTGATCAAATGCCGCGCCTGTTGAATGTCGGGAAACAACGCTCATTTTTTTATTTTAACTTTTCCCTTCCCAAAACTCATATAAGTAGCTTCCATTTTTTCCGTTATTTCTCCAATGCAATACCGGCATAGGAGAAATAACAGGTAAAAAATGGAAGTGACTTAAGGGTCCTTCCATTCAAGTGATCCAAAATCTGAGAAAAACTTTTACTCACCTTTTTTTATTTTCTTCAAATTTGGCTTATCAGCTGTACCTCTCAAGAAAATTAAAAATCCAAATTTTTAGATTTTTATCCTGTTTTGTTTCTTAGTTTTCAGACTTTGATTTTGTAAAAACTCACATTTTTACATGGTATGCTTCAACACAAAACTGGCTCGTCAACAAATAGAAATAAAAAGTTCTAATAAAAAGCATAATGAATGCCGTTTTAAATGATATGCATCATGACTAATTTTATTAAAATTTTAAATTTAAAAAAATGACCTTAAAATTTAAATTTCTCGAAAAACGTATAATGGAAAATTTTCAAAATATTCTCACATATTTCTGTCTATTTTATCGTCGTTTATGCAAAATTTCAACTTGGGATCTCAATGGGATCATATTTTTTCAGCCTTTTGAATGTAATTTGATTTACCAAAAAATGAACATATTTGTGATTCAAGCTATTTTAAGACGATGGTTCCTTAAAGGCGATGATTTAGTTAGTCTGCTAAACACATCTATATTTATCCCCTCAAAATTTATTTGGGGGGAGGGGGGCAACAAATACATGCACATTTTTGTCATATCATAGCTCCCTATTTTAAAATATTGTTCACAAATAATTCAATAACTATTTAAAAATGAACAAATTGACTTATTTTATTCATTAATAATAATTTTTTTCTGACTTATTCTTTGTTTTCAGACATATTTTAATGATATATTAATGATATGAAGGGAAAAAAGTATTGAATTAAATTCATCTGAAATAGTGAGGGAGGGGCACAGCTGGCCTGATTTTACAACTGTTGGTTGTTAGTTTATGATTTGCGCTTATTAGCATCCATTAGACAAAGCAAGACAAAAAAAAAAAAAAAAAAAATATGTAGCTTACCCCAAGGCCGTAGCCAGAAATTTCTTTTTTTTGGGGGGGGGGGCTGACTTTGAAACACTAGCGTTGAGGAAAGTTTCAGGGAGGAATATATGCTACATTGCGAAAATTTTCGGGAATTTGGGGGGGACCTGTGCCCCCCCCCCCTTCTGGAAACATTTGGAAAGCAAATTGCTTCGGGTGACAAAGATATATGTTCGCATTTGAAAGCGTCCCCCCACCTTTTTTTCCAGGACTACACCACTGTTTCCACCTGTTACACGACTTGCAGCTTCAGTATGCACGTGGTTGTGAAGAGAGTAGTGTAATCATGTTTTCTCTTGAATTTATAGTTATTGATACATTAAACAGATATTTATTATTTATACTGGTAAGTATTTACCATTGGCGCCACGACAGTTTTATAGCCACAACCTAATTAAAGGTGCTGAATTAATCAAAATTAAGTTTATGTAAGCAGAAAGTGTAAAACTATACTAATATTCTAAAAATTACATAAACATACAGTGTTAATTTTCGAACTTTACTTGTTTCTACTATCGGTCAATGTGTTAAAAAAAGCCAGCCGTTCTGGTCTTTTTAAAAATAAGCCGGCTTTTTTGCAGCCCTGGTGGAGACAACATTCCCTGCCAAAGATAAAAGGGGTGAGGAGGTCGTTAACTCATTTTCTTGGAATTGACCCCTTCCTTACATGTACAGGAAGATGCAGACGTTTTGTTTGTGAGGGAGGTTTGGCAGGTGGCTTCAGGGTGCACATTAGGTGCTTCAGCCATTCAATGACAATGAAAACCATATGGTGATATTTCTCCATATTCCAGGGTAGAAACACATCAGAGAAAACCGGGAAATTGGGGAATTCTCAAGGAAGTTTTATGTGCTGGGTAATATAAGGGGATAGGGTCATTCCATGTCAAATCAACCAAAAAAAATCGAGTTTGACACCCACCTCTTCGGATTTTCCTGAATTTTTTTTTACTTGCTACTTTACCCAAGTATAGAACACTTGTAAAATTTTACTTTTATATTTGCGATACTTTTTGAGAAAAAAAATGTCAAAGTTTAGAAAATTCTGATGTAAATATCACTATTAGGCTTAGCCTATGCCCAGTATTGCTTATGAAAAAAAATCCATAACTTGACTCATTTTCAACATATACTTGTCAATTTTTTTTATACATCAACAATAACCTTTACATTTGGAAAAAAAATATTTCAAAAATCCATTTTGCTTTTTAAAAACACAAAAATTTTAAATTTTTGCTATTTTGTACATTTTCAGGAACAAAACAACAATTTTTCAAATGGATATTCCAACTGAAGGCACAGGAGTTTTCGGGCCAATTTTTTTTAAAAAATGAACCTCAAAGTATGTTATTAAAGAATATGAAATAAAAACAGTGGTATTTTGGTAGGCAGTATGCTTATTTTAATTCAGAAGTTAAAATCTTTCATTGAAGCCCTGCCGCTCTATGTTGAATGACATTGTTCGAAATTTACTCTCCACCACCCCAGATATTAATTTTTGTTTTTTACTTCCTAGTAGTTTCTTAGATAATAACCCAAATAAAATTTTTGAACAACTTTTTAAACAAATTTTGAGATAAAGTAATTTTTTTAAATTTCAAAAATTAAAATGCGAATTTTTGCAAAATGTTTTAAATTTCTTTGTAATTTCTAAAAACAAAATTGAAAGAATTTACAAAACTCATAGTGCACAGTAAATTTTTCAACAAAATAAACTACATATATAATGAGTGCCTTTTATTAATGACGCTTTGCGAGATTTTGGGTATACTGTTGCTGAGCAAATTCAGTTTCCTCTTGAAGAAAATAGTATACTCTACGGGGAGCCAGCCCTTTGTGACTGGAGTATGGACTTGAGCAATCACATTACATAGAAGAATTTAGCAAATGTCTTCTTCTGCTGCTGGCCAATGAAATGATGGCGTAGATCCATAAGGATTCATAAACTTCACTTTCATATTGCCTTCTTCATGTTTAGAAAGTAAAACTCCAAAAAATACAGTTATTACGCATGACATATATGAATTTGCACATATTTCAAACATTTTAAGCATTGTAAATTGATCTTCTGAGAAGCTAAAGATCAAACAGTAGTCCTCATCAGAACCAACTCTTTTTGTACCTAAAGATCCAGCAGACAACAGCACCAAATGGTGGTAGCTGCAAGTCCCTGAAATAGTTTTAGCTTTACTGAATCTTGATTCCAACTGTTTACATGTTTCTAAGAGAGTTTCTTTCTTTAATAACCAGAATTTAATATTTTCAATCTTATTAGTACAAAAATTCATTACTTTTTCCACTGAATCTATGGCTTTTCCATTGTGTCTCTAAAGGCTCTCTCTTGCAACTACATGTTTCGCTGTCCCACAAATGCCATCACAAGGAGACGTTCAATGACTAGCAACAAAAATGTCCAAGAGATTAAAATCTTGCACACAGAAATTTATTCTTTAAAAGTCAGATAATAATTTTTGTATCTCATAGGGGTGATTCCACAGTATTTGTAACCCGATATGCTTAAAAATATTTTTCCTAAAATTCAGTGGTGTTACATATCAAATTAAAGCTAATTAAATGTAGTTTATGAATTTGAAACTGTTTTTGTCAAAATGATGAGAAAAAAAGCTTAAATTGCATGAAATATTGAAAAAATGGAGTTAAAAAGTTGCGGACATAACAAAACAGATTTTTTTTTCTGCCTATACAACATTTAATATTTCTAATTAAACATGATCCATTAAAGCAAATAATGTGTCTGCATAATTATTGAATAATAACACAGCATATTTACCTTTTGAATTTTAACTTAGAGTGCTTGCAAAAGAATATGTTGGCGTTTCAATAAAAAAATTTCAAATTTTTTATTACAGTGCTGCTATTAATTTGTACATTTTCTTTAAAATGTTATTTCTTCTATCAATTTACTATGTTATAGCAATGTGTTCCAAAAAAAATTATCATTTTTGCTATTTAATATTTTTTAAAAAATGTTCAAATTGGTCATGTCCACAACGTTGCAGACATGACGAATTCCAAACATAATAACAAGCCCTATGTTTTATATAAAACTTTAAATTAAAAAGTTAAGCTGAGTTATGAGAAACATGAGCTTTCAACTAACTAATTTCCAAACTAATCATTGTTGCCTTTTATTATAACATAATTATCATCATAACTAATGAAACATTAATTTTAAAATATTTTTGTTTTATAAATATGAATATCACATTCATGAACAAAAGAAAAACATTTAAAATTTAAGCAGTTTTGTTGGTTATTACACGGCAACACATACAAATCTTAAATATGTTTTTACAATGGAAACAGTTTATGCACATGTTGGTTACACTCAGGCTTATACTTATAATTTTATCACTGGTTAAGTTTTCTATCAAGCAAGCTAATTTTTTTTTGGAGATGTATTAGTAAAATTTTGTGTAATATATATTTTATTTACTTAAATGATTTTAATATGCTTAACTAATTTAGTAGTAAATAAAATTTATAGTTTTTGTTGTACATTTTCCCCAAAAAATTATCATGCCACTTACAAGTACAGAACAATCTCAGGTTAGGAGGCAGAAGTTGAAAGCAAATGCAGTAAAATATGAAGCTAAAAAAGCAGAACAAGGCAAAAAAAGAATACAAGCATCCTAATGTTCTCTCACTGAAGAACAGACAGAGCACATAAGAGTGAAAAATAAAGAAGCACAAAGAAGGAAGAAACAGAGCAGGAAGAAACAGAGACAGAAAGATAGACATGAGTTTGTCTGGATATGCAAGCAGACAGTCTTTGGGTAAAGCTGTAAAGAAACTTAACAGTGCATTGCCAAAATCCTCGTACAAGACACTACTTCTTGCCCTAACAGATGTTGTAATATCAAAAAATGCTTCCCTTAAAAAAAAGCAAATAATTGAAAATTCAATCAAAATGAAAAGGCAACACACAAATTTTGAAATTAGATTCTAAAGCTAGTCGAAGGTTAAGAAGTGATAAATTATCAGAAGGTACTGAAACAAAAGTTAAGCAATTTTTTATTAGAGATGCTAATAGCTAGATGTGCCCAAGAAAGAAGGAAGTAATATCAATGAAAACACCTAGGAGGAAGTTAAATATTCCAAAAACGTTACCTAGTGATGAGAGTCGGAAAATAAACACTGAAGTTTAAAGAACATTTCAGTGGATGCAAATCCATGCCTAATACAAAATCATTACCTTTTATTCAACCAATAACATACAACTCAGTAGAGTTTTCTTTTATTTCTCCCTTTTCAAGTCCTCAAAATATGCATATCAGGTTACATTATTTTCTAAGCTACCATCAAAGGAAGATTCTGCACCAATTAATCTGGCTTCAACATCAACTTCCACCAGTTTTGAAGAAGGTCAATAGATAGCTGAACTTTTGATGCTCACTGGACAAATAGTTTCAGCAAACAACAAAAACATGACTCTCAAACATCATTTCAAACCTGTAGCAGAAAACAAATTTGAAAATTTGGAAACACCACCACTATAAACCCTCTCCCATTTCCTCTGGAGACATATTCATCTATTTTTGCCAAGCAATCCTTCGCCTGATCATTCTACACGTTTCTTTTCAGGAGTCAAAAAGGACTATCAAGATAAATGATGTTATTAGTTCACTGTAATGTAATTGTATAACCTATCAGAGAGTGCTTAATTTGAAAATCTACTTTTTATAAGAATTGTTTAAAATTAATAATGTGAAAATTAATCAACATATTTGCAACTTATTAGACATTTAAGCCATGCATGAAAAATATACAATGCAGCAATTGATAATGCTAGCTAAAAGACTAGCATTATCAGTTATTGAAAGCAGGAAAGCAAGCGGTAAACTTTTCGTCATGTCCGCAACGTCATGTGTGCAACGCACCGGTCATTTTAAATTGGGAAAATTTTTTACTAAATTGTTTAATTTTTTTAAAATCTTCCAGTTGTCTTTAGGTTAAAATACACTGAAATTGTACCCCAAAGGAAATTTCCATAAATATATAAAATTTAGAGAATTTAGCATATGTAGGAAGACTCGTTCAAAAATGAGAATTTTCTGCGTCATGTCTGCAACGCTGCCACTTTTTCAAAAAATAAAAGTTTAAATTCATTTTAAAGCTTAAATAAGCTTTGCTTTACAAAGAACAATGTATTCTGGTTCTTTTGAAAGAAAAAGCATTAATCTAGCTGAATTTTTTGCTGTGTTATGATTATTTGAAGTTTGAGAATGTCATGTCCGCAACGTGCGCAATACCGTGAAATCACCCATAGAGAAAGACTATTATGCTCTAAATCATCTGACAGGATACACAGACTGGACACAATTCCTTTTTCAGATTGATTTCAATATGTGTAGATAACTATTGGGTGTAGTAAACGGCTATCTCGAGTCCAGTGGTATCTATCCTTGAGTCTCCCCTTGTATAACATGTGTTGAGTTCTGTCTGTTAACCCATAAAGCATAAGTAATTTCCTCTTCAGAATCCTAATCTTCAAATTTTATAAGTAAAAGGTTTTCAGGTTTTCATTAGATGGACAATAAGAGCAAAGTCAGAGCATGCAGTCTGTTATTTACGGGACAAACTAAGGGATGGATGAGTTGATTGTTTGATTCTTCAATTGAGATTACATGATGAAGTAACAGAGAAACATTTTGGTGGATAGCACACACACACAAAATGAATGAGCCTCGAGGATCCTGCTAAAACACACCACTTTGGGAATAATAAGCAAAATTTAGAGAGACCAATTTTAATATTTGGATTTTCCAATTTAAAAGCGGAATATAATTACCATGTTTAAAATGTTTGAAATATGTGCAAATTCATATATGTCATGCGTAATAACTGGTTTTTTGGAGTTGTACTTTATAAGCATGAAGAAGGCGATATGAAAGTGAAGTTTATGAATCCTTATGGATCTGCGCCATCATTTCATTGACCAGCAGCAAAAGAAGACATTTGCTAAATTCCTCTATGTAATGTGATTGCTCAAGTCCATACTCCAGTCACAAAGGGCTCCCCGTAGAGTATACTATTTTCTTCAAGAGAAAACTGAATTTGCTCAGCAACAGTATATCCAAAATCTCGCAAAGCGTCATTAATAAAAGTCATTCATTATATATGTAGTTTATTTTGTCGAAAAATTTACTGTGCACTATGAGTTTTGTAAATTCTTTCAATTTTGTTTTTGGAAATTACAAAGAAATTTAAAACATTTTGCAAAAATTCGCATTTTAAGTTTTGAAATTTAAAAAAATTACTTTATCTCAAAATTTGTTTAAAAAGTTGTTCAAAAACTTTATTTGGGTTATTATCTAAGAAACTACTAGGAAGTAAAAAAAAATTAATAAATATCTGGGGTGGTGGAGAGTAAATTTCGAACAATGTCATTCAACATAGAGCGGCAGGGTTTTAATGAAAGATTTTAACTTCTGAATTAAAATAAGCATACTGCATGCCAAAATACCAGTTTTTATTTCATATTCTTTAATAACATACTTTGAGGTTCATTTTTAAAAAAAATTGGCCCGAAAACTCCTGTGCCTTTAGATGGAATATCCATTTGAAAAATTGTTGTTTTGTTCCTGAAAATGTACAAAATAGCAAAAATTTAAAATTTTGTGCTTGTAAAAAGCAAAATGGATTTTTGAAATATTTTTTTTCCAAATGTAAAGGTTATTGTTGATGTATAAAAAAAAATTGACAAGTATAAGTTGAAAATGAGTCAAGTTATGAATTTTTTTCATAAGCAATACTGGGCATACGCTAAGCCTAATGGTGATATTTACATCAGAATTTCCTAAATTTTGACATTTTTTCTCTCAAAAAGTATTGCAAATATAAAAGTAAAATTTTACATGTGTTCTATACTTGGGTAAAGTAACAAGTAAAAAAAAAATTCAGGAAAATCTGAAGAGGTGGGTGTCATAGCCTGGGTGATTTGACATGGAATGACCCGATATTTAAAGTTTCCACAAATATGGGTCTTCATGTCCCTGGCTTAAAAATACTAATTGGTTTAAGTCCACTATGAATTTTAAAAATTTTACACACACTTCTATTCAAACCGTCTTTTGTGCACTAGTTTAACTATTAAAAAAAGGTAAATTTGAATGTTTTAAAAATTTTTAAAGTTGTAAATGTCCTTACCATGGCATGTCCCTATCTGCAAACTTTATAATTTGAATCCCTACTGTAAAAATTAAAAAGCTTTAAAAACATAGACAACAACCAACTAGGTATATTTCATTTCTCTATTTTAAATATATTTGGATCTTTTCACATAAAGGGGGAAAATTATATTACTTTTTTCCCTTTAAAATTTGTCCCTAGAAGTAATTGTCATTACCATGGTGTGGAAGTTATTTTTCTCTAGCTCACTACCAGATGCCACTTTTTACACTATCAAGCTATTAGCAATACAGGACAACATGCTCTTACTGACAGACAATTCATCTTTGGTTCAAATAAATAACAACCATTTCATTTTGTTATTTTTATACCAAAATTTTAACCAGTGTCTTTATTGTGTGTCTTTACCATGTCTGTTGTTACTGAAATATAAAGTGATTAAAGTTAAATTTTTTGAATGATTTATAGACAGTTTTAGGACTACATTTAGGATAAATATAGTATTTGATTTTAATTGCTATAGTTTAGCCATAAGCAGGCCTAACATTAAAAAATGTCATTACTGTGGTGTCATTACCATGTCTTCAGAACACATGGCTGCAAAAAAGCCGGCTTTTTTAAAAAAAGGGCGGTCTTTATTGGCTTTTTTCAATTAGACACAATACTATTTACTATTTGCAACTATACTATGTCAATTTATGTTGCTACTGTTAATGTGTTTAAAATGAAGCTCAAATCTTTCTTTTAATGGAGTCTATTTAAAATTAGATTCAGAATTATTTTGTTGCACAACCTGAATGCATTTTACAATACTGATTACCATTTTCGTGTTTGTGTGTTTAATTTCGTGATACTCTCTAATTAAACCTTTGCCTAACATTATAGCTATACTGAATATTCTTTTTTCAACACAAAAGAAGGAAAGTAAAACCAGGTTGGGAGAGGAATCAAATTCGGCTTCTTTTATAATCAAGCACAATCTTAATCAAGCACCTTATCTTAATACATATGAGAAGCTATCCTATTACAGATTCAAGTACATACTTCTCATAAAAATTGATATTTTTATGTTAAGAATTTAATTACTTTAAAATAATTCAGAATACTGAAACTTTCAAGAAAACTATGGTCCTTAATTTTTTTCTATCATATATTTTACACTTTAAAACAAAAATATTTTGCTCAAGGCGAGAAGAGTAGGAAAAACGGTGATTTGAAGTATCTCTTTTCCTTTAACAAAATACTACTTACTTAATCTGAATTAACTAAACTAGTGTTTACCTACAGTACTACTCATGGCAAAAATTTAAAAGAAGTGGCCTGCGGTGCATAATTGGCTCGCTTTTATGTAAGGAACTTTTTTTTTTATATACATAAAATTAAAATTTTTTAAGATGAATATCATTCTAGTACAATTTAACATTGACCATCTGGTCAGCTTCAAGATGGGCATCTTTTATTTTATGCAATTTATTTGACAAATAGCTTTTATTTTTATTTGGATCAGAGAACTAGTTGAGGTTCTGAAGAAAATGAAGAAAAAAATCAAGGTGCTTTAAAATATACAAAAGATTATTAGTTAAAGACTAAGGCAAAGGATTGGTAATATTTAGTTCATAGTAGTGTCAAGTGAACTTTTGAATTCTTAGTAAAAATTTTAAAAAATAAATCGTTTAAACTTGTATTGAATCTAAATAAATTTCTAATAAGGAGCACTTTCTCTGCTATTTCTGTAATGTATAATTTTATTAAATTTTCATTCTTATTTCAAGTATTTTGCTATTTCAGTAATAATTTAATTGTATAAATGATAAATGTAATTTTTTATTTAATAATTTTTTGGAGAAAAAATTTTTAAAAATTATTTTTAAAAAAGCCGGCTTTTTTTGGCCCGGCTAAAATTCGGTAGCCCTGTCAGAACACCGTGGTAATGATGTCTAAGGACATGGTAATGATAGTTTTTGACTTTATAATGTTCACAATTATTCTGAGAGGAAATTACCTTTATTTTATCCTGCAGACTAAGTTGATTATAAACTTTTGCTTAGATTTGTTCACATATAAAGTGATCTTAATGAAATAATGAAAGCCATTTTTGATTCTAATAAGCAGTTTTATTTAAATTTATTATTGTTGTTATAAAAATTTTCTTGATTCTTCCACTAATCTTCTAATGACTTATTAATCTACAGAAATTCAGTTCTTATAAAGAACTCAATATTTAAATTCATAAAATATGGTTGTATTTTATTTTCAAACATACTGCTTTAACATACGTATTTTCAAGCTTTTTTTTATTTTTAGAAATAATAGGCGTTTTAGTCTTTTTTTTTTTTAATATGAAGGGTAAAAAATACTCTAAAAAATAAAGGCAATAAGAATAACTTTAAAATACTATATATTTTTTTAACTATTAGAGGATTAATATGTAATTTGTAGCTGTAAATCCAATAGAAATTAAACTTTTCATTGTAAATGTATTTTTAAAACAAACTAATGAAGATGATTTTAATATAGTTTAACACATATTCTTCTACACAAATATACCTAACTATTCGTGTAATTATTAAGCCTATAGTTATTTATTTCCATGGATCACCTGTCATTACTATGTTCCTACTTGTCATTACCATGTCCTAATAAAATATAATTGATTAATTAAAGGCGTAATTAAAGCAAATGATCTCTGCTGGGATTTTTTCCCAGATAAGTGGGTATGAATAATTGTTTTGGCATGAAAAAATTTAGGATTGAAACAAAAAAAAATTATTTTCTTTAAGAGCTAAAATTTACCATTATCTGAGAATGACCCATATCAGGGAAAATTAGTTTTCAATATCCAAACCGGCATGTGTCCGGAGTTTTGTTTGCTGAATTTCCTTTCATTGTGCGTGGTCAGCTCGATTGCCAATTTGCCATTAGTAGAAAGCACCCTTTCTCCGATTAAGTGTATATGAGTTAAGAAGATGTTGCAATTTTGGCCAATTACAAATAGCAATATTGTCCTCTTTCACAATTACTAAATCTCATTAATTTTAAGTTTAATGTTATCTTTTTCAATTATCTACTTTGTTCGCTGCTGTAAAGAACTCAAATAATAATTGGACCATTTTTTTCCAAATTAACTGAACTAATTTTGTGGTCCATTGCCAAAGCTTTAACCTTGTATCCTGACTATTAGATATATCAGGTTTAACCAATAGAATTAATAAATCTCCCATTCCAATTGAAAAATGGCCAGGGCTAGGAGTCAAAGCGTTCAGGGCATCATCTGCTTTGGAAGAGAAAGGTACAAGGGGACATGAATTTAAAACACCTTCAATTTGAGTTATTACACAGTTAGAAAGCCCTTGTATGTTAATTTGGTATTTCCCACCATTTGTTTAGGCCACCAAAATTTGGTGGTTTTGCTGGAATAAATTTCTAGTTGACAGACACCTTCATTACTTAAATAACCACAGGAGTCTGCACTAATTTACGTAGTTCTTTCAGTTCCTTATCAGCACCAATAAAATTTTTGCATGGTCTGAAAAAAGACAAGCAATCCTTCCTCTCCAAACAAAAAATCTCTTTAAAGCTTCTATAAAGGCTTGAGACATCAAGTCAGTAACTATATCTTAAGTGAATTGCACGAGTAGCTAAGCAAATAAAATTGGCAACTTTGTGAAAAATTCCTTTTCTGTGATACTTATATTTTATAAGAAAGGGTCCAGAAAAATCAACACCTGAACAATTAAAAGGATAGTTTTCAGTTACCCTTTCCTTCGGCAAATTTCCCATGATTTGTTAACAGGGAATAGGTTTAGCCTTACTGCAATTGCACAATTATGAACTGTTTGTCGACAAATTGCACGACCATTTATGGCCAAAACCTTTAACCTCAATTGAAAGAGTAAGGCCCGTGGGGTTCTAAATGCAAATATTGTTGATGGAAATAATTAACAATCAAACAAGTAAGTTTACTCTTATTATGCAAAAATTGGAAATTTTTGATCAACACAAATTACTATTTGCTAACCTACCTCCAACTTTCGAAGTTCCCTCTCTATCAAGAAAGGGATGGAGATTCTTTATTTGACTGCTAGATTTATCCTCACCTGTTTTTCGTAATGGTATTATGTCTTGTGTCCTTATATTGGACCTGCTTTAAAAGGAAATTCTCTGCCTCTTTAAGCTTCTTGGCATCCAAATATCCTAAAGTTTTCTCCCTTCTGCAATTATGAATAAATCTGAAAATAAATGCTAAAACACGAATTAATTTACTAAACTTATTACTAATATTGCTTGTATCAAACACAAATGAACTAGTAGAATGAGTATTCATAAAACAAGAAATAACATTATTGCAGGCATTGTTCTTAAGTGCTTTCGAAAAAACGTCTGAAATAACTGTTACAGGTATGTCTCTGAGCGGATACTCCTTCTCCAGAACAAATGATGGTTTCTTCCACCAAATTTCACTCAGGTTTAATTGATCAGGGCTAACTCCTCTAGAAAGAAGATCGGCAGGGTTCTCCTGTTAAGAATCGTGTCACTGCATTCTTTCAGTCAATTCTTGTATGGCAGAGACTCTCTTTTCCACGAACGTTTTAAAAGTTAACACGCTTCTTTTTGCAACCAAGATAACACAATCATAGAGTCGCATCACAAAATTACACGATTTACACTAGTTTTTAGAGCTGTAATCACACGTTTGATCAATTTTGGGAACGACTGCACTCAAAGCTAATCGTGGAATTGTCAACTGTTTTAAAGGAGACACTCTGGATTTACTGGTCACTTGCTCAATTTATTGGTGTTAGTGTATCTTTTTATTTTTAAGTAATAACTTATTTGCACATTCACTAGTAATTGGGACACCTCTGATCCAACAGACCGCAGCATTTATGCCATTGGGAATATTTATCCCTCACATAAACATTAGCAGTGCTCAATAAGCATTTTTTGATTTTGTTTTGAGAAAAGCCATTCGCCACAATCCGAGATTGTTTATAAGCAGGAGCAAAACGTGCTGCTGAAGCATTGAAAACGGTTTGTGGGTTCTGAACATAGTTCGGAAGGTCAAGTATGAAATTACCTTTTTCTCTCTTTGATAATGCAATAATTTATTGTGTGGTTTCCCACAAAAGCAATTTCTCTCATTACATTGTTCCACATAACATTCTGAAGATAAAACATTTAAAACATCTTTTATTGTTTTTAACATAATCTACTCTTTCAGTAACCGAAAAGTCTCAAATTTCGGACATAATTGTAATGCATGGCATTCATTATTTTTATACAATGTACACTTCTTACTTCGAAAGAAAATACGTTCGACTCTCCTCTATGATCTCTTCCTTGCTGCGTATTCAAATCGAATCGCTTTGTGATTATACTTCCGTGTTTAAAAGATGAGTCATTTTTAGATCTCTGCCTTGAGAAGACAAATTCTCCTTGCTTTACATTTCAGTGAGTCATTAATTCCCGGTCAAACGTACTCATCATTTTATCCGATACTATTAAATCACAAACTGATTTAAAGTCGGTTATATTGAGCAGCTGTCAGTAATACTCAAATGAAGCATTTAACCTTGAAGCGAATTGAACATATCTCTTGGAACCTATTGTTTTCGCTCTGCGAAAACTGTTGTAGCATTCTTGTGGAGTAGGCTGTAATTCTTTTAAAACTAAATTTTTTAGTTTATCATAGTCATAACTCTACCTCTGACACATAGGACATTAAATTATTCTCTCTTTCACCTAAAATATTTAAAAGAATTTCCGCTTTCCATTCGTCGGGAACATTTTTTGTTTTGAAAGCCTTTTCTAATGATTAAAAAACTTATTATATGATTCAGCACGCGCCGGTACCTGAATTATTAATGTCTTCACACTCCTAATTAGATTCTCTGAACTACAATTTATTGACTCACTCTTTAAGTTCTACGGATTGATTTATGGCGTTTTTCAATCTTTCAAGTTGTAATTCTTTATCCAGTCTGGCTAAATGCTATTTTTTCTAACTCTAATTTTTGCTCAGTATCCCACTTCTCCCTTTGTGCATTTGCAATTACACTTTTTCTATCCTCAACAACACTTAAAACAATACTTTGCACTAACTCAATATCACTTTCAGTTTCATAGCACTGGCTTTCTTCGATTGACTTTTTTAATTCAATTGCTTTCCCTCTCGCAGGAACACATATTCCAAACTCCTCAGCAACTAGCTTAAACTCACTTTTCTCCAATTCTTTAATTGAAATTTTAAATTTAATTAATAATTTAACACGGACCTAATAAAAAATTATTAATCCGCTATGACAGAATATGAGGAACGGGAACCCATTTGGAAAACACTTCGCTCCACTAATGTTAATACTCTTCACTCTCAGTGGACTATTCATAAAATTTTTTTATTAACTTGCACGTCATAAGTACACACGACGGACACACCCGCAGACCTTTCCCCAGGATTGAAAAAGGGCAGGACGGTACTGTAAAAAAGGGCACTTTTACGAATTTAGGGCATTTTTTCTAAAGCAAAAGGCCCCATACTCTAAAATACCGAAAAAGTTAATTCTTTCGCGGTTTTCCGATTTAAAAAAAATTATCAGCTTTACCTACATTTTTTACCAAAAAATTTTTATTCTGCAATTCATCACATGGCATACCTACTAGCATTCACGGATAAAGGATAAATTTTAGGTATTTTTCAGGCTATTTCTCGTAGGTCCCGATTTTTGTTTTCCGATTTCAAGATTCGGTTGCATCGACTTTTGTAAAACTCGCGTCTTTATATTTACTCTGATTTTACCCCTTAGACGTCAATCCTTTGAGGGAAGTAAGTCAATATCATCATTGCCAGGTAGATTTTGCTGCAAATTAATATTTTGCCTTGGTAATTAATTTTATCTCGAAAATGAAACAATGAAATTTTTTTGCATTGTAACGACAAGCTCAAGCAATTTAAAAACGAGACATTTACCCGATGTTTTAAGCCCCAGCGCACCTCGTACCCATATCACGCTGTTGCCGTAGCCCTGGAGATATGCATCCCACACTTTGGAAATCACTGGTTTATACAAATAAATTATTCTATTAATCGATTTTAATCGTTAGCAAATTAGCCAACCAATGATTTCCAACGTGAATAAATGAATTTTTGTCTATGAAATCTTTGAATTTTTTTTCTCTCTCAATTTCCAACAGAAACATAAATATAAATTTCAGATATTTCATTTAAATCCAGTTGTATTTTTGCAACAACACTTGATACGTTCAGAAGAACAGTTTCGTAACAGCGTTTTAAATCGAAGAAACCATAGAAATTACCTGCTCATGACGTCAGCAGTCAGGTTTAAGCTTTGTTTAAGATCGATTTGCACCTGCCCCCGTTCGATTTTCTTCGCTTAATAGACGAAATGGGATCATCAAATGAAATGCGCAAAAAAAAAAAAAAAAAAAAAGAGGTCAACGGTTTTGGGAATCCTCCTTTACGTACGATTTATGCAATTACATAAAGGCCTTATTTAAACAGTAGTCCAATTCCACTGTTTAAAAAAGTCGGGTAGCATCGCATTCATGTTCATACACGTCACTTCTGTCATATTTTAAAGTTGGTACACCTCCAGCTTATTTCTGCTGGTTTCAGAGGCAGTAAACTCTAGCATTTGAAAAGGCTCTTCATCTCAAAATAAACAAACATCGAGTCGGACCACTGTTCATTCTAATAAGGCCTTCATATATGTTTTTCTAAACAGTGCGATGAAATTAAAAAATCTATAAAAATAATTAATTAAACTATAAAATAAGTACTATAAAGAAATGAATTTAAAAATTACTATTACGGGTAAAGGATACTACACTACAGAATGAAACTACAATAAATGTATAAACGTGATGTGAGAATGGAATTTAGCTAAGTGAAAAGTTAAATGCTAACTTTTTTATTGCGCGTTTTGGCCATCGTGGTTTTTGTGAACGATCGGCTCAAACGAATTCGTCATTTTGGATTAGAGCGCGTATATTCGGCGTATTTTCTTTCTGACACGTTAAAGCTTTTTGGCGATGTTATACGCTCTCTTAGCCTTTTAAACGTTGACTAATTTGACAAGTAATGTGACATAATGCTAGAAATATCGCTTTGGTAACCTTAGCTTTTCGAGAATGAAAAATTTAATCAAAAATTCCAGACGCATAGGCTTGTATTTAAAACGGCTTAGATACCTCTATTTTTGAAAATTGTTGCTTCTGTTCTGATACAATAATATTAGAATTTTGCATTTTCTTTTTTCATAGCATTTTTAAACATTCTTTTCAGCAATTTGAAATTTAGATGCTCAGCTTTAACGACAATTATCGTATTTGTTATTTTGTGGGATTTCCATCCTTTTTTGTCCGGCTTTTTCCTTTTCACTAATTTCCAAGCGATTTTGTTAATTGAGTTAATTTTCTGTATCTTACAGAGTACTTGATGTAGAAATTTGAATTTTGAGACAGTTTATAAAATGACAGGTGATTATGTTTGTTGGTTTGAACTATAAGGGAACTGGAGAACCCACCTTCTACCTCTGTTCCAGCTTCCTTCCCTTCCGCGCTCTGAAGAGTCTTTAATAGGAATTACATTTTTTATAGTTTGTTTATTTATTTTATTAATATTTAAATTTGAGATTAAAAGCTAAAAAAAAAAAATTTAAAGGCAATTTTTCAATAAATATTTAACGTTTAATGTACAATGCATTGCACCGAAAAAAAACTGAGCCAGAGCTTCAAAACTTGCGTTCCCAATAAAAGTTTTTTTTTTTTCTTCTCAATTTGTAATCACCACTTGCTCAAAAATCATTGAAAGTATCTTTTAGTTTTGGACGACTAGAAACTAGGTTGGAGATGCCATTCTGGTTCAAAAAGGGAGAAAATAAGGTTGTTTTTGCTCGAAAAATTATTTGGGATAAAATTTTAAAATAACAAGTACTAAAAGAAAAGAAATATTATAAAATTTTGTAATCTCATCACACTTCAAATATTTAGTATTCAATAATAAATTGAAAAACAAATTTGAAGAAATAAATAAATTAGTAAGCAAGTAAAATTAATAAAATAATAATAAGAAAAATAAAGTTTAAAAATTAAATAAATTATAAAACAATAAATACAGTAAAACTCCTCTATAGCAGGCACTAACAGGACAAAAATATTTGTCCGAAAAAGAGGATTTTTTTATGCTTAATGATTTGCTGCTGGGGAATTAAAAACTGGCAGCCTAAAAAGTGTGTACGTTAGGAGGAGAGTAACTGCAATAAAAATAGGATTAAAAAATAAATTAATAGAAATGAACAAAGAAAGAAATTCACACATTTAGTTTTAATTTAGATGAATTTATAAAAAAAAAATTAAAGTCCGTGCAAAGAAGCACAGCAAATTATCGGGCTCTGGCTTCCCTCCAGCTTTGAGCAAAATCTCAATGATCTACTGTTCAGTGCTCCTGCTCCAGAGACTTGATTTTTTTATTCCCAGGATCTTAAGTAAAAAATTTTCTGAACTATTAAAAATTAGTCGACAAAATTGTCTAAAACTGTTTCATATCATAGATAGTTAATATTTTTATGTTTTTGTTTTAGGTTGAGTAATCTAAAAAATGAATCCTGAGGATCAATTTAAAGAAAATGAGTCAACATGTAAAAAACTGAGAATTCTTTTGAACAGAATTCCTGAAGATGAAGTTAGGAAATGTCTCACTGGAAGCATCAATCTAAAGCATACAGCAACAAAATTTTCCATTTCCCCAGAAGCTGAAGGAAAATGTGCTAGGGACAACCAACATGATCTATTTCTTAAGGAAAATCTGAATGAATGTTTTGCTGTTGGTTCTAATTCTGAATCTGAATCAACAGGTGAATATTGTGAGAGAACTATCGAAGAAACCACAAATTCCTTGAGTGATTTGAGAGATACTTTGTTATCTAACAATACTCAACAAAAGATAAACTCAGATTACAATGTTTCTGACAAAGGTAATGAAGTTCATCAAATGAATGTGCTGAAAAATGATTTTTCAGAGCAAGCTGTTGTTGTGGATTATATACATGCAACAAAAAAGCAAACTTGCAATCCATTCATTACTACTGAAATTGAAACACCAAGTACCAAAACAAAATCTCGAAATTTTGTCAAAACCAAAAAGGTGGGTTCAAAACAATTACACGAAGAACCTGCTCTGAAAAACTTTAAAATAATGTGTGAAAAACTTCCACATGACATTTATCAAATTTATTCAAAGCATATTTCTGTACAAAACGTTTTGAAAAGCAAAAATATAGCTTGTAATTTGCAAAATGTTCAACATACAGCTCTTTCTTCCAATTGTAATGAATGGCAAAGTAGTAAACAAACTAATGGCATCATGGTCACAAATTTAGAAAAAAAGTATGAAAACAAGAAAAATTTAAACTCTGATGTCAATGGTGAATTACAAACAAACAGCAGTCATTTAGGCAAAGAGCTTATTGATGAAAAGGCAACTTTTAAGAATTGCACAAAAGATAGTGGAACAAAATATTCCAATAAAAAGCTAAATCGGATTTCTCCATTTAAAAAAATAGTTAAAAAAAGTAAGAGTAATGGCATGAAAAACAAGAAAGTGGAACCTTTTCAAAATAGAAATTGTTCTGATCAAATTAAATCTGCGCAAGAGATGAATGGAATTTCAAATGCATGTAGTGCTTCCGAAAGAACGGCACAAGAACAATTAAATGATGTGATAGGTTTCTTAAGTGTTGAAGGTAGTGATAATACCTATCTTCAAAACGGAAAAGATATGTCTTTGAAGAAAAGTGTAAAACCAGAGTCTGTCAACAAAAGATTCAAATACTGTCATAGTATGGCGACAAAAAATCCTAAAAATAAGATGGAATTGGAAAATCAAGTAAAAAATACAAATAAAAAACTTCCTTCTCATGAAACTGGTTCAGATTTTCAAAGTACAATTGTAGTGGGTTCCAACATTAGTGCAAAACAACTGCCATCAAACTCACAAAATTTTTCATCGGATGCGGTTAAAATTCGGGACACTACCGATAAAAGCGAGAATTTTTTTAATGACAACCAAAAGCGTAAATTAAAGAGGAAACAAAAAGAAAAGTTGAGAGCAAAAGAACTTGTTGAAATTATAAAAGAAAAGAAATATTTTAAAAGAATAGGAAAGCAAACTTCATCAAGAGTTTTGTGTACAGAAATTTTAGCTGTTGGCATTAATACTTCCATGAACCTTATTGAGAAAAGCAAAAGTGGTTCTTCGAATAAGAAAAGTGAAAATTCTTTACACTGTGACCTGCCTCCTAAGAAGTGTATCACTAAGATATTAAGAAAATTAGAAAAGCGGATGAAGAAACTAGAAACAAAAGGCTGTATGAAACAACTTGCCAAGAAAAGAACTAGTTCTAAAACCTTGCGAGGCCTACATAACATGTCTGCAATTGAGTTTATTTCATTGTTATCACATCACAAAAAGTTAGCATCATATTTCACAAAACTTTTACATAAATATCACGTGAAGAAAATAAAATGGTCTAAAAATGACTCTTTAGACAAAACTGTATTCAGATCTAAACTTCTCCGCAATGAAAATAAATCTGAAAACTTTTTGGAAGAGAACTTGCACATAAATAGAACAAGTAAAATGAAAAACATAAAGAAAGTTGTGTCTCTTGACAAAATATCATCAAAGTTTCAAAATAAGTCTTTGACAGAGAATGGTTCTGGGAAAACATTGACAGAAAACGGTTCTGGGAAAACATTGACAGAAAATGGTTCTGGAAAAACATCGTCAATTTCACAAAAACCTGCAAAAAATGTTCGTAAAATACAAAAGGAGTTTTCTACAAATTACAGCCAAGAAACAATTAGAAAAATAGATCAAATAAAAAAAGTCAAAAATAAAACAAAATCTAAAAAAGACGAGTCTACAAGAGAAACAAAGATAAAAATAGATCAAATAAAAAAAGTTAAAAGTAAAACAAAATCTAAAAAAGACAAGTTTGCTTCTTTGTTAAAATCTGATGCGAAAGTTCAACAGCTTCATTCAAACTTAGAAAAGCAAAGTGTGTCTGTTGATACAGGAAAGGAGGATGCTTCTGTTAAGCAAAAGCTCCTATGTTCAAATCATAAAACATGCATTGTTGTGCTTCCTCGGCTTTCAGATAGCACTTGTAATTCACACAATAATGACAAATTAAGGGATGCTGTGAGCTGCAAACAAAATGGTTCTTTGAAAAGTGATGACAAAACCAATTCACCTCTTGCTTCTGTTTTACAAATGAACAATCACAGTAGAAGGCCAAATCCTAAAAAAGTAACTTTTGATATTGAAGATAGTGAGAATGACTTTCATGTTAATGATGTATGTGCACAAGCGATCGACACAGCAGCTTTTAATGTCAACAATTTTGGAATAAAGCCTGTCAAAGTTGTACTTAAACCATTGAATACTGACCCCAAATTGTCTTTTGTGGAGGAAAGAAATTGCACTATTTTGGAAAAACTTACTTCACCTGTGGCATCCATATTAACTAGTGAAAATTTTTCAAAATCTGAGAAATTGCAATTTGGTGAAAAAGATGATTTGTATTCAGTTAATGAATGGGAGGAACAGATTTCTCCATTTTTTTCCAATGAGCCACAATTATCTTTTAATGGATTTGATTCATCTAGTGAAAGGGTTTCTGTGGATTCAAGTTCTAATAAAAGTATAGTAGAATTCTTCGATAGCACCAGTTCTAATCGGGCTACGGAAGATGATGTGGTAGACGCATGCATGAATAAAATTCTTGTTACAATCCAAAAGGAGAATGTGGAAAATGATATTACCATAAGCAGCAGCTGCAATGCTAAAAAGAAAAGAAAAAATACTCAGCCAAAAACATTTTTGAGGAAATATAATTCATTAAAGTATCAGTTAGGTTTTTTGCATAAGAGCAAAGTAAATAGGATTCAACATGCATTGGCTTTACATCACAGGCGAGCTGTTTTCAAAAATAAAGCAAAAAAACGTGGTGAAAGTCAAGAGTGAATTAACAACACGAGCAAAATAGTAAAATAATTTTGATTTCATTTTATGGGTTAAAGAAATGCTTCCCAGTAGTAAATGTACATTTTCTGTTTTATTGTCAAGACCCAACATCGAACGTTATAAGTTTCAATTGACTGGTAAGTTTTACATCAACAATCTTAAAAGCCAAAAGAATCGATCTTTTTATGGTTGCTTGTAAAATAAAACATTTAAGGATTCAAGCTGAAAGTATTATTGCACTTATGAAAATGTTTAAATCTTTTTCTTCCTTTTTTTTATAATGCTATTGTGCAATATAATTTACTGTGATCTATGAGACATTGATACAGCAAGGTATAATAAGGCATTCAATAACATGGAGAAGAGATCTTGTCAGTAACTATTATTATACATTTAAACTGTTTTTCTCCCGTCTTACGCTTAAGAGTGTATTTATTGATATTTGTGTTATGAAAGTGCCTCTAGAAGTTTATGCAAGTGCCTACTATATATAACACACCAAAATAATAATTTCAACTGTATACAGTCTGCTAATGTTGAGCTCTTAGAAGAACAATATTTGTAAGAAGCTTCAAATTTTAAGTACTGTATAATTTTAAGTTCTTGTTTAATTTAATCTTTTGCATTGGTAAAAATGAAGCATATCTTATTTGGACTACTATGAGGCAATATATGTGTACAAAGTATTATTATTATTTTTACACTTTTAAAAGTTAATATTTTAAATGTGTGCACATGTATTTCTTGCCTATTTTGAATTTCATCGTTCTGTTTAAGGTACATGATTTTAGTGTTATTTTCTGTAAATGGTCCCATGGATTAATATTAGTTTCATGTAAATAGTCTGCATTCAGGGTAATTTAAATATTCACATGAAATTGCAACAAGATCAAGGAGTTGAGTTGAGAGTTTGCATTAAAATTAAACCCTAATTAGTAACATCCTTTATTTTTGCTTTGCATACTCCTAATTTCTCTTAACATTAAAGATTGTTTAATTTTATGCGTACATTTTTCATAGCTTATTGTATTATATTGAAACATCTTTAACAACTAAATAACATATTTAAACATAGTTGTGAATAAAATATTGGGGGGGGGGGGGGGTAAAACGGGTAAGCTTTTGTTTAAGTTCTATGATTTAGGGAAAACTAAATACGTGCCAAATTTCCTAATTTATTGTCTTAGTATACTTTAGGAAGAAGTTGTAAAAATGAAAGTACCCAATGAAAGTACTATATTGATGCATGAAAATATTAGTTATTTTTAATTGCAGCTATCCGTCAACTTTAACTCTGAAACAACAGAAATATGCAATATTTTCAAAATTGTATTAGGCATGTTTTATCTCAAAAAGGAAACTGCCTAATCTCTAGATTTTATATTATCTATCTGACCGTTGTTTGGTTTAAACCACGTTGGTTTAAACCAAATGGTTTTTTTAAAAAAACCACTTGGTTTAAACCAAATCTTTTTTTTCATTTATTTTGCACATTATTAAAAATTGCAAAATCCAATTTATGCAGAATTTACAAGCACAGCACTGGATAATTAATGAATTTGTAAATTAACAAGCTTTTTTTTTAACAATACAAATTTTTCTCATCTCCTATCTACATATCATAGACTATTTGGGTGTTTCTAAAATTACCTCTGAAAAAGCTAATTTGAGAAACACTCTTCTCAGTCATCATAAAAATTGAATGATATAGCAATTGTAATTCCTGGAGGTAAAGAATATATATTAGAAATAATAAAGTATCTTCATAATGACCAATTTGCAAATGTATGTTACAGATAGCAATTTTTAAACCAAACCTTTTTTCATTTATTTTACACATTGTAAAAAATTACAAAATCCAATTTATGCATAAATTAAACACAGCGTTAGATAAATAATGAATTACTGAATTTGTAAATTAACAAACTTTTTTTTAATCAGTGCAAATTTTTCTTTTTTTTTTCTAAATTATTCTCTTCTTTTTAAAAAATATATTTAATCTTTAATCAGGAAAAATAAAGTTTGTACATTGTACTACTTTTATAAAATTGCTTTTGCTTTTATAAATATATTTAATCAGGATAAATAAAGTGTGTATTTGATAAAAATAATGGTGATAATTTCTAAGCCAATGTTGATGATTTCTATAAGTGTTATCATTGCTAAATCCAGTAAGTTTAAGGATTTTTTTACTTTTAAAGTAAAATATATCTACAGTAAGAGAGTTGTAATCATTTGTTGATATTACTGATACTGTAAATCAACACGCATTATTTTTAATATGTGTTTCTTTTTTGCTTATTTTTTATTGATTTCGTAAAATATGCTTTTGTGAAAACTTAACCCGCATAATAATTATTTCTTTAATAATTTACTGAAAGTTCTGTATAAGTAGAGTATTATAATATGTTTACAGTAAAACCTGTAAAGTTGCCCACCTCTGTAAGTTGACCACCTGTCTAAGTTGATCACTTTTGGTCAGGAATGCCCTATATTATTAAGTGTAGGGAAACTTTTGTAACTTGACCACTTATGTACGTCAAATTTTGGTATGAGTATTATAAAAAACCCTTTGTAAGTTGGCTGCCTAGTTATTACTATATTTATTTGTTTATCTATTTTTGCAAAGATATCTTTTGTTCTCTAAATAAGTTTCTTCTTTTTCTTCTAATTGATCTAGCCATTTCGAAAAATTATGTATTTTCAGGGAATCTCTACAGTCAACTAAGTAAACTAATATATTTATCTTTAATTAAGTGCTTTAAATTTAAAGTTGTATAGGATACATTGTAAGTCATTCAGATTAAATTTATGTAATAATATTTTAGATAATTGTTAAAAAATAGATAATTACTAATTTTAAAGTAACGTTAATACATGAAGTTATATTTTAATTAGTCACAAATGAATAAATGTGTAGTGTAAGAAAAAAAAATCCACCCTCTATAAGTTGACCACTAAAGTGGTGCACCGTAAGTGGTCAACTTATGCATGTTTCACTGTAGGTAACTTTCTGGAAAAATAAAAACTATATTTATAAGGTAATTAAAATTCAAGGTTTGAACTTAGTTATTTAATTAATTATCAATAAATTAATTACTAATGACATTTATTCACAATTAATGATATAAAATCTTCATGATTTTCCAAAAGTCAAACTGTTTTTCCTACAAATGCTATTTAAACCAAAAAAACTCGGTTTAAACCAAAAAAAACCTGGTTTAAACCCAAAAAACCGTTTTTTTTTGGTTTAAAAAAAAAAAACCAGGTTTTTTTCCAACTCTGCTATCTGATATCTATTGTGCCTGTTTTCTTTTTTTTTTTGTTAAACTTTGCGTTCTGGAGTATAATTTTTTTTTTAATTGATATGTTTATTACTTTTAATTGCAGTGTCAATATAATGCCTAAATATGATCGCAGACTGCAAAGAATTACTATTGAATCATTTTTTTGCAATTTTAATCAAATGAAAAAAAAATGTTGGATTTCGGCTACCCAAAAAAGCTCCTTTGCTGTGATTAGAGCATGTGCTGGTTTCCATTTGTTCAGCAGTAAAAACAAGAATTGATTGTTGTTATTTAACACTTTCACGTCGGCGTGTGGCTTACGCTTTTCGTCTCCCATCGAGCGTTGCGTTTTATCGGTGGCTCGCGTTTGAATGTTCCAGACGAAAAAAAATTATCTACTTTCAGAATAACAGTTCAATGTATTAACTCTAAACTGCGCGATTTTTTTTTTTTTTTTTTTTGCAGTTGTTTTCAAACAAGTAAAAAAGGCGCCCTAATGTATATTTTTCATGAACATTTTCGGACAACTTATATTTATTTTATTTTAAAACTGTGTAGGCAAATAAAAACTTTTTTTTAAATAAAATTGTTGCTTAAAATTGATAAAAAAAAGTTTTCGCTTTTTACAAAATCAACATGTCTTACGATTTTGTGAAAAAAGATGGACCTTGAGCCCAGTTTACAAAGAGGAAACTATATTAACTAATATGATCTTACATACAAAATAAAACAAAAGAATGCGCTACTTCTTAAAAATAATATAAAGCATGTGCTTAGTGAACGAAAAAATAGAGGTGTTTAAAAACAACACTGCGCAATGCAAGATTAAAGTAGTAGTTGTAGGTCCTGGGGCATTTGAATGCACTCTCCGCCTCATGGTACTAGATACGATTATTAGTGCTCGGCTGAAAGTGTTAATTACTCACTAAAAGTTAATCAAATAACCAGGGATCTGGAGTAACCACTTTTTTGAGTTGGTCCGCTCTGTGCTCCGAATATTTTTAATAAATTGATTTATTTATTTCCGTTTTTTTTTTTAAATAATATTTTTTACATGATAAAGAAGTTAAAAAAATACGAGCAGCGTAGCATTACTAATTTCTTTGCTCTTGCTCCGCTGCAGTTTCAAATAAAATCACGTTTCTCTGTGCTCCATGCTCTAGATCTCAAGAAATAACTTCCCAAGTCGTTTTTCATGTACATATTATTTCCATTTATATAGCAATATTGCTAGTTTTCATTAATGATTAAAAAAAAAATTGTGATTTTCTGGATTTCTTCATATTGTCATGTCTATATTGTGTTTTATTTTTTATGTGTTTTTAAAAAAACATTTTGAGATTGTATATCGTTTGATATTCAGAGATTTTCTGTTTATACATTTAGCTTGCTGTGTTTGTATTTTGTTTGTGTTTATTTTTATAAAGTTAGTACTGTGTTCTATAACGGGAAAAGAAAAAGTTATTTAATGTCAAGGCGCCAAATATTGTTTTTTTTTTTTTTGTCTTTTCTGCTATTCCTTAAATTTCTTTTAAAATATTAAGCTTTTTATATCGAAAGGTTAAATACAACGCAAATTAAATACAATTTTTGCAAAAGATTGTATTCACTTGTTTCCAGGTTACAAAGAGACCCTTTTTAAATGCAAAAGAAGTGAGCTTCTAGGAATGAAAAATAGCCGTTTGACGGCGAGTCTTTATTATTAAGTTGTGTTTAACCAAAGAAAATTTACTTATTTCTTTATTTTTTGACTATTGTTTTAAAATATACTTTTAATATGCATGAAAAAGTCACCTATAGTAAGTGCTTTAAAAAAGCGGGTCTAAACTATGTAACATCGCCCCTTCCCACTTTTAAAATTATTTTAAGTTAATTTATTAATAAATTATTTTCATGTTATGTTGAAATTTTTTAAAGATGCCATTTTAATAAGGTTTGTTTTTTCAATAAGATCTTGTGCTTTGTAACAGATT
This sequence comes from Octonoba sinensis, assembly GCA_038502835.1. Taxonomy (NCBI): domain Eukaryota; kingdom Metazoa; phylum Arthropoda; class Arachnida; order Araneae; family Uloboridae; genus Octonoba; species Octonoba sinensis. Next base: position 105,141,061 of record CM076600.1, on the reverse strand, counting down.
TAAAATATTTTGCGTAGATGCATGGAATTAAATGGAAGAGAAAATCAGTATTGCATTAAAAAGAAAAGAAAACATCTTTTTTGTATTCGCAAAAATTCTGTTCTTGCATCTGCAGTTGCTTGTGTTGTACAACATTTTGTTATTCAGAATTAAAATAATTATTCAAGAAAAGAATAGCCTGTATATGTATGCTATTATTATGTCTGGTATTTTAATTATTATTTATTTATTAAAGCACGGGGTATACCTCACTTTATTCTGTTCATTGGTTACACAAAATGAATCTGCTCTAAGAAAATGTTCCTATTAAATTTCAATAAAATAACAATATTAAAATATTTATCTAAAATTGAATGGAAGGGTGAAAAGGGTTGAAAATATTAAGGACGTTTATTGCTAGCACTTACAAAATGAAGAGGAAAAATTTTGTTTAACTACAGAATCAGCATGTTGTTTAAACTCGTTTTGATGCCCAATCCTCTTTTTCTTTTCTTTTCTTTCTTTCCCCTCAATATTTTGCATTGTTTTTTCTCCTCGCTTTCTTTTCCCAAGGTGTTTACGATCAATGATAATCTTGGAGAAATATTTAAAGTTAAGAAAAGTATTTACTTTCAAAGATCTTAAAAGAGTTAAGCATATCGGATGAAATAGGAAAAGAAGAAAGTTAAGATGATGGTTAGACACGTTGTTAAAGAAATCGTGTACAATATAAATCTTCTAAGACAAGCAGATGACTGCATTAAACTCGATGCGCTATTAGCAAAAGTGATCTGCTTCGATTTTTCATCGAAATGGGGTGGAATAATGAATAAAGATAACGTAAATGTTTAGTTTATAAGAATAATAAACTTTCTGCGTTTTTTTCCTCTTCTATTTTGTGTTCAAGATAAACTGAAAAAAAAAAAAAAAAAAAAGAAAAGACAGCGTATAATGTAATTTCGAAAAGTTCCCAACTCGGCGTATCACCCACCCCCTTTGCCGAATAGAATCTTCCCGACGGATAGTCTCGGCTTTCGTAAGCGAACAATAATAGTATGGAAGTAAATAATAAGTGTGATCTCATCACACCATCAAATATGCAATAAACAAAATCACAAATCGGGGGGGGGGGGGGGGAGAAGTCTCAAAGTTTTGAATGAAATTTAAAAAGAAAACGGAAAATCGGAGCAATGGAACTCAAATTTCTTTGCTCCGGCTCCGCTTCAGATTGAGCAAAATCACGTTGCTCCGCTCTAGATCCTTAAAAATAAATGAAAAGCTTATGTTCTGAATAGCTTCAAATGTAACTTTTCCAACGGTTAATACATATTCATTTAGTCATTTGTTCAAAAATGTCCATAAAAATCCAGATCAAAAAACTTCATAGGAAAATTGGCTTGTTTTTTTGGTTCTCGATGAACTTGGGATGTGTACATGTTCTACGTCATAAGATCTTCCGATAAAGTTTCTTCCAAGCAACGCCGTCTTAGTTTAAGATTTACATAGTATTAAAATTTACCCGTAGGCGCTAAAGTTAGATATTTTTTGAACTGTTCAAAACTGAACAAAAATTGTTCAAATAAAAACAAGTGTCTTGTCGAGAGCTCCTTCCAACGAGTTTGCTCAAGAGAACTTCCATCTTTTGGCCATTGTTTATATAATTTGCTTCATATTTCCCCATAGGAGCTAATGTTAAAATTTTTTGAATTGCTCAAAATTTGACAAAAAATTTCAAATAAAAAAAATAATGGTGTCCTCACCAAGATCTGTCGAAAGCAAAAAAAAAAAAAAAATTCTAATCGGATCATTCCCTCAAGAGTTATTAGGGGAAGGGGGAAGCTAATAACTTTTATCTATCTCAAAACCCTACTTTAGTTTTTTATTTATTTTTATTTTTCAATATTTATTTCATTCCTTTCCTTATTTTTGACTTTGCTTTATTTTTAACGATATTTTTACAATACAGTAAGCCTTCTTTCATATATTTTTTAAAGCTTTTGCGGGAAAGTAGGTTAAAAAGCAACCCGGAAGCTTTCATACCTGGTTTCGTGCCAATTATAGTCATAACTAGCGGTACCCGCAACGGCGTTGCTCGTGCAATGTTAAAATAGTGGCGCCTACGGCGGAACTTGTTTTTTGTCCCAAGCAAGTCACCGAAGGCGACCTCTTAAGTCACTTCTGAGCCAATAAAAACTTTTTTCAGCCTGTATTTTTCTACAAATATATATCTACCTTGACTTAGGTGTAATTTTTTTTCACTCTATCACTAATAACCTATATTTAATGATCTATATTTGTATCATGTGGCATATTTATCTTTATTACATCATCAAAACTTTTACATAGCTTTTTTTTTTTACTCTGACTCTGATAAATGGCAGTACATTCTTTCTGAGTCTGAATTCAAAAATATAACTGTTGTTTCATAAATGTTTATTTAAACCAATAAAAAGAGTAAATTGTGATACAAAAATTAAAAAATAAGTATTGGTAGCTTTATACATAAACATACATTTTGAAATCAAATCAGAGAAATGAATTTATATAATTGTAAATATGAAATTTTAATTGCCACAAATTAGTCTAAATGGGGAAATGATAAGTTGATCAGACAAAGCCGTTTAATAAAGATCATCTGAAAAATCTAACAGTTACTGATCATCCTTAGCCTATTCCAAGAAAAGCAAAAGCCGCGGCGAAGAGATGCTGGACTATGTATATGTAAGCAATTTGATGAAATGAAAAAAAAAATCAGTGGCAGCTATATGGGAAGTATGTTGATAGTGAAAATTGTATGGAATGCAGTGGCGTAGCTAACATGGGTGTGACAGAGTGGAAAAGATTACGCCTTCCCCATCCAAAAAAAAAAAAAAAACATGTAAACCGTAAAGTATGCGTTTTAATGAAATATAATTTTTTGTTAAAAAAACTGCAGTTTTGGAAAAGAAGAACACCATTTGCATCATGAGCCTCATAATATTTAAAGTATTTGTTGAGGGCACTGGTTATGATTAGCGGTTAAAAACATTGAATATTTTTTAAAGGAAACACTTTGCTCAAAAATAGAAAATTAAATTGGATATTTTTTTTCTCCCATTTTAAGTATTTGTTTTAAAGGTTCATTTTTTTTTCCATCGGGGCTGGTTGTCACCCCTGAATGGGTGACACCTGGGGCAGTCCGCCCTCACTTAGCTACGCCAATATACAAAGACATTTCTTTAGTAGCGGATAATGGAATATCCTGCCTATAAATTTGCTTTTGGAGTATCACGTCAATTTCTGATATGCATCGCTTAAAGACATATCTTGACAAAAGTAAATTCGAAAGTGAATGTGAATGCATAAAAGGGAAATTTTATGGTTCAAAGCTCAAAAAGACTCTGTTACTAAATTAGTACACTAAAAATACAAGGAAAATTTTATTCTTATCATGGAATCCTACCTACAGTTCCTAATGTTAGTGCAATGGACACTTGCTTAGTTATGAGCAGAACATGGAATATTGCTTTTTTTTTTACAGCATTCAATGCCACAAAAATGGCAATCGGGGTGATGTTCTGACACGAATATACATATTTTTAACACGCTCAAGTCGTATTTATTTTTCATCTAGTATTGTTTCTCGGCTAATTCAGTGGTGAAAGTTCTCTCTGGCTCTGATTTCAACTCTGTAAACAACTTTTTTATAGGTAGGCGAGGCATTTTCAATGAAACTGATAGACTAACGATTTGAATTTTGTTACGAATGATGAATTCTTGAAATATGGTTGGGAACGTTATCCTTTTATGCTACAAATGATGAATGGCAGATTTCAACTCTTTCAAAAAGTATAATATCTATATTTTTGAATACATACCATTTTAACGCATTTAATTACGAATTCTGGAATTTAGGTTGAAAATAATCTGTAATAGTGGATTGTTTTTTAGACATGGAGTTGAAAGTGAATGCTGAATCTTCCAGTATTGAAATGCTTTGCAAGTTTTTTCCCTAGTCTTTATGGGAAAGAAAATATTTTCCACTATTTGTAAAATGTCCACTATATGTAAGCTGTTCTGTTCAATAAGAGTACAGTACATAGCATGTAATAGTGACATGCTAACGAAATCGTCTTTAGACTCGAAGTGTTGGAGCTTTGTTGGTTTATAAAATGGCAAAAAGAACGAACTTCTCCAGTTCCATACTGGAAACGAACCAACTTTCTCACACCTGGATTAACTCGAATAGCCCCTTTTTGAAATTTCTTGAAAACAAAAACAATCCTCGATTGTGATTTATTTTGTGAAAGAGTAATAATTAACTTTTAACAATGTGCTTAAAGCTTTTAAAAAAAGCACAAAAGAAAAAAGAAAAATCTTCTAAAATTAGAAATATTTTTCTACTTTCGACGGAAAAGATAAAATATGGAGAATTCGATAAGTAATAAACTTAGAATCTGGGATATTTTAACATCAATTAGGATACGGAAAAACTGGGACCTGATGAAAAAAACGTAAAATGCGGGAAACTTAGATTGGCGAGACGTTAAATCGATCTTTCAATGTAGATATGAAAACTTTTCACTTATAATATGATAGAATAATGATAAATATGATGAATTCTTGAAATTGTTGTCCTTTTTTAATACAAATGATGAATGGCGAATTCTTGAAAATTATGTGCACACTACACATTTATTCAAGTGTGTGAGTATATTTAGAAATAATAATGGATATTAAAGTAATCACAAAATATTAAGCAAACATAACAAATTTACATAAGTAAAATTCATAAATGCCTCAACTATTTTTAAAACTCTTTATTTAAAAACAACTTAATTATTTTATTTTGAATGTGCGTATCATGGGAGATTGTCAGAGGCGTAGCTAGGTGGGGGCAAGGAGGGACAGCTTTCCCCGGGCACAGCGTGAAGGGGGGCCAAATTAGGGTTAATTTATTTAATTTTATTTTTAAATGCAAGAAGAAAATTATTTGAACTGAATAGATGTGAATATGTTCGACAAAAAAGTGGGAGCACCACAAATCATATCGGGAATGACCAATGTAGCACAGGAGTGCGTAGGAAATCAGACAAATAATTTTGCGAAGCCAAAGTGTCCCATTTTTCCCTTAGAAGTGAATGGCCGCTACTAAAAATGAAAGTTAAAAGGGCTGCTTTTTAGAATTTTATCATTTAGGAAGCATAAAAGTTTTTTTAAATTCCCATTAGGGAGCCCCTAGGCCCCCAGGGGCGCAGGGAGGCGCAAAGTCTTCAGTTGTCCCCAGGCGCTGAAAACCCTAGCTACGCCTCTGGAGATTGAAACCCCCTACAAATTCATCACTGAAGCAGTGCTCCCGTCAACATGTTCAAAAGCAAAATTAAATTCTCTACCGATCGAGTGAAAGTCATTTACGTAACAAACTTAGAATCTGGGATATTTTAACATCAATTAGGATACGGAAAAACAGGGACCTGATGAAAAAAACGTAAAATGCTGGAAAACTTAGATTGGCGGGACGTTAAATCAGGGTTTCACTGTCGATATGAAAACTTTTCACTTATAATATGACAAAATATTGATAAATAATGAATTCTTGAAATTGTTGTAAATGCTATCCTTTTTTAATACAAATGATGAATGGCGAATTCTTGAAAATTATGTGAACACTGCACATTTATTCAAGTGTGAGTATATTTAGAAATAATAATGGATATTTAAGTAATCACAAAACATTAAGCAAACACTACAAATTTACATAAGTTAAATGCATAAATGCCTCAACTATTTTTAAATTTCTTTATTTAAAAACAACTTACTTATTTTATTTTGAATGTGTGTATCATGGGAGATTGCAACCCCCCCGCCCCTACAAATTCGTCACTTTTCTGGAAAGTAGTACAAAATATTTTGCTTATCTGAAGGTAGAAAGAAAAGCAGATACTAATTGTAAAAGAAAGTTGAAATTAATACATTAAAATTTTTTCGGAAAACCGTTTTTTTTTTTTTTAACTTTCGGAATAGGTGCTCGAAAAGTTTCGGAAATGTCGAATTATAATCAGCCGCCTATTTGCTACTGATGTAAACTTTTGGTAATTGCAACTTTTAATAGATTGCAGCAGAAACAATATAACCCTGCTTATAACAATAAAACTATCTTCAGCCGGCGAAACACACTCGCCTCATGCATGGCTCAAATCATGTTTACGTTTACATTACATTCAACCGCGGAGCGCGGAAATCCTAGCTATCTTCACTTCAATTCTAAAATTATTCGAACGAAGTAAAGAAAATACTGGGGGATTAATATTTTAATTGTTAAATTTGAAAAAATTTAGGCCGAATTAAAAAAAAACGGCTTCGTCTTGCAAAGCATCAGGCTATAATAGAATTTTGTGCAAATTTTTGTAACCGTACGTTGTGTAGATTTTGATGTAGAGCGCGCAGCCACAACCTCAAAAGTTCATTTTATATATATAGATTAAGCGAAGAATCAAGTTTTGGTTCGCCAGGAAGGAAGTACCCCACATTGGGAACCTGTGTTGTGCATAATAAATTTTTCATTCTGTATTTCTTCGTGTACAGATACTCATCCTGTATATTTGCTTAGGATATCGCAGTTTTAAACTTCGAATCGAATGATTCTGCAGTGTTTGTAAACGGCGTCATCACGTGAATTTACTTTCTTCTCAAATAAAACAACCATAATCCGCATGATTGGAGAGAGAATACTAATTAATTACGAAGCAAAAAAAAGAGAAGAAAAAAAGCACCTTCCTCTTCTCTATACTGCTGCTTCAGATCATTATAGTATAACTTAAGTGAAACGAAAGCATAGATTTGTATGTATGAGTGAAAGCAGGATCAATTAAAACTTGATGGTTTGTTGTAATAGCTACTAAATACTTCATGGACAAAGTCCAGCTGACCCGCATTACTCAACCGTTTTGTTTGTTTCTCAACTGTTGGATCGCCTGATAATGAATTTCCGCTCGTGGGTTTCTTAACGTCGCGTCGTGGCAAATACTGATGAATTTCACCACAAAGATAAAACTGCTGATACAGAGAAAAACTTTGAGCTGTGTTTCACGCAGAATACACCAGGCGCAATCCAACCACCACTTTGATATAAAATAAAATTGCTTATAGTATACAAGCCATTTTCTTTTTCCTCCTATCACAGAATCGTTTCTCCTTATTAAAATCATTTTTATTAGAACGTTTTCCAATGTTTCCCATAAGAGGAAATATGGGGTGAAAATAGAACATGTGTCATTCATTCCCTGCCAAATAGTCGAGGATTTTCCCAAAATGATGAACACCACTTCTGATTTTATTCAAATTTCCTGTACTTATAGATTTTTTGATGCTAATAACAAAAACATAAATTATACTTGTATTTAGATTGGTGAAGAAGTTTATGAGTTTTGGGCCTTTCAATATCTATGAAGATAGAATATCATTTGCCGGGATATAAAAGGGGGGGGGGGGGGGTCCGTAACTCCTCACAAATTTGTCACAGAGCTTTCAATTTTTTCTTATTTTGTGAAGAATGATATGAACTCTACTTTAAGTATCATTTTACTTGAATAACTCTTTTACATTTTTTCTTAAAAAATGATTGCTTTGTTTTTGACCCGTAAAATGAGTAATTTTAACTGAGGTTTTCTCACCTTGCCCCCGCTTCAATTTGGACTAAATTGTATGTACAGGTGCCTATAAGTGTGTCCTCGCACATGATAAATAAATCTTGCTGGGCAGTTCATAGGATTTTTTAAAATTTAAATTTTGTTGCATTTCAAAAAATTGAAAAAATATTTTTTTAAATATGACATTAGAAAACTTAAGTGACAACAATGACCCACACGCTAGGTGAAAATTCTGGCGCCACTCTTCATAGTGAATTAAAAATGAAAGGCAGCACTACTACTACAGTCAGCAACAGTGTTATTGGAGCCTCCATAGAATGTTTAGGCCATGGAAAGAGGTTTCTAAATTTATTTGTCCCCCAAACTTAGCAAGCTCTTCTGTTTTTCGTAAATCTTTTGCTAGGGGTCGTTTTGCAAGAAGTCAGATAATCCAATAAATTATATTTGAACTTTTCAAAACTGAAACCGAGTCACGGACCACCCGAGGTCCATATATGGACCATTTTTAGAACTCCTGGTTTAGTTCATTGCCCTCTTATCGAAATCGCAGATAAAACTACACTATCTATAGGTTATTTCTGAATTTATATATGTATTTTTTTTTTCTTCTTCAAATTACAACATGTATGATCACATTTAATTGGAAATTGAATCCAGGAGAGTATATTATAACTAGCTGATGCCCTGCAGAACATCTGCGGGATATAAGTTCAACAATCAAACTTGAGAATGATTGCTCGGTATAAACAAACTAAGGTGTTGCCACTCGAAAAATTCGGAAATTAAAAATTGAGTTATAAATGCAAATACTTAAGAAATAGAAATAAATTTGTTAAAATCCCGTAAGTCAGAGGCGTAGCTAGGGTTTTCAGCGCCCGGGGACAACTGAAGATTTTGCCCCTGGGGGCCCAGGGGCGCCCCTAAAGGGAAACAGATCCCTGGCCTAAAAAAACTTTCATGCTTCCTAAATGATAAATAGCTCTAAAAAGCAACCCTTTTAACTTTCATTTTTATTAGCGACCATTCACTTCTAAGGAAAAATTGGGACACTTTGGCTTCGCAAAATTTTTTTTCTGATTTCCCACGCACTCCTGTGCTACATTGGTCATTCCCTATATGGTTTGCGGTGTTCCCACTTTTTTGTCGAACATATTCACGCCTCTTCTGTTCAAACAATTTTCTTTTCGCATTAAAAAAAAAAAAGTAAATTAACATTAATTTGGTGCCCTTTGACGCTGCGCCCGGGGACAGCTGTCCCTCCTTGCCCCCACCTAGCTACGCCTCTGCCGTAAGTTACAATAATAAACACAAATATTATGTTACTTTTCTATGCTAATGATTAAACAAATTTTTAAATATCGTTTTATAATATTTCGTTTTTTGCATGAGATGTCAGTATCATATTGAACCGCAAAATTAAATCGTAACTGGTCCACGTTAAGTGAAGTGGATTATTTCAAACAACTAAGAACCATATTTTGAGGTCTTCTTTAAAATAATAATTTGTAATGTAAAAGGATGTAGATTAATTTTTCAATTTTAGTTTTTTTCCCATCCATATTTTAAATTAGATCATTCACATTTTATTTATATCTCTGGAAAAGGAATCTCGATGTTCAAAATATTTTTAGGCAGTACTTTCTATCTTTAATTTCTTAAATACTAGCTATATTTCTTTTGATTTGAATTTTAAAATCATCTAATCAAAACTTTTATAATTATATACTTTTTTTTTTTTTTTGAAAACTTAAAAAATCCTACAAAGCGTTTCTCCAAAGTTTAAAAACGCAGAGATCCCGTTAAAATACTCTTGAGTAGCAACATAAAAGTACAAAGATTATAACTGAAATTAGTGAAAAAATATAAAAATGAATAAATTGAAATTTAATCTGTGCGGTTTTTTGAAGTTTCAGTTAGACAAGAGGAATGTGTTTTATTTACGTTGGCTCTCAATAGATGGCAGCATGAAAAACATCTCACTCCAAAACCTCAATGCTCCGAAAGTTTTGCAAAAACAAAAAAAAAAAAAAAAAAAAAAAAAAAGAAAAGAAGGTAACTAAATAAGCAATTTCAATTCAATGTCAAAATTATTATCACAATAAAATTTATGCAATCAAAAGGGTTGATTTTATTTCCAATATTTAAAGTGGAGCTCAGAAATAAATGTGTAAAGAATAGTTAGAAAGAAAAATATGTACGATTGAAGAAAGAGTTGATATTTTTGTCATTTATAGTAAAATGAAATGGTAATTCATATCAGTACTAGCAAAATTACCAGGTGTTTTTTTTTTTTGAAAAATAAATAAAATAAAATAACTCTTCAAGACGGAATTGTGGAGAAAAAAAATCTAGATACAATATATTTAGAAAATTTCGATGAAAATAAAGAATGTGTTTATTCTTTAAGCAAGATCTGTACTATTTTTAAATGAAACTTTGAAAACAGCCTCGACTGAGTGCCAAATAGTTGAAGAAATAAAGACGTTCTCTGCAAAGAGATTTTGTAAAACGAACGTTCATGCATAACGAAAACTTTCGTTGGAAATATATTTGCTTTAAAAAAATAATAATACAAAAAAAGTCGCATTTATGAAATATTTCTTTTTTCTTCAAAGTTATGGGTGTTTACTTTTATTTATTTCTTTCTTCGAGCGATGGACGATATTCTAATTTTAACACGAAACGGAATTTACGCGCTTAATGTAACGACGACCGGTTAATGCGCGTACGCTTCACTTCATTTTTGCGTGGTGTCATAAAGAGGAGATATCATTTTTAGCCTACTTTCCCGTAAATGAATTTAAAAAAAAAGAGTGAACGAGGGCTTTATGTATCGTAAAAATATCGTTCAAAATAAGAAAATATAAAAAAAAGGGAAAGGAATTAAATAAATATTGAAAAAAAAAAAGTAGGGTTTTGAGATGGAAAAAATGTGTGTCTATCGGTCTCGCTGCCCCCCCCCCCCCTCCATATAGCTTTTAAAGCAATGGTTCCCAAATTTTTTGCCTCGTAGACCCCGTGCCTTATGTTTCGGTTTTGGTTCTTCCTGCTTACCTAATATTGATTTTTTGTACAACTTCAAATGTATTTTTGACAGCTGGTATAGTGCTACTCACTGTGAAAGATTTAAATTGCTAACTGTAGTGAAGCGTAGTGTTAAAAACTTAAAAAAAAAAAAAAAACACTTTCTAATGTTATACATTTATTAATTAAATTCAAATGAAAACGAATCAAATTAAATGTAGTATCTGTTATATAAAATAACTAAGCAATAAACAAATGCTTTTAGTGGGAGGGATGAGCCTGATGCTTTAATAATAAATCATCAACATTTGGCATCAATTTAGTTAGGTTTAATCTCAAATCTCCTCGGTTAATGACGTCCAGTCTGTTTCTTTTTTTTATCAGGAGATTGGCAACTGCATTGAAACCCCTTTACACTAAGTATGAAGATGGAAGAGCAATTAAACTTTCTCGCGATATTCCGTAATACGGGATAAGTGACAGGTTTTTTTTTTTTTTTTTCTTTTGAAGCCAGAATTGCTGATATCCGTTTCTAAACTGTACTTTAAGTTCTTCCGTAGCGCTTCCTGCCTATTTTCTTAAAAATTTTGCAAAGTCATTAGCTTACATGAGATCCACTATCGTTGAAACACATTTTCATTTCATGGACCCTCAATTTTTTTTTCACTTGACATGGACCCCTTACAGGTTGCCATCGACCCTGAGGGTCGATATGGACAACTTTGGAAATCACTGTTTTAAAGCATAACTTTTTTTTTCCAATTCGAAACATTTCTTTCTTTTTTTTTTTGCATTCGAAAGTGCTCGGCGAAGACATCTTATTACCATTTTAATTTTTCTATTTGAACAAATTTTTGTTCAATTTTGAACAATTTAAAAAATTATAACATTAGCGCCTATGGGGAAATATGAAGCAAATTATGTAAACTCTGGGCATAAGATCCAAGTTCCTAAGAACAAGTGTATTGGGAGGAGCTTTCAGCGCGAAATATTTTTGTATTTGAACAATTTTTGTTCCGTTCTGAACAGTTAAAAAAAATAATATTAGCGCCTACGGGGAAATTTCAATCCCAGATAAATCCTGATCGAACTGACGGATTTGCTTGGAACTAACTTTATCCGAAAGATGCTATGGCGTAGAACATGTACAGATAGGAAATTCATCCGGAACTAAACGAACCTAGTTTCCCACGAAACCATTTGATCTGGGTTTTTAAGGTTATTTCCGAATGAATGAATGAATAAGGGAATGAATACGAATGAACAGTTGAAAAATATATATTTGAAGTAATTAAGATATAAAACTAAATAAGAAAGAGAGACAGAGAAAAAGAAGCTAGATTATCATTTTGATATTGGTGTATACGGGAAAGTAGGTTCGTATAGTTCTAACGAAACTTCTTATTTTTTTTTTCTTTTTCAAAATTGTAGCTAACAAAAACCATTCGAGCCAATTTTTCAACCTTTTGCTATCATACCGGGCAAATTTTTTCATTCTTTAGAAAGCGTTTTTTTCCAATAAAATTTAAGATCCTTGAATATAGAAATTCCCCGTCGGGATATGAGCCTGTAGATTGACCGCGCGTTTAGACCACCACACTATGGGATCTTAACACCATATTTGTGTAAATGAATGTCAAAACCAGTTTAAAAAATAGGCAAGTAAAGAGGAAATAATCCATGTCTATTTTTTCATATGCTTCTTTAAAACATATGGAAAGATCGTTTCATTTTCTTAATATTTTCATTGAATTGCATTAAAAGTTTTTCATTTTGTTAGCACCTACTTATGAAATATATTAATCCAATCATAGTTATAACAATTAAGACATTTCTATAGATTTGTTAATAAACATTCCACATTTGGCTAGCATGGTAAAAAAAAAGGAAAATAAATGAGATATTTATTTACTTTTTTCTTCTTTTTTTTGGAACAATAAAAACAACTTCTGTTTCTACTGTTATAAAATTACAACTGCAGTTATTTCGGTGACAGATAGGGTGGTAGGTTTTCCTTCTATGAATTCGTATTACACTCAGCTTCGCTAAACTTTGTTTCAAACTGTTCATAGTTTACGAACTTTTACTGAGAGATAGACATAAAGCTTTTCTCTAGCTCAAAATGACTGTTTGAATAATGTGTCTGAGAGCCTAAAATTTCTTCAGAAATTGATTCAATATTTTTTGAGGTGAATAATGTTTTTTAACTTCAATGCATTCATGGGACAATAAAACACCGAATAACGTACGATATGGAGTAAAGAATGCTTTGCTAGAATAATTTATTCAGCTGATGTATGTCTGTTGTAAAAAATGATACATTTGGCAGAAGAATTCATTTCTTTAAGTGCGTATGGCTGGCAATATTGTATGAAAAGTTATTGTTTTGGTAAACATGATTTAGTGCTCCTATCAATATCTAAATTGGTATTATATTTTGTTGGTAATAGAAATGATCTTTTTCTTTCCTTATTCAGCTAAGAAAATTATGCATGATATTATTATTATTATTATTATTTTTTAAAGTTATATTTGAAACAGAAAAGACATTTTTTGGAAATTGACCACGGAAAATCTTTTCTCAAACGTAATTAATAATTTCTTAAGAAAATGTATATTGCTTCTTATGTTTTAATTCACTCAAGGCCCAGCCATTCTTTTAAAATATTTCCTTTCGGTTATACGATTCGTAAAATGTAGATCCTCCCGATTGTAAGTACTTGTGAAGAACAGTGTCTTTTGGGTGTCAATTTGTAATGTGAACAGCAAACTGTGTGCGGATGTATGTTTTTACTTTCTTCTATGTGCAATTTACAGAGGAAAGTATTTGGATTCATGAAAATTTTCTAATTTTGACTAATCTGCAGTTTTAAGTGTGGCTGAACCCGTTTCGATCATTTTTGGGAATCTGTCTCTCTTTGTATGTGTATGTGTGCGTGTGCGTGCTGCATGTGGGCTTGTGGGGGAATAATTTTTGTGGGTGAACACACAGCCAAAAATTTTTGAATACTTTCAAATTTAGACATTCTTTTATATTTATAGAGAAATATAAGACAAAAATATTTTGTAACTTCAACCATATAAAAGAGATACTTCCCCTCACAATTACCAGTAAAATTTCGTCAAGCGTGCATTTAGGGGACTAACTACAAATTGACGGAAAGAGAAGTTATATTCGATCATCCTGTATCGTAAAATACTTTAAATACTCTGCGAATTTCAGATGAGTTAACGTGCACAGTAGCGATACTCATAGTGACGAAGTTATAAGCATTTTTTCTCAAAATGCCAATTTCCTCAGCATGTTTTTATCGTTTTGCACGAATTTTACCAAAATTACAGAAACGTTAAGAAGATATAAGAAAATCATTGTACTTAAATTAGAAATTAAAAAAAAATGTTACTGGAAAGAAAATGTGAGCACTCAAAGAAATTAATATTTAATGCGCATTCGCGAAAGATAGAAATCATATTTTCATACCTAAGTAAGTATACAGAAAAAAAAAAAAAAAAACTCAACTCAGAAGAAAAGAACAAGCAGTTTGAATATCGTGAAAATTCACAAAGATTTATTGGATCGTAATTTACTGGATTGTTTTTCAACTATTCGGAAAACATAGATGAAAAGTAGGGGGTCGTTCAAAAACTAGCCGTATGTGTTCACAATCATTCAGTGCATCTATGCTGTGATTTGTTATAAAAATTGAATATTTATAAGGAATCTTTTACCATCCATGTTCTATCGGAAAGTTTTAAAGTTGAAGATTAAATAAAATTCCAGTTTAAACTCTAGTTAATAGAAAATGCAAAATAAATTGCACTACCAATTTCAGTTTATAGTTATTATTATTTTAATCGCTATATTTTGATTTTAAAGTACATTTAATATAAATCGTATGCATGCTTTAATCCGTGGGAAACTGAAACTTTTGGTTATTTTCTGAAGTGTCTACAGGCAATCGGCGTTGTTTCGCATCTCAGCACTCGTCATTCACCTGAAAAATTTTCCCTCCCGTTGATCTTTTTGGAGAAATGCGTGAAATGATGTAGGGCGTAGGCGTACAAAATGTTTCACGCATGTTGAATGTGGTAAACTTTTTCATTGGACGAGATTCTGTTCTCAGCATTCGTCATGTCCAGATCTTTTCTGTTTGTAGTTACATGTAATGGTTTTTAAAATAAAAATTCCGTTTCTTTTCTTTTCTTTTTTTTTTTGTGAGATTGATAATTATTTGTAAGACTTGAAATGTCTTGTTGTACAGCTTTTTTCTTTAAAAAGAAAGTTTATGTATGTATGAAGCGAAAATGAGAGTAACCTGTACGACGTTTTTTAGGTAATACAGTTGAACTCGCTTGATACGAAATGCCAAAACTTCGCGAATTTACCGTGAATAAGTAAAATTGTGTTTAAAAAAAGTATGAGAAATACATGTTAACATTTTGAAAATAATTACTACTATTTATAATAAAAAGTAAAATAAATGGTGAAAAGAAATTATTTATTTTTTCTAATGTACATTTTCAAATCCTACTAGTACATTGAGAAAAAGTAAACTTATTTTTTAAAATTTAACAATTTTGGAAAAAAAATCCCTAATGGTTAGTTGTTTTTTAGGTACATTAAATTTTATCATGCAAATGTTTCGTGAATAGGTCAGAAATTTTGTTCGTCTTAGCCGAAATTTGTATTTTTTACCCTTTGTAATATGCGCGAGGTAGTTAGTGTGTTTAAATAGTAAACCAAACTTAATGAACAAAAGGTTCGCTTTAGCCGTGATATCGTATTAACTGTGTTTGTATTAAGGAAGTTAAACTGCACTTTTATTTCTTCATGATTATAGATGCTGTTCATTTTATGTCAGTTAAACTTAAAAGTTAAGTGCATACTCAGTGTAACAAATAAATAAATATGAATTAACTTGAAATCATAGAAGTAAAAAATACTGTTTTCTAAAAGGTTTTCCCAACAGTTATTTTAGCGAATTATATTTGAAAATAATTACATTTAAGTAGACATCCTTGGTAGCTAATTTTGGTTCCATTATTTTTACTTCCTGAAGAAGCTGTTCTTCGAAACCGCGAATGATTTAATGTGAAATTGTGCCTCAAGGATTGATAAATATATGATGTTCATTGCGCGATTGAAAATAAGAAACTGCACGACATGACGGTTTAGAAACTATGTTTTCGGTTTCTTTTATAACATTCAAACGTCAAGAGTTACTGAAATAGTTCGTATTTTGTGTCGTATACATGCAAAAGGAAAATCATAGTATTTCATGAAATAAAAATACATTTTTTTTTCATTCAAAGAATCATGTTTCAAAACGAAGAGAACACTAACGTATGTAAGATTTTATTCTAGTGCGCTTTCCTTGAATTGAAAAGAATAGTATTCAAATAAAGTTGAATTTATGGTAATTGGAAAAGATATGCAAGAAATAAAAAATTTATTTTTAGTTAGAATGACATTTTCCTGAAGATACTTTATGGAAATATAAGAGTTTCAAGAGTGAAGCAACTACTCAGAAATACAAAAATATTACATGTTTGTTTTTTCTTGTTTTGTTTTTTTTATTAGTTCTCTTTTCTGATCAGATATATATTCCATTTCTAATACTGCTTAGTTTTCTCGAGATTCCGAAGTTATTTTTGATTTTCAATGAAAACAAAACACGGAAAGCTCAGTACCGTTTCTTCCTGAATTCTGTTAACATAATGAGAAAAAGAACAATTTTGATGTGTGGCATTTGAAACACAAATATATTAATATATAACTGAATTTTCATACGTAGCTGAGTAATGTATAAAAAATCAAACATAAGATTCGTTCATTGATAAAAAATAACCTCATAATAGCAAAATTTTTTAATTAAATTATATGCACGTCCTTTCTCCAGTGTTTGATACCGGAACCCGTGTATGTAGTATTTTCGCCGACCGTTTCAGCTTTAACGAGATGTTCTTTCACAAGTCTACAACCGTTGAATAGTTACTAAATTTAGAAGGTAATGATGCATAATATTGCGTCAGGGGCTAAATGAATAAAAATATACTTCGATTTTTAACAATAATACAATATAACACTAGAAAGACGAAGGGGGGCCTGTGTGGATCCTGTTGAAATTTCCTATTCAGTTATTCCAATAATAATCGAATGCATTGTAACTTTGTGACTTTTCCTAATATGATCCTATTTAAGTTGCTTATTTAATCATTTTTATTTTATCCTCATAGACATGTTTGGCACCCGCGTTATAACATAACAGTGGTATGTGAAACTATACTGCGTAACCATATTCACGAAATAATACCTGCTTTTGTTACATCATTTTTAACTTTATCAATTAATCGTAACTTTTCTTCCCCTATAGTATAATTTTTTTTTCTTCTTTGCTGCCATTATCCTCACTGTAATTGCTGTGCAAGAAGCACACATCTCTGCTGCGCAATCAGTCTATCGAGCGATAGGTTATAAACCAACTGTGTTTTATGTTATCAACATGGGATTGTGAAGAGAGAGAGGTCTTAATAAAAAGAAAAATTTGGAAGGGGAGGAAGGCACTTCTCACTGGGGAATATGTTTACTTTTCGGGAATGCTAAAGAATCTGGAATCAAAGGTTGATAGCGCTATAAAAGAAGTTACACACGCATAACTAGATTTCTGAAAATTTAATAGTTTGCTTAGTTCAATGCTTAATTTCTGAAAATTAAGCATTGAACTAAGCAGTCCCTGACAGATTGAGCTCCGCCCACGTCAAGAGAAACAAGTCAGGGCGATAGCACCCGATTTTGAAATCAAGCTATATGTTCTGGGTTGAAAGACAGAAAAAGCATGAAAAAGGTGTGTATCACGCGTATCACAATAGGGCTTTTTTGTTAGTGTGTCTGGGGAGGGGGATGGGTGCTCTTTCGCTGGAATATTTGTGGGCTCGGGCTGGCTTTATTTACAATGGAAAATAAGGGATCTCCTTTAAATGGTACTTATAAAGGGTGGTTTAAAATAGTCACCACGGTATATCCGATTTCGCGGTATACAGAGGATCGGTATAACGGGGTTTTACTGCACTTAGAATGGCGGGAGGAGCCACTGTGGCCCTTGGCATTTTAAAATAAAACGGTTAAATTCTTCGTCAATTTCAATAACTGTAGCAAGACAATGTGTCATTCAGTCGTGTTTGACCTTGACCTTTTCCTTTTTACAACAGGTTTTAATTCCATACTTAACAAATGCGATAGTTGGCTAGCCAGACTATGACGATTGCTCCTTCAAAGAGAAATAAGTTTTAAATTTTGATGTGAAAAAGAAAACGCCATGGCACACTATCATACAACAGCTGCGGTACAGGGATTAGAGAACATGCACGGGACATGTGGACTCGTTCAAGAGGATATTTAGAGAGAATTGCGAGCAAAATTCTCGGAAGGGCCGCAGTGACACCTTGAGTCTACTAGGTATACTGGAATCTTCAGTCTTTTTAGTTGTTAAATCATCAAATTAAGCACAGGTTTGTTGATCGTAGTCGTTGGAAACTTCTTGATCACCAAATTCAAGTATTAAGTTAAATGAGGAACAACGGGTTCACGAAATTCGAAAGATTACTGCATACGTGTATTTTGGTTAGAAGGAAACCTTTAATTTCCGTACAACGGTAATCATTAATCGTAGTCATTGAAAAAATTTTTTATCGCCAAATTCAAATTTTGTTAAGATAAATGATAAAGAAGACCATTGTGATGCACAAGATACTGTGTTTTAGGGTTAAAAAGAATTACTTTTGTTTTCTGCATAAAGATAAACGTATGCCTATATCTGCTGGAGTATAAGGAAGATTTTTACGAAAATGCACAGAATAATTGTACGTGGCAATTAAACAATATTCTGAGATTGAAAGCTCATTCCCAGCTTTTTACGATGCAGCATCATCCAAAACATGCTTCAAATTTATTGACGGTCCCCTAAATGCAAGAGTGACTGAATTTTTTATCGGAAAGTGCGAACATTGTATATTAAAACATGACCAAATACGTAAAAAATGAGCTTTTGCATCAAACTGAGTGTTAAGTATGAAATTACGAAAACTGTGTAGTGCGTCTATTGATTTAGCCAGGGACTGTATATATATATATATATATATGAGTAATCCAGAGTGCGCATATCAAGGTGGGTCAGGGTCCTTTTACTTCTTCGAAAATTCTAGTAAATAAAATTCAATTTACAAGGTGCTTATAACTTCTTGGATAAACAAACTACTTTTTGGAAAACCCTAAAAGTATCATGAATCAAAGTTCACGTAACTTTGTTCCCGCAAAAAATCATTTTTTTGCTCCATGTTGCGCCGAAAAGGCAATTCTCTGTGGAGTTGCGCCACGCCTGAGTCAATTTTCGATTATAACGCTTTTCTCTGTCTCACTGAGCTTTGAGATGGTTCTAACTTTGTGCTGTGTGTTAATTTACTTCACTAAAACATTCAGTATCGTTCATTAGCACCCCCTCCTGCTATTTTTTGAGGGTACTCGTCGTCACTCCTAAAGTTTCTATCTTTCGAGAGCTGCCTTGAATTTGCACCGTGGAATCAGCGACAAATTCAGCAGATTCAATCAGCAAATACTCATAAAACTTTCACCCCTTTTGACTTTTCCTTTCTTGTTACTCTTTTAACCATTCCTTAATAGAATAAATGAAAAAAAAAAAAGAATTATTTCTTTATTGAAAATGGAGTTTTTGGTCTGCTTGGATCCCCCCCTCCGCCCGTCTCTACGATCACAGGGCCGTGGTAGCCTAGTGGTCAGAGCGTCGGACTTCCACCCGGAAGGTCGCGCGTTCGATAGCCGATGAAGACCACCCATGTACACTTGGGGATATGTGCATGTAAAACCAGTGGACCCACTACCTCGCCCCGTGCGCAAGCAATCATAAGGCCTTGGCTAACAGGTAGGGGTCTGGTGGAGAAAAGTCTGTACGATCACTGATATGTATAAATATATATATATATATATATATATATATATATATTTTGTAGCAAGTTGTTAAGTATATGAAATTGTCAAAGTTAGTGCCAGGCGCAAATGCAGCACTATGCAGCGAACTTTAATATATTGAAATATAGATGTAAATGAAAAGAAAATGAAAGTTCCGGGACATGTAAACTAACATTAACGAAACGTATAAATTGCTAGCTTTGGACCTCTCATCTCTGGGTGTAGGTGAGTATAATCGTTGCTACGTGCCAACGTCCTGCAGGTATGGGCGGGTGCATCGTATTGGGGGCATGTTTCACGTCCGTCTAATTTTGTAATTTTTGTGTCAAAGCCTTTTGCGTCATTTCCGTCAAAGTTTCCTTTTTATGTTATTCACCACATTTTGCAACTTCGTCGCTTTAATTTATTTACAATACTTCCTTTTACATGCCATTTCTGCGACGCATTCCGAAACCTGTAGGACTATTTTCTTGGTTTCTTTTGAATACGTTATGCTCCCCGCCCACTGATGAGGAGAGTTATTTGTTTTTGTTTCTTATTTTATGACTTTTAAATTTTGTATTAGCAATTTATACGTTTCGTTAATGTTAGTTTACATGTCCCGGAACTTTCATTTTCTTTTCATTTACATCTATATTTCAATATATATATATATATATATATATATATATATATATATATATGTGTGTGTGTGTGTGTGTGTGCTAAATACTAAAAGTGTTCCAATCTACAATCTTAGCCTTACACTCTTATCAAATTTCATGCTACAATCAACTACCACTCATTAGTTTCATATTTATGGGAATTGAAGGAACAAAACCATTTCAGAGCTGTGTGCTGGCGGAAAAAAGCCGACAAATATAATAAAAAGGATGGAACATTGAAAGAGTGTTTCCCTAATGAGTTTTTTCTTTCTTTAGAAGCAATCACAATCACTTTAATGTGAATTTTTGCTTCTTAGAAGAAAACGATATAAAAAAGAAAATCCATAAAAAGGGTTTTTGATGTTGAATACTTAGTTCTGTCATTTTGTGATAAGAAAATCCGCTTTGAAAGTTTTAGAGATGTTTTGTGTTTGCTTCGGGTGCACAAATAATAATAATAAAAGTTATTTTAGATTATTCGAGTCTTAAAGAAATTGTTTAAATTATGTAATCTTACAGAAATGAGAATAATCCATCTTTTTGAATAATGCTGTTAAGAAAAAAATATGAATTTCTGTCAGGTAATTTGGTTTTACAATATTTTAATTTTGTGCTATTGTGTTATTTTTGTGCTTTTTTTAAAGGGCATTTCTTTACTCATTTTGGCAGATTATCATTCCTCAAAATATTTATTGTTATGCGTTATGTGTTTAATCTTACGCATTTAGGTATGAAAAAATGACTTGCTTAAGGAAAATATGCTTAATAAAAAAATTAAGTTGAGAGATTGTAAAAGTTCGCCACAAAAGATAATAAGTATTATAAAAACAATGTACACTATGCTGCATATTACCAACCTGCATTAAAAAAAAAAGAGTAACTGAGTAAAATTTATCTATTCATATAAATGTAAAAGGAGAGAGGGAGAGAGTTAAGAAGAGAGGGAAAAAAACTTTTTAAATTGACATAATAATACAAGTTATTCAGGGATGAGATTACTGATTGAAATTTACAAATTAGAAACAGAAATGGAATTTTTTTCTGCATCCCTATTATTTGAGAGCCAAACAATTATCTCAAGACTTGAGTTAGTATTCGCCTATTAATAGAAGAACGATTGAATGAGGAGTGTTTAAACTTTACATTAAGGCAATTATATTGATTATTGGGTGCAGCTCAAATCCAAAAAGTAAAATTTAATTGATTTTTCCAATAGTGATAATAAAAGCAAAAATGGCGGCAACTACCGTTCGACCACGGAATTTTGACATTGGGACGATTCTGCGCATGACAGAAAAGAACGAATCCGTTCGAGTTTGGGGAGGCTCGTTTTGCAGGTGCGTTTATTTAGTACAAGAATCAGAATGTTTACTTATTTGTTTGTTAAAATCAACCAAATTTATACCCTGGCATATACTATCAGTTCGGAAGAAATCAAGAATGATAAATAAACTAGAACGAGAACAAAATCGAGCCTTTCCTTATACCAACAGTTCCTCTCTTAAACATGAATGGATTCTTCTTGGCACTCTGTCAGAAATATCGCTTTGCTTTATAGTATAACTACTTTGCAAAATGTAATGGGACGGTGGATAGTTTCCACAGTGTTGCCATGCAGGATAACGAAACCATTGCATATCTTTCTACATTTTGAGTATTTGAACCATAGGGAAAATGCCAATCGTCCCAATATACCCCCCCATGTGCGTTTTTGTGAGGTAACCTTCGCAATATACTTCCAAAGGTCAACATTATTATTTTACTCTAGCATGTTTCTCCCATGTGCTTATTTTTGTCCATTGCTAAATTAATTTCAGATACTATCACACAGTTGTATCATCGACCAAAGCGATCTGCCTGGCCCAGAAGAATCCATTCATGTTCAAGGGAGGAACTGCTGGTGTAAGGAATGTGCCGTTTCTGTTCTCGTTTTGTTTAACATACTTGATTTCTTCCGAGCTGATGCTATATGCCAGTTTCTAAATTTAGTTGCTTTTAAGAAACAGAGAAGCAAACATTCTGATTCGCGTACTAAATAAACACCTGCAAAACGAACGTCCTTAAAAATTGAAACGATTCGTTCTTTTCTGCCATGCGCAGAAAAGTCCAAATGTCAAAATTCCGTTGTCGACCTGTACAGTGGTGGATTGGTTGCATACATCGGCCCTGGCAAAAAAAGAAAATCGGTTTACGATTTCTTACTGCCTTGCATATTTAAATACGTGTTTGAAGCATCAATTAGACTTTGGATTTCGTTTATTAAGAAAGTTTGAAGTTATTTAGCACTTTTTGTTTAAGCACATTGCTATAAGAGTTTTATCTAATGAATTTTCTCTTTCATTGCTTGGCGGAAGGACTTTTTATTTTTAGTCTAATGTATGTTGTTGTTGTCGTGTCCTCGCGCGTGGCGAAGAAGAATGGGTGCGCTGCTCCTGAGTGTAACGGGGCCCTTGTAGGCAGGAGTCGGATTTCCGCCCCTTTGAAAGGTCTTTTAATTTTTTAAACCAGCTCCCAGATGAGAGACCAACACCTGGGATTGGCACCCCCAGAGGTATCGTTTCACTTGGAGGACATTGGAGCCACGACCAATTTAACGTGCACCAGCTCCCTTTAGCGTACACGGACCGCAGCAACCAGTCGCGCTAGAGGTTGTCACCCTCCCAAACACTGACCTCAGTCGATGTTGCTTCACTTTCGGTGTTCTGCGGGAACCGAGCTTCTACCGACTGGTCCACTGCGGGACAGTGTGATGTATATACTTCTGATATTCATTTTAAGCAAGAGATTTCGTGCAATGGCTTACGCTTCACCCTCTGACTGCGTATCCCGCAATTTCCACGTGCAATGCAAAAATGTAGCGAAAATTGCTCATCCCGCAATTCCCACGGGCAGGAGCTTTTTAAGTGTATTTAAAATATTATCCAGCTGTTTCATCGTTAAAACGTCAGTAATGCAATTTCTCAAGTATTTGGATATTATTAAGGTTTTATTCCAGAAATGGCTTTAGTTGCATAAAGTAGATCAATAATTTGCCAAACAATTTCACTAAAAAATGAGCAGTCAGAGGGAAAATAAAAATCTAAATTCAATTAATACAAATTTAATCTTATACCAATAATTTAAAAATAGTACTACATATTCAAAATTGTTGATTATTTTCCTAGAAAAAAATTTAGTTGAAGTTTCCATGAACTGAACAGGAAAAAAATTCAGAGAGAAAAATATATTGCCCTGCATTAATAAAATGAAATCTTCAAAGGAAATCATTTTATATTTTTTTTCTCGAACTCATAAGAAAAGGAATACTTTTTGCAGCGTTTTCCTATTTCAGTTTCCTGTTATATTCTTAACTATTTCAGAGCACAAGAACGAAAATCATGATACTTAAAGAACAATAAAAGTCCTGGGAAATTTTCCATTAGCATTTCAGAAGTAAAACGAAGAAGACGATCAATTTTAAACGCAGTTCAGTGATTTCACAGCTTGCGCATATCTGCGATGATCATGAGAGCCGTCATGAATACGTTAAAATGGAATAATTTTACAATCACGTTCGTATGTGGACCTCGTAAACGGAAAAAAATAAATATGGAAAACGTGACTTTTCAAACAGAAATTTAATTTTCTTTGTGAGTCTCGTACTTGAAGCTCAAAGAACTTCGCGTCATGGCCTTTTCTTTCAGCGGTATATTCATGTAAAATTCTTTGTTACTTTCAAATGAAGTTATAAAAAATTAATTTATTCATACTATAACAAGAAACATCAGAGATAAAGACTTTTCCTCTGACTTTGATGGCCGAATACAAACTTGCAAAATGCCAGTCCATATTTAAAATTCCTTATGCCCAAAGAAGAAAGAAAAAAAAAAAAAAAAAAAAAAAGAAAAAGCTGCTGTGTAAAATTTTTTTTTTAAGAAGTGTTTAGAAGACAGTAGATCTTCATTTAACATGGGATTGAGATACGCAAACAATGTTTTTGTGCTTTACGAATTTATGTTGTGTAGTAATTTCAGAGTCAGGTTTTAGTAGAAATAACTTTGATCCCTTTTTTAAAAATAGTAAAAGTAGTAATAAATAAGTAAGTTAAAAGAAGTAATAAATAAATAAAAAGAAAACTTTTCGTGTTTAATATCGATATTAGTAAGATTCATTGTTTCTTTTTTAAAATTTACTTTTACAGTAAAAAAATAGTCGTAACCACCGTACTTGTTTATTACATTTTTTTGTCTTAAATTTTGCTTCAATAAGAGTATTATATTTCTCGCTTCCCTTTTTTCGACAACCACAATGAGAGTAACTGTACCCCTGCACAAAATACTTCAAGTAAATTCATTAAAGGCAAAACAAAACAAAATAACAAATGTTTTTGATTAGAAAATATGCATTTAACTACATTATATATACTGGTTTCTCTAACCCTTTCCTTTTGGAATATGTATAAATAGCACCGTATAGATAAGGGAGAAAATACGCATTGTTTCAATTCATTACAAAGTCATTCTTGTCCTTTACAGGGGATACTATGCACTTCCCTGTACATGACAAGACAAACTTTGTCACGACTTTGACAAGGGTTTTGACTTACTTTGACAAGAATTGCTATTCGAACAGCCGAAGACTGTGTAACTATTTTCATAACGAATGAGTTTCAAATACAGTTTTGTAACAACGTAATTGAAGTATTTTGCAAAATCTTCCTCTATATATAGGGGAAAGTTGGATAAAACGGGATAGTCGGACAAAACAGGATACGTCGTCTGGGGACCAGGCTAGTGCTGGTATTTCTCGAACGACAACAGAAACTCGTTCTCCAGTAGTCATTACATCAGTCTCAGTTCGTCCTGCCTCGAGAGTACTAGTTGATGGAAAGTTGTAGCTCTTAGAATTTCTTTATTCTGTTTTCTTGCTACTTTCTAGATTTACGTGCGTTGTTTTCTACAATATACTGAATACATATATGGGAAAATTTGTTCATTAACGTTTGTTATTGAGCAATTAAATTATTTTCGATTCTAAGATTTCACATCTTTCTTTAGAACTAATTGCAATGTATACTCTGCTGAAGATTTGAACATTTTTTTAATAAAACTTAGCAATTTTCTTGACAGAAAACAAAATGTCACCTAAGTATCAAAGAACTTCATCCAGAAACAGCTGAAGTGAGACAAGCATGGCTGAGACTGTTCACGCAGTACTAGATGGAACTATGGGCTTCATTCAAAAAAGCAGCCGACTTATATGGATTTCGAAAAGCTACGCTTGAAAAAAAAGTTAAGAAAAGCTCGTACAAATACATTGACCCCTGAAATGGAAGCAGTGAAAAAGTTGGGCAGATATAAGACAGTATTCAATGCTGAACATGAAAGAGCATTTGTTGAGTATGTTTTGGCTCTAGAAGAGAGGTTATTTCGTATAACTCTAGCGGACATTCAAATGCTAGCATTTGAGTTAGTCGAGAAAAACAATATTAAGCATAATTTTAACACAGAAAAAAATGGCTGGAAAGTGTTGGTTGTATTCAGTTCTTGGCAGACATAAGGAACTCAGCCTCCGAAATCCAGAACCCACCAGTATGGCCCGAGCAAAAGGCTTTAATCGCACTGCAGTTAAACAGTTGCCGAAGAAGAGGACCACACATTTTTATGTGACTTTTGTTCAGCTATAGACCTAAATGAAAGTTCTTCTTTCCCATTTTGTAAATAATAATATAAAAAACTCTTATTTTAAGTCTCTGATTACTGAAGACATTGTTCTTTATAACGGAAACTTTGCTTTACAGTTTTTTGTCAGTTAATTATGCTTTTCAGTTAGTTTTAAGCAAAATATTAAACATTATAATCACTATCCCGTTTTGTCCAACCCAGGTATGCTGAAACGGGATTTGTAAGAGTTTGGTATATATTTTTTTTTACTATTTCACAGTCATTAAAATTAGTTAAAAATATGTTTTTTGGGTGCTTCAATAAATGTTATAGTTACAAAAAAAAAATATTGTGTGGCTTTCTTCAACAGCTATCCCGCAGTAACTGGAAACAAGAATGGTATCCCGTTTTGCCCAACTTTCCCCTATATAATTACTATTACAATCTAGACAAAAATAAAATAAAACAAAATCATGAATTATAATCTGGTTCTGCTTTTACAGATGATTGATGATTGGTTAACATTTTAATGCTAATCAATCATGTCTCTAGTACTCTATGCACATCCCACTTCATTACTTAGTATTTAAGTCTGGAAGATAAAAATAAGAGAAACACTCGTACTTTCATTCTTATGGGAGGGATGACGAATGTGTAATGGGGAATAATAATAATAATGGATAAATAAATAAATAAATAAAGTGCTCATGTTTTCACTTTAATAAACATTTTTAATGTAATTTATTGAATAATCAATGCACCGTCTGATGCATACTTGACTGTCAATAATGAATTTATATATACTGTACAACCACATTCAAGCAGACATAGAGCCACATGGGGCTCGCGATTCGCAGTTTGCCGACCCCTCACTATATGCCACAGCTCTGAAAAATAAGCTGAACATCAGTTGCAGTGAAAATAAAACAATAAAACGTTAATTAATTAAAAGCAAAACGAGGTCTCATTTGATGGATTCAAATTTGAAAAATAACAGCAACAAATATAACTCCAAATCATAACAGTTTAGCAAAATCTAAGCAGGTTCAACAATGTCGTAAATAGTAAGAGATCTTTATGTGGTGTATAACAAAGTGTTTTTCATACAGTAGATATATCATTTAAAATTTTAATTATACCCAGAATTATAATTTTATTTAACAGAACGTTAAGAGTAGGCTGTCTTTCCGCCTTCTAGGAAGTAACACGAACCTCTTGCCCCCCCCCCCCCCAAGAGAATACTTTAACTTGGTCGGCACTCTCATATCTCACTCAGAACTATTTTAAAACTCTTCTTTGCCGTATCATTGAGCACAAATCTTTTATTCTCCCAGCTGATTTAACTCCATCATAAGTTGTCTGCAGCGATCATCCTTGTGTAAACTATTGTTCTACTATACCAAAGACGCATGATGTAATAAACAAGTTCCTTTTTGTAAATTATTCAATCTAGTCGCGTGAGTGAGTTATGTTTCCCTTAAACGAGATAATCTCACCACTTATTTCTCTTTATTAACTCTGATCGTAAACGAAGAAGGTAGAAAAGTTTTTTTTAGTTCTATGACGTATCTGAACTTGTATGCATATAAAAAAAATGGCGCAAGGTATGTAAGAGATTGACCATCCCTAATCTACAATGTTTTCTCGCTTTTCGGAGCTCTTCCTTTCCAAAATTCTTTTTGCCCTGACAAAGAGGTTTATCATTAGCTTCGTAACACGTGTCTAAAATTCCATTAGTATTTTTGAGTTTCTGGCTGCGAGTTTTATGATTTCTTCCCAAAGGTAAGCTTTTAAAATTTCTTATCATTTAATGTATTCTAAAAATAAATTTTAAATTTGGGAAAACTACTCAATGTACTTGAAAACAGACTTTTTACCTTAATATAAGTAGTTAATCTTCCTCAAACATATAAGTCATCCTTTTTTCAAAAGATCCATTTCTTTCGGATATTTTGGAAACGTTTCAAACGTCAAGTCACGCACGGTTTTGTTTTTGTACTGGAATCAATATATCCAATTTAGGAAGTAAAAAGTCATTCTACGGGAGCAAACAAAACCATAACAATGCGTACCTATAATAGACTTCTATCAGATTCTCCTGAATGGGATTTATTTAGTTGTAGGTTACTCCTATTTGTGGGAGAGGAAGCGGAATATAAAGGAAATATTTTCCCAATGCTAGTTGTTCGTATGCTCTTCCAATTTAAGGAAGATTGTTTTCCGTTTGTTTTGGGTTTTCTTATTGGAACTAAACGAATTTTCTCATTTTTGCCATTGATTTGATCTTATAATGCACAGAAAATATAAAATGCGTTTTGATAGATATATTTTTAAAGTGAAATATTTCACTGGAATTTTTGTTAAGATTTTGATTTAAAATTTTTACTTACTTTTAAGCAATGAGCGAGATTGCCTATTTTTTTCTTTGCAACGCGACTAATGGTGCTCATATTTTTCAGATCTCGGCATACTAGTACGGTGGATTTTGATTCTGAGATCCATGGTTGATTCTAATCCGAAAGTTCCGAAAATTTTAGAATAACTGCTCCAAATAAATAAATAAATAAATATATAAAACAGAATAAAAGTATAAAAAAATAAATAATAATAATAATCTATTAATCTTGAGAGATTTTCTTTGACAAATTCTGTTTATGTTTTTAATTCTACTTTGAGAAAACCAAAATATTTTGTACTCAAAAAACTTATTATAGTGTTTTTCGAAAATTTGACTTCTGGTATTAATATAACAAAGTTCACGTGTAGGATTTTTTGAACTTACACACACACATACACATTATATATATATTCGTATATATTGTTTGGGGGGGGGGGGAGGAGGGGATCCAGTGAGAGCATTCACCTAGTTATATAATTTTTAATTTTGTGTGAAGCTCCGAATTTTATTTGATACTGAGAATCTCCTGTGGTAGAGGCGTGGTATACACAAACGTTTTGAAAGACTTTTTATGGGATAGATGGGGGTCGGGCTTATGCTTATAAAATTGTATGTACGGTACTCACAACATGGCACGAAGTGCGTGGTTCAACTGTACTATAAACTTCTGTTTTTCGTATGTTGGGCTTAGAAATATCTTTGCAAAATCCTCCTACTAGAAAACATAATTTCTTAATTTTTTATTTTCGTAACCATACCTTCAGACATTAAGGCATTCTGTAGCTCTAGAATTTTCATTTAAAATCAAAATTGATGAGTAACTGCTCACTTTGTGTTGCTGTTGTTGTTTCTGATGACGGTTGGGTGTCCAAACTCCCCAGAGCGACCAGGAATTACGGCAGTGCCTTCCGTTTATAGATGAGCCCCACAACGGTGGAAGTATCACTTGGCTCATCGTGCATCTAGATGACACCACCACAAATACGACACCTTCCTTTTTTGACCTAAGAGTGAAAGCAAAGGAAATTCTCCACCCTTCGGTACCCTCGGAACTGCCTCGAATTTGACATCCTTAAGTGTACCTGGTGGGTCTTCAGTGGGTCGGGTATCCAACAACCGAACCTTCCGGTTGGAAGTCCGACATCCTAACCACTTTTCTCCCCATCCTCCTTCCCTGTTAGCACTAGGGCTTAGGGATGGTCGGTCTTCAGCGGGTATCGAACACGCGACCTTCCAAGTGGAAGTCCGACATCCTAACAACTAGGCTACCACGATCTACATCCCAACCACTAGGCTATCGTGCCGCCTACCGCTGCCGCCAATCTACTTTATGTTTCTAGCAGTATGAATATACTATATTTTTGTTTAAGAAATACGTTTGCGTGTGAATGATCAATAAGCTGGTAGCAATATTGCGGTCGCGCATTTAAGCCGCAGTGGCGCACTGCCTAAGTACTTACCTCGAAATGCGACGGTCCTGGGTTCTGATCTCAATGCGTAGAGTTCACAATATCTTGTGTAGTTTTGGTCTATTTTGCCAACTTTAGTTCTAAAAGCTTTAATATGTTCTTCGCTATTCCTTCAAAGAAATTTTGGGATATTCCTTGCAAGTTAGAAGTTCTTAAACTGTAGGTGTAAGATAGCGTTGTATCGTGTGAGTATTCAAAATAATTGTGTTTGTTTTTAGTGCCTATACTTCGCATCTGAATTCATGTAGTGTGATTGTCCATTGTGCTTTTTAGATGAAGAATTAATCGTTAAATGTTTGTTTTGAAGACTGAAAACACTTTCTTGAGTTACAAATTTTCATCGTTTTCCGGGATGCGATCAAAAGCCAGTGGACACTATGCGCTTCAAGGTAAGTGATTTAAAATGCCTACTCACAATTTTACAAATCTTGGTACTCATTCTGTGCAATTGCAATGTTTATTATACTTAAAATGGGAGGGCATCCCATTCGTAACAAAAGTTACCATTAAAGACAGATTTCTCAAAATGACTGCGAACTTGAATTAGCGAACTTGAACTACGAACTTGAAATTTTAGAATAACTTCTCCAAAAAGAAATAAATAAATAACAATTTATTAATCTTGAGAGATTAGCAATTCCCGAAATCGTGTTGGATACGAAGGATTATAATGCAAAGCCGTATTTCAACGAAATTCTACGTTAAGTAAAATTGTAATCACAAGTGTTTTAATTCTGTATTTGACAAATGAAGTATTTATAAAATATTTTCAAAGGTTGATTATACGATATGTAATATTGTAATTTCACGCGTTTTAATTTTGAGCTTGATGCTAAATAGAGTATTTAAAAAGTATTTTCAAAGTTTGAAAGTACGAGATATAAAATTGTAATCAAAGGCGTGTTGATTCTTAATTTTATAAATAAAATAGTTGTAAAGTATTTTCAAAGTCTGAAGATACGACATGTAAGAGGGTAACAGGAAGCGTTTTTATTCTCAATTTGCTATAAAAAGTAGTATAACCCCCCTATGTAACTATTGTCTATGGGCTATTAAATGCTATCGTCAAATCGGGGAAATGTAACATCTATAAAATCCAAACCGGGGCTAATTTGATGAGACCGCTACATCAACGTCATACATAAAAGTATTTTTAACCCTCTGACTGCTCATCCCGCGATTTCCACGAGCATTACCTTTTTAAGTATATTTAAAATATTATTCTCGCTTTTTCATCGTTAAAACAACAATAATGCAATTTCTCAAGTATTTGGACGTTAATTAAGGTTTCATTCCAGAGATGGGGCTTTAGTTGCTTAAAGTAGACCAGTTTTTGGCAAATCTAATTCGCTAAAAAAATTGAGCAGTCAGAGGGTTAAAGTTTGAAGATAAGATAAGTGAGATTGGTAAGTAAGATTGATAAGTAACCACATGCGTTTTAATTCTGAATTAATCAAATGAAGTATTTATGAAGCATTTCGAATATTTGAAGGTACGATAAGTAAGACAATACTTTGACCAAATACTTATTTCTTTGATTTAAACCTATGAAAATTTCTATTTGTGAAATTTTTTCAACTCGTAACGCAAAAGTCCCTGCTGGCCAAATACTTATTAATTTGATTTAAATCTATGAAAATTTCTATTGAGGAAATGTTTTTCTACTCGTAACTTAAAAGTCCCGCATCAATTCTCCTCATTAAATAAATTGTTTATTTTAGAATAGACACAATAGTTTTTTTAAAATCAATACTTTGATATATATTCTATTGAGGTAGACACATTCCCCCTCCCTCTTCTTTTTCATTTTTATTTTTAAGGGCATATTTTCACTCGACTCATTCATTGTTATAGACGTTAGAATTACGTTGACGTGTATTTTTCAACTGGAAGAATAGCTTAAGACACCGTAAATTTTCTGCACGTCCCTGTTATTAATTATTGCTCATGAATTACTGTTTCAGTGAAAAATACTTTCAAGGCACATCTTGTGTATTTCCTTTTTAGATGACGAACAGGATAAATTAAGACCGTGATGATTAACTATAATTGGTGCATAATTTTATTACTATATTAAAGCTTCACACTCGTAAATATGCACCATTATTTGTTATTAGAGCATCTACACGGCAGCATGTCAGTGCAAAGTGTTAGTTATGTGTGTTCAATTAAACCCATATTTCGTTCTGCTTCAAGTTTACTTATTTATGCTTTATTTGAATTGAACTGTCGTATTCGATGAGTTGTATCTAGAGTGATATTTGCCGCTACTATTACTAAATCCAACATGTGTGTGTGATGAAATTATGTTCTCTAAGGGTGCCCCCTCCCCTCTCAGGGTGATGACACCCAGGGCCTTGCACCCAAAAAAATGGTACGGAGCCTATTAAAAGCGATGACTCGCCAAATCAACCAACCCCCCCCCCCCCAAAAAAAAAAACTACTCCCTAAAAATTTCAATGGCGCTGTTTGTGCCATGGCTCCTCTGGTGGGCACTTCTGTCTTCTGCCGTTCTGCAGCTTCTTAAACCGTAGAAGGCCCGTCATTTCAAAATTTTCCAGGAGGGGGGCAAAGGGTATAAGCTCAGTATATATTTCATTAAAAGACAAAATGCATGTACATACATATAAATATATTATATTTTCCAAGCCGGGGGAGGGGCAATTGACGCTCCTGACCTAAATGAAAGGGTTGACCGTTGGGTTGCAAAATCAAAGTTAAAATTTCACCGGTAAGACATTTTTCATTCTTTATTTTCGAACAATTTTCTTACTACAACCCTCGATTCAAAGTCCTAATTGAGCGAGCTAAAGTTTTAAATACTCCATTGGCGTGGGGATGATGTTTTTTACTGTTTTGTTTCGTGATTACTATCGAACTAAATAATGGATAGTTTGCGTATATAAGATATTCATACACATGAGCAGCATTCTGGTAGAATTAGAAGACGAAGGCGATTAAAAAATATTTAGCACTAATATTCTTATTTTTAATATCTAATTAAACTATGTAGAAGATGATGCTGCATTTACCGGACAAGTTTTTGTAGTGCAACGCTTATTAATTGTTTTACACGCGGAACCCTCTTCATTAAAGTCGACTTCTGCAATAGAACCCCTGTTTTTAAAAAATATTATAGATTATTTTATTAGTGTTTTGTGCAGCTGTTGTGGTTTCTAGCAGATTAAATTCTGTAAAACTTCATTAATTAAGAAAAAAAAAAGATAATTTAAAATGCATTTAAATTTGTCATTCCATTCACGACTTAATGTCATGAATGAACGAATTCATTTCCGTATCAAGTTACTCATCAAATGTTTCATGTAGATTATTGATAAAAGCCCCTGTTTGATTTTAACATTTTGAGGCACAGAAAATTAATTTTTTGTTTTTGAATCCTTCTCATCTTTCTAAACAATTTAAAATTTATCACCTGCAGCAAACAAATGATTGATAACGTTATTTTGATTTAAAAAAAAAGTGTCTGCCCTATTTTGATACAGACCATGTGTGATTCTAACCCGAGCTTCCGTAAATTTTAGGGACCTTGTTCCATAAATGAAAAATAAAAGATTGGATTTCCTAAAATTTATTAATTGTAAGATTTCCTTGACGAACAATATCTTTGCCTTTCTTTATACCTTGAGAGAAGCAAAATATGTATTACTTTAAGAAAAATGTTTCTGCAAAGTTGACTTCTTGTATTAATATTTTAGATCTTACAAGTATGTATTGCGGGTCTGTGCGTGTGTGTGTGTGGGGGGGGGGGGGGGGGGGTCACCTAATCGTATAATTAAAAAAAAAAAAAACTCGTAGTGCATTATTTTCCCTAAAATTTTGTGTGAAGTTCTGAAAGTTCTTTTTTATTGAGTACCTATGTCGTCGATGGACGGTCACCAGCTCTGTGCGCAAGCAATCTGGACCTCAGCTAACGGGTAAGAGTCTTTTGGAGAAAAGTACTCATGTCGCGATCTGTTATTTGCAAATTCAGTGTTTATCAGCTTCGCTAGGGGTTAAATTGTATTATATCCTTTCGGTCTTACACCACGGAACCAAACTTTTCATGATTTTTACTGATTTTGTTCTGTACTACTTTAAACTATCCTTTTCAAATATTTTCATTTCAACAATTCAGTTTTCGTGTTTTCATGTAAACGATTGTTTCCTAGTAATTGCTTTTAAACGATTGTCTTTTTCCATTTTCACTTACAAACTAACATTTTGATTTAACTCTTATGAAAGAAAATTCAATTCCTTTACTTGACCAAAATTCAATAACTCGACACTTCCATTTGCACTTATAAAAAGAAACCCCCTATAATCCTTGATTTTGAAAGCAATTATTTTGTCAGAAACGAATTTAAGTTTTACTTTTTTAATATGCATTCGTTAATGGTTGTATAAAGTGTTACTCCTGTGCTGCAATATATATTCATAAAGGGAGGAATAGTTTTTATGTAACTGCTTTTTTGAAAAGAAGTGAAATCTATTAACATTTCTTTTTAATCACTTATTCTGCAAGTAGTTCCAAGACCCCTAACCAAGATAATTATCGAATACCATGATTTGTTAACTTTTTCTTGTGAAATCAAATTTCAAAACTGAAATAAAATGAATAAATAAATAGAAACGTAATTGGAATTTTCGAATGGGACCTCGCGCTTTTCCCTTCAAGTGAATGATTAAGTTTTGAGAAAGGTTTTATTTCCAACCTGGAAGGTTTTATTTCCTTCTGCTGTGGCTTTGTAAGGCGAGCATGTCGAAGCACACACACAAATGAATACTTTTCTGTATATATTGGAAGAAAATTTCGTGATAAAATGCTTTATTGCTAAAATTTTGTGAAAGATATTTTTGAAAAACTTTTCTTTGTGCTAGGACGCTGAGAAAAATATATTTTGAAATCTTTTTCTCTGCGTCCATATCAATAATTTTTTGAAGATGAATTTTAAAATGTTTATTTCTTGCGTGGGAATGCAGTATGGTGACATCTGTTGCTGTCTCGCCTGGAGTATTGCTGGTTTTAATTAGCAACCACTCTCGAGCGCAACAGAGGTGTTCCTGTTTATTGTGGGAACTTCCTGTTTTTTTCGACCAGTTGTTTACAAAAAAAGGGTCGAATGTTCTCGAATGTTCCCAATGTGACGTTTAAAGGATATAACGAATTAGGTTCCGTGGGAATTATTTTAACTCACGCCCAAAATGTAGTTAGCAAATAATATGCTTTCGAATTTCCCTTGAACCAGTTATTTTAATGGGGGCGAGATTTTTTTTACCACGCCCAAAATCCGAGTTTTCCTCGGATGTATTTTTTTCTCAAAAAAGAGAAGGGAGATAGATTTCGACAGAGAAAGATGAAAATATGGTAAGCTTTAATTTTCCATTCAATCTTAGGTGACTATTTTTAGAAAGGATGATTTTAACGAATATGTTTACCTTTATTTTGTATCCATTAAAACCTAATCAAAAGAAAAAAAACTTAATTATATGAAAATTGAAGTCGAGAAATGTTTAAGTTTAATGAGTTTAAATGAAAATTGAAGTTGAGAAATGATTAAGTTTAATGAATTAAATATCATGTGAGTTTTCCGTGATGATGTAAAAATTTTGTAAATAAATATTGTCCATGTTAAAAGTTTTCTTCTCTTTGAACATTTTGATCACCAATACATTTCATGACTGTGTTATTATGTTTAAAGTTATGCACACTTGCGAGAACCTTGGGTAAAAGAAAAAAAAACACAACGCAAATTATTAATTAGGAATAAGAGAAAAATGATGTATGGAGGTAAAGAAAACAATAAAACTATAAATATGAGTAAAACAATTTAAGACGCGCCAGTATTTGATAAAGGTTTTTTAACAGTAAATTATATAAATAATAAATTTAAATGCAATAATATATTTTATAAATCGTTTATACTATTTTTTCTTGATCACATACCAATTGATTTTTAGTTAGCCTCATTTAAATTTGGGTAGCTTTACTTGTAAATTTTTTACTATTAAAGAAACAGTTCAAAAAATTGAACATTAAGCAGATAATTATAGTATATACAATATTTTTAAGGATTACAAGTTGTTATAAAACATTTAACTGTCCTAGTACTCGGTTGCTTAAAATATTCAAATTATTCAAATTCATTAGGAAGTAATTTTTTTACAGATTCTCATAAATTGAAACTATAGGAATGCTTTAATTTTTGTACTCATAATTTGTGGTTATTTGTGCACAGCAACAGTATTTCACTACTAGTTTAATTTTTTGCCGTAAAATGGGCCATCAAATATACTGTACGAATACAATAAAATTCTGAAATTCCAAAGGCCAGCAAATAGAAAATAGATACTATCAGTTTTAGGTTATAATATAGATCAGTGCAGCTTTCAATTATAGATCGACTTTCAAAACCCTTTTTTTTGGTTCGAAATAAGATCACTGTAAAATTATTTTTCGCAGGTAACACTTTTTAATTAGGTGATATTTGCACTGGGCCGACACGCTGACATCGTGGCAAGGCGCGGGACTCGTACAATGCAGAACATTGTCTGTGCCCATGTCGTATGATTGTGTGGCATATAAAAGATTCCTTGAGTAGACATTTGGCTTGAATGCTCCCGGCTACATTAAACTGCTAGTGCAATTTCGCATCAACAGAGTCCGGGTGCTCGCATTTCATGTGAAGAAACTGGAAGTCAAAATTCTCATGCGGCGATGGTACCACACTCATTGTGATGCTTCTGAAAGAGATAGTACCAATCTCTGGGGAACACACTAGGTCTGCAATTGGCAGAAGTGCCTACAGCAGCCCACCAGAAGAAAAATATACACCCATATATATATATATATATATATATGTATGCTTTGGGGGGAGGGAATAAAAAAAACAAAACAAAGAAAGCCCATCAACCGCTTAATTAATAATAAAAATCCTACAAATTAAATTCGATGCTATTAATTGTAAAGTGATTTTAAACCGGGGAAAAATATTCTTCGAATTGAAAAGAAAGTATCAAATCGAAAAATCTAGAAGCAAAGGATTGGAATCAGTGAAAATTGATTAAATTTTCTCAAAAGAAAGTAGTACATCGATCTTCGATTGATGCAGTGGAAAGTGAATTTCTTTCGGTTCTCCACTGCAGCAACTTTCCCAATATCTTGAAGAAATAATGATATTAACCTGAAGAGAAAACCTGTAACCTGGTTAACAAGAACGAGAATAGCCGTATCGGAAGAGCCATTTCGTCACCATTTTTGTTCACTCGAAACTTTCAATGACTGCAAAAGTAACTCTTTTTCGAGAAGTCATCTATGTAGTATTGTTTATAATGAAAATAAAATCAGAGTGCAATAGATCGGAGACTTTTGTTACATCAGTATTATACACCAGACGGAGAGGCTATCATTTATTTTAGATTAGGTCAAATTCAAAGAAAATGTGTGTGTTGCAAAAGACTTTCGGGTCAGTATCGATATTTTCATATAAGTGGGGTGAAAATCAATACTTTAAGTTATGTCGCAATTTTTAATTTCTTTTTTTTTTAAAAGTAAAAATGCCTTCGCGCTACAACATAAACAAAATTGCTATTGCTATTAACATATTTTATGTTCATTTCATTATGTGTCCTTTCAAGTTCCATAATTTATTTCAAGTACATTACTTCTTATTTTCAGAACTCAAATTAGGGAACTGAAATGCTGAAATGGGGCACTCAGTGATCCGGCGGTTCACAGGTTGCCGAGACTTGATGCGTAAGATTGCAGAAACCTTCAAAGTAGACGTGGATTTTATTAGCTTTACTTAGTGTGTTGTTCAACGAACAACGAAATAAGCAATACTAGTTCGTTAATGTCGACTGTATTGTGACTCTAATGCAGATGCAAATTCTAAATTAACACTTTTAGGTTGCCAAAGAATGACTGAAAGCTTTCCAGCAACAGTCTTAAATTTAACCTTTAACGGTACGGATAAATTTAATTAAAGCAACTGAAAGGTCCGTCGTTAACTTACAAAGAAATTCTACACATAATAATGTCAGAAAAATTTGTTGCAAAGGTTTTAACAGCATATCTTCTCTCTAATGCTTATGTTTAGTAACCTTTCACTATAAAACCTAAAGAAAAACACATTTGTTTGTAGTGTTGATAACATTTTCACTTATTTTGCAATCTTTTTATGTAAAAGCGAAGTATTTTCACCCAAGTAATATGCATCCATGTCTATATATATTATTTGTCTAGTCGTTTTTTTGGTCGCTCCGCGAGATCTTCCTTATTCCTTTATCAAATTCCATGATTTGCCCCTCATTTTGGAGCTTATCGTGCCGGCTAATGACGAAAAATGTCCCGCTTCTCTTAAAATTTCAGATTTAAAATCATCTAAGAAGAAGTCCTTTAATGGATGCCAAATTGGCGTAATGTATGATGGCGAAATCTGTAATCAAGTAAACAATAAATAAAACTGTGTTTTGTATTGTGTAGCAAATTGGACAGTTTTAGCTGCGTTTTTTTGTTAAACTTGTTCAATCGTTTGATCTACACATTCATTTATCTTATGAATGTGTAGAGCCTAACCAACCAACAGTAACTATATTTTAAGTAATGGAACTGTTTCGTTATTGTATTTTAATGCTATGTATACTAATAATAAAAATAACTATCATTACACATTGTACCAACGCCCGGTTACTTTTTTGTATCTTTCGTCATAATATCCTTCCTCTCAAATTAGTGCGGAATTCCGCGCGGGTCGACTGGTCATCTTTAATGCTACAAGGTCAATAGAAAAAAAAAAAAAAAAAAAACTGTTCTTGTCCTTGTTAATTTTTATACGTAAAATGGCGTTAAAAATAGTACCAACAAAAAGTATTTTATTTCGTACAAAACCAGATAAAGTAATGCAGGATTTTTTTTTCGTTTTTAAATATTTTTTCTTGTGCGACACGTCACATCCGAGATCTGTCCTAATGCTCAGTTTCATGGTTTATCAGTTCACACCTATGACGCATGAATTCGTTTTTTAAATCTGCAGAAACAGGGGAAGGAACATTCTGAGAAAATACTGATGCAACAATTTTATTTATTTTAAAATTCGTCTTGATTTTACTCCGTATTATACAGCTTGCCCCAAGTTTTGAAGTCCCATCCGTAGAAAGAGGGTGCTATAGCTCTAATAATTTCATCCGATTTACAAGCTCTAGTCACTGGAAACGTTTAATGTTGAAAGTCTCCATCGTCACACTCACGTTTGCTTAATTTTCACCACAGCTTCCTATGGCATGCGTGTACTCGTTTTCGTATTGCACTATAACAAACGAATCAATCTGTCTGTTCTGCTTCAGTTCTTTGAACCTTGATAAAGATATATCCTCTTAGGGAGACTCATAGATTCATTTCTATGAGACAGCGCAGTTTCTTTAAGTCCATTAAACAGGAATTTGGAATTATAGTCAGGTTATAACAGGTTATAGAGTTAATCGGAAAAGCATTTAAAGCATGGTTAAAAAACTGAAGTGGTAGATAGAAAATTATAGTTACAGCTTAAAGCATAAAATTAGCAAAAGAAAACTTCCAGCTAACTTCTCATCACTTTTTGGAAAATCTATCATGGCATTACATGGATTTCTTGAAATAGGAATGAGAAAAGGTTTGAGTGGGTAAAATTGTAATGGTAATAATATTAAAGAAGTACGACACAGACAAAACGAAACATAAATGGCGACTGACACGGCCTGTCTCCGTTAAAATATTGGAAACAGCGAAAGAAAAGTCATTGGAATAAAATTTTGTCACCTTAAAAAAAAAAAAAAAGAGAACGAATTTAGATTTTCTTAGCATTTACTGATCGAAATGTATTGCTTCATATGCGAAATTACTAAGCCTTTTTTTTTTTTTAAAGTAAGTTAATTTTTTGGAACTGTTTACCAACATTCGTAGTATAACGCGTATCGAGATCGTCATTAATTTAAGTAACGTTATTAATAATTTTAACATATTCCCACACACATACACACACATAGGTGTGAAATATATATATATGTGGGGTTTCTATCAGACGTCTAGGGAGAGGGGGTTGGGGACCCCTAGATCCCCAACCTTTGGTCGGTCCGTGGATCAAATGGTACAGGGCCGCAGGCCGCCTATTTCATTGAAACTGAATTTAAATTCTTAGGTTTATACCCCAAATTAAAAACATCTGTGTTTCATTAAAATTTTAGTTATTCAAAAAAAGTTGGCCCCGAAGAAAGTGACATAATTTTTTTTTAATGGTTAAAAACGTAAAAAAAAAAAAAAAAAAAAGAAAAAGAAAACCACCGCAACTATTTTCTCTTTCAATTAGTTTTAATTTAAAAAAATCAATCATCAAAGCTGTAAATATCATGAATAAAACACGAAAGCGCGGCGCGAAATTTACGTTTGAACTAATGAAGAACTTCCTCGTCTTCTCTCTTGATCAAAGCAACGGAATGAACTGGACATAAGCAGCACATTTCGGGTGTCATTGTCTCCGATTACCCCCAGATGGAGCCGTCTCTTCGCAAAGGAACAAGCTCAGAGTTCTTGTTGATTTAACGTTCTAG
Source organism: Octonoba sinensis (assembly GCA_038502835.1). Classification (NCBI taxonomy): domain Eukaryota; kingdom Metazoa; phylum Arthropoda; class Arachnida; order Araneae; family Uloboridae; genus Octonoba; species Octonoba sinensis. The sequence continues at coordinate 105,100,713 of CM076600.1, read as the reverse complement.
TAAGTTAAAATGTTAAATCACTTTATATTTATTCTTTGGTGTAACTGTATTTTATTTTCAAGGCATGTTTGAATACAATTAAATTAAAATTAATAAATCAAAATAATCTAAAATATAAACAATCCCTCCCTACCGGGCAGCGGTTGTAAAAAGGCTGGGGAACACTGGTTCCTCTAGGGGGTTTCCATAAACATAAACTTAACGAACGACTTTCCTCAATAATACACATAATAATAAAAATTTAACTAACTATATATTTACAATGTCAATGCACAGGTAACGTTGAACAATTTACAGTACTTCGGTCGGAACAGCCTGCTCTGAAGATATCAATAACTAGTATAGCACGCACAGTGCAGCTCGCGTCCACTCAAGACCACAGCTCCTCTCAATCTGCCTACTTGCTCACCGGATGGCGCTGCAGTCGGTACTGAAATACTTGCTCCTATGGGCATATATATATATATATATATACATATTTGCCGAACAGGAAAATGCCCCCAGAGAAGGGCTAAGATATTTGGAATCCGACCGAATTTTGAATGTCCAGAATTTGATCCGGCCACAACCCAAATATCCGGTTAGCCGGTGTGGTAAATGTGATTTTTAAAATTCTGTTAATTAGCATGTTTTGAAAACAGGTGTAAACTACAAACATATAACGTATTTGGAAGCCTTGGGGTGTTTGAATCTTGAATGTCGATATGTGCAAAATGTCAATTGGTTTCAGACTAAGATGGATTGTTTCTGCTATAAAGTCACTGTCATTTACTCAAGTAATTCCTGTGTAATACATAAATCCTACTAGATACAAACAATTGAAAATGCATAACCAAGGAGAAATATTCAAACTTATTTACATTTCGGCTTTTCTTTTCTAGGGAGTAGGAAAAAAAAAACACCTCAAGGATTTAGAAATTGGTATGCCTCTAGTCTTTTTTTTTTTTTTTTCGAAACGTTTCGTAAAAGCCTTCAAAATCTACCATCTATAATCAACCTTTTTCAAATGTAATATCGATTGAAAATGATCTTAAACGAACGCAAAATAGGATAGGGAAGGGACTTGCCGAACTGATTTAGTAGAGTTGAGTTGTTAGCTTCCTTTAGGTTGAACAAAAATGAATCTCATGCTAAAGGATTTTGAAAGTTATTGGCTTATCTCAGAATTTGTAGAATAAGGTAAGAATTTTATGCAGAAATCGATCCAGATGTAATACTTCAAATGTTAGAAATGATGGTAAAACTTTTAGAACTTGGTTTTTTTTCAACTTAAAAAGAAATCTATAAAATTTTAAGAATTCCAGTTTTATTTGCTGCAGTAATTCTACTCTTCTTGATGTACTGACATCCAATATTAATCCAGAGTTTCCAATATCGTTCGGGAGGAAAAAATACATTTATTAGTTCTTGTTACGTAAATTGCTTCGAAGATATCTACATAACAGTTTGGAGAACTTTTCATAATAACGTGAGTTTTGGGATTACAAGGAGGAGCTAGATTTCGCAGTTCTAAACTTAAGCACACAACAAAAATATTATTAGATTAAAATATAATTTATTTTTACATATTTAATGTAAATATGCATGAACAATATTGCGTACATGTTGTATTTATTTATTTTTTCAAACTCCAGAACTTCAAACAGGGCAACCCTTGTTCGCTACTAATAAACAAAGCCCGATTTGTAAGCACAAAAGTGTCATAAATATACGAAATTTTAGATTTTTTTTTAGAAAAAAAATCTAGAAATAAGATGATAAAAAGAATGTTATTATACGACGAATTTTCTTTGCAATAAAATACTTGAATTTTTGTTCGTTTTCTAGAATATTAAGAATATTGTGCTGTGGTAATTTAGCGTCTTGAACAAAAGCTTTGACAATTAAATTATTTTTTATTGTCATATTTTTAATACTCAACATGATCAAAATGACAGACGCTAAAACATAATTTACTAAATGATTAAGAGCTAAAATGTAATTTAAACGCTCTTGTTATTATTTAAAATATAATAATAACATACGCTAAAATATAATTTGCTAAATGAATAAGCGAATGAATTGTGAGAAACATAAAACTGGTTTAAAATTGAAATAAATCTTCAAGATTAAAAAAAAAAAAAAGCCAAGTTAATTTTTAATTTCCAAATGATTTAAAAATACCAAATGCGGCAACTTTTTTGTGTTAACCTTGAGAGTCTATATTTCCTGATAGCTGGTTAGCACTAGAATTAGTTACAATTTTGTCAACAATGTCGTATTTTTCATTATATCCCGTTCGCCTATGACGTTTTTTCAATATTTTAAAAATTCATTTTCTAAACATCTTCGTCTAGGAGGCCCGGTTACAGTTTTTCCCTATACTCCTCCCGTATTTGAAATGTTTGCAATGTTTTGGTTGTTTATATCTGGTAGATTTTTCTACCCACAAAATTCACTATTCTCTTCACTTATCTTTCTAATCGAGAAAAAAACTGGCAGTGGCACAAAGTATACCTTCGTACGCTACAGTTTTACCATTTTTTATGAGAAATCTTTTATTTGAAAGTTATAAGTTAGAAATTAAGTCGTAAATTGAAAAATCAATGCAATTGCAGTTTAAACTTTTAGCAAGCGAAAAGAATTGCATCCTACTTTTTTCGCTCATGTTATATTACTAGAAAGAACTTACAAAAAGTGTTTCTTCTTTCGAAACAGAAGAAAGAAACATAGATTCGCTTCTCAGCTGAAATCAAAGGAAATAAAATGAGTAAATTAAATTAGAAGTATTAATTATTTTATTCATTAATTATGAGGGCACTAGAACCATGAAAAAAAGCTTTAAGAAATTAAAAAACGAAGCATAGAACTAAATAAAAATGGTGGTCACCCGAAACAGAAAATGAGGGGAATGAAAAAAAGGGCAGTATTGTAAAATGTTAAATTAACCAGGGTTAATTAACTTAATTAAAGATTACACAATTAAAATCATGTTTTAAGAATCTTATTCATTTTGCTGGAAAGTTCAGGGATTATTGAAAAGGTTCCTACAGAATTAAAAAAAACAGTCTTCTCAATTTACGAATTAGTTGATGTTTAATTGAATAAACTTGATTGAAATAGCTTGAGTGAATGTATTGCAGTCACCTATAGTCTTCATGCATGCAAGCGATTTTTTTACATTTTTTTCAAAAAAGAGTTAGAGATACGCTTTCCATTGCACATGAAGCCTATACGGTGTTTCAAAGAAAAAAACTCTTAAGCCACGTTGATTAAAGTTTTAGGTACCGTTATCAGATAAGCTAAAATAAATCATTTGGGTCATTCATAACTGATGTCATGCTTCGAGGGGGGTTCATGAAATTCTGACAAAATGGGACAAGGGGGAGGGGGTAACAAGAAGTGTGACATCATGCTTATGCAACATAGCGTGGCATGTGAAAAAGGGGGTGGGGATATGTTGCAGTGTGACATTTTGTGACCAAGGGGTGGAGGGGTTTCAAATATATGGGAAAAAAGCGTGACACCATTTATGGACGGTCCCTTACTTGAGTATCACGACTCATGTTTATTTTTGCTCTCTCGGGCCACATGCACCCACATACACATAATGATGCGAGTAACACATAATAACACATAACATAGAAATGAGTGAAAATTAATGTGCGATTCTGTGATAAGGTCGCTGATTCAGGTAACAAATAATATTTTTCGGATTGAAACCAAACTGCAATTGCTTGAGGATAGGCAGAAAAAAAGGATGAATTTTTACAAAAATTGATTAATAACACAGCTTGCAAAGTTTCTTTGGTTTTCTCGTTCAAGCCACTCACAATGGCTCTAGGGCCACACGTGATCCTAGGACAGTAGCTTGCACATAAAATAAAAAGATGTATTTACAGTTGAGAAGATCACATTAATTGCTTTTTATGCTAAACTAATATTTGATATTATAAAGACAAAATTACCTAACAATTACTAAATTTGAAATTTTTTTTTTTGGAATGGTGATAGACAAGAAAATTACTTTTAGATCAAAATAATAAAAGAATATCTATAAGATTCCTTTTTCACTCTCTCTTTTTAGCCTATTTTTCCGTATAAGTTAAAAAAAAAGTAAGATAAAGGCTTAATGTATCGTAAAAATATCGTTAAAAATAAAGAAAAGTCAAAAATAAATGAAGTAATTAAAAGAAGATTTTGAAATAAAAAATTTGAAAGTATTGCTTTGAGATGGGGGGAAAATGCGGGTCTGTCGGTTTGTCTGTCCCTTCCCCTCCTAATAACTTTTGAGGGAATAGTCAGATTCAAAAGATTTTTTTTTTTTGCATTCGAAAGATTTTGCCGAGGATATCTTACTGCCATATTTTATTTTTTAATTTAAACAACATTTCGTTCAGTTTTGAACAGCTAAAAACAATTAACATTAGCACCTACGGGGAAATTTCCCTCATATATAAATCCTGATCGAACAGATGGATTTGCATGAAGCAAACTTTATCGGAAAGAGCTTAAGACGTAGAACGTGTACGATATGAAGTTTATCCAGAACTAAACGAGCATATTTTGCCACGAAACTTTTTTATCTGGATTTTTAAGGATGTTTCTGAATGAAAGAACGAATAAATGAGCAATACATGAATAAATGAATATTTATTAACTGTTGAAGATATATTTGAAGAAAATAAGAACTAAAGCTGAGTGAGAAAGAGGGAGAGTGTGGAGCCGTGCCATTTTGTTGATTGTAATATTAATTAATAAATAATCTGGTATTTGTGTATACACGGTAAAGCAGTCTCGTGTAGTTCTAGACGGAACTTCTTGATGGTATACAGTTTGTTTGCTTCTTACTTTGTTCAGATACGAACGGCAAGTCAAAAAAAAATAGAGCGCTTGCGTTTAGTAAGTAAAAAACGTTTCTTAAAAAGTTATGATATTAGGTTTTTAAACGAAAAAAAGAACAATTATTATGGATGAATGCTGAAGGATAGATTCTTAGAAAGAAAAAAAAGAAGAAAAAAAAAAACTGTACAAAATTGAATTTACTCATGTTTATTTTCGTTCGCTCGCTCTCATTCTAAAAACATAACAATTGAAATATTTTTAAATTCATACGAGACACAAGTTCTTTACATTATCAATTTATGTACGGTTCAGTTTCTTTCTCTGTGTTTCGATTATAAATTTAGATTTTTTTCTGTTAAGTATTCAGTTCTTTTCACATGGGCTTTTTATAATTTTAGAAAAACTATCACAGCTTTTCTGAGCAGTAAAACACTAGGGTCAAATATTTTTTTCCAGAGGCTTTTGTAATAATTTACCTCAATGAGGATAGTTAAAATATTCATTTAAATCCAATAGGTATCTTTAAAAAAAAACATATTTTTAGCAGTGAAAATTAGTTTTTATTCTTGCTGTACTATTTTAAAATACTGAAATAACAAGTTATTGAAATTGAGAATTATTTTAACAGTTAAAAAAAAATTAACAGTGCATCTACGGGCGAATTTTAAACTTTTTTAAACCTAAAAACTGATAGAACTTAGAAAGGGAAAAACATGCGAAAAACTAAACTAAAAAAACAAACAAAAGAAAAAAATTAATAAAACGAGGAGCAAAATACTGAAAAACTACAAATTCTGATTACAGTGTTTATTAATTCCTGTTTTGAGAAGTAGTAAAAAATATTCAAGTAAAAACGAACAGAATTTCGCAATAGAAATTCTGTCATCAATCCAAATTGATAAATTGATCGATTTATCTTGATAATTGTACAAATTTACAGATTTTAGTTTTTGCACGAAGAAAATGACGACATTTCTTCAACTTATCTTCCTTCGTAGTTTTTTATTCAATTATTATTATATTTCTGTTTTGTTCAGCGTGGATTAAAATGCATACTCCTAAAAGTATGAGTTAAGTACGCGCATGAAAATATTCAATTGTGTACTTATTAACTACTAGCGGTACCCGCACGGCTATGCCCGTGTTAAAAAATGGAAAGACCAGTCGGTTTGCCATTGTGTATATAGGGATAACTTTTTTAGGTGTAAATTATGTTATTTTATTAAAATGTATAGCATTCCACATAATTAAAAATTAGCTGCCCACGGCAATCAGCCAGAGATCCTACACATTTAAGTATTTTTTTTTTTACAAAACACGCACAATTAAAAAGGAAAGAAAGAAACGAAATAAAACAAAAGAGAAAATATTTGAAAGAAAACGCATTTTGTTTGTTTAGTTCAAGTACCCACACATAAAGAACGATTATAATAAATTATAATATTTTTAATTAATAAATTTTTAGTATAATTAATTTTTATCTATTATTTATTGACATTAAAGCCGGGTGCAGACGCTACGTTTTGTACAACCTTTTGTCTACGCAGTCTTAATACTGAATGAAAACGTTGCAGTTTTTTATGCTTCTACATGGTGCAGAGATATCTGTATATTTCACTCAGTTTTGTGCGATATCATCATGAAGGAGGTACTACTCTGGTCAATTTTGGCATGGTGTCATGTTAAAAAAAAAGACTGGAACGTCTCAGAAGTACCCGGCGTTTAAAGTGGTCAAATGAGTACATAAAATAGATATTTTTTGTTGCCTGTTCTGGTGGTTCGACAACTGCAATCTCTTTATTTTCATCGATGGTATTCCTAGACTTCCTTGGTGTCTCCTGATCATTTAGGAAATGCAACAAATCAAAATACCAGAGAGATGGCTTGTAGATTTCATCTCCAGCCCCAGATCGAATCGATTTATTAACTTTTGCCAATTCTTTACGGTAAACACTTCTCAAAGAATTAATTATTTACAACTGTTTCTCTGTTTGCGGTTGCATCAATTTCTTTGAATTTTTCCACTAAACTCTCATAAGCGTCCCCCTTTTTATCCCTGTCACTATACTCCTTGGATTTGACACGCCAAATGCATGGGAAACTTTCGCATAATGCAATAAATTTTGTGAGAAACTCCTGAGAACATTGCCGAAAGTCGGCCATCGTCACCTGACGAATTGAAACTGAGAAACAAAATGAATCGGAAAAGGGTGTTACCGTCTACATGTGCCGATTTGTCTGCACAGTTCAAAGACATCTATGCTTTCTATCTCAGTTATCGCTGCAACTGTACAGTCTTCGCACTGGACTCAAAACTGTGCACTTTTCTAATCTATACGCAACGTTTTATCTGCAACGTGTTGAACTGCGGAGACAAAACGTTGTGCAAAACGTAGCGTCGGGACCCGGCTTAAAACAGAAAGACGAAATTTTGTAGCTTGCAGAAACAAACAGCAGCAAGCAAAGCTTTGAAAGCGGAATGAACCTTTCATCCGCGCTCAAATAGAAAAATACCATATGTGCTAATTCACAGGCGAAAAAAAAAAAAAAAAAAGTATAAATAGTAATAAGCTGGAATAACAAAAATCGCTATAAAGAATAACATTTCTTTTAAAAACCCCTGTGCAGTATGGAAAATGATCCCGTAAAATACATGTCAAAATAAGGGAATCAAAATAAAACTATCAACCACCTGTGAGTAGAAAAATGTTCCAAACCGTAAATTTAACGGTGAATTAGATGGACAGACTGCTGCCGGTTATTTAATCGTAATTTCACGATGAAATTTCTAACAGTGCACAAATTTCTTCCATTTGACGAAAGGTTTACTCGGAGCCTTTTTCACGAAGCCATTTCGTCAAATAATACGGTAAGTTTCGTGAGATTTGAGCATGCGTTTCTGAGGGTGTATACGTAAGTTTTTTGGCACAATTACTTTTTGTTTGTTGGAAATAAATTTCAATTCGCTTTAAAAAAATAATAATCAAAATCTAAAAAAAGAAATAAATAAATTAAAAATCGGCTGCTCCTCAAAATGCTAAAAACCGCTAGGAATAAATTTTAATTCGTTGAAAGAAAAAAGGATTAATAGTCAGTCGGCATGGTAACAATTAAAATTAAAGTTAATTAGCGTGAAAAAATAATTTCGAACTGCAGAGAAAAATGCTTATAACTTCTTTTCTAGGTAATTTAGAGGCTTCGAATTTTCGCACGTAGAGCGAAACTTCACCCGGGGTAGTTTTTTACGCGCTTTTCAACGGTATCAAGCTCGAAGCGATGCGATAAATCCTTCCCATAGAAAATGATTATTTTATGAAACTTTCGGCTATAAATTGGAATAAAAGAAGAACAAATTCGAATTTCGGAAAAAACTCTCCGAGGTGCACACCCCCATGTTCCAAACTAATTTCGTGCCAAATCTCATGAAAATCCGTTGGACGGTCTGGGCCCTACGCCGGACACAGACAGACACATACTTGCTGCTTTATTATTAGTAGAGAGTAGAGATTCATCTCAAGTCATCTCTTCAAATAAAATTAAGATTCATCTCAAGTCATCTCTTCAAATAAAATTAAGATTCATCTCAAGTCATCTCTTCAAATAAAATTATTTTATGTAGATAGGATTTATCAGATTAAACATTTTTGTGTAAAAATGCTAATTAATAATGTTTTATATTTATTTCTAAGACGGTATCTAATATTTTTTTACCTGATAAATTATTTATTTCAGTTTCATAATCTTGATGACATAATACAAAATCTGCGCGTAATTTAATGTTTGGGAACATGAACATCACATGAGTCCTGAAAAAGTAAGTTTTTTAAGACTTTAAGAGAGTAATTCACGGAGAATAAAATATTGGATTTTCAGATGAGATATTTTGAAAAGTTAATTATGTCACAACGTTGTTGAGAAGCTTGTGAGCATTCTAGAAGAAAGGCGACTTAAATTTGTATGCACTGATTAAAAAAGATTTTCAAAATAATAATAATGAAAACAATACAAAAATATATATGTCTTAATATTATAGAACGAAGAATTGAACACACGAGAAATTTTGAAGGTCAGGAAAAGCTAATTGTCTTCCTTTGTTTCAGAATGAAATGTATTTTTTGAATATGTAATTATTTTGTTATTTTTAAAAACATTATGTAAGGAATACATTGCATTAAAAATTTATTGTATTTAACTAATACCATTTGCTCCTGGAAAAATTTGAAATGACGGCGTGAATGACACGTACAGGACCGGCCGGGCGCGTAGTGGTAAGGCACTGGCCTTGTACGCCCAAGTTCGCAGGATCACAGCTGGTCCAAGTCGCTATATATTTTCAAGATGCAGAAAATCGTAGGGCCCATGTCGTATGATTGTGCGGCATGTTAAAAATCCCTTAAAACTGACCCGGCTAACTTAAATTCCTATTGAAGTTTCGCATCATTTAGAGCTCAGGTGCTGCCATGTAGGGGGAAACTGAACGTCAAAATTCTCAAAATAGTAATGATATCCGCCGATAGTGGTGCTACTTGAAAGAATGGATTCCGATTTCTGGGGAAGACACTAGGGATGCAAAGGTTAGTAAACCATACGCTGCCCCATTAGAAAGAAAGGAAAATGACGTGTACAAGAGATGATATATTACTAAATTTCTAATGCTATAAATGCATCGCAAAAGTAAATCAATGTAAAAACATAGGTTTTTAAAAAATATAATTTAACGTTTTTCTTAGAATTTTAAATAATAATTATTATGATGAGATATCGGATTAAATAACATTTGAAGAAAAGAAACTTGTGTCATGAGTAATGTGTATCCTCCTATAAAACAACTTCATTCATATTAAGAATGAATCGCATCAAAATAATATCATTGGTAACTCTCGCTCTTGAATAACGCTGGATCGATGAATAATTTTACCAGATGCACAGGCACACTTAATGAAATTGTCAAAAGAAAAATGCTGTGATTAGAAGTTTAATGCCCTAATTAATTTAATATATCCTGCTTTTGAGTTTGCAAAATAGATGAGACAAATAATTCAAAGAAACTCCTAAGTCCTCTAAATTAAATATTACTTATTTAATCTATGTTAGTAACTTATTAAATTTTTTGCTTAAAATATTAATATTAGGAAACTTAATTCCCTTTCCAGAAATGAGATTTCTTTTCCATTTGATTTCAGTTTCGCTAGATTTATTGGATTAAGATTTATGAACAACTTTCCTATTTTTCCTGCTTTTGAGACCTTTATAAATAATTCATTTTGTTACGTAGTAAATTACGACGTCAAAAACTTGCAGATTTGGTTTGATGTATCTGAAGGGGGAAAGATACTTTTGAGAAAAAATTGATTAAATTTTTTTTTACTATTTATAATGGAATGCAAAGCATATACTTTTTAAATTATACGCAAAATGCGTAGAAACTGCAATATAGCTCAATGTTCTCCAAGCTTTTAGCCTAAAGAGTTTGCTGACTACTCCGATTTGTTTTAAAATGCTCTTAAATTTCGAATAAAAAATAAAACAATAAAATATTTTTTTTGCGAAATTCGTCCTTTTTTTGTTATTGTCAAGAAGTCTGATGTTTCCATGTTATATATTAAATGTTCCTGATAAGCACACACTTTTACAATCTTTTCTTTAGGGGTTTCCACCAGGGGGGAGGGGAGTCATGGCGCAAACCTTGCCATTAACATTTTTAGGAGGGTTGTTTTCGGAGGTTTTGGGGGTGAGGGCTTTCCTTCAGGGTCCCATCGGTAGGGGTTATAGCGCAAACTGTGCCATTAACATTTTTAGTAGGGTTAGTTTCAAGGGGTTTGGGAACTGGCTTAGCCGATTTGGTTGGGAGGGGTCAACGTTTAGGGCTTCTGTAGTTTTTTTATGAAGTTGCGCTATTCCTCTGAGGGGGGGTGGGTATTCCTTTTTTCTTACGCGATGACGTCTGAGGCGAGGAGAAAAGCGAAGAACAAGAGCTAGATAAATTATTGTGACTCCGGTACTTTCAATAAAATTGTCTTGTTTGCAATTGTAATTTATATTCTTAAATGGCAAAAGAAAAAATTCCATTAAGGATAAGGAGAGTTTTTTTTTGTCAAATTTCGAAGGTAGATTATCGTAGTTTCAGCTATTTTTTTATTTATTGTTTGAACGCAACTAATTAAAAACTCACAAAAAAAAATGGAGATTCATTTTAATGTTCATAAGAAAAGATACATTAAATTCTACGCACTCATTACAAAAGACCGTTTAAAAATAACACACACACACAATAAAAAAGAGGGATTTTTTTTTCTTAATTTGTTTTTAGTTTTAACTTTTCGACGAATGCACATAAAGTATCCATTTATTCCGTCGTTACCGAAGCAAAAAATTTCTTTGAATAAACTATTCAGTAGCCATAAAGTAAGAACTTATTCTTTCCGTAAATAAAATGTTGCAATAAACTATTACGACAGAGTTCTCTTTGCGTTATTTCGGTTCCTAACAAAACACATAATTCGTTATTTCCTGACACTTGGATCTCGCTTTTCATAAGAAATGGAACTCATAAACTGTTCTAAACATGAATGTGTTCCGGATAGAGAACATTCAGGATAAAGTAGGGAAAGAAGAAGGCAATAGTTTATATTCGAATTTCTATTTCATGCTTTTAGATGTACTTTTTTCTTTCGAGGAAACACTAAGAAGTTTTTATTTGAGCAAAACATATTGCGTGTTGGTCAGGTTTCTACGGAGTTTGGCGAAATGATGCAACTATGTAAATAATTAGCAAGTTTTTCTCCAGTGTATGCAAGCATTTTCTTACAGTTATTAGGAAATGTTTTTTAACCCTTTGTTCTCATTTGTACTACTTCTAAATTATACTATATGATACTTCGAAATGTCTCTTTTGATAATAGGAGGCAGAAGTTTTTCCTAGTGTTCACAAAAATAATAAAGCCATAAATAGAGCGTATTATTATTTCCATTTATTTTCCTTTTTTCGGTTGTTTTTGGGTTCGAAGGCTTCAGACAGTTTCAGTTATATGTATTTCCTTTGAGTAAACATGCTTGGGACTATACATATAACTATCACGAGTTTGTTGCCCTGTAATAGCTTTCAAGTTAAAAACGAGCAGTCGTAGCCTAGTGGTTAGGATGTCGACCTTCCAACTGGAAGATTGGGTGTTCGATACGGGACCCGCTGAAGACGTACCATGTACACTTGGGGATGTGTGCATGTAAAATCCGTAGGCCCTGAAGTCCCGAGGGTATCGGAGGGGTGGGGAGAATTTCCCTTCTCTTCAATCTTCGGTGAAAAAAGGAAGGTGGCGCCATCTGCTGTCATGCAAATATATAATGAGCCAAGACGTTGTGGTGCTCATCTTAAACGGAAGGCGCTCCTTACTGCTTTGATTCCTGGTCGCTCTCTGAAAGGGAACTTGGTTATCCAAGTGGCATAAGAAGCAACAAGAACAACAAGTTAAAAACGAGCACGTTGATCAGTTACGTCTACAACTTCGATTATTGGTTAGCGTTTTGGCTTAAATATCAGTCTGTGCGTCGTCTTGATACTTGTTGGGCTTTCTGAGGAAGATTTCGAAGCTTTCCTTTTAAAGTGACGGTTTCTCAGCGAGTTTTTGAAAATGAACCCCCGAGTTTTCTCAGCGTGAGAATTTTTATTTTACTCGCTCAAATGCAACCTATAAATAATTGTATTTAGGTTATATTTGTTTATTGTTTTGAGTACGGCAATGATTTTTGTGAAATGGAATTTTTTTTTAATATCACGTTAAAAACAAAGCTTTCCTTGTAATTCGCTTCCATTCCGAGAGAAATAGAGAAACCACTTTCTATTAAATCGTACGTTATGATATTATCTAATTGTGTGTGTTACATATGGTTTTATTTCGGAAAATCCAAACACATCTGACATACTACATCACTGCAAAGGAGCAAAAAAAAAAAAAAAAAAAAAAAAAACAAGAAGATGAACAAATTGGTCCTCAACTAAGATTAGTTCATACAAAAACTGCTTGGAAAGTCATTCTTCGCAAGAAACTCTTAACCCCTTAACGGTCGGGTAATTTTCAAGGAAACGGCCATAAAAGTGCCTATTTTGTTTATCCCTGAAAATTATATAAAAATATGTGTATGAACATTATATATATTCATTTTAATACTTTGATTTGTTTTTATTTTAAAATTTTAAACACTCCAGCCCGGAAATATCACGGGAGCGAGAAATAGAAGGCGAAACCTCAGCCCGTCATTTTCACGGGAGCGAGAGGGAAGGATTTAACAGCACGATTTAGAAAATTTAATGCTTGCAGTAAAGTGCCGTCTGGTGGCAGATCCTGAGAACCAAATTCGTACTGGTTAAACACGCGGGAACTGCACCTATTTCCGGGATGAAAAGTAGCCTATGTGCTATTCCAGATTATAATCTACTTTTATGTCGAATTTCATCCAGATTGAGCCGTTCTGGTGCGATTGAGTAACAAACATACATCCAAACTTTCGCATTCATAATAGTACAGGATTGAGATTACTATTATAAATTCATTTACTATAACGATCCAACTGGCCTGAGTTCTTATGGGATTTTATAGCACCAGTGGACTGTATAATTGTTATTTTGTCAATAAAAGTTTGATATCGTAATTGTCTCTTAATTTTCCCTTAAACCACTCGTAAATTACATAACGTGGTTGAAATTCTGTTGCAGTTTTGCGACATTAACGATAACCCGATCAACCCAATTCAATACAGTCGCAGTTATTAAAACATGATAAAAATTAATTTAAAAAAACTTTTTAAAAAGTATACCAAAGGCTATATTCAGCAGTATTAATGCTGAAAATAACTGGAAAAATGTGGTAAATGCTGGTATTCAACTAGCTCGTTGTTGCTGAAATACCTAAGAACTTATAAAACGAAATACACAAATGTAGTTGTAATCTCTTGGAGGGGAAACATCTTCCTATGTTTTTTTTGTCAATTTAAGTTTAATTTCTATAAATTTTCTGTGAAAAATCAAAATTTATTAAGGCAATTGAGTTCTGATTTGTAACATATATGTCTGTGAAATTTCCTTAATAAACAAAGGAAAACTAACTTATATTTTATATAAACCTATTCAATTTTTAATTAATATTTTTATGAAAAACAAAAACATGTCTTTTAAGAAAATAGCAATATCCCTTTTAAATTTTGCCAGAACTTCATTTCGGAAAATTTTCAGCTGTTGGAAATATCTTTTTAAAGAAAAAAATGTTGACGAAGAAATTTTGGGGAAAAGAGAACTCAATACTTCACGAAAACTCATTTTCGGAAGTGGTAGGTCACAGATCATGTTTTTACCTTATTCTAGAATGATTGAAACACTTCTGCCTCAGACAATAAAGTGCCAACTATTTCATTTCTGGTTCTCCTCTGGAGATTTATGGGAGAGCCAGGCTTGAAAAGGAAGCTTTATTATTGTTCTTTTTTTTCAATCATTTTTCAAATTTAAAGGCCATGTAGTTTAAAGGAAAGCACTCAAGAAACACATTAATATATTCTGCTTAACATTTTCCATGTTAAAACACTAATCATAAAGCTATTAAACTTTTTTTTGAAGAGGGTCGGCTTTTTCCTTCAAGAGGAAATGAAATTAAAAAACCCCAACGGGATTAGTGCAGTATAACAATTCCTTTTTAAATAGATAGAAAATGGTATTGTTTATCTCAACTAAAGGGAAAATTTAATATTTCACCTTTTAATTGTTAAACATTTAATGCTTAAATGTATTTTTTTTCAGTTCATGGTGATAGGTTGATTTCTCTCCCTCTCCCTTTGAGTTCAGTAAATATTATCCAATTTCTGAGCATACGAATTCGCTGACAACCTGTACACTAAAAACTGTTTTTGATTTTAAGATTCTATTCGAAATTAGCGAAATACGTCGTTTGTGGTTTCAAAATTATCATGCTATTTAAAACTTTAAGGCACAGCATTTAAAGAAGAAGAAAGACATGTAATTTATGTATCCAAAATCGTATTTAAATTTCTGACAGATAATACTGCACTGTTCAAAATTTCCGTAAGAAAATAGTAATATAACCATTTATTTGATTGTTATTTTACCATATTTAATTACAACAGTCAAATAGCCATTAAAAAAATGGTGTTCAAACGGCTGACTCTGAAAAAAATCGTTTATTCTCTGTTTCTCCTAAAGAACGTTTAACTAACCGTAATTTACAAGCGCCACCTAGGTCTCGTAGTCAATAAGAATTGGGCGTCCATCTTGGTTGTGGAACCTTACCGTCGTACGTTGTTGTTAAAATATGAATACAGATTTATCAGTTCAAATCTGCATGTGTATATAAAAAGGGAGAAAAAAAAGTGGCTTAAGCAGTAGTTACTAAATAGAAACACATACAGACGTAAATAAAAAATTAGAGATATCGGATTCCCCGAACTGTTTTCGAAAGAACGAAACCATAATTTGAGCTTCTGAAGCTTGTTTGTATTTTAATTTTTGCAGCAAATAAAATGATTTTCGTCAATATACAGTAAATTTAGACCAAATATGACTTTAGATCAGTGATTCCCAAAGTGATCTATATCGACCCCCAGGGGTCGACAACAGCCTGCGAGGGGTCCATGTCAAGTGAAAAAGAAATTTGGGGTCCATAAAAGGAAAATGAGGGTCAACGATAGTGGATCTTATATAAGCTAATGACTCTGGAAAATTTTTGCTAATGATAAAATTTTAAAAGAAAATTTAACGAAGTGGAAAACATACATTGCCTATTTAACATATTTGTTTACTAAATTTACTAATGTTAAGTTGCAGTTACAAGGTGACAGTCTAAATTTGCTTAAAACAAAGTCCATCATATCAGCGTTTCTTGCTAGAATTAAGCTAATGAAGCAAAACATTGGACGGGGCGAATTTAACCAGTTCCCAAATATGTCACAGACTAACTGCCAGGCAGACGACGTTTCAACCTATATTCAACATTTAAATGCCCTCCATTCAGATTTTGAAACTAGGCTTGAGGATATTTTGACTGCGGTAATACCACCGTGAATTATCAATCCATATGGTGACATTAAATAAACAGATGTCATATTTCAAGAGGAATTGACCGAAATATCAGCAATTCTGGCTTCAAAAAAAACATACCTGTTACTTATCCAGTATTATGGAATATCGATAAAGTTTATTTGCTTTTCCATCTTCATACCTAGTGGAAAGGGGTTTTAGCACAGTTGCGCAATCTCCTAACAAAAAAAAAAAAAATCAGACTGGACATCATTAACCGAGAAGATTTGAGATTAAACCTAACTAAATTGATGAAAAATGTTGATAATTTATTCTTAACGCATCGGGTTCATACCTCTCACTAAAAGTCTTTATTTATTGCTTAGTTATTTTATATAACAGATCCTAAATTTTAATTTCACTTGTTTTAATGTGAATTTAATTAATAAATGTATAAAAGTACCGTGATTTTTTCTCAAGTTTTTCACATTACGCTTCACTACGAGTAGAAATCTAAATCTTTCATAGTGAGTAGCACTATACCAGCTGTCAAAAATACATTTGAAGTTGATGAATTTACAAAAAATACATATCAAGTAAGCAGGGGTCTACCCAAAACCAAAAAACATGGGAAGGGGTCTACGAGACAAATGCGTTTGGGAGCCACTGCTTTAGATCCAATCAAAAACTGAAATCACAATTTTAATGCAGTTTGCCTGTTGGAAAAGGAGATTTATTGATAAATAAACGTCCGCTTTGAGTGGTGTAGAATGGTTAGAGCGGAAGGCTGATACACCATAAACCCGGGGTTCGATTCCTGCACGCTTCGTTTACGGTTTCTACGCCTTGAAGATTCTACTCCTCGAAATGGTTCAAAAACCGGAAAAAATTTCAATTTTGAAACCATTTATAAATGGTTATGAAACCGTAAACTTTTTGTATTTACGGCTTTTTAACCAAGCTGATTGGAAATGGTTTAGGTCCCGTAAAGATAGGAAAATGTTCCAAACCGTAAATTTAAAGGTGAAGTAGATGGATAGACTGCTGCCGGCTACTTAACCGTAATTTCATGATGAAATTTCTAACAGTGTGACTGTCTTAAATATTTTTCTTTTTCTAAGAATTTCCATCATGCAGTAGAAACTTTTAGAAGGAAATATTACCGGCTCTATGTGGTAGATAATTGAAAATGTACTGATGAGCGTCCGAGTGATAATATGTAAACATACGAGCACTGGGAAGATAACATGCTAGTATCACAGGGATAACATTCAAGGATCCAAAACATACAACCTAAGTCAATGACTATAAAATGCTGTGATTTCTGGTTCTTTCAAAGAATCGAAAGTTTTGCCTACCTTTGCGCATGCTCGAGAAAATGCACTCTCATATGAAAATTTATTCTATTCATTTATCAAAATAATTCAAAATGTATTAATTCCTTTACCTCAAATTATAAACACAGAATTTTGAACTTCATTAAATTTATTAAGAAAAGGCGGTAATAATTTTACCATATAAGACGTTACTTTACTTTTACAAAGTTGACAGAGTGGCGTAGTGGTAAGGCGCAGTTCTCGTACGCCCAAGGTCGCAGTTTCGAACCTGGCCCAAGTCGTTGGATTTTCAAGATGCAGAAAATCGTCTGAGCCCATGTAAAATATCCCTTGAGTAGACATTTGGCTTGGGTGCTCTCGGCTAAATTAAATTTCTAGTGCCGATTGCATCAAGGAGATCTCAGGTGCCGCCATCTGGGGGAAACTGAGCGTTAAAAAATTGCGGCAATGGTACTACACTCATTGTGGTGCCGCTTAAAGAGTTGGTACCAATCTCTGGGAACGCACTAGGTCTGCAATGGTTGAGGAACAATACTGCAGCCAATCAGAACGAAAAAAAACTTTTAGTATATATCAGTGGTATTAGTTTTATCTTTCTGTGTTATTTGTTCGTATAGAATCATTAAAAGTACATTTTTGCTAAATATGAAAATAATTTCAAATATTTTAACTATTGAATAGATTTATCAAGGATGTCAACTATGAAGAATATATCTAAATCACATATAGAATTCATAATTGTGACAACAAAAGAAGAGATATTTTTAGCTACGAAAAAATTTAATATTCACCATATCTTTATTTTTCGAAGTTTTTGAGTGTTACATGCAGTTAATTTGTTTTTAAATTATTTTTACGACCGTTGAAGAAATTTGAAAACGAAAATACTTCTGAAATTTTATTTCATTTTACATAAATTGTAATTAACGTTCTCTTCGTCTTTGAAAACCGCTGTATCTATGAGAGTTCTGAAAATAGTTCTTTACAAGAGTCCATTCCCTAACCAGAGTAGAAAATGTGCAAGTTATGTGCGTTTAACAAACAAATTGATAAACCAACTGACAAACAAGCATTTTTTTCTTTTCTCTGTTTTTGTTTTGTGGGAGGAATTATTTGGATGAAACTACCGACATATTTAGAAAGAATAATAGGTTATTGCTTTAGCGAATGTTTTACATTCCTTATAAATATTTTATTTTTTCGTATTAATAACCCTTTAACTGTCCCGCAGTGGACCAGTCGGTAGAAGCTCGGTTCCCGCAGAACACCGAAAGTGAAGCAACATCGACTTAGGTCAGTGTTTGGAAGGGTGACAACCTCTCGCTGCTGGTTCCTGTAGGGCCACGTACGCTAAAGGGAGCTGGTGCACGTTAAATAGGTCGTGGCTCCAATGTCCTCCAAGTGAAACGATGCCTCTGGGGGTGCCAATCCCAGGTGGCGGTCTCTCATCTGGGAGCTGGTTCAAAAAATTAAGAGACTTTTCAAAGGGGTGGAAATTGGACTCCATCCTACAAGGGCCCCGTTAGACTCAAGAGCAGCGTACCCATTCTTCCTCGCCACGCGCGAGGACACGCCAAAAACAACCCTTTAACTATCAAGCTATTTTAATGCTTTGGGTACATAAATTGTGAATTTTTTTTATTGCAAATCCCAAATGTTTAGTACAAAAAAAGATAAAAAATACTTATAGTTAAAACTTGATATTTTGAATTGCATGCAAAAACGCTTTAAGGTTTTGTAGCTACTACATATTCGCTTGAGGCTGCTACCACTCAGCGTGACAGTGGTAAAGTTCGCTTCTAGAGGAGCATTATTTTCTAAAAATTAAAAATGATAATTAAATTATTTAAAAAAATAATGAATAAATAAAAATGAATACCTGTTAGTAGTTCGGTAATTCAGTTTTGTGTGGTATAACTAGAAACACTTTTCCAAGCACAAACCAACTCCACAATCAGTACAGTCTGTAACGATCCTCTACGATGACACAGAGAAAAAAAAAAATTCTCAACTTGGGAGTTCAACAGCGGGGGTGGGCCCACGAGAACGAGGGAGCGATGTGGCACCGGGGGAGACGCCTGGATGCCTTTGCCAGGAACGGCCGCAAAGGATTTTTCCTCTGGATATCTCCACGGCTCGGATCGTCATGTATATAGAGTTGTACATTGTAAATAGATCTGTAATTGTGTGTGCATAGTGTTGACCATTAAAATTTTCCTGTTAATCAAGAAATGCCACGACTGGACGTTACAACCCGAAACGTATTTCCTTCCTTCTCTTTTTCCCATTTGTATCATTTTTTGATCAACACACTTTGCAGTCTTGAAGGCTCAATTCAGCGCAAATTGACTTTTCCTGATATAGATTCGGGTTTGACAAAGAGATGAAACCGATATAAACTTCTCCCGATAGATATTCGGGTATAGCAATACGATACAGTCAAAAAAGAAGAAATACCCCGAGTAATACTCGGGCGTGACATTTTGAAAGACCAGTGCTGTGCCCGAGATAATTTCGGGCATGACAGTTAAAAGGTTAATGCTCGGTATTTGACTATAGTATGATTCTCTCTTCATAAATGACTTCTTGAAATAAGCCTGTACCGTTACTTTGGGAATACATCGTATTATGATAAAATGCCAAATTGGTTAAAAACTGACGAAATTCCCCAGGTTCAGTCTGCTACAATTTATCAAAGAAGGAACTCTCTTGTACATCAAAACATTCGGACTACATGAAAATTCCAGAATAAAAATTATTTAATCTCACATAAGCCAATGATCATTATATGCAAAGTGTGTTTTCTAAAGGAATCATTAGCAAACAGTTAGCGTAAACAATTACAAGAGATAACCGGAAATCTTTCGCAAATTACCTTTTGAGTGTTATTGTCATCGTCAAGTTATGCCTTTGGGATAAACACCTTATTGCTGCTGAAGGGGGGGGGGGGGAGTGCTAAGAAAAGTTGTTGTTATGTTAGCTTTAAACTTGCATGACGCAAGATAATTGCTCAGGAAATTTCAAAAGTTTTATGGTTCAAGAGTTATTGCATGAAAACTTAGTTTAAAATTAATTAATTGTCATATGTTTCAGTACTGAACTAGCGTATGCATAAAGTGATTGCCCTCTATCAGTAATTTCAATTTGTGATACCGCTTATAGTTATATATTAGTTGATATATTTGATATCTACTATTGTTTGATTATTCAATAGATTCCGGAAAGTAAAACATGATAACAAGCGAATTTAAAAGCCAATATATACTTAAGAATTTTCTTTTGCGGTCCTTCAATTGCTCTTTCGTATTTAAATCAAGCCTGTCTCTCGAAACATTTTGCATATGACTTTTTCAAATGTATCAATACTTTGCAATAATAAATCAATATAATATTTGTTTCGAGTTGCTTTATAAAAAAAACTGAGGGAAAAAAAAGAAAACGATGAACTAAAACATTATCAAACATACATATTTTAAACAGTGCAAAAAGCTACGTATACATTTTATGCAAGCTCAAAAACGATTTAAGTATATTTAAGCGCATTTAAGTATTTTTATGAATATTTATACGAAAGATGAAGCAAAATAAAGCTTATTGTGAAATAAAACTTCAGATATCACCTTTGACAAAACGTTCTTTGCATTAAAGACAAAATATGAGTTTTTCATTTTCAACGTTTTTTTAATTGTTCCCGCTTTCCAAATGCAAATTAACTTCGGAGCTTGACACTCGACTCGGGAAGGTGGTTGGCAGGATGAAATTGTAATCCTAAACGCAGGTCTATTTTATATTTTTAGTCTGTGGAGTTCCAAGCATTTTCCTCTATGTGAGACCACAGGTCTGATATGTCATTATCAAAGTTTTGTAAAATGTGCTTTTGATTTTGAGCAGATTAATTTTGAATTTGAGGCCCAGTGGCTGAGTGGTTGCCTTTCGTGCTACCATGCCACAGGTCCGGGGTTCGATTCTTGGGCTGAGCAGGGTCGACTCAGCCTTTCATCCTTTCAGTGGGGTCGATTATATGAGGACCGAGCTTGCTTAGGATCTAAACACTGGAAGTTCCACGTCAGGCCGACCACTAAACCGGAACATCTGCTTCTGCACCCCAGGGTCCTCGGTCTCGAAAACTGGGATGGACTACAGAAACAGAAGCAGACAAATTGCGTGCCTAATTTCATCTTTCGTGTCTCTAAAACTTAAGATAATTGTTCTTAAGATACTCTATCATTTCAACTAAATACCTCCAAAAGTTTTCTTTATTTCAATTTTAATATCGAAAAAGTATTGCTCTATAATTATTTTAGTTCATTTTGAATTTAAATAAATAAATAAATAAAATAAGATTTAAAAAAATAATTAACAATAGAATTGATTGCTTTAAAGAATGTCGAGGGAAAAATACTTAAGGTTAGCATTTATTCAGCTTGCTTCACTTCACTTTAGTTTATTATAGAGTTATTAAGCTTGGGTCTCGCATGCGAAATTATTATTTTTTACTTATGTAATAACTAATGACTATATTTTTTGCTCCACAGCAAACGACTTTCGTTTAGTTTGCAGGAAAAAAAACGTATTATCATAGTTTTCTATTTTTTAAAAGGGAAAGATAGGTTATAAAATAACTGGTTTGATTTTCAATTTTTTCGGGAAGTAAAATGTGATAGTTGCGACAAAAAAATCCTTTAGAGGTAATTTGCAATAAGAGAAAAAAAAAGTCAACCATATTAATTTTGAGCCATTTCGGAAATTCAACGATACATTTCTTTCGTTTCCTTTTAAATGAAAGAATTTTTTTCCACGCGCAGTGGCAGAATAAAAATGTACGGAGATGGCTAATTGCTTGGAATACATACAGGATACATAATAAAACTGAAACACCTAATGAGATTCTTCCACCACATAGATTAATTATTTTTCTTTTTTCAATTCAATTTGAAAAGAATTATTTATTTATTATTTTCTAAAGGCGATTATTTTGGAAAGAAGCCGAATAATATATTGAGGGTAAATAACTAAGCAATGTGTTTATATAACTTAATTACTGACCTCATTTCATGTCTGAGAAATGAATAAATTTGATTTTTTTTCTTTCTTTCTTTTTTTTGTTAAAGACAAAGTTAACAATTTTTGTAAAAAAATGGTTACATATATATTTTTTGATGCCATCTAATTATCCATTACTGGTAATTGCAGAAGTAAGCATTATGTTAGTAAGTTAGTAATTTAGAATGCCATTGGAGAAAGATTTTAAAAAAATCCTCTTTTTTATCATTAAACCAGGCGGTATTTGAAAGTCTACGATTTTCACTGGAGAAAATTTTGTTTTGCATATAGAATACCCTTAATTTGGGAAAGGTCGTAACAATTTTTGAAATAAAAATTTGATACTTTTCCTTCGTAAGAGCTTCTTTTTTCATTGGTAAAATCTCTTTTAGAAAGTCATACGCTGTTCATTGAAATGATGTTCAATATACGACGTCAAAATTAATGAAATAAATAAAATCTAATCTATATGCAGGAATAAAGTGAGTCGCTTTCGATTGACTTTTTGAAAATGTGTCACAAATCGAAATAGTTTAAAATGAACTGACTGAAATATTGTAATTTGACTATTGTAATATCAATAATGGAAAATATAAAAATATGAAATTTAGTTCTCGTGTTAGTAATTAGGATGTAAAAAACTCACTACATCTGTAAATGTGTTGCTCCCTTCTGCTCTACTTGCAAAGGAAATGGAGACTGTAGGAAAATCTTTCACTGCAATTTAGTAACAGCAAACAATTTTTTATTTGAAACGTTAAAATAAGTTTATGGGGTAAAAACTTCTAATGAAGATGCGTTGAAATTTCATGCGCCCTTGGAACAAGGTACATTTAAGGACTTAACTTTGTTTATAGTTACTCAAAATTTGCTAAAATGAGATACTTTTTAATTCTCATTCATTGATAAAATAATAGTAATTGGAGTTTTATAATTAGAATTTGTATAATTATTATTATTTGTAACTAATATTATTGTCTATGGATCAAGTTGTTTTGCCAAAACTCATTTAAACTATTCCTCGTTTCCAATAGGGGGAAAAATGACAAAATATGATTTCCTTTTTTTTCCTGATGTCGCAGCCGATTTGGTAAAATGAAATCGCATGTTTTTTAAAAATGTCATTACTTTTGTTTTCGTAAATAAAACTTTATATGAGAATATAAACCACTACGAAAATCATTACCGATTAAATAAACCAAATATATTAATAGGCGTTTATTTTATATTATTTTATCGCATGAATAACAAATTCTCAGTCTATAGTGATTCAGTTTCTTACTGATACGAAGTTTTATCTGGGATTCACACTTCCAAAATATTGTTCCTCCGTTGCTTGGAGTCCGGCATGCAGGTGAGATCTTTCAAGGAACAATAATGGCTACTCTCTTATCAGAGGAGTGTCCCCCGGGAAAAACCCATCTGGTGTTCGGCAGCGGAAATGAAGTTCTTGGCGTGACGACGCATAGGGGAATACCTATTCCTTTTAGCGCGAAAGGCCGAAAAGTGTTTTAAAGAAATTAGATTTGATCTCCATTTCCCGTTCACTGAATAATGGCTTAGAAAGTTAATCAGTATGGCGGCATGGAAGTAATTTAGCAATTAATAAAATTCTCTGATGGAATTCTATTTATTTAAAACTGCTCGGTAGAAATTAATTTTTAAAGTTTTTGAAATTAAAAAAGGAATTAGCCATCTAACAAAGTTTTCGTAATGGTGATAAACGCATATGTTCTTTTTGAGCTGTCTTTAGCCAATTATATGGTTAACCATTTTATGTGTCTTCAACTAATCGTTAATGCTCGTTCCTGTTATTCCACCGATCTTCTACATTAGGGTGGGCGGGGCGAAAAAAACTTTTTTTTTTTTTTTCAAATTCTCGGTGATGGGTCGGGAGTCGAGAAAGGTGTCCACCGGTAGAAGAAAGTACATGTAAGAAATCTCTTAGGGGGGGGGGGGGGGTAGCCGCGTAATCTAGAATTCTCGGCCAAATGCTATTTGTAACAAAATTTGTAGTTAAAAAAAATTTGTAATGAGGAAAATGTGCAATTTGTATCACTTAAGTTCCTGCAAAAAATTTGAAGTACGTTGGATAATTTCTTTATTTTCCACAAATGAGTATAAATTTTGGCCAAAAATATACTGCGAAATACAGTATGTCAATATTTGGGAAAAATTGGTAAAAAATTACAAAAAATGAATGTCTTCGCATTTGCGGCAAATGAAAGAACTATCCTACGCACTTCACTTTTTTATAGGAACTTATTGACTTCAATGACTTCCGCACTGCCCAACATCAGAAATATAATTTTCTTTTAGAAATTTTATTTCAAGAAATACTTGGATGAAATTTCTTCTCTTTTGCGGCAAACTAAGAAATTGTTCAACAAACTTCAACATTTGTATAGAGCACTTTGTTTCAGCAATGGCACCTTTACCACATTAGGAATCATGAAACCAGAAAAAAAAGTTAACCCACGATATTCTGAACATCATATAAACATCAAAAGAGAAATTGAAAGTTACTAATTGAATATATTAAAATTTAGCTCTCGCATTGGAAAGTAAAACTGGGGGCAGGAAATATTCTCTTGAAAATATTCTCGACTTTACATCCTTAATTTTACCAGATATTTTTAAACACATTGTAGCACATATTCACGTTATATATGATTCATCAAAACTAGAATCATGGGATTTATTGTGATGAAACTGAAAAGACCGCTAAAAATTATTCATGGGTAAAATTACTAAGTTATTTTGCATTGTTGTTGAAAGAACATTACTTATTTGGTTGAAAAAATTAAAACTTTGTTTCACCAATTGATTTTCGTAAAGAAAACGAGGACTTTATTTCAATCGATTTAATTATTAAGAAAATAAGTAATATTTGCACAAAAAATGCACAAAAAACAAAGCTTTTAAAACTTTCAGGACCATCGGCACTTTTGCGTACATAATAATTATTGTATAATTCTCTGCAGAAGCTAAAACGATTGATCTGTAATAAATGCAAAGTGTAGATATATTGAGATATTTAGGCACGACAATGTTTACATCTCTGCATTACTGTATTACTACAATTATTACAAAACTCAGTAATGGAATTTTCACACCCGGCTAATTTTCAGAAACGATCAAAATTTTTCAAGTTTCACATTTTATAAAGCTTTATTTATATTCTTTGCATGTTAATGAATATTACGTAAGACATCTGTAAATATACGATAAAAATATAAAAACCGCCTGTATAAAATATTTATTATAAATTTACTTGAACATTAAGTCTTTAAGCAACTATTTTTTCGCGTCCATTACTTACGAACATCAGTGTTTAATGATAATTGAAAAATGCGTGGCAATAAATTTAACCCAAACTTTGCAAGAGAAAAAAAGAACTAATTAAATGATTGATGTAATGTATAATAACAACTGAAAATCTGAAATGTTAGCAACTCCATCTTTATTTCAAGTGCAACATTTCGTTTCGAGAGGGGGGGGGGGGGCACAATAAACCATTTTAATCTTCGACTGCTGCAGGAGGTCTGCGCCATGGGAGACCGCGCATTACTTTCAGTTTATGCTTGAAAAAATGATTTAAATATATAAAAATTACATAAAAAATTGCAATTTATGCATAACATTTAATTTAATGCATAAAAAATTAATTATTTTAAAGTTTTTTTTCCAAGTGGTCTATAAGACAGTTCACAGTAGTTATGCTAAAATATTTGTCACAGTAGTTAAAGGTAGCTAACTCGGTTTCACATATATACCATAGAAATTCAATAAACTCCCATATTTAAAATTTTTAAATCATTCTTAGCAATTAAAATAGTTTGAGTAAACATTAATCGGAGGACTTTGATCCTAAAAACGACATCTTCATCCATTGATAAAGGAGTTCCTTGAGACCTGTGAAACACGTGTGCAGATTATTCTTCCAAATTTTATTTTAAGTACGTTCGTTTTATAGTTTATTCTTTATTTTTTTGTGCTCAAGAGCAAACGTTTTTTATTTCCTTTCCTTGTTTTGTGCTTTAATTTATTTTTTATTAACGAAGTTTACCGAACTTTCTGCAAGATAGGTGGCCCAGTTTTCGGTTTAAAAATAAATATTATTGGATTAAATATGGGAGTTTTATTTCTTTCATATCAACGTTTACCATCGCACTGGCTATGAGTTTTATGATGACTAAAAAATAAAACGATAAATTAAAAATAGCATCGCAGACGGATTTTTCAAAATTACAGGACAGAAAATCTTTCAAGCCCGAAAGTAAACCAATGGGAAAACAGGAAATTAAGAAATATAAAGATGTGCAAAGTGGAACATTTAAGAAACCGAGTACAAATAAGGAAAATAAGAAAAAAAAAAGACTACTGATATAATTTAATTATATTGAAACGTGGCAAGAATAAATGTTTCTTTACAATTCTTAAACTTGTTTAGCTATCGTTTTAAAGGAACATTTGTATTTTAACGAGCTAATTTCCCAAAATCCATAAAATATTTTTCTAATGCCAGAAACATTCTGTGTGTGTTTTTTTTTTTTACTTTGAAGAAAAAAAATGTATGCAAATATTAAAATTGCATAATGAGCTGCACGATTATTCTAATTGCTTTTGAGAGTATCCAAATAAAAAGTTTCATTTTTTATAATAACATTTCCGCATATTTATTTATTAAGTTCTTTATTGTCAATGATTGTACATCTTCACAGCAACAATTTTTAAAAAATTCTGAAAATTTAGATGGCGTGTGTCACTGTTAGTCTGGTAATATTTATTTTGATGTTCTAAAATATCTTAAATACCATTGGCAGAGCTTCGGAAAATACAAACGGGCAAATTTTCAAAGTATTTGCTTTGTTTATTTTTATTCATAGATGGTTGTTTTTAATGCTACGATTCGGAGCTAACTTAAATATTTGCATTTTAACAAAATTCATACGATGTTTGTCAATGGTCCCATTAGGGAAATATTTAATATTTTTCTCAAGCATTTTTTTCTTACCTCTTTTTCTGTTTTCTTATTTATAAGATTCTTTGAAATGATATTTACATATTTTGTACAAATACGGTTGCTTTGGAATTTTTCAGGTGATCTAAAAGCCGCACAAAACCTGCAAAATATATCACAATGTTCGTGCTATAAAATTTAAAAAATATTGTTAGAAAAATTACATTAGGGAAGAATAGAAGATTTTGTTTAGGAAAAATATATGTGTCAAAGATAAATTAGAAAAATAATTCAGTCTTTTCTTTCTGATAATTCTTTATATGTACAAAATTCAGTTTTACTTAACCGCGTCAAAATGTAAGGGAATATTTAACTATCTCTATCCGTAGTATAGACTGTTGGCAACATACCGTTCGATTGCTAATTTTGTAAAATTGAAAAAAAAATCTGAAACACGTGTATTTTATTTTTTTGTTACTATCTCAAATCCAAAAATTAAATAAACCCGAGTATATATATATATATATCTTTTAAATTAAAAATCCTCAACTACTTGTTTTTCTATTATTATTCTTATTATTATAATTTTAAAATTTATATTTCGAATCCAAAAAATCAAATAAACCACAGTTGTTGAGAGATAGCGGTTTAAAATTTATTTAAACAGTGAGAGTTGCTTTATAATGAAGTAATCTAGTTTTATACATTGATCTAATTAACAATGTCTATTAATTAAACGAAGTACAGTGAAACCTTTCTGTAAGGGCCACCTGCCGTTCCATTGAAAACTGTCCTTTATGGGGGGGGGGGGGGGGCCCTTGAATGGGGGAGAAAAAAAAACTAAAATAAGGAAATCAAAACCTATATATTGGTGAAAAAAACTGTTTATTAACATTTGCAAACTCTATACATGATTGAAAACATTTCTGTTGATGTTTGTTTACTTTTCATAATTTTTTCACAGACGATTTTGGTTTCTAATCATTCTTTTACTTTTTGGAACAAATTACTTTACATAAATTTGCATCATTTTTTAATGCTTCAGAATGCAATTTTAGTTTACTTATTTCTATTAGGCGTTTCTTCACAGGATATATTTTCTGCTGCAGTCTCGTCAGACTCATTATCTTTATCTGAATCAGATTGAACTAGTGATGAGCATAATCGAGTGATCATAATCGAGAACTCGATTCAGACGACCATCTCTAGAACTCGATTGAACATCTCTAGAACTCGATTGAACATCTCGAGAACTCAATTGAATTTCTCGAGAACTCAATTGAACTTCTCGCGAACTCAGTTGAACTTCGAGATCTCGATTGGTTTACTTCTCGGAAGATAGAATCCAATGAATGTCTCGAATAAACTCGGTACATGTTACATTGAAAAAAAAAAGAAAAAAAAAAAAAAAAAAACAGCGATCTGGAGCGGAGCGTCGGGCAGCAGAGAGAAGCAGTGGAGCAACTAGTTTTTGCTTGGAGTAGGAGCGGAGCCAAAACACGGAAACTTGTTGCGTTTATCAGCTCTGATTATTTAAAACTAGAATTTCATTAAACATGGCATCTTTCTTCATTAAAACTAGTTTTAAGTGAACAACAACGTAAAACGAAAGGTGATTTTTCAAAAATAGTTTCTTCAAAATAAATTGTCTATAAATAACTAAATTTACTATCATTTAATTATTTAATTAAATAAATGAAGATGATTTCTATTAAAGGTATTCGTTGCACGGAGCAGTGTTGGAACAAATATTTAACAGTCGGAGCGCGGCAACTCAACAATTTTGTTGCTCCAGTTCCCTGACACGGAAATACTTGCACCTACGGAGAAATAAATTATATTACGGCTTGGAGGGGGTGGAAATTTCCCCTTCTGACTCACTAAATGACGTTCCTGTTAGAGATTCATTCCATTCTAAAATCGCTCGACAACTCGAAATAATCGCTCGAAACTCGAAATAATCGCTCGACAACTCGAAATAATCACTCGAGAACTCGAAATGATCGTTCGAAAACTCGAAATGATCAATCGAGAACTCGAAATGAACAATCGAGAACTTGAGATAATCACTCGAGTACTAATCACTCGATTATCAAAACCACTCGAGTACTAATCACTCGATTATTGAAATCTCTCGATTATGCCCATCACTAGATTGAACTCCCGAAATAAAAATTTAATTTTTTTTTGTTGAGTAAATGAGTTTACAAAATTTTTAAATTTTATAACAATAAACATTTTTATGTTTTACCTGTATCTATCTCATCTATAATTCTTTTCCCCCAATATCCCCGCAAATGGCCTTTACGAGGGGTACCCGGCCTTCCAATAGGGGTAAAATTAACAATAATAATAAAGCAATGATAACAAATAATTAATAAAGGTGGCCCTGGAATGGGGGTGGCCTTTAAGAGAAGTTTCACTGTACTTTTATAATTTGAAAGAATTCATTCAATCATTGGGATTTTGAGCTTTAACCAGAAAATGTAGTTATTTTCAGGCCGTTTCACACATAAAAGCTTTAAATTGCGAGGGGGAAAACACTCTAGTGGGAAGATAGCCGCTATTGTTGTATTTCCACAGACGCATTTTGCGTAAGGAAGAGGGCACAAGAAGAGAAAATGAAGTCGAGTCGAAATTTGATTTAAAAACTCCCATCCTCCCATCAGAAATCCTTTCAGTTACAACACCCTCTTTCAAAATACAACATCTCCTACAAATGGAAACATTATGGAACGGAAGGGAAGAACGGAACACGAGAAAGAACAAGATTCAAGAGAATTCAATTCTGAAAGAATTGAATCTGACATTTTTTCCTATTTCTAATGCACTGTGAAAAAATAACAGCGAAGAAGCGCTAATAAATACTCTGTGCAATATTTTGTTTTCATTTCAAACATCGTCCACGATAATTTAATTCGCTTAATCTGATATAATACGAAATTCTAGTTTGTAACGATAAAAAGGTTTCTCGATTACAAGAAACAAAAACAGAATCTTACTGCTAAACTATGTCAGGGTTTAATTTTCTGCAAGTGTAAAATAACAAATTCTACCTGTTATTTTCTTACACCTTTAGAAAGAAAGTCTATGTTTTTAAATTTGAAATAAATTTATATAACAAATACGTTTTCATTTCTTTTCGCATTTTCTAATTATGTGAAATCGTTTCTTTTCTGATTTTCTCAGAAATTGAATGGAGTTCTCACTAGCTTTTTACAAAAAAATTTCCATACTTTTCAGTTTCATTGAATTTCAAACCAAACACTTACTTTTACATAAAATTCAATTATTTTTTCAATTAAGAAAAGAGTTTGCTCTCTCGCCAATGGATGTGATTGAGGATTTTCGGAAATTGCAATACATCAAATATTCAGAAAAAGATAACATCTGCTATTTAATTTCTGCAAAACTGAAACACATAAGGTGCTGTTTGGGCGCTGAAAATTGCACTGAAGATATGTATTTTTTAAAGAAAAACTGAAGAACTAGATGGGCCTTGTTCCCTTTACACCAACATTGATTCTGTATCATCTTTTATCAGTGATCTTCTTCTACATAATATTTCATATGTTTCTTTTCATATTTAATATAGATTTAATAATAATTTATAAACATACTTTCATATTTATGCACACGAAAATTGTTGCATATTGTTAAAGTGAAGTGAAATAATTTCGCTCGGCTTCTTTTTTACTTCTCTCAAATTTTTGATTTCAGTAAATTCCTACAAGCAGATTTCGTATAGAACATTTGTAGTATTCGACAGCAGTTAGTATGTTTATGAATAAATTCTGATAAAACAAAATATGAAACTCCTTATTAGTACTAGTACAAACATGATCAAATATACAACTTTAAAACAGATTACTTAAAGATAAACAACAACAAAAGACTTTGACACCATAACTCTTTACGTACAATTCAGGGCAGTAACTACGATTTAAAATAGGTGAAACCTGTAATAGAATCATAATTTCGGTAGGAAAATAACCTTTACTTTCGAATAATCGCCAGTAGAGAAAAAACTGTTTCACGACTTTAAGTAGTTTTAGCAAAATTAAAATCGTTTATGACCATTTTCTTTAGCATGAATTTCTAAGCGCTTTGATTTTTTTCAATTTCTTTAGTTGAGCTCCGTAGTTGGTCCAACACTGTTAAGTATAAGGTGCGTTCTCGTTTTGTCTTTACCGACCTTTTCCTAATTTATGGAACAAGTATGAAAACTAGTAGTATATTAACTAGTAATTTATGGAATTTATTTTCCTTTCAAAGCAAAAAAAAAAAAGATTTCATCTTGTTGAAATTTTATCATGTCCCACAAAATTATTTGTGGGTTTTCTTTTGAGAAAATTCAGAATATTGTAAATATTTACAATTTAGTTTATGGGTATGTACTTCGTTTTCTGTATTTCTGTCTTTTTTATTTCTTAGTACTTTCTATAACCAAATAAATAAATAAAAAATAAAAAAAGAACGAAAATAAAAATAAATAAATAAATAGAAAGTTAAAAATATAAATAAATAAAACTTCTAGTTTGGTAGTTAAAAATTTTCATTTTTAACGTTAATGACTTTTTCGAGTTAAAAACAGAAAAAAAAAAACATTGAATTTTGCCCATACACGCTATGAAGTGAGTGAACGCACCCTATTCAAAAGACAATGTTGTAAATAAGATGTCGAGAATAAGTTTTTTAAAAAAATTGTGAAGTTTTTTCCCCATAATAACACGATTTTTATGCTAAATGCATATACTTTGAACCCCATATTTAATTCTGAAACTTGCAACACAAAAAAAGCCACGAAATTACATTTAGCACATTTTTTAAACCAGTAGAAAGGGCCTTGAATTTATTATTTCAAGTGCAATAAGAACAGAAAAATCCTACTTAGCACCAGAGTTTTGGAACTTCTTTACTTAATAATAAATAGTTAATTATGTTTTATGTCACTGCTTAGCTCTGCAAAACATTTTTCCTGAATGATTGCCAGATCCAGCTCCTTATCTTTTGTTCTCTGCTGCAAAAATCATTTAGTTTTGGAAAATATGTAACAAAATTAATTAGTATGTTATGCAGAGAAAGCTGAAAATATTTGTAATTGCTTAATAAGGCATACTAAATATCCTTTTTTTCTCATCATTGTTTTAGAACGTGGCGTAAGATTGGTTTTCAACGTAAAAATTTTCATTTAAAATAATGAAGGAATTAGCGTAATGTTTATGTGTTAATAGAACTATTTTGTATTGCGTTTTTTTAAAGAGAAAGACGATGTTAAAAATATGAAAATGTGTTGTATGTAACAGAATTAAATACATTGTTTCAAGCTCTGCTTGAAAAGTAGAGAATTTTCAAATAAAGTAGTTCTAAGTGCAATAAACTCATTTACACGCCACATCTTTTATGTGTCTTTTTCAGTTGTATGCTGATTTTCAAAGGTCTGGTCAATTTAACTTTCATTTATGCGTCACTGATTCAAAGACATCACTCAATTTCGCATTAGTAATATTTTGCACTGTGATTTCCTTCTTCTCCCCCCTCATATTTTTCAAAAATTTTGCTTAAAAAAAATCTTATGCAAAATAATATTTATGTTCCTGCTTTATTTGTATACTATTAAAAAGTTAGTCTTTAATAATGTAAAAACATAGGTACTATATCCGGGTTATAGTAATAACTTTGAAATGCTTCAAAAACTTTTAAAATGTGTAAGTTACGCAGATTTTGTATTATTGTACTTTATTTCTTCTAACATCCTTTTTTTTTTGCAAAGAAGGTCGTTACTATAGCTCAGGTTGTATGTTCTAAAAACCATCAAAGTGTGCAAGCAAATATGCCAAAGTGCACTAAAAATTAAAATATGCCCTAATTAGTTTTACTTGCAAGGAAAAAGGAAAAAGAAACTCAATTTTTATCTGGCGCAATTGCTGTCAATTTTGAAATCTAAAACTAATCTCAGAATTTAAAAAAAAAAAAAAAAAATCGAAGAAATGATTTGAGATTGTGGTAAATTTTCATAAATTAAAATGGCGCTTTTTAGTTTTATTTAAAAAAAAAAAAAATAATAGAGGAAAAAAAACTATTTTTATTTTTGTAAAATTCTAAATATGAAACTCCAAAATCCAAATGGAAGTTGTGAACCAAATTTTTCAGTCAGTAGTTAAGACTTTTGATGTTTTTTGTTCTTTCAACAGACATAGAAAGCAGTATGTATGTCATTAGCAACATATATTTTTAACATCTTACACAAGATCTAAAAATTCCTTTCTGTCAGACATGTTCGGTGCCCACTCATCAAAACAACTAAAATTGTCAGGGAATCTAATTTTCCTCTCAACCATAACGTTAAATGTGACTCTATTCCACTACTACTCCTGAGTTTAGGATAATACAGAACACTATTTTTGCTATCAAACAAGAAAAAGTCTAAAAAAAGATTGATCTTGTCGCATTGAAAAAGGGATTCCAAGCAATCCCGAAACATATGTCTGCATTTTATTGCTCATTTGTGCTTTAAATTAACGTGTAATTTTATTATTATTAAGAAAAAGTCTCTTTAACACCCGTTTCATAACTAGCTTGTAAATGATTTATTCTTTTGGTACTTCATACGAAACTGAGCAATTTTTGTCTACTTCTGGCGATGCCACTTTCTGGGTTGCACGAAAATGTGCACGACCTAGTGCGTTCCCCAGAGATTGGTACCATCGCCGATGAGAATTTTGACGTCCAGTTTCTCCACCTGCAAGAACGAGCACCCGGACTATGTTGATGCGAAATTGCACTAGGAATTTAATTCTGCTGAGTGTATACAAGGCAAATGTCTACTCAAAGGATCTTTTGCATGCCGAATAATCATACGATATGGGAGCAGACGATTTTCTGCAACTTGAAAATCCAAAAACACTGCCTCTGACCTGGGGCGTACAAGTCCCGCGCCTTACCACCGTATCGGCACACGAAAATGAATTTAGTTTCCATGTTCGTTATGTTAGTAACTGCATTTTCATTAAAAACTTAATATCAGGAGTACAGTAAAATTCCTTAAAATGAACTCATCTTTTTCTTTATAGCTGTTGTGTTTCCGCTTTTTTTCCGTTTTATTATTTTATTTTAAATGCTGGGCTGAATTTTTATTCTTTATGAACAAGATTTTAAATTTTTATAACGTACATATCTCTATACGTAAAGTACGAGACAATGTAGAAAAGCCAGCAAGTCCTTATGTATAAGTGCTTTGTTTCTTGTTTTTCAATTATATGTTGCACTTTAGCTGCAGTAAATAAGTCATTACCCAATGTAATTTGGTAAATGTTCAAGAGAGAAAATATTAAAATTTTATCCTTGAAAAGAAATATTATTTTAGAATTAATTAGAAAATTTTCATTTCAGTTACTTAGAGGGAATTTTAGCGTAATAAAGACTCGGGAAGTTGAGAGAGAGAGAAGAAACATTCTGTTCTCTTTATTTTAAAAATAAGCGGAAATGATAAAGCAAAACTTGCCAAACAGTTGGAACGTATGAAATCTCTTATTTTTGAGAGTTAAATTTTTATTAACTTTAATTAGTGTGTACTCAAAAATCGCAATGAGATAGACGTTGTACTTCACTGCTAGCTTACCTTAAGTTTTTAATTCAACTGTACTATACTTTCATAATAGTATTTCAATTCAAGTTCAATATAATAGTGCTACATAAACACACATAATGCATTCAAATTTTAATCAATTTGAAATTAGTACTTTTTAAAAATCTATATTTGCATATCAACTTTTATTTCGCCAAAAGAACTATAAATGCACCATTCCCTCAAGATGGACGACTTTTTGATAAAAGTCAAGGTAGCAGTGTTAAAAAAGTTTTACTTTGCACATTTTATTTCGTCACTATTTATATAAAAACAAATCATGTTTTATGCTTGTGAAACTGCGTACAGCAAACGTTTACTAGCAATATTACTATTCTTGGTGTGGTGTTTTGAGTTATAAAAAAATGAAAATGTGAAACTTGTATTGTTATCAATATTTATTGTTTTCTGGCATGAATCTCAGAATCTTATGAATAATATTTATTGGAATATTAACACTGTGCTGTTCTCATCAACAGTAAGTCATCTGTAAAGAAATTTTCGAAAAGTTAGTATATGTTTAGATAGGCAAACATTTTATAGCAAGTATAGAATAAATGAAAAGAAAGAAATGTATACTATTTACCAAAAAAAATTATATAATATATGTAGCACAGGTACAATGAGAAAAGATTATTCCTGAACAAACTGATTAACTTTAAATCAACTGATTAACTTTAGAAGCTTGATTGAATGATTAAAAAATGTATCACGTAAAAAATATATAGAACACAATGTGTCAGGAAATATAACTGCAGTCTGAATTCATATTAACTTCTTCATTGGAGTTTTTGTAATATATAAACTATTACTATTATTAATATTTGCATTAAAATGTCACATTGAAAGATATTATTCTTGAAAAAGGACACAAAGAAAGCAAAATTAATGTTTTTAAAAACCTGCTATTGGTATAATAATTTGCCCTTTTATATAAGAGTGATATGACATTTAATAATAATATAACTTTGTGCAAGTAAACTGTAAGAGAAATATAATTTCACGTTAATTTAAAGCACAAATGAGCAATAAAACGCAGACATATGTTTCGAGATTGCTTGGAATCCCTTTTTCAATACGACAGGGAGCTTCTAGATGCAAAAAAAGGGATTCCAAGCAATCTCGAAACATATGTCTGCGTTTTAATGCTCATTTGTGCTTTAAATTAACGTGAAATTATATATCTGATATGACATTGTTATTAATGTAATATGTCCGTTAAGTTTTAATCTAATTATTTTCTAAAAAGTTGAATGGTGTCAAAATTTGCTCTGAAGTAAACGAAAAGTATGCCACGTGTAGAAAATATGACTAAGCTAAGCGGGAGTAATAAGAAACCTCGTTCAATACATCTCTAACTAGAATATTATCTTTCGCACTCGCAGCAAGAGCCGTAAGAAAAATACTTAGGGTCAGTTGGGGTAATTGTAAACATGGGGTAATTGTAAACAAGCTTCATAACTACACTTGTGGTGGTTTTGAAAACTTAACTGCTTGTGAGTGATAAAGTTTCAGCATAGGGAAGACATTGAAAGAGTTTCGTAAGTTTCGAAACAACAGTGGATGCTTCACTATTGTTTGAAAATGGCAGTCAAAAAAGTTGTTTGACAAAATTTAGTGACTTTACATTTTCCTCCCCAGCTCATCTATAAAAGCGTTTTTATTTGTCATATGAAATGTTGCTAAAAATATTTAGATATGAATTTCATCCTCCCTGTTACTTTTCATGTGAAAGTTTGGTGTTTACAATTACCCCATATATTTCGTACTCTGGGGTAATTGTAAACACCTAAATTTATCGTATTTCCAATATTTTGGGAAGACAATAACTGTTATATTTTGATGTAAATTACACTTTTGTGTTTCTTTTTTATATAACTATTGTTGTTGCTAATGTCACTTGGAAATCCAAGCCCCTTTGCAGGGCGACCAGGGAATTAGGAAGATCCTAACGATAATTAATGAGCTCCGCTAGAATGAAGTACACTTGGCTCAGAGGGGCCTCATGATTTTGAACCAGCTCCCAGATGAGAGATCGCCACCTAGGTCTTCCCCTCATATCAGCGGAAATTATTTCTAACTTGGTGGGCATATGAAGCCATGACGTATTTTAGGAACATAGCTCTCAGTAGCGTAATCGGTCTCAGAGTAATCAGTCGCGGGACGAGGTCACCCTCCCAAGCATTGGCCACGACCAGGTGTGCGTCTTTTTCGGTGCTCTGTGGCATCCAAGCTTAACCGACTGACCCACTGCGGGACACATTTTACATAAATTTACCGCATTACTTGATTTTTTGCAAGATATTTCTCGTTGAATGATCCCAGCGGACTCATAACATAACTCAGCGGACCACATACGGCACGTTGACCGCAGATTGAGAACCATTGCTTCTTAACTTCTTAAGCTGCCAAGTAGACTGTGTATGAAACAATTTTCTATTTGCATCAACCACATTCGAAAATAAATCACTGTTTACAGTTACCCCAGAGGTTCGGGGGTAAATGTAAACACGAGCTCATTCGCTAGCAAATAGTTATAAAGTCAACATTTTTGTACACATTTACTCACAAGAAGTACAGTATTGGCGACAGTGCTCACAATTTCCTCCCTCAATTCATTCAAGAGGTAGGGAAGGATTAAAAGTTAAAACATTGAAAAAGCGTTTACAATTACCCCAACTGACTCTAATTACTTTATTGAAAAAAAGGTACTTTTCTATTACCCCGGCGCAAATCTCGCCAAGCAGACTTCTTGGGTGACAGCACACGCAATACGTTGCCAGCGGCTACCGGCGACATCCCGTTTGGCGTTGGTTACATCATTATTGGCGACTTTATCGACTGCGCCGGGATAATGGAAAAGTACCGAAAAACTTGTTATACATATTTATATATATATATATATATATATAAAACCAACTCTTTAGAAGCAATAAATAAGTCGGTTTGGTTTGTACTTGTTTTTAAAACATAATGGAATGACTTAAAGTAGTACGTCATTTTTAAATGAAGTTGCTTTGTGTTGTCATTGGCAGAGCGAGAATTTTCTGCTGGAGGGAGAGAAGGAAGGGTTGATTTACCTTTGTAATAGTCCTTAAATGTACATACGTAAACCCACACAATTTGCCACTATGGCTGAAAATCATGGATTCTAAGAGGGACTTATCCCGCCCCCCCCCCCACATCATATACTAGATCGTAAGGATACCATTTATATCTATAAATATAAATGATATCCTTACGGTCACAGGTTTGACAGTTATTGAAAGGATTAGGTCCCCTTTCCTTTCAATAACTGTCTCAAAAATAATCTGAGTGCATGTTTACAGTGTCTTTGGAAATATAACTGTATTTTTAGCTAACAAATACTTGAAAAACATAAATTATCTGCATGAAGTAGTTGTAAGGGCCGGATAAGGTCCACTGACATAGCGTTTGAGATTACTGTACTACGTGATTGTCGCTCGCTTACCTGGCTCTTTACTGTTCGAAGTTTCTAGCCTGTTGGAAGTCTGACTGAGCATTCCCATTATTGGAACTGGATCCTGGAGCAGAATTCAAGTTACTTTGAGGAGATCCATTGCCAAAAATGGGAACCCCTGCAATAGGAGCTGGTGCATTGGCCGGCTTAGATTCTATTTTCGTCGAGAACCTGCAAGTACAAAGAAAATATTGTGGAGGTTCCTAAAAAAGTTTCTTTTTAGTTATAACTTTTGCATAAGTTGTTTGTTTGAAGTAGGAAAGAGCCGCAGATCCGGCAGCAACATTCCCTCCGTTTCCTGTAGCAGAATCCATGCTGAAAATGGGAACACCTGGGATGGGAGGTAATGTAGCAATGGCTGGCTTAGCTTCTATCTTCAGCGATAATCTGAAAAGAAACCGAACTCTCGTGGAGGGCTTTTTAAAGCTTATTCTCAGTAATAACCTTTAAATACATTGTTATAATAGAAAAGGTAAAAATACACGAGTGTGGCACAACATTTTCGTTCGCTTCTGAGACAGAATGCAATATATTTTGCGGACCTCCATTTTTGAAAATTGTCGGTAGATTGGCTTAGTTTTTAGTCTACTTTCCCGTAAAAGTAAAAAAGTAAAAATAAATAAAGCATGAAAGAAGATTTAATGTATCGTAGGAATATCGTTAAAAATAAAGTAAAGTAAAAAAAAGTGAAGTAATTAAATAAAGATTGAAAAATTAAAAACTTGAAAGTAGGATTTTGAGATGGGGAAAATGTGTGTCTCTCGGTCTGTCTGTCCCCCCTAATAACTTTTGAACGAATTGTCCGATTCAAAAAATTCTTTTTGCATTTGAAAGATCTAGGCGATTACATCACATTTCCATAAGTTACTTTTCGATTTAAACAATTTTTTGTTTGCAGTTCAGAAATTTTTAACATTAGCCCCTACGGGCAAAAATGAAGCAAACCCTG
The DNA here is from genome assembly GCA_038502835.1 of Octonoba sinensis. Lineage (NCBI taxonomy): Eukaryota > Metazoa > Arthropoda > Arachnida > Araneae > Uloboridae > Octonoba > Octonoba sinensis. The sequence continues at coordinate 105,061,472 of CM076600.1, read as the reverse complement.
GACAAAACATGGAAGTTCCCTTGAACGAACTCATTGGAAGGAGCTCTCGATAAATCATTTTTTTATTTGAACAATTTTTGCTCAGTTTTGAACAGTTCCAAAAAAAAAAAAAAAAAAAGAAACATTAGCGCCTACGGGGAAATTTCAACCCCATATGAATCCTGATTTAACCGACAGATTTGCTTGCCACAAAATTTATCGGAAAGATGTTACGATGTAGAACTTCGTACAGATACGAAGTGTAATAGATCTGAACGAGCCTATTTTCCTACAAAATTTTTTGATCGGGATTTTTAAGGATATTTCTCAATGAATGAATGAATAAATGAATGAGTGAATAAATGATTTAATAAATAAATGAGTGAGTGAATAAAAAAAAAGAATGAATAAATGAAGGAATGAATGAATAAGTGGGTGAGTGAATAAATATGTATTATCCGTTGAAAAAGGTATATTTGCAGTACTTAAGAAGTAAAGCTAAATGAGGAAGAGAGAGAAAGAGATAGCTAGATTAAAAATTTGAATTTGGTTTATGCGGGGAAGTAGGCTCGTATAGTTCTAGACGGAACTTGTTATCATTTGTAGGGGAAGGAGTAATTAGAAACATCCACATGTTGTGGATGTTTTCGAAAAGTTTTTGCTTAGCAATAACTTTCGAAATCCATCGTTAGTAGGTAGTGTGGAAAACCCCCAAACTTTGATTTTTTCAAGACTTCGGACGTTCAAAAATCATAATATATCGCTATCGAAACTTTAAAACAATATATAAAGATGAAGTCACTTTAGTGGCTCTAATATATAATATCCCTGTTTTGGGAACGTTTATTGAACTGGGGTCATTGTTTAGAAGAATTATGTCGTATACACAGTAAACGTCATACATTGCACAATATTTTGTTTTGTAATTTATATTTATTTGGTTTTCAGTAACTTTAAACGAAACCTTTACGGCATTAAGTTGCTGAATTTAATGTTTAATTGAGTGATATTTTTTATTTTTAATAACGTAGCCACAGAAGAATCTGTATATATGCTACAAACTACATGATCAAAACAGAGACAACAATGTCCCCCGGCAAGTAGAATTTTAGAATTTTCTTCTTTCAAACTGCTCTTTTAGTGCCAAACAAATTGCTGTGTGAATTCGGTAAGATAAAGAACATACATGAGTTCGACATTACACTGAAAATTCAATGACAAATGCAATTAGGGGTCCGGAAATGAAATTAAGTTAAAAAATGATTGCGCATCCTGCGTCGTAAAATTCCGGAAATAATCTGAAGCATTCACAAAATGGTTTATTTGCTACGCAAGTAAATTATTCATTTTTTAAGTGAAAACGGCGCAAATGTTCATGAAGATACGTGGGATTTTTTTTAAAAGCCATTTTATTGCATGTCTTCGTTTGTAATTCACATAGTTCCCAAACAAATTGAGCAAACATGCCGTAAACTACAGGAAAAACAAAATTGAAGATTATTACGAAATTTTCAAATGTTAAATTAGACATGAGAATTTAAAGAAATTAATTTTTGTCTTACCTATTATTTTATTCTATCACGACGGGTAAGAACGCCATACGGTTTAAGAATAATTTTGTAGCGTGTAATATGTGAATAGTTTAATAAAAAGAAACTTACGCCAAGAAATACACAGTGACGAACACCAAAAAGAGTTTCATCTTGTAGGAGTAGCTTCAGCGCAAGAAAAATCTACAAAATTTGTGGATATCAGTTGTTGTATTATTGCTTTTATATGCTGAACAATAAAATTAAAAATTGTTTCTGAATCAACCTAGAAAAAGTTTCGTAATTAGTACAGAAATTTTATAGGTTTGGTGATGTTACTTAATTTATAATAATTTTGGAATTGCGTAAGGATATTGCGCAGGCAATCTGATTTCTTCATTGAAATGCAACATAGTTGACGCATTTAAGTTGTGTAGATATTTTTGCCCTGAAAACGTGAGTGTTTAAAAAGTTCTTAGCTACTGTAATATATATTAACCAGCATTCCCCGGAAACCTAGGGTTCAGCGAAACATTATTGAGGGCGCCGAAAGTACCCGGAACGCAATCAAGAGATTTGATTGCATTAGTTTCTATAAAGTGAAAAGTTAACCACTTGCCCTGGAAAGACGTGATACGCACGTCGTAATGCTTTTGTCATAGACTCGCCAAAGACGTGGTATGTACGTCGTCATGCGATTGCTGCAGAAACATACACGTCGTGCGTAGCTCGTCGGCACTTTGAATAATTAATAATAAAGATATTTAATATTTATACCGTGAAACCTGTGTAAGTTGACCACTTGCGGTGCAGCACTTTAGTGGTCAACTTACAAAGGTGCTTTACAGGTTTTACGCATTTGTATAATTTTATGATCAGTCGAAGCTCTATATTTCCTTTAAAAAACTATTATAAGTCCTAGGTCGAAAATAAATTGGTTTTGAGAATATAAATCTTTTCCCGATTTCTCCAAGGTTTCGAAGACTGTGTGACGTCTCTCAGCGAGTTACACTGGACCGTTCTGGTACACGCGGCGGTGAATTTTTTGCCAGCTCAAGTAGTTAAAATATTGGTAATTTCAATTAGGCGTAACAGTATGAAGCCTTATATTTCTTACCGTGTGATATGTTGTTAGCTTTTAAGGCATATATGTATTCCTTATGCATATTTAAGCAGTTTCTATGAGGTGACACGAGCTTGGAAGAAAAAAAAACGAAGCTTCTATGTTTTCCCGAATATTGTTACCTTAATACTGCTTTAAAACTGCTTCATAGTAAAGATTTTTCTTTCGTTTTTTTTTTCATTCATTATCCCTTAATATAAGTAATTGACTCGAAAAAATATTTTGAAGAAGTATTATTTTTGGGACGTAAGAGCTCTCTGGACTTTGAACATTATGTAAAGATTTTGAAGGAATGCAGAGGGTTTAGAAGAACTGACATACACGTGCATATATTTATTGAACATTGTTAAGGCTATTTAGAAATGTAGTTTTAGTAGAAGGTTTCCATTTTGTTAAAATGCTTTATTTTGTTGTCATCATTGACTTTAAGAAAAAATGCTGTTTGAATGAAGGCGGTTTTTATTTTTCAGATAACTCTGTAAACAGTTTATAAATATCCTCAAATCACATGTGAAAAAGAGAAAGTTGGACTATTTTTTATGTATGATACATATCTATTAATAGAAAAGTTAACAATATATACGATTAAGTGTAACATGCAAAAGAAAGATTTTTATGAAGTTTTGTCTACTCCAAAAGAAATAATATCAGAATAGCGTCGCAAAGAATGGTTAACGTCACTGATTCTCAAACCGTGTGTTACGGCTACCCGGGAAGCGCAAAATTTTGTATTAACTTCATGAACAATTAAATGTTAATTAATTATGAACCGTTTGCAATGTTTTTCGGCTCCCCTTGAAAATATCAAGGTGGAGACAGTTAGTCTAAATGAGCAAAAATAAAGTTATTACTAATTGCAAATAACACCACATCTTAAACTAGTAAATGCGTCTCTTTTTATTGTCTTAGAGACATTTCAACTCGTATGTCTTCTTCTTCATTATTATTTAATTTATAACAACTTTTCCAATGTCCTCAAATTGTCACACGAACGTTGAATAAAATTAATCTTGTGAAGCTTTTTGCTTTAAAATGGTGTTAGAATTAAACCGCGTGCCCCTCACTGTAATAAAACAGAATTTAAGTTTGTTTTGCTTTAGACAAAAATGAATCTTAGAAAATCGTTTCAAGGCGCATTTTACAATTTTTCGATACTAAAAAGTACACAATCGACGCTTTTTTCCCAAAGTGCAAGAAAAAGTATAGTAGCGACCTTATTTTGGTTAAATCTGATAGACTAGTTATAACTATGGAAGAAAAAGGTACAAACACTTAACCCGAAAAGCTGAATCGGAGTGTTTGCTTCTGTTTGTTTAAAGCAAGGCTGAAGATCCAGTTAATAAACTGCTACTGATCAGGCTGTCTCATTTCACCATAAATGATGGGACAAAAATAGGGGTTGGCACTCAGTGCCCTCTATTCAACTTTGAGGCTTCATTCTAACAGATAAGAATCAGATTACTGATTTGGCGTAATTGATTTGACAAAATAATCTAAACATCGCCAGCCAACGCTTGTTTTAGTAGTAACTAGCTGACATGCCCGGCTTTGCGCGGAATAATATTGCATTATTCGCAGGCTAAGTGACGCATGTCCAAAATTCTGTTGTAAATATGTAAGGAAAAATTTTCTTTAAAAAATCATGTAGGAGATGGGCAACAGGCCTGAAAAACCTTATTTAAACAGTAAAAACATTTAAACGAACAGCCTAGAAAAATTCCTTTTAGACCAAAAATAACAGTTCATAAAAATCTACAATAAAATGCCAACAACAGTTCAAAAAAATTGCCATTAAAGTAATTGCAACAGTAACTAAAATGCGCACATGCAGCGAGATAATTGTGCCAAAATGATATCGAGAGACCCATAAAAATCGTAATTACAATATCTACCACAATACATTTAAAAATTCCGATCAAAGTAAGATCTGTATTCTGTTTTAAAATGTCCATCAGATGAAGCACAACTGTCCCTGAATATGTCTGCTACAATAAAGAAAAAATCCTTAAATCCCCACATTTGAATAAAGACAACTATTCCTAAACATCCCTAATAGAATAAGGACATTAGTCTCAAAAAATCTCCATTAGAATAAAGACGTCAGTGACTAAAAATACCCATAAGAATACTGACCTTCAAGAGCTACTGTTCCTAAAATTACCAACAGTCCATCTTAAATTAACCATCAAAATAAGGAGAGTTCCTATAAATCCCGATTGCAAAATCGTCAAAAGATTTCCTGAAAATTCAATTGAATAGCACTTTCATAAAATTCGGATAAAAACGAAAGAAAGGGAAGCATTTTTCCAAAGGCAAATGCTTATATAAGTTAGAAAATGTTGGGTACTGAACCAATCCTGACGCGTGAAATTTAAGTTGATAGAAAGAAATAACTAAATTATGTCCAAATAGTGCCAAATAGACAGTAAAAAAAATTAAGTAAATTTTTTATGAAATAAATCACTTGAGTAAAATATGGAAAGAAAAATCAACCTCAAGATAAAGTAATTGAAAATCGTCTGCACTTTATAATCCACAAAATATGCATAAAAATGAAACGAATTCTTAGAATTTGTTTCGCTGATAAAGCGGACAATCTACCATGAGAAATAATATGTTTCATGAAATTGTTGAACTGGTACCATGATACTAAATCGCCAAAAAACAAAGAAGGATCAACCTCAAGGAGTAATTACAGATCGTCTGCAGTACGCTAAAAAATGTAATGAATTTTTAGAATTTGTTTCGCTCATAAAACGGCATGAATAACGATAAAACAGCATTTTTTCAATCTTGAGTTAACAAAAATCATCTAATTGGCGACAAAAGTAGTATTTATTTTGGCGAAAACACGCAAATTGAGCAGATAAATTCAGAGGTAAGCCTTGCTTTAAAGTTCGAAAACTACTTTAAATGAATATTGCGCGTGTTCTATTTGTTCTACGAACTTCAGAAGGAGATCATCTTGTGCAGTTTTTTACGGGCATCAATATGCTGCAAAAATCTAAAACGTGAGACGTTTCTTCGATGAGATATTCTTAAAATAAACAGTTTTGCTTAAAATTGGAATAAAAAAAGAACAAATTCGAATTTTAGGAAAAACGCTTCGAGGTGCACGAGGACCTGACCCAAGGTACCTGTAACCAAAATTTCGTACTTCTGGCCCGTTCCATCTCGCCAGGAGGCGATCGACAGACACACACACACAAACTTTTGGTTTTATTTATATAGATTACTAGCGGTACCCGCACGGCTATGCCCGTGTTAAAAAAATGATAAGACCAGTCGGTTTGCCATTGCGTATACAGTGATAACTTGTTTAGGTGTAAATTATGTTATTTTATTAAAACGAATAGCATTCCACATAATTAAAAATTAGCTGCCCACGGCAATCAGCCAGAGATCCTACATATTTAAGTATTTTTTTTTTACATAACACGCACAATAAAAAAGGAAAAAGGAAAGAAAGAAACGAAACAAAACAAAAAATAAAATATTTGAAAGAAAACGCATTTTATTTGTTTAGTTCAAGTACCCACACAAAAAGGACGATTTTAATACATTATAATAGTTTTAATTAATATATTTTTAGTATAATTAATTTTTATCTATTATTTATTGACATTAAAGCCGGGTCCAGAAGCTACGTTTTGTACAACCTTTTGTCTATGCAGTCTTAATACTGAATGAAAACGCTGCAGTTTTTTATGCGTCTACATGGTGCAGAGACATCTGTATATTTCACTCAGTTTATTGCGATATCGTCATGAAGGAGGTAGTACTCTGGTCAATTTTGGCATGGTGTCATGTTAAAAAAAAAAGACTGGAACGTCTCAGAAGTACCCGGCGTTCAAAGTGGTCAAACGATTACATAAAATAAATATTTTTTGTTGCCTGTTCTGGTGGTTCGACAACTGCAATCTCTTTATTTTCATCGATGGTATTCCTAGACTGCCTTGGTGTCTCCTGATCATTTAGGAAATGTAACAAATCAAAATACCAGAGAGATGGCTTGTAGATTTCGTCTCCAGCCCCAGATCGAATTGCTTTATTAACTTTTGCCAATTCTTTACGGTAAACACTTCTCAAAGAATTAATTATTTACAACTGTTTCTCTGTTTGCGGTTGCATCAATTTCTTTGAATTTTTCCACTAAACTTTCATAACCGTCCCCCTTTTTGTCCCTGTCACTATACTCCTTGGATTTGACACGCCAAATGCATGGGAAACTTTCACATGATGCAATAAATTTTGTGAGAAACTCCCGAGAACATTGCCGAGAGTCGGCCATTGTCGCCTGACGAATTGAAACTGAGAAACCAAATGATTTGGAAAAGGGTGCTACCGCCTACATGTGCCGATTTGTCTGCACAGTTCAAAGACATCTATGCTTTCTAGCTCAGTTATCGCTGCAACTGTACAGTCTTCGCACCGGACTCAAAACTACGCACTTTTCTAATCTATACGCAACGTTTTATCTGCAACGTGTTGAACTTCGGAGACAAAAAGTTGTGCAAAACGTAGCGTCTGGACCCGGCTTAAAACAGATAAACGAAATTTGGTAGCTTGCAGAAACAAACAGCAGTGGAATAAACCTTTCATCCGAGCTCAAATAGGAAAATAACATATGTGCTAATTCACAAGCGAAAAAAAATTAAAATAAATGAAAGTATAAATAGTAATAATAAGCTGGAATAACAAAAATCGGTATAAAGAATAACATTTCTTTTAAAAACCTCTGTGCAGAATGGAAAATGGTCTCGTAAAATACATGTCAAAATAAGGAAATCAAAATAAAACTATCAACCGCCTGTGCGCCGCAGGAAATAAACCTCCAATCGCTTTAAAAAAATAATAATCAAAATCCAAAAAAAGAAATAAATATATTAAAAATCGGCTGCTCCTCAAAATACTAAAAACCGCAAAAATTTTAATTCGTTAAAGAAAAGGATTAATAGTCAGCCGGCATGGTAACAATGAAAATTAAAGTTAATTACCGTGAAAAAATAATTTCGAACTGCAGAGAAAAATGCTTATAACTTCTTTTCTAGGTAATTTAGAGGCTTCGAATTTTCGCACACAGAGCGAAACTCCTTCCGGGGTAGTTTTTCACGCGCTTTTCAACAGTATCAAGCTCGAAGCGATGCGATAATTTCTTCCCATAGAAAATGACTATTTTATGAAACTTTCGGCTATAAAATGGAATAAAAGAAGAACAAATTCGAATTTCAGGAAAAACTCTCCGAGGTGCACACCCCCATGTTCCAAACTAATTTCGTGCCAAATTTCATGAAAATCCGCTGGACGGTCTGGGCCCTACGCCGTACACAGACACACACACATACTTACTGCTTTATTATTAGTAGAGATGACTAAAAAAGTTTAGTTTAAAATTTGAGAAATTCTAATGCTGTCAATTATTAATTTTAAACCAATTCAAGATAAGTACTCAAGTTCATTTATTACTAATTGCTTACTTCTGTAATTATATATAGTTCATTAAACATATAAATATGCTTAGTAAATGTTATATGCAATTTTTTTATATATTTGTAATATATAATAAACTAGCGGTACCCGCACGGCTATGCCCGTGTTAAAAAATGGAAAGACCAGTCGGTTTGCCATTGTGTATATAGTGATAACTTTTTTAGGTGTAAATTATGTTATTTTATTAAAATGTATAGCATTCCACATAATTAAAAATTAGCTGCCCACGGCAATCAGCCAGAGATCCTACACATTTAAGCATTTTTTTTACAAAACACGCGCAATTAAAAAGGAAAGAAAGAAACGAAACAAAACAAAAAGGAAAATATTTGAAAGAAAACGCATTTTGTTTGTTTAGTTCAAGTACCCACACAAAAAGGACGATTATAATAAATTATATTTTTAATTAATAACTTTTTAGTATAATTAATTTTTATATATTATTTATTGACATTAAAACCGAGTGCAGAAGCTACGTTTTGTACAACCTTTTGTCTACGCAGTCTTAATACTGAATGAAAACGTTGCAGTTTTTTATGCGTCTACATGGTGCAGAGATATCTGTATATTTCACTCAGTTTTGTGCGGTATCGTCATGAAGGAGGTACTACTCTGGTCAATTTTGGCATGGTGTCATGTTAAAAAAAAGACTGGAACGTCTCGGAAGTACCCGGCGTTTAAAGTGGTCAAATGATTACATAAAATAAATATTTTTTGTTGCCTGTTCTGGTGGTTCGACAACTGCAATCTCTTTATTTTCATCGATGATATTCCTAGACTGCCTTGATGTCTCCTGATCATTTAGCAAATGTAACAAATCAAAATACCAGAGAGATAGCTTGTAGATTTCGTCTCCAGCCCCAGATCGAATCGATTTATTAACTTTTGCCAATTCTTTACGGTAAACACTTCTCAAAGAATTAATTATTTATAACTGTTTCTCTGTTTGCGGTTGCATCAATTTCTTTGAATTTTTCCACTAAACTCTCATAAGCGTCCCTCTTTTTTTCCCTGTCACTATACTCCTTGGATTTGACACGCCAAATGCATGGGAAACTTTCGCATAATGCAATAAATTTTGTGAGAAACTCCTGAGAACATTGTCACCTGAGGAATTGAAACTGAGAAACAAAATGAATCGGAAAAGGGTGCTACCGTCTACATGTGCCGATTTGTCTGCACAGTTCAAAGACATCTATGCTTTCTAGCTCAGTTATCGCTGCAACTGTACAGTCTTCGCACCGGACTCAAAACTGCGCACTTTTCTAATCTATACGCAACGTTTTACCTGCAGCGTGTTGAACTGCGGAGACAAAAAGTTGTGCAAAACGTAGCGTCGGGTTCACAGGCGAAAAATAAATAAATAAATAAATAAATGAAAGTATAAATAATAATAAGCTGGAATAACAAAATCGCTATAAAGAATAACATTTCTTTTAAAAACCGATGTGCAGTATGGAAAATGGTCCCGTAAAATACATGTCAAAATAAGGAAATCAAAATAAAACTATCAACCGCCTGTGAGCCGCAGGAAATAAATTTCAATTCGCTTTAAAAAAATAATAATCAAAATCTAAAAAAGAAATAAATAAATTAAAAATCGGCTGCTCCTCAAAATACTAAAAACCGCAAACAATAAATTTTAATTCGTTGAAAGAAAAAGGAATTAATAGTCAGTCGGCATGGCAACAATTAAAATTAAAGTTAATTACCGTGAAAAAATAATTTCGAACTGCAGAGAAAAATGCTTATAACTTCTTTTCTAGTTAATTTAGAGGCTTCGAATTTTCGCACGCAGAGCGAAACTCATTCCGGGGTAGTTTTTCACGCGCTTTTCAACGGTATCAAGCTCGAAACGATGCGATAATTTCTTCCCATAGAAAATGACTATTGTATGAAACTTTCGGCTATAAATTGGAATAAAGGAAGAACAAATTCGAATTTCAGAAAAAACTCTCCGAGGTGCACACCCCCGTGTTCCAAACTAATTTCGTGCCAAATTTCATGAAAATTCGCTGGACGGTCTGGGCCCTACGCCGTACACAGACACACACACATACTTACTGCTTTATTATTAGTAGAGATAGCATTATCATAACTTTTGCTGCCTCAGGCAAAATTTGCAATACATATATTTTTTGAAACATTCAAAGTTACATTTAATCCATTTGAAGTTAAGAGCTGACTGGGTAATTTATTATTTTTTTAATAAAAAAATATAGCTGGAAAAGGTAAATAAAACACAACTATTTTATTCTAAGCATCTATTTCTGCACAAAAGAAATAATAAAATGCATACAAATGCATTAAAAAAAACACACATATTGACTATAAGTCAAAAGTCGAATATCATTAAATTTAATTTATTTCAGATTTAAGAATGTAATTACTACTGAAAAAAGAATAACTTTCGGTGCTTTTCCGTTTTGGGGGCGAGCTGGCGATGGTTTTCTTTTTCTTTTCTAAATGAATTTGTTTTGTGTCCGGAGTTTGTTTTTTGGAAAAATATTTAAACATCGCCAACCGCAACCCAAAATGGTAAAGTAGTTTGATTTGGCGAGAAACAAGAAAAATAACCATAGCCAGCCTCCCCAAAACGGAAGAGTACCTCATTTTCATTAGAAAAAATTAATTGTCCTGCAAAAATCTTTAAAAATTACATTCAACACAGAGATAGGACGACTTTCACTAAAAATATTCATCTGAACGTTCCCGGAAACCAGAAATGGACATAGTATTAGCAAAATAATGAGGCTTTAAAATGATGTTAATAAACTTTTCTGGGTCGGGCACTAGCGCCACGAGAAGTGGAAAAAGTGCGACGTCGGTTCTTTTGATTTTTCCAGAAACGAAACAGCCTGATCCGTAACAGTGAACTAACTGGATCAGGTTCAGCCTTGGTTGAAAGCAACTCAATTTATAAACTGGCATATATCATCAGAAATCTAGTATGCTAAAGGAACTAGATTGAGAACAAAAACAGCACATTCCTTATAAAAACAGTTCTTCCCTTGAACATGAATGGGTGATAGAACTCTATATATACATATATATATATGTAATATATATATATATATATATATATATATTACATTTATATATATTACATTATGTATATTGTAAATTGTAAATTATATATATGAATATTTGTAACAAATGCAAACATGCACACACATGTGTGTGTGTGTGTTTTGCATTTGTTACAAATATACATATATATTTTTGACATTTTAAAAAAACTTTTATGCATGTATGTTTCATATCTACCTCTTTTTCCCCACAGCACATTTCATGTGTTAGTGGCGTGATAAACTGCAAATCTACTTTAAAGTTCACACCTTGTAGATTTCACATAGAACATCAGAATTGATGCGAAACAAGCACGATTAGTTTCTCTTTCATTGTTGTTCTTGCTGATTTATTTCATTGCAAGTCAAGGCAAATTATTGTGCATTTCTCTTGGGATGGATTTAACGTTCCAATCACAAAAGAATCTTCCCGAGGCTGTTCGAAGAACGGAAATTACGTTCGCATCTCGAATACGCTGCTGGCACTCTTTGTATTCCCGCCGATATTAGAAGTTGCATTTTCCAGATATTTCTAGCACAATGTAATACGATATCAATGTATGAAATATACTAACGTGTATTATAATAGCTTAAGTATAACGCAAAAAATTGCCTGAATTTTAAAAATTGACTCCAATTTTGTGAACTTGAACATTAGTTTCAATATCATTTCATAATTCATTAGGGAAATTAACTTCATATTTTCAACCAAATAAAACTTTTTTTTTTAGATTGCGCTAATTCGGTATCTTACCAAAAAAACCAAAAAACAATTAGTAGCTTAACCATGATACTTTGTTTATTTACGTAATTGATCCATTATAATTTCGGTTTCATTAATACTTTAGTTTAAAAGAGTTATACTAGTAAACTGTGTTGCTTTTTACTGTATTTTTTCTTTTTTTAAAAATATGGTTTCAAGTGTCTTTTCAAGTAATGGTCGAGGGAATGGTAAAGATTTAAACAAAAACTGGTATGCTTGTGAACCCGATAAGAACTAGTACATATTAGGTATCAGCGGCAATCATTCTAAGGGCAACTTTATAATCAGACATTTTCCTTGTTGAGTATTTTTGCTATATCTCTAGAAACAGTGCAAAGATAAAAATATATATATATTCAACAGGAGTGGTGCAATGAAACCATGATACGTCCTGGTAGCTTTTTTTTTAAGGCGTTAGAGGCTCTTGATATTTTTAATCTCTGTATATATGATTACATATACACGTATACATATATATACACACGTATGGGTCATCACATGCAATTTTCCCCTGAAAGGAAATTAAAAACAATTAAGAATATTTTTGCATTTTTATAAACAGTGCAATTTTGTTTCGAAACACATTACGGATCAATTTTGTCTGGAGGAAAAAATTATTTGATCGATGCATTTAAATATTTTCTTAAAATTAATGAAGCAATAAAACATATGATCGCTTTTTTATCCTTGGGATGGAGAACAAGATTTTTTTAACGCTGAGTATTAATCGAAAATTGATACAAAAGAATTCAATAACTTTCTTTGTTAAATGCATTCGTGATAAAAAGTGATTAAGTTAATTGCTTTTTTGGTAGTAACAAGTCATTAATTAAGAGACAGTGTTTAAATGCCAGATAAAATGTAAGTGCGGAACAGCTTCTTCAATGTCCCAAAAAAAAAGAGAAAGAAAGAAAGAAAAATCAATCGAAAAACCGAAAGATGGAAATTTTTGATGAAATAGTCGGAAAACAATATGTCAGATTAAATAATTATATTAGTGATTTCGAATTGCGTGATTATTTTTTTTCTCTACAAGATTAAATAATTAAATGAATGGAAATTGAATAAAGAACATTTCAAATTTTAGTTAATTATGCATAGTGAATAGTTAGTTACCCATTGAATAGCTCGAATTAACATTATATACGTGTTCCATAAAATATATCAGTTATATTTTATTCAGTTGATGCGTTTGGTTAGTGAACCAATTAAAAAAATATGTTGGTCTCTACGATAGCTGTATTATATGTAGGGACGTGACGAATATTTGGCGACTATTCGGTATTTGGCCTATTCGGCGTTTTGGAGGAATATTCATTACATTACCTAGCCGAATATTCGGCCTGGCTGAATACTCGGTAGATCAAATTCAGCATGACCGAACATTGATGGACTATTCGACCAAATAGTTCTGCTACAGTAGAAATGTAAAAAAATAAAGAAATTAGTAAATTTTAAACATCAAAAATTGTGTTATAGTTATCTAAAAGCAATACATTAGTACATAGTTTTAATAAATAAAAAATGTTTAGAAAAAAAAAACTTTTTATGGACGTTGTTTTAAGGTTTGAAAGAACAAAAACAGATTTTAAAATTATAATATTCTATTTTATACTTAGCAGTTGATCCCAAAAGCTGGCAGTAGTTAATTATGAGGAAGAATATGATAATTTTATTTTGTTGCTATTAACAAAGTGGAAGTTGGACCTTGTCTGGGTAGACTGATTTATTGTGAGTATTGGGTAGAAGAGATATATAAAAACGAATATATCATGAATATATTAATAAACAAAATAAAAATATTAACTTTTATAACTATTAAACTCTTTATAAAACTATTTTGAGCAAGGTAAAAGTTTACTAAGCATTAGTATTTCTTTAATTTGAAATAAATAATTAGTAAAGTAATGTTAATGATTACATTAAAACCAGTCATTTCCAAGAAATTGGGGTGAATTCTCAGTTTTTTAGCATTCAAAACAATACAAAAATACATTAATTTTAGATTTTAAATTCTTAATAAACAGAATTAAGTCATACATCATAGATTAATGTGTGGAATTAGTGTTTGACTTTGTGAATACTTTTAAATTGTGACACTTTCTATTACAAAGATTTTCTAGAAATTTTAACATTCGACTTCGGCCTGGAGGAAATGGCCGAATATTCGGTATTCAGCTATTCGGCCAAATCACTATTCGTTACATCCCTGATTATATATAATCAATTTCATTAGGGATTAATTTTCTTTAGTCTTAAAATAGTTAGTATTTTTTTTTTAGTTGTGGAAGAGAAATTTCATCACGTTAAGCGTTAAAAATAAAACCAGTTAAATATTGTATAACGTGACTGTAACCGTGAGTTCACTATATCTGGGTTCAGCGAAACAAACTAAGACTATTTTTTGTGTAGAACACGAATTTTCAACCATGCAGTATGCTTTCTTAAATTTTAACCACAATAAATTAATACTTATTTTTTAATCACTGAAAAGTTTTAAACTTATTTATTCTGGGAAACAAAGAATGTTGCGCTTGAGTTTTGAACAATGCAGCAGAATTCAACAAAAGAATAACGTTCCATCACTAAAAGTGCTCATTGACTTCCATACAATAAAATTAAAAAACATACTTATTATTTCATAATGCTTCTAGAAAAGAAAAGTAGTTTTCGTTCGTCCGAGTAGCAATAAATGCAAGGAAAAGAAAGAATCTTTAGCGGAGCCAACGCCTGAGTCTAGAGTTTTCCATTTAATTTTGAAGTTTTGTATTTTATGAAAATTGGAAGAAGAGAAATTATGTTCGACGGTTTTCATACATGAGACAAAAGGTTTTGCTCTACTTGAGATTCAAAATCGAAAAGAGAATCTGTAGGAGGAAGCTTTTTATTTTACAATTTAATGATATTGAAATATTGATCAACAAATGTGAAAAGAAAATGTGCCATTTTAAAGAACGTGTTTGGGAAATGGTGCAATAATAAGTGTGTTCCTTCCAGTATAGTGCAAATAAATGTTTTAAAGTTCATGTAAATAAATGATTATCAACTAAATATTTTAATTACACTTAAAGAAATAAACCCATAAAACTGGGATGTAGATCTTAAGTTTTTCTTAAAGTTTTTGTTGCGAAATTTAAAAAAAAAATGGTGTGAAATAACAAATAGATATAAATATTTTTATTTTTTTGTAACAGTATATTTTGCTTTTAATATTTGCTTTAAATTCAATATAAGCTTAAACTTATCGAGGATTGCCATTTGTCTTGGAAAGAAATTTACATATTTCTATTAGTTACATAATTTTTCAATTATGGACGAATTTACACGAGATTGAAGTTCAACATGCTGAAGTTTGAAGATGTTTTCCTCTGTGAGATTAATATCATTTGATTAAGGATGTCTAGGCATTTTTTTAAATAAATTTTTTATAGAATTCGGAAATTAATCATACATGTACTCATACGTACTTATGGATCTTTATACAAAAATATTTAAGTCAAGTGAAAAATATATGCTTCTAATTAAAATAAGTGTTATCCAATGTGATAAAAAATCTAATTTTGCTACATGTTTAATAACGTATATTACAACCATGCATGCTATAATTTTAAATTTATAATTACTCTAATAAATGTAAAATATTTAAATAACCTCTTGTTTAGTCTTCGAACTATACATCATATACAATAAGCTTTCTTGATAGTATCTAGGTAAAATTGTTCAATGAAACGAAAAATTGTTAAGCATCTTTGTGCTAAAAAAAAATAAATGGAATGCGTCTGATGTCTCTGTTCGTTTTTAGGGAGTCGCATTCACTTGTGCATGAGCAGTAATTTATTTCGGAGAATAGCTGATTTTTGAATGATGAAAAGTGCACATTTTACGAACTGCATTTGTGATCGTCAAAAAACAACAGTCTGTGGAAACATCATTTACAATTTCATTGGTAATTTGCCTTTATGGTAAAATGTTCAAAAGATAATAAATTATTAATTTGCTGTTTCCTTGTTGAATATTATTCAATATTATAGAAAATGTTGAGCGTAATTTTTACACACTATTTGTAAATTACTAGCAAAATTACGCGGCGTTTCCCAGTGTAATAATATTATTTTACCGCTATTATATTTTAATTTAATTTAGTGTATTAAAAAACATATCAAATATAAAAATAAAATTTTTATTTTATTAAATTATAAAATAATAGCTAATAACAACAATAATATGATTTCTTTTAAAATTAATTCGGAGTCAGATTGAAAGCACTCAAGCGTAGGGAAGGATTCGAAACAAAGACGTGTTACTTACGAACTTGATCGTTAACCACTGGACCAGCCTGTACTCAGCATATTTCGAAATAAGAAACGCCTCTTTACAGAACGCTTATTTCACGGGAAACTGAAATAAAATCAAAAGTAATTCGAATTTTCGAAAGGGACTACGCGCATTAGCTTTCTCAAGAGATGCTAGAACTTTGTGCCAAATTTCGTTCTATTCCGACTTTGTATAGCCTACATACAAACACACAAACGAACTATAGATTTGGAAAAAAGTCTTTTTCAAAATGTATGTGATTATATTTACCCTAAACCTGGTTCGGTCATGAAGAAAATCAGTTGTTCAGTGGTAAATCATCACACGTGATTGTTCTCGTACATAAAACTCTTTTTTAATTCATATGTCCTCCTCTTTAGGTACACCTGACGTATTTCTGGTTGCTAAAACAATACTTATTGAAATATTTCAAGCAATTTTTATTCTGAATGGTCGCGAAACTCTTCCATGCGTTGCATAGGTTCAGGAATTACATTCAAACATAAAAGTCATGTTTAATCCAAATTGTTCATAGTACATAGAAAATATTATCTAACTCTCAGCAGAATTTAAGCACCCTTCTGAAACAGCGAGATAAAATTTGAAATTTTGAGGAATTTGATGCTAAAGAATCATTCCCAAAGTTCGGCTTCATTAATTACTTCGAAACTTTACCTAGAAAAATCCGTATTTTCTATATGCTTGAGAAATAAATCACGGAGGGAATTACTCTCGCGTCATTTGGCAACAGTTGATTGTGTTGGCAGAAATCTTTCGTTCGCCGAAATTAATGGGGAAAAATTGGTAGGAAAAGAGATTAAACTTGCGTCATTATATTATGTCTCGATGACAATAATACACTTTCGTGCTTCCAATATTTATAAAACAGCCATTTTCAGTAAAATATCATATGTATTGTGTTTGTTGTTTTTATTCGTCTATTCTTATAGCAAAAGTCCTTGGAAATATCATACATTTTGTTTGTCAAATACAAAAATCCACAAAGTGTATTTTATCTATTACTGCTATAGATTTTGTAAGAGTTATTACAATTGGCTTTGAAATATAATATGAAGATACTCAATCAGAAATATTGTACAAACATAAACTTATGTACACTTGGTGCATGTAAAATCCGTGTATCTTGAAGTCCCGAGGCAGTTCTGAAGGTACCGGAGGGAGGAGAATTTCCCTTCCCTTCACTCTTAGGTCAAAATCTAAAAAAGAAGGTGGCGTATTTGTGGTGGCGCCATCTTGTGTCGTCGAAATACATGAGCTAAGCCGTACTTCCACCATTGGGTGTTGCTCATCTATAAAAATGGAAGGCGCTCCTTACTACCTTAATTCCTGGTCACTCGAAGGGGAGCTTGGATACCCAAGTGGCTTTAGAAACAACAGCAGCATAAATATAAACAGTTGCATAAATATCGAAGAATTTCCAGAATTGTTTTGTCATATACGCTGATGATATTTTTTGTCGGAAATTCAAATGTTAATCTTAAATGTATATTTTAATAGTTAACTCTTTTCATTATTCAGTAGCGTCTTTTACCTAGTTAAAAGCAAAACTTCAAAAGCTAATCTTCAAAAACTTTAATTTGAATTTGTTTAGTTAATCATTTAAACCAGATTGCATACTACCTAGTTCTTCTTTTTACAACTGTTTCCTTGAGCTTTTCATTAAATTCTTTGACTACGAATTATAATCAAATTAAGCAGTCTTCTACGTGGAGGAAACAATCGTTTACTTAAATTAGTGCTTGCATTTTTTTAAAGGCAGGTTATCAATGCACAGGGTTTTACATAAATATCCCAGTCATAGTAAGTGGTGGGGAGTCATCAAGCAATCCACTATAAGTACACATAGATTTATGGAAGCACTATAATAAAGTTTCAATATCGTGTATATAACTCACATTCCTGATGCCAGGTGGCTTAAACTCAAAACCGACCACTTTTCTAAAGTCAATATAAAAAAAAAATGTTCTCCAGAATTTAAAAAAAATCTAGTTTTCATTTTAACTCACATCTATGTAAAGTTGAATAACATCTTATGGCATTAGAAAAAAAATTTTGGAATAATGTAATATTATATAGGTGTTATTATTCTTTTCAACTTGATGCACATTTCTGTGGAGTTATTAAGGAATTACTTCATATTTCAGTTGCAGTTGTTGCTGGAATGACCTAGAATAAATAAAAAAAAAATCGCAGATAAATATATTCCAATGAACTCGGCGAAACACACTTAATTCTGAATTTACGGCCATTTACTTGAAAATTCTAGATCACGTTTTTCTTATAACATGAAATAGTTGAGAATGCATTCGTTGCCGGGAAAATTACTGCATAATTTTCTGTAGTTGATTGACATATTGCATCAACATTTTTCTCAACTGAAATCTATTATGACATGATTCCACACATTAGCAAGTCCCCATCTTTATCTCAATAAAAAATGAGATATTTGAGTTTAGGGGAACTTTCCATCCATAAGTACTTGTTTTGCATTGAAAAAGGCGTTCCTGGTAACCCGTAAGCACGTATCTACAGTTCTTGTTGCTATTTGTGCCTTTTTGCGTAGGTTTTAAGTTTTTGATTCGTAGGAATATTCATTAAACGTTTTTAGTATTAAACGATTAATACTAGTTCTGTACAGTGGTATCACTTTCGTGACTAGGCCTCATGAAATTAAAGGACGTAATCATTGTCAACAATTATTGCCTTATTAATTGTTAATTTGATTGTGAGTCATTGAGTGTTTGTCATTGTGATTTTTTTAAAAACATGTATTAGTTGATAACAGAAAATCGATTGTTTGGTACACATATTTGTTGGATTGATAGTTTTTACCTTAAAATGATGAATAATCTTTCAGACAATTCTAAATCACGGTAACTTCAAAGGCAATATGATGAATCTCAGCTAATTTGAAACCAACTGGAAGGAAATCGAACGAAATCATTTAAAACATTTCCTTAATACAATTTCCCTACACGTCATTGGAAAGCTTAAAGCTGCACAAATCTGGGGAGAGCTGAAAATGGTCCAAAAAGACATTTTGATTTACAGTGGAGAATTACCACAAATGTATGTCTATGAGTTTGATGCTGGAACGTAGTTTCATCGCTCTGGTGTTAGTTAAGACAAATTGCACTATTCTTTGGCTAGGAAAAAAAAATATGATAAAAGGTTACAAGATTTGAAATACGGGAAACATTTTACTACTTTGCATAACAGTCAGATTTAAACGGAAATATTCAATAGTAAGATGCAGAAAGAATACATATATGTAATTGGAAAAGTTATGAATGAAAACATTTTTTAAATACATTTGCAGTTGCATATTTTCATCTACATCATATTATTATACTACATTCAATTTCCATCAATGTGCGTTTTTTATTTTACCCAGGAAAAAAAATCTCGAGGAGAAAAAAACGAAACTAAAGTGTAACAATCCATAAATATTCAATGAAATACTTATATTTTACTCAAAAATGACAATGAATTGGAAAAATAAGACAACCGTTTCTTTTTGTATCTATAAAATGCTTAGAGTCATACAATAAGAATAATGGGCGAAATTCTTTCAATTATTATTCAAGATTATTTTTTAAAAAATAAAGAAAAAATAATTACTTTTTTATCTGAATTTAAACTAATTCGTATTTCTTTTAAAAGATAATTACATTTTCCTCATTTGTGAAATATCTAAAAAGTTATGAGGGTAAAATATCATGTTTTATGCAAAAATGAAATGTTTCTTGATATGCGTTGAATATTCAATTGATAATCAAATTAAATGAAATGTAGCATTATTTTTTACTTTATAATTTTGCAGTAAGAAGATTAAAACTGTTAATAGCAATTATTCAAAAAGTTGAGAGGAAATTTATTTTAATGTTTATGCAGTATTTAGCATATTTTAGCAGTTTTTGCTCAGTTGATGTAAAGAAATAAAAAGGATGTTATTTAGTTTGAGGGGGGGGGGGGACTTCTATTGTTAATAAAAGAAATTTTTTCTCCTGAATTAAAACGTTATTTTCTCTCTCCTCTCTGTCTCTCTGTTGCTATATGTATGTATATATAGATGCAATCTTCAATGTCTTGGACGAAAACTAGAAAAATATTATTTTAACAAATAATATTCTTTGTAACATTTCTTCGTTATTGTAATAAAAATGCTATTTCCATTAAACGGTTTTGATACCAGACATAATTTCTGAATTTTAAATGATATAAGTCCTTAGGAATGTAGGCTGTTAGAGTTCACGAATAAAATTCAGATAACCATATATATATATATATATATATATATATATACATATATATACTGTAAAAAAAGTTTTCCTGAAAATACACGAGAATCCCCTGGAAATCATTTATCCAGAGTCTGACGTAAAGTTACAGAGACTTAAAAACAACAAACTACAAAATAGAAAAAGGAAATTACAGAGAGATAATGTGCCGCAGTAATGGCGCCATGAGAGTACGCTGAATTACCATTCCTGGTGCACAATGTCGAAGGAGATGAGTGCGCCTTTGGTCGCTCGGCAAAGGATGCCTCCGGAGTCGGGAAGGCTGGCCGCCGAGGGTTGGCAAACTGCTTACTATAGCTGAAGGTAAATTTTCTAATGCATTTTTGACAGTTTCTAAACTGGTAGCCAAATATCACACGCGTTTATTTATGCATTTGTTCAGAACTTTTAAACCAGTAATCACTGATTTCAAGTGTTCAGTTTTACGTAACTTAACAAATCTTTCGCTGAAATTTTACAGAGTGTGGAAAAACAAGAATTTTATCGAGAAACTGCTATGAAGAAATTTGATGATATGATTTAAAACAAGTTCTTCGTAAATTCGAAGAAGCACTTAGTTTTTCTTCTATACTTTAACAGAAACTTTTTACAGTGTATATAGATAAAGACTGTACCATTAAAAAATCGTATGTGAAAAAAAAATTGCCTTTACTGACCTTCCACTGCAATAATGATTGACTACTTACATTTATCATCCAGACAGTTGGAATAAATCTGCCATTGCAACGGGACCCTTCGGCTACGAATTTGTTGCCCAACCGATTCGGCAAACTCGGCCTATAAAACTAACGATAGTAAGGAAAACATCTGAAATGAGAATTCTATGCACGAGTTTCGGAACTACAAGGATTACTTATTCAGCGAACGGAAACTTTAAAGAGCTAAAGACGTCGAGTATGTTCTATCATTGCTAACCCTATATTTCATTTTAAGGCATAAAATTACGCAGAAAAACTCATTTCTTTTGGACTAATTTTTGTCCTACTTTCGACATTTTGAAGAATCTGCTCAGCATACTGTAGAGTTTAGTTCTATTCCTTTTTCACTAAAATTTGGCGCCCATGTTTGCAATTGTTTCTATTTTTTTCAAAATCAATGCATTACTTTTTATGCATTGTATATATATATTTAAAAAGTTTATATTTACTTGCTTTCATTTTACAGATTGTACTACATTATTTCGATGTGTTTCTGGATGGTGCTTTTGGTATTTTGCGTGCTAAATTCATTGACTTGCATCGAAAAATAAATAAATAAATAAATAAAAACTTATAACTATGGTGACACGTGTTAACAACTTTATTGTAACATTGTGCTAAACAAATCGAGCAGTTATTGTGATGCAGTTCCCAAAATGCAATGTCTTGTCCCTGTAAACCAAACTCAGTAGAGTTGTATATCATCAGAATACAAAAAACTATAGATTTGATTTATTTCGTTTTACTTAGTTAAGAAAAATAAACTAAAAGAATTAATCTCTTAAATTTTACAGTATAAGTAAATGACGGTTATTTGGAAATAAAAAAGCATACATTATCTACCACAAATTGAAAAATTAGGTCATATGTGGGGAGATATTTTAATACCTTGGTTCCAAAAAGAATTGCATTATAAGCGCAAAGAAAGAAAAAGCAAACAAAACATTCGCTCGCTACTTCTTTCTGTTCCCTTTTCTATGAAAAGTCAATGTTGATTAATATCTTTAAGGGCAAGACTTCTCGAAGGATTAAACCAGAGCAAATATAAAAGAAATTCAAAGTCATAAAATGAGAATTTTGTCCTTTTTTTCTCGACTCTCCAGATGTTTTCATTCCCATATTCCATATTGTCCTTACAAGGCCCATATTCTTCTTATGCAAATTCGTTCAATATTTGCTTTTTCAAGTTTAAAGAGTTTTGAGAGATATGAAAACTCACAAGTGTTTCAGACAGTGGTTCAGATTTTATTCAGTAGTAGAATGTTGTAGGAGACGTTAAAAAATCCATCACTTTCTTGTCTTTTTTTTTAGAAGAAAATGTTCTTTTAAAACTATCTTCAGCGTATTTCATTACTAAGTTCTCAAGAAATCAAAACAAAGTATTGATTTTTATACACTCTTGAACATATATTAGACACATACCTTTCGTCGATTTCTTTTTAATGCAATAATCATCAAAACAATTGTTTGGTCATAGAAATTTAGAAAAACTCTGGTTTTAAGTAGTTAATAAAAGTTTTGTTGATTAATACCCATCACGTACTAATATGAGAACAAGAAAATCACGTTTTGAGTATAATATTAAAAAGGTCAAATAATCCTCAATCGAAAGAGTTGACTGAAATGTTTTTTTTTTTTTTTTGTGTGTGTGTGTGTCTAGAATTTGTGTTTTTCTATGTTGTTCTCTGTTATAAGCGTATAGTCTAAAACACCGATTAAGGCAGTTAAGTTTGGTGAAAGCTTGATTTAAGATTGATTCGTTTTTTTTAATTCTTTATTAAACACAAAATATTATTTTTTTTATTCATAAAAAATGCCAAGTATGAAACGATTTCGATATATGTGATGTACTTCAGAGATTTTAAAAGCTAAACCTGCAAATTGACTGTTATGACACGACTTGATCTGACCATTTGAGCACAGAAGTCACCAGTTTTAGCTGTTTTTTTTTTACCGCTATTACATTAAGTGAGCGGACGGAATGGGGGGCACATGACCAAACAGTTCTCCGGTCTGTCATTCTAGTTATCCCAGGTTTGGTAGAGTATTCCCTGCCGTTATAAGGTAGACCCTGGGGAGATTTCGCGGACGGAGAGAGAAGATAATTTTTTCGCGGGGAGGTATGAGTGCGCCGTGATTTCACAGCCACCAACAGCGAAGTGTCTTACACTGTTTGACACAACGTCGTTTTTACTGTTTGCTTTCCAAATGTAAGGGCTTGAATTTTCATCACTGTCCCTCTGATTGTCATTGTGATGTGTTCATTGTGTATACATTTTAAGCAAACGCTAGTTTTTTGCCCTTTTTCAATTATTTTAACAATTTACTCGCAGCTATTATTAATATAATCTACTTATTATCGAAAGTCATCTCTTATTCGTGTAAACCACCCATGTGCACAATCTCACTCGCTCTATAAAGAGAGAAGCGATAAATAGGTGTGTTAGTTTAAATCTAGTTGTCGCTTTCCTTTATAGCGTAATGACAAAATAATGATGAAATGCATACAGAAGGAATGTGGTCTGTAATATTCACCAAAATTTGGCAAAAAAATAAAAGTTTTCATTCCTTTTCATCATGTCTTTCATTTGTGTGCCAACTCCACCGGCTTTACTTTATATCCGAACTTGCTGCATCAATCGTGAAGTTGAAGAAAGGATATTAATATTAGTGCTATTTTGGTAGTTTGGTCTAAACCTCAAAATCATTTGAATATTAAAATGTAATTCTGGATAAAAAGAAATGATATTGTATTTTCTTTTCCTTCTTACCGCATAGTAGTTTCAATCTGTGAATTTTGTTTTGAGAAATTAACTTTTATGAAGCAATAGAGCTTTGAAAGCACCACGTGTCTTTGTATACTAAATGGCCTCCAAAAGGTCCTCCGGATGTTATCGTAAAGTGCGTAAAATACCCGTGTGCATTATTTTGTTTGACTTTTGAGAGATATTGAGATGTTTAAGCTCGGTACGAATAGAAATAAAACATTTCAGAAATCATTAAATTAATTTCAATGTAATGACGTTAGAAAATAAGCGAGGAAATGTTTTTCAAAAGGAAGATTTAATACGTACACTATATATATATATATTTATAAAATATTCTGAATTTCAACATTTTAAAATAATGAACTTTCTGTAAAATTAATAACGCTAACTTTCACGCATGTTTGCTTTGGTCACAATGAAAAATTGTCATCCTTTGTAATCTTTTCCAAAACAAAATTAAATTTTCTATCGCCTACAAAACACGAAGCGCGTGATGAGATTATAACTTTATAAAGAAGACGTGATTGAAATTAATAATACAAAAGGCTTTGAGAGATGGCTTTTAATTATCTCCCCACAATATGCTGCATGCAGAAAAAAAAAGTCTGCTGAAAATTAGCTCTATTATTTTGGTATAGGAGAAGGTCTTTTTAAAAATTTTTTAATGGGCTCTTTATCAAGAAATGAACACCGAATTTCGCATTTTATAAGAATTTCAGTGTGCATAAAACAGTACAAGATTTAAAATATGTATAGAATTTCCTGTAGCTTCCGCCGAATTTTGTAATGTGCCTAATTTTATTATAGTCCACCTTTAAAAAAAAAATCTTTCAACAATAGAAATAAGCATCACAAAATTTTTTCTGCAATAAATATTGCTATCGTATTACTTTTAGTTGTGGCTTAGCATTGAGTTATCGCTAGTTTAGTACTGTACATTAGCTCTACGTCTTTACGCAAGCCATCGTGAAAAATCAGTGAATATACTGTTCTCCAACCTTTTCTTAGATTTGATCATGGTTAAACATTCATCAAATACGCAAACGAAATAGTGAAAAAACTACGAACATTCATCAAATATGCAAACGAAATAGTGAAAAATAGAGAAGTGTTACTTCGTTTTAATTTCATTAATTATTAATTGCTTAAACGATACTTCAACCAACTGTCCCATAAAAGTACAAATTTTGTCTTTTAAGATAAAGGGTAAAAAGTGAATTTTTGAAATATTTGATCATATTTTGGGTTTAATTTTCCACTTTCGTTTTATGATTTTTTCATTTACATATTTTAGGGTAGACTGAGTACGGTTGTGCCAGGTTACGGTTGTGAGAGTCGTCATATTAGCGAAATCATAAGGAATACCGAGTTGGGTACAAGGGTGGGAGCAGCTGCGTGCCTGTCTGAACGTGTTTCACAGTATAGCATCAGCCATCGCGCGACATTAACCCTAGCAGAGGCCTTCATTACTTTTTAACAGTCAAAAGTAAGTATTTTTATTCGATTTGTTTAAATAATTGTTGTTATATGTGTACAGATAGAGTAATGAATGTTTTTCCTCGTTATAAGTTCAACATTAATGGTAAAATAGCCGTAATTACTTTGTACGTAGATTATTTTGTATTGTCATGGCGGGTGTTCTTTTGCAAAGGAGTGCGTTGGGTACGGTTGTGACACAAGTAAAATTTGTTTTTTTTTTCCCTTTTAAAAGCCCAGAACACGCTTGAGGAAGACAGATAGAGGGCAGTGTGACATAACAAAATATGAGGACGCTTATAAAGAAGTGAAACGCGGGATTTCTATACGGAGAGCTGCGGAAATGCACGAAGTAAATCGAATGTCTTTGTTATGATACATACGTAAAGGAGTCGGCGCGGGTCACAATGAAGACAGCGTCAACATTTCTTATGCTGCTCATAATAAAGTGTTCTCTGAGGATCAAGAACATCAGCTGTCAAGATAAATAACACGTTGCGCGGAAATATATTTTGGCCTTTCTCCTAAAGAGGTACGAAAGTTAGCTTTTGAGCTTTCTATCAAATATAATCTGGAGCGACCTGCTACTTCGCATGAGAATAAGATGGCTGGTGAGGAATGGTTTTGTTCACTCATGAATAAAAATCCTTCACTGTCTGTTCGTGTAGCTCAAGCTACTAGCCTTCCAAGAGCAACAAGCTTCAATAAAACAAATGTGGAAACTTTTTATGACAATTTGCAAATTGTTATGGACAGACACACCTATGAGCCACAGGAGGTATACAATGATGACGAAACACGTGTCTCTACCGTCCAAAAACCAGATAAAATAGTAAGAAGACGTGGTATACGGCGGGGGAACACTAACTTCAGCTGAACAAGGGACATATAGTGACGGTCGCTTTTGCCGTAAATGCCTTGGGCAATACTATGCATCCGTTATTTGTATTTCCTCGGGTCCGTTATCAGGATCATTTTGTTAGGGACGGGCCAATAGGATCGATTGTTACTGCAAATCCTTCAGGCTGGATGCAAAATGCATCGTTCCTCATATTTCTTGAGCATTTTAAGAAATTCTCTAATGCTTCTCCAACGCACAGTGTCTTTCAAACAAAGAAACACAGCAAACAATATACATTTGTAATAACTGTGACGAATCTGACTAGATCTAAATTAAATATTATTTGCAATAAAAGTGATTTTAGACCATTTTGGCGTATTTTTCAACCTGTCACTACCGACCCCAAGCACTGTCACAACCCCCCCTGGGTTGGGGTCGGTTGTGACATTCTTTCCTTTTTTTCTTATTTGGTAATTAATGAGTTAACTATTGTACTTAGGGACAAAATTTTAGTATTTATACGGAGACCGATGTACACTTTACTTATAAAAACAACTTCCATTCAGCTAACGGGCATACTGTCGAATTTATGGGCGATCAAATGAAAAGTGTGAAAAATGTCACAACCGTACCCAGTCTACCCTATTTAGTAGTCTTCTTTACTACTACAGCTGTTTCTGAAAACTGAAAAAGGTAAAAACATTAAGTTTTTTCCTTTTTTTTTCTTTAGAATGTATATCTTAAACTTGCTTTCCGTAAGAAAAACTACTTCAATTTATCTATAACTAGAAGATATGACAAATTTGAAAAGTATGAAAACAGTTATTTAAATAATAAACAAATATCTTGTATACAAATAAAGAAAACTATTACCTCTTTATGAAAATTCATATTTTCATGCAGTTTGGTCGAAATTATTGAAATATAAAACCTATGCGTTTCGTAAAAAAATTGAAATAATAATGCGTGAAAAAAAAGTGAACAAAAGCGCAAATAAAACGCAGAGGATTGAAAAAAATTCAAGTTATTCCTACTTTCATGCAGTTAGGCTTTATACTTGAATAATTTCGTCCAATGTTTTTCGTAATAAATTTAAAATAATAGTGCGTGAATTAAGCAGAGTAAAAAAGAAATGATTAGAAACTCAAAGAATTCCTTATTACACAATGATCTTCGCAGTCGTGTTCTCAGAAACGTATCTAGATATAAGACTAAAAACTACATACTTTATTTATTTATTATTTTTTCTTCAAGCTCTCAGCACAGCTAATGGATCATTTGCATTTGTTACTTGGAATATTTATTCTAAGTCTTAAGATTCCCGAAAGAAGTACGAGATGTGTTTTCATAGAGTATTTCTTTACTTTTGAGAACGTTTCAAATGTGTTTTGCTAAGAATGAAAATACTTCTTCCATTTTTGTACATTGTGTAACAAAGCAAAAGAAAAGTATTGAAAGCAAAGCTGTTTCGAGTTGAAAATAATTTTAAAAAGCAAACATTTTCTCAGTGTTTGTTTCGATCATGAGACAAAATAGCAATCTGAAATTGTGGAGACAATGCATGTTTGCCATTGAACAACAAAGTGATAATAGTTATAGAAGTGAGATATTTACCATAATAATAAAATGCATAGGTTGTTGTTTCTTGTATCAAATGAAAATATTCTGTAACGAGCATTCACGGACATAAAAAGTATTGAATACAAAGGTTGTGCTTTGAATTGTTATTTTTTAATTTATATTGCTGGGGGAAGAATTTCCTTAACAATGGATTCTGTGTTTCATTTAAAACTGTTTATTCTAGCAGAAAATTATACTTTGATGCGGTTGTATAACGCACTGAAGCCTTTTGTTGGTTCTGGTATAGAAAACTTTGCTGGAAACAGGATATTCGTACATTGTGCAGAAAACGTAGCCACACTGGCAGGGAGCTTAAGATAAAAATTCAGAATTTTTTTTCCAAAATTCAAAATAATTAAGAAAAATAAATATTTGGTGATGATTTTCTGACTTAAAACACCATTTATTAAATACAAAAAAGTACGTATTTTACAAATAACACTATCATTAAAATCGTTAGTGTTTAAGTCATTTCCAAATAAAGTCTTATCAACACAATAAAATATCAGTACAATAAAACTTTTTCTCAAAGTATATTTCAAAAAAATATAACTTTGTTATTCATACTTGGTTAGATGCGTATTCAATGGAAACACAAAGCACCAAATACATTGGAACAGAACATATATTTGTATAGAAATTTTAGACCTCTTATCTACCACACTGTTAGCGTTTTTACGCTATTCCTCGGTAATATAATGTGGGAAAAGATTATAGCGAAATGCGATTTTTTTCTCTCTCATACTCACAATACCGCTGCATTCTATAGAGAGAAACTTCATGAAATAACTCCTATGCTTTAGGGCAATTACGAGGAACATACTTCATACGTTATCTAGCTTTATTATGTCCAAAATGGATTTATATTGAAGCTGCTGGATGTAGGAGATCTCCAAAACTTATTTTTCTACTTCTTTATATTGTATTGCGAGTTTTAATCAAAATAAGGTCCCTGTCGCCTTGTGTGTCCTTCTTTTAAAGAAACTTTCTTAAGATGTCTTGCAATTACTATCTGTCTCATATTTTCTGTAAACAAATAGCTCCTGTGAAAAAACTTTTTGCAAGCAAGCACAGTTCATTCAAACATATTTTATTCACTACCTAATTAGATAAAATAGCACTCCTTTATCGTTTTTTAATGAAATGTAGGATGAGATAAATAAAGTGAGTTTTTTTTTAAAGAAAGTTCTGAAAGAATAATGGGAGTGAGGAAAACAGTTCGGTTGTTAATCTATAGTGGGCTGGGAAGAAATAGTACGAAGATAACATCGCTAAAAATTGTGCGTACAGTAGGTAAGGGTTTTACTTGAAGATTGTATCTTATACTACAATAGAACTGCATCTGTGGCAGTTCAGTTTGATCAATTGTTATTGTTTATTCAACCTTGTAAATTTATGTGTTATTGATCCTTTTCACGAGTGAAAGTTTCTGAGTATAGTAGACTAGTATATTGTACAAATACGTTTTAAAGCAACCAATTCAGACTTGATGGACGGAGTGAATGTATGTAAACAATCTCCGCATGTAATTCTTCGACTTTGTACGCCTAGGTTTTAGAGTGGGAAAACTGTTCGGTAAATTTTAAGCGTTTTTAATTAATCCAGGGAAACACTCGAGGAAAGGATATATAAAATATGTATTGCGGTTTTGGAAAGCAAGCTGTTGGTACTAAGATCCCTCGTTTTAGGGGATTTAGTTGATGCTGCCTGAAATAATTGTCATAATAATCTGAAAGGAAAAAAAAGATAACTTAAAAATTGGTTTAAATTTGACTCAGTTACCTTTATTCTTCATATTTTTGTACTTAATATAATTCAGTGACAAGATTCTTGGCGTCGTTTGAATGAATGTAACAATTTTACTTTTTTTTATGTTTGCGAGGGATTTCCTAATATAACTCTGAGGCGGAGGAGTAATTGTGTAATTTTGTGCCATATAACATAGATAAACTATATAAAATCTCAAAAAACAAAACCTTGTGTGGTATTGTCGTCACAAGGTTTGTGAGGTTCTCTGTCTTTATACCCCAAAGAAAGACACGTATTTCAAAAACTAACAGTTTATTTACAGCTTCATTACACGGAACTGACAACAACGGTCGGGATGAAAACCCACACACACACGCAACGACTATATACAAGCTGTGTTGCCAGATACGCTTGCTTCATTTGCATGTACCTCACATTTTCATTTCTCTTTCTCTTTTTTTTTTTTTTTTTGTGATTCCATAAGCGTTCTGCATCATTTGTTATTATTATTATTTTATTTTTTGAAGTACATGCAGCATGAAGCAAACCTTCTTTCTCGTGTATCAACATCAAATTCGAACACTATTCTCTCTCCCATACGTTGCTCTCGCAACATAGGTTCTAAACTCTTTATAACATATTTTTAGCTGTTAAAGTAGTGAACAGTTAAGTAGATGACAAATAAATATTATTTATAAAAATATAGAAAACCTATTATTAAAATTCACACCCTCATGCTGTTAGGCTTTATATTTCAATAATTTCGAACAATGTTTTTAAGAGGAGTAATTTAAATTCACGCACACTTTTTCAATCCACAGGAAAGTGTAATCCAAAAGGAAAATTTTACTAATATGAATATTTCCCAACCATGTGCTTCTTGGTTTCATTTATTCAACCTGAATACAACGTTTTGTGTTCACATGTACATTGGAAACATAAGAAAAAGGTATCTGAATCAAGTATACAGAGGCGTGAAACTTGAATCAATAATCTCTTATCTTGAGCGAAGCTGCAGATACCACCTTTGTGTATAGCAGGGTAGTATTGAAAAAAAATCTGCAGTAAAATTTCAAAGCACATATAAGTTTTTTATAAACAAATTTGAGCAAAACGTTTTGTCGTAAATTCTATATGACCATCTCTTTTATGATCATAGTTGCACATATTAACGCACAAAAGAGCAAAAACGACTTTTGGACTGTTAACTCTTTTTCTAGCTTGATATTTTAAACAATTTCTGATTTATTTATTGTTGAAAGCAAATAGGGGATCGGGGATCCTATAATTACTCCATCTAATGAGAATGACAAAAATTAAAAATGTAAGGAAAATAACGCCAATAGATAGGGAATTTAATGCTAAAAATATCTTATTAATCAATATTTTTATGAAGCACATTTAATTAAGGTATGTTGCTCGAAAGGAATTATTGAAGAGAAAAAAATGATAACTTGATTGCCGCAATTATGTAGAACATGTCATTATATACAAGTAAATAGTAATTATGATGAATAAGATTCTAGCTGGTATGGAGAAGGGGGAAAAATAAGAATTTGGACAATCCTTGTCTACATGTAGTTTTTTTAAACAGACCTAATTGTTATTTAGTTATTGACAATGTAATCGTTAATATAGGAATGTTTTTATTGTTGAATTAAAAATGGAACTATTTTACTTGCAAAAAGGTTCTGTGAAGAAAACTATTGCATCATTAGTTAAATGATTTTTAATTAAGATTTTTGTGAACAGATTAGTGATAAACCACATACGCAATTTATTCTTTCATATCTTTTTTCTTTCTTAAGAAGCTTCTGGTATTTTCTTTCGTAGGATTATGGCATCTTAATTTCATGTCTAGCATTTAATTCTATCAGTTATGAATTATATTTGAAGTAGTTTATGAATTCTTATCCCTTGATGCTATTTTGCAAACATATATTAGAAAACTTGTAGTAATCTCTTCAGTCTCAGTTCAGGTTTTCAGAACTTCTAGGGAAAAGTAAGGATAGTTCCCCCCGACGACTCGGAATCACGTAGCATTGCAAGGTCAAAAATGGCTTCTTAATGCGGTAGAGGGCGCTCTACGGAAGTTGGACAAAACAAGGTCTTTTTGCCTTTTGGGTGTTGAATGTTGAATGCATTAAAGTTTGTTTTGGAGCATTCCAAATTTTTCTCTTAGATACTACGAATGTCATAGAACCAACCGTTTTCAAGGTAATAAAATAAACAGACTTCTTAGGTGATTCCTGGTTTAGCATCGGAAGCTCAAGATTTTTTTCTGCACTTAAATGGTGTTTTCTTGAAACCTCGGAACGCGTGTATCCAAAAACTTCACATTTTTTTTAAAAACTAAAATTTGTTTGCGTGTGTCCGTCTGTCTGTCTGTAACCACAACTTACCCGGACTATCAGTGCACATGGTATGAGACAGGTACCAGCAGTGGCGTACGCAGAATTTTTTTAACGGGGGGGGGGGAGGGGTTCATAATGTTCTGAAACTACTAAAAGAAATTCGACTATGTAATAAAGCACTATTATTTGGGGCTCAAGGGGGGGGGGGTTTAAACCCCTAACACCCCCTTGCGTACGCCACTCGGTACCAGTCTCGCAAGCGTTGCCTGTTGTAGATAAGTTCTAAACCAGGGCGCGAAAAATTTTAAAAGTTTTACATGCCCAAACTAAATTTTTACATACCCAGAAGTTGTTTTATTGCATAGTAATAAAAACATTTGAATTTGTCGTACAGCATTAATCAGACAAAGTATTAAATTAACAGCTTTCTGAATCAACGATTATTTTAACGTTAATCTAAATCATTAAAAAATCACATTACGTATAAATATTACATAATAAGACGTAGAAATAATAAAGTTTTGGAAAGGAAGTATTTGATTAAAAAATTACATGCCCTGATCGGAATTTTTACATGCCCCGGTCATGTCGGGCAACATAGTTTCCGAGCCCTGTGCTAAACATATTTTCTCCGGAATGTCAGTATGTCAGCTACCAAGGCAGGCATAGTCGTATTCGGGATATCCTGGAAAACCCATTGATTATGCTCTCATCGTTTGAGTATTTTTCCTGCCAGAAATTAGAAACATGATGAACTTATAATATGTAATACATATATTTCCATCCTTCTGTGTATCTGGTATGTTACGGAGTTAGATTATTATTTGGCTAGTGTCTTACTTTATTACTTATTATGATACATTCCTCCACAAATACCTCCGCAAGCCTATAGGAGATTGGCGGGTTTAATAAAGGCAGGGGTTGTCGAGTGGAACAGGGGGTGGAGGTCCTTATTCTTACCTAAAAAAACTTGAATAGTAAGTTGCTACGAATTCATTTTTTATAGGACCACTCCTTACCTTTTGCTAAGACAACCTAAAGACTAACTTTTGCTATGAATGTGATGCAAGTTTTTTTTTAATCGTAACCAAATACGACCACAAAAACATTTCAAGCCGTTTCACATTTGAAAAATAATTGATGCCAAGACAAAACGTAATGCCTATCAAACTGTTCTGGAGGGATATTTTAATGAAAGTATTATAAATGTTTATTTTGTGATCATTTTAATTCGATGTACGTACTACTTACGTTTGTCGAAATACATTTTCGAAAGCTCGCATTTCCGGCATCTCGAATTATAGTTTCTTCGCTTCTATATCGAGATAGCGTGAGTTCACTACGTAAAACAAAATATTTCTAAGCTGAAGTACTTCAATATTTTTTCTTTTAAATATAATATAACTAAGGGCAAAACTAATTTAGACCTTAAGAGCAAAAATGTCCTAAAAGCTTCTTCTAAGATGTTTAAGGTAGACAATGAATGTACCTTGACTGTTTTAGCAATACTGTGCCACCATTTTTGTTAAGAAGTATCTCTCAATTCTTTTTACATCAGAAAATCAAACGTTAATCATGGTAACTTGAAAAAAAAAATCTATAGATATATTTACTTTAAAAAAAAGCTATGCATTAGAATTTGTCGTTTTCTGAAAATCCTTCGAAAATAGTGCCTAACTTACGGAGGCAAAAAAATATTGTTGATTCATCTATTTTTAAAAAATATGTTCTTGGGTTTTGTGCACTCTAAATATTTCGAGTTTAAGTATCGCATTAAAAAAAATTCTGAGGAAAAACGACGTCATGTTAATTTTTTCTCAAAGAAAATAAACCTTAAAGCTCCGAACACGAAATAATGAGAATAGTTGTTAAAAAATTGCAGCTATGGGTGGAAAATAAATGAACCACATACCAAGAACTCCTTTTGTTTTTGCAAGTGTAAACATGTTCAATGTTTTTATGTATATAAAGATTTACGGTTAAAAACAAGTCGCAGCAAGTATTTTTAGATTAAAATGTATCAAAAGGCGAAACATTGTTCATGATTAAAAAAAAAAAAAACTGTGTTATTTGAGTTGTTGAAGATTTCAAACAAATACGGGAAACTGCTTTCTTCTGGTTAAGATAATGAAAATAATTTCTGAAACAGCCATCAGATGAAATAATAGTTAATAATTACCTTTTATACTAGATTTTTACGTGTACCCTTGCCAATTATTTTTGTTTTATTGAAACCATAATTATTAATTTCATCTTGGGAGAACTTTTATCCAAGTTTCATTGATTTTATAACACGGGAACATGTTTAGGGAAACTATGAGTACGAATGTAGAATACTTTATAACGCATGAACGCCAATATCTCATTAGAATAATTCTCCTAATTACTACTTATTTAGACATAAAAACGTGTTCTGCATTCCTTACTTGAGTAGAACTATATTACCTCCCTTCCTATATCCCTTCTGGGCAGAACAATTTAATAACGGTTCTCCCTAAAAATATCGATGAACAACGGTGCTTTCACCTTTCAGTTTATTTTCTAATCAACAATATTTTTCTCATTTACATTAATACCCAATTAATTATTTTTAATTAAAACGAAATACACGTAATTTACTCATTTCATTTGATTGACGGTATATGATTTCAGAATGCTATTTCGTATTATGTCTGGCATTGAGTTGAAACTTGCAACAAATAAAATTGAGTGTAACAGTCTAACGGGAAAAGTAAACCTTGTTATTGATGATGATAGACATCTGTGTTAAGGGCGTAAACAAATGATTTGATTTAAAAGTTAACCAAAGTTTTTTAAATATTCCTCTCAAATTTTGCAATAGTACAAGTATCAACATCAGTTATTTTTCAGTGCTAATCATACAAATGAGTTTGATGAAGGTAGAATTTGGAAGTGTGATTTGCAACGTTATTTGTTCGTTATCTTATGCTCGAAGCTGCATCTTAATAATATAACCTTTGCTTTATTCGTCAACTTTAATACCGAGATTAATTTGAGCACATTTAAAACCATTTAGAAAATTTATAGATTTTTCACTTGTGAGATTTTCTTTTATTTCTTGAGTTCAATTCTCCTAAAGGAAGGTAAGGTGCGGAGGAAGAAAGGGGGGGGGGGGGGGGTGAACAGGTGAGGCACCAAAGGAAGTTTTATAATAAACATATTTTTTAATTTGCTTTTTAAATGCCCGAACTAATATCTCAAATTTTATTTCTGTAAAATAATGTTGATTTCTAAATACAATTTGATCACAATTTTTATACCAAATTTACTGGAAAAGCTTATTGAATTTTATCAACGAGATTAAAAAATCAGCACATTGTCGTGTAATTCAAGGATTGTCTTGTAAGTCAAGGATTTTCAACCGTTGGTTCGGTGGACTTTTAACAGAGCTGGATTTCGTCTTTCGACTTTCTGCGATTCTTTCTCATTGGTTTATTTTCTTATGCTTGGTAATTAAAATAATTGCCTGGCTTTACGCTTATATATTGAATGTAAATGATATTAAAAATGTTACAGTTGACTTATGTAGCAATTTTTTAGGACAAAAATTTTTTTCTTTCTTCTTTCTTTACCAGGGGAAAAAGAGGTACACATATTTTTTTTTTTTTCAATTTTTTTTATCAGTCCACTAGCCAAAAAGGTTGAAAACCCCGCTGTAGATGCATGCGTTTGTTTACACGTGCCTAAAAAATAGCACATTTAAAGCAACAAAATTTTGCCAAATTTTTTTCCAAAAAATGATTTATTTTGTGGTTATAAAACCAACTTACATATTAGAAATCGGACAAGATTATGATGGTTACGTGAGTAACGGCAATCAACATTTTATTTGAAACACAAAGGAATAAGCTCTTATTTTCCCTCCAATTTAAGGAATCATTGATTTTTTTCTGCAGGCAAAATTCTATGCGTCAGGAAGATGTCATGTGCTTTATTGTGATCAACTATTACGAGTTTCTGTCATTAACTGAAATAT
Organism: Octonoba sinensis; assembly: GCA_038502835.1. Taxonomy (NCBI): domain Eukaryota; kingdom Metazoa; phylum Arthropoda; class Arachnida; order Araneae; family Uloboridae; genus Octonoba; species Octonoba sinensis. The sequence continues at coordinate 105,025,381 of CM076600.1, read as the reverse complement.
AGAAGGAAAGAGTGATGTGCAAAAACTCTTTTTTTATTACTGCACAAACCTTTCCACAACGTTTTGCTGTAGAAGACTGAGGGGTCACACATAGAACATCTGTCGCTGTCTCTATTACAACTTAAAGCAATCCCATACAAACCTGTTAGATAATATTCAGTATCTTACGTTGTTCTTGGTTTATAGTGCATTGAAGTTGTATATTTCTTTTTGAATCATCCTGTACTTTCTATGACTTTGATTTGTTTGTTTTATATAAAGTATCGTTTGGTGTTTACATTTTCTATGGATATTTAGTATTACGGGGTTAAGAAGTTTAAATTAGCTTATTTACTCATGGGGTTAAAGTTAACTTTTATCACTTGCAAAACTGAAATGCTTTAACCTTTTTCTTTTCTTTTTTTAAAAACTTTTCGTTACTTTTAATTATTATGGGGGTGGAGCAGTTACTTTTTTGAGTTCCTCCGCTTAAATTTCTAAATACTTGCTTTGGAAACTGAACAACAATTCTGTTCCGTGCTTCGAATAGTTTTAGTAGATTATGTTATTTAACACTTTTTTTAGCAATTTTTTTTTTCATATGATTAAACAAAAAGAAAAGAAAGAAAAACGGAGCAATGAAGTACGACGAAATTCTTTGCTCCGATTTCGCTCCAGTCTCGAGAAAAATCTCGTCTCTCCATTGTTCCATGGTCCGGCTTTCCCCGCTCCACTCCACATCCCAATAAACTCTTCATCTCAATTAATTTTGAACTCACACATAAAGCTGTGTTGTCTAAAAGTGCTTTTCAGCAAAATTAAATTAAAGCAAATAATGTATGAATACATTACCAACGCGTAAAATTTTCGGTTAAACAGTAAGTCTATCTACTATTCTCGGGAGGGGGGGGGGGGTAATTATTGATAACTACGCCCTATTGTATATAGCATTGCAGGCCTTCACAGATTACCTCGAAGGGCACGGAACGCATCGCTCCTCCTTCGAACCTTCCAAAAATTCTCAGACAATTATAAACCAGAACCGGACATCCTCCTCTTTGTGCGGACTGGGTAAAGCTAAATCTCCACTTATCCGCTTCTGGTGAATGTTAGGCTGCCTTTGTAGAGAGACTGGGGCACCGACACGGTAAAGCAGGAGAGGGGTATACTCCCCTAGCCCTTTATAACTTCCAAAGCACACATACACATTTCATTTCATTCCCAGTTTAATAACCACTAATTTCAACTATTTCATTCTTCCTGCCGAGTTAGGAAAAAAGATGGCTACTGTAAGAAGGAATATACATTCTGAGAAAAATCATTCACCTGTAATTGTTTTCTCAAAATGTTCTTTTCCATTCTTCAGAGTAAGGCAATGGTTTTGAAAAAGAGTCATATTGATGTAATTATCGTTCATTTATTCTCTATTTTTTTCATTGGAATAAGAAGCTCTAGAGAAAAAATATGAGCTTTTTTACCAACAAAAATATCTTTATTAATATGCTGATATTCCTCAGACGGTTCGTATTTTTTTCTTTTATTAAATTTGTGTAACTGTAGTGCGGAAATAGAAATTGTTTCGTTATTTTTTTTAATGTTTTGCAAAAGAAAAGAAGCTTGTATTTTATTTCTTTCTTATGCATTTTCATACTCATAAAAAATGTTTTAAGCGAATTTTTTTTTCTCAATATAAAGAAGCGTTGTTTTAACGAAGTATGTTATTACATTTTGAAAAATTTTTTGTATGGAATATTATGCCTTTATATTTTTCATTAATATTCAAGCTTAAATATGCCATTTATAACATAAAATTTATTGAGCTTTTTCTTGCTTCTAACCTTTCACACAAGTTTCTTTTTTTGGTAATTTCTGTACAAAAATTATGATAAAATTATTAACTCAGTTGATTTAAAATATCATAAACTTTTAATTTATTTATAGAACAGGTATATTTTATGTGTAACATATCAACTGTAATGAAGTTCTTTACAAAAAAAATACAAATGGATGAGAAGTGGATTTCGAACTGAAATTTCACATTGGGGAAACAGGGGCTCAAAAAAAAAAAAAAAAAAAACTCAAAATGTTTGAATTTTAACTTTAAAGGAATAAAATTGAATAGAACTGCTTTTGTCTGTAGGCACAAAGTGCTTCCGTATCGTGTGGAGTTTTATATCATGGTAATGACCTTATAAAGATGCACGAGAGGAAGTGTATTCCGAGTCCAACGAAGTGTATTCAAAGTGAACTAATTAGACCAATTGAAAAAAAAAATGAGGCTGAATTACTGCAGCGAAAAGGGAAAGAATGTACATGATAAAAGAAAGATTTTTAATAAGAACATTTTTTTTATAATTTCAGTTACATTTTGAATCTAAACTAGTTCAAAAAGCTGCATACTTTTTTAGTAAAGACCTGATAAACAAAAACTGTGGTAGTGGGAATACTTGTGCTACTGAGATTGGGGATACATGAGCTCACACCCCCACTAAATAGTAATATGCATTCAGTTTGTTAAAGCTATTGTTAAATTATTCGTATTAAAAAGTTTTGCTACGTTTAAAGAGTACTTGAAGGTTTTCAAACAAAAATGTTCTGCTGTTCAACGTTTCTTCTTGCTAGCAATTTTTGTTTTAAATGATGCTTAAAACGCCGTTTGCGTGTGTGAGATAAATGTTTTCCAACTATAAAATGATAACTGCTTATTCACCTATATTAAATCTGTGTAAATTGTCCTATTTCTGGACCCTCAACCATTGCCTCTCCAGAAAGGGTGCGACCTTGTCCTGAAGCTTTGTCTCGCATTACGAGAAAGGAAAGGAGCTAAATCAACTGGTTTTGACCTGAACTCCAGAAAAGAAAATAATTGAAGAACTACAAAAAAAAAAAAAAAACTCAAAAGCAAGAAAAGCAACGAAGATTATAGTTCAGATTTACTTGGCCAGAGCCAAAGGTTAAAACAAAACCTTTGTCTGTTAAATAAAAAAAAGTGCTTGAAAGACTGGCGTGGTGCATCTGATTCATATTCTGACAGCCCCTCGATTAAAATCATATGTTCCAAGAATGACGATAGGGGAAATTACTGGCAGTAATGATGATGACATCAACAGAAAACTTGCTAGTGATGATTGGTTGTTGATAAATATATAGGAAAGAAAATATCTGTTGGCCAAGAATTTAATTTTTCAGAAGGTTCTTCATGAAATTTGCTCGAAGAATTGTATATTTCAAATTTAAATGGCCACCAACACAAGATGATGAGGTGTCGATGAAACCCAAGTTGAAATTATCCTCCGACCAACAATTATCACCAAAAAAGGATCGTGTTACTTGTTTCGTTTTCTCAACTGGTTTTGAAGGACTTTCTGTATATTACGCACTGTTTAAATAAAGCAATAAAAAGAAAAACATTGTTTCTTGTAAGTACTTTTTAGTGATGGCTCAAGTATCCCTCTCATGGGGATACTTGAGCTACAATGCAAAACAGATAAAAACAATTATTAAAAGAAGAAAAATGTCTTTAATGAATTTCTTTTTCATTTAATATTGGAGAAAATGTGTCAAATTTTCAACTACAATATTTCATTTTGCTGTAAGGTAGCATAATGTTTCTTTAAAAAAAATTTAAATTAATAAAACGTGTCCCAATAATCTTCCCTTATATAATAATAACCTGACAAAAATTGTTGACGAATTGACATTTTATCAGCAATCTTGGCCTATATTTATCTTGATAAAGGATGCAAACCTTTAATTAGCTTTTCGCGGACGTCAATGAGATAATGGATATTTCTTGATATAGCTCACTAACTTTATTTTGGAAATCATTTCTGCTTTAAAAGTTTTCTTTAATTTTCTTTTAATATGGATTTGGTAGTACAAATGGAAGAGTTAAAAATTGAGACACCAATGAGAAAACATTTCTGAAGTTTTATCGTTACATGCAGTAATCTTGAAATATACTGTCCATTTTCTTTCGAAAAACTTGCACTTTTTATTTTCGAACTAATCAAGGAAAGCAATATATTTTACTTTACCAATTTGGAGTTTTCATCCCATACGTTTTATACATTGGATACGAGTTTGTGCCTGAATTTTCTATCTGTCAAAGTGTAGTAATATGATTGCATTCATAAAATATCAACACATCAACTGAGGTAATGGAAGTCGTTTAAAGTCTGATATTCTACAAAGCAAGATGTCCTTTTAAATAATAATGGCCTGTTCATGCAATCAAAAACTATCAATTAAAAAACAGAATAGTGGAATAACAAAAAAATGCACCATACTATTGTTAATGTACACTGTATATACTTCATAAGATTGTCAAAGATTATTATTCTAGGTATGTATTTTGAAAGCAAATAAAATAATGACTTAATTCATTTATAAGTAATATGTTTAGACGTGAGCTGGTGTTAATTAAAAATACGTGCTAAAAATAAGACAATAAGTACAAAAGTAAATTCATAATAACAGTTTAAATATTGTTATAAATACATTAGGCTTCATTAAAATAGGAATTCTTCATTTTGCGGAAAAAAATTTTCACTGAAAATACTTCCTTCTTATAAGCACCAAAGTGTAAACGAGCAAAATAAAAGCAAGATTTCTTTATTTAGAAAAACTACTTAAAAAAGTGCAAACAAATGCTGGATTTACATTTCAGTTACTGGAGTTAATGAATGAAAGCAAGGAAAAAAGAAACATTGGAAATAAACAAAGGATAAATATATGAATTCTTATCAGCACTTTATAAAGATATTTCTACTGTAAAACTAATCCATTATTTTTCTAAAGCCTTTTTTTCGATGCCAGAGCTGTAAAAAAAAAAGACTCTAATTATATCAAAACTATTTTCTTTCATAATGATTGTATTTCTCTGCAGAATGAAATTATGCAAAGCAAAACTTGTGGAAACATTCACAGATGGCCAGTTCTTTTGAGAATGTATTTTCTCTTGTATAGTGGTAAGTTTTATTATTGATTTGACAGTTTTAATAGCCTATTTGACAGATAAGTGTAATTTTTGGCTATTTTAATTTGCTGGATTCCCCCACAAGTACGATCATGAATCTACATTTGCTTAAAGGGCGGTTTTTCTCTTTGTAGTATATTGCAAGAAAGTTTAGAACTTTATTGAACGCAATTTGTTGCGTAGCATTTTCATTATGTTATATTACTTTTTTCTGTAGTAAGAATATGCATGTATAAAAAGTTTTTGGACTTCATTTGCACATCATTTTATTTCGAACAGGAATACGATGACTAAGAGTAATTTGTGTAACCTGAATAATATTAGAAAATCGGGAAAAAAAATTTCAGCAATGAGAAACTCTTAAAGCATTTTACTTTGATTTGTAACGTTTGTAATTAAATTAGGTTTAATCAGGATAACTAATTTTTTTAAAAAAATATCTATGGATATTTTTATGTGAAAACGTCACACGTTACCGAAAATTGATGCGTCGATATATGTTACATCAAATTTATTGTAGTAATTGCCTTCATCAACGTATTAGCGTTTAAAAACCATTAAAAATAATGTCGTTTTCTATTTATTTAAAAATTAGCTTTGGAAGCAATAAAGGAAAGAAAAATTCATTAAGTACAAGAAATGAACGGAACATGAATGTGCTAGTTCCGATACATGTAAAAACAAATGCGTGCTATTTACATTTGATGTTATGAATAATATATAAATATCACATTTCATAGATAAGAAAAATAAATTTTAGTACTTCATCCAAAAGAAAAAAAAATCAATACATTTTTTAAAAAACATGTGGCTGTTTTTTAGAAAAATGAATTTAAGTCCTAAACCGCAAAAGTAACATACAATTACTGAGAGCGTAGAAAAGTTCTGGCATTAATATCTTTTTTAACCAGTATAAAATTAATTTTTGAAGTGAAAAGCTTTTCATACTCTATCAGGAATTATGTATAAAATCCTTTCAATAATAAAATCTCCAATGTGGGAAAACAGCATCTGCATGGTTGAAAGAAATATAGATTTCCGTTTTTTCCTCTTCCTTTTTAGGCCTGATGTTCTTTACTTAAAGATTTCGTAAGCTTCAACCGCTATTCAAGAAATATTTTTTTCGTTGGAAAACCTTAATCAATGTTGACTTTAGAAAAACAAAATAAAACAAAATTATTACTGAATTCCTTATAAAATGGCTCACCATTCTTGTTCATTGTGTGAGGCGAGTGTACCAAATATTATATGCTGTTTCTATCCAACTTAACTTCATGTAATGAAATGCAAGCTGAAAAACGCGTAAATGATCACCGTGACGTCGCTTGAGGAGGTTCTTGCATTGCCACGGTCAAAAGAGATTTTGATGTTACATTGTATACAAATAAGGCCAATCGACGATAGCTCCTTTTAACCGCAAACAATGTAATTAAATTAACTGCCTAGTTGAAAAGAATAACAAAAAGATTTCCACAGCATTTTTTCTTCTGTACCTGTATAAATAAAGTGTTTAGTATTTACTTAATTAATGGTTTTTTTAATATTTGATTTTAATCATTAATAATAAGCTGCAGTGAAATTCAGTAGGAGCAAAAAAACCATTTACATGTAATGCATGATTACTTTGGAACTCTTTCATTATAAGAATAACTAAACTTAGTACACTATCCTTCAGACAAAACTTTGCTGTATTAGAAAAATGCTCGCAACTTTCTATTACAGATATTTTTAAACATCACTTCAACTGAACTTCTTGAACATTATTAATACTACATTTAAATTACAGAAAGCCTTTTTCTTTCAAAAAGCTCACACATCTAGGTTTTTCGTTCTATTTGTCGCTATGAATAGTCTACAAGCGCCTAATACCCGCTTCCATTTAGCTTTTCCAAGGAGAACTCTACGTTATCTCTCTTTGGATGGATTAATAATAGCAACTTTCTCTTCTTGCACCATATTATGATAAGCTTCCTGTCATGAGTAGTCAAGTAATCACTGAATGCGATCTATAGTATAATTGGCAATACCTTTTCCTATTTTATTCTCATACTTGATTCAGCGAACGTAAGTAAAAGCTTCTTTTCTAAATTCTTTTTTGCGTATTGTTTTCAATTTTTCATGAATAGAAATAAAAGCTGTTTTAATCAAGAAAATACATCTCATAAATAGAAAATTCAGTACTTCATTTTATTTAAGGGTCACATTAAATAAAATAAAGTACATTTATCTTTCAAAATTTTAAAAATATCATACATGTTCAGCGTTAACATCGTAAATTTTAAGCATTCGGCCCTTTGGCATTACATCACGAAAACCGTTCTATAAGGGCATCACAATATTGAGCATGGCTTTTTGTGAGCTGTTGATTCCCCTTTATTAGCTTGCCGACCCACCCAGCACTACTTGAATATTATGAAGCACTAATAATAATTGAAAAAAAAAGTACATAGCATGTTACAAATAGTGTTTAATTTGCTTTTATGAACATTCTAGGGTAAGATTTAATAAATTTTAATTCAGGATTTTTTTACTAGTCAAAATTCTATGTTTAATATAAAAACAAAATAAAAAAGCGTTAAGAATATAACTATATTCCTTGATTGCAAAAATTCTTTGTCAAAAAAATTGTTTTTTCCTCTCTTTTTAGCCTACTTTCCCGTTAAAGTAAAAAAAAAATAATAATAAAGCATGAAAGAAGGCTTAATGTATCGTGAAAATATCGTTAGAAATCAAGAAAAGTCAAAAATAAATTAAGTAATTAAATAAAAATTGAAAAATAAAAAATTTGAAAGTAGGGTTTTCAGATGGGGAAAAAGTGTGTCTGTCGGTCTGTCGGTCTGTCCCCCCTAATAACTTTTGAACGAATTGTCCGATTCGAAAAATTCTTTTTGCATTCGAAAGATCTCGGTGAGGACATCTAATTTCCATATTTTATTTTTTATTTAAGCAATTTTTTGTTCAATTTTGAACAGTTCAAAAAATTTTGACATTAGCTCCTATGGGCTAAAATGAAGCAAAATATGTAAACTCTGGGATTAAGATCCAAGTTCCAATGAACAAGCTCACTGGAAGAAGTTCTTGGCGTGAAATATTTATTTGAACAATTTTTGTTCATTTTTGAACAGTTCAAAAAAAAATTTAACATAGTGCCTACGGGGAAATTGCAATCCCATACAAATCCTGATCTAACGGGCCGATTTGCTTGGAACAATCTTTATCGGAAAGCTCTTATGACGTAGAACATGTACAGGTAAAAAGTTCATCCAGAACTAACGAGCCTATTTTCTTATGAAATTTTTTGGTCGGGATTTTCAAGAATATTTTTGAATTAATGAAAGATTAAATGAATAAACAAAATAATGAATGAATAAATGAGTGAAGAAATACATGAATGACTGAATAAATGAATGATTGAACGAATCTGTATTAACCGTTGAAAAAGGCATATTTGAAACAATTAAGAATTAAAGCTAAACGAGAAAGAGAGAGAGATAGTTAGATTATAAATTTGAAGCTGGTGTATACGGGAAAGTAGGCTCGTATAGTTCTAGACGGAACTTCTTGTTTTATTTTAAAAAGCATCCACTTACGAATAAATTAAGAAAAGTATCAATGTCTGTTGAATCTGGACGAACTTTACCAAACCGGTTTGCATTACAAACAATTGCTAGAGCTGAAGTATCAGTTTCAGTGTATCAGTTTCAGTTTCTTTCCCAGAATTTTTCACAAGGCAACTTTATTACAGGATCTTTACAGCTGCGACACGTGCTATAAGAGAAAAAAAGTATACCACCGCTTCCGATGTGTCAAATATTTACCTTAGTCAGTAATAAATGCGTTCCTGAAGAAATTACTTTGTGAGATCATTGGAAGAAAGGAATCTTCATTGAGCAAAGCTTAAGAAGTGCAAAAGAACCGATTCAATCTTCCTCTTGATTAGCTGGTATTATCCCGACCGTAATTTAATCAAGAACTTTACACATCTTTATTATTTATACGCTTGCATTTTTCGTTGGAAAGGGAAAAATGTTAAATTAGTATGATTCAGTTGAAAATTAAGTTCTGTGAGCGTGTGCGCTTAAACAAAAAGATTTTACTCGGATATTTTATTTCTCAAGGAAATATTGCTTTTTTTAAATGATACTATAGAATTAAAATTCAGTTTTCTTCAAATTAGTTATCTTAGTTTTCAAATCTCATTTCAATGAAACATATCCTGTCTTTTAAAAGAAGCCTTTTAACGATTTCCCAATAAAAGCATAAAACATTGAGTGGACGTTTTAAAATGATTCAAAATGATATTTATTATATAAAAATCCACTTTACTCTCTCTTTTATATTCTTTTTGCGAAGGGAAGTAACAGCTAATGACAGTTAAATGGCTTTTATTATACCTACTGGATTGAATAAGAGCAATTTGGTAAAGCAAAAATATTTGTGATTAATTTTGTAGTCACATGTTTCAAATTTGCTAGAAACTATTTCCTCAACAAGAATTGTCCTTTTCTCTAACCAAGGTCAATCTGTTTCTGCAGAACTTCATTTTATGGTGCTGATACACATATACAGCAATACAGAGCTGATACACATATCTGCGCACATATAGAGCAAAATAGAGCTAATACACGTATATGCACACATATGCAGCAATATAGAGCTGATACACATATCTGTTCACATATAGAGCAATATAGAACTGATACACATATATGCACACATATGCAGCAATATAGAGCTGATACACATATCTGCGCACATATACAGCAATGAATAGCTGATACACGTATATGCACACATGCAGACAGCAATGAATAGCTGATACACGTATATGCACACATGCAGACAGCAATGAATAGCTGATACACGTATATGCACACATATGCAGCAATGAATGGCCGATACACATAAATGCACACATATGCAGCAATATAGAGCTGATACAGATATATGCGCAGATATAGAGCAATATATTATTGTTACACATATCTGCACATATACAGCAACATAGATCTGATGCACATATCTGCGCACATATAGAGCATATCACACGTTTTATTATTTTTTTAATTCCTTTTTGGAGTTAGTTTTGCTGTATTAATGTAACAAAATTAAGTCAGAATATAATTCAAGTTAATTCAATAAATCATACATCCAGTTCAATACCGCAATAAGTGCAAATTTTCAATTTTCGTCTTTTAAATGAAATGCAGTCACAAGCACTCTCAGAAACGCATGCTAAAATCTCACGAAACTTTCGTCGTATTTGATGAAATGGCTTCGTGGAAAATTCTCCGAGTAAACCTTTCTTCAAATTGATGAAATTTGTGTAGGAACTTGTTTAAGTCACGTGATCACGGGAGGAAAGAATCGCTGAAAATGACGAAATTTTCTTGACGATTAAAGAATCGTTGAATATGGGAGTTCAATTTCTGAGAGTGAGCATTTATTTGTTTTAAATAGATATATGCTCAAACCTTACAGAAGCGAATGCACTGAAAAATTTATAATTTGTGTAGCGAAAATTTCCTAGAGCCGTAAGAAGAATAATGCAAGAGAAAGATTGTATAATGAATAATTATAAACATTTTATTTCAGCAATATAAATCCCATCTGAACAAATGAATTTAATCGTGAATTACTTGCTCAAAACCCACTTTAACATTACGAAATAATCGACGAAAGATTAGGTTGCAGCAGTAATTGCGATCTTCAAAAAAACCTAATTAAAAATTGACAAAAAATTGAAACATATTTTTAATCAATAAATTTTAAAGAAGTTCTTAGCAGGATATTAAAATAAAACAGAATCACAGTGAATAAACGTCCTAAAAAGGAAAAAAGCTAATAACTATTTTTTCTTATTATACAGCAAATTATCTTATTATACCCAATAAAGAAAAAAATGAATAAAATAAAGGTAAAAACATGTGAATTTCTCTCATTTGTAATTTTTGTTTTTCAAATATAGTCTGAAAAATAGAAGTTTTTCATTTTTATGAATAAAAATTTTAATTAGGTCATTTAACAAAATTTTGAATGAACAGGTCGATTGTTCCCAAAATTGAAGATGAATTGAAAGGGAATTACAAATTTACGGACTTTGCATTATTTGCATTTTTATAATAAAATTTTTTTTATCATAATTTGCTTGATAAAAGTTTTTAAATCAGTTAAGTATCATAAAATGGAAATTGAAAACTAAAAAAGATAATATTTCATGTTGCATGTTTTAATAAGGCGTCAAAATCCCAAATAAAATATTGTAATTATCTTTTTTGAAAAATGAATTTTTATTTAAATTCATTACTTTAATGTTTTTATTCGTTTTCCGACGGATCCTATTTAGCCTACTTTCCCGTAAAAGTAAAAATAATAATAATAAAGCATGAAAGAAGGCTTAATGGTATCGTGAAAATATCGTTAAAAATCAAGAAAAGTCAAAAATAAGTTAAGTAATTAAATAAAGATTGAAAAATAAAAAATTTGAAAGTAGGGTTTTGAGATGGGGAAAAAGTGTGTCTGTCGGTCTGTCGGTCTGTCCCCCCCTAATAACTTTTGAACGAATTGTCCGATTCGAAAAATTCTTTTTGCATTCGAAAGATCTCGGCGAGGATATGTCATTTCCATATTTTACTTTTTGATTTGAACAATTTTTTGTTCAATTTTGAACAGTTCAAAAAATAACATTATCGCCTATGGGTAAAAATGAAGCAAATTATGTAAACTTTGGGTACAAGATCCAAGTTCCCATGAACAAGCTCACTGGAAGAAGTTCTTGGCGTGAAATATTGATTTGAACAATTTTTGTTAATTTTTGAACAGTTCAAAAAAAAATTAACGTACGCCTACGGGGAAATTTCAATCCTATATTATTCCTGATCTAACGGACCGATTTGCTTGTAACAAACTTTATCGGAAAGCTCTTATGACGTAGAATATGTACAAATAGAAAGTACATCCAGAACTAAGGAGCCTATTTTCCTACAAAAATTTTTTGATCGGGATTTTCAAGAATATATTTGAATCAATGAATGATTAAATGAATAAGCAAAAGAATGAATGAATAAATGAGTGACTAAATACATGAATGACTTAATAAATGAATGATTGAATGAATAGCTATTAACCGTTGAAAAAGGTATATTTGAAGCAATTAAGAACTAAAACTAAACGAGAAAGACAGAGAGAGATAGCTATATTATAAATTTGAATTCGGTGTATACGGGAAAGTAGGCTCGTATAGTTCTAGACGGAACTTCTTGTTTATAAACAAATTATCACTTCGTAAACGTTGCATCGACTTTTTTCAATATGAAAAATGAAATGAACAGATGAAATGAATGAATGAATAAATGAAGAATAACAAGAAGTTCCGTCTAGAACTATACGAGCCTACTTTCCCGTATACACCAAATTCAAATTTATAATCTAGCTATCTCTTTCTCTCTCTTTCTCATTTAGCTTTAGTTCTTAATTTTTTCAAATATACCTTTTTCAATAGACAATACATATTCGTTCACGCATTCATTTTTTCCTTTATTCAGCCATTCATTTATGCATTCATTCGTTTACTGATTAAAAAAATTTCATAGGAAAATAGGCTCGTTAGTTCTGGAAGAACTTTCTATTTGTACATGTTCTACGTTATAAGAGCTTTCCGATAAGGTTTGTTCCAAGCAAGTCGGTCCGTTACATCAGGATTTATATAAGATTGAAATTTCCCCGTAAGCGCTATGTTAATTTTTGAACTGTTCAAAAATGAACAAAATCTGTTCAAATTGATATTTCACGCCAAGCGCTTCTTCCAGTAAGCTTGTTCATTGGAATATGGATCTTGTACTCAGAGTTTACATAATTTGGTTCATTTTCACCCATAGGCGCTAATGTTAATTTTTTTTGAACTGTTCAAAATTGAACGAAAAATTGTTCAAATAAAAAAATAAAATACAGAAATGAGATGTTCTCGCCGAGATCTTTCGAATGCAAAAAGAATTTTTCGAATCGGACTATTCGTTCAAAAGTTATTAGGGGGGGGGACAGACCGACAGACCGACAGACAGACCGACAGACCGACAGACACACATTTTCCCCATCTCAAAACCCTACTTTCAAATTTTTTATTTTTCGATCTTTATTTAATTACTTCACATTTTTTTGACTTTTCTTTATTTTTAACGATATTTTTACGATACATTAAGCCTTCTTTCATGCTTTATTATTATTTTTTTTACTTTTACGTGAAAGTAGGCTAAAAAAGGAACAAATAAATAAAAGTATCAAATAGGGCTTGTTATTTTTAAAGTAGTATTTCTCTAAAAACGAAATTGAGTTAGAATATATTTTAAATTATTTCAATAAATTGTAGATCCAGTTCAATACCGCAAAAAGATCAATTTTTAGCCTACTTTCCCGTAAAAGTAAAAAAATAATAATAAAGCATGAAAGAAGGCTTAATGTATCGTGAAAATATCGTTAGAAATCAAGAAAAGTCAAAAATAAATTAAGTAATTAAATAAAGATTGAAAAATAAAAAATTTGAAAGTAGGGTTTTGAGGTGGGGAAAAAGTGTGTCTGTCGGTCTGTCGGTATATCTGTCGGTCTGTCGGTCTGTCTGTCGGTCTGTCGGTCTGTCCCCCCCCTAATAACTTTTGAACGAATTGTCCGATTCGAAAAATTCTTTTTGCATTCGAAAGATCTCGGTGAGGACATCTAATTTCCATATTTTATTTTTTGATTTGAATAATTTTTTGTTCAATTTTGAACAGCTCAAAAAATTTTAACATTAGCGCCTATGGGCGAAATTGAAGCAAATTATGTAAACTCTGGGTACAAGATCCAAGGTTCAGTCAACAAGCTCACTGGAAGAAGTTTTTGGCGTGAAATATTGATTTGAACAATTTTTGTTCATTTTTGAACAGTTCAAAAAAAATTTATCATAGTGCTTACGGGGAAATTTCAATCCTATATAAATCCTGATCTAACGGGCCGATTTGCTTGGAGCAAACTTTATCGGAAAGCTCTTATGACGTAGAACGTGTACAGATAAAAAGTTCATCCAGAACTAACCAGCCTATTTTCTTATGAAATTTTTTGATCGGGATTTTCAAGAATATTTTTGAATTAATGAAAGATTAAATGAATAAACAAAATAATGAATGAATAAATGAGTGAATAAATACATGAATGACTGAATAAATGAATGATTGAACGAATCTGTATTAACCGTTGAAAAAGGCATATTTGAAGCAATTAAGAACTAAAGCTAAACGAGAAAGAGAGAGAGATAGCTAGATTATAAATTTGAAGCTGGTTTATATGGGAAAGTAGGCTCGTATAGTTCTAGACGGAACTTCTTGTTAAATTTTATGGCGGTATTGCAGTGCAAGTGTGTTGGATAATAATATTAAAATTAATCACTTGTGGCTGTATTTCATTTCAAAGTCAAACGTGTTAGCATTGCAATAACGCCATAAAACCAGAAAGTGAAAATTTGCACTTATGGCGGTATTGAACTGGATGTACGAAATATTCTGAAATAAAAATAATATAACAAGATTTATAAGAGAAGGAAATTGCCTTTGTGCTTGTCTCTAAGACAGTTTTCATCCAAAAATTTTTGGCCAGGATATCTCATTCTTTTCGCTTTCTGATTTAAACAGTTTTTTTAAAACTTAAATATTCCACAGAAAACGTTAATATTAGGCTGCAGGGACGCATCGACGTGTTGACGATCGGGACTGGCAAGCCCTCCCCCCCCCCAGAAATTGCTGGATACCCGATATCCGAACAACTTTTAATCATCGGAAACTCAAAATGGTTATCCAGCATGTCAAATTTTATCTTTAAAATTTAATTAATTAGTACATTTTTAAAATTGCAAACATACTGCTCTTTTGGAAACCGCGGAATGTTTATAAATATGTATAGAACTTACAGGCTTCAATCAGAGCCAGGTATCGTGTCAGACAAAGTACACCGGGTGTCCGATATCCTTAAAAGATCAATATCCGACGTATCCCTTATCTTGAGCTTGGTCTTCTCTCCTCCATAGTAAAATCCTGTGTGCGCTACTGTTTGGCGTTAGGGGGAAAATCGGATCATATATACAAATCCTTATTTGACTGGATAATTTTATTTGAACAAAATTTATTGGAGATAAGTTTTTGACATGAAGCATGAAAGATGATTTTGTTGTAAAAAATAGTAATAATTTTTGATGTTACAATCATTATTATTATTATTTGCACAAAAGTAATTAGCAAAGTTGACTTATTGTTCACCCAAAATAAATAGCTGTAGACGATTTCATTTTCATGTAAATAGGTATTTTGGATGCATTATCGTCTCTATGTGGAATGGAGTAAAAACTACAATAATTTTCTTTCGGAATATAACATTTCAATGTTTTCTGCGTAAAAATGGCTGCCTTTGTGAAAGTATTGCGTATAATTGGTCTGTTTTAATATCTTTTCACCTAGTCAGATTTAAAATTTTATCGGGAAAATGTTTTTGTCATAACTCATTTCTGTGATTTGTTTCACCAATGTTTGTACGCTTACATAATGAAAAGAAAATGCTTGAATGAAAAATGTTTGTTTAAAAATGTGTTGATAGTTTGAATTTACTTAAGCTTGGCACATAATAGTTTAAAAGAATGAGTGTAATATTGTATTTGCATTAACTAATAGTTTTAAAAAAATCAAGATGTTTTTTTTCTTCTCTTGAGACAATTGCTTTGACTCTAGAATAGTTTACTTGAAATAATTTGGAGCCTAACCTAATTAAAAGGATGATTTTGCTGATGTTAGAAAGTCGACGTTGGCAGAAGCGAAAGTTGGCTCGTTTTTTTTCCATGGCGAATTTCTAGTTACATTAACAAAATATGGATTGAACTTGTTTTTTTTTTAACATCCTGTCAATCATCTGAATTTTTAGAAACAATTTTTCAAAATAAATATAGTGATAACGGTGCCTTGCAGATTAAAAAAAATGAATAAAACGGCTTGCCGTCTTTATAGCTGGTAGTGAAATCTGAATAAAATGTCAATCAGTTAACATTAAACTTTTTCCTACTACTATTCCCATTAGTATTATGGGACTACCCTTATGTAATTATGTTCCATTATTAGATTGAAAAGAAAAACTTTTATAAATACAATTAGCTAAGTTTCATTTTACTGGTTATGAGATGTATTTCTATTTGTATCTTTAATCCTCCGGCCTCCATTTTTTTGTGTGTAGAATTATTTTTCTTCTTTATTTATATTGAACTGTTAATTAAGTTGTCGATATTTAGTATTAGTAGTTTATTTACTTTTTTTTTGTCGTTAACAAAAACTGGTTATCACTTTTCTTCTGAATTGTAAAACGTATATTTTTCTAAAAACATTAAGAAATCTAACCGTGGTTTTTTTTAGATAAGTTTCGCATTTAACACTTTAAACGTATCTCTTGTTTTTTCCTTTTCTTTTTGCAAACTTTTGTACTTCGTTTGAAAAAATACATTTCAACAAACAATTGAATGTTCCATATTTTTGTCAGTTTACAGCCCGAATAATCAGTAAAAAGACATTAGAACATACGAACAATGTTACAATGTTCCGCCAACTCCATAAAACACCTTATTAGCTTCATTACCTCAAAAGATCTTTTCCGTGTATCTGAGAATACATTTCTTTTTTTGCCATTAGGAGCGTGCTATCAATTTTTAGCTGCCGTCGGTTCTAATTTATTTTTGATCATTGAAGTTTTTTATCATCATTTTTGCTTTGATAGATGCAAAAAAAAAAAGAAGATAAAAGTTCCCCTTTTCGATTTGCTTTCAGGAAAGTCCGTATTGGCAAGTTCATACTAATAACTGCGCATTAAGATTTCAATTGCGAGAAATTAAATTAGTGCATATATGCACTTTTTAAAGCCAAATTAATAGTAGTGGCAAAAAGTGCTTAACGGCTTAAAAATATGCTAAACGGCCAGCTAGAACCGTTCAGAGTCGATTTGTGACAGCTTTTCAGGATTTTATTATCAAATTTTATAATATGATCACTGTTAGCTAATATGTTTTTCCACTATTTATATTTGAAATACAATTTTTGTTGTTTATTTTTTTACTGACTTGTGCTATTTAGTTTCGAACTAGCTCAAAACGTCGAAAAGTGACATAGAGTTAGGTTGTATTCACACAAAAGGTGAAGGAGACGTTTTACGTCAGTCATAATAGATTGCTGCTGTGGTGATCAGACTAACAGCGATGATGTTGTATCATAGCTAAATTAACAAATCATGGAAAGTCACTTTCAATGACGCAATAAGGGCTGCCAATCAGTCAACGTGAGGGCGGGGTTATTAAATTGATGAGGACCAATGATGAGCGCTGTACGTTTTGTTGCTGTTATAGTTGCTTGTCCCCATTGGTGTGAACGAACCCAATCGTTCTTACTCGTCCTCTTCATTCACCTGTTTTTTCTTGGGGCTTATACCATTAAAAACGCTTAGGCTGAAAAATAAAATAATTGAAATCCTATTAATAACTCTGATACGGAATTAAAGATAGACAAATGTGTGATCGAACAATTCCATCTAGTATTCACATTTAGTATTGGAATGCAGATTTTCCTTGTTTACCGAGATTTAGTAAATGCATATACTAACGTCATCATAGACTGAACTTTGTTCTTGAATTAATCTTTTATTTTTCTGAAAATTTTCAACTAGATTCAGTAACAACATCAAGTATTTTATTAAAAATCTGAACATATTAAATTTAAGCCTCATTTTGCAACGCGTTTTCTGTCCCTGATCCTATCCTAGTGCAAAGGAAAGGCGGGACAGTTTTGAACTAGAGGATTTTGAAAAAAAAATCACAACGGGGACTTAACTGAGCTCTAAATATTTTCCTCTAAAAAAAAATATTTTTTGGAGTATTGATAGCTGTTTACTCACAACGCTCTTGTTGTGCGTTGAGTACCTTTTTTACACTGATTAAAGAGCTTCAGCTATATATAGCTTCGAAAAGGCAGCGTATTTGCAGTATTGTTTTGATAATTTCTTCTTGATTTACTTTCTTTTTTCGTTCATTCTAGAAAAGTTTAAATCTAATTGTTCCCAGTAATTTTCATGCATTCGAAAGCGTATTCTTTATTCTAGTCAATACAATGCCTTAAAAGATTAAAAGCAACAAAAATGGAAAAATCATAAATTTGTGCCAAAAGTTTTGTTTAGAAAGACATAAAAGTGTTGATTTTTAAACATAATTTCACGTATAATTTTCGTTTTAAATTTATAATCAAATAATAGAAATTAGTATTTAATGAATAATGATAATTTTAACAAGGGATATTTTTTCTGGGAGAAAACTGTTATTCAGAATGTTTTAAACCTCTGAATGATTTTATTTTACGGGTAAAATAAATTATGGTAAAAGATAGGAAGGCTAGGTTACATAAAAGAACTTTTTTAAAGAAGCTAAAAAGGGGCGAATAGAGATATCTACCAGATATAATTAATTTTTTTCTGAATATTTTAAGCTCGTTCAGGTTAATATCAGTATAGCATTAGGAAAGTTTCTCAAAGTGAGAAATGTAAACAGTAGTATTGCATTTTAAGTCAAATATTTAATTTCGCCAAAGTATTTTTGAATGTCCTTATGTCTCGATTTCTGTTTAAAAAGTTCTTCTCCGGTTACATTTTGTTGACCAGGAACTTTCTTCTTCGTCTGGTATTAATTGAAGTTTTTTCGTTAAGGAAAACTTTTGAGAAAACAGTCCGATGACTTTTATTTGTGAAACGTTAGTTGAATTTGTCCTCTACATAGTACCTAGTAGTCTTACTTGTAGGGGAGTCTTTTTCAAAAGTAATGAGTTTTACTAAAAGTTATATGTAATAATTGCTTCCTTTTCGGAAGGATGGATTGTATTTAATGACCTCAGTTTGGATGTTAGTATGTCCCATTCTTAAAAACATGGTAAAAAGATGATGACTATTATTACTGCTAGTGATTGTGACGATAGTCATTATAAGGAATAATCATTATTGTTGTATATACTATTAAAAAAACTTTACAAAGCAAGAAGGAAAGGTTTTAAACTTTCATGTGTAAACTAATTTATAATAGGTACTGAATGATTTAATTATGTTTTGTACGTTTATTGACTTCATGCATACTCCGCCCTCTTGGCATGGCCTCCTTGCCTTTTTTGGGCGAGTTGAAGTTTTATCGCCATAAAAAATTAGCTAAAAGAAGAAGCATACAATTCCAGAATGCAGCACCATAAATAATGAATTCAGCAGAATTAAATTCGTGACAGAAATGAAGGTTCCCAAAAAAAAAAAAAAAACCGCAAGGACGAAAAAATTACAAGTTAAAAAAAAAGTCATCTGAAAAATTACTTTCTAAGCGCAAATTCGAAATCTACATATTCAAATCGTATCTCAGTTGTCCGATTGAGTTATAATTTAGCACAGATCGTTTTTTTAATTTCATCGAAACACAGACCGGGTAAAAAGCTAAATTTGTAGAATGCTGAAAAGTAAGGGAAGCTTAACACGCACATTTAAATGTGCGTGTTGAACATTATAGTGTGTGTGTGTGGTTTTATGATAAAATGGTTAAATGGCTACTGACACACTGAAAAATATACGATTGAATTTTACCAGTAGTAAATTAAAAGATTATAAAGTTATTACAAGGAAAAAGTTATGTTTGTTCGCTACTTTAAATTGAAGTAAGTTTTATGATTTAGTTTTTAGCGAAAGTTTATCTCTTCTTTTTCAACTAATGTATAATGAATCAATGGAGCAAAATAGAAATCCTGGGATATGCAATTGGGTGGTGCGAAAAAAAGAAATTTCGGTTTTCGATTTCTTATACCGCGGAAAAGTTGTCTGCGGCTATTGTAAAAATTTTTTAAAAAAAGTTCTGAAACCGCATAATATCTTCCGATCGCACATGCGCATCGAATTGACAAAAATTGACGATTTTCAAGGTTTTTTCGTATTAAAACAACAGTTAACTCCTGCTATGCTTCGATTCGTAATAGCGCGGAGAAGTTGCTTATGGCCATTGTAAACAAAACAAAAAAAGAATTTCAAATCGCATAATGTCTTTCGATCGCGCATGCGCGTCGAATTTACGACAATTGACGATTTTTAAGGTTTTTTCGAGTTAAAACAAAAATTAGCTCCTGCAATATTTTGATATATTATAATAAATAAACATTAGAAATAGATACAAAATTAATAAATTATATTATAATTAATAAATTAAACGATGTCCATTTCTGCAAAAAATGTAATATAATTAATGATTACATTAATACTTCCTGTAAATCATAAAATTGAGACAATATTGTCAACAACCATATCATTTCAAACTGTCGCTTTCACTGATAGAAACTTTGTAGTGTGATTTTTGTGAAAACTCTGGCATGATAGAACGGGATTTAAGCGTTGTTTTAATGTAGCCATCCCTTGACTCATATTCAAACTTTCATTGATTCTTCTGAAACCAGTTTCACACATCTTTCCATAGACTGCGTGTGGCAGGGGAAGTTCTTTACATTCCAGTTTGGTACTTCACCAGATTATATGAAATATTTTATTTCATCGTTGGATATGTTTCGAAGTAGAGGTGGAGGAGATAATTTTTCTGAGTTCCAATCAATGAGTTCTGTGTATTCAGTTGCGCTGAAGTTAAATTTTGGAGGTACAAAATTTCTGACTGTTTTCCCCTTCGAAACACGCTTTCTACCTTTTAGAACTTTTCTCAGTCCAAGCTCCCTTATATGTGTCCTCTTGACGAAAACCATAGCGAACAATAAATTTTCATTGTGTGCAAAGAACGCATTTATTTCAATCACGGGGTCAACAACTTGCTTTAGATTATCAGGCAAATAACGAGAAGTTTCAATAGATCTGTAAAGATGAATCTGTAAAAGTCTTGCCTACTTTAATTTCGAACCAGACGAGCATGTATGGTTTCATAATGAATGCAACTAAGACTTTTAGCTCATCTGACGGACTTTTTGTACTAACATAAAGTCTAAGGACCCTGCTGGCTGTTGTAAGCCACCTGGAATGTGAAATAGGGCCAGGATTACGACGAGACAAATCATTTGGACAATTGCCTATTTTTATTGCAAGGCAAATATCCAGAAAATATTTCTGATCTTTGCTCAATATATCTCGATCTAATTCTGGAGTTGTATAATATATTTTTTGAAAACCTACCACTGGCAGTGTTTCACATTTGATAAGTTGCTGTCCAATATGCCCACAAAATGAATTAGGTCCCGTAGTTGCTCCATTTACATGCTGAAATATATGACGGAATGGCAGCTCGATAAAATGCAGCAAACAGATGGATCTTTGCAAGGGGGGTCCAATATAAATTTCTATTTGGCGAATCACTCCATTTTCTCACCCAGTATTGACGTTAGTACCATCGCATCCAACAATGCTTAGATTTTCCAGTGAAAATTCGTTTTTCTCCAGAAAGGATAGCATGCTATTTGTGATGTCTTAAGCTGATCCGGAGCATGGTGAAACATGACCAACATATGTAGAGATAGACTCTTTAATTATGGAATAATGATCTTCCTTTACTGTCCTTCTAAATTTCTTTGATTCCATCTCTTCTATGACTAAAGTGTCATCTTTTCTCCCATCGAAATAAAGACCATGAATCTGTTCTGTGGCCTTTTGACTTTTGTTTTGGAGTTCAGTTCTATTGCAACTTTTTTCCCTTCGAATTTTATATCTATCATTAACTTGGGAAGAATTCCTACAAGTTACAATGCCAATGTCCGCAAGCACGCTTGAGGACATGGGCATTGTAACTTAAAGGAATTAGCAGCAGTTGCTCTTTCGGATACTCCGTACCGATCGCTATGTAACGCTGTTGCATGTAACTTTATTCTCATTTGCCACGGAGTTGCTTTTTTTTTGCGGAGTTGTGTGGCTGATATTCAGATTCACTATCATTTATTTCATCCTCAGAAACATTTCGCTGCATGCTCATGTCTTCTAAACAGTAACAAAAACAAAACCTTGAAAATTGTCAGTTTTCGTCTAATTTGTTTATTTATTAGTTATAATATAATTTATTAATTTTACATCTATTTCTATTGTTTATTAATTATAATATATCAAAATATTGCAGGAGCTAACTTTTGTTTGAATTCGAAAAAACCTTAAAAATCGTCTATTTTCGTAAATTTTATGCGCAAGTGCAATCGGAAGATATTATGCGATTTGAAATTTTCTTTTTTTGTTTTGTTTATAATGGCCATAATCAACTTTTCCGCGCTATTACGAATCGAAACATTACAGGAGTTAATTTTTGTTTTAATACGAAAAAACCTTAAAAATCGTCAATATTTGAAAATTCGACGCGCATGCGCGATCGGAAGATATTATGCGATTTCAGAACTTTTTTTAATATTTTTTTTACAATGACCACAGACAACTTTTCCGCGGTATTACGAATTGAAAATCGAAATTTGAATTTTTTCGCACCACCCTAATATGCAACATCTGCGTGGGTTTAGAAAGTATAGATTTCCGTTTTCATAGTGGCGTGTTCGTTAGTTAATATGTGCTTAAGGTTTTATAATTTCTCATGACATATTTCTTTTATTTTTTTACTAGCTACGTTTCCCGGCTTTGCGCGTTATATTTCGAATATTGCGTCATTCCCTGACGGAGGAAGACTTTTTTCCTGTTGACACACCTTCAGGATTCTTTTCTACATGAATAAGGATAAAGTTACTTAAAAAAATCCCATTAGGATAAGAACAAGTCTTTTGAAATCGCCTCTTGAATTAGAACAGCAGTCCCTAAATCTTCCCTTTACATCCACAGTATGAGTCACAAAAACAATTCCGTTAGAATGGAGACAAATGCTCTTAATAAAAGTTAGCAGTCCCACCAAAAATCCTCATCAGAATAAGGACAACAAACCCTAAATCTTCCCTTTACATCCACAGAATGAGTCACAAAAACAATTCCGTTAGAATGAAGACAAATGCTCTTAATAAACGTTAAAACCTAAAGAAGGTATCAGCTCTCAGCCAACGTCAACTGTCCCTTTGAAAGTTATTGTTAGAATTCCAACAGCTGTCCTTTAAAATACTTTTTAGAATACGGATATAAGTTATTAAATAACATCGAGGACAGTCTTTCTAAAAATTGGCGTCAGAAATATGCCAGTTGGAAAGATAACAGGACAGTAGTCCAGAAAATCTTCATTAGAATAATAAGGATACCTGTTGTTTTTTAAAACAAGTCCTGTCGAAAACGGACGACGGTAACGTTAAAATACCTATAAAAATAAGGAAATCAAAATAAATTTATCGATTGACCATGCTCCCTGTGCTGAAGAAAATAAATTTTAAATACTTTAAAAAGAAAGATTTCAAAGCAAAACAAAAATAAAGAAATATTAAAAGTCGGAAGTTTCTAAAAATGCTAAAACAATTGCAAGTATAATTTTACTTAGCAACTATTTATGTAGCTAAAATGACAGTGGTACAAATGAAATAAAAAAGCAAAGCGCTTAATCAATCGTCTGAGGAATATAAAGAAAAGCGAAAAACTGAAAATATAACTTTGAACTATAGCGAAAAATGCTTATAACTTCTTTTTCAGCTAAATTAGAGGCTTCTAGATTTGTCAGAAACAGCAAAACCCCCACATGTCAGTTTTTGCGGGCATTCCTACAGTACCAAATTCAAAACGACTGGATAATATCTTCGCTGAGAGAAAGCTATTTTATGCACTTTTGTAGGTTTAAATCTAGCATTAAAACAGTTTGGAACTTTTGTAGCGTTTGAAAACCTCCCTACGACCACCAACGGGTGCCAAAGTACCACTGTGCCGAGTTTGGTTATGATTCGACGTAAACTTTAGATTTGTATAAGGTACATACTTACAAACATACATACTAGACTCTTCTTCTTTTATATAGATAAGGGATTAGTCAGCACTGAATGTTTTGCGTAGGGAGAAAAAAGACTAAATGCAAGTTAATTTTCTCTTTATCCTAATTAGACAATTGAAAAAATAATGTGTATAAGATAAACTTCATTTTTAACTTGTTCCTTTTCCGATTACGATTGATGCTTTACTTGTTATCGCATATGATGGCTGAATCATTTAGGGTGTTCCTTTTTTCCCCTTTTTCTTTTTTCCCAGGAAGGTACAACGCCTAAGCATCATATAAACAAATTATCTTCATAAACTTTGACTAGTAACTGCAAGAAACCACTGTTTTACATTCATAGCATTGGTAGTTCGAACTCTAATGCTGGATTGATAAAATATATAACACAGTGTTACGAATGTTTCTTACTGAAAATCTTTTGAACGAGTCTAGGCATATTAAGCCAGACTTTGTTGATGGCTAGTAAAGCAGTAAGGTCATAGAAACTGTGGTAGTAATTTGTTTCAGCTAAGTAATTGAATATTTTTTAGATGGACTAATGCATTCAAGTGTTTCTCTAAAAAGTAGGCATTGTTCTCAAATGTTTGACAAAGAAATCTATAAAAAAAATCTCGAAAATGCTTAAAAAGAACTGAGCATTTCTGTAAAGTTATGCAAAGACTTGTTAAAATAAACTGATCCAGAACTCCGGAAAAAATCGCTTCTTTTTTTTCTCACTATAATTGATTTCTGTAAAAATACAGAGAAAAAAATAATACAAGTGTGCCGCACGTATATAAATCCGACGGCACACCGAAGCCCCCAACTGTAGAGGCTTCTTTGGGCAAGTAGTGCAAAGCACTGGAAGTTCAAATTCAAAACCAATGGATTGGAGAACGCATACCTGCTTTTAATGATCTTTGACTTGCCGGAAATAGTGATTCAGAAGACTCGCAGATGGCGCTACTGCTGCCTCTGTTTATTTGTTTACTTTCGGTAATTTTAGTCATAGATATTTTATATCAGTTACTTTACATAGTCTTAGATATTTTATATCGGTTACTTTACAGTCTTAGGTAGTTTATTGCTGTAAATTTAGAGTGTTTTCTAAGTTTCTACTCTCTGTAATTTCTTTTTTCAAGTCTCTGTAGTTTTTTGTTTTTAATTTTCTGTACTTTTATGTTAGATTCCGGATAAATGATTTCCAGTAGATTCTTATGTATTTTCGGGCAAAAGTTTTTGACAGTGCACCTGAAGTGCTGAAAAAAAGAAAAACTAGGCTCTTTATTATATAAATACTCATTGAATGTAAAAATAAATAACTGAGTGCATATGCAACACATAACTAGATACATAATTATGGA
The DNA here is from genome assembly GCA_038502835.1 of Octonoba sinensis. Lineage (NCBI taxonomy): Eukaryota > Metazoa > Arthropoda > Arachnida > Araneae > Uloboridae > Octonoba > Octonoba sinensis. The sequence continues at coordinate 105,000,141 of CM076600.1, read as the reverse complement.
TATGAAAACATAAAACAATTGTCAATAAAATAATGCAAATGTTTGTTTTCGAGATACTGAAGAAATGCAATGAAAGAGAGATACTAGTGGCAATCAAAATATTTTGAATTTCTAAAGAATATCGAAAATGTTTGAATAACATAATAAGAATAAAATCCTTAGTTATAAATAATAATACTAATAAAATATTTATTAATATTAATGTGATAATAAAAATAACAACTAAATAAAAGTGCGCTCCGTGCTATAAAGTGTGAAATAATTATATTCTCAGGGAAGCTCTTCAATTTTACTATTTATCATTTAAAAGGACCCAATTTTAAAGGAACAAAAAAGTTTTCGAATGTTTCTCCTTTTTTTCCCCAGAAACGTTGTTAAACTACATTATTTTTAAAAAGATAATAAATGTTTAACATTAATACTTTACTATATCGAAAAAGTTATTCCAGTCAAAATTTATTTAGATAGTATTTATTATATTATTTCTTTATATTCTGTTTGTTTTTTCCACAATGTTTGTCTCTGATTTTAAACCATCACGATTTTCCATGTAGAACAAAAGCATTAATATAAATACAATAAATGTAGAAGAAAACTTTTACCTTAGAGAAAGTAAGATGCACATTTCTACCTGAAAGAAATTTCTTCCATTCTTAAAATATTTGCTTTACTCAAAGATGATAGATTTCAATGTGATAATATTGAACAATTCCTTAAATGGAATACATATTTGTTTTTGTAATGGAATGTATATGTTTTATTATTCAGAAATATTAAGAGAAAACGGAGAGTTCTCGAAATTTACCATGAAAAAATACTATTTTTGTTAATAAAAACTAAACTTAAAAATAACTAAATATTTATATCCTCGTCTTAAAAGTAATATTTTTTTCATGTCTTTTGACGCAAATGATTTACTCATTATTTTTAGACATCGTGAAATATAGAAGCTGTTTCTTGAATGAGGGTTGAGTAAAAATAATTGAACGCAAATATTGATAACAAAATGGTAAATTCTCATATTCATGTTAATTGCGGCGGAACGACTTCCGGGAAACTGAAATTCAGAATAAAATGTGAATAGAAAATAAACGATCTACACCATTTGTTCGCTTATTTATTATTAACATAGTCATATATAAATATCCATGTACAATATCCCATTAAAATGTGCTACGGTTTAGATCGTAAAATGCCAAGTATAAAGTAAATACAGTCAAACCTAGATATAAGGTCACCCGCATATGAGGTCACTTTTTTTAAGCCCCAGCTCATTGAATATGTAATGTGTATGAATCGGTTAAAGGTAGGGATCTAGCAAATATTTGGCCACTATTCAGTATTCGGCCTGGCCGAATAGTCATTTCGCTACCTAGCCGACTATTCGGTCTGGTCGAATACTCGGTAAGATCAAATTCGGCCTGGCCAAATACTGATGGGCTACTCGGCCGAATAGTTCTGCTATAGTTGAAATGTAAAATAATAAAGAAATTAGTAGATTTTAAACGTTTAAAATTGCATTATTGCAAAAGAACACAATAGTATATAGTTTTAATAAATGAAAATATTTTAGAGAAAAATAATTTTTTCTAAACATTGTTTTTATGTTTGACTGAATAAAAATATATTTTAAAATTATAATATTGTATTTTATACTTAGCATTTGCTCCCAAAAGCTGGCAATAATTAGTTATGATGGAGAATATGAGACTTTTATTTTGTTTATTAACAAAGTGGAAGTCAGATTTGTTTGAGTAAACTGATTTATTGTGAATATTGGGTAAGGGAGAAATGGGAAAAGCCTAGAATGGGGGATTATTAAGATTGGATTTTTATGGGTTTTTTTAAAGTAAAAATATGTTCCAGTTAAATGCATTAAATTTTAATAGACTTTTCAAAAATAGGTGTAAAAAAACCCCATAAAATAAAAATATTAACTTTTATAACTTTTAAAATATATTCATAAAATTATTTGGAGTATGGTAAACGTTAACTAAACAGTAGTATTCTTTTAATTTGAATTAAGTAATTAGTAAAATAATGCTGATGCTTGCATTAAAACCTGCCATTTCTGTTCCACTTGTGGGTGAAATTCTCAGTTTTATTGCATTCAAAACAATACAAAAAATACATTAATTATGGGTAGTTTTAGATTCTTAAACAGAATTAAATCATGCATCATAGATTAATGTGTGAAATTGGTGTTTTACTTGGTGAATATTTTTAAAATTTGGAAAATACTTTCTATTACCAAGATTTTCTAGAAATTTTAATATTCGGCCGCCGAATATTCGGTATTCGGCCTAAGACATTGGCCGAATGTTCGGCTTCGGCTTATTTGGCCTAGGAGAAATTGCCGAATATTCGGTATTTTGGCCAAGTCACTATTCGTTACATCCCTAGTTATAAGGTCTCTCCACTTATAAGGTAATTTTCGTGAAGTCCTGGGGGGTGACCTTATCTCGAGGTCTGACTATAAATGAACTTTAAAAGAACTTATCAAATGAGAAACTTCATAGAACGTACTACAGCAACTTATCGAAAACTAATAGGCCCCTTATAGAAATTATATTGAAATAGTTTAATAGAAGTGTGTAATCCATATCGATTGAGACCTTACTTGTTTTCTTACAGCGAATGTTGGCCTAATGATTCTTAATGATTTGTGGTATTTGTTTTCTTTTTTTCCCCCAGGATTGCACATGGTCATTTCTGATGATTTATCTCATCTAATAGTATGAAATGGCACGCTGTCATTCTAAGCAATTATATTACACGCTTTGCTGTACGATTTATAGTGAAGTAATCTTACCATTCACCTTTTATTTAATCGTTTAAAATATTTTTTGAATAAATGTTTATTTGAAACCAGTAAAAATATTGTATCATTAAAGCACTTAACAAATTCAACACATTTCATATTGTATTTATACAACATGAGAGCACTGAATTTCAAAATTTGCAATAAGAGAAAACCATGTCCAATACATTAGAATTAGGGCTGGATGGATAATCTTGATTAAGGGGCATAGTTGGCTTTAGCCTAAAGATATCATGTTGTCACTGTCAGATTGTGCTGCAAATATTTTCTACCACAAATTATCAGAAACTGCTATTAAATTCTATGATTTATTCGTCTGATATAAAATTACTCTTTCGAAGTTGCTATGAAGTTCAGTTTCATTCGGTATATGCATTTTTCAAAACTTAGTTTTATCATTTTTCCTGCCCGAAACTTCTGACCATTTTCTCCAATATTAATACCTTAATATAAAGAAAAATAACAAGGATAATTTTTTTTCCGCACTATCTATCGCTCGAAGTATTACGCAAGTGCTTAATATCCGCTTCATTTCCCTTTGCCAGGAAAAACCGATACCGTCTATTTGGAAGGAATTAATGGAAGACTTACTTTTTATTCTCTCCTAGGAAGGTTTCTGTTAAGGGTTTTGAAATAATCAGCTCGTAATCAGTAATGACAATCAACATTTATTCCATTATATATTAGGCATGTTGATTAATTTCTACAAACAACCACATATTTTTCATTACAAGCATTTGTAATTTCTTAAACTGTTATAAACGAAATATTTTGCAATCAGTAAGTTTTCATTATACTTACGCTCTGTGCAGTCTTTTTCAAAAGTTGTTGACAACAAGAATGCTTGTTTAGAATTCCTGCAAAGATTTTTTAATTTATATTTTGTAATCATAAGCTTTCTTATTATTACAGCTTATTATTGTGTAATAATAAGCTTACTTATTATTACAGCTTATTATTTTGTAACAATAAGCCTTATTAACGTCAAATAGTCATTTAATCCAATATCCTCATAGAACGTTTTGAATACTTTCTGTAAAAGTTCGCAAATACATTCGTCATATTAAAAGCAGTTTCTTAGATTTCGAGAAATGCTTTGCAGTTCCATACAGCATTTGGCAGGTTAATTATTCTTTTTATATAATGTATTTTCTTTAGAAATCGAAGACTAGTTTTTTCAATAATTTTTGGTTAATGGTTCTACTAAGGTTTTAAAATAATCAGGTCGTTATTAGTGATAAGCGGTATACTTCTTACATCTGACGATTTCAATATTTTCTTAAGGTATGGTATTTGTAATTTAAAGAACTATATTTAAAAAATGAATAAAATAATAATAATAGTAATAACAGTTATGATAAAATACGAAATAAGATTTATTTTCCTGTAAAAAAATAAAAGCAAAAATGAACGAGTAAACTTTATAAATCACAAAAAAAAAAGAAGAAAAATAAATAAAAATAGGTATTAAAAATAGTCTATGAGTCTAAATAGGCAATGTATCAATGAGCTTGATTGTCGTCTTCTCATTCCCCCTCCCCCCAAATGAATTTAAACTTTTCTGTTGGAAAGTCATGCATAAGGACGCCTTAGTCAAATTCTGTAACTTTTAATTTCAACCATGTTTCTTTACATTCAAGCAGTTAAAAATAATATATATTGTTATTTGGTAGCACGTTAAATTTATATCTCTTATGACTTAAAAACAAAATCCTTATGAGGAACAACTTTTGACGTAGAACATAAGCGTAAATGTATTTCGTGATTTGGTCAATTCACAAATAGTCTTTTAACTTTAGAAATATTTAATAAAAAAAAAAAAAAAAAAAAGATTCAACAGTTGGTCAAGAGAAAACAAATAAAATGTTTGTTATCTCGTAGTTGCATGTTAAAGGTACTTTATTAGGAAGTTGTTGTACATTTATTTTTATAAAGCGTATTTTTAATTCTCTCCATTTAAAGTATGCTTAATACAAGAGTGGACGTAGAACATAAGTATAAATGTATTTTGTGCTTTGTTCAATTCACGAATAGTCTTTTAACTGTAAAAATCTTATATTTCAATAAATTAAAGAAAAACCGCTTGGATTCGTCCGTTATCCAAGAGAAAACATGCTTGATATTTCGTAATTTCACGTTATTTATTGCGAAGCCGCTGTACATTCATTTGTATATAGGCTTATTTTTAACTCCTCACCATTTTTCATTTTCTTTTTTTTTCCTCTCGGAATTTATTTCTGTCTTTTCACCGTAAATATTAAAAGAGAAAATTGCACGCTATCATATTATTAACTTGACAAATATGTATTTTAAACACTCAATAGCCACGAAATTTCTAAAGAAATTATTTTCCGAGAGCAAACGTTAGATACAAAAAGGCAGAAAGGTGACAAAAGATCTTTTTTTCGCTTGATTAAACTTAATATTACCCAGACCATAAGGTTAATCAAGAATTTCACCAGTACCATGATTAATATGAATGACATTTGGTGAATGAAAAGGGAAAAAATAATATATTTGACAGGGAATAATTAGGTGTATTTATTTATCTTTTGTCATCTTTCGTTGAATAGGGAAAGGGAAGTTATTTTCTCTAAGATGGCGCGTATGAATTAGTGTCAATAATTCAGTTTCTGTTCTTTCTTCTTTTTATTTTTAGATTATAATTATTACCGTTTCAACCCGGACTTGACAAATTTTAGTTAAATGGGATTCAACTTCAGATTTCATTAAGCCAATAGTACTTATAGTAACTTTTCCATAAAAATGAAATGATGCGGAAAAAATCAGAAAAAGTAAATAAATAAAATTTAAGAAAATGAAATAATTCGAACTAAACGAAGCAAAAGCATTAGCAGAACAATAATTTAAAAATTTAAGCACTACTAAGTTCATTTTGATGTAGTTGTGTTTATTTTAATGCTGAACTGATATGTTAAACAGAGTTAAAAATGTATGCTTACTTTTTCTTAAATGTTTGGTATAGGAAAAAGGGAAACATTTGCAAAAAAAGAAAAAGGAAAAAAAAAAAAGAAAAAATGCAAAAAAGAAAAAGATAGAGAGAAGAAAACCAAAAACAAAATGTCATTAATTGTTTTAATTTTTTGGCATAAAATTTTCATTTCTTGCGTTATTGTTTTGCTGTGCTAAATGATCTGCACTTCGTTGTTTATAATTTTTTTTCTGATTTTTATTTTAATTAAACATCCGGTTCTTGGAAATTTATTCTTAATATTTCGTATTCGTATATTATTATATTTATTCGTAAGTCACAAACAGTTCTTAAACAGAAATTTTACATTTAATTTAAAAATCTCATTTGTATATTCGAAATGATTTTCTAAAATATGACCAAAACGTTGCCGTAAATCTGGTACAGGTTACTTTAAACAATCATTTTATAATCTTACTCAAATGTCACGATTAAAAAACGGAAAATTGGTTGTAACTTTTGATTTCAACCATGTTTCTTCAGATTCAAGCAGTTAAAAATAATATATATTGTTATTTGGTAGCACGTTGAATTTATATCTCTTATGACTTAAAAACAAAATCCTTATGAGGAACAACTTTTGACGTAGAACATAAGCGTAAATGTATTTCGTGATTTGGTCAATTCACAAATAGTCTTTTAACTATAGAAATCTTTAATTAAAAAAAAAAGATTCGACAGTTGGTCAAGAGAAAGCAAATAAAATGTTTGTTGTCTCGTAGTTGCATGTTAAAGGTACTTTATTAGGAAGTTGTTGTACATTTATCTTTATAAAGCATTTTTTTTTAATTCTCTCCATTTAAAATATGGTTAATGCAAGTGTGAACGTAGAACACAAGTATAAATGTATTTTGTGATTTGTTCAATTCACGAATAGTCTTTTAACTATAAAAATCTTTAATTCAATAAATTAAAGAAAAAACGCTTGGATTCGTCCGTTATGCAAGAGAAAACAAGTTTGATATTTCATAACTTCATGTTATTTATTGCGAAGCCGCTGTACATTCATTTGTATATAAGTTTATTTTTAACTCCTCACCATTTTTCATTTTCTTTTTTTTTGTATCAGAATTTATTTGTCTTTTCGCCGTAAATATTAAAAGAGAAAAGCGCACGCTATCCTATTATTAACTTGCCAAATATGTATTTTAAACACTCAATAGCCACGAAATTTCCAAAGAAATTATTTTCTGAGAGCAAACGTCGGATACCTCTTTTATCCAAAAAGCAGAAAGGTAACAAAAGACCTGGTTCTTTTTTTCGCTTGATTAAAGTTAATATTATCCAGACCATAATTTAATCAAGAATTTCACCAATACCATGATTAATATGAATGCCATTTGGTGAATGAAAAGGGAAAAAAATATTAGACTTGACAGAGAATAATTAGGTGTATTTATTTATCTTTTGGCATCTTTCGTTGAATAGGAAAAGGAAAGTTATTTTCTGTAAGATGGCGCGTATGAATTAGTGTTAATAATTCAGTTTTTGTTCTTTCTTCTTTTTATTTTTAGATTATAATTAGGACCATTTCAACCCGGACTTGACAAATCATAGTTAAATGGGAGTTAACTCATTTCATTTAACCAATAGTACTTATATTAGCTTTTCCATTAAATTAAATGATGCGGGTAAAATCAGTAAAAATTTGTAAATAAAAATTAAGAAAATGGACTAAACTAATCAAAAGCATTAGCATAACAATAATTTAAGAAATACTGAGATCATTTTGATGTAGCTGTGTTTTTTATTAAATGTTAAACTGATATGTTAAACAGAAATTAAAAATGTATGCTTACTTTTTCCTGAAATATTTGGTATAAAAAAAGGGGAAACATTTGTAAAAAAAAAAGAAAATTTGCAAAATAGAAAAAGAGAGAGAGAGCGAGAGAGAAGAAAAACGAAAAACAAAATTCAAAATGTCTTTAATTGTTTTAAATTTTTGGCGTAACATATTCATTTCTTGCGTTATTGTTTTGCTGTGCTAAATGATCTGCACTTAGTTGTTTATGTATTTTTTCTGATTTTTATTTTAATTAAACATCCTGTTCTTGGAAATTGAATTTATTCATAAGTCAAAAACAGTTCTTAAACATAAATTTTACATTTTATTTAAAGATCCCACTTGTATAGTCGAAATCATTTTCTAAAATCTGACCAAAAAGTTGCTCTAAATCTCGCACAGGTTACTTTAAACAATCATTTTATAATCTTACTCAAATGTCACGATCAGTTAATTATTTTTTCTGAAAATCGCAACTTCTAATAAGAAATATTTAAGTTCTATAGTATTTTATCTTTCGTTCAGGTATCTCGTTGTAGCTGTTGCTACACTAATTCCACATCAACGATTTTGGATTTTACTCAGCATTTCATCGGTGAAAAGTTACCGTTTAAGTAGAGATTTCGTTATAACCTAAACGACAAAGTGGAAATGTTTAAAATCGTTTTTTTAGTTGATAAATGTGATATAATTTACTAGAAACGGTAGTTTTGAAGGGTTGGATAAGAATGTTAAAACTGTTAGTTCTGCAGTTAAGCTCTTTATTCCTTCTTTTTTCTTTTCAAGTTACCTATTATTCCAAAAACATAAGTTTCCTAAAATATTTGAGAAAACACGAAATATGTTGCATTTTTCCTTAAAACACTTTTCTTATAACATAAAAATCACTTTTTTTAAAACTGAAAATAGTTGAAATAAAGCATACTCAATAGTATTTCTGCTTTGAAAATCAGTTTTGTTTCGCTCCTACCACGAGCACTCTTTTTCTAATAATATCTTTTGAAAATATTTCTTTAAATTATTCATTTATGAAAATTAAATAAAGAGCGTTGATCAAATTTCATTAAACTACGTAAAAAATATGAAATCATGAGACTTAATTGGAGCTTTTTTATAATGAGTCCTGATATTTTATCCTTTTGTTTCAGAATATCATTATTGTATCCCTTTCAGTAAAAAATATCTATAAGACGTTTTGTGCTTTTGAATATCACAAAAGAATCTTTCACTCCAAAAGTGCAGAACTTATTTACAGTGCTCTCAAAACAACGTTAAAAAAGGCTTAATTGTACTCAAACAAGGAGTAACTAATTATTGAAAACTAATTATTCATTAGGTTTACGAAATGGCTTCACATATTTTCCAGTAAATGAAGATTGAAGGAAAAAAAACTTCACGTTTTAACAACAATCTAAGTTAACTTGGTATTTTTCAATGCGTCTTATATTGATCTTTTTGTTGCTATTTTAAAAAGAAAAAGTTTCATTTTTTCCACTTTATTATTAATAAATATATATATCCGACAAATGTTAATTTTTTTTTTAAAATAGAAAATGTATTTAGTTGCTTGATATTGTTCGTCTTTTTTTCTTTCCTAAATAGTTTCACAGTCCAGGTTCTTAATTTCAACGGTTTAAGGGAAAACACAAAATACTTGAATTTAAAAAGATTTTAAAAAGTTAAAAAAACAATATATATATATATCAAAACAGAAATATTGACTTTGTAGTTATAAGGAATCTTCTTTGATTTCAGTTTCATTTTGTAATTATGTTTCATTATTTCATTTTTAACTGAAAAAGAATAGAAAAAAACTTGTAATTGTGAGGCGATATGCGTCCTTGAAATAGTTACCTGTAAACTTTTCCGAAGAATCAAAATAAAAAATAAGCAAACAATTCAAATGATGATTATATAAATAAATGAGAGCGAATAAATACATGGAAGGAGCCGTTATGTATTTTTTACTACTTCAGACTAAAATAAGTTTTACTTTACCGCCCGAAAATAGTGCAACTGAATGGCAAATTACTGATGTATTATTTTTAATTTCTACTTTTTGATAATGTATATTGCACTTATAGTTGATGTGTTTACTTTTAACTACCAAAAAAGTAGAAGATTGGTTAGTAAATCATTCGAATTTTTACGAAATGTAGTTAAATGCATATCAAACAAATTTATCTTTGCTTTAAAGTGACAAGTAATTACGTGAATCAGCGCAGAATATTTTAACATCGCATCCGTGTGAAAAGTTTTTGTCATAAGAAATTATGAACTTCAATTAGTCGTTTCCTTGGAATAACTTCAAAAAGTTTCTTCCATAATAAATTACGATATGTTGAATAAACTTGTAAAACTTGTAGAGTAGCTGAATCTGCAAGGGTCAATAATGAAGTTTATAAGCCATGACAATATATATGTGACTTATATATTTTAACCTACAAGTCATATACCTATAAATTAAGTGATATATATATATATCACTTAAGTAGAGAATATATATATAAAAAATTAGTGGGTATGTGAAAAAACAACAATATAAAAGGCTGAACGTGGGAAATCACAAATATAAACATTCAAAATGAAAAAGAGCCTGCCTCTTCATCAGTGGGAGGGAGCAGGAAGCATATATAACGAAATATTGTCATTGCAGGTTTCCGAGAAATCCCAGCATAGCATGTGAGAAAAAAATTTTTTAGCAACAAAAAATATAAGACTGGGAGTTGCAAGTCAAGTGAATAATCAAAATAATTTGAATAATCAAAATTATTTATCCAGTTATAAAAAGAACAAAAATTTTTTTATTATTAAAAGAAGTTTCGAGTTTACGTGATACTGACTGAGGCAAAATGTAAAAATAGAAAAAAAACAGAAAAAAAACAACATGCTATAGCCGAAATTTCCCCTCCCAGACCTGCAAAGCAATACGATTAAAATATAGCTTCTAAATCTATTCACCTCCCAAGGCAGGACCAGAAAAGGAAGACATCAACAACTAGCCGAGAAAGAGATACGGCATGTAATGGCTAAGTCCGTCCGTGTCCGTGTGGCTGACCTTGACATTCCGATCTCGCTCACAGACCAACACAATATCCAAAAACTGGCGTTCCAACTGATGGACTTTAGCCAGGAATCTTCATCCCGTGTGTGTCAATGAGGTTCCGTTATGGTTATATAGCAACTGCAAAACGCTACGCCAAAGTTTTAAACGACTTAATGTAACAATTAATAAAATTCAGCGGATAATTATTGAAGTAAAAAAGGATTGCAGAGAAGGTGAAAACATTTTTATCCAAGTTATATTTGTTATTGCAGATTTTAGAATACCTGTAAAGTTGACCTGTGATAATATTTATAAAAACTTTTTATGCAAATTACTATGCCAGTGTGGCATAGTGATGGTATGAAAATTGAAGTCCTTACGTTTATCATATATGTCAATAATTAAATTACTTTTTCTAATGTTCAATGATAAATCCAAAAAGTTAGTTCTGTATGTATTATTATTAGTGGATTTTAAATTTAGACAATTGGGATAAATTTTTTCCAACTCCTCAGCAATATTAAAATTGATAACCAGAATGTCATCAATATATCTGAATGCACGTATTCTATTGTTATATTGCACCACATATTTAAATTCGTAGTAGAATAAAAAAAGGTTTGCGGCAGTGCTCGAGTAATTTTATATGGATTGATAGTAATTTATACAAGTGAGATGCTTTGATTCCATGAGTATGAAAGAAAGATTAATTAACTAAAATCCAGGATTGTGAAAAGCTATTTGGATGCTGTTGAATTTCGTCTTATGTTTTAACTTTGATATCTGTCTTAGAGCAATCCATATATGTTTATGGGAAACTATTTCCTTGTTCCTTTTTTTTTGCTCGATGAAACGACGACGATATTTGAAATACACTGCGCACATGCCTCATTTTCCAAGATGCCTTTTAGATGTGCTCTTTTTTTTATTTTTGAGGAATAAATTTTATAAGGACAAAATGGTATCACAAATGTGCACCTAATGCCAAAGTTTCTAGTTGCCTATCAAAAGTTAGAAAATACTGCATGGAAACTTGAAATATCAAAGTTAGAAGCTCTGTTAAATGAAAACCTTGATTCCTCTACCTTCAGAAGACTTACCATCCTTGAACACAGTTGAGCTTCGAAGCTCAAAAAATTCAAGTAGTCATCTTTCTTCTTATCCACTATGCCGTCCTGATCCACTTAAGCAAAAAAAGAAGTACGTACCAGATTTTTACTTCGAGGATGGAACTGGTAGAATAAAAGAGAGTTGGATATTTATTTCTACCATTTTAGGAAGTGGAAAATCAACGAAGGAAAACATACAGCTTTTTACGTAAAATTGCCAAACAATATTTAAAAAAGTCTTCACTTTAATGCTCTCAAAATATTTCTTTTTTACAGCGGAAAAAATATTCTGGCGATGTTTGAAAAATGATCTATCTTATACAAATGTTCGAGCACGTTAATAATGAGCCTCACAATTAGTTACGCAATCGGGAGATATGCATTAAATCACTCTGCTCATTCGATGCTAAAAAGCCTTCGATAGGTTCGTTTAATACTGAAATTACACAAAATGCTCGTACAATTGTGAAATCACTCGAAAGATTGCCCCAATTTTGCTGATGGTCCGATTGTCAGAATCAGTCGTTATCTGATCACGCGATTATGCCCCTACCGAATACGCATAATACTTCATTCACACCTAGGGCGGCGGAGACATTTCTCTGCTGTAATAGACTTGTTGAGTGTTTCATATCGCAATCAACAAATTACGGTCTTCTGGTCGAAAGCCACATTTGATGACGCATTAAAAGAATGACAGGAAGTCAATATTCGGGTGCGGTTATGAAGTTATGATGCGCACCGAAATTTTTCGTTGCTGTCGGCCGTCGCAGTTGCTTTTTGTGTGAATGTAGTATTTTCTTTAAATACATATTTTTTTTCGTTTGCATGTTAAAACAAATTTCCTACCTGAAATATTATCAGATGAAAAATACCAAAGCAGCATGAAAGAGAAGAATAAACAAATACAACTGGCGAAGAAGTTTCAAAATTATTGTTAACTTCATTGATCCTAGTACGCGGCACCCCGGGGTGTCGCGACACCCAGTTTGGAAAACACTGGTGTTGAGTCTAACTAACCAACAGTAACTATATTTCAAGTGATGGAACTGTTGCGTTATTGTATTTTAATGCTATATATACTAATAATAAAAATAATTATCATTATTATTGTGATTATTTTATTATTTTGAATATCTAATCATTGTGGGGAAAAGTGTGACAGCTCTTTGTACTGATGTGTTCAATTAAATGCCTTCTTTTGTACCAACACCCGCTTACTTTTTGCTATTATTCTTCATAATGTCCATTCTCTCAAATTAGGTGGAGATTTTAATGCAGACCAACCATCTCACTGTGAAGAAAATTCCTTTATTGATCATTCATGAATGATGTCATGCTTCGAGGGGGGGGGGTGTGTGAAATTGTGACAAAGTGTGACAAGATTAGGGGAGGTTTAACAAGAAGTGTGACATCATGCATTATGCAACATAGCATGACATGTGACAAAGGGGGGGATCTGCTGAGGTGTGACATATTGTGACAAGGGGCGGGGGGAGGGCTGCCAAAGACGCATAAAATAAGTGTCTTATAAACGATAAATAGCTACAGAGGTTGTTCACACATGGTTAAAAAAAATAAATTTGAATTTTAACTGTGTTAGTTACCTCGATTTACAGTAAAAAACTACATTTTGATCTTAACGAAAATTTATTCTGTAAATAAGATTAATATTAAAAATATCTATAAAATTTATTTTTTACCTCTTTCTTGGAAGCATTTAAGTTCAGAGATTGTTTCCAGTTATTATTTTCTTATTTAAAGGGATAATAGAATTTTACCTTGTATTTTTTAGCGTAAAACATACTTCTTTCAGAAGTAAAATCGTTTCAAAGATGTCAACGAACTGTTATTGTTATTAAAAATAGACTTTCTATTAATAGACACGTGTGGGAATAATTTCTTTTTAAATTTTACATTTTGAAAAAAAATCTTCCCTTCAAAAATGTGTTTAAGTTATAGAATATTCATAATGTATAGAGGGCGCATGAAAATAAGCCGATTTTATAGAGGGACCCAAGTAGGACACAATAAGTTTAAAAAATTAAAAGTAAACTATGTCATCTCTACATATAAATTATAATGTTTCGAACACGTTTCAGTACCTTGCATAAATTGCATTATAACACTTTTCTTAAACTTTTCCTCATAAACAACTTGAGAAGGAAGCAATTTAATGTTGATTTTTACTACAAGCTACTAATCTACATGAATTAGCGATTAATAAGACATCTAGATAGAAACAAGAACTCCTAATGACACCATCTTAATTCATCATCAAAGCATCTTATCATTCCTAATGCATTAAGACATTAACTTATCTCAAATACTAAACAATAAGATGCAAATGACGTTCCAATGCTTTTTTAAGTACTTTGACACTAATATTACTGTTCTGGACATACTATAAGCATTATTAATATTGTAAGGTTGTAGTTGCGAATATTTTAACAATAATATACTTATTTAAATTTTTAAATAGTCATTCATGAATTACTTTACTTTTAGTTAGACGATATAACAGCTGATTTACGGAGTGCATTAGAGTACTTGCAACTGCTATACACTATGTGGCTTTTAAAAATAATGGTGTTTTCTCTGAAAATGAACTTTATATAACTTTCTGTAAAAGGTACATTTTAACGTCTGTCAAAAGTACTCTATAACACCTATATATACTATTAAAATCTATTATTTCTTCTATTATTTCGAAATGAAAAATAAAATCACCATGGAGTTTTCCAATGCGGTAACCGATACATGGCAGTTGCTATAGCGATCAAAATATAAGAAAACAGAGTTTTTTCTAGCACAGGACAATTAAAAAATCTTATTTTGTCTTACCCAGTCTAAATAAGTTCCGGCGCCTCTGTTGCAACGTTTCTCTTATATTGACATGCTTCTTTTAAAATAGCAATATATTTTTAGCAATCGGTAAAAGCAGTTCAGAAACAAGACAAGCTCTGGTATAAACTTATTCTTGTGCTGCTAACACCCGAAAAGTTTTCCCTTTTTGCCAAGCAATTGAAACTTGATTTGGCATTTTAACAGATCATTTCTTAGAAAAATTTAGGATTTTTTTTCTTTCTAATGGGGCTGCAGTATTGGTCCTCAACCATTGCGGACCTAGTGCGTCCTCAGATATTGATACCAACTCTTTCAGCGGCACCACAATGAGTGTGGTACCATTGGCGCAATATTTTGACTCTTAATTTTCCCCTGGATGACGTCATCCAGGTGAAAACTAAGCACCTGAGCTCTCGTTGATGGAAACGGCACTAGGAATTTAATTCAACCGAGAGTATCCATGCCAAACGGATACTCAAGGGATCTTTAACATGCTTCATAATCATACGACGTGGGCGCAGACGACTTTCTGCATCTTGAAAATCCACCGACTTGGGCAAGATTTGATCCTGAGAACTTGGGAGTACGAGGCCTGTGCCTTACCACTACGCCACCCTGTCGACTAATTTATTAACTTTATCAAAAGAAAAAAAAATCTCGAATATAGATTTTTATGTTAACAGCTTGCTTAAAACAACAGACAATCATTGTGTGTATGTGGATCGATCATAAGAAATGTTTAACACCACTATATTAAATACAATTAAAAAAAGAAAAAATATATAATTTCTTTTATTATACGTTTAAATAGCCAACCTCAATCATTAAAGTGCATTCGATAATACGCATAAATTTGCTTTTAATACTTAGAAATGTAAAGGGAAAGATTAGTTGAAATTTCCTTTTATATGAGTGCAATAAAAAGTATATTTCAACTAATTAGAGCAGAGTTTGAATTGTTATACTTTACATAATCTATGAATTTTTGTTTTTTAAAGACACTTTTAATTAGGTACTAGCAAAGTTTTTGTAAAATGCCTTTCTTTTAGGTGACAAAAGCTTGCGTCATTAGCAATTAAAATGAAGTTTCACAATTTGTTTGCATGTCAGCACAAAGCAAGTATGACGCAATGCATTTTCCATTTAATGATGTTATTCTCAATTTTTTGCAAGAAAATATCCAAAAATAACGAACATTCTGTTTTCTTTTTCGCGTTGTTATTCGAATTTCTTTACTCTGATGTTTAATTGATTGTTGTTTTTGAGTTTCTTGCAAAACCTTCCGTTATAATCCTTCAAAGTTATTATTAATTTTTGCTCTTCTAATTGATGTTCTCCTTTCAACTGACAGTTTTCGCCCTTCTTTAAATATATGAGGCACATAGCAGCAAAGGGGTATAAGGGGCCCTTCATAAATTACGTCACGCTTTTTTCCCATATATTTGACACCCCTTCCCCCTTTGTCACAATATGTCAGACTTCAGCGGACCCCCCCTCCCCCCCTTTGTCACGCGTCACGCTATGTTGCATAATGCATGATGTCACACTTCTTGTTACCCCTCCCCTTGTCACACTTTTTCACAATTTCACGAACCCCCCTCCCCCCTTGAAGTGTGACATCATTTATGAATGATCGCTAAGCGACAAAAGTAAAAATTTGGACTGTAAAAATTTTGCGTTTAGTTGCCACCATTTTTGGTGTTACTGAACGCAATTTTTGGTGTTCAGATGGTGTAAATTTGAAAATTAATCGTTTTTTATATATATTTTAAATTTTTTAGGTGTTTGTCTAAACAAATATAGACAGTATAATGTTTATTAGTACATGAAACCTGTTAACTCCGTTATGAATCGTATATGAGTTAACAAACGTCATATGCTAAAAAAAGTCTGCTGATTTTTTTTGACTGACACTTAAAAAAATTCAAAAGACATCAGAAAATAAATAATTTTTAATGTTATACCAACCGAACGCCAAATATGGTGTTCAGTAACACTAAAACTGGTGGCAACTAGAGGAAAAATGTTTAGTGTAGGGATAATCATAGGGAAAACATCATTCTGTATTGTGCTATGAAATGTAAGTGGTAGCTCTCAGGTACTGCTCTCTAGTGGGGTTTAGAAAAAAAAAACACTAAGGCTTTGGGATCATTCATAAGTGATGTCACGCTTCGAGGGGGGGGGGGGAGGGGGTTCACGAAATTGTGACAAAGTGTGTCGAGGGGAGGGGGGTAACAAGAAGTGTGACATCATGCATTATACAATATAGCGTGACACGTGGCAAAGGGGGGGGATCCGCTCAAGTGTGACATATTGTGACAAAGGGAGTGGGAGTCGAATATATGGTAAAAAAGCGTGACATCATTTATGAACGGCCCCTTTCATATAATCTGAACATTGAACGCTTTTTGCTCCCAACCGGTCTTTGGTCACTTAGTTCCCTTTGCATCTCACTGCATGATATACGTATTGCAAAAGTTTTTGTCTTAGAGTTTTAAATTAGCAACGTATTTAAATATTTATTTTCTTATTATTTTTCTTCGGTAACGCAATGACATTCATTTTTTAAAGACGCAGACATGAAAGTTTGAAATATCTAATTAAATATTCAAACTTGAATAAATATTTTTGCATATGTTAATGCTTTAAAGGATATAATTCGATCTTGTCCTAAGACTCCTAGTCTTATCCTAGCCCCCTCATTTTTTTCTTAGTAATAATTTATTTATTGTTCGGTCTTTAAAAGTTATTATTTTAAAATCGGCATGATAAAGATTATTCATTAATTTCACTGGATATATTTCTTTTTAAATGTGTTTTCCTAGCATATATTTAAAATAGCAGCACAAATTTTCAAAGTAACTCAATAGCTAAGTTGCTGTTTGCTGTTAAAAACTCGGTTAAGGATGGAATTTTGAAATGCATTTTTGATCTATGTTCTATTGACAGAAACTGCGCATCATTTTTCACATTACGTCTTTGAAACGCATTTAATATTTACGTTTGCGTTAATACAGCAATACAAGCAGCACGTATATTAAGTAATAGAAACGACAGATGTTAAAAATATGGGAATATTTTACGTGATCCAAATAATTTATAGCTCTATGATCACATGCTGCACGAAATGGACATTTTGATTAAGAATTCATGAAAAATATGCTCATGAAATTCTGTTAGCATTCACCCACCTCGCAAACTGTAGCTCTGTTAAACGATTTCAATTTTATTTTTATATTTTTGAAACTTTCTTTAAAGATATTGATAAATGATAATATTTTTTTTCTTTAATATAGTAATGGCTGTATAGTTAGGAAAATGTAAAGTGCTGAAAGAAAGTTATTTACACTGGTTAGGGGTCCCATACTCACACTAACTTAAACATTGAAATTTTTGTTACTACTCTGCAGAGGGAATCTTTTGACAAATAATTTATTGTTATCTTATGAAGTAAGTTTACATAGTATTAGTTTGTGTACATGAGTTAGGAGTCGTTTAATATATATATTTATAACATATTGGAGTTTTACCTTTTTAAATAAATTCATCTCTCAAAAGATGGAAGGAAAAAGGAAAAAAAAAACCCATTTGGTATTCTTACAGAATATTTGAAATTTTGAAAGGAAATAGTTATATTAATAATGGGTTATATATTTTCCAGTTTCTGAAAAAAAAAAAAAAAGAAAAGAAGAGAAAAGGTGCTTTTTAAAATTTGCATAAGATATATGAGTTAGGGAAATCTGCTTCAAACATGAGCATGAGTTTTGAGTTTCAAGATAGTACTTTGAACTTCGCTTAAAGAAAGTATGCTCTCATACAATGGTACGCAATACAAAGTTTAAATTTCGATGATTTCTCTTTTATCTGAAAACTCGCATATTTACAGCAAGTGCATAAAAAACCTACTTGAAAGAAAAATATTTGAATTTTATTACATTATATTTAAATTCTTTTATGACGAAACAAACAGTTGAATCAATCGATTTAATTATTTACTTTGCTTTGATAATTGTAAATCACAGCGATCTTTATCATTGAAAATGTGTATAAAACTTTTTCTTCTATTATTTCCTGCAATAAAATACTTAATTACGAAGAGCTGAAAAGGCATAATGCGTAAGATTTAATGAAATAGTAGAAATGAATAAGTATATCTGTTAATTAATATTAATGCACGAATGTTAACGGCGAGCAGTGACTTTCAGAGAACATTTTTTGATTTTTATAGTTATTTTGTATCTTATTTGTTTAATAGCAATATATCCTTTATTGCAGGAGTCCCCAACCTTTTTGTACCTAAGAGCACATACTAGAATATCAGTCGAATGGCGGGCACCATTTACTTTTTCAAGATAAAGTTATAGTTGGTGGACATTGTTAACAATACACACCATATAATGCATAAAATTTAATTTCAAAAATTAATTTAACATATGAATATAATTAGTATTTATATTCTTGTGTAAAATAAATGATTTCTAAACTGCTTGTAAAACATACTAAGTATAAAAATTATTTATAAGATATATAATATACAGTAAATGTGATCTTTGGCATTGTATTTTACTGACCAGCGCTTCATAATTGGGAGAAAATGTTGAAATTCCTGCTCGCAAGCAATCGTCAAGGTGTTCATCTGTAAGTCGTGATCTATATTTTGATTTTATGATATTCATTGTCACTTATCATTATATTGTTATTCATAGTTATCTGTCCTTTATTAATATACTCTGGATTCTAAATGTTCTCTTGTTGAAAATGGAAAACAGAAATATTTTATCGTTGTGCACCTAGACCGATCGACGGGCACCATGGTGCCCGTCGAGGTTGGGGACACCTGCTTTATTGAAACTCATAAAATTATGAGATATAACTATTGAAATGATTCTCAAAATTTAATTTTGAAACATCTGTTTATTTATTATTATTTTATATCTATCTATTATTTTCTTAGAAGTATATTTAGTTTGTGTTTACAAATTTAATACGTAAAATAAAGTACTGACAAATTTTTTGAAATGAGGAAAAGGAAATACACTGAAATGTGGGAAATACAAAATAGTTTCATTAAATCTTTTTATCATTTTAATCTAAATGAAACATGTTTCCACGCAAATTACTTTTCTTAACGACCGAAGACCACAAAATCCTTGAATGAAAAGAAACAATAGACAGAACTGCCTGAAGGTGGCAAAAGAAAAAACAAGCTTGCTCTTGATTAGTTAGTATTATTTCCCTGGACTTCCAGATTGTTCTTACTATTTTTTGGGGTTTTTTTTTTTTTTTTTTTTTGAGTTTTTTCTCTAAAACAGAAGACGGAAAACTAAGATTAAAAAACCAGCAATGATATTGACTCATATTTTAAAATTAAGATGAAAGCAAGCTGAAAATGCAATATGTTTTGAAATATTTAATGCAATAAGCTCATTGGTAAATTGCAAAATTCATTTGGTTAAGGAAAGATGCAGATAGGTAATTTTAAGAGTGTGTAGTGTCTTTTATAGAATATAAAAAAATGCACATTTTCGATAAGACAGATCCAATTCATTTACTTATTGTTAATAAACACTATTGATTTTTAGTATGAGAATTAATGATGTGTATGCTAATATCAATAGCTGAAGATCTCGTTTGACAAGTGCGCTAACTCTAGGATTGCTCATTTTGCGATAGTACAGAGCCTTACAGCTCTGTGTTTGAGGTATTTAAGATAGTATTCCCCTTGGCAGCACCATTAAGTTGGAGGAGTACCAGTTTCAAAATACGATGAAAAGGAATTTTATAAACGTGAAAATGTGGCTAAATCCTATTTTTTCAAGATTAAATAGATGGTCAACTATTTATGGAAGATTTTAAGTTTTGTCAATTGATATTGCATTTAGTTGGAAGACAGCAAGTGCAAGTGATAGGAGACCCACCAATTTATTTTGTGGGAATGAATTGTTAGCTGAATCCCCGACATGTTCTGCTATCTTACGACATTTAGAAAAACTACTAACTGAAAGCTGCTTATGATTTGAAATTTGCTTTTATTTCATTAAAACTCTTTACTTGAAGAGCGGCGCTCTGTTAGCTACTTATTCGAATTTGCGTACTTATTCGAATAACTACTTATTCGAATTTGCGTACACTCTAGCTCGCAGAGTTTTTGATCAATCGTTATCAAATTTAGCACACATTTTCTTTATATATACACGCTTTAGTTGAACTAGAATCATAAACATATCTTTATTTTTACTTTTTTTATTGTAAAAAAAGAACGAAAAAAAAAAAAACGGTTAAAAATCGTACTTAATTTTCCCATTTAAAAAAAAAAATAGAAATTTTAAATTTTTTGTGATGATTTTAGTTCAACTAGAAGAGACACTTATAAAAAAAGGAGAGTTTTAAATAATTGATTTCAGATAAAAAATGTGACCTCCAGGAAGTACGCAAACTGCCGACCCGGGTGGCGACTTACAGTGTGCAGCAGCCGATATCTCCGGGATTTTTCAAGAAAAATGTTTCAAAATTTCAGTAAATGTTCTTCCAATATATTTACAAAATAACCTCAAAATCTCAATAAAATATATTTATTCTTTATACGTTAAAAAAAAAGATCATGTAAATGGTTCTTAATACGCCGTTTTACACGTATTTCCCCTTTAACATCATGAGGAGATAGTCTTACAGTAGCTTCAATCTGTGATACTTTCAATCTGTTCAATCTGTGTAGCTTCTAAAAATCTGTGTAAAAGCTATCTCATGACATTTAGAAAAACTACTAACAGAAAGCTGCTTATGATTTGAAATTTACTTTTGTTTCATTAAAACTCGTTACTTGAAGAGCGGCGCTCTGTTAGCCAGCTTCCAATCCACTGGCACAGTCCCCGGTTACTATAAAACAGTCTCCTCACGAATACTTAACATCATAAGGAGACAGTCTTAAGGTAGCTTCAATCTGTGATACTTTCAATCTGTTCAATCAGTGTAGCTTCTAAAAATCTGTGTAAAAGCTACCTCACGACATTTAGAAAAACTACTAACTGAAATCTGCTCATGATTTGAAATTTGCTTTTGTTTCATTAAAAATCTTTACTTGAAGAGCGGCGCTCTGTTAGCCAACTGCCAATTCACTGGCACAGTCCCCGGTTACTATAAAACAGTCTCCTTACGAATACTTAACATCATAAGGAGACAGTCTTACAGTAGCTTCAATCTGTTCAATCTGTGCAGCTTCAATTTGTGGTCACTGTGCTTAAGCTTAATGCAGTATTGGTGAAATTAACATATAACTAACATCTGCCTCGGGGCTAAATTTCCATTTCTAAAAAAAAAAAACAAATGTGGAGCCTTATTGCTTTTAAAACTTATTTCCATATCTGCGAACAGCCTGAATTCCTATACAAATTACGCCTGGTTACCTCAGAAATTCATCTTAGGTAATTTTAGAAAATTGTTGCATACTAAGCTTAATCTTTGACTACTTTTCCCTATCTCCCTTAAACTACTGCAAAATACGAGGGTCATTTCATAAGTAATGCACAAATGTTTTTTTTTACTTTCATTTTTTTAAACCTTTACAGAAATATTTCTTTACATTCCTTCAATATAGTCTCCCTGCTTCTCAATGACTGAATCCCAATGAGTCGGAGGCCTTACTATAAAATCAAGGATACCATCTTTGTTCATCTGGCGGATGGCTCGGGTAACGGCGGTAGAAAGCTCTTCCAGAGATAGAAAACGACGCGACGTCGACGCATAGGTTGTTTCAACTTTGGGAATAGGTCGAAGTCTGGTGGTTAACTCACCACAAACCTCACTTAAAGCACTGTGGATTTCTGTCGGTTTTTTTCCACTTAAAGTTTAAATCTTAATGTATGGCCGTTGGTCTTCAATAGTCATAGTACCCGAGACACGTGCAGGCTCTATTTCAAAGTCGCGCAACTTAAAAATGCAATACACTACAAATGAAACAAAATAACACACTTCTTCCTCAAGCTTTGAACTACAACTGACGTGTTGCTCATTGTTGCAGCGTTATCTATCCCGCAGTGGTACCAACCTGTGTAATATTTATGAAATGTCCCTCGTAGTATATACAATAAATCTAGCTTAACCGTTAATGAGAAAGTATTTTTGACGTGTGCAAAGCTTTCTGCACCGTCCATTTTCTACAAATTGTTTAAAACAAATTTTCTGAGAAGTTAAAAGAGGTGTTGCAATTTCGAAATGTTGTATAAACAAGTCGATTGACTGTTGTCCTCGCTTAAAGAATTTTCATTAATATAATTTTGAATGTAAAATTTAATTCTTAATTATTAAAAGCCAAAATAAAAAATAATACACCTTTCTTTATTTCAAAGCTATAGCTTTTGATTTGCTACATGTACATGTCACAGTTGTGATATTTGGGTTATAAGACATTAGGCGATCTGTGGTATTTCTTGTTCTTCTGACGGTAAACCGATCTGGTGTATAAATGAGCTTGCACGTATAAAGTTTAACAGTAAAATACAATAAAAATATTTGATGAGTAAAAATTTATTTACAACAAATGGATTCACAAAACTTTATAAAACATGTTTTAGTTTAGTTTAGAAAACTTTAAGTCTTATTTATTTATTCATTCTTTTAATTCTCAGTTGAGGGCGTTGCACTAACCTAATATCTCCAAATCCTTTTCTTTTTCAAAATCGAATCACTTTCTAACATTGCGATAATACTATTCATAACATTTTAACAACTGTTGTATTTCTACGTAAGGATGTCAGGTTCTCCATTTGAATCGCTGATTTTGTGACAATGTTTTATTTCGTGCTTGTAATAATAATTCATTGTTCCTCCACTGGTTTGCGAAATGTCGTCAACAGTTTCGCATGCATCCGTGTCTAAATTTCTAAGTTTAGAATTTTTGAAATCCAGGAAGCGGATGAACATCTCATATTCATTTTCTAAGTCCAATCATGCTAGTTTCAACCACTAGTGTTTTGGAAAAGATAAAGCGCTTATGACTTCCATTGATTTGAAGGAGAAAGGAGAGTAAAGAATTGGTAAACCTGGTAACAAAACCAGGGACTTCTTCATTGCAATGTTCTGCCATCTGAATTACCCAAACTTTGAAGACAGCTAGTGAATTTTTCCTTTCCCTCCCTCTTCTTGTGCTTTCACCTTTATTTCCCCTTTAATATATAAGCCTTAGCTTCTACTACATAGTGGTATCATTTTATGCGCGGTGAAAGAATTCATGTTGAGTAAACGAGGGGAAAAGTACGCCCTTCGCCATGTTTGATCACGGTTTTGTTCTATGCTTTATCTCTGCTTGTGAAAAATGTTTTATGTTCCAGCACCCAAAATTATTATTTGGCTTGTTCTTATTTGTAAAGAAAAAAACTTTCCAAGAACTTTTTTTCTTGTTTGAAACGCTTGAGATTGTAAAAGAAAGAAAGAATAGACATTATATACAGATCATAGGGAAAAAAAGCGCGAAGTAGAGCGTTGGATGAGTGTCCCAAAGAAACTTCGAAACATGGAATGGAACTAACATTATTTTAAATATTTCGTTATGAATGATAGGTAAAGGGGGGGGGGGGGATAGTTTCTGAAGCCATGACATATCTCATAAGAATATACAAATAATGCAATTAAAAAAGTTAAAATTAGGATATTTTTGTAGCAATATCCAATAAAATTTAAGATATAAGTGAGCAGTCACCGCCCTTATTAGAGGCCTCATGCGTTTGAACATAATAATCCATAGTATAAGCGTAACGTTGAAAATGTTATCAGAAAAAAGTTTGTTTTATAATCACAAACGCTCGATTTTTTGAAAATTCTGCAAATTATGATTTCCAAAAAATCCTGACATGATGGGGAAAATGTAGGTCAATTTCGGATGCAGCGCCAAGAAATGAAGAAAAATCAATTATCAAAATCTTAAACCTCAACCATTATCGGAATCTGCAAATTAATAAAATAGCATTTTTTTCATATCATTTCAAATACAGGCTCTGTTTCAAAAGGATGCAATAAAAGAATCATTAACGTAAAATTCAATTACTTTTGATAAGATAAACTGAACTGCTACTCTAAACATTGTTTTATGATGCTCGATACATTAGGGTTTCACAAAATTTAATAAAAGCTATTAAGGATTATTTAATGGAATTTCTAATCAGTTTTAGTACTTTTATTAAGATACTTACCACAACAAAAAAAAAGTTAGTGTTGTGTTAAATAATGAATTAAAATGTGTAACTGTATATAACTTAAACATTATTCAGAATCCATAAGCATTAAAAAAATAGCACGATATTAAACTCTTGTGTTTATTTATTCATTTATTCATTTTTTTTTCATTTATTTATTTTTCCCTGAGTTGTTTAGCATTTAATCAGTAATTTGAAATCGAATTTGCTTTTAAAATCTTCTAGCTTTACTACGGCGTGTTCCGCAATTATTTTAAAGGCAGCACTCATGGTTCTTGCCAACAAATTGATGTATGTTTATGGTTTGTCAGGCATATGATGCGTGGATACTATGTCATTTAATAAACAAAATGTGCGAATGCATAAAATGTCGCAAAAAAAATCTGGAGTTTCCAGTTGTTTTCGTCTTGGACTACATTTGAAATGAGAAACGCAGCATAAAGCTTTAAATTCCGGTAGGCTACTAGACTGGTGCTCCCTTGGGCTGACGCCAGAAATGTAAAAATGTTAAAACATTTTATATGGGTAACAAAGGTTTTTGCGGAATAAGGATATAATAATGCGTATACAGTAAAACCCCGTTATACCGTGCCTCTTGACATGGGCGGAGCTCAATCTGTCAGGGACTGTTCAGTTCAATGCTTAACTATTCCATTTTCAGAAGTCTAGTTATGCGTGTGTAACTTCTTTTATAGCGCTATCAACCTTTGTATTCCAGATTCTTTAGCATTCTTGAAAAGTAAACATATTCCCCAGCGAGAATTGCGTTCCTTCCCTTCCAAATCTAATTTTTTCTTAAGACCTCTCCCCCTTCACAATCCCATGTTAATAACATAAAGAAATTTTTAAGCCCCTTTTTTCTCGGAACACAGTAGGTTTATAACCTATCGCTCGATAGACTGATTGCGCAGCTGAGGTTCTGTGCTTCTTGCATAGCAATTACAGTGAATAAAATGGCAACAATGAAGAAAAGAAAAAAAATATGTTATAAGGGGGGAAAAAGTTACGAGTAATTGATAACGTTAAAAATGATGCAACAAAAGCGAGTATTATTTCGTGAATATGGTTCCACGGTAGTTTCACTATACCACGGTTATATTATAACGCAGGTGCCAAACATGTCCTACGACACCCACGTTTTAACGTTGCTTTACTGTATTACGTATACACACATACATTTATACGTATATACAGTGTTCCCTCGCCACTTCGCGCTTCATGTTTCGCGGCTTTAGTGCTTCGCGGGGTTTTCCAAAATATTCATCAAAAATTAAAAATGAAAAAGTACAAACATGTCGGCAGCCACATTGCGGAAAGGAGCGTTGTTTCATGTTGATACGCGCGAGAGAAGGATCCCTGCATGTCAAACAAAGAGATGAGTTGGCTCCGAGTATATACCTCGGGCTCTCAAAAGCTCCCACCAACACAAGACTCTTCGCCTCTCTCAGAAAGCAATGTTGATTAATGTTTATTACTGTACTATAACATTTTGTAATTAACTTTATTAATTAGCACCGACACGTTTAAGTAAATACGTATACTGTTGTAATTTTTGTCCTAAATGTCTGAAGTATAAATACTGTTTACATATTTAAAACATTCGAGTACCAGCATACACGAAAATTCTTAGGGGCAACCCTACTTCGCGGTTTTTCAGTTTTCGCGGAAGGTTCTGGTCCCCATTAACCGCGAAAAACGAGGGATCACTGTATATATATATACATATATATGTATATCCAGGTGAGGTAAAGTGGTCATACAGCAAATAAAAACCTACAGCTTTAAAATAAATAAAGGAATTGGTGTATTTGTTTATTTGAAATGATTAAGAATTAAATTGTGCATTCAAAATTATTATAATGGCAACTCTTTAGGAGAACAAAGGAGTTAATTTGTTTGTTTATACAACACTTTGCAACTGAAAGTTAATTTAAGTTCTCTCTGGACATTTTGTTTCAAAGAAATCTCAGCAAATTAACGTAGTAGGAAGATTTACACAGATATTCATAATACTTACATGCTAACCGTGAAGCTATATTTAATGAATATATTATTTTACAGTAGCTTGAGTAAGATGGGGTAAAGTAGTATAGTAGTAGGCTTAACATACACCGATGTTCTAAAATTACTTAAGGTTAATTTATGAAATAGACTAGGACTTAATTTGTATAGGAAATAAGTTTTGAAAACTGCAAGGTTTCTCACTTCTTCTGTTGGAAATTTAGCCACGAGGCAGATGTTAATTAAACATTATGTTCATTACTACTGTATTATTTAAGAAAAAAACTTTTAAATTTACTCCTTAGTAAACAGGATTAACTGAGCTCAAATGTAATACAGAGTGAAACTACTATAGAAAGTCTTATAATGGTGTGTTTAATATTGACTGATTTTTAGAAGTACTTTGATAAACCAATTTTCAAGTTATACGGCTGAAATATTTCATTTCTAAACAGATTCATTAAGCTGTAAATGTTTAGAACTAGCAGCACTTCCACCAAGAATAATACACGGCAGAGAGAGAGAGAGAGAGAGAGAGGAGAGAACTAAAAATAGCTAGGTTAAAATATGTATTTTCCTCCCATTTTGTTTTTTAATAAGCTATAATTATCTCAGAACTCTCTTATTAACAATGTTCTCTTAACGTGTAATTTAAGTAAGTTAGTCATTCATTAAAAGCTATTTTAAATTTGTTAATGGAAAATTTTGAATTTCCTATTTTTTAAAATTATCATTAAATTAAAGGACATACTTTCAACGTAATGTTTAGGGATTAAAACCTAAGAATACGTGCTGTTAATGTATTCTAAAACATTTTGGTACCTAACTTTGTTTTAAGATCATCTATGCAGCAGCTGAAGAGACTGAAGTACCTTACGGGAGACGTTACTATAAGGCCAACGTTTGACCATAGAGGTCATTAATAAATTCAGTTGGGTGAAATAACGTTGTTTAATTTTTGAAATGAGCTTTTGTTGAGTATTCTGAAATATTATGGATATTAATAACCTTATATGGTTTTTTTCAACTATGACCACTTTACCCCATGCACTACTCACTTTACCCCATCCCATGGTGTAAAGTGGTCATAACTACATACCAGAAAGTAGACGCTATAAAATTAGTTTGCTCAGAATTTATTGCAATATGTTTTTTAATTTTATAATGTAATTTCAATTAGAAAACCTGAACTTTTTAAATAAATTCTTATATTTATTGTAAACGAAAGTTGAAAAACGAGGATTTTATGACTATTTTACTCCTTCTGACCTTGTGTATTATTTATTTAAAAAAAAGTGTGTTTAGTTTCTGAATTCGCAGAAAAATATGATTTGTTACTTTTAGTAATTATTTAATATTGCGATATATTCTGCTAAAAATAATGCATGTATTCGCAGTCTAGGGAATTTTAGCAAAGAAAAAATGAAGGTGAATTGTTTATTCCAACAAAATTTTCTGTTTTTTAAAAAAAATAAAGATAAAGCAAACACAAATTATTGACAGAGAGATTTTATGGAAACGGTTCCACCTACATAGTTTGTCTAGCGAAAGGTAAATTGTTGATATGCAAATATTCCCTGGCGTGGTAAGAGGAAGAAAGCTTTGAGTATCCTGGCTACCAAGCCATGATTCTTATCGAAAAAAGTTATGTTTTGTCCGTCAGATTATGTTTATTTGCATTGATGTGCGCCAACTATTTTATCTATTATCACAAGCTCTACATAATTTCAATTAACTACAAAAGATTTTTAATAAAATCTGTTTTTTTACGGATAAATAAATCAATATGATCTAGTTCGGCAGAGGATCGGTTGTAAAGCAAATCAGACGATTGTAAAAGTGTTCTCAAGCGTGATTCATTAGGTTTATTTATTTTTAATGCAGAAGAACAAAAAATAAACATAAAAACAATTAGTTTTCAAGCTAAAAAAACAAAGAGAAGTCTTTATTTTGTTTCCAAAAATCCACGGCGGTCAGAAAACCCCGAGTTTTAGAGATGGGTATCACGTATTATAGCGGCATGAATTCTGTTCAATGGCCATCCTCACTCTTTGAAAGAAAATCAATTTCATTTTGTGTTTTTTAATTTTGCAAATTAAATATTGTGGCAGTCTTAAAACCATGATATCATACAGCACTAATGAAATTATCCACCTACAGTATTCTTTTTGAGGATTGACGTAGCTAACTTATTAGTTGAGTTTATTCCCTGCCTTCATTAGACTAGAGATTATATTTTGAAATGGTGTGAAGAAAAAAAAAGTGTGATTATTCTGCCACACCAAAGTAAAGCGGTAAATAAAATTTGTAAAATTGTGAAAGAGTAAAAAAAAGTAAAGGTTTGTTTACATGGAATGTCTCTATCATCCCAATGGACCCTTTGGACGTCCAATCATCTGATAGCATATAATTTTGCCATTTTTTATTACTCAATTCTGTTTTTTTCGCCACATTTTAATTAGAAACAAAATCTATGCAAATATAGATATACTACACGGAAAATTAATTCTTCAATACGCTATTCAGAATCAGAGTAGTTACAAAAAAGGATTTTTTCGTGTAACAATTGTTGTAACATAGCCATAAAAAATAATATAATAGTTATGTTGAACATATATTTAAATAAAAATGCAATATTGTTTATAGCAATGTATGTTTGTATATATGTTTATTGCAAAGCACCTGTTTTACGTATACCTCTTAACACCTAACTGATAATTTTATAGTAAAAAACTGACAGCCATGATTTTTAAGATTAACTAAGAGTTTAATGCATTTCAGTTTTTTAAGAAACTACGACGATTGAAAGATTTAATATTTTTTTTCTATATGAATATGTTCTGCTTTAGCATGGATTTTTAATCGTTTAAAAAGAGGGAGAAATGCAAAATCAGCGGGTCAGAAGTTACTACGCCATGGGCAAATAAATGGTAAAGTAATATGCAACATAAACGCACAATTAGAATTGGAGAAAAAAATATTCTTTTGTGCGAAACCCGTCATTTATAAATAAAATTAATCAATACGTATTCAAGCATGAACAATTTAAACAAAATTATCCGAGCTAAGTAGTAATCATCTACTGAGATTGCTTTTTTTCTCTCTTTAAAAGAGAAATGCTTTCAATATCTTAATTTTTTTCACGAACATTATTTTTCTCACCTGGGCAAAAGTAATTATAAGCATTTGCTCCCAAAAAACCTGAAGACATCCAATGACTTGATAAAGCTTTTGCTTAATTAGACGCTAAGATCACTTTCGTAATTCAATGAAGAAATCCAGTCGGTTCATTATTGAGCCTCGCAGAAATAAAATAAATAAAACGAATTAAACGGAAATGGGGAGAGATGCAAAGAAAGAGCAAAAATATTTCGCTCAGTCTTCTTGAAAGACTGATTAAAGTCTTAATTTCGATGCATTTTCTTACAAAGAAGTGAGTCACATTACTGTATACCTGAAAAATTGCAAAATGTTTCATTTTCTCATTTTGAAAAATTGAAAAAATAAATAAATAAAAATACACACACATAGAGTACTAAATAATTTAAAAGGTTGAGACCTTTTAAATTCTTTCTGAAATAATGTTACGATTTCGAATTAAAAAAAGAAAGAAACACCTAAATCTAATTTGTTTTTTTAGGCCCATTGAATGGTGGTACACTGTGCTCCATGTTGAGCCAAAACAAACAGAGGAATAAAACCTTAAATATACAATTTTTCTTAGGAATTTAAAAGCAGCAATATTTTACCTTTCTAGAACTATTTAGCACTTATAGCAATCAGTTTAGTCTGGAAAAATTTAAAAAAAAATAATAAAAAAAAAAAGATGACAAATATACTGTTTGCAACTGGAAACATGAAATCGACACAAAATGGGTAACTAAATATTTCCCACATCATATTTTTTTCTGTAAACTATAACCATGCTAACCCCTATGTGACTGCAAATGAATTCGGTAATAATATATTTAAATGGGGGTGTCCCACTGTGCCTTTGTATCCTCTATATTTATTCATACATATGTAGGGAAGATGTAATGGAACAATATTTCTACTATCGGTGTATTAGTAACATTTGTCGCTGAAAGTTGCAGTTTATATTTGAAGAGTGTTTGAGAGTAAAGGGGGCATAAGTGCTAAAAACACGTTTTGCAGATTTTTCATGGGAAACGTGTGAGGATGATAATGTTGTAGGAAGAGTTGTAAGTGGCAAACAATCACGTGTCATTCAAACTGTCGCTAGAAGAGATTGGTGTATGTCCATAAAGGTTTTCACGTGAAACGATACAAGTACCAACTACTGTTAACAGCTGCTTGATCTCATGGAAAGCAAATTTGCTAGTGAAAAAGAAAAAAAAATCATTTTTTTAACATAATATATTTATACCTTTAGTTCAAAAAATTATGTTGAATAATGTATAATATATAAGTTCAATATGTAATAATAATAGTTTCAATTAAATATTAACAATAGTGCATTTTTAATAATTTTAAACGATAACCAAATTTAATAATATAATTATTAGATAGTTACTTAATTATTAATAGTTTGTAAAAAATATATACTAGTTCCTAATTAAATAATAAAGAAGTTTTAAAAGTTTTTTTTCTTCATTTTCTTAAAAATTGGTTGTTTGGCACTTATACCATTTCCCACTAACACTTCTTATTTGCAACTATATGTTCCAGTTCCTGATGTGATCTGGATATATTCAGACTTCTACAACATTAGTAATAAAAGATTTTTAGTGTTTCATGATTGAAAAGTTTCTTTACAAAAGGTACTTTTCTTTCTATTTCCTTGCTGTGAGGTGTAACAATATTATTTCTTGTACACTATGATATTTGTATTATTGTGCTTATACTTACAAAAACCAAGATAAAACTAAATAAATATCAGAAGTCTAAATAATTGTTCATTTAATAACCTCAGTGCGGGGTACAAGCAACATACAAACGAAGTACAATGAAACATGGTTTATTGTACGCCACGTGAGTGCAGTTAATTGAAGAAATGTATCACTAGTAAATATAATATCACTTGTATAAAATAACATACTGCTGGTTGTCATAAAATAAAATATTTGTACTAAGGAATGACTCTGAAAATGACAATGGTCCACATTGTAAAAACTTTTTGCCCGAAAATACATGACAATCTATATATATATTTCCTTTAACGTGGACCAGTTACGATTAAATTTTTCGGTACGATGCGATACTGACATCATGCAAAAAACAAACTTTAGAAACGATATTTAAAAATTTCTTTAATGATTAGCATAGAAAAATAACATAATATATTTTTTTTTATTCTCGTAACTTACGGACTTTGTTAAAAAGTATTTTCATTCATAACTCAGCTTTTAATTTTCGTTTCTTTGGAATGGCAACATCTTAGTTTGTTTATATATCTAGCGATTTTTCTTAAGCCTTTAAATTTTAAAGCGTTTTTTAAAATGTTTAATAGCCCGCAGATGTTCGGCGGGGAATCAGCTAGTCTCCTGTAAATCATTTATCCGGAGTCTTACGTAAAACTACATAGATTTAAAAACAAGAAACTACAAAGTCTTTGAAAAAGGAAATTGCACACAATAAAAAACCGAGAACACTCTGTAAATTGATTGCAACAGATAATGTGCCACCCTCTGTGAGTACGCTGAATTGCTATTTCTGGAACACAAAGTCGAAGGTGAGTGACCATTATCTGAGCCCACGCTACTCTGATTCCTGTGCCTTTGGCCACCGAGCGCTAACAGGCTGCTCACTCGAACTGAAGTTAAGTATATCGTTTAGAAAGATTGTGACAGTTTGTGACAAGAGATGAAGGGGTAGCAATATTTGTGACATAACCACATTTTGCCTAAAATAAAACATTTAAAATCGACAGATAAAAATATTTTTATAGTATTTAATTTTATTTATTTATTATTACTATTATTTTTTTTTTGGTTCTCATTCATTTTTTTCTGTATCAAAAACATTTATTCTGATTAAGACTGAAATGAACTTCTAGTTAAGGGTCTAAATTTAAAAAGGAAATCTTGGGCATTTACTCTTTTTGGACATAATAGCGTGGTTATTTTTTGCAGAATTCGCACAACTAATATTTTTAAATATTACAGACTAATTATGTTTTTTTCTTTCCTTTTTTGTAAACCTTAATCTTATTTTATACAAATAAGTACACAAGTAATCATAATTATTGTTATGCTCACAAATGTCATTAAAAGTTCAAAAAGGAAATCGGAAATGTGATCTATAACGTAGTGTTTTGATCTGACCCGCAAAGTACATATGCTTATGTAATAAGCGTAACATGTAAAAAAGGGCGGAGGTAGGAAGCTATGCTGAAGTGACATTTTGTGACAAAGGGCAGGCGGGGAGTCAAATATAGTTTTTAAAATGTGAAATGTTTTATAGGTGGTCCCAGAGGTTTTTATCTACTGCATTGCTTGTTCTGAATAAATTATGTTGAACTCGACGTAAATGATTTATCCTCAACGTTTTTCCTTCTTTTTTTCTTTAGTTGCCGTAAGAAAATATTTTTTAGAGGGCTAGGATAAAATATGCGAAATCATGACATTTTTACCCATTATCAATATAAAAATAATCACTTCAATTTATCACGACTGCATTTTGATTGCTTAACGCGTCAGTTACCGCTAATAGCATCCTCAAAACTCATTACTTTGGTAGTTGGATTAATGACAGCTATTGGCTGTTTTTTCGCAGCTATACCACGTGTCACTGCGTATGAAAATTACTTCACCTTTCAGATCTGCCTTAAGTACATTTTATTTCTGCGAAAAACCTATTTTTTAAAACATTTCTAAAATTTTAAGTAACGAGCAATGCATAACTGCGCACTGCAAAAATTAATGTACGAGTATTATTATCATTAGTTCATTGAAAATGCGAGTTGCTTAGAAATGACTGACGAAAAAAAACCACAATTAAAGGCTAACAAACAGCAAAATGAACAGCGATAGTCTGATATAAACTTGGTTTCCGTAGTGTCGTTTAAAATTCGTAAAAACGCCTTAAAATAACGACTATATTCTAAATTATCCATTTTCAAATGCAAAAAATAAAACTTTTTTCTTTGGAAAAAATATTCTAAATCATCGCAGAATGGTGCGTTTTGCAGCAGTATTTAGTGAAACCACATACCACCGCTCATTTCCTGCAACAATTATAACTGCAAACATTAGGAGTTTCAATTAAACACTACATGGTAATTTGCAATTATTTCTATAGAATTAATGCAAAAATTATTTCGACATTGTTGCAGTAAATGAGAAATAGTTTTAAACTATCCAAACCATCAAGGGGCTTTGTTGCACTTTAGCTCTGTCTCTCCTAAATATTTGACGAATTTACTCATTAAGGGGTCTCTGCCTGCACCAAAAGACAATTTTTGCGAAAAAAAAAATCAATGTTTTTATTTTAAATTTTATATTTTAAAAGAATAAATATTCACGACTTCAAAAATGTTTGGTTTTTGTTTCTACGATACATAGAAACAAAGTTACACGCAATTAAATTAACCAGAAGTCGCATCGCAAGCACCGAAGTTGGGATTTAAATGCGTTTTCTGAAAAACTACTTTTTACAATATTTTTGCTCACTGCAGATCTCATAACTTGAAACGTTTTATACCCATTATTGTGATTTTTTAAAGTATTGTTTTACGCATTGCTATTTGTGTTTTGAACTAAAATCTAAAGTCCATGTCAGTATTTAAAAGTTTTACAGACATTTATTGGTGAAATATTGTGTTTTTGTCCGGGGAAAAACCTATGAATTTCTACAAAATTGCTATATTTTTCTCAATTTTGGGCCTATTATAAAACTTTTAGTTCAGAACACAGTTAAGTAATATAGAAATGTAGTTAAATCGAGTTAAGGTGAGTGTAGAGTGTTTGGCGTAAACTGTAAAATTTGCCTATTTTTTTGCTAAAATTTCCCAATTTTTAAAAATTTTATGAAAATATAGTTATTGTTTTGTTTGTTTTTTAATTTTCATTACTTTTTAACTAAAAAAATATGCATTTAGTAAGTATCTCAATGTTGTGAAAAAAAAAAAAAAAGCCTCAGAACATAGGCAGACTTCTTAATGCAGAAACTATGCTGCATATCAAGTGTCTGCTAAAAGGTGTAATTCAAAGTTGTTTCTGAGATGCTAGGATAGGTCGCACACTTTACCAATGTAAAAAGGTTCGTTTCTTTATATCATTACTTCTAAGAGTAATTTCTTTGATGATCTCTTTAGTACATCCATTAAGTCGATAATCAGTCAACAGTGGGGTCACAATGTGGTTTCAGTAAGTAAAGAAGGGGATCCTTTTTCTTGCACAATTATGTAATCTACTAGGTATCATAATATTCAATTAAATTATGTGGATTTCTTATAGAAGAAGCGTTTTTTAGTAAAATAGAGATTTAAATTAGGTTTTTTTTTTTTGCTTACTATAGTTAGCTTTAGTCTTTATCTTAGCTAAATATTATTATTACGAAAAACTAGAACATATTACATCCAACATAATAAACGCATACTACTTCGGGTACATTTCCATAAGAAACCTTTGGGCATACGTGAAAAAGATCAAAATATGTGTATCATTGTTGCTTAGCCATTGATGCAATTTAGGAGTTAAAAAAAAAAACAGCATTTATTTATACCTTTTATTGTGAATGATAAAATACATCGACTGTGAATTAAATATTTTTGTTTTAAGTAAAATTATTTTTAAATAAAGCATACATTTACGTGCGACTTTATTTTACGTACCTTGTAGCTTTCGTTAGTTTTCTTTCACTGTGCCACAAACAATGATTTGTAATGAAAATATTTGATGCCAGAGGCAAAATTGAGATGCATGCATTTTGTTCTTACGCCCACAAAATATACTTGTCATTTAAAAGACTGTTTTATACCATTTTCACTTAAGCGATTCTCTTAAATTTTCAGTCAAAATAATTTTAGCATATCTATTTAAACCCTTGTCTTCGAACAGTTTCTTTTAAAGTTATTAATTTTACAAATTCAGTTGAACTACTCATTTGTAGCAATGCCATTTGCACTGATAAATGGAAAATAAAAAAAAAACCAAGAACGAAAATGTTTAAAAGATTAAAAGAACAAACACTCCAGTCCTTAATTGCAAAACATTTCATCTGCCAGAAACAAGTTTAATTTTTTTTAAATTTATTTTTGGTAATTTAAAAAGTGTTTAATCTCATGAGAGCACCTTATTGAAAATTTCAAGGAGAACTGAACGATTTATTGCGAATATTTTTCTGTTGGATTCTTATTTTCAAATTAGAACATCAATAAACACCTCCCATTTATTACTATATTAAATGCAGTACAATTCACGAAATTCTCACCAAAGTATCTTGTCCAATGATCTAAGTACTAATGAATGTGGGAGCAACTAAATGATTTTCTCTTGAGGGATTTGAACAAACAAAGGTCACTTGTGGTCAGAGAGCTGACGTAAAAGATACATTAGGAATTTCTGTTAAAGGTATTTCTGAGGCCTCCAAAGTTTCAAGTCATTGTTTGTCCTTGCGAATTCTGGGACAGAGTTTTCCCAAGGGTGACGAAGCAACAAAGAGGGATAAATCCCATTGAAACGGCTGGGGAAAATTGCGTGTTAATGGATTTTGTTTGAATGTGATGGGGAAGCTCTTTCAACAATCTAAGAAGATGAACTCTTTGGAAACGCTAGAAATAATGGATAACGGTATTTCAAGATTATGCAATTCAAAAGCTCATGTCGTAACATACATTTCATGTTAAATTAAAAAATATGTGACGAGTGATAAACAGGATGTAGATAGCAAAGTTCGTTGAAAATTGCTTTAATACAAAAGCTCATTAATTAGGTGTTAATAGTATTATCCCATTCAAAACATTGCACAGTGCACACTTCATAATCCCTATTAGTATATAACTTTAATGTCTAGATTAGGAGTTCTTAACCTGTGGGTCATGAGGTACTTCTCATTGGGTTGCCCTACAATTTTTAATTTTAAATAAACATCTTTACCACACACAAAAAAACTTTAAATTATTTTGTGCTAAACTTAAGGACCTAAATTACGAAGAAATTTTTTTGTGATGTGGGAGTTTTTGCCATATACGACCAAAGAAAAATTAATCAAAAACATTTAAAAGGAAGAAAAAAAAATATATTTAAATAATAAAAGGAACATTTTTAATAAGGTACGAAAAAATATTTAAGTAAAAGCAGAGCCTTTTTCCTTATATTGTAAACAAACAATTTTTGTTTGAATCCTTCCATTAAAACAGCTACGGGCAATGAGAGAAACGTTCATTTGAGGCATCTTTTCAACGGAAGTACCGCAAAAATCTAATCAGCACTACTTTTCATTAGGGTCCATGTGTGTACCAAATTTAGTTTTATTCCAAGCATTATATTTTCAGTTAGAAGGGACACAAAAAAGTTGAACGAAAAATGCAATCTTTCAGTCCAAGCCCACTGGAGATTATAAAATAAGCACAATTATGATTTGATTCCTAAACAGCTTGGAATCTAACATATTTTTTTGTGTCAAAATATTTGTGTAAAGAAGTGTGTGTGTGTAGATATATGTGGGGTCGCGACCACTGTTCTAGATGTACGAGAGAGTATGTGGCATGCGTTTTGTTACAAAATGAGTGTGTGGATTAAAATTTCCAGATAAAATCATCTATAATGCACATTATAGTAGCTTTGTTTATTTGTTTATATAATATTTTTAATATTTCATATTGTTTCGTCAGTAAGAAGCATATTCTTATGGAAAATAATCCAGAGCAATGTTATTCTTATCAACGTGCATATGATAGTCAATTTTTATTGATGAATGAAAGCGTATTCATTTCATTTCAAATAAATATAGATCATGTAAATAATGACTAAATCTTAAATAATTTCAGATTTAATTATATATATATATATATATATATATATATATTTAATATGTTCTGCACGGCTTATTGAAAAATTCGTCTTCATACCAGCGCTAAGAATTTTTAAAATGAGGGGAGAAATGCCATGCTTGAAGAAAACGCATTCTTGACAGTCGAGCCGTCCATTCTTCTTGAACGATCCCCAACAAGAAAGAAAAACTGTGAAGTTTCGATCGAGCAAATTTTACTCCTTTAAAAGACTTTCTATTCCTCTCATATTTTAAACCGGTATTATTCGATTGAAAGAGAGATTTAGCTTTCACCCCCCCCCCCCCAGCTCATTGCAAGTTCAAAAACTAATACAATGAGTATTTTTTGTACTTAAACTGAGACAATGAGGGGGGGGGGGGGTTTGGAATCTCACTGTGTTATCTAATAAACTAATACAATGAAGAGGGCTCTTTGCATTAGTTAATAAAGTAATACAATGCTGCAATAACACATACTTTAAAAATATTTTTTAAACTATGGTTTCGTCATTAATGGGTTCTAAGTAAATGGAAGAATCTTGTAATGAGGATTAGATAAAACATCAGTTTTTTAAATAATTGATGATTGAAATCTAAATTTTAAGTTAAAACAAATTGTTCCGGCTTCGCGTTTTGTAAATGTTAATTTTCGACAACTCAGTTCAACCACTTTACTATAAACGAGGCATCTTACTAGAAGTGACGTTGCCCTGAAATTTGGTGCCGTAATCAAACACCTGCAGCAATCTCCCCGAAAATTCCCGCGTTAGTATGCATTCTGTCTCTAATATTTCAGTACGTGAGAAAAATTAATGACATTTTGTAACTAAAATTTGAATATGAGAGGACGTTTCTTCACGCACGCTATTGATGAATGCATTTTTATATATTTTTTAAGCTTCAGATTAATAAATATTTCCTTTTATACC
The DNA here is from genome assembly GCA_038502835.1 of Octonoba sinensis. Lineage (NCBI taxonomy): Eukaryota > Metazoa > Arthropoda > Arachnida > Araneae > Uloboridae > Octonoba > Octonoba sinensis. Next base: position 104,961,473 of record CM076600.1, on the reverse strand, counting down.
AAGAGGAGGTTTTAACTTCTTTTGGAGCGATATTATCAAGTAAAATACGAATGTTAGACTTCTTCTTGAGGTTTGCAATGATTGAATAGTACATTACAAGACAAAATTAAAAGATGATGGAAATAGTTATGCTACCTAAATACTATATGTTCATCTTTATTTAATTAAAATAATTTAAGAAATGAATTTTTATTTTTAATTTTATGCCATGGATAATGCTCAGTGGCGAAGCGTGGAATTTCGCGTTATTCATCGCATGGAACCATGGGAGGGGGTACAGGCTCATATTATTCCTTATACACACACACACACATATATATATATATTTGTTTTATTAAAAGTATGTTATAGCCTTAGTATTTTATTTATATATATATATATATATACACTATCAGAAACGCATGCTCAAATCTCACGAAACTTTCGTCGTATTTGACGAAATGGCTTCGTGAAAAATGCTCCGTTTAAACCTTTCGTCAACTTGGCGAAATTTGTGTGGTAACTTTTTTAAGTCACTTCATCGTGTGATGAAAGAATCGTTATAAATGACGAAATTTTCTTGACGATTGAAGAATCGTCGAAAATGAGGATTCTATTTTTGAGAGTGTACAGGGTGCGGATTGATCAAAATTAATCAATTAAAAACATTTTAGTAAAATCTTATTAATCAATTATTAACATTTAACATGTACTTTAGCTTGCTTGTGTTATTACTTTCTGTATTTTATTAATTACTTTTTACTTATAATGATTTTTAATTAGACGGAAATATATTTTGCATGTTTTACGAGTGAAATGAAATAGATCTAAACAAAACAGACGCAAACAGAATATTGTTAATTTTAAAATACCCTGCTCCTTATTAACACAAATAATAATATGAATGAAATGTTTTATAAAATAACCATGAATGTTTTATTTTTAAGTCTCAAATGCATGGTTTACTTGAAAAACATTTTCAGAAACATTAAAGACATGCCAAGGTATCATTTCTTAGCAAAATGAATATAAATTTGACTTATATGAAACTAATGATAGATCCAAATAAGGATTGTAGTAATTAGGTCGGGTACGCTAAATTGTTCTAAAATAATACTAGACCCACATCCTCCGATGCCTTCGTATGTATTTTTTAAACTTAAAGTTGTCGAAAATATCGTTCACAACCTTTGTAACGCTCGATCTTCAATTTTCCTTTGACATTTTGCGTTTTTGGAAACCACTTTTGTTTTCATCCCTTCATAAAACATTGAACAATAAAAAAAGTTGAGTAAGAATATTTTTTGTTACTATTTATTTATTCATTTTTTATTTATTAATTAATTTTTTTCATGCAACCCGTCCAAAAGAAGGTGTTAAATAACCAAGGAATAAACTTCAAAACATACAAATATAAAGACAGCTAATAGTCAGAACAATTAAATAGAGGATTAAAAAGAGTAGAAAACAAGACGACAGTTTTTAAATATATAGCGATTCTACATCGCCTAATTTGTTTAGTTAGAGAACACTAATTACTTTAATTAAAATCATAGCTCTAATATAATAAACAGAGAAGGAGAAATTCATGGTTACTGCACTGATGTTTAAAAAGAAACTGTATGTGCATATATTTATTTAAAAAAAAATATTTTTTTTTAACAAATAAAAACATAAACGATTTACTTTTGCGTTTGTTGCTTTATAATTACGTCGTTAAATCCTTTAACTAACAAAATTACGTGCGCTAAAAGTAGGAAATTAGCATTTCCTGCAATAAAACATTAATTTTCAGAAATGGCTCATATAGAAGCTGTTGCTGTTTTTACATTGTTTCGTGTAAGGGCTTCATTTTTGGTTTTTGTCTCACTTATTACTAAAAAGAAAGTTAAGGAAAATAATTATTACTTTTTTTTATTCTCTCAGAAAAAAATTTATTTACATCTTCTAAACATTCTATCTGGTTTTTATTTTTACTTTCTTAAGGTTTTAAAACTACGTTGTCATTTAGAAACTGCTGAAAATTGTTGTTTTATTAATTTTTATTCTTTAATTTGCTATATGGGTTAAAAATCGAATTTACCGAATGCAATGGGAAGTTTCTGTTCTAAAATAGTACAGAATAAGTAAAAGTTATGAGTATAAAGTACGGTAAGCAATTTAATATACGCGTTTTGGGGTTTACAAAAGACTTTTTCTCATTGCAAAAGATCTTACCATCAGGAAGATTACAGTTTTGCAATGAGAAAGGTATCTTAACGTGTATGCTATTTCTTCATTGTTATTGCTGGGTTTTTCGTTTAAGTTATATTTTTCTTGCCTTTTACTGTTTTCAAAAGAGATCACTCTGGATTTTAACGCTGTAAAAAAAAAAAAAATTCGACGTTCTTGCAAAGTCACACACGTTTCACCATCATTGTGACGCATTTTCATTTGTTAGATACGCGTATGCTTCGCATCATGAGTTTAACGATGGTTCGTTTGTTTTGATTGGCCGACATCGGGGAAATGCAAGGACACAGTGCCATGCAAATGGATCTGTCTTTACAATGGCTGACCAGATGATTTGCAAGGTTATGCGTTTTTGATGTTGGCGTTGTACTAGTTTAGTATTTTAATCAGTCGAGTAGGCTGTTAGATATCAAGAGCTTTGCTCTTTTGTTGGCTATTATGAAGTTTTACCTGCTTTAGAGCATTTTCTACTTTCTAACTTTTTCCTAATCAATAGTACTGACCTAGGTCATCTTGATTATACATTCACCAAGGGGGGAAATAAACTTATTTAAACTATATTATGTTCTTTATTTTTATTTTCTGGTGTCTGCGCAAACTCCAATTCTTTCTGCTAACTAGAAACTCTCTAAATGGATTCTACTCCGAAATATCAAGACAGATATTTGCTGTTTAAACCTTGACTTTTCATTTTTTATTATCCTATATAGTTATTTTTCTATTTTGACAGGATAAAATATAAAAACTGCATAAATTACCCCATCAGGCCTTCCCCAGCTTGAGTAGCACCTCCTTTTTGCGGGAATTTTGATTTCTTTGGAAGCTAAAAATGGTATTAACTGTTTTGGTTTCGAGTGCTTTCTTTTTTACACCACACATCAATCATTCTTTCGAAATTCTTATATGTCGTTAAAATTATGTAAATTTGTTTGAACCAATTTAGTAATTGGTTTTTGTTCCTGCGTGCGTAAGAACATCCTTGTTCTGAGTAATGTGAATCATGTATCACCGAAACAGGCATCATATTTTTAGAGCTGTTCTGATGCAATAAGGTTTTTCTTATTTTATTAAAGAAAAGAGAGAGAGAGAGAGAGAGCTATTGCATTGGAACAACTCTAGCCAGAAACTGAACGCACGACGGAAAAAAAAAGTTTCTTTTTCTTTTGTACATTTCCACTTTTGCTATTGATCTAAAATATGTAGCTTAAGGAAGGGCTTAATATTAAAACTGGTGCTATTTTTTTCTTTATTTTGATCTCTGCCCTTTCAAATGCAAAATATTAGTATTTTCTTGCAATACAGTGGAACTTGCGATACAATGTTCACATAAAGAAACAAGAAATTTCGTCCAGAATTTAACGAGCTTATTTTCCCATATGGTCCCAATCCCTTTTCTAACATCTGTGATAGATTTTTCTCAATTCAGTTAGGCTCCAAATTATTTCAACTGTATCTTTTTAGCAGCTAAATTGTTTTTCAGGAAACAAAGCAAGCATCTTTTGTGCAAAAGGAAAGTTATTAGTTAATAAAAGAATATCAAATTCATCGCCTCGGACGTACGTTTCAGTAAATTCTTACTATTAATGTTTATTTAGCAGGAAAACTTTAATTTAAGCTCATTTTTATTTCATTATGTAAGAGTAACAAACGTTGGAGAAACATGATATAGAACTATGCGGCAAAAAATAGTTTCTAGTATAAAATTTCGAATCTGGCAAGACATAAAAATAAGCGGATAAAGAAGAACAATTTTTTAACACTTCTTTACAGTAGCAACGAAATTTAATCGGACAGTATTAAAATTATAGTATTTTATTCAACGACGAATTAATTATACTTTTAATCATTTCTCACAAAATAATTATTATAACTTACATAATTTATAATAAACGAACACTTTAATGCTAATATCATTTATACTAAAAATAAAATTATATGCAGCTGATTTTTTGCTTGAAAAATAAAATGCTTGGAACTTACTGAGTTCTCCCGAAATGTTCTTATTGTGTTTTAAATACACATTTCTTTTCTTTTCTTTTTTGTTTCTCCTCCCCCTTTTTTTTTGTAAATCTTTAAGAAATAAGTAAATAAAATTAAATTAAAATTCGTGCACCCTATGCTAGAGCACGGAATTGCACGTTCCTGAATACGGGCACGTATATATTCAAACTAGCAACACATTTTCAATCAAAATAATACTTTTATTTCGAAACATAGCTTTAATTTGTTATTAATAAATACTACATGGATGCACACACAATTTAACAGTTATAAATACTAAATGGATACAAATTCAATGCATGGCGCATTTAAAATTACAATTATAAATTTGTTCCGAATAAAAATTTCAGAATTATTTTACAAAAGCGTTTTTTGTTTTTAAATCAGAGGAAAAACTTATCTATTTTGAGGGAAATGTCTCGCGTATTCTGAAACATTAAAAAATGTCTTAGGAAAATACTCATACAATAAATACTTCATGCAAATTTATTCACTAATGCTCGGGTATCAATGTCTTTCCCTTTATGAAAGTTAACCGAAGACGTTAACTACCGAAATAAGTCAAAAAACGTTTTTAAGAGCAAAAGCAAAATAGCAAAAAGTAAGTCCAGATAATTAAAACTAAAAGAAGAGCAATGCCGCATCTTTTGCTAATGAGTTTCTATTTACGGTGCAGTACAGGTAATTAAAGAAGTCTTTTAAATTGTTGATTTACTGTAAAAAAATGCAAGAAAAAAGATTTGAGGTTTTAAAATGTGGCAAAAGCATTCCATGATATTTTTTGCAGTGAAAGATGGAAAATATATATTTTAATTTTTATAATAAGTATGTTTTTTTCTTCTGTGTACTTTCCTTAAAAAGAAAGAAAAAGTTAACATGCACGTATAATGAATAAATAAAATAATATGGCTTATGAAGATATCAAGTTCATCCAGAACTAAACGAGACTACTTTCCCATGATTTTTTTTATCTGGAGTTTTAAGTATAGTTCTGAATGAATAAATGAATGAGTGAAATAATGAATGAATAAATAGAATGAGTTAATGGATAAATGAATGAGTGAATGATTATGTATTAATCATTGAAAAACCTATACTTAAAGCAATTAAGCATTAAGCTAAATAAGAAAATGAGAAAGACGGCTAGAATATAAATTTGATAAGGGTGCATACGGGAAAGTAAGCTCCTATAGTTCCAAACGAACCTTCTGCTTAAGCCTACTTTTCGTTTCGTAAAAGTAAAAAAATACATATATAATTTAGTATGTAAGAAGGCTTAATTGATCGTAAAATATCGCTACAAATAAAGAAGAGTTAAAAATAAGTGAAGTAATGGAATAAATATTGAAAAATAAAAGACTTGGAAGTAGGGTTTTGAGATGGAGAAAATGCGTGCCTGTCGGTCTGTCGATTCCGCCCCTATGTTCTTCATTTCTGAAAGATTTTATTGTGAAAAGGTATTGATGCCAAACAATTTCTATAATGCACGTTTTTTCAATCTATTAGCATAAAAAAAGAATTCGCTTTCTGTATTTGAAATTCTTCTTTTTAATATTTTCTATTTAAACTGCAATAATTAAGTTTTATTTTCTTTTAGAAGAACCTTTTTTCTTAATGATTTTTTTCCGCTTTCCATTAAATAATTTTTTAAAAAGAAAATCGACTTGCTTAAAACTATACTTCTTCCCTTTTTTTGCAATATTTTATAAAAATCTATTTTTAATGTACCAATTTTGAAATTTTGGGATTTTAGTAAAATTAATATAGTTTTTTTCGAGTTATACACCCTTAACAGTAGTGAATCCTCAAATATAATGCTGCATTAAGGTTTTTTTTAATTAATTATATTTCTAGGTTATTATATTTGAAAGATATTACTCCTTAAGTCAGCCATATTAAGTTTTTCTGACTTTTGGTTTGATTTATAAACAATTATTATTAATATTCTTATAGAACTTTGGCTCAGTATCCTTTAATATGTTGTTTTACATTCTCTCGTTAAACGCATTTCTCCTTTTTTTTACTTCACTACTTTTCTTCCTATTTTAAACAATTCTACTTTTTGAAAAGTTTCGTAAGTCTGCTTAATTTAGAAATAATATATTAAGTTACACTTTGTAGTTAGGTCCACATACAGTTCAAGATAACTTTTTTTTCAAAGATTTGTGCTGTATTATTATGGATTTAGTACGTAGAGCAAAACAAATAGCGTTATTACATTAATAAAGTACAACACTATTTTTTTAAAAAAAAGTACTTTTGTTTTTAGGATCAGCTAGATAAAAGTTTTAAGTTTAAATTATTCGGAAAACGAAGCGGGAATTCTTGTTATAACATCAACGCAGTATCATCAGTCACAAAATGAAGAATCGTCTGCAAATGCCATGTTTTATTATTATTAACTAGAGCCGTTTAACGATGCATACTAAACTGAATTATATTTTAGCAAAAAATAGTATTAATAAAATTTAATTCCTCTTTTTTACAGGAAGTTCTTCATATGTTTGAATCAAGCATTTTAAAGTCCTGTGCTCCAATTCTCGGGACTCCACTAAAATAAAAAAACATGTATATAATTAAGTTACGCTTTATTTCATAGAGATTTCCTAGAGAAAATGAGACTATAATTACTGTTATGCTCTCATATTTTGCCAACTAATATTAAGAGAATGTGCAGCCATCCAAATTACGCTTGAAAAATCATTTTTTTAGTACTTACCTGCGATGAAATGTATTTTAATAGCATGGACGGATAATTGATGAATCCATAATCCTTGTTTATTTTTTTCTTTTCATACCAGAGTGAATATCATCTTGTACGTCAATAACTTATTTTGGGTTTTATGCATTGGCAAACTAATCGAATTTTCAGTCACTGCGCTCGAAAGGATAAAGAAATAACAAAATGTTATTTTTCTAAACAAAGTCGTCTTTTGAGCCCGAGGATTATTTGAAAATGTAAGATGTTTCTGCTGAAAAAGAAAAACAGAAAATAGAAATTGTTTATTAGTTTTAAGTGACTTTTAGAGAGAATTTTCTTATTTGATGTAGACTTTTTAGGAACCTTCATGAATGCTGCTTTTATGCATGCTTTGAAAGTCAAATCTAACTTCTGAACTGTATATGATAAGGTTTTAACATTCAAAAACAAGCTATGCAGTTTTTTAGAAGATAATTTAAATCCTCTTTGAATTCGTTTAGTTTAAGAATGGCTGAATTTATATTGGTTTAAGAAGCGAGTAAACTTGTATTGTATGATAAAATTTCCTTTCTTAAATTAAGGCTGAATAGTTTATTGAAAAAGTTAATATCTTCGTTTTTTAAAAGTAAAAACTCTCACTATCAATTTATATTTTTTTAAGGAATTAATTATCAAAAACCATTTAAATTTACCAATATTGAACTGCTATTACCTACTAAAATAAAATTGTAAAAGATTAGCCCCGTAAAGTTTTCCAACTTTTCATAAGCCATCTTTTTCTATCTCCAGAAAAAAAATTGTTTTTAAGAGTTGTAACATTTTCGAAATAAACGATTCAACTACTTAAGACTGAAATTTTAATGCTAAAATGGTGTGGTTTTTGTTTCAGGTAAATTGTATTAAGTACTAGTTCTATTTCTACAAAACTTATTAGTTATTACTCTTTAAGTTACCATCATCATTAAGGATACTTAACGGAAATAGGGACCTTGAAGCAAGTTTTTTAACACTTAAGGAACTACACCAATTTCTGGGGTTACACCGGTTATTCACGTAAAAAATAGGCTCCGCATATTTTTAAAAATCCGGAACTTGATGATAGTGGATTGGTGGAATTTAGTGCCATGTATCACCGAAAATAGCTTAATACCGGCAGCATTCGTGTTACTGACAGAAATTACTCTGCAATAGATACCCCTTTACTAGATAAGTAGTTGCAAAACATTAACTGCTAAACAACTTGTACTTGAGATAGAGTCGGTTCGTAACAGATGCTGCTATAGTAACGACTAAATCACTATTAAACAACCAAATTGTGTGATATATTTAACCGTATATGCTGCTAATTTTTTGTAAAGTCCGCTTTTAAGTATGTAAATCAAAAATTTAGCAAGAACTTTTGTACCTATTACTTGCTGACGGGAAATATCAAGTATTAATGTAAGTATAGCATAGTTAAAGCTTGATATCATGGAAGAACTTGAATGTCAATGTATACTTAAGATGAACAATTATTAGCAACCCGGCAGTTATTTTTCAATGTATCCTTCGCGAAAACTGAAAGTGTTCATTTGAATTTAAACTATAGTTACATATGTCAGATAATGTGTTCTGAATAACATCATTTTAGTTCAAAATCGAAATAAAAAATAAATAAAGAAAGAAAGAAACAAATAACGGGATTAGTACTCAATGATGTAAATTGCAAGAGTAATTTTTAATATTTAGTTACTTGAAAAACTGTCAGAATGCAAATAAGTGATAAAGTGAAATGGATAGGCTTAGAGAAAATTTTCTCCTCTTAATGAACCCCAGAGAAGACTTAATTTCAAGTTAATGACATTTAATCTTCACGAAAGGATGAATAATCTCGTTATGCTGAGCTGAAAGGGTAATCTTATTTACTTAATCCTCCTTGGAAATTAACAGGTGGTTTAGTAAAACTCACCAATTTATCACATAAAAGACCTAGAGTATTAATTGTATAGCAATGTAAATCGTCCATGATCTTTTTATATGTATTACACGACACTACCTGATCACTTGCAAAACATCTGTAGGCTATAAGTTCAAAAATAACGCTTTTAAATTCGAAATGCTTTAGAAAATATCCCTAGATATAAACATGAGAATGATCACTCGGTAAAATCAACACTGTTAAAAATTTCCGTAAGAAAATAATAAAACGACCATTTTTTTTTATTGTTATTTTACCATATTTAATTACAACAGTTGAATAACCATTAAAAAGATGGTACTCAAACCGCTGATTGTGAAAAAAATCGTTTTTCGTCTTTTAACCTAAAGAACGTTTAAGTAACCGTAATTTTGCATTTTAATTTTTGCAGCAAATAAAATGATTTTCGTCAATATATAGTAAATTTAGACCAAAAGTAAATTTGGATCCAATCAAAAACTGATATCTAAATTTTAAGGCAGTTTGCCTGTTGGAAAAAAATATTTATTGATAAATAAACGGCCGCTTTACGTGCTGTAGATGGCCGAATGACTAGAGCGCAAGGTTGGTGCACAATACACCCGGGTTCGGTTCCTGGAAGCTTCGTTTACGGTTTCTATGCCTCGAAGATTCTACGCCTGAAATGGTACAAAAACGGTAAAAATTTTGTTTAGAAACCATTTTTAAATGGTTATAAAACTGTAAACTTTTGTATTTACGGCTTTTTAACCAAGCTGATTGGATATGGTTTAGGTCCCGTAAGGGTAGAAAAATGTTCCAAACCGTAGAAATAAAATTATTAAAGTTCGTTACTTACGACAATAAATCCAAATATTATGTTACTTTCTATGCTCATAAACAAATTTTCAAATATCGTTTTACCATAGTTTGTTTCTTGCATGATGTTAGTATCGTATCGTACCGCAAAATTTATACGTAACTGATCCTCGTTTAGTGAAATATATATATGGATTAAACTATTTAAAATGGTACATTTTATAATGCATTCAATGGAAAAAAAAAAGCCTAAGCTTAGTAGGTAATTTTCCGAACAGAATTGTTCTTGTAAATATTAAAAAAAAATCCTTTTAATATTGCTTTAATTCAATGATGCTTTAACGTGACATCAGGTGTCTAGTTGACACATGTGATTCAAACATGTGTCAGCTACACACCTGATGTCACGGTAAAGAATTATTTTCATATATTTATTTATAACACTTTCTTCTCGACACGTACCTTTGGTTAAAAATTGGTTAAACTTTGGGAAAAATAATTTTGTCCGATAGGCAACTACTGATAGGATCTCTTATTTAAAATTAACGTCAATTAGTAACAATTTTTGCAAAATTTGCAGACACGTGTTTCGAAGTTTGGATTAACCCCTTTTTCAATGCAAAAGAAGTGAGCTTCTAGATGAAAAACATCCAATTCAGGCCGGAAACATTAAACTTTTCCCTCTAGAAACTCACTTTTTTTGCATTGAAATATAGGTTATTTTCAGCCTCGACACACGTGTCTGCAATTTTTTGCAACATTTAAGCATAATTTACGTTAACTTTTAATTTGTAATTTGTGGTAGGGGTAACAAAGGGTAACATTTTGTTTAATATTTCTGGGATAAGCTTGCGAGAAATGTTTTTACGAACTTCAAAAACTATGTGATTTCTATTGGCTGAAAAAATATCATGTGCTTTAATACGCACATTTTGAACATTATTATTTGTCAGATCACTACAAATAAGGGTACACAAATTTTTAATATAAATAACTAACGCGTATTTTCAAAAATGTACTTAAAGTAGTGCTTATGATTAATTGTTTGCACAATAATGAATTAATGTAAATAAAGTACCTCAAGTTAAACTATTTCTTGTTACATTTTACATTCACTGTGAGTGCTATGTTTTTTTTAAACATTTTTTACGTGTATTATTAACTTTTCTTCCTAATACATCTACTTTAGTTCTATTTACCGTATAGTAATTAAACATCAAAATAATATAATACACTAATGTTTTATTTCATCAAATTTATTTGCTAAAATAGAGGCAATTTAGGAACAGCACTTAAAAATATCTTGCAGGAAATAACCAGAGACATTTTTTAAAAAAATTTTTTGGCGTAAATAAATAAATAAATAAGTAAATGAATAAATAAATAAAAAAATCATTAATTCACTTATACGGCAATCAAGGAATTTAATAAATATATATTTATTCATATATTGCATTCTGCAAGTTATAATCATTTTTTCTGCATTGTAAAAAGTAAATTTTAAAAGCTCTTGTTGAAATGCATTTCTCTTTTTTTTCAATCAAGTTTCAACTAAATTTTATTCTTCTCCAACGCAGCAATATGAATCATTTTTTTCCAACGTGAATGCTGTTATTTGATTTCAAGTAATTTTTCTATCCTATTGTTTCTACAATTACTTAAATTTTGTTGCTACAATTACTTCCTTTTGAGCACCAGGAAATTCGCCAGTAATATTTGTTATGACATGCTAATTTAAAACTTTGCAAAATGGGGCAATGGGCTAATTTTTATATATTCATTTGTATACCAACTGAACTGGTTAGATGACGTTCTTTTCTTTTGATACCTATGTTTGAAATTATTCTGGAAGAAATATTTATCGTAGTGCTTTATTCTTAGATTTCGCCCCGATATAACCTTCTGTTAAGAAAAGAAAAAATAAGAAAAGCACTTAAAATTTCGAAAACTATAAATTCTTTTAAGGGAAAGAAATACATCTTTTAAGCTTCAAAACTAGATAGAGTGGTTTTACAACCGCTCATAACTTTTTAACGTTGGGAACTACATTCAGCATGGTTACGTATTTATTGGTGCCCCAAATTAGAAAGCGGTGAGTTTATGCTGCCATAATAAAGTAAGTACCAATAGACTTACGATACTGTTCGTATTGTTTCTATTTCCCATGGAGTTGTACGAATTTTTATCATATAACATATCCTTTAGACTAACAGCAAGAAATAGCCTTATAAAAAGCGTCGTTTAAAATCTTTAAAACCTGATATAATGTTATCAAAAAGCTATTTTTTTGCATTAAAGAAAGCTAGAAGTTTAATGCGTTATTTTATCCGCATTGGAGTTATTTTTTGTTAGACGGCATTGTAAAGGTAAAATTATTTCCAAAGAAAGTTTCTTTTTCACAATTTGTCTTATAAAATTTCTTTGAATCGTTATGCGGTAGGGGCACCGGGCCTGATTGGAACAGCTTATCAATTCTTTTCTCTGACTTCTTGCTTTGAAAATTTATTAATCTGATTAAATTTTTGCGGATCTACAGCTATCTTTTCTTATGTACACTTTTTTCAAACTTGCATTTAAAATGGTCCCTACCTTCAAAATGAGTAAACGGTCGCGTCGATTGCTACAACGTGCCTCACCGATGAGGAAATATATTACTGTTACCAAGGTAATTAGGAACAGACATTTTTAGGCAAAACATGAAAGTAAATAATCATAATTACATTTTTAAAAAGCTGTTAAAAAAGGAAAATAAAAACTGCTAGTCAAATGATGTGAAATTTTACCTGAATCTACAAAAATAAGAGGGGAAAAGTATGGAATAAGAAAAACATGTTCGAAAATTTCTCTTTCGATGTGAGATAATATTGCTCTTTCGATGCTTCTTGTTGTGGTGAATGAGCTTTCTTCTAATAGTACCGCAGCTGTAAATGTCTTGAAAGTATTTTTTTTTGTAACTAATTACTACACAATAAGCCCGTATATTATTGGTTAAACAGGAAACATATAGTAGTTATTTTATTCAGACATTCAACAGTTGCTTTTCTCTTAGTAGAAATTCCATGTTGCGCAACAAGGTTGTGCCATGTTGGTTGTGAAAATTCCGCATTATTTCTCTTTTTTTCTCTCTTAGACCATATGTTTTCGTGTACATGTAGGTCAAATTTCTGGTCATTCTAGCCAGTAGTTCTTTTTCTACAGCTTTTTGAAACTTCAAGGGAAAAATAGTACATTTATGTAAAAAAGTGAAGAACGACATGACGTTGCACTTCATCTTAAAAGACAGCAAATAAGTAGCTGTGGCACTTATTTGCTGTTCAGAAAAATAAAGCGATACCTTAATTAATAAGACATGAAATTTGATTCCTTCTTCACCAAAGTTGTAATTGTTATGAGGTTCCTAACAGATCGAACAAACTTATCTCTTATTTAAGTAAATTTCATCTCCTCAAGCTGAATTTAGGCAATTTATTTTCAGAAAATCTCACGTCCTAAAAGTAATGCTGGTAATCTACATTTTAAGGGAGCGGGTAGTTCTTAGGAAAATTATATATATTCCTTGACGGTAATCTACAAAAGGTGGTGGCTAGCTGCGATAGAACGTTCGAAGTAATTACTAAAGAAAAAAAATCTGTCAGTTTTTAGTACTATAACTTATTTTATGCTATTGTAAAATTGTGATGTTATAAAAGAATAATGGCAATTTGGAAGTCTTTCTCTTAAAAATAACCCTTCTCTTTTCTTCTTGTAGCTACATACTTTTATGCCTCCTTTTAACCATTTCTGGATTTAAGTAAATGTTTCATTTTGGATGATTGCCAATAGACAACTGTCTTTAAAGGCATATTACTAAAAAAACATTAAAAGAAATTATTTCTACTAAACAATGTTTTGAATGTGCTAAGATAGATGAAAACAATTACTAGTACAATTTCCTGAAAACCTTGACATTGGAGCAAAGATCATTCTTCAATTGTTTGGAGTTTTGCCACTGCCCTGATGGCTTACGAAGAGAAATGATTCGCCGTGAATGAATTCCTTGAAATAAATTTTCTGGCATGAAGTTATTGAATTTCTTCTTTATGCTTAGCATACATTTTTCTCAAGAGCGAATTATTAAATGGTTTTTTTTAATACCCACACTAACAATGGACTGATATTTTCCAGAAATTATTTTTGTTTAGTTTACGAAAGCTATCTTAAGTTTATTTTTAAAATAACGTAATTGAAACGTTTTGCATTGCACCGTTTAACATGGATTAACACCAGATTAAGAACATTCAAAAATTAGTACATTAGTGCTAATTGGCAATCCAACGTATGGGCATGCTGTAGAAAGGACACAAGTAACACCTGAACCAAACAGGTATCATTCCTTTGCAATAAGGAACACTCTTTAACGCTTTAAAACTTGTCCAGATGAGTTTCGATCATTAGTTAGAACATGCCGAAGCTGGAAAGATTACCTTTGAAATTTCTGTCCCCCAAGAGTTCTTTTCATTTGACATATTTCTTTCGCTCTTTCGGACGGGTCGAATCGAAGCTACATAATGCACTTTACATTTGCAAGAAATATAATTAATATCCAAATTGATGTGACAATATATGGGATGGATATTCCGAACAAGTAAACTTGATCATATTTAAAGTAAGAACACATTTTTTCAATGTCTTAGTTATTTGCTGACTGACTTTTAGATAAGAAGGTATAAGAAATAGAATTATGACCAGGTTACACTCAAAAAGCATACATTAAAAAAATATATTTATAAATTTTCCATAAAAATTCTTTATTTGAAAAACTCATTGGATACGTTCAGAGAAAATAAAAACACGAAATGTTAAGAGAAACGTGGAAGTAAAAAAAAAATACATGTGCATTTAAATGAAACCAGACCAGAGGTAGAGTCATTAGTAAACCTTTTATAAATAGAATCAATGATGTTAGGAGAACAGTTGAATGACTCAAAGTTCCTTCAATCTAATAAAGCTAAAATATTAACTTTAAAAATAGCTTAATTTTTGTATTTCATTATATCCGGTAGGAAAATTCTGATTTTATATGCATTTAAAAATGTATCGGTATAATGCCCTTTTTGCATGGATTTTGTATGTGTACACTGGTATCATAATTCGGAATGACAATTCTTTTGAAATAAAACTCTACAACACCTACTAAGTTCATGTTTAATATTTAAACACAATTTTTTCGAGCAGTCTGCTTTAGGGAAATAGCACTTTAAAGGTATAAATTAAGAGGTCATTTACATAAACACAATCTGAAAGTAAAAATAATTCGCCATGTAATAGAATTTATATAAATAATGTACTGATTAAAGGTTACACTCAGAAAGCATACACTAAAAAAATATATATATATATATTAATTTTACATAAAAATTCTTTATTTGAAAAACTCATTGGACATGTTCAGAGCAAATAAAAACACGAAACGTTAAGGGAAGCGTGGAAGTAAAAAAAAAATAATTTAAATGAATGATCATTTAAATGAAACAAGAAGTTCGGTCTAGCAGCACACGCGGTTACTTTTCCGTGTACTACTTCAAATTTATAATCTAGCTTTCTCATTCAGCTTTAGTTATTAATTACTTCAAATATAGCCGGTTCAACGGTTAATACACGTTCATTCACTCACTCATTCATTCATTAATTTATACGTGCACGTACTTATTCATTCATTTATTCACTCATTCATTATGTATTCATTCTTTCAGTCATTCATTCAGATATATCTTTAAAAATCCAGATCAAAAATATTTATAGCAAATTGGTTTGTTTAGTTCTGGTTGAACTTCGTATCTGTACATGTTCTATGTCACAAGACCCCTCCGATAAAGTTTGTTCCAAGCAAATTGGTTCTTTAGATCAGGAGTTATATAGGATTGAAATTTCCCCGCAGGCGCTAATGTTAATTTTTTTTGAACTATAAAAAAAATGAACAAAAATTCTTAAAATCAAAAAATATTTCACGTCGAGAGGTCCTTCAGATAAGCGTGTTGAAAGGAACTGCGATCTTAGATCCAGGGTATATAATTTGCCCCATATGCGCTTATGTTAACAAATATTATGTTTGAAACAAATATTAAGCAAAAAATTGTTCAAATCAAAAAATTAAAATATGGAAATAAGATGCTCTCGCCAAAATCATTCGAATGCAAAAAAAGAAAAAACTTTCGAATTGGACAATTCCCTCGAAAGTTATTGGGGGGGGGGGGGGGAGCAGGTAGACAGACTGACACAGATTTTCCCCCCATCTTAAAACCCTACTTTCAAATTTTTATTTTTCAATCTTTATTTTATTACTACTTCACTTATTTTTGACTTTTCTTTATTTTAGCGATATTTTTACGATACATAAAACCTTCTTTCACACTTTATTTTATTTATTTATTTTTTTACTTTTCCTCGAAAGTATTCTAAAAAAGAGCTGATCTATTAGTTTTTCAAACATGTACACTTAAAATGCCAGTAAATCCCAGTTGTAGTCAACATATTTGAGTAAATCATAATTTCTGTTTAGATACTGAAAAGAGAAACAAAATTTGTTTAATAAAACACGCTAAATTCAAAATATAAATATGCCATCTCATAGCTCGTATTCATTAAAACATGCAAAAGAGAAAATATTTACGCAAACTGTTATGAATAGCATATTATTTTTTCCCCTATTAGTTCTTCAGCAAAGAATTTTAAATCGGATTAAGTTTTCATAATGCCATTTTTTTTTGCACTGATAAAAACATTCAAAATATTTAAACAGCATTGATGCACAATATTTTGTTAGTTTTATTTAGAAATAAACAAATAAATAAAATGTAAATCTACAAAAAAAGGAGGAAAAATGATGTAAGTTCAATTATTTTTTTCTTTACAAGTTTTCCCTTTCCATAACTAAACGTTATTTCACTTACATGTAGTAAATACAAGAACGGTTATCATTTCTGAAGAATATATCAATAGATTGCTGAGTAGAACGGAATGTATCTACGCAAAGTATTTATATCCTGCCGTTTTTAAAATTAACGATAGCAAAATATAGCAAGAAGTTCCGTCTATAACTATACGACCCTACTTTCCCGAATACAACACTATCAAATTGATATTTATTATCTAGCTATATATCTCTCTTTTTCTCGTTTAGGTGTAGCTCTTAATTACTTCCGCTATACCATTTTAAATGGTTAATACATATTCATTAATTCATTGCTCATTTATTTATTGACCCACTCATTTATTCACTGATTCCTTCAGAAATCTGCTTAAAAATCCAGATCAAAACGTTTTGTGGAAAAATAGGCTCGTTTAGTTCTGGATGAACTTCGGATGTGTACATGTTCTACGTCATGAATTCGCTCCGATGAAGTTTTGTTCTAAGCAAAAATTCGTCTGTTTGAACAAGATTTAGATAGGATTGAACATTAGTGCCTAAGTGTTAAATTTTTGTTGAACTGTTCAAAATTGAACGAAAAATCGCTCAAACCAAAAAGTAAAATATAGAAATGAGATTTCCTTGCCGAGCTCTTTCAAACGCAAAAAGCAAAATCTTTCGAGTCAGACAATTCCTTCAAACGTTATTAGGGAAGATGTAGACCATAGTTTCTCAACGTGGGTGATAACGCCTCCTTGTGGGCGTTTGAGACTTTCAGGGGGCAGTAAAAGACCCAGAGAAAACTAGGGGGCATTGAGATGACACGGAGGGGCATGGGCAGATTAATTAAATATAGTCTAAAATAGACTAAACAAGCTGATTATGTACTAACAAAAGTATTAGGTTTATGGTCGATTGTTCAACGATTTCTGATAGCATTCCCATCTTCATATTTAGCTGAACGTGGCTATAGTGCTGTAGCAACATTGATAACCAAAAAGAGAAATCGGCTCCATATTACTGAACGCGGCGACTTACGATTGTTTTTAAGTAAAATCAAGTCTGATATTAGCAAACTCCTTAAAATGCATCAAATTCAACGTTCTCATTAGTTAAGTTACGAACTCAATGTCTGAAAATTTTAATAATAATACTTTTCAGTATAATTAAGTACGCGTTTTGATTGCTCTCATTAAAAGTCTTTCTTAAAAACAGAAATAGGATAGGGTCATATTCTATCTACGAATAAAATCTATAATATTACACATTTAAAAATATACACTGTTAAAAAAAATCTACTTAAAAATAAGTACTTCCATGTACTTGTTTTTTTCTAAGTAAAATAAACTCAAAAACGAGAACATTAAGCGTTCAAATAGAAGTGATGATTCTGATTTAAGAATGAGCTTGTGGTTAGATATAAATATAATCACTTGTTATTCTAATCGCATATTAAAAATAGCAAAAGAAATTATTTAGTGAATGGTTATACTATTATGAACCTTTTAACGTGCGAAACATACAAGTTTTCACTCTTCGAAATTACGAACTATATCTTGAGCAAATGTGTTAAGTCGCGCGCAAGAATACGCCGGTGATTTTGAAGAAATGTGTACTAACTAACCTAAACGTCTCATTCTTGTTCCGCGGCTGGTGGAAGTTTTGTTTTGGTTGAAAATACTGGAGTTCGGTCAAGAAAAAGCTGGAAGAATTGAAAATGAAGGAATTCTACAGTAACTTTGAAAGTAAGAAATATTATTTTACTTTTTATGCAAATAATCGTTATTTAATCAAATTCCATTGCCTAATTCTTAGCTAATATCTTTTGCACGTGTTTTGCTTGTGAATTTCAGAAACAGTTTCTCATCATTTCTTCTATATTTATAATTTTTTTTTTTTTTTTGTGTTTCATGTAAGTAGAATTGACTGGAAAAACTTGAATCCATTAACAATAATAAATTAACAAACTTTTCTTGTCTGTGGACTAAGCAATATGTAGTAATATTTGTTTTCATTATTAATTAAGAATACATTCAAATAATCTTTTATTTATTTTTTTTTCAAATAAACCGAACATGCAATATGCAATATGAAATTGAATATTGAATTCCGTCGTTAAATATAAAAACATAAGTTTTCTTAAATTAAATTAGCTATAAAATTTTAATCTTTTCGGGCATAACTAGATGAATTTTATGGTATAAAGCATTTTACGCTATTAAATAATAATTTATTAAATCAGTTGTTCAAAACAGAAATATTATTCCAATAATTTTTTAAATTATGTGAAAAATTATTATAATCTAAAAATAGCATAATTTGCATATTTGCAATATCTTTTGTACTTTACGGAACATGCAAGGTTGTAATTGATACTTCGATATTTTAAAAACTTTGCATTTGCTGAGCAGCATATAACGTAAGTGCCAACCATTCCTTTTTTTTCTTCCCTTGCATATCCGGAAAAAAATTTTTACATTAAAGAAGTTTTAAAATGAAAACTGAACTATTTGCACTTGTGTAATCTGTTTTATTGTGTTAATTTCCTTTGAATGCAAATATACGACTATTTCTCTAAGTGCTCATGTATAAGTAATATGTATGCTTACTGACTGATATAACTTGCCCCAAAATCTGTTATTAAAATTTTTGTATTTCAACATTATTCAGATATTTGAATGCTAAATTTGTGAGCTTATATTTCAGGCATTCTAAATTTATTTTTTAATATATTAAATGATTTATTCAGTTATTACTATTTTTTTTTTATAAAGTATTGTATTAAAAATGCGAAGTATTGACTATTATTGAGTATTAATTTTATCTTAACCCTAAGAACTGCCTTTAAGAAGCCTATTATTTCGATATTGTTTATTTGTACTTTTTGTTAGAAACTCAATGATGATCAAGAAGAAGACACGGAGCTAATTACCTGAACTTTTACGTTTTTTGCATTTTCGCCCACTTTTTCACTTTTTTTTTATATTGTTAGGGTATTTTACAATTTAGGTTTTTACATGTTAGGATATTTTACTAGGTAGGTTTTTTATGTTAGGTTTTTCCATGTTAGGGTAATTATTTGTTAGGGTATTAGAGATTTCGGGGATAATCCTATCCGACGGGGTGTTTTTAATATGCATTGAAACGTTATATTTATTATTATGCTTCAATGCGTATTTTTTTTGTAACTTTGCGTATGCATGTGAGCAGTATATCTTAAATGACATATTGTTTCACATGTGTATGCAAAGCCAATCTATAATTGAACATGAGATTTATAGCTTAATTGATATAAATCTTGATGTTCAATATTTTTGTACAGATTTTTGTATATTGTTATTATTATGATGATACTATATGTTACTCAATTATGTTATTATTCCTATGTTATTCAATATGTTATACAAAGTGCTATGTTATCACCATGATGAAAATAAAGAGAGTAATCCCGATGGTCAGCAGTTAGCGAGTGACCGTAAATTTAATTTGCGGCACCGTTAATGTTGACTTTTAGGAATTCCTAAAAAAATAAGACAGAAACGTAAGTATAGTTTTGCATTGCGGTGTAAAGCCGGTATGTACTCAAAAATATGAGTATGTGTGTTTTGATACATACTCATATTCGAGTCAGGTATGCACTCAAAAATATGAGTATGTGTTTTGATACATACTCATATTCGAGCCCCTGAGTGTACTCAAAAAAATGAGAACGTGGATTTCTCAAATTTAAGAGTTAAGTACTCGGAGCTATTATAAGAACATGAAGTACTCAAAAATGAGTACACTTTTCTTATTTTTAAGTATCCAGTTTTAACAGTGTATTCATGGGAATAGCTATTTCAGGTTCGCAAGTAAAAAAAAGGGGGGGGGGGGCTTTAGAAAAAAAAATATTCTCAATGTGGGCGGTGGGCAAAAAAAGGTTGAGAACCTATGGTGTAGACAGACCGATAGACAAGCAGAGCGACTCATAATTTCTCCTTCTGAAAACCCTACTTTCATACGTTTTATTATACAATATTTATTTAATTACTTAACCCATTTTTGACCTTTTCTTAATTTAAAAGATATTTTTGAGATACATTTAGCCTTCTGTCGTCTTTTTTTCTTTCTTTTATTTTTACTTTTACGAAAAAGTAGGCTAAAAGAAGAAGGTCTTGAGTGTACTAAAACCAAGTTTTAGAATAAACTATTCAAAGCTGTGAAAAGTCGAAACATACCTTGGAGCTTAATGTGCTTTTATAGGGAAAATATCTACATATAAGATTTGCATTGCAGTGGAGCCCGCTGAACGGAGTAGTCAATTTGCGCAGAAAAAATATTCTTATAAACGGGATATTCCGTTATCCGGGATCACAGAAACAATGCATAATGGTTTGGTACATTGAAAATTTATTAGATTAAGCTGGTTATTCTTTTAATCTATATTCTAGTAAGCGGGTTCGACTATATTTTTCATTTAAATGTTATTTCCTACGCAATTCTTATAATAATTTTTTAAAAGAAAAAACGGCAGATTTCAATTTTTGAAATTCAATTTACAAGATTCATATCCTTCTTTCTTCATTTCTGTTACTTGATGTTTTTCTTGATTTAGTCTAGACGTTCTTCTTCAGAAAATATTGTCATTTGAACAGACGTTGCGTAAGATGAAAGGGGTTTTGAACAAACGTGGGAGGCGATAAATCAAATTTCGCTATTGTGTCTTAAGAGAAATAATAAATTGAAAAAATCCGTGACATTTTCCGTATTTTTAGTGCCCTCTAGCACCACAGGGTAGTAAAATAAATGAATACTTTATATTTTTATTTTTTACTGTGCTACTTTAAATTGTGTAAGCAGAAGACTGCAAATAAAATGACTCTTATGAGATATCATCTCGTAAAAATTGGGAATTAGAATCATGGTTGGTTTCGTATCCACGGGCGAAGCGAGGAAGAATGGGTAGGCTGCTCCTGAGTCAAACGGGGCCCTTAGAGGCAAGAGTCCGAATTCCGCCCTTTTTAATGTAGTCCCTTAATTTTTTGAACCAGCTCTTAGATGAGAGACCGTCACCTGGGGTTGGCACCCCCAGAAGTATCGTTTTACTTGGAGGACATTGCAGCAACGACGGATTTAACTTGGGGCAGCTCCCTTTGGCGTACACGGTCCCCAGCAACCAGCCGCGAGAGGTTTACACCCTCCCATTCACTGACCTCGGTTGATGTTGCTTCACTTTCGGTGCTCTGCGGGAACCGAGCTTCTACCGACTGGTCCATTGCGGGACTATTAGGACTATAGTATGCGATTAAGGAATATCGAGTTTTTTACACAAAGTGAAATTTGCCTTTAAAAAATAAAAAAAAGTATTCGATGTTATTCTAACATAATGTTTTTCTTTAACAAGTGATTTTTTTTCTATTTTTTTTCGCTCTAATTTAGTAACAACGTTACATAATAGCAAAAAGTGATCATTTCAATGTTTTGCCGCATTCCACTACAAAGCTTGATCTGTTATTATGAATGTGTATGCGTAAGTGTTTGTTTATACGAAGCAGTTTTTTCGCAAATACACTAAATTATAACCTATAAAATTTTGTATATTTGTCGTCTGCTGTTAAAATACACAGGTACACTATTTCGGTTGTGTGCTTGTAGAAGATATGTCTAGATACCCGATTGGTTGAAAAGAACGTACACTTACTCAGAAGGCTTGTCATCTTACTTTTTAAACTACCTTCGAACTAACGTAATGAAGATGCAACGTGTCTTAACATCAATCAGGAAGTTTCGACTGTTAAATAGTCTTATTTTGACAGCTAAACATGGTTCAGACAATACAAAAACTAAAATTCAAAAACGCCACTCTCAGAAAACCAACTATTTTTTTTATAAAATTAGTTTTTAAAAATCTCACCCGCAAAAAAAAAGAAATTCCATTTTACGCTCAAGTCAACTCTTCTAGTTCTACTGTTCCAGAGAACAACAAACGTTCAGGAAGACAGTTGGATTATATGGCTTCCCAACGTTTTAGATCCCGAAGTATTTCCATGCCAAATTTCTTAATAACCCAATCCAGAATAGGGTAAATTACCCCTTCGTCCATTCTATTTTCTTGTTTTACTGCGTCCGATCTGAATCCGATGAATTGTTCATCTTGCACTCCTACTCACATTCTCGAAACGTTCTGAAGTCTTGCTCCGCTAATTTTCATAAAAATGCTATTGCTCTGAAGAAGTAATCGCTGAAAAAGCCCTGTATTAATTATAAACGTAAAGTTGCTCAATAAATTTTAATTTAATACAGTAAAAATAAAATATTGCTTACCTTTTCTGCAACTATAATTTCTAAGTAAGCATCAGTACTTAAAACTAAGAACGCGCTTGCTCATTTTTAAAATAAACTTACTAACAGGTACATTTTCACATTTTTAACAGTGTAAGTTTTTGTTTGCAAAATATGTAATTCGATCATGGGGGGGGGGGGCATCTTTTAGTGTCTGAATACATGAACTAATTGAAACAAGAATGACTTCCGCTTATGTGAACATGAAACATTTATATACTTTGAAACATAAGTCGAAGAAGTCCTTGCAAGATTGTAAGGAAACTAAACATCGAAATACTAAACACTATTATTTATTATTTTCTAATATCTTCAACCCCTGACAGTAGCGCAGCCACAAATCTGCTCCGGGGTCGGGAACATGATCGTTGTTAACGCGGAGTAATACAATACTGAAATGTGAAATATGTTAGAGAAACAAACTTGCATTTGAAGTTGATATGCTTTGGGGTGCTTGTGCATTGTTTTAAATTAATTTATTTATATATTTAAAAATATCACTTAATCATTGTGATTATGCATTTGTATTATTTTTCTAAATCTTCAATTTTTTATTGTGTTTTGTCATAATGACGAAAAATGTTGATACATATGAGATGCAAAGTGATGCACGATTTTTATACGCGGATATGACAAAATAATACTAGGTGTAAATGTCTTGCATGGTAAGAATAAAGTACTTTTTTGTCGTTGAATTTAAACAATAAACATTTAATATGCCAATATGAAAAATCTTACAACGCTTCATTGACAAGAAATATTTCATCAAATCTATAAAGAAGTAACCTCAATTCCTGGAATAACATGTCATAGTTATTCGCAATTTTTACATTTATTGGTGAAATTATTGTACAGAACTTAGCTACTGTACACAATAAAATAGAGTTTAATAAAAATTAATTGAAAGGAATATCATTGTAAAATGCGAAGATAATATACAACAAATCAATTTAGTTAAAAGTACATTAAAACCCCATTAAGTCCGATTATTTGGGACCAGACCCAATCCTGGTTGTCGAAAATCCGGGTTATCCGGAGAAAGTGGGAAAAATGACAAAATAAACATGTACTTACAGAAAATATCGGCTTTATATTGAAGTTATGGTATATTTACAGACTGTTGTCAAAAATTGTCGTCTTTTGGGGAGGCCTTGTCCCCTTGGTCCCCCCTTTGCTGCGCCACTGATCCCCGAAGAAGTATAAGTAAGAAATGTTGATTAATTTCAAAGAGATATTGAAAACACCTTCAATTTAATGTATGGAGATACGTATTACACATTCGTGTAGAAAATGTTGTCCTTAAGTTTAGAAAGTAGTAATAGAGGATTCATTAAAATAATTAAAATAATCCTTAATAATACATTCAAATCTACTCATATTCATACTACCTCTGAGCTTATTGATATTGTAGCTGAAACATATTACGTAATGACATTAAAGTAGCTTAAAGTTTGTTAATTTGAAAACTAAAAAATAAAAAAATGTAATTTGTAGCTTTTTCCTTCATTATTAAGTACGCGTTTCTTACTGAAAGATTAATCACTACACACTAATTTTGTTTACTTACTCTAATAAATAAAGTGGGTTCATGAATATAAAATTGCGATCTTATTTAACTTAATGCTCATTTTTTCTTGAAGGAGATCTAAAAATCTCGAATAACGTAAAATTAATATAAATATTCATAATATTTTTCAATACATTTTATTAGAAGTATTTTTATGGGATGTGCTAATGTGCTAATTAGATTTTCGTTTAATGTACTTAAGCTGCCATATGAGTACTTTAAAGATATCCAATGCTTTCGAAATAGAGACTGTTCATCTTCCTTGATCGAATTAGGAACATTTGAACAAAACATAGCTTTAATGCCATAGAATTTCTTGCTCCAGAAGCGTTTTCAATTTTCCCGTAAATTTGTGAAACACTAAAAAGTATGAAAATATGATCTAAAAATGTTACTTACTGCATCGTGTAGAACGTAGAATAAAATAAAAGGAGAGAGATTTTTTTTTCAATTAACGGACTAAATATGATTTTTTTTAACGGTTAAAAAGGGAATTAATATTTTTAAGATTTGTGAAAATATTCTTGAAAGAAAGAACATATATATATATATATATATATATACAGTCCCTGGCCAAATTAATAGACGAACTACATAGTTTCATAACTTCATACAGAACATCCGTCTACTGCAAAAACCCGTTTTTTAGCCTATTTCCCCTAAA
Organism: Octonoba sinensis; assembly: GCA_038502835.1. Taxonomy (NCBI): domain Eukaryota; kingdom Metazoa; phylum Arthropoda; class Arachnida; order Araneae; family Uloboridae; genus Octonoba; species Octonoba sinensis. Next base: position 104,936,388 of record CM076600.1, on the reverse strand, counting down.
AAGTAAAAAATTAATCAAGTATGAAAGAAGGAATAATTTATAGGAAAAATATCGTAAAAAATCACAAAGAAAAAAGCAGATGACAAAGCCTGCCGCTTAATCAGTGGGAGGGAGCAGGAAGTATATAACCCTGAGAAATATTGGCCTTGCAGGCTTCTGAGAAATCCCAACATAGCAAGTGCATTTTATACACAGAAACCAAAAAACAAGAAAAAATCACTGGATAATTGAATTCAAAAGCTTCAAAGCAATTTTTTTAATAATTGACGGATAAAATTAAAATAAAATGAAAAGCCTCCATATATACGTATTAACTTCAAATGAAAATAACCGACAGTAATATCAAGACAAAATCCAAAAATAACAGTTGAAAATACGTCCTATAGCTGAAATGCCCCCCACCCCCCAGACCTTCGAAGCAATAAGGGCTAGCTATAACTTCAAAAATATATTCACGACTCCCACAGGCAAGACGGAAAGATGTTAGAATCCAGCTAACGAAAAAGTACAAGTATCGTGCCATATGAAAGAATGGCCGAGTCGGTCCGTGTTTGAGGAATCCATATCATTTCAGTTCATTCTTCCTCAAGAACACCTGCACATTATCCCATTGGTGGCGTTCAATGAAATGGACTTTAGCTACAAATCTTCATATGCTGCACGTTTAGACGAAATTCCATTACGGTTATGCGGCATAGGCATGACCATAACGAAAAGACGGAAAATAACCATGCTTTCATTTGCAAACATTTCTACTATGGTAGAATTTTAGCGGATCTTAATAATGCGTTTTTTGAGAAGCTCTATGTTTCACAACGATACTAATGACAGCAAATCAAAAGGAAATTTTCTGGATTTCTCTTTAAACATGGAAAACAATAGGTTAATTTTTGGATGGGAATTTCGTCTACACGTGCATGATACGAAGAAAGTCCATATCATGGAAAGTCACGAATTGGATGACGCGTTCTTGAGGAAGAATGGACTGTAACGATATGGATTCCTTGGACTTGGGTGGACTGAGCCATGCTTTCATATGGCATGATACTTGTGCTTTTTCGATCGCTGGATTCTGACATCTTTCCACCTTGCCTGTGGGAGTCGTGGGTATATTTTTGAAGTTATAGCTAAACTTGCTGTTTTTCAGGTCGGTGAGCGGAAAATTCAGCTATGGCATGTATTTTTAACTGTTATTTTTGTAGTTTGTTTTAATATTTTTGTCGGTTCTTTCCATTTGAAGTTAATACCTAAATATTGAGCCTTTTTTATTATATTTTGCTTTATATCCGTCAATCATAATTAAAATTGCCTTAAAGCTTTTGAATTTAACTATCCCATTATTATTATCTTTTTGTTTCTGTATATAAAGTTTACATGCTATACTGGGATTTCTCAGACGGAAGTATTGAAGCATAGAATTGAGGCACCTAGAAGCAAAGGGGTGTAAATGACAAAATTAAATATTTTGAGATAACTTGTGAAAATGGTTGGGAAAGCACCATTCTGTATTGTGGCAAGAGACGTTAGTAATACTAGCTCTAACAGTTGCTCTACCCTAATGTGATTTAGAAAAAAAATAACATTAAAGGTCCTAGAAGATACTTTGAACGTGCTTTACTCAGAATCGTTTTCTGGTCATTTATATCCTTTTGCTTCTCACTGCTTCAATTTAAGTTTTATTTATAATTCATATTGTATAGTATTTTATATAAACTTAAATCGTAGATAAATTTCTGTGAGGAATGTGCGGTTTAAACACTAATTTTTTATTGCGTATATGATCTTCGAGAAAAAACAAAACTTCAAAGCAATGATACCGTTTATTTTAACATAAAAATAAGTATTTTTTAGGCAGTGTAATAACCAATGCGTTTTTACCATCATAATCTTTAATTAAGAGCGTTAACTTTGTTGTGTATAAAACTTAAACTATATTTTCTTTCTTCAAAACTTAAAAGACTGTTGTTGTCATCGAAGTACATTATTTCGCGCTGAAGAAATGGTTTATTTCTTTGGCCTTTAAAAGAAGTTGGTTTTAGCGATTTCACAAGTTGAGCAGATGAGGACAAAAAATTAACTTTTTTTCCAAAATGGTCGTTAAGTGAGGCATGTGTTCTTAAGTTCAAACAGTTATAAAAATATACCCTTCGTATAAACGTGATTGAAAATCGTAAAACTTTTTATGTGTTCGCAATCGCCAACCCTCAAAGAATTTTGTTAACTTTCCGTTATTTTATATATAGCTTACATTGGTAGAATGTCAAAAATTGATTGTTCTTATAAACTGAGAAGCTGTAATGGTTTTGTACACACACATATATACATAGTGGGTGTAAAATATGTTTAAAGACTTGGTTCATAAAATAAAATAAAAACTACTAATTGTATATTTTTAAGTATCTTTATTCAAAATAAGCTCCTTCAGCTTCAATACATTTGTTACAGCGGCTTAACAACGATTCTAGTGCCTGTTCAAGCTCATGTTCTGCTCCACAGCTCGCGTCGAAGCTGATTGCACACAGTGTGTCAAAGAATTTCTAAGACTACAGCTAGAACTAAGCTTGCAATGGCACTATCTGTGATATCAAACATTCGTGAAACTCCTTAACTATCAGCTGATCCACTGCCAAAAAAATCAGTACATTTGTTTACTATTTCTTTTTACTTTGATGACATTGGCAGATTGACACTATACAAATAGCTTCGACGCGAGCTTTGGAGGCAGTCCCATAATGTGAGCTGGAATAGGCATTCAAATCGTTGTTAAACAGTTGTAACAACTGAATTGAGGCCGAAGGAGCTTATTTTGAATAAAGATGCTTAAAAAAATGCAATTACTAGTTTTTGTATTATTTTATAAACCTAGTCTTATAAATTCTTTGACACATCATATATATATATATATATATATATATATACAAATGAATTATAAGAAAATATAAATGATTCAGCTAGCTTTAAGGAAAACTATGCTACGGCTATGAAATTTTCAGATTTCGGCCAAATTTTGGAGTCTAAAAATTTACAGCTACCTAAGTTACACCACTTTAAAGTTCAGCTTTTAATTGCAGGAGTGAATTTTGAGTAAAGTTGACTGCGTACACTGTTTAAAATGATGTAATTAAAAATAAAAAAATGTACCTTTTTATTTTTTAAAAATAATTTTGACTTAAAAATCAGCAAGCGCTATTCTGTTTTAAGTAATGATGCTTACTTAGAAATTATAATTGCCGAAAGGACAAGTATTTTTAAATTTTTACTGCAATTAATTAAAAACTTATACAGCAACTTAACGTTTATAATCAATACAGTGTTTTTTTTTTTTGATATTTACTTTAGAACAATAGTATTTATATTCGAATTAAAAAACTATTTCCCGCGCTAGACGTAATGTGAGTAGTTTGTCCGTTTCATCAGAACAGGATTACAAGATGAATAATTCGTCCTGGATTAAGCGTTTGACCTTAGATTCGGATCGGACGCAAGTAAAACAAGAAAACAGTGGATGTGTGGGATGATTAACGCTCTTCTGAATTGAGCTACGAAGAAATTTGGTACGGAAGTACTTTAGCATCGCATCTGTACGTGTTTGAAAGCTATATATTCCAAGTGTTTCGCTGACTACACTATGCTTTCTGGCCCAGTGGAAGAGATTTCGCCGCCAGAGATAAAGATCCGAGTTCGATTCCCCAGCTGTACACCGTTTTCATCGACGACGCATTCTTGCGTCACACGTGTCGTGTTATTGATGATAGTGTTACCTCAAATATGAGCAAACATCTGCATTTCCTGTTTAGTGGTGTCTGAAAATAAGACCGTACCGGATCATTTTTGAGAAAAGGGATATGAGAGGGGAACATGGATAAGGAATTTTGACAAAGGGTTTACTTAAAAAATAAGAATTCAGTTTTTCAAATCTATGTCATTTTGACTTGGAGCTATTCCAAGAACACGATGCTCTTGAAAATTATCCGTTTTATCCCCATGCAAGAATTCGGATTTAACAGTGTATGCTACAAAAAATATGATTCTTCAAATTTTGTAGGTCCATTATTAAAAAAATGCGGTAAAATAGGGAGAGAAAATATTTTGGTGTTATTATTTGCCTCTCCAGGGACTTACAAACTTATCTATTTGATTCCAACGGCCGTTGCACCCACTAACTTTTTCAATCAAACCTTTAGATTACTCTTAGTGCTTCAGTTTTAATGATGAAGGTTCCGAGAAAATTTGTCAAACTTTGTTTGATACGTACTAAAAACAGTGTATAAACTTCATTTGACATGTAATTACACATATACGAATGTCACTTAATTAAATATAGAAATTCTTTTGCTTTATATAGAAAACAATTCGTCTCAATAATAAAACAGAAAATAATACAAAATATGAATGAAATTGAGAATCTTCCCTGCGAAATTTCACTGATTGTCATCGTGCTTATTTGTAGTTCACCATAATTTATGTAGAAATATATTGTACAAGTCGGAATTGAACTATTTTTTTAATCAGTCGAAATCCATGTTTTATACTTTTCACAAGTAATAAATTAGGTTTTTTCTTTAAATAATCCTTTCTAAATATTTTGTATATCTAAATGTAAACTTCCTTATCTAGTTTTTGCTTTTTCCATCAAGAGAAGAATTTTTTTTTGTAAGAAATATCAAAAATTTAGTTTTTTAGGTAGCAAGAAATAAAAAGAACTATTTTTGCTTCACAAAATATTGTGTATACAATATAAAGCCTGGAAAGAGATTCTTCTCTTTCCATTTGAAATTCGATCGATCAACTTCAGTCATACCCTAAAAATAAAAAAATATCAATTCTAATTTATTTTTAATTACTTTGTTAATTTCCGGCCGCAGAAGGCTTTCAAGACTTGTTAAAAACGCGAAGCAAAAGTTCATGTTTTTTTTGTGTGGGTTATAAAATTCAATACAAAATCATTGCGGAAAAAGTCTTAATGATCGACAAATTACCACGCTGAACATTTTTTCGGAACATTTAAAGGAAAAAATGAATGGTAACTTCCGAAACTATTATTGGGTTTCGCAGAACGATTTTTTCCTTTTTGTGAACTTCCTATGCAAGGGATGACTCTTTGTGCGTGTATCAGAGTTTCTTTTTCAAAGCATGTGCTCAGTGTCTTTAATTTTTTTAATTTTTTACCCGTGTATTTTAATAGTTTGGATTTCTAAGTCTTTATACGATAACCATTTCTGTAAAAGCTCAATGCATTATTAAGTGTATAATTTTCTTATTGCAACTAAACTTTGGATGGAGAAAAAGGTAAAATGTTAAGAGTGATGTTGCGAAGAGATTGAACCTATTTTCAAAAGTTACGCATGTCCTATTTGTTCTATATTTTTTATGCAATTATTTTAATGCATATTTTGAAAATATTAATGGTTATATTTCTAACATCAATTAAAGCAATCCGCCTGGCAGAATGCCAAGAAGAATCCATTCATGTTCAAGGGAGGAACTGCTGGTATGAGCAAAGTACCGTTTCTGATCTCGTTTTATTTCGCTTAGCATACTTAATTTTTATTTCTAACTGATGCTATATGCCAGTTTATAAATTTAGTTGCTTTCAACAAACAGAGAAACAAACATTCTGATTCGCATGCTAATAAACGCTCTTGCAGAACGAAATTCCCTAAAACTAGAATGGATTCGTCCATTTCTGTCATGCAAGGAAGCGTCCCAGAGTCAGAACTTCGTGGTCGAATTTTAATTCCACACGTGACTCACTGACAAAAAAGATATTTTTTGTTTCATTTTAGATATTAAAAAAATAAAAATAAAAATAATGCATTTCTTAGACTAAAATTTTCTCACTATTATAAAATCAGGTATAAATATATATGTAAGCACACCAAACTATATTAAGTTATATTAATATTTAGTACTTGAAATGGGGGGAAAAGTTATGACATACATTGCAAAATACATATGAAATTAGCCTTGATTTATTACATTAATAAGTTTACTGAAATTTCTCACGGGTTTGTTTTCATACGTATTTTATCTTATGATTTTTATTAGTGAATGTATACCATGGCTTTTTGCTAGCGTTATTTTTACATATAATAGTTGGTCACTGCAAAAACTTCTGTTAAAAATATGTGCTTCAAAATGAAGAAAAAAGAAAGCACATGCTTATTTTTAAAAAGTAATTTTGATTTAAAAATGCTTAAGCGCTGTTCTTAGTTTTGAGTTGTTGTTGTCGGGTCCTCGCGCGTGGCGAGGAAGAAGGGGTACTCTGCTCCTGAGTCTAACGAGGCCCCTACAGGCAGGAGTCCCATTTCCGCCCCTTTGAAGGGTCTTTCCATTTTTGAACCAGCTCCCAGATGAGAGACCGTCACCTGGGATTGTCACCCCCAGAGGTATCGTTTCACTTGGAGGACATTGGAGCCACGACCTACTTAACGTGCACCAGCTCCCTTTAGCGTACGCGGACACCACAGCAACCTGCCGCGAGAGGTTGTCACCCTCACAAACACTGACCTCAATCGATGTTGCTTCACTTTCGTTGTTCTGAGGGAACCGAGCTTCTACCGACTGGTCCACTGCGGGACAGTTTTAAGTACGCATACTTAGTTAGAAAGTATAGTTACAGAAATGCCAAATATTATTTTATTTTACTGCAATAAATTGAAAAATTTATAGAGCAATTTTATGTTCACAATTCTGTACCGGAGAGCCATAGTATCTTAAGTCCATGTTTCGAGGTTTTGGGATGAAATTAAAAAAAACATTTTTAGTACAATAAGACTGGACTTGTCCTTGCGAACCATAGATCGTCCGATAGGATCTTTAAATGTTCGGAACCCTTATGCAGCTAGTGGCTTTGTTGTCAGTATTCTGGGTGTCCTCGAAAAATGGACTTAAGATACCATGGCTCTCATGTACAGAACTAATACTGGGCTTTTTCAAACGATTACTTCTACAGAACAGTAGTATTTGTATCTAAATTAAGGAACTCTTTACAGTGCGAGACGGTCAAAACGATTCAAGAATTTGCATTGTCTGGTACTTTCTTTGAAGTAGGAATGCACGAAGATTAACCACTTAACGCATTTGCCCGTGTTTTACACGGGCGAAAGTTACCGGCAAAGTTGCACATGCCCGTGTCTCACACGGGTGATCTTTTTTCTCGTGCTATTTTATTTCCAATGCCCAGCTGAGATTCGTTTTCACTTTGTTCGAAAATAATTTTTTATATAACTTTTAGCCCCCCCCCCCCCACCTCCGCTCTCTAGTCATCCCCTACAACTGAAATTTCCAAAAACAATTTATACTATACCTATATATTTATTTTCTTTTAAAATTGTTTTTTTTTTTTTTTTTGCCAGTTTTTCTGAAAAAAAAAACTCGTGCTTCAAGGGGATAATAGATTAACTCGTCGGATTCGGATCGGACACAGCAATAAAAAAAAACAGATTGGATGATTGGGTAAATAATGCTCTTTTGGGTTCGGATGTGAATAAATTTCGCGCGGAAGTACTTTAGCACGCAAACGTACGCAGCTGGTACGTTTGGAAACTGTATGATCAAATTTCCCCCTCTCCGTTCGATGACCTCCTGCCACAGAGATAGCGTACAGTCGAAACGGTCCGAGTTTTAACCTTAGCGTGGGCAGTGGTTTACTGTCCCCAACGAGTACGTCCTCTTGCCTCACATATGTTGCGTTCTCTCTGATAGAGTGTTATTATATATCTGTGCAGTTTCATCGAAGCACTGTGCCTATTTAAAAAGTTCTGAGCGTGGAGTTATAAAGGAGCATAGAAGCGAAACCGATGTCAGTCAGAAGTGTTTTTAATACAAAGTCAGTAGCTTAGAAAGCCAACCAATGGAGAAAGTTAGTTGAAACTGATTGAATGAAAAACGAGGGGAGAATATGTCACACAATAAAAACATACCAGTAGATAAGGGTAACACTGTGTCCCAATTATTGAAAATAAACAAAATGGTCTATGAAATTGTTGAAATCATAATACAATAGAACAAGAAAAAAAAGAAAAACACACTTGACAAATAATGGATGTCTAACAAAGAGAAAGAGTCAAATATATATATATATATATATATCCCAACGAAACATAAACGTGAAAAAAGGGCCAAGTTAGATAGAACAAAAACGGCCTTCGGAATAGTTGGTGTCAGCGATTAAATAATTGATATCTAACGGGTGCCAAGCTCCATAGCAGATAACTTAATCATAGTTGTAAGAGTACAATGTTCTTTAATTTATTTAAAAACATTTTTTTTATTGGATTCTTAACTTGGCAAGTTTTAATTAAGGTAAATTACATTAAAAAAATCTAACTGCTTCAATTAGAAATTTTTAATAGTTAGTAAAATCATGTGGCAAGCTACTATAATAGTTAATTTCTAATTGTCTTCTTATCGTCTTCTTGAACGTAACTTATCTTAATTAAAACTTGCCAAGTTAGGAATCCGATAAAAAAATGTTTTTATATAAATTAAAGAACATTGTACTCTTACAGCTATGATTAAGGGATCTGCTATGGAACTTGGTACCCGTTAGATATCAATTATTTTATCGCTGACACCAACTATTCCGAAGGCCGTTTTTGTTCTATCTAACTTGTCCCTTTTTTGTCCATGTTTTGTTGGGATATCATTAATTTTTGAAAAGCTAAAATTTGTATTTTTATATTGATGATAAGTTATACTAAATTAAACTAAGCTAAATAGTCGCTATTAATTATTTAAGATTTTTTTTTGTTTACATTTCTACGTAATAAGTCCGTAAATCCATTTTTACTTAATTAATCTTTTTTTTTTTTTTAAACGTTGACTTAAAAGTTCTGTATAACTGCTACCAATGGATTCTTTGTACTCAGCTTGAGTTTAGCCTTAAGGCGAAAAATTAAAGCGGAAAGTGAATTTCAATGCATCAATTATTTTCCTTCTGGCGCGCGAGAGAGAGTATATTGCTTATGTTAACGGCAGAAAAATATGGCTGCCGTTGGAATTTATTAGGTACTAGCTGACATGCCCGGCTTTGCGCGGGATACTATTGCATCATTCACAGGCTAAGTGACGCATGTCCAAAATTCTGCTGTAAATATGTAAGGAAATATTTTCTTAAAAAATCCAAGAGTAGGAGATGGGCAACAGGCCTTAAAAACTTTATTTAAACAGTAAAAATCATTAAAAAACACGATTGCATTAAAACGAACAGCCTAGAAAAATACCTTTTAGATCAAGAATAATAGTCCATGAAAATCCACATTAAAATTCCAACAACAGTTCATAAAATTGCCATTAAAATAATTGCAACAGTAACTAAAATGTGCACATGCAGCGAGATAATTGTGCCAAAATCAAGAGTCCATAAAAATCGTAATTACAATATATACCACAATACATCTAAAAATTCTCATCAGAATAAGAGCTGAATTCTATTTTAAAATGTCCATCAGATGAAGAACAACTGCCCCTGAATATGTCTGCTACAATAAAGAAAAACAACCCTTGAATCCCCACATTTCAATAAAGAGAACTATTCCTAAACATCCCTAATAGAATAAGGACATTAGTCTCAAAAAATCTCCATTAGAATAAAGATGCCCGTGACTAAAAATACCCATTGAGGATACTGACCTTCAAGAGCTACCGTTCCTAAAACCACCAACAGTCTATCTTAAATTCCCCATCAAAATAAGGACAGTTCCTATAAATCCCGCTTGCAAAATCGTCAAAGAACTTCCTGAAAATTCAACTAAATAGCACTTTTATAAAATTCGGATAAAAACGAAAGAAAGGAAAGCATTTTTTTAAAGACAAATGCACATTTAAGTTAGAAAATGTTGGGTACTGAACCAATCCTGACATGTGAAATTTAAGTTGATAAAAAGAAATAACTAAATTCTGTCCAAATAGTGCCAAATAGACAGTAAAAAAAAATAAGTAAATGTTTTATAAAATAAATCACTTAAGTAAAATATGGAAAGAAAAATCAATTTCAAGATAAAGGAATTGAAAATCGCCTGCAGTTTATAATACACAAAATATGCATAAAAAAGAAATGAATTTTTAGAATTTGTTTCGTTGATAAAACAGACACTCTACCATAAGAACTAATATGTTTCTTGAAATTGTTTAACTGGTACCATAATACTAAATCGCCAAAAAACGAAGAAAAAGTCAACCTCAAGAAGTAATTAAAAATCGTCTGGAGTATTCAAAAAAATAAATATGAATTTTTAGAATTTGTTGCACTCATAAAACGCCATGAATAACGATAAAACATCCTTTTTAGCCTACTTTCCCGTAAAAGTAAAAAAAATAATTATAAAGCATGAAAGAAGGCTTAATGTGTCGTGAAAAGATCGTTAAAAATCAAGAAAAGTCAAAAATAAATCAAGTAATTAAATAAAGATTGAAAAATAAAAAATTTGAAAGTAGGGTTTTGAGATGGGGAAAAAGTGTGTCTGTCGGTCTGTCGGTCTGTCCGTCGGTCTGTCGGTCTGTCTGTCGGTCTGTCTGTCGGTCTGCCCCCCCCCCTAATAACTTTTGAACGAATTGTTCGATTCGAAAAATTCTTTTTGCATTCGAAAGATCTCGGTGAGGACATCTAATTTCCATATTTTATTTTTTGATTTGAACAATTTTTTGTTCAATTTTGAACAGTTCAAAAAATTTTAACATTAGCGCCTATGGGCGAAAATGAAGCAAATTATGTAAACTCTGGGTACAAGATCCAAATTCCAATGAACAAGCTCACTGGAAGAAGTTCTTGGCGTGAAATATTGATTTGAACAATTTTTGTTCATTTTTGAACAGTTCAAAAAAAAAAATATAGTGCCTACGGGGAAATTTCAATCCTATATAAATCCTGATCTAACGGGCCGATTTGCTTGGAACAAACTTTATCGGAAAGCTCTTATGACGTAGAATATGTACAGATAAAAAGTTCATCCAGAACTAACGAGCCTATTTTCTTATGAAATTTTTTGTTCGAGATTTTCAAGAATATTTTTGAATTAATGAAAGATTAAATGAATAAGCAAAATAATGAATGAATAAATGAGTGAATAAATACATGAATGACTGAATAAATGAATGATTGAACGAATCTGTATTAACCGTTGAAAAAGACATATTTGAAGCAATTAAGAACTAAAGCTAAACGAGAAGGAAAGAGAGATAGCTAGATTATAAATTTGAAGCTGGTGCATACGGGAAAGTAGGCTCGTATAGTTCTAGACGGAACTTCTTGTTTCAATCTTACGTTAACAAAAATCATCTAGGTTTGGGGACAAAAGTAGTATTTATTTTGGCGAAAACACGCAAATTGAGCAGATAAATTCAGAGGTAAGCCTTGCTTTAAAGTTCGAAAACGACTTTAAATTAACGTTGCGCGTGTTCTATTTGTTCTACGAACTTCAGAAAAAAATCATGTTGTGCAGTTTTTTACGCGGGATTCATATGCCGTAAAAATCGAAAATGTGGGACGTTTCTTCGATGAGATAATTAAAAATTAACAGTTTTTCTTAAAATTGGAATAAAAAAAGAACAAATTTGAATTTTAGGAAAAACGCTTCGAGGTGCACGAGGACCTGACCCAAGGTATCTGTGACCAAAATTTCGTACTTCTGGACCGTTCCATCTCGCCAGGAGGCGATCGACAGACAGACAGACAGACGCACACACACACACACAAACTTTCGGTTTTATTTATATAGATGATGCTACTTATGAGTATGGTAGTAACCTCGAAAATAATGTAATTTTTTAAAGTTTTGGATTTTTTCTTTTATATAGGCCAAATTGTCTACCTTGATACCAAGTTTCAAGTTTCTAAGTCACTTAGAAGTGGGTTAGGTTTTTGATGAGTGAGTCAGTGATAAAAATGACACTTTTCAGACTTTAATAATTCCATAACCATAAGAGGTACCTCAATGAAATTTGATATTCTAGGGGTTAAGGGGATTTACATTAGACGTAAAAAGTTTCAAGTATGTAGGTCTAACAGTTTTTGCTTAATGATCGGGTAAAAAGTAGCTCGAAATGGTTCGGGTAACTATACACATTGGCCGCGGTGTCGCCGTTTCTGAATTTGGCTGACTTTCTGAACTTGGCGGACACACTGCCGTGTGTCTAGATATATATCACAATGGATAATAAGAGGCGGAGGAATCCAACATAAAAGCAATAATACTACCAAAAACTGCTTATTAAATTCTGAATTTCTGAAATTCTGAATTAAAAAATCTTACGTGGGAAAATCAATGAGCTTAGGGCAAATAATTGAGAAAAAAAAAAAAAAAAAACCGTCCAAGCCATTTAAAATTGTCAAAGTTTTCACTTTAAAAGTAATGCAAAATTACGGCACGAGGGTGGTTTTTACCACAAAGCTGAAAAATTACAGATAAAATGCAAAAAAAAAAAAAATGTTTATTAGATGTTCGTTGAATCTTTCCTATATTAACTAATCATTAAAGAATAATTAAAAATCTATAGAAACGTTCATGAAGAGCTTAATCTTCATCATACCCATACTTTCTTGTTTTTTTTCTCTAATCAAAGATAATTAGTAATAAGAAAACTTAAGTAAAAGACAAGGCAATTCTTTTATAGAAAAAGACTTCATTAAGTAAGTATTTTCGTTTGTTTTGGTTCCTAGGGACTTAGTCCGCTTTCATAATAACTTCTTTCCTGCATACAAGCTGTTGCTTTTAGTGATGTTACTAAAATTAAACGCTACTTTAGCTACTTGTGTGCTATAATTCTTTCGAAATAGGCATTAAGGGAGAACTTAATTCTCTCGCGTTATCTAAAAACGTTATTCGTGTTAATGCAATTAATGAAATTATTTATCCATGTTGCATTTCCTGGTTTATCGTTAGTGAAATGTAATGTAAGTGTGCCGAAATTTATCAAATTATTTTCGTACATTTCGTTACATCACTCTTAGTGCTTGGTGAGATATTTTTAATGTATATGTCACAAAGACAACAGTAGTGCAAAGACAACAGCGTTTTTCTAAGTTAACTGCGATAAAAGCTATCGTTGACATACATTGCTGAAAGAAAAATATATGTTCAAGATAACTTGTAAACGTAGAATAAATGTGCTCTAAAGATCGGAAACTTACCTTAATGAATGTGGGATGGATATATAAGAGAAAATAGCTTTGATTTTTTTAAAAAACCGCTTTATGTAAATAATGGTTTGCATTAAATAATTCTGAAAATAATGTGTTTTTTTTCGGTCGTTTTTCAGCTGCACGTGTGTATAAAGTATATTCTATTGAGTCTATGAAAACTGAAAAAAAAAGGTATGACGAATTTCAGGAGGAAGCAATCAATTTTATTACTAACTCCTGACAATAGTAAGAAAATAACAATATCTTACTACTACCCATAAATTAAATGGCTGGTTATCAAGCCATTTTTTTAGGATTAGAATGTGGTTAAAGTACATTTGTACACCGTAGGTTTGTTTGCTAGATTCCAAGCAACATATGACATGGCATTGGGAAAGGTTTGGAATTAGAAAATGTTATGTGTTGCTCTTAATATAAAGTTTTGAAGGTTCACCAGAGTCAAGCGTCTTGCCAATTATACTTCTTCAATTTAAATTTAAAAATTTATTCAGATTTGATGAATTCTAAAGCCTGATAGTCTACCCCATAGAGATCTTTCAAGGGTAAGTGTTCAATACCTGCGAATTGATAGGAGATGAATTGTAGGCCGATAACTTAATTACGCTTACACAAAAACCACGCTATCTACTTGTTTCGCAAAGCAAAGCCTGGTTTACCGCAATGCGAGATTCGAACCAAGCCGAGTCAAATGTTTTTTTTTTTTTTTTTTTTTGTGGGCCGTGTGTGGACGTCTCCGTTTATCATCGCCCTGAGAGTGACACTATTGTAACCTCACAAAAGAGAAAAAAATGAGATGGTAATGTTTTGGGTGGTTTACGGCAAAGCGTAGCTCTTTGTTCTGCGCACAGTTTGAAAGTTACGAAAATACAATTTTTATGTATTTGTTACTGTGCACCTGAAAATAAAAACCATGCAGATTTAATAACAATAACAATCTAATATTATTTATTGGAGCTAATCGTCTAATATTATTCTAGTACTCATGACTTTTATTCAGTTTAAATTACTCACTCAGAGGAACATTTTCAGCATTTTTTTCCTTAGTGACTAAATTAAAGTTCAAGTAAACTACAAACTTAGCGATTGTCATCCTTATTTTGATGAATCGTCTGTATTTCCACTATTCAGCATATGCATTTATGTTAAACTCTTGATTATGTTGTAGTGGCAATAAAAAAGCCTCAGTCTTAATACTATTAAAAATATATTCTTACAGTATCATTTTCATATTAATTCAATATTTTCAAATGTATTATTTTCCAGGATGAAGATGATATGTTTTTTCATCTTTCCGCTAATTCGATTCTTATCAATAGACTCGGAGAATAACAAATAAGAGAAAACATAAATCACAAACTCTAATTTAGAAAATACTGTATCCTTTCTCATTAAGAGGTATCGACACGTTAATTACTGATAATTACTTTTGCATATTATGAAATTGCAAAAGCGTTAACAAAGGGTCGTACCTAACATAATGAAGTTAGCGATAACTTAAACGAATCAAGTGGAAATTTTCTTCTTTCTTATATTTATATTGTTTCAATTGAAAAGTTCTTAAACTTGTCTTCTATTTATTAATGTAGGACCAAATAAAAGTCTCACACATACAGAGACAGATATGTATATAGTTTTATATGTTTGTGCATTATCATGGTATACAGATAATTTTGACAAAGTAAAACTTCTTAAAGAGTAATAAGGATAAGAGCTACCTTTTTGTGCTAGAGTAATAAATTTCTATTTTTGCCGGAATTTTCTAATGTTTCAGTTTTATGTCTGCAAAATAGTATTGGCTACTTAAGAAGCACATCACGATGATAAAAGTAAATGATAAAGAGCATTTGTGCTCTATATTACATTTAGATGTAACGCTAAAAGTATGTTATTAAGCATAGATGCTAGTACCCCCAATAGTGATGGCGAACCCCTCAAAGGCTGTGGAAACCCCCTTACAGGAACGCCACTCCAAAAGGACAGTAAGAAACACCTGAATCACACACTCTCAAAAAATTTCACTTGCGCTTTCTGCGGCATGACGTAGCTCCTCAGTCGTGGCTCCCGTTTCAAAACCCCGTCAGCTTCGAATTTATAATATCTCTCTCCTTTTCTCATTTAGTTCTTTGTTACTTCAAATGTACCTTTTTCAATGGTTAATACCTACAGATTCACTTACTCACTCATTAGTTCTTTCACTCATTTATTCCTTCATTCTTTCACTCATTCATTTATTCCTGCATTCATTCAGAAATATGTTTAAAAATCTAAATCAAAACGTTTCATGTGAAAATAGGCTCATTTAGTTCTGCATGAACTGCGTATCCGTAGATGTTCTGCGTCATAACATTTTCCGGATAAAGTTTGTTCCAAGCAATCCGTCTGTTAGATCATTATTTATATAAGATTGAAATTTCCCCATAGGCGCAAATGTTTTTTTTTTAACTGTTCAAAATTGAACAAAAATTGTTCAAATCAAAAAGAATATTTCCCATTGAGAGCATACGACAGCTTCTTCCAATAAGTTACTTTATAGAAGCTTGGATCTTAAGTCCAGGCTTTTTATAATTTGCTGCATTTTTCCCATAGGCGCTAATGTTAAGATTTTTTGAACTGTTTAAAATTGAACGAAAAATTATTCGAATCAAAAAGTAAAATATGGAAATGAGATGTAATCGGCCGATGTGTTTGGAATGCAAAAAAATCTTTCGAATCGGCAAATTCCCTTAATTTGGGGGAGCTATTTGGGTAGGGTGGGGGGCAGACTGACCGACAGACCAACAGACACACATTTGCCCCACTTCAAAACCCTATTTCAATTTTTTTTATTTTTAAATCTTTGTTTAATATTTTTAATTATTTCTGACTTTTCTTTATTTTTAACGACCTTTTTTTTAAATACCCTTCTTCCATACTTTATTATTATTTATTTACTTTTACAGGAAACTAGGCTAAAATAGAATGCACATGAATTCTTGGTTATGTCATAATTGAACAGTTAGCCGAGTACGTAGCCGCTTAGAAAAGAAAGAAAAGAAAAAGAGAAAAACCTTTTAAAACAAGAGGAGTCTTCTACATTTGATAGAAAAATATAAACATTAGCTTGACGAATCTACTAAATATATAGTTACCCGAAATAATTTGCCAAAATTTTTACTTGTATTTTTTTTTTTCGTGTTGCATCACTATGAATAGATAAACACATTTGAGTGTAAAAGAGACAATACATGATTAAGACCCAATAGAATAAATATCCCTTATCCCTTGAAATAATAACTTTTATTTTCTGCCAAAAGTTATCTCTATTAAATAATACACAAGTACCCCAGGTAGCGTTTACACAAAATCGCTTCTGTAATTTTATTTCCCATCTGTATAAATACTACATTCAATATCGTTTCTATATCACGAAACGACGTAAGCTTATACAGAAAAAGATTACTCAGAACCTGTCCAACCTGCCGCAAATAGACAACTCAACTCTTTTGTTGGTTCACTTGTTACATCAGTTTCTGTGATTAACTAAGCTTGGTGATACTTCTTTTATTTCGATGAGCTCCTGTCTTTCTATCTCTATTTATAGAGACGGAAAGCAAAAGTGTTCAATCCATCAATCCATGATTAAGGACAAAAGAGGAAAAATCAAAGTGCTTTCGACGAAAACAAAAAAATCAAGACGACAATGACGCATTGGGAAGTGCTGCAAAAAATGTAAGATTGATTTGCTGAGGGTTGTAGCTTAGAATAATTCATCTAGAAGTGTGTACCTTAATACGAATAATTTACTTTGAATCATAGCATTAATCAGGGCACTAAAACAACCACGTTTTTATATTTATCCGTTCTAATTTCTAAATACTCCCTGCAACCCCACTCAATGCTCCGAATAATTTTGATATTAGAGCATGTTATTTTTCACCTTCACTTATTAAATGCATTAATTTCATTTTTGTTGGTATATCTATTAAATAAAAACTATTTATGTAAGCATTTTTTTTATTATTAATATTTAATACAGTAACACTTCTCCTATCGGACTCCCTTCAAATACAATCATCTCTCTTAGGCAATAGTATTTTATTTCCGCCAGTAAAGCATTGTGCCTAAAATATCTCTTTTGCAGATACCTCTCCATTACGGACAAATGTTTTTTGTTATGTAAGTGTCCGTTGTAGAGAAGTTTTACTGTATATAGTGTATCTGTAGTATACTGTATATAGTAAAAATAAATACTTAATTGCAGATTAATTACAAATAATGCGACTAAACTACATGGTACGTGCTTGGTTGCCCCAAATGGCCATAGTTGCAAAAATAGAGAAAGTAATCGACAATATATTTGATGAAGATGGAGAATTAAAGTGGAAACTATGTACGTCAAACTGTGTGAAAATACAATAGCTGTATGAAAATAACATAAGTGAAAAATAAGTAATGAAATTATCCATACGCAAATTTCAAACCATATACAGTAAAACCCCGTTATACCGCGGAATCGGATATACCGCAGTGACTATCATGTCCCCCGACGTTTAAACCCCCCTTTATCATTACCATTTAAAGATGATTGGTTCTTTCTTTAAAATTGTAAATAAAGCCAGCCCGAGCACACAAATATTCCAGCCAAAGAGCTCCCATCCCCTCACCACACATACTGTGGAGTTCCAAGCGTAACAGAGGGGACATCATACGCAGATTTTGCTTTTAAAAAAATACACAAAATTTTTAAAGACAAAAATTAGTAGGCCAATCTGTAAATTTAAGTAGCAGTGTATAATTATTTCACTCAACATTGAAATTACATTCCCATTTGATCTCTTTAATTAAATTAAAGTATGTGTAACAGAGGGGACAAAAAATGTCAACAGTATTTGACATGTACGATAATTTATGTTAAAATCTGTGACTTGGAGATCTTTTAAAAAACTTGGCATTTTTTTAAAAACTCTGAACATTCCAAATTAATAAAATTATGCATTGGTATATTGAAATCAAAAACTCCTTTTATTTAAATGTGGAAAACAATGTGTAACAGAGGGAACATGACATGTAACAGAGGGGACAGCTTACAGATTTAGCTTCAATAGGTGCATATACTTGGTTGTATTACAACAAAACATTATTGTCAAAAGTAACACTTCTGTTATTTAAAGTTGGAGTTGGTAACACAGTTATAATATCCAACATGTTAACCCATGATACATCACTGTAATTGTATTTTAAAGTTTTATGTCCACCAGATAGTGTTAAATAAACAACATGAATATTGTCTGTTTCCCTCTCTAAATTCGATGATTTGGCAAACAAATTTTAGTAGTCGGTTTTTTTCCTTGGACTTGAACAATAGCAAAACTGCCAACAGTTAAATCAGTGGAAGAAGGCTGATCAACCGAAGTAGAACTTAGATATTCTGGGCATTCCTTTACAGTATCCTTAAAGTTAAACTGTACTCCATCTTCAGTCAAAACTGTTTAAACAACATCTTACTACTCCCAGGTACATTCCCAGAATTCCTTATAAACATTGCAACCAATGGCATTTGCTTAAAAATCTCATGTCAAGTTGTAACAGAGAGGACATTCCAGCTTTGTCCCTTCTGTTATCATTTATGTCCCCTGTGTTACTGTTATAATTTTTTTTATTAGTAAAAAATTTTCAAAATGATTACAAAACATGATTATACTAATAAATTTTATTATAAATACCTCTTCAGCAGTTTATTGTTTGTTTATTTTTTGAATAAAGTAAACTTATTTTAAAATTTGTAACAGAGGGGACATATTAAAGACTAGAGAGTTTTTAATTTTAAAAAATAAGTTAAACACTTTGTATGAAAACATAAACTGCATACATATACTTAGAGTAATGTAACTTACTGTATTTAAAAAAATAGGGATAAAATCACTAAACTTATAACAGTTTTTGTTACTTAAAAAAGCAACATTTTTACTGGGAGAAATCAGAGTCTAAAGTGCCCCTTATTCTTCATAATTTTAAGTATAATTATGCATAGGTCTCAAAAATAACTATTCAATCCATAAACTTGGATATGTTTTCTTCAAAATAGTACCAAATCCGTGAATATTGCTTAAAGTTTAAAAAACCAAGTAGTGGTTTCCGTTGGCATGGAATAACACTACTAATAGATGGGCCTTTTTCACGCTTTTTCTGTCTTTTTAACCTAGGACACTATATAGCTTGATTTCAAAATCAGGTGCGATCGCCCTGACTGGCTCTGACTTGCTTCTCTTGACATGGGTGGAGCTCAGTCTGTCAGGAAGTGTTCCATTTTCAGAAGTCTAGTTATGTGTGTGTAACTTCTTTTATAGCGCTATCAACCTTTGTGTTCCAGATTCATTAGCATCCCTGAAAAGTAAACATATTCTCCAGTGTATGCAGGCTTAAAACAATGTTTCTTTGAGAAGTGCGTCTCTCCCCTTCCAAGACTTTTTTCTTAAGACCTCTCCCTCTTCACAATCCCACGTTGGTAACGTAAAGATATTTTGAAGCCCCTTTTTATCTCGGAATACAGCTGGTTTATAACCTATCGCTCGATCGACTGATTGCGCAATTGAGATGTGTGCTTCTTGCACAGCAATTATTGTGAATGAAATGGTAGCAAAGAAGAAGAAAAAAATTATGCTATAGAAGAAAAGTTACCAGTGATTGATAAATTTAAAAATGATGCAACAAAATCAAGTATTATTCCGTGAATATGGTTGTGTAGTATAGTTTCACTATACCGCGGTTATGTTATAGCGTGGGTGCCAAACACGTCCCCCGACACCCGCTTTTTAACGGGGTTTTACTGTATTTATTTTAAAAAATGAATAAATGAAACGATGTATAAAATGATAAAGCGCTTTTAATATACTTATAACAATGCAAAAAGTAAACAAATAAACACATAAATAAATGAAATTACATAAAATAAAAATCTAAATAAAAAGTAAATAACATAAAATTAAATTTAAAAAAAGGTAAAAATGTGTTTTATTTTTATTTGTTCTCTTTGTTTCTCTTGAATAAAATTGCATTTAAAAAATAATCTTTCATTTTTTATCGTTTACCACTCCAAACTACTTTTAGTGCTAAAAAAACAGCCATTTAAATTTTCTTTATGAAATTATTATGCAAAGGTAAATTGCCATGTTCCATCTCCAATTAAAAACTAGTTGCTTCGTTGTTTTACTTTCCGCTTTTAGATGTCTGGCATTATTATTATATTTTAACTTTAGCAATAGCATTAAATGTAATTCAATGTAAATGTGTAACACTATACAGCCAAAGTTCATCTCATACACAGTACTTGGGTAAAAACCAGCTATATGAAGGACTTCTTAGATCCCCATATTTGTGTACTGAATGACACAGAACGAGAAAAACTATCATGCAATTCCATGGGTAAAAGAGCGCAATTACTTTACTTCCTACTCTAAAAACATCGATTGCGACGCCATTCCAAAACCGAGACTTCCCAGGTTAGATGTTTAAACCCCGATGTGTCTTAGCTTTTTAATTAGTAAGAACATTGCTGTTAATTGATATTTTAAGATCTCTAGCCGTTGTACGACCTTCAATCAAAAGTCATTTCTGGCTCTTTGTATGCAGCTTTAAACTGATATAAAAACGGTAGAGAATTAGGCAATTTCTTCTATTTATTTATTGTCAAAATAATTCTTAAAACTGGAATAAAATCTTAATTAAATAACAATGGTAATAATGAGGAGTCTAAGAATCTAAGATAACTCTACCCAGGTGATGGTTGCGTAAATAACCTTCGAATCAGTCGAATAATTTTAACTTTTATAGCGTTAGATCTACAAGTGAGTAAAAAAAAACATCCATTTAAATTTTTCATGAAATTGTTATTAAGGAAAAAATGTTAGAGCAGTTGAGCCAAGGTAAATTCTTGCTTCGTTTTCGCTGTATAGTACTTATAGAAACAGACATTCAGATTTAAAGATATAGGCTCCACTATATATTGCTTTAAGAATCTGCTTGAGTTTATTTTCAGTTCTTTGTGCCTTACTTAATTCATTTCTACATTTATAAAGGCAAACAAATCCGCTTGTTTATTTTGTAAATGCTTGGTTAAGAATAAGGTGTTTTATTTTAAGAATATTAAATCTTTTACCCATTCGGAAACTTATTTGGGTTTAACAAAAATTTTGAGGTTCTGCTAGCAAATAGAATACCTTACTCTTTTCCAACTTAGGGAAAAGTTTTAGGAAAGATTTCCTGATAATCTGATATTGATATCGCTTGTAATCCTGTTAGTCCAAGGAGAGTGTTCAGTGATCCATTTAGTTGTTGGTTGGTTTTTCGCTTTCTTCTCACCAAAACGAATTTTCTAAGGATTATATATTAAACCCTATACTTTTTCTTCGTGTGGAAATGTGTATTAGTATTAATCACTAATACTTGATGAGTTCCTATATTGTACCCCTTAAATCGCTGGTTAATTGCAAAGTAAATACTGTAGCATTAAAGTAAAACGACTATGATACATACCGTACATTAAAAAGCTGAAATATATTATAAACATACAACTATGCATCTTTATTTCGTTTCCTGGTAAGAAGTAGGGCTTTCATTTAATTAAAAAGATTAGGATATAATGATTACTACGTAAATTTTAAATGTTACTAAGGCAACATAAACAAACTTGAGGCTTAATATAATCAAATAATACATGGCTTAATAGCATCAAATACCATGGATATAAATTCCAAAAAGGGATTTTAAAAATGTGAAAGAGAGTGTTGTTCTCCAACTCGAAACATAATCATCTTATAATCAATCACGAGTTGGATAGCAAACTCAGACCATTGATATGCACGGACGAAGGGGGCACACAGGACCAAGGCTAAAATTTGACAACAGAGAGAAAGAAAAATTTATGACATTTTACAATAGATGTTATTAACAGTTCATACTATTTGTGCACACACACACACACACACACATATATATATATACATATATATATATATATTCATATATATATGTATAGGGTTTTTGTCGGTGTCTAGGTTTATTTCCAAATAATACACTGTAAAAAGAATCAAATCAAATATATTTACAGCGAATATACAGTATTTACAGGCAATTGTTCATTTACACTACTTCGACTGGTTGATTATTCAAAACCTACGGCACACACAGTGCCTCCTACGTAAATTCAGGACCAAATCTCCGGCTCATCTACCCCTTGCCTCGCTTTTTTGCTCGATGGCGCTACAGTCGATCCAGTAATACTCATTTGATCCTACATATATACACACATATATGTGTGTGTGTATAAATATGTGCACAAAAAGAAAAAAAAGATCGATACCTAGATAAAACTATGTATAACATCAGCTTCCTTTTTAAAACTGTACAGTATAGTACAATTACTTTACCATTATTCTAAAAAAAATATATTTTTAGATGCCCTTGGGCTTCTGCAATTACCTCTGTCAATACATCTTTTCGACTACCTACTACGTCTCCTTCGGGCTAATACCAATAATTGGCTAATATTATACTTCTTATTCTCTTGAAGTATCTTTTATTGCCAACATTTGCTCCCGATATATGCGATGAAGTTATTTTCTGCCTTCACTGTCATAATATTTTGAAATGTATTAAATTGAATAATCTTCTTGAAGCAAATTAAACTCGTAAATTCTTTTATTTTTAATGAGGTAATTATAAATTGATGAAAGCAAGAAAATTAACTTTAAACAATGTTAGTTTGATGTTGATGGGAAAGTCTTCAATTATAGAATATAGGAAAATTAAAGAAAATGAAACACTCAATTCTGTAATTGGTGAACAAGAAAGGGCGATAATTTATTTTAAAAAATAATTCATTAAGTTTCTGTAGGGTAATGTGTGTGAGCTTAAAAATAAAGAAAGAAAATTACTATATTTTACTTTTTTGAGCTTTTGAAATAACTGAATCACGTAACGAAAAGTCGATTGCATTTGTATTAAGATTATTAATACTTAACTCTATGTCTATTTAATATTTTTGCTTCTAACTACAAACAGATCAAATAACGCAATAAAAATTGTAATAAATACCCATATTTAAATGGGCAAAGACGAAATGGTTAAGTACCGTTTTCTCCTATGTTTGTCAACCGATTTTCTTACATAAAAAATATAGTAGCTCTTGATGAATTTTAGTGTTATCAATAAAAATATTTTAGAACTTCTCAGTAGTGACTCTAACAATGGCAATTTATTTTTTGACTCAAACACATCAGCCCAAATTTGATTATATCCTCAAAATATGTCGCATTAAATGAATGAATAGTTTGTTCAACCTACACACCTCGCAAACTGAAATTCTCTGAATAAAATCAATTTGCCCATGAAGTAAGCAACTGTTTATAAACAACACGATGGATTCTCTTAAAATGAATTCTTCGATGAAAAATGATTCAAATGCAATTTTGCCTGATCATTTTACTATAATTTGTCCTTTCTAAAATACGGTGTGTTAAATATAATGATATATTTTAAGGAAAGAGCGTTGCAAGATTTTTTAAGGAAGGGAAAAAAATGAGTAAAATATTTGTTCTATTAAAAAAAAGCTATTTTAAAATTAACAATCAAATTATTTTTGAAGTGCAACTATTTATCCATAATGAGAAATATTGTAAGATAATACTGATAGTTTCACGTTATTTTGTTTTATGAAGAGTAGCATTTAAACGCATATTTAATTAGCAGATACTTTTAAAAATATATAGAAAAGTCTTTCAGCTTACAATTGTCAATTAAAAAAATTATATTTCTTTTATTCCTATTCAAGAAATCGTATTTTAAATGATTTGTTTTCTGAAAAATATTTCGTATTTGTATGAAAACGTCTATTATGATGAATCAAGTATTTCAAGTGTATAAAAATATTTAAAGTAACTTCTTTTTCTAAAAATTTGAAACAATTTGCTATCAATTTTGTGTGTTTTTGATTAATTTTAACAGCAAAATGTTATTGCTTTGTTCTTACTGCTATAAACATTTATTTAGATGTATATCATGTTTCATAAATCGGTTTTGAAAACAGCAATGGAAATATATATTAAAAAAATAACACCAATTTCTGCTTATTTCATGTATGTATAGGAATACAGCTGGTATGAGGGAATAAACCTTGTATATTTTTTTAATTAAGTAAAATATTTACACTTTAATATTTCTCATATAATGAACCATATGAGTCTTACCCGATATGAACGATATGTATTTCATATCGTTCACACATATCCATGCTGCTGCAACATTTCTGTCTAATGAAAGTAATTTCCGAAAATTCCATTTAATTCTCTAAAATTATTTTAGAAGTAAGAAAAAAGTTATTTCTGTCAATAATTCTGCTGTCAAAATATACAGCGTTTTACAATCTTCAACCTTTATTTAACGCCATCATGTTTCACGATTTATTCGAAATATCTCTTTTCTCATAAATTCATAATTAAAAAATAAGACTTTTGAAGTTTACGTCACATTCCCATTTCTCCTAATATTGTTCAACGAATTTTATTCAGTCTCTACCTTATGAAAAGAGCAATTTTCGCTTAAAAAACAGCGGTTTCGTTATAAATATATATTTTTATGGGGGTCATGCTTCGAAGAGGTAACGTAACATTCATGACCGATTTAAAAGGAGCTTTTAAATAGTTATTGATTTTTACTAAGTCGGCAGTAATGATAAATAAATAATGATTATTTTGAGAATAATCAGAATTAAATGCAAGAGAGCACACGTTAAGTTAATTTGGTAAATGCATGTGTCTTTCATGGCCTCCCCTCCCGTTAAGTCATTTAAGTCATATTTGTACCTCTTAAATATCTTAAATTATAGTCACGTAGAATAATTTATATTTTATTTCTCCTTGAATTTGAATTAAGCATTTCCAGGACTGCTAGAAATGTGTGTGGAAGGGATGGATTTTAAATATTTTTTTTCTTTCACATTTCTTCGTAAGTACTTCATAAATATGTAATAAAGAAATTTTATTTGTGTATTTTTATTAAAAAAATTACAAAAAAAAAATTGCAAACTTTGAAATAACAACATCAAAATGCATTTTACAGATTCAATTGTTATCTCTGGCCTAGAACAAATCTCAGCAAAGACCCAAAATTGCCTATATAGAAAAGTATAATAAAAGTATAATTCCACCGACACGTTAAAATATATTTCCCCTAACAAGTACCAAAAAAATCCGCTATGTTCTTAATACCTCACAGGAGGTATCGGGGTGTATTCATATAGTTTTTTCCAATTATTATATTTTAGTAAATTATTTAGCTTGCTCAGTTTTCACGACTATTTAACTGATCTTTTAATTATAGTAGTTTCTAAAGTGCAGTTTACCTTAAATGTCTCTTATTTTGGGATTAAGTGCATTGTGTGTGTGTGTTTTTCAAAAAGTTCTTATTTGTTTAATTCATCCTATAACTTGGAAAGGATTGATGGCTTATTTCTTGAGTTTTTTTTTTTTTTTTTTACAAATTAAATGACATAGTGCAATATAATGTATTTGGGACAAAATCCAGTGATTTGCTATACTTCGTACCCTATAAATACATTGGTTCTCATTAATCTAGTAGTAATCTTTGAGGAGAAAAAAAAGAAGCTGCTTTAAGAAATGCTCATCAAGCGGTTGTTATGTATCAAAATGTAATAATAAAAAAAACCCGGTAGAATGGATTTTTAAAAAAAAACCTTTATCATTTTTGTAAATAATTTCACAGTAAGTCTTTAAAAATGTTTAATTCGTTTTAATTAGTTTATCAAATACATATACGTTACTGGTAGAAATATTACTTCTATAAAAGTAAAAAGTGGTTTCAGATTAAAAAAAATTGAATCAATTACACAAACGTTTTCTGAAGCTGATTTTCGCATATCATACGAACTTTTCTAGATTCCTTTCCTGGGTGGAGCTTTTCAATATTGATAAATTGTTTAGATAATAATTTATTATTTATTTATTTATTTTGAGATCACGCTAATTCTTTCTTCAATTCTTTAATAAACGTGTAAAAAATAGGCAATATAACCCAAGGAAGCAAAAAGCATATTATTCTTTTTGTTTCAATTTTTTACTGTTGCACAAAATTTACACAAATTTGTTTTCTGGAAATCATGTAAGTAATTGTTTTCACCACTTTTCATTAAATTAATAAAAACAATCGTTTATCTAAAATATACAGTGTAATATATAATAAAATAATATTTTTCTTGGCAACAGCTCCATGAAAAACCTTTTTTCTTCTCACTGTAATTTATTTCTGTAACAACGCACATACAGGTTGGCATGTACGTTCAATGTATCGAATACGACTTCTGGCCCCCAAGCCCATAGGCGTCTTTGGCCGAGCGGTCAAAAATTTGTCACAATACAGTGGGCTCAAGTTTTAAACCTACCAATCCGAAATTGCATATCACCATCTCCAACTGCGTATGACAGAAGTACAAGTGTACTGCGGAGCAACATTTTTTCTTTAGCTTTCGGTAATTTTACAGTCTTAGGGTTTGTTGTTATGTTTATTTACTGAGTCTTGGGTACTTTAGTGCTGTCAATTTGCGGAGTGTTCTGTTTTGTTATAATCTGTAATTTCCTTTTTTAAAAGACTAGTTTCTTGTTTAATTCTCCGTAAATTTGCGTCAAACGTTGGATAAATGATTTGCAAAATTCATTCAACATGCATTCACGTGTTTTAATTTACAGTGTGAAATTTGGTCTAGTTTTTATGAGGAATAATTAACATTGCATAATAATTATGTACCTCTGTTTCTATGATTTTAATGTTGCTACAAATAATATTAATTTGCATTTCTTTTTGAAAAAAAGCCTTCTCCCGTACAATATTTGGCTTTAATCTTAAACAACAATAAACTATATGGTCTATACTTTGTTAAATTTAAAATAAATTCATGTTGAGAAAAATTTTAAAGATAAAAGTATTGTATTGTACCATTAGGATTTTTTTCCACTTGTATGCAATAGTCATGAACGAAATCAGTTGAAGGAGGAATTTTCTTGCAAAAACGAAAAGACTTAGCTTGATATTTTTTTTTTGAAAGCTACACCCCATGCATCTATACACAGCAAAAGAATCAAGAAAAGATTTTTTTTCTCTTTTCATGCATCTAAACACAGCAAAAGAAAAGATTATTTACGTCCTGTCTAACCAACCGTATGTTGACAACTCAAAGTAGTTGGATGGTTCCGTTATTACATTGAGATTTATGATTAACTACACTTGGGAAGTTGATTTTCTTTCGATTAAGCTTCGTATTTATTTCTACATCTTTTCTTTTGGAGAACAAAAGATAAGATGTCGTATCCGTAGTTAGGTTCACGGAAAAAAAGGTAAAGTGTTTTAGAAAAAGTTCGGAACACAAATGACAGTGATGTATGTACAAGTGTCTATATAAAGAAAAAAAATGTGTTTTATTTTAGACATTTTGTTCGGAAAATTAAGTCACAGAATGTGGAAAAAAACATGCTTTTTCAGGGTGAATAAATGGTGTTATGTATCAATTGTTTAAAAAAATAAATCCGCGCTTTTTCTGTTTTATAGACAACACTACACTAAAAACATCCAGGTAAAACATTACTACGTACACTTCCAATCTACATTTTCTATAGATCCTTTATTAAACTTGGAAATTTTAGAAAAAGAGGGGTAAAAAATTTTGGTTGGTAACTTTTCTCTATGATGTGGGAAAATATTTCTGGGGTTCCAATTTGTTAGTCAGGTATTATCATTTGTAATTTATCTCTAGGGCACTCACTTTCATCTCTAGGTCAGCGGTTCCCAAACTGTGGCACGCGTACCATTAGTGGTACGCGAAGCCTCTCCAGGCGGTGCGGGTGCAGGTCAAAAAATGAAGAGAAGGCCTGGACTGGGAAGCACTGCGTTGCTTTCTGTTCTGATGGTGCACGTGCAATTACAGGGAAACACGGAGGACTTTTTTCCAAAATGAAAAATATTTTATATATTTTATTTTATATACACCTTTATTTTAATGAACGATTTCCTCTGCCTTAATAACTGTCAAAAATTGTATACTTTATATTACCTAGTCACCCTAGTATTTTTCTATAATCTATTAGTATTCTATTGTATATAACAAAGCTATATTCGTAGTGGTACGCAAATGGTTTGCAAGAAAAATGATGGTACGCGAAAAAGAATCTTAGGAAACTCTGCTCTAGAGCAAACTTAGTGTAAACATACACATTCTTTATTTTGCTTTATCTCTTTGTAATATTTTAACAAAACATCCTTCGGACATCTTAGAAGGTTTTAAGTTCAATTTTGATTGGCCTAACACAGTTTTTTGTGTGTGTGTGTTTCCACATGAAAAGACAAAAAAAAAAAAAACGCAATTGAATATATTTACGAGTGTACAGAGAATACAAAAATGTATTCGAGCAAAGATAAAATATTTGCTAGCTTTAAAATTCAGTTTAAAAAATGCTTTCAGATTATCGCCATTTTTCGTAGGTATCTATAAAATTATCCTGCACATGTGTCTTTTTTAATGCAATAGGAATAACGACTTTTAATGCATAAGAATTTAGCATTATTATCTATAATAAATTGCCTCCCTAAAAGTGAAGCATGGACGTAATAAAACGTAAGAAAAATTATAAGAGTAGAAAAAAAAATGTTATTCTCTCTCATTATAATGAAACAAATGTCGTTCTCACTCGAACTGTGACTGTCACGAAAGTAATTTAAATAAGAAAGCGTATAAATATCTATCTTTCACGATAAATTTAGTCCTGTACTTTATATGCAAATGCATTTTTCATAAAATACAAAACAGAAAATGTACCCTCAACTTTGCTCTTAGTGTTGGTCAGTTTTACTGCGTTTAGTATTAGATATTAATGCTAATTTCTGAGTAATTGTGTTGAGTGGGGGTGAACGGATGCTGGTTTTTAATTTCAGCATGTTGTAATTTATCGCATTAAATTGCTTTTCATTTTATTGCATTTTACTACTAATTACTCTATGAAACGCAGACGGTATGTAGAAATGTGATGAAATACTAACTTTGCTGATGCATAAATCTTAACAATCAAGAAATGAAAAGAACATTCGAAACATTTCAAAATACGGCTCGACAGGGTTCGTATACACAAATGCTCACATATCACAAAAGTGATATTCAATACAGAAGCTTGAGCAGCATAAATGGAGACAACCACTTTAGCTACAAAAGATTGAGAAGCATAAAAAGAAACATCGACTTTTGCAGAATACCAATTGTATAAAGTAGTAAAAAATAATAAAATACTCTTTAGTGATCATTGTAGCACAAAAATCAACGGTTTAGTACACCACAGAAGAGAAAATAAAACCGGGGAGGACATACAGACACATATATGCATATTTTTTAAAAGGAAATAGAGTGATTTCTTTTTTATTACTAGAATGAAATTGCAGAAGCTTTCTCAATTTAACATGAGCACATAATAGAGAAAATATAGTTGAAGTCGAAATCCAAGCATTATTTAATTAGTAATTAAAAATGATGAATAAAATCTGGCAGCATTTTTGCCAAAATGCAATGCTGTAAAATTTATTGCATAGTTTTTTCCTAATATATTAATCGCCATTAATTAAATTAATTACGAAATCCCTTTTTAGCCTACTTTCCCGTAAAAGTAAAAAATATATAATAAAGCATGAAAGAAGTCTTAATGTATCGTGAAAATATCGTTAGAATTCAAGAAAAGTCAAAAATAAGTTAAGTAATTAAATAAAGATTGAACAAGAAGTTCCGTCCAGAACTATACGAGCCTACTTTCTCGTATTTCCCAACTTGAAATTTATAATCTAGCTAACCCTCTCTGTCTCTTCCTCATTTCACTTTAGTTCTTAATTACTTCAAATATACCTTTTTCAACGGTTAATACATATTCATTCACTCACTCATTCTTTCATTTATTCAGTCATTCGTTTATTTATTCATTCATTTTTCTCATTTATGTATTTATTCACTCATTTATTTATTTTTCACTTAATACATTAATTTATCTATTTTATTATTTATTCACTGATTTATTCATTTATTCCATCACTCAATCACTTAATCATTCATTCATTCGAAAATATCGTTAAAAATCCCGATCAAAAAATTTCATAAGAAAATAGGCTCGTTGCGTTCTGGTTGAACTTCGTATCTGTACATGTTCTACGGCCAATCATATTTCCGATAAATTTTTTTCCAAGCAAATCGGTCTGTTAGATCATGATTTATATAGGATTGAAATTTCCCCGTAGGCGCTAATGTTAATCTCTTTTTTTTTTTTTGAACTGTTTCAAAATGAATTCCTTTATCCCGGCGCAAATCTCGCCAAGGCAACATAACACGCAAATGGTTACCAGCGGATGTATTCCGTTTGGCGTTCGTTGTATCATTATTGGCGACTTTATCGCCTGCGCCGGGATAAAAGAAAAAGTCCCGTTAATTTTTTTGAACTGTTCAAAAATGAACAAAAATTGTTCAACTCAAAAAATATTTTCCTTCGAGAACTTTTTAGTAATCTTGTTCATAATTCTCTTATGACCAGAGTTTACATAATTTGCTTCACTTTTGCCCATTGGTGCTAATGTTAAAATTTTTTGAACTGTTCAAAATTGAACGAAATATTGTTCAAATCAAAAAGTAAAATATGGAAATGAGATGTTCTTGCCGAGATCTTTCGAATGCAAAAAGAATTTTTTTAATCGGACTGTTCGTTCAAAAGTTATTAGGGGGGGACAGACCGACGGACAGACAGACCGACAAACCGACCGACACACTTTTTCCCCATCTCAAACCCTACTTTCAATTTTTTTATTTTTCAATCTTTATTTAATTACTTCACTTATTTTTGACTTCTCTTCATATTCAACGATATTTTTCGGTACATTAAGCCTTCTTTCATGCTTTAATATATATATTTTTTACTTTTACGGGAAAGTAGGCTAAAAATAAAAAATTTGAAAGTAGGGTTTTGAGATGGGGAAAAAGTGTCTGTCGGTCTGTCGGTCTGTCCCCCCCCCCCCCCTAATAACTTTTGAACGCATTGTCCGATTCATAAGATTCTTTTTGCATTCGAAAGATCT
The DNA here is from genome assembly GCA_038502835.1 of Octonoba sinensis. NCBI lineage: Eukaryota > Metazoa > Arthropoda > Arachnida > Araneae > Uloboridae > Octonoba > Octonoba sinensis. Next base: position 104,905,106 of record CM076600.1, on the reverse strand, counting down.
CAGCGAGGACATCTCATTTCCATATTTTACTTTTTGATTTGAACAATTTTTCGTTCAACAGTTCCAAAAATTTTAACATTAGCGCCTATGGGTGAAAATGAAGCAAATTATGTAAACTCTGGGTACAAGATCCAAGTCCCCATGAACAAGCGCACTGGAAGACGTTTTTGGCGTGAAGTATTGATTTGAACAATTTTTGTTCATTTTTGAGCAGTTCAAAAAAATTAAAATAACCGCCTACGGGGAAATTTCAATCCTATATAATTCCTGATCTAACGGACCGATTTGCTTGGAACAAACTTTATCGGAAAGCTCTTATGACATAGAACATGTACAAATAGAAAGTTCATCCAGAACTAACGAGCCTATTTTCCTATGAAATTCTTTGTTCGGGATTTTCAAGAATATTTTTGAAATAATGAATGATTAAATGAATAAGCAAAAGAATGAATGAATAAATGAGTGAATAAATACATGAATGACTTAATAAATGAATGATTGAATGAATATGTATTAACCGTTGAAAAAGGTATATTTGAAGCAAATAAGAACTAAAGCTAAACGAGAAAGACAGAGAGAGACAGCTAGATTATAAATTTGAATTCAGTGTATACGGGAAAGTAGGCTCGTATAGTTCTAGACGGAACTTCTTGTTTCGTCTGGTTTTGATATCGTATTTTCTTCTTAATAAAAATTTTGCGAACAATCTCTCTTTTTTTTTGCATCGGAAAATGAAAACCAACTGAAGGACGATCCAGATAATTGACTAAAATAGAACATCATATTTTACGACGAAATCAGTATATATTAGTAAAGTTCTACCATCAACCAAAGCGATCTGCCTGGCAGAGTACGAAGAAGAACCGTTTCATGTTCAAGGGAGGAACTCCTGGTATAAGGAATGTGATGCTTTTGTTCTCGTTCTAGTTTGTTTAGCATACTTGATTTCTGCCGAACTGATGCTATGTACCAGTTTATAAATTAAATTGCTTCAACAAACACAGACGCCAACATTCTGATTCGCGCACCAAATAAACTCACCTGCAAAACGAACTCCCCTAAAACTAGAATAAATTCGTTCTTTCTTGCCATGCGCAGAAGCATCCAAATGTCCGAATTCTGTGGTCGAACTGTAAAGTGTTAAATCTTCACAAAATAAGAATAAAAGATCAAAGTTATTACTGTTATCGCCTAAAAGGATTTCATCATGCAGCATGAGATTAATCCTAAAGAAGATAAGATAACTCGGGGGAAGACGCAAGTTGGGGGACGACGCAACTTTACGAATAGTATTTTTATGTGTCGCTAGATTACCACTAGACTGAGCCACTTGTGTGAAGAGTCTGGTCTGACATCAGGTGTGGCTTGTGAATTTATCTGATTCAATCGGCGTTATTTTTGCATCTCGTGAACATCCAACGTGGTGATAACCCTCTTATAATATTCCGTTCCACATATTTAAAATTTATAAACGTACTTGTTTATCTTATTTTAAATAAGATATTAGCAATATAAGTTAATTACGCATTATGTTCCGCTTACGATGCATGTAGAAGCGACCATAACACAGTAGCAATAAGAAAATAAGCGTGTGTGGCATCTTCCTCCTATACTTGGATGGCGCCACATAGTTCAGAAATTAATGAACTGAACTTTTAAACATGTTTTTATTTTTTAATTTTATAATACTTAAAATGACGCAATTCTTTCCTGTCTTCCAAGCCACACCACACTGGGGCGGAGTGTAAAACATTTTTTTTTGGAAATTGTTTTTGCGTTATGGCTGAATAGTTGTAGGGTGGCATGAGGAACATACACACAAAATTTTAACTTAATCAATTAATATCTTCTAATTCCAGATTTGGGTCAAAAAACGCAAAAAAACGTAAAAATTAAGGTAAAATTCAACAATTTTGTAACTTTTCAAAATTTTAATTTTTTTTTTGTGATAATGACGAATTAGCAGAATGTATGAGAACCATAAATAAAAATGTTGGCACAATATTTAATTTTCACGTTTTCGATTTTCCCTTAGCAAAAGTGTGGAAAAATTGGGTAATAATATGAAAAAGTATGGTTAAATTATATACTTATATTTGGGGCTACACTTTTTTTCTAAATTAAAATCTGAAGAAAATAGAAAGAAATCCCAATTTAATAACAAATGATGAATTTTTGCTATAACATTACTTTTTGAAATATTTAAACATATATTTCGGAAAACTTAGGTGTTTGAAAATAATAATTATGAACATTGAGCAGTAAGTGTTACTAACAAAACACCATTTTAGTGTAACGAAATGAGTCTTCAGATCCAGAGTTTCAAATGTGCGTCATAACTTCATTTTCTAAGATCTGTAATTTTTGCTCTGTACTGGCTTTTGGTTTCAAACGATGGCGTGACACATCTTGATTTCATTCATGACCTGATGCATCCGTGACGTCTTCTCACACCGATGACTGCAAGAGAAGCGTCTGTTGTCAGTTTCACTGTTCTTTCAACGCACTGAGTATGGCATGGAAAGTTTATATTTCCCGATGCTGATACTTTTCTCCACCAGACCCCTACCTGTTAGCCGAGGCCTTAGATTGCTTGAGCACGGGGAGCGGTAGTGGTGTCTACGGATTTTACATGCACATATCCCCTAGTATACATGGTGGTCTTCAGTGGGGATGCTGATACTGGAGATTACCCAGATTTTGTCAATTGCTCTCTACCTTTGTTTAATACGTGAGTGGTAACTGGAGGTTCTGCTATTTGGAAATTCCGCCAATCTACTAGATCTGCATAAGATTCAGCATTAAAATTTATTTCAGGATTTCTAAACACACGAACTTCTCTGCCCGTTTCTTCCATTGCTTTCAAAATCCTGCGGAGACCAATTTCTCGCATATCTTGGTCTGAGTGAACAGGACACATTGCAATAATTATGGCTTCAGGATGACCAAAGTAACCATTTCTTAGAATGACAAAGTCTCCAACTAATTGGAGGTTGTCTGTAAGATAACACGAATCTTAAATTCTTTACCAAAGATTTTGTGGACCATCAAGGCAATTTTGATGTGATTCAATCCTAAACCGCTCAAAGGCGTATATTTTCCTTATAAACCCGGCCAGGACTCGTAGCTCGTTTTAGGGCTCCTTGGTGCCAATGTAAAGACCCAAGATTCTATTCGCAGTTGTCAACCAACGAGCATGAGAAATTTTTCCTGGATTTCGGAGCCCCAGTCATCGGTGTGAGCAGACGTAATGGATATTTTTTTTTTTTTTTTTTTTTTTTTTTTTTTTTTTTTTTTTTTTTTTTTTTTTTTTTTTTTTTTTTTTTTTTTTTTTTTTTTTTTTTTTTTTTTTTTTTTTTTTTTTTTTTTTTTTTTTTTTTTTTTTTTTTTTTTTTTTTTTTTTTTTTTTTTTTTTTTTTTTTTTTTTTTTTTTTTTTTTTTTTTTTTTTTTTTTTTTTTTTTTTTTTTTTTTTTTTTTTTTTTTTTTTTTTTTTTTTTTTTTTTTTTTTTTTTTTTTTTTTTTTTTTTTTTTTTTTTTTTTTTTTTTTTTTTTTTTTTTTTTTTTTTTTTTTTTTTTTTTTTTTTTTTTTTTTTTTTTTTTTTTTTTTTTTTTTTTTTTTTTTTTTTTTTTTTTTTTTTTTTTTTTTTTTTTTTTTTTTTTTTTTTTTTTTTTTTTTTTTTTTTTTTTTTTTTTTTTTTTTTTTTTTGTACATTTGGAACTTATGTCCGGAATTTATACTGAAACTTTCCTGATGGCTCTAAGGAGGTTTGTAGCTAGACGAGGCAGGTGCTCCACAATTTATTGTGATAATGGAACGAATTTTGTAGGCGCCGCAAATATCCTACGTTCCCTGGACTGGGAAAAGGTTGCAAAAAGTTTGACAGTTAATGCAATCATTTGGAAATTCAATCCTCCAACAGCCGCATGGTGGGGTGGTTGGTGGGAGAGACTGATCAGAACAATGAAAGATCTTCTGAAAAGAGTATTGGGTAGGGCCTACTTATCTCATGAAGAGATGATGACCGTCTTGTGCGATTGTGAGGCCACAATCAATTCTAGACCACTAACCTACGTATCAGAAAATGATACAGATTTTACTGCTATTAGTCCGTCCATGTTTATTCAAGACATCAGAGAGTGGGCTGTTCCTGACCTTGATATAGCTTACCATAATAGCCTAAACAAAAGGATTAAATACAGACAAGCTATTCAAAAAGGACTCAGAGAACGATTTAGGTCAGAGTATTTGGGCCAACTGGTGCAAAAAAGATCCTGCAAAGCATCTAGACCAGTCTCTGTTGGAGATATAGTACTGGTAGGAAGTGACAACCTCAAGAGAATTTACTGGCCTTTAGGAAAAATCATTGAGGTTCTACCTGGTAAAGACAAGGAAATAAGGCTGGTTAGAGTAAAGACCGCTAACTCCATGTTGCTGCGACCTGTTCAGCGGATCTACCCTTTAGAAATTTCCTCAACTACAGAGCTCACTTCTAACTTTATTCCTCAGACCTTACCAATGACCTTGACGACCAGTGAATCAGAACAATTAGAGACCGAAACAAAATTTGCTAGATCCGGTAGGAAGATCAAAATACCTGAAAAACTGAACTTATGAACAATTTAAAAATTTGATAATTTATTGTTTCTTTTTTTGCATTTACCTGTTTATACACTTCCTAAAATTGATTATGTAAGTTTTGATTATGTGATAATCAAAAGGTGGGAGGATGTTGTAAATAATGTTTAATAATATTTCATGTTAGTTTATATCTTCCGTATGGCAACAGCCGGTTGCGCTCGAGTTTGTTTTACGTCTGAAAACGAAAAACGGTGTTCCATGTTTTTTGCTTTCTTCTTTCTCGTTTCTTGTTATGCTTAGTTAAGATATATTAGATAAAAATGAATAACCTGGAGAGCCCGGGGCTCAGGTGAAGTTTTTTGTAATAAATATTGTTGTGTTTTGTAAATTCGAGTAGCGTTTGTTTTGTGCTATATCAACAGGGGGAATGTGGTATTCATATTTCTAATACCACATTTTAATTCATTTCTTCTACGCTGCTTTATTTTCGCAGACTCAAAATCATTCCCACTCATTAAAATTGTTTTTTTATTCTTAGTTCCGCCTTTACAGCTGCACCCAACTAACTGAACTTTCACACGTTTTAGCGTGGGAATAAATCTATCTGTTTAGTTTTTCCTAACGTCTTTTTCGCCTTGCTCCAGAGATAAATTATTCATCTAATTTAATTGGCCAGAGCATATTTCCTAACACTTTCATTGGTTCGCCCCGTTGAATTGTGGCGATCCTCAATCTCTCTGAAAATCACGCCACCCTCCTTGACCAATAGTTATCCTTCTTTAAAAAAAGTTTTAGTTTCGTTTTAAGATACGCGTCACTATAAAAACTGTCTTATGCCATTTTTGAGCTCGCTAATTCTCAATATATTTTTATGGTCATGTTGTATTGGTGTGAATGATTTTCTTTGTATGAATGTATTGTGAGCGGGCTGAAAGCTCGGCTAAATTGGGGAAAGATGCTTTTGCTTAGGTATATACTTAAATATAAGTAACTCCTTTCTTTTGTTAATGTCCGAAATAATAATTTTGATTGTGTGCTTGTACGCGAGCTGGAAGCTCCTCTGTTACCTGAATATGCAGTGTTTGGATATCTTACTGTATAAGATAAGTACATCTTCTTTACCTTATTGTCATTGATACCATTGGAAGTATGTGTAATTTTATGAGATTTCGAGAATGCACCAAATGAGCGTTGTTTGCAATAAGATTGGTATGTGTGTGTGAGTTACGAAAGTTTCCCTTTTTTCTGAAATATACATCTGCTGAGCATGTTATGAGTATATGTATTGTAGTTAATGTCATGAACATAATCTTTTTTTTGGCTTGTTATGCAACTGGAATTGAAAGATAATTGGTTGATATACCTTTGGTTGTTAGAATGTTACGAAAACAAAGCTTTTTTGATAGAAAAGTTATAACTCAATAAATCTTGAATATTATGAATATTTTCAAGTTATCAGAAAATAAAGAAAGGACCTTAAATCTATTTTTAAACTTATTCACTCTTGTTTCTTTGAAAATTTATGCCAATGTACACCTGATAATATACGATCACATTGTGGCCTGTGGTGGGAACCTGGGTTTCTTTCCCCTAAGACAAGTCTTTCTCCTTAAGCTGACCACCTCAAGTTTGTTTGCTACTTCTGATGCTTCCAGCAATAATACAGCTGTAGCTTCCACAAGTGGAGCATGTGACCTGCCTACACCAGCAGTTGCTTTCACCAGCAGAACTAGTGGCCATGGATTATCACCATCGGTTGCCTCCACCAACACAGAACACGGGATTTCCTGCCTAGTAGCAGTTAGCCCTATTCCTCAAATCAGAAAACGTAAACCATCCTGGTGTAAAAAATACAAAAATCAGAAGCAAAAGAAACGTGTCAGCTTGTCATCCTCAAGTGAAGAAACTCCTCTAGATACCAGTGGGGACAGTTTTGACGAGGATAATAATGACGATTTTTTTGCTGTGTGTAAAGGGTACTTTTATGCTAAATAAGGTCTCAAGTGTGACTGGATTCAGTGAATCGAATGCAACAAATGGTTTCACGAAGATTGCAATGATGATCATTTGCACCAAAGGAAATGTTGTGTAGGCTACCATTCGACCAGTGCTGTTATTATTTTTAGCAAACTAATTATGAAGGAAATTTTGTTTCTTTTGTTTTTCTATAGTCATTGTTAATTCACATTTAGTTTTGTAATGTTTGTCTTATTTTTTTAATTTATTGTGGCATTGCATCATACCCAATAACTGGAGGTATCTTCTCCAAATATATGGGGAACATGCCACAATTGAGTGACTTTTTTAACATTGAATTTCTCATTTATTTTTATACTGAGAAGAGAATTAACTTGTGCACGCTGCAAATTAAACATTAAAAAATCATGTGTATATTTTTTATGATCTTGTTATTTCAATTTTCAATGCACTAGTCGAAAAAACCCTTAAGTGTGACGTCTGCCCCCGATTTACCTTATATATAAGATTTTATCTGCCGACAGATAAAATTTCCCACAAAACAAAAAGAAAATTAAAGAATTTTATTGAATTTTTATACACATCATAAAACATCTCACCGTTTAATATAGTACATTTTATAATATGTTATTTGCCTCATTAGGTAAATGCGAAGTTAATCTATGTTTGACGACTAGCATGTAAATCATGTTTTTGCATTCATGAATATTCATCACGTTACCAGTTACAAAGTTACGACACAAAACTGTTGTTAATGATCAATTTTTGGAAGTAACTTGATTTGTGTAATTGCAGCTATTAAATAAGTTTATTTTACTCTTTCGTAGATTTTACGGTTCCGTTAATTGGTCTTTATTTTTCAAAAATTTCCTGCAAGCTGTTTGCAACTAATGTGTTCTACGTTTACACCATCACAGGTTTTTTTTAAAGTTTCTCTTTCGAAGAATTATTGCGTTAATTGCCGTTCTTGTTAATAAGCTTCCTTACTAATTTATTTATTAGTTACGTTTCAGCTTCAATTTTCCATTATTACTTTTTAAAGTTTTAACATGTATTTCTTAATGCTAAATTCTTTTGAAAGAATTTGTGAAGTGATTTATGATTATGTTCTTTCTTTGCATTCTCGTAGTTGAATGCTTATTCTTTTGAACATGATCACGTCGTTTACTTCAGCTACCTTAGATTCTAACATGCTTCTGAATTGTTAACGAGGATATTTACCTTTGAAGAATTTCTAACAGTGAACGAATAATTTGTAAGGCTTATTTTTAATCCCTCGTGGTTAAAAATAAAAAAATATGTATAAATACATGAAGTCAGCTCCCAATTATATACGCTAGCAATAATACTACAAGCATTTTGACATGCAAGTTCAAAATTAAGAATTCTTGTACAGAGAAATTTTAAATTATTTAAGTTTAAATTTTGAGCTTATATTTGTATGTCAATTTACTTCAATGGTTTATTCGTAGTGTTATTAAATTACTCACGTCGATAGTGTAAAGAAACACGACGGAAAGTTGTACATTTTGCACGTTTTAATACACTAGAGTGACAATACGTTTTTTGAAAAAACATTCAAGCTGTTGGCATTAAAAAAATGTCTAATAAGTTGCTGAAACATTCAGAGTATCCTGAGTTACGAGTGAATTAGCACTCAGGATATGTCTCTGCCAGGTTTAATGCCATAACGATATTCTACAATGTTTATTAGCTTTTTTTTTTTCCTGAATATTTTTTTTAATATTCTAATACTGTCAGATACTTGGGATTTTAATTTTCTCTTGTCATTTAGGCGATTCCAGGGTTAAACTTTAATTATTCTGTAAGTAGTTATCGTAAATACCTAACTACCTTAATTTAAAAGAAGGAATTCACAGCTGAAATAAAATTCAATTTCAGCTTAGCTGTGAAAATTAAACTTTGCGCTTTAAATAATAGCTGATTATTCGTTGCGTATATAATATAATCTTATGTAACCAAAATATATTCATATTGAACTAGTAAAAATAAATAGTGCTGCTTTATTGACACTCGACCATTTGCATGCGCTTATCATCAAAACAGGATTGAGAGCATTATGCTGGGCCAACATGTTTAACACTTCTGTTATAATTCACTACATTTCGTATTTTCAAATAAATACACTGTCAAAGTTGTTACCGGAATTATAATACATTCCTAGTTTTCCCAAAAATACACATGTATTATCTAAAAATTCTACCTTGCTTAAGAAATACCTAATTGAAGTCTTTAATTCAAAAATTAAAAAGTATATGCTCTTAAAACCTATCGCAAAAAATGTTGACTTCTTTTTAATTTGGAAAAATGTAGTTTTCCCTATTTATCTATTTTCTCTAATCATTCGTAAAACGTATGTTAAAAAATTCTTACTTAGAATTAGTTATTTTGTTCTTTGATATTTTTTTAGATGTTAAATTATACTTCGTAATACATACTTACCAATATTCTGGCTCATCATAAATTTGATATCCCCAATTTGGGCACACATACACTCTAAATAGATACAAATAGTATAATACCATTTCTCAGCGTTCTCAAATGAACAATGTGTGATAGTGTTAATTGCACTAACTTTTTCAACCAGTTTTTCCTGGGGCCTCTTAGGAACAAATCAAATCTATACTCCTGAAAATTAGGGATAAGAGAAAACGTAAGTTCTGTAATTTTAAATACCTAAGTGACTTACTCCTGATTTTAAATTACTTTTTTAATTTAGTTCTACAGTTAAAAATAGCTTCCTTTAAACTGCGTTGCCCTGTAAATAAACCGCATTGTTTTTAAAATCGTTTTTGTAGATAATGTAACTCACTTACAGACAAGCTCCGAAGGTCCAGTGAGTAAAAATGATTATCAAGGAAATCATAATATTTTCTTCAAATGTAAAATTTTATTGTATAAAATGTTCCTTAATTTTTTAGCACTTGTAATGTCTTGTTTATTTGCAGAACATTTACAATGTTAATACTTACATCATATTTCTGGAATCTTTCGATAGCCTGCCTATTTGCATTCGCTTATTTAGCTATTTTGGTCGATTTGATACTTATTTTTTTACTATTTGAAATCCTTTCTTATTTCGAGTACATTTGTCACTGGTATCATTTTTCGAAAAATATCTAGAATATCATAGGTATTGACCTATGATATCCTAGATATTCTTTTTTTTTTTTTTTTGCTTACGTAGGTGCACTCCTTAGAATTTAGTCAATACTATCAGTATCATAGTACGTTCACAAAGAATATTGATCATTAAGATTGTGCTTAAATTCAGTTTATTATAATCACGATAATACCATATTTAATGATCTGAAACTTTATTATTTCATATTCATTTGCTTTCTGCTATTGCATCACGTTCCTTTGCCATTTTGCTATTTTCTACTATTGTATCACGTTGTTCATCATGCTGCGTAGCAAACATTTGCCTGTTTGCTACGTTTTACTTTTATAAATGGTAAGTTTACAACAACAAAATATAATTAACCATATTCGTATGTAGTTTATCATTATATTTTACATATTTAAGTTAAAATTTATGTGTTCGTTTACTTGAGAAAAAAAAAAAAACAACAACAATCACACCCACCTTTCGCTGTCTCTTTTTCACTGGTGTGGCGATTCTGCGATCATCACTAACTATTATGAGATAATTTGTTCATTTCTATGAAATAGTTTTGAGATATCTCTCTTTCTCTCTCCTTTTCTTTGTTTACGTTAGCTTACTTGAATTTCTGAAACTGCTTAAGCAACTGAAAATAACTCCCCTCCCCCTTTTTTTTCTTTCTTTCTTTCTTCTTTTTTTACATTTGTGAGATTTTGACAAATCAAGAAAAATATGTTACATTTTCAATCACAATTTTTCCTCAATAATTTATTTTTCATTTTTCTTTTTTTTAAAGATTTTAAGCAGAAGTAAGGGCAAGAAAATAAGGAGGGTGGCATAAAAGTTAAGGTTTTAAAAACTCTTGAACCATTTGGTTTGTTAAAAGACACTTTCCGAATATTATTGCAGCAGATAATGATATGTTAAATGAAAGTGAATATTCTGGAAAGTTATTGTAACTGAAACACAACACAAATATTTTTATTTCAGCCTTTTTCTTTTGAAACATTTAACTATACTGTTTAATCTTTCATCACTAACAATACCGTCAAAAAAAGAAAAAGAATGTACAATTTTTCAGTTAAATGTATTTAAATGAACTAAGAACGTATCAGTTTACACTGGTAGTTTTTCATTTATTTTTAATATTTATTTCTCCATTTTTGAAAACAAGTTTAAATTATGAAATAATCCATCTAAAATTCTCCTCTCTTCTAATAACAGCTTGAACGGTTTCTGATTAAATATTACAACCTAGTATGCACTTATGATAAGAATAATGTAATTTTAAACCTCAATTAAGAAGACTATGAACAATTTGTCTCAAATAATTACAGACATTATAAGCCTTTCACTATCCTCTCAACAAAGTAATGTCTTGTAGCAGCAATTTATTCACACTTAATTTGGTAATGTTCCTTTCATTCACTTGCTATCTAATTCCTCGTAATGAACTTTTAAATCTTAACAACAGCAGATATATTGCTACGGAAGAGCGCTTCATGCAATTAATCGAGAATAATAACTCAATTGTACTGCACTATCTTGTATAGAAAAGGAATAATGGTGGCATAAATAACGAATATAATGTTCGTAATGTGTGAAAAACTTTTTCTTCTTAAAAACGTTAACCTTATTGAACTGTTTTAAGTTGTTACATCACAATAGGGTTGTTAGCAGTAAATTATTTGGTATCTTTTTCTTCTGTCATGAACCCCCAAACATTATTTTTACTTACTTTTACTTTAGTACTTACTTTAGTACGAGAAGTTTTTAAAGGCGTAGTTTGGCTCAAATTAAAAAAATTATATTTTTAAGGCTAGATAATTGTAGTTTTAGAACGCTCAGATAACAAGTAAACCAGAAGAGGCATGAGTAAACCAGAATTTATGATATAAATTTACTGAAAATATTGAAATCACAGAAATTATAGAGTTCAGGTCGTCAGAATCACAGAGTTCAGGTAGAAGTGGTAAAAATTTGAATCTTAAGCACTGTTCTCCTCTCCTTCTTCCACTATTCAAAGAAGTCTTCCTTTCACTATATCAAGGAAAACATAGTGAATTACCTGCATAAAAAGATAACGTATAGAAAGTTAAGGTATAGCCAGTTTTCATTACTGGCTTTAAAAAAAGATGAGATGCAATTCTCCCTTTCTTGGACGGTTTTGAAGTAATCGGTGAGTGTTTGATGACAAATAAATCTTAGGAACCTTGCCTACTACAATTCAAAGGTGTTAAGATGCATACAGACTGCCTGTTACCTAACTCAAAGGAAGTTGAAATCTTACCAACTACCTTCGTGGATTCGCTAGTTGCCTGGCGTTTTACGCGCAGAAACCGACTACGTAGTTTACGCAAGCTCTCTTCCGTGTCTTGCATTTTGTTCTGTATGCACCTTTTAGTTTGTTTACGTATAAAACTCTACTCGGGGGCTAGTTTAAAAATACTCTCTATCTTCAAATGTCCGACCCAATTACTGGGAATGCACTACCCGTTTTCCTCTGACGGGGAAACATTGAAACCGTCTGCGTAGTTTACGCAAGCTCTCTTGCGTGTCTTCTGATTTGGTCTGTATGCTCTCTTTAGGATGTTTACGTATAAAACTGTAATCAGCCAGTTTGAAAATATACCCGACTAGTAGGCATATACGACACGGTTTATTCTGATGTAGAAATACTGTTGCCATTTATTAGAAACGTCAGCTGAGTTCTATGATATCAGTGAGAAACCGAAGTTTGTGGCCACCAGCATCGCCCGTGTTTAGATGAATGGTTCCCAAACTGGTCCACGTGGGCTCTTCATGACCTGCAAACGGTCAATGTGAAACAAAGAAAAAATTGGGGATAAATGTATCGCAACTAGGGGTCTAGTTGAATGAATCTCATGTAAACACGTTACCATTAAATTTTAGACATAATGCACCCTAACACAATTTTTTTCCAATGTACTTATTTGATTTATTGATATAATAATCAACAAATAACTAATTTGTGTTTATACTCTTATAATTAAACTCTTATAATTTTGTTTCAAATTATTTTTATTTATTTTCGTGTGATATTTCCCACTCTCTGCAGAGTATTTTAGGACCGTTTGGGGAAACTTTACTCCTATTTTGTAACTTTCAAGTATAACTATTTCACGAATTGATTTGTTTGAGAATGAAACAGATATACAACAAGAATTTTTAAAAAATAAAGAAAGAGAAATTATAGCGAGAGATTTACAGGATAAAAAGGGTGGGAACCTGTGGTTAATGTTTTAGAGGATCAAAACTTTAGATCCTCGTAGTAACCCTTTCGAACACAGCCTGCATGAGCCTTACATTCGTCAAAACATAAAAAAAAAAAGTTTCGGAACAACAGTTTTAATTAAAAACATGCTATGGATTATTCTGATCTAATGTCCTTATGAAAAACTTAGCTTGATTTGTGTTATATTAAGTATTTGATCTGTAATTAAATAGTCATTCAATCTTGATTGTTTTCACGCATTGAATTAATAATACATTAGCAATAAAAGCTTTACGTATCATTTTAAAAGATTCATTCATATCGTCTTTGCTTAGAAAAGAAATTTGATATCCAAGTAGAAATTGTAAATAATGGTTCCTATACATTTTTGTGTTAAAAATGAATCTGAAAACACATTGAAAAACTCTAATTATACGTATTGTGAACGTTACTTTATTCTACAGGTTTCGCAGAATCGATTCATTCCAGCAATACCTTTCATTACAAAGAGGGTATGGCACTGAAAATTCAATTTACTGCAATTAATTACAGGTTTGAATTGGGTATTGAAAGGATTTATAAAAGCACGTTGAAAATTCAATTAAAATCTCTTCTGTTTTAAAAGAATAAAAAGAGAATAAAGATAACATTGAGGCGACAGGTTTTTATTTTGTAGCAAACGCGTTTTTCTTTAAAAATAAACTGAGCCTAGAACGAATTACAAATCTGATTAAGAAAATCGATTCAGCGGAAGCAAATCAACGTTTTTATTTAGCTTTTTTCTGCTGCGTAAAAATATTTACAGCTGATTAAGAAACATGTTACTTTTTATCTAAGGTTTTCGGAAAACGAAAGAGTTAAATGTGGTGAAATATTTCACACGTTATAGCTACAATTATTAGGAAAGAATTTCAAGTTTATAATATTTTATTGTGATTTGCTTCTCTTTTTCAAAAGAAAATAAGGAATAGCTTTAACCGTAATTTTTAATTATTAAAAACCAATGTTTATTTGTATATGTTGGAATCTTTTACCATCATTATTTTGTTTGATCTGACAATCACACTGTCAATTCATACCTTTCTTTCTTTTTTTAAACTTTTTTCTTCGTCTTTTTTTTTGTATTTTTTTGATTTTTAAAAAAATGCAGAAAGAATTCCATCTATCTTCCTTTTTTTACGCTCATTTTTTAGAATCAACTGAAAGTTACTATGAATACACATTTATAAGAAAATGATGATAGAGTGCGGTTTCACTACTTATTTATCTTCTTAAGATCATTGGCTGATCACGTTATATGTAATTAAAGTTAAATATGTATTTTAACGAAACTTGTTAGTTAACATCTTGGACTCCTTATAAAGGAACTTAGTTTCAATGATTATATTCAAGTAGGTAATATTCTTCAAAATGTAAAGTGAAAATACACAATTAGGTCCCTGATTCAGTCTATAAACGACTAGTCGCACAGCAAAACTGAATGCGCTCTATTGGTTTAATCATACATCTCTTAAATGCAAACATTGTTTCCTTTTTCGTGAATATAAAAACTGTCCTATACATTGAAGCAATGATATATATATTTTTTAAATTTTACTTCTACCCCCCCCCCCTTTCTTTTGTTTTTTTGTTAATTTATATATTTATTTTTGGCACATGCATTGATGAGCTGTGAGTTTCCAAACCTTGTTGAAGTTCGTCAAGCGGTATGGAATTGAATACAATTCAAGCTAAATCTACATACTTTCATATTTATAGATATACAGTGTTCCCTCGCCACTTCGCGCTTCATGTTTCGCGGCTTCAGAGCTTCGCGGGTTTTCCCAAAATATTCATCAAAAAATAAAAAGGAAAAAAATACAACCATGTCGGCTGCCACATTGCGGAAAGAAGCGTTATTTCATGTTGATGCGTGAGAGAGAAGGATCTCTGCATGTCAAACAAAGAGATGAGTTGACTCAGAGTACATACCACGGGCTCTCAAAAGCTCCACTCTTCGCCTCTCTCAGAAATCAATGTTGATTTATGTTCATTACTGTACTATAACGTTTTGTAATTAATCTTATTAATTAGAACCGACACGTATAAGTAATTATGCATACTGTTGTAATTTTTGTTTTAAATGTGTGATGTGAAGTATACATACTGTTTACATATTTAAAACATTTGTGTACCCGCATTCACGAAAATTCTTAGAGGCAAATCCTACTTCGCGGTTTTTCAGTTTTCGCGGAAGGTTCTGGTCCCCATTATCCACGAAACACGAGGGATCACTGTACAATGAGAGAAGTTCTTACTTATCCAAACGGTATTTTAACTCTAGATTTACCAAGCCGTTTTCAACCGTTCCTAATTTTTCATTTTAGACCAAGTTGCTACTAATTACAATAAAACCTTCAGTCACATTAACTTGTCCGACTTACCGCATATTAGGAAAAAACAATGCGGTTGAAAGTTGCACTATAAGTAACAAATTATGCAAAATGGAAGCTTCGAGACATTTAACATGACTGTTCTGGTAAATCTTGTGTTAAAGAAATTTAATAAAACAATGACGCAGTATGATTTGGGCTACATTAATAAATAAAAAATGATTAATAAAAATTTGTTAAATTTCTTATTTAGCCTTTTGAAAAAGAATACTGTATTGTAGATAATTCACCACTTAAAAGGTTCAGTTCCTAACGAATCACGTGTTGGCCCTTTCGTCTACATAATGTTTAATTACATAACAGTGTGCATTAATTAAATATTACTTACAAAAGTAATAGTTTTATAAGTTAGTTAAAGCCAATTTTCATAAAAATATTTAATTTGCTTTCAAGCTGTACTATGTTATGCATGTAGAAAAACCATTTACGGTAAATAAAGAAAGAGGCAGTACATTACAAAAGTTTATTACAGTCTGAGCATGTTATGGTAGTTTATTGACGTGAGACATACACTTTGCACATGTTAGAAAAAAAAAATCTTCAGACACTTTTCCATTGCCAGTCCAGGCAGACACTTTACGAAGTCATGACATACTTGAACAGTTAATTGTTTTTGGTCTTGAAATACATCAATAGTGAGCTTATCTACATAAACGTTTTTATTTCATAAAGAACTTCTTTCTCGCGTTTAAAAACTGAGCTTACGTAGCCAAAAATTTGAAGGTAAAAAACAAATATTAATAAATAAACGCATGGGGAGCTTTATAATGCTATGAAGTGTGATATTCGATTATATACTAGTATAAAAAAGGTTTAAAATATTAAATAATCAAGTATTTATTAAAACTTGTGTTTTTATTAAAATGCTATTATTTGCTAGTCTTGTGTTATTTAAAATGGACCCTTTAACCTACAAAATATATTTATGTGGTAGAGTATGGGGATTACGTTAATAATGCTGTGATTTCTTTCCTATCCCTATTTCGGTACCCAATTATGTCAAAAAAAAAAAAAAAAAAACAAGAGGGAGAAAAAAAGAAAGAAAGAAAAGAGTAAGTGCATATAATAAACAACATTTGAATCTACTAAAACTTCATGATAAATGTTCATTTTACTCTTATTAATTAGATCAATGGTTCATAAATACATATTTCAAAGACATTAATTGAAAAGGAAAGTATTTTTTGTATTTGAAATGCATTAATAATTTGATATTTATACACAGTTTAATTTCTGCAGATAGAAGATTTGAAAGGGAGAATAATTTGGGGGTTCAGTTATTTCTTGTAAGAAAATGTTTCTTTTTAAAATAGTTTGAAGGGTTAGTCTGAATCAACTGAGCAGTTTAGAAAAATGTACTTTTAAAGTAGTTGTACATACAGTCGACTTACGTTACAAAAACCCTTCCGGACTTCCCTATTTGGGTTGTTATATCAAATGATCGCTGTACTAAATAAAGTGATAAAAGCATTTAAAAAAGAGAGAAAGAGAGAGAGAAAGAAAGAAAGCAAAAAAAAGTGCTTATTATAAATAACATTTGCATCTACTAAAACTTATGTAAAACCTGTATTCCTCTTTTTAAAAATTTGCTTAAAACATTACTTTAAAACAACCCTTACCGTATAAAATGCGACAAAAGTTTTACATCAAACAAAACTCCAAAGTCTAAACCAATAAAAAATAATAAGAAGACATAACATACTTTTCTTCAAATTGGACAAAAGACATTATTTTAAGTGATGATTTGAAGCAGTTGCACTACTAATGCATTGTAGGATATTTATTATGCAACAAGAGTTTATGAATGAAAACGATTTCATGTATCATTCATAAATAAAAATGCACTCATCACACACCTAGTGTGGCCGGGGGGGGGGGGGATTTCAATTTCTAAACGGGGGTTGTTTTTCTTTTCTTTGAATATTTTTCTTTTCTCTACGCCAGATAAGTGCAACATTCTGAACTTGCAGAATAAGTCCATATTCAACTGGTTCTTGTTATGTGGCCTCGTATTATAAGAGTCTAGTTTAGCCTTATAGCAGTCCACAGACCAATGTCTCATCTTCCCCTCTCAGATTAATCAACTAATTTGTAACTGCGATAATAAAGTATTTTATTTTCCTAAAGAGAATGAGAAAAAAGTATATATTAATAAGAAAAAAAAATGTCATTATAGAAAATAAAAAATTACTGATATTTTATTTTCAAGGGTAGTAGGAAAAATCTTTAAACAGTAAAATTTCCCCTCATTCGGCAACTACCGAATTTGCCCTATTTAGAAATTCAACTCTGAACACTATCTTAACCGGAATTCAATCCAGTCCTTTTGAAAGTCGTTCTAATGCGTTATTGGGTTGTGAAACGTAACTTGACTGTATTTCATTTAGGCCAATTTTGCTTTGATTATTGCGATTACTTACCAACAAAAAATTAAGAAGAAAGGAAAAGAACGTAAGTAGAATTGCACTAAAAAATGAACTAAAAAAACCCCAGATGTTTTTAATTTTTACTTTTATAAAATATGTAATGAGATTAAATTAAGTATGGCGACTAAAATTCTGGATCATCAATAAAGAGTAAACTTTTGAAGGAGTCTGGAAAATTACTTCTATTTTAAACCAAAGAAATGCTGTATTATGTATTGAGGAAAATTTAGATCAAAACGTTTATTTTTTAGAAAATGTAACAATTAAAAAAATAACAACACCCATTCTTATAATAACATTAGTATGTAAATTATATTAATGATTTGCTAGATATTAATTAGTGAACCTACTCCAGTGACTATGATGCAGAAAAAAGATGCTTAAAATAAAAAGGCAAAGTGAAAATACAAAACGAAATAGAAAACTTGATAGAAATATAGAACAATCCAAAAACGCGTTTAATTTTTGAATTAGCTGCTACTTTACAAAAGATGATATTGACTAACTAATGGTGACATTCGAAGTAAAAATGCTTAATGGTTAACTATATACATAATTGTGAATAATGTATGCTGATTAAACAATATATTTTTTAAGAATAAGAAGTTTCTTAAGAAATTTATAGAAAAAATGGCATACAGTAGTTTAATAAATGCATCTTACCAAGTTGTTTCATATACTTTGAGAGAGTATTGCGCTGTTTTCCTTCTCTTTCTTTTTCTTATATATTACTTTATTTGCTTTCAAGATAAAGTATACGTAGTTTCTTGTATTTTTTAACATTTATTCGCAGTTTGTTAAAAAGCATAAGAAATAACGAAAAATGTTCATTTTTATCTGAAAGCGTAACTTCGAAAAATGCATTCTAGGTGTTTAGAATGTAAATGCAGCGTTTGATATGTTTGAAAAAATAATATTTTATTCTGAATAACAAATTCATAGGTTGCATTCTTAACATTTTCAGTAGCAAATCAGTTTTTTAATTGCGTAGTTTTGAAATCTTTTACAAGAACTTTTTGTTATTATTTATGTCTTATTACTATTATTATTTATTTTTTTGAGACAATACGATAACACATGATAATGAAGCTGATCTACCAAGTTTCTGGTATCCATTAGTAATGAAAAATGAAGTACTAAAAAAACGACAGAGATATGAAAAGTCTTTATTTTACACTTGACATTACTGTATAATTAAATCTTTCAGGCAACACAAACAATATTTTTATTTGAAGTCTCTTATATTTGATCTCTTATAACCCACGCCACTATACCTCTTATCTCTGTAATTGAAAATCAATTAAATTTTTTTTTTTGTGAAAGCATTATTTTCTCTTCCAGTTCTCGTGTGGAAATTTTTCGTTTATTGTTGATATTCTATTTGCCCAAGTCAGATTTATGAAGCATCAGAAAATTCGTTAGGAAATGTGGCTTAATGGGCAACGTTCGTATTTTGTATCAGGATAAATAAAGCATAAATTATCTAATAGTTCATGAGTCAACTAGTTATTGAAATAATATACAGGTACAATGGTAAGATGCATTTTATATTCAAAATATAATCAGATACATCGAAATGAAAAATTTCATATTAATTTACGTAGAAAAATGCACTTTTAAATAAAAATATCGTAAAGTATTTTACTACTAAAAGAAAGTTGGATTGAAAATGCTTTTTTCCTATTGCTTCAGCTTTTAAAATTGCGCTTTTAGATTTTCAAATATTATGTTCTCTGTCGCAAAGTAAAGCAGTAAAATCTCATGATGAGCATTGGTTCAATCTTTTAAAATGTGCAATGGAACATTGACTGTTGTCGATTTTACACGTGTTTAACAAAATGAGTTTTAAGAAAATTCACAAACTCGTCAAATAAAAAGATTATTTAACATAAGTATTCATCAATTTTGCTTAACAAAAGTGAAGTTTGCAAAGAAGGCAACTATATATAGAATTTAACTTTCTTCTATATTTCCGTAGACGTGAATCAACATCGGTGAAAAGCGTTCTTTTTTGAAAAAAATATGTTAAAAAGCGTCTGTTTAAATGGTTTATGAGTAAGTTTTAAAAAATTTGAAATCGTATTTTATTTGACTACGAACACGTCCCTTCATATTTAAAAAAAAGTTCTTCTTGGCAATGGAAAAAAAGTTGGTATTTGCATTAACTTTATTTATTTATTTATTTAAAATATTTTGAATTTGCTTTATTTTTTTTTCAGATGAATAACATTTAGTATGATGATAAGAATTTTTGAAGTGTTTTATATTAAACAAACACAGCGACTATTAAAAACATCCCGTGCATCTAAAAACGCATAAAACAATGAGAAATAACTGTAACTAGAGAATGAGACAAACTAGATAAAGCACTTAATCCTCGTTAATGAGTATCAATTATTAATCTTAAGTCCGACCTTAACATTTGTTAGCAAATTTAAAGATCGATTCAAGTTGGCAAAAAGAAAAAAAAACATTTACAGCTGAGTTGGAATGCCATCTTAAGCATTTACACAGAGTAATTCTAGACTAAGGGCTCCTTTTCCTTATTTTTCATATTGATTCAAGATAGGTAAAACAATTATAGTAAGAGAAACTGTCCACTAATCATTTGTTTTTAATATTTGAATGAGAAAATGTTATACACTTTGAAGTTCAATTTTCTGTACTATGTGTATGTCTTAAAGTAAAAAGCTATATATTTTTTTGAATTGATTAATTTGATTCAAAAATATATTTTCACTGGGAATAAGCGAAATTGTTGTCTTTAATTTAAGATTGCCTTCGTTTAACTTTGAAAATTTTCTTTTAAACCTAAATTTCATGCACTAAATTTTGAGCTGTCTTCAAAGAAAAATCATTTATTTTGTTTAATATTGGAGCTTTTTGTATCACAGAAGTGTAATAGCAAAATGTTCATAGCTGTATGCAAACTAAAATTTAAAATCTGACAGGCAGGAAGAAAAGTTAACGTTAATTTTAATGAGCCACTTCGTTGGAGCTTAATTAGTAATTGTAGTTATTTCTTTTTCTTATATCTATGTATGTGTACTTACGTGTTCTTTGAGTTTAATTAATGCTGTTCAATAATTAATATTGTTCAATTCTGAATCTATGTCCTCACCAGAACAAGAAAGGAGAATCCAAATTCTTCTTTAAAACATTTTACGCAAGACAATTAACTCAAAGAAAATTAAGTTATAAGTTTATCCTAGCGTCAAAAAATAAGTAATACTTAAAAGGGGGCGAGTCAAATATGAAAAAAATATGTTTATAATTAAAATTTCAAAAAAAAAAGAGATTCGCCTTTATTAAGAAGGCAGAACAGGTAAAGTATAGTGCAAATGTGACAATCACCTGCTCGATATGTTCAATGTGTAAGGTTTGGTAAAAAAAATTTCCAATGAAAAAAAAGCAAGGAGCTATACAAATGATACTAGTATTTGGCAAAAATTCAAAGCAGAAAGTTTGCGTAACAGTAAAAGTAGTTTATGTATTATAGCTGGTAGCAGGGCTTTTGCCGTGACGGCGTTTTTAATTCAGGAGCCTCCAGCTTATAATTACTCTGTGAGATTTGATTGCTTAATGCTGTACGAGTGTGACTTCACACCACTAAGATTATGAATACCCGAAGTTATTGAAGATCTTCTCCAGCATTTAATCCATAACTGGAAAAAAAAGTCATAACATGAACACAGAAGCTCTTTTTCCATTAGATAGTTCATCAGTTTTAAAGCACTTGATTGCACATTATGAGGTTGTGTAATACAAGATTTCAGCTCGTACCAACACAGTTTCATCATTGATACATTAATGGACAAGATATTTATCTTCTTTGTACTGACAAAAAATATCATGAGCACACTCAATGGTATACAAACGATACACAAATACTCCCATATTTCTTCCTTGCACAAAGTTCTATGTCTTTTCACATCGTTTACATACATTGTATAACTTCTCTGAAAAACTTTTCAAATTGTCATTTCTTCTATGTTTCAAATGCCTGTTCTATTTATTGCAATTCTACATGACAAAATGTTGTTGATAAATAATACTTTGCGTTTCCAAAAAAAATCAAATCATGTCTTTACTTTAAGCTCTTCGAAAAAAGGCTGGTTTAAGCCATTTCATTGCACCACAAATTGAACTATATTTAGTTCTTTAATAAACTAAGGTCTGCAGTATTGAATACGAATTGAGTATACAGATGGTATGTATAATAGTCCTAATAATTGTATTGTTTAAAAATATCTTTATTTATATTAATATACGTTTTCCTTTTAAACTAATAAATGTAAAATAATCCGTACTGAGGCTTTGTAGTGCAAGCCAGAAAATTGTAAATTTTAACAGCTTTGCATATGTTGTTATTTTTTATTTTCAAAGTAATTACTTCCAATATTTTTTTTTTTTTGGTTATGTATATATATATTTTAAATTGCATTGCAAATTTCATTAAAATCATTTAAATCATTCTACTAATTACAGAATTATCAAAAACTTGACTTAAAATAACAAAACATTATAAACACGCGTTTTAAAAATTTTATAGAAAAAAGAATTATAAAACGTTTTTTCTGACAAGTCATGATTATTAATCGAAATGAATTGATGTGATGCTTCAATTTACTGTACAGATGTTTTTCAAGCTTAATCAAAATTCGAGGCTGTAAACACGTTTTTAGTCACTATATGAACAAAATCTAGACAATACAAATTGTGTCGAACAATATACATTCATCTTACAGTAATTAATAATGATCGTCGCGGTCCTCCGATTTCTCACTATGTTAAACATTTCATATGTAACGATCAGTTTTTTGTTTATAGAAAATATAAAATCCTTAATGAAAAATAATAATTTGTTTGTGTCATTGTAGTCATCATTTATGAAAAATCTCAATATACAAGCATTTGCAATGTCTCGACCGATGTTGTCCAAACATTAATATTTCATAATCCTTTAGGTGGAGAAATAGTTATTGATAACATAAAAAATTGCGCCAAAATTATGTTTGTTTCCATTGTATGTCAATGGTGCTTAGCATGGTTTCCTTAGTATTTATTCGAAGAAGGTTCTTCGGAACTTCTTTTCAAACGAAACGAACATCATGAGCAAGGTGGTCAATGACAGGGCCGGACAACAAAGGCATATTCGGTCCTTCAGCCGATGGAAGTAAAGATCAAACAAGTCATACCAAGTGATTGTAACTTCATTCAGTAACCAAACGGGGGCTCTTCATAATCCCCAATGCAGCAAGTGGTTAGCTATAGTAGTAGTTATTCTGTGCCCTGACCGGCGCTCGAGGAAAACTGCAATCATCTTCCTCAATTGGCTGCGCTCTTCTTAGGGATGATCTTGCGAAGCGAACCACATCGACACTAGAATCGTCGAACCTTTCTAGCTCCGTGCAGTCCTCTCCAAAAGGACTAATACCCCCGCCACTACTTGGGGGCGTGTCAGGAAGCGGTGGTTTCGAAGGCATGATTCCACCACGACCTTTCTCGTCCCGAAGTCTTCTAGAACGACGAAGATAAAACTTGCCAGTAAGGACCGCGAGGATGATCAGTACAGCAACGCTTAGGCTAAGAGTCAGGTACAGAATAAACTTCTCCTTATTTTCTGAAAGAAAATATTAGTTTTTAATTTTGTAAAATGTGTGGTAGCCATACACAAAGCAAAATTTCAGAAGTCAAATTTTTAAACGTGTTTACGTAATTTTAAACGAACGGCTCTATACTTAAATAATTTACATTTCAAAAATATGGTCGTTAAATTCAGATTTATAAAGAGATTAGAGATTAGATTCCAAAATACGTACAAATTTTGCAAAAGATGGCAGACACATGTTTCGATGTTGCATGGAACCCGCGACTTTGGTTTCAGTTGGGCGTTTTTCTTCGAAATGCTGATTCTATTCCATTGAAAAAGGGGTCTCTCGCAAACTCGAAGCACGTGTCCGCTGTATTTTGCTAAATTCCAACTGAAACCAAAGTTCTATGTCTTTCAACTAGAAGCTCTTTCTATCGCGTTGAAAAAGGGGTTACCTGCAATCTCGAAATACGTGTCCCGTGTCGTTTGCAAAATTTGTGCATGTTTTATGTTGTTTCAATTTGCGTTTTATTGTGTGCTCTTATTGGTTTGCAACTTTTTCATACGGACCATATTTCACTTGAGATTTTTTCAGAGTACAAATTAATTTTCTCTTCCATTGGTAAATTACTAAATAGCTATTTAATAGTCAACATGAGAAATCCCGCCAAGAAAACAATAACATTGCAAAGATGTATTTCAAGGTTAACAATGACGTTCTTTATCAAGGCATAAAGTTCTGAGGTTGAAGCGTAAAAACCCCCATATCTTCTCATATACCGTTTTTTCTTTTTGGAATTAGAAAAGGTATTCCTTGTTAATCCCGAATCACTGTACGTTTATAGCTATTTGCTTACATAATTCTTACGTTGCATTTTCCTTTCTTTTTTTTTTTTTTTTTTTGTTCCTGCTGTAAATTAAATCTTTTATTTGTTATATTCATTACTAAAAAGACATCGCCTCATTTATTTCCTGCTAAATGATGATTACAATTCATCTCCTAAATTTTTTTTGCTTTTTTATTATAATCATAAAATATAGCATCAAGTGTTATAATCAAAGATTTATATTGAATCCAGTATAATAATAGTTTGTAACATTAGGAACAATAAACAAGTGTAAAAATGAATTATTACGGCATAGGGAACAACCATAAATATTTCGAGCAGTATAGTGTAACTCATCAATTAAAAAAATATCTAAATGGTCAGACATTTAAAACAAAAAACCACAATTTCACTACTGCAGACTTCTTTCTTACCTTTAACACTGCACAGACAAAGAGTATTGCTCATAAATGCACGAAAATATGTTGATTCATCACACCATCTGACGGTAAAAAATTCGTTTTGCATCCTCAGGGGCTTTTTTTCATTTGATACACTATTAATTCATGTTTTTGAAGCAAAATTTTGTCTTCAAATGATTGATTTTAAAATAAGAGTAGATAATTTATAAGTTAAACTAAAATCTTTGTAATTGAAAATATATTTATTTTTTATAATTAATATCGAAAATACCGGTTTTTCGATACTGGTATTCGGTATACCTGTATTGCAACAACTAATGCACACATATAGAAGGACATTTTGTTTCCGAACGACGGACATCTGTCCACTTATCTATCCCCTTAACGACTAGCCTACTTGACAGTCTTTTAAGACAGCTATAAAAGGGTGGGGTGTGGGTGGATTTGGTAGGGGAAGATTTCTAATGCTACCTCAACGTAAATATGTGTTCAAACTGATATATTGGCTCTTCACAGAGCTGCATATCACTTTTACACAACTAGGAAATGTAATTCTATCCAATTAAGGAAAAATACCTGTACAATTTTTTCAACACGTTAATATACATACATATATATATATATATATACATATATATAACAGTTATTGACTAGCACTAATCAAAATGGTTTCTTTTTCCAATCTTAAAACCTGGAATCACATTTTACAAAAACGCTAATTTTGAAATATTACTGGTAGGAAGCATAAGTAAACAGTTCCAATTTTTTTTTCAAGGAGAAGCCCATAAAAAAACATGTTCATTTATGTATGTAAGCTAAACACGCGTTAAACGATAGGAAATATATGACTTTATCATACGACCATAGTGTTTACGCCAAAGAATGCAACTTTTGTCTTTTTTTATAGAGAAAATCGAGCTTTATCTTTATAAAATGTGGTTTTAATTTAAAACTAAATGTATACTGTTAAAAATTTTCGTAAAAATAGTAATATAACAATTTATTTGATTGTTAATTTACCATCTTTAATTACAGCAGTCGAATAACCATTAAAAAGA
Source organism: Octonoba sinensis (assembly GCA_038502835.1). Taxonomy (NCBI): domain Eukaryota; kingdom Metazoa; phylum Arthropoda; class Arachnida; order Araneae; family Uloboridae; genus Octonoba; species Octonoba sinensis. The sequence continues at coordinate 104,879,429 of CM076600.1, read as the reverse complement.
TGGTACTCAAACCGCTGATTGTGAAAAAAATCGCTTATTCTCTGTTTCTCCTAAATATCTTTTAACTAACCGTAATTTCCGAGCGCCACTTAGGTCTCGTAGTCAATAAGAATCGGGCGTCCATCTTGGTTGTGGACAAAGAAGTGTGAAGATTAGAATTCCATCGCATAATGTATAGCTTTATCTGAAAGGGGAAAATGAAGAGAAGATGAAGGGTTAGTAATAGTCATAAAAACTGGTTGTGGAAACACATCCCATTTGCTTATTTTTTAATATTGCATTTTTATCTTTGTCATAATAAAAAAAACTTCTCAAAATCTTGGACACTCAGTAGGTATCTCTTTGCAAAGCATGGAAGTGATGACTTTCCACCGTGGAGGTCCGGGGCTTTATCCCCGTCTCCGGCAGACCTCCTGCTCCACCGTGTCCTCGCACCTCGTCTTCCGCCACAATATAATAGCTATGAATGGTTTCTACGCCTCGAAGATTCTACGCATATAGTTTACTACCATAGCTTGCAGTATATTAACATAAGTGCTACTAAATGGTAATAAAGTCGTAAATTTTTGTATTTACAGCTTTTTAACCAAGCTGATTGGAAACGGTGTAGAACCCGTAAAGATACAAAAATGTTCCAAACCGTAAATTTAATGGTCAATTAGATGGAAAGACTGCTGCCAACTATTTAATCCGAATTTCCTGATGAAATTTCTAACAGTGTATCTTATTATGATATCGCATGTTCATTGCATCGAAAGCATTTATTGCTATTCTGTAATTATTATTCTCAAATTGAACCAAAATTACCAGAATAAACTAATAATTTAAAAAATTGGAATACATAAAACTACACTACTAAAATATTCATTATGATAGGCGTGTCGCATGAAAAATTTTTTTAGTGATATAATTTATCAGAACATTCAGATAAATAATATTTTTGCATTAAAAAAATCAATAAGTGACTAAATAAAAGTTTTCACTATTCAGATTGAATGCAAATGTTTTTTTCGTTCGAGTTTCAGTAGTGTGAGTTTGAATCATAAAAACTAGATGGCCTCATTTTCATAAGAAAACTGCATTTGCTTTTCTTTATTTATAGATGGAATAACATTACATACTTCCACTTTAAATTTTATCCCTTGAAATGTAACAGAAGGTTTACTTTTAAATCAAGTACGCATTAGATTGCAAATACTCCTCTCAATTTACGTTTGCATTTGAAATTATGAGAGCTCCTAAAAAAAAAATATTCACCCACAACAAGTGTTAATATTATTTCTTTACATTAAACTAATACTCATAAGACATTCGTTTCGCCTCTTGTTGCATGGTTAAAGACCATCAACGACTCAAATGAGGAGTTAGGATCAATTAGAAAACTTTTATTTTTTAAAGAAAACAGCATAACGTGAAGAGTCTCCGTAATTCTCACTAGCAAAAACATTTTTAAAATTTGTATTACCTTTTTTTCATTCAACCGTTTCCTAGAGGAGGGAAACACTGTATAGCTCAAATGTTTAATGGTTACATTCTGCGATAAAAAATAGTTATAGTAATAATTATAGTGGTAGTTAAAACAAAGGAACTTCTTAAGAATGGTGCCTCCTAAATTATGTTTAGAAGAACTGTAGGAAAAGATATCAGCGTCTGTTCTGTTTTGGATCAACCTAACAGAATGTTTTGATGCGTAATGAGCTAGCTATTACTCTGTTATGTACTGACTGTTTTTTGACGTGATGTTTAAACTTGTGTCAAATGTAAATAATAATAATAAATAATAATAATAACAGTAACAAAAATAAGAACAACAATAATAAAAAAAATATATGCATTTAAACGTAAACGACAAAATTGTTTTCGTTCAAGAAATTATCTGGGATCTTTTTTAATGGAATTCTTCATACATATATTGCTGCGCGTTTGGAAATATTACTGAGCTGATGAATGACTCTCCAAACCAAATCATACTAATGCTTTGATATTCTTAGTGTGTGATGCTACTGTAGTAGTTTTGATGATGCTGTAGATTTGTATACAGTAGCGTATTTTTATGATATATTATGTATGATATGTGTGAAGGCTTTTTCTGGAGTAATACTGTGCACTATGTACACGTTTTATCTACCCTCCAGAAAGTTAAAGCTGATGTAATAGCTTAATTTAGTGTCAATTCACAAGGTCAAACAAAGTCATCAGCAATCATAGGTTTCATGCTAGACTGAATCCCTCTGCAGAACTGTGGATAACTTTCATCCACCATTTTCATAACTAGCTAAAAGCTAAAGCGTGGTAGAGAAAGGACAGCGCATTGATTTGAATTTATTTGCGGGTCAAAAAATTCGAGTGTTTTCTTCCACAAGCCGATAAGGCCATCATCCATGTTGAGATGAACCCAGACTATTGTATACAAAAGAGTGTAAACCTTCGTGCATGTCTGTTGTGAACTTGTAGGTTAGATGACAAATCTTATACCTTTAATAAAGTTGTATGCTGACACCCATTCTGTGAGAAATCCGATGACCTTTTGATCTCCCTCTAAATTTGTGTTGCTCACATCTCCTTCTTCTCCCGAATTCTCATCACTTTGCATATCTGTCTTAACAGTTGTTTGATGCACCTCAAATTTCGTTACTCCTTCTTCTGCTACAAAATAATATAAAAATACACATAGAGCGTTTTTAATAAATTTATTTTTTGGATAGCTACAACAGTGTTACAATTATTTGTTCATTTTAATATTCATTTTTATTTATTTAAATCTTTTTTTTTTTTTTTTTCAAAAATATATTTTTGAATATTATTATTTTTACACATTTAAGTCTACTTTTATTCACCTTTTTTCCTATGTAGAGAACTTTGGATGCCTTTATTTTTCTGTGATACAAAGTTGCTAAGTTGCTTACATTTTAATTCTACTCACACTTATGGTTAGAATATTTTCCCTGCTTCTTAGACTTCTTGCCTAGTGGCAGTTTACAGCTTCAGATTCCAAAAAATGTCATTAAATTATATGTATATATTATGTATGTATACATATATATTTACTTTTCGCTATTATTTGATAATTCAGGTATGTTTTGAAAAAAAAGTATAAGTTTGCCTAGAAGTGAGCGAGTTTCTTTTGGTTTTCAAAAAGTGTTAACTTTGTAGCATTACTATTCACGTCTATAGCTTAGAATTGCGTGTCACATGTGTATCTTTATCACTTAAAAATAAAAAATAAATGAAGAAAAATAAAAAAAATAACTTAAATAACATATAAAGAAAATTTTTAAAAAAGCAAGAAGGCATTTTGAAAATGTTATCCCATTCATTTCATATTTACGATGTTAGATGAAAATTATTAACTGTACATATTTAGCGAAGATTCGTAAAACGCAATGTGTCAGTGTGTATATCGATAAACCAAGTAAAAATAAAATACAAATTAGTAAAGAGTTCCACGCTAAAGAATATAACAGTAAAAACTAAGCAAAAAATTTTGAATTTAAGCAAAGGTTTCATTCTGTCAACTTTTCCTCTTAGTGAAAAATTCGCTTATTTTGCCAACACCCAGTTTTGGTTCAGTTTAAGAGAATTTTACTTGGAGAGTAAAAAATTCGACACGTTCATGTTTGAATTTCGCTCTGATTTATTGCAGAATATTAATTCATAAGGTTGAAAAAACTACAGATAAAAACAAAATATTTATAAAAATTAAAATAATAAATAAATAAAGCTACAAAAGTTAAAATAATTCAAAATTAGCAGATACATAAGTCGTAATGGCTTGAAGAAAAGTGCTAAACTTCTACGGTCCTTACATTTAACTTTTTTTCCTGCCACGTAACATTCCACAAATCCAGAAATTTTAACGATTATTTAATTTAATTTGTAGGATAAATTATAATAATTATTCTTTAATGAGTAAAACAATATTCCTTACGATTTTAATATTTAAAGATTTCAGCGTTTGCAATAATATCCAAATGTTTTACAGAAAGAAATCAGTCAAACGTGTTTCGACTTCTTATAATTTTTGAAATAACTTAATTCTAGAATTCTGCCGAACGATCATTAAATTTCCTTAGATTTACAGTGTTCAACAGAAAAACCTCCTCCCATAAAAAACCTATTTAAACCCATAGAGTCATAAAAAACTGGAAAATTTTAACTTTGGATGTATTCTGAAAGTGCGTTTATTCACACAAATTCACTTCCAACATTATAATGAGATTAAATCCGAAAGCTTTTCAGCGTTTATAGAATTTTACGAAATTCAGTTATAATGAAATACCGTGATAAAGGTGCACGCTACATCAGTTAAACTGCTAATTAAAAATAAACAACTTATAAAATGAATATAAATGAAACCAATGTAGCGTAATTTTTTTGGCATACTCATACTTGGAGGCTACATTTCAGCTACGAATTTCTTGTAAAATTATTGTATTTCTCTGGGGAAAGATTTTGTGTTGTTTATGGAATAGAAATTCAACCTCTTTATTTGACCATTAAACTATTTGCTTGAAATAGCAGATTTTTATTTGTCTCGTGAAAAAAAGGGAGGGAGACAGAGAGAGAAAGAAGAAAGAAGTAATTTGTTTTGGAAAATGAAGGACATGCATCGAGTTTCCGTCAAATGATGTCGGCGTGGAGGTAAAATTACGAGAAGCAATCCGTCATTTCTTGACAGCTTGCCAGGAATAATGACATAAACCTTTCTGAAGAACTATTCGTAAAATATGGCAGAGGAAAATAAAATGAGATATGCGACTAAAACATCCAAAAAATAATAACAACAATGATAAAAAGTGGATTGAATAGAGCATGCTGTAAGAGCAAAGACAAATAAATCAAACTGTACGAAGCAAAATAACAACAGTGAAAATAAATACTTTTAAAAAATAGAAACAAAAAATATATATTTCTGCAGAGGTTTAAAATAGTTAAAACTTATTTAAGAGGCGTACAACTAATACGCGTCACTCTAAGACTAATTTTCCTTCATTTTGCAGTTATAGTAACCGTTTCAGTCCCCAAGACATTTTCAGAATCTACAAATATTAATGTTGTTTATATAGAATCGAAAAAAAATTTAGAAACAAAATTTTAAAATGAATATGATGATTATATTTAATTTAATGAGGCTCATTTGGTATTAGATGCTTTATAGGCAGAACAAAAGAAAAAAGAGCACATTCTCTAATTACGAGAAAGGAAATAGTCTCTGAATAATTTTCTTAACCCTTTCATCAGTGCGAACAAGATATGAGATATGGTGTCTTCTAAGATCATATAGCTGTGCCGCTAAAGACGAGATAACTCTTCTCCTATGCAATGTTTTTACAGCGTGACAGTGTGCCTTTCCAACCAATCCAGATAATCACGTTTTCACCAAGTTTCCTCACCTAAAACAAATGTGCGCCATTGCCACGAAGCTCCACTTCCCTGGCATTCTGTGTTATTTTTTGAAAAACAAAATGAACCGAATGAACACTTGTGCTACAAAACTATTTGTGCTGGTATTGAATATTCATAATATGAACAACGAAAACGTTGAAGTTCAAACATGAATTATCAATATGATATATAATTATTTTATAACAAAAGCTTTATAACATATAATTTCCTATTTTTTTGAAATAAGAATACCTTCTTAGGATAAGAAAAAAAGAACTCAGAACAAGAACAAAAAATAAATGTTTTCTGTATTTCTAACGTTTTTTTTACAGTTAAATACAAAATTCTAATATTACTCCAGATAAGTGCATTTATACATATGTCTTTCTAATTTTCCAGCATTGATCGATGTAAGGTTTTTAAAATGTGGTGTCATATCTCGATTTTAGCTTTCGATCGATATAATTTATTCACTTTCTACTCTTAAGTATTGAAATATATCTTTCAAATTCGACAACTTTTGAGGGAGCTCTATTTCAATTGTCATCAATCACAGACGCTAAAAAAATTCTAGCTCTGTTCTGTGATTTAACTCTAAAACACCTCATATTTCTTTTAGAAAGCAGAAAGATATTACTCTATTATCTCAAATCGTCTGTCTCACGATATTTAAGTTTTTATTCTTACGAAAAAAGTTTTGATTTCCCAAAGGAATTTTATCGTACGGCTGGAATATTGAACTATTTAGAAGATAAATGGTAAAAAGCGTCAAAATTCTTTATTTTAGATAATGTGATTTGAAATTCGTTTAAAGGAAAGATGAACAGCGAATGATTTAGTGCGAATAGGAATAGTGCTTTTGCAAAAAATACTTGTATTTATAACTTTTTTTTCTTGCAAAATGAATGACAAAAATAAAAGAACTTTTCATGCCAAATGATTAAACTAAAATAATTTATCATCTGAAAACCATTGCGAATCCTCTGGGGGGAGATGGACCTCTTTTTTTTCTATGTTCTAAAACCCATACATTGACATATATTTTACCTTTCCCAGTACAGAGCAGTACATGTGCTGGAGGCCGCGGTAGCCTAGTGGTCAGCACACCGGACTTCCACCTGGAAGATCGCGTGTTCGATACCCATTGAAGGCCCACCATGTGCACTTGGGGATACGTGCATGTAAAATTCGTGGACCCCACTACCTCGCTCCGTGCGCAAGCAATCCTAAGGCCTCGGCTAACAGGTAGGGCTCTGGTAGAAAGAAAAAAAGAGTACATATGTTCCTAAAAGAGCTCTAATGTAGAGTTTCATATATTTAAAAAAGTTCTGTTCCTCATAAAAATTCAATTACTTAATATTAAATTAAAAAAAGGTCTTGTTTGACATTTTAATATGCACTCGCATTAAACAAAAATGGTTTTAATGAAAATATATTTAAACATTATACATGAAAATATTTTTATGAACTGTTTCATACTTATCTTTAATGTGCTTTAATCATTAAAGTCAGTTTGGTATGTAAATTAAATTACTTAAAGCAAGAGGCGGATATTAAATTAAAACATAACTTTAATGAGTCAAAATTAAGCCTGACTATGTATGTCTCGTTTGTTCTACGTATAATTATGCACGATACCCTGAGTTGAGTTGCATACATAATATGAACTATGAGACGGTTTTTGAAGTAACGTTTTTCTTATTTAATATCATCCACAATGAATGCATGCTAACGCCAAATGTTCCCCTACGTTTCACAATCAAAATTAGATAATTCACGTCTAAATTGCAACCTCTCATTATGTAACTATAATAAATTGAAAAAAGTTTTATAATTATCAAAAGCAGCAATGCTTTGCAGCTGAAAGATTTTTTTTAGTCAAAATTAAAAAGCTGAGCACCTTTCGCAATAAATTTGAGTGTCTCATTGAGATAGCTTTCGCACATGTGGGGTGGTGCATTAAGAAATATTTTACTGCTCCATTTTTTATCAGGTGGTCCTTATCTCACCCGAATTAACCTAAAAGTAAAATATTTTTAAATAGCTTTCACTTATTTATTTATTTTTTGTATCTTTATATTAAAGAGTAAATTTATTTTTTCCCTTTCCATTCTTTTCCCAGCTTTTCCAGCATTATAAACAATGCGTAATAAAGTAATGCAGCACAAATAAATAGCATGTTCTTTATTTTGCAAGCAATCGCAACTTGGCAGTTCCGTTTATTCGATGAATTTAGCGCCACTATCAAAGAGCAATTTATTTATAACTCTCATTAATTTTCATTAATTCTTATCTTCTGGCCCTTGGAAAAGACTGTTGCACGACAAAATAATTTAAAAAGCGCCGAATACCAATGGTTTGAATTTCCAAAAAAGGCACTGGAGGTTCGAAAATTTTTCCCCAAAGAAAAAAGGTTTAAAAAAATTAAAAAATTATGGATTAAAAAAAAAGAAATTTTTTAAATTATTTTTTTAAAAAATTTTTTGTTGGGAATCCTTTCCAAAAAAATTACGATAAGAGGAGAGCGGAAATAAAAGGGGAAAAAGCAAAAATGTTTTAAACGATTTACGAAAAAAATTTTGAACCGATTAAAATTTTGAATACGTTAGATTTAAAAAAATTATTTTTGTTTTTTATGAACCCTGCTTTTTCCCTTTCAAAATGTAAAAAAATAAAAAGTTATTAATTTTTAACCGAAAATTTTTGATTTTTTATTTTTTGAGATAAACTGAAATAAATATTTATACAAATTTTAATGGGGAAACAAATTTTTAACCCTTTACCCGCTACTGGAATTTTTTGGGGTTTGGGTTAAAAGAAAAATCTCGCTTTTAATAATAAATATATAGTATAAACCCGAAAGGGACATTGTTAATTTTCCCCAATATGGAATATCTTCAAAAGTTTTTAGGAAAACTACATTGGGGTCATTTTTTTTTGTTATAAGAAAATTATGCAAATTTAAAAGTAAATAATTAATTACCATTTTTTAAATATTTATTTAGGCTCTTGTTATTGTGTGTGCACCACCCGTTCAAAATTACAGGGGGTGGACCGGCCAAATTTTGGTGAAAATGTATATTTTCTCAGATTTGTTGAAATTTTCTAAAATTAAATTTTTTTGATATATTTAGGGTAACAACCCAATTTAAAAACTATACTGAAAATAATAAATTTTTTTTATGAATTCTTTATAAACATTTTAAAGTATATGAATTGAGGGAAACACCAATGTTTCAGGGTGGAATCAGATTAATAATCCTTTTAAAAATAAATCTGCATTTTAGAAAATTCGATAATGTTTGTATCATGAACTTCAAATTAACTCTTAAAGGCAAATCTTAGGGATTTCTTACCCGCAGGTAATTTTTGAAAAATAATTATAAAGAATTTCTATAAAATTTTAATTAAAATTTTTTGTGATTTTTTCTATTGATAACTCCACCCGGGATATATTTTTTTCAATGTACTTAAACTATTTTTAATTAAAAAATTTTAAAGTTTTCAAGTAATTTTTTAAACAAATTAACGTACAAGATTCAACTGAAATACAAAATTCTGTTGAGGTAATTCTAAGAAGAAAAAGGTAATTAATTTTTTAAAATAATTCCTAAATATTAATTCATGCATGTAAAAAACAATTGGGAAAATGTCTGAACATATATCATTCTCTTTTACATACCTATTAATTAAAAAGAATATTAGCATTAAAATATAAATAAATTTAAGATTTAAATGTATGTACTTTTTTAAATTTTCGAAGAACATATTTTTAAAAATAATAATAATCACACGTACCAGTGTTAAGATTTCATGCATCTTAAGCATAGAGCATCATGTAACGCCTGCTCCTAAATTGCTGAAGTGTAAATGTGCTATTCTTTAGAAAAATTCTTCACTTCTGCCGTTAAAGAAAGGCGAAAACACAAAAGTCATTTCATGTCTCTTTATGTGTGTAGGTGATAGTACCAACACTAGATTTTCAGGGGGGCAGTCTACTTCGATTATTGAAAGGGGAAATGGGGCGGAGAGACCGCAACAAGTAGGACAACAAGCGTCTCTAGCAGACTATTATATGGTCCTGCCATCAAGGCTCTGCGACCGCCACGCAGAACCTTTTATATTATGATCGTCCGTAGGTTACAGACCGCTTAGGATAGGACTTCAGTACACAGTTTGAATCCTTTTTCTTGTAATCTTATCTCTTCTATCCAAGGGTAGCGCTAAAAATTTCAGCTTTCAGCAGGTCAAGATTACACGATTGCAGGACTAGCAGATTACGGATTTTTTCCTTAAGATTACGATTAAAATTACGGGAGAAAAAGGATTACGGGATTACACAACTTCGATTATGATTATGAGAATATGCCATCATCAGATTACGATTGCGATTACGATTTTATCAAAATGTAATCGATTACAGCCGATTACGATTACGTAATCGCGATTACTCCAAGCCTGGTTTGAATCTGTGGTCGCTAAATTTACGAAGACACTGAGCAGCCGTTGCGCTTTTAAATCCCACTGTCAGCTACCCCCTCCCCCCATGTAAAACATGTGTATAATAAAATTAAAAAAATTCATGGATTAAAAAAAAATACATTATTTTTTTCAAATATCATTTATTAATAAATGTTTCAGTTGGCAAGTGTTCTCTCTCTCAAAAAAAAAAAAAAAAATAGTAGATAAGAGGAAGAGGGAAGTAAAATGGGGAAAAAATGCATAAGAATGTTAATAATTGATGTCCCCTATCTTTTGAAAAATAATAGTGAACCTGATGTGAACTTTTCAAAACGTTATGATAACAAAATCTTTTAGTTTCTTTCTGAACCATGCGGTTTTCCGTGCAAACATTGTCAAAATGTAAAAAAATAACCAGTAATCGTTAGTGTAACTATTCCTGCTGGAATACCGAAAATTTTCCATCGACCTTTGGTTTAGTTTTAGTTTATTGCTTATATCATTACTGTAAATAAAATACTTTATACATTACATGCGAGAAGTTCAAATTTTGAACGGGTGGGTTGCTTCACGCAGCTACAGTTGAACCTGCTTATTGGAGTATCGGTTAAAAGAATATCTCGCTTAAAGTAATAAATTTTCAGTGTACCAGACCATAGTATATTGTTAATGTGTTCCCGAATGATGGAATATCTTGCTTTTTAGAATTGTTTTTCGTGGAAAATTGGCTATTCTATCTAGCGGGCTCGACTGTAGTTTAATTTGTTATAATGATAATTATAGCAGACTGTATATGCTGCAAATAACTTCAATCTCCACCATTTTTATAGTATTTATTTCAGGCAATACTTCGAATGGAGTAAGTGCACCACCAGGTTCTTATTTAACGCATTGCCCCACAGGGCCGTGGACCTAGGACCATAATTTTAGGGGTACGAAAATAGTGTCAGCTATTCTAATCTCAGATTTCGTTGAAATTTGATGCGTAAAAGCAAATTTTGTTGTGTATGGGGAGGGGGGGGGGGTTGTAGGGGGTAGGGAGCAACAATTTGAACCAGGACTATACAAAATATAGGCATCAATGTTTGATTGTTTTTCTAGTACACGAACTTACTTTATAAACATATAAAGTATATGTAAAGAGGGAAGCACCAATGTTTACGAGGACCTGGACATCACTTTGACTTGATCGAATCCGGTACACCGTAGTATAAAGATATAGGCAACTCTTCATTGTGTAGAGGAAACCGATAATGTATTGTATCAGGGCTTCAAATTTGCACATCATCTATAAAGTGTCTATAATCCTCTATAGTGTACCTTTCTCTACCCGCAGGTACTGGAGTTTATAGATAAATTAGTAATTATAAAGTAATTGCTGTAAAAATTAGCTCTAGATTAAAAAACTTTTTTTGATACATTTTTCTATTGATAACTCCTACCGGTAAAATTACCTTTAACAATTCAATGTACTTAAGCAGCATATTTTTTAATTTAAAAAATTCTAAATGTCTTGCACGTCACTATTCTCATTGTAATACATGATGGCAAATGTATTCCAAGCCATTTGCGGATTTTATCTACTAATGCAGTTTCTGGTTTCTCTTCAAATTCTTTTTCCGGATCGTTTAACAACCGGGAAACAGCCTCCATGTTCAAGTTGCCAAGCAAAATATGCGTAAAGAATGCACTAATCAGTTCAGTGAGAAAAAGAATTGACAAACTAGTGACAAGAATATTTGTTACATTTCCATTTAAATTAGTAGGTAGACGAAAAAAAGGTGAAAATTGGTAGGTAGAAAGTTTCACTGAGTTATAGGTTTCTGATTACTGTGTCCAATTTTCGTGCTTGTTATTTTAACGTAGTTTTTGAAATTGACAATTAGTTAAATAAATTATTTACGATTAACTATTTTAATAACATTTATTTCACATGTTTATAATTATTCATTTTCCTGCGAATTGTTTTGTCGCATTACCTATGACAATATACAATTATTAGTCTAAGTACTTAGTAGCTCTTTGAAAGTTATATAAATGAAATAGGCAATTCATTATTTCAATTATTTATATTATTTCAATTGTGTTCAGTTTATTAAGAAATTTAAAATATTTTTTATAAAAAATAGTGTTTTTCATGTGAATTTTTCTCCTGAAAATGTACATTTGATATCACAATATATTTAGAAGAAGCGCTGTATTCATTGTGCTTGGAATCATTTTCTTTTGTTATCAGTTTCTTTTATAAAAAACTTTATATTACTTAGTATGTAATTAGAGGTACAGGAAAGGTATATTGAGGCAGACTGCGCCATTAAAATATTTAGGGAAAGGGGGGAAGGGGTGTTTTCAGGGGTTGTTAACCTTTTTTAGGGGTCATCGTTCCTTTGGGGGCATCTTAGTTCTGTCAGGGGGGGGGGGATACGCTAACCCTTTTAGGTATGTGGGCCGCCCTGGAGTAATAGAACTTGCACGAGCCTAAGGGATCATTTATAAATGATGTCACGCTTCGAAGGGGGAGGGGGGGGGGGGGTTCGCGAAATTGTGACAAAGTGTGACCAGGGGAGGGAAGGGGGTAAAAAGAAGTGTGACATCCTGCATTATGCAACATAGCAACATATATATGGGAGAGGGGGCTCAAATATATGGGAAAAAAGCGTGACATTATAAATGAGCGGTCCCTAATTTAAATTTTTCATGTTCAGTTAATAGGAAAGTAATCACATTTTTCTTTAACTCGATGGATCCGAAGAACGTCTTTTACGCTTTAGGCTTGGTTAAAAAGAAGAAAAGAAAAAAAAGAGCGATTTAATGATTTTGTCTCATGTGAAAATCTAACGCACATTACAAGAAGGGAAGTACTGCTAACAGCGAGCGATAGATGGCGCAACCTTCGAAACATTGCTTTAATAAAAGCTTGCGTTGAAATTGGCTGTTACGAAACGTGATGAGAATTCTTTTGTAGCTGGTAATTGCATGAGCCCGATGTAAATCAGTGTAAATAGATATTGTAATTTAAATGAAACGCCAATGATCAGCGCTCTTTAAGAAGAGAAAGTGTGCGTTGACAAAAGGTATTATTTCTTAAAGATATCGATCACTAGTGATCACTTCTAATGCGAACGTAACTTTTCAGGTTGCTTTAGAATAAATAGAAAAACGAAAGCGGTAGAAAGTAATCTCGCTATTTAACACAGTATGCTTTAAATTTTCACAACATTTAAATAATCAGTACAAAATATAGTGTATAAATAAGCAAAATTGAATAAAAATGTCTGTGAAATATAACTATAAATATGTTAGTTTTGAGAAAAAAAAATTGATCTAAGGGTAACCTTGCATGCTGAACACACATCTCACATTTAACATGCTGAACAGCATGCTAAATCTGAGATTTTCGTCCTTTTTGTTGTCACACATCTTTTAGGTTTTGATTCGTGCTCATAACAAACAAATTTGGTCATTTATTTTTTGAAATAAATATTTTCTATTTACTTTAACTCGATACGAATCATAAAAATACTTATTCTTTAAAAAAAAGAAGATATTTTGACTTCAAAGTTGAATAGTTTCTTTCTGAATCAGACTAAAATGGATTAAATGTACAACTTTAAATAACTCAACATAAAAATGGTACTTTTCACGCCTTCGAACAGACATACAACAAAAACATCACCCTTTAGTTATTTTTCTTTATAACTTTATTCAATCATTAGTTTTAAATATAGAGTACGTCAATTTTTGGAAACTTCAAAAATATCCTATAAATTTTGCAACCGTGGAAATAAATCCAAGAATTAAATAGAGCTTTCAGTTTTTTATTGTCTTCCTTGTTGTTTAGTTTGGTTGAATAGAATAGTTATGGATCGTTCAATATTATTTCTTAATATGTATACACTCAAGATTATTTTTTAAAACCCTGTCCTCCTTAATTCTGACATTTTCCTTTTCAGCCTACATTCCTCTAAAAGTTTTTTAAAAAGTATGAAAAAATGCCTCAAGTTATCGTAAAAATATCGTTAAAAATAAAGAAATGTCAAAAATAAGTGAAGTTTAATTAAATAAAGAATGAAAAAGTAAAATTTAAAAGTAAGGTTTTGAGATGGGGAAAATGTTTGTTTGTCTGTTCTCCCCCCCCCCCCCAAACCCTTATGAGGATTTGTCCGATTCGATTTTTTTTGCCATTCGAAAGATCTTGGCGAAGTTCTCTCATTTCCATATTTTGTTTTTGATTTGAACCATTTTTCGTTCAATTTTGAACAGTTCAAGAAATTAACATTAGCGCCTATGGGGAAATATGAGGCGAAGTATTTAAACTCTGGACTTAAGCACAAGTTCCTTCAGACAAGCATATTAAAGGCGTTCTCGGCTTCTAATATTTTTTGATTTGAACAATTTTTGCTCTATTTCGATAAGTTCAAAGAAAAAAAAATTGACATTAGCGCCTACATATTAGCAGGATAATAAACTTGGTGTTGGTGCATATGAGAGAGTAGGCTGGTATAGTTCTAGACGGAACTTCTTCTTTTCATATAAAAAATACATCAAATATTTTAAATACGAAACTATATTGACATGTAAAAGTTTTATTTCTTTTCCCAAATACATACTGTAGAATACATTAAATATAAATATAGGTTACGTTAGAAAATAGAGCAGAAAAAAAAATGCTTTGCTTTATGGTTCTGTCCAAAAACTACTATTTTTAAAAAATAATGCTCATCTTTTTTTTTGTTTTTTAAATAAATTTCATTTTTCCAAAAATAAATACTGATTTCTTTTCCGATCTGTAATTTTCCAAATATATCCAGATCTTCAGTGCTTTAGCACCCATCGTATATTTAATTACCAGTGCATAATGCAGATCTAACTTACCAAGTTGCGGCTTTAAAGTGGGCGTTAACTTCTCTGGGAATTCACTCGGTTCCAGTATCGGACCTTCTGTTGCTGGAGGCACATAGCGAGGTTCTTCGATGAAGCCAGTGTAATCACTGTCTTCTTGATCTTTGGTCTCCTCACTGCCCCCCAGATCAAGATCCTTCAGTATCTCTTTAGGGGCTGAAAAGTGCAAGAAATAGTATATTTTGATTATTTTAATTAGACCACTGGGAGAACAGAAATTCCTATAGACATAACATAGACATAACTAAACAATTATACACTGTTTTTTTCTGACTCTTTTATAATAAAAATTTTAGTCAAAAAACCATAATGACTTTTTTTTATTGAACATTTCAGCACAATTCTCAATTATATGAATGATAGTTAGATGACTTTCTTCAGCATTTGCTACAAAGTCGTATTTTCATTTCAAGTTTATACACAGTAGAACCTTGACGAATGACGATATATTAGGGAAAACGACGCAGGCAGATCCAGCTTCAGCATAAAACGTTGCAATCGGAACAATAAATATAGAAATCTAAACGGAAAAAATACATTCTTTCCGTAAAACATTTTTAAAATAAAATAAAGGAATACATTTGACATCTATCTTTATTGAAAATATTTGGTTTTCAGTTAACATTTTCTCCATAGACAAACCTATGAATATCCAATGTATGTGACACTTTTCTGCTATGTTTCCCTTCGGGTGATTAAAGAAAACTCCTAATAATTTTAAATACTTCACGTGTTTCATTAAATGTTGGGAATTTTACTTGTTTATCTTCATTAACAATATTATCCTGTTACTCATTATCTCGCTCTCCTTTTTCAGCAGAAATTAAGATACACGCGCAACCTCTTCAACAATTTATACATATATTCCTGAAACATGATCATAAGGGCTTGAATTTACCATTTTTTGCAATGTCAGTTACGTTTTTGAACGATAGATACCTGAACCTGATGGTTTCAGGAGCGACCAAATCGAGGTTGAAATAACATTATTTAGCTAGCATTTGTGACGAGAGCGTTAGAACAAAACGATGCATGCGGGAAAACAAAAGATGCGGGAACGATAAATCGAGATTCTAATGCATGTGTTTTAAAAGGTTGATGTTTCACAAACTTATAGTCTTTACTTTAAGTAGGGTAAGTGCGTACTAAAATCTTCAAAGATCACATTCAGAAGGTTCTTGCTCTATTAGAACTTTCTTTATGAATATCACATTTTTCAGTTTCATATTTAGGCTCCTTATTGAGATTTTCAGGTATTTACTAACTCAGTTTAACTCAAAACAGAAGTTTAAGGAACCTTTTTTTAACACTACAGCTAAAGGTCGCACTCGCACCACTTGATAGGGTGGGTGCGTAACCAGTCTTGTTTTAGTCAAGCATTTATAATTAGAGTGAATGTGCGAGAGTTTTATTGATCCATAAACTTCATAATATTTTTAGAAGCCCATAGGTATACTTTTTGTTTACTATTGTGACCCTACGTTACTTAATTTAGAGAGTAACAAATAAAGAAATGTTAACAATAACACACTAATGTAAAGAAAAAACACTGCCAATAAAAGAAGAAAATTAGTAACAATTACGTAACTACATTTGAAAAAGAAAAAATACATAATATATATACGAGGTGTGGTTAGAAAGTTTTAAAAATGGGTTTGTAATTTCACAATGGTGGTACTTACATGCTACTGTGATGCATAACCTTCAAATTAGTCCCTTTCTGACTGAACACACCGTTTAAAACGGTGTTTCCACTTTTGGAAATGTTCTTGGAATTTTTTTTACCTGAAGTGTGTAAGGACGCTCGCCGTATTCACCTGGATGACTCCTATCGAGTCAAATCGCTTTCCTTTGCGTGAAAATTTCAATTTAGGAAACAGGTAGGAATCCGCAGGGGCTATATCAGAGAAATAGGGGGTTTGTGGAAGCACAGGAATATTAAATTTGGTCCTGCGGACTTATACCTGTTTCTCAAACTGAAATTTTCACTGAAAGCGAAACGATTTGACTCTATTGAGAACATCCATTATAGTCGGTGTGTTCAGTCAGAGGGGGATAATTTTGAAGGGGATGCATCATAGTAGCATGTAAGTACCGCCATTGTGAAATTACAAGCCCATTCTTAAAACTTTCCAATCAGTCCTCGTGTATATATATATATATATATATATATATATATATATAATGGAAAACCATGTCAGTATTCATTAAAACTTTGAATGTAAAAGGCAAAAAGAGTTTCTACTTCAGGCCATAGCCAATTGTGGGAAAATGAGAACTGGATTTTATTTATTACATCACAGAAATATATTTCAGAATACACTGAAGTCGTACCAGGAATATAGTTTTCGCAAAATTTTTACATTCAGTTCTCCATCACAACTAAATGTATTGATTGCCAATGCTGCTTTGCGACAATCTTTTGAATACGCTGCACCGCGCCCAATCTTTGTAACTTGGGTTTCTAATATTGTCTTCAGATAAGCAAGCAACCATAATTTAATAGTACTAATTAAAAATAACAGTAACACAAGAAAATAAAAGAAATTACATGGAGCGAAACTTTCCCCACACTGTGGAATACATCCCATCTTACCTTCCAAAAGAGGAAACTGCAACCCCTGTTATAAATAAAGCCGTGTTAAGATATTTAATATTAAAGCTAATGCTGGCCTGCAGTAGTGGGAATTATCACTGGGAAGTTACCTAACATATCCAATATATGGCACAAATTTCTTCACGCAGGCATTCCCACAACACTAAGAGAACGCACTTACCCTAACCCATCCTATATATTAGTCATAGTATTAGAAATAAAGTACACATTATGTGCTAAATCTTTTATGCAAAACAAAATGCGTTACGAATATGAATAAATATAATATGTACCTTTAAAAGGAAAGTTTTACGTCATTTTTTACGTGATGATAATTCTAAGATATAAAACGTATGACTCATGTAAATACACGTATTTACAAAAATATTGAAAAAAAAAATCATAGTATCATTTTTATTTGAAATAAATTTTTAATTAACCTTTGATCGTTTTCATACGTTACATTCCACAGACATTTTTAATCAAGAGTAAAAAAATGTGTAATCATTATTGTTTCTTTACATCATTATAAATGCTAATTTTTTCCCATCCCTCTTTTTGTATCAATGCCATTAGTAAAACAATATATATTCCCAATCCTTCATGCATTATAATAATATTTATACATTTTGTTAGAATCATTGCATATTTAAACAGCTATGATCAAATTTATCTTTTCTAATTTCTAAAGGTTTTTTTTTTAAATTCTTTTTTTGTTTTGTTTAGTATGCATATAATTTTAAAAGTTGTAAAATTTAGCTTTTTTTCAGCAATGATAATTAAATTGTAATATTGTTTTATTCTTATCTTACTTTTAAAACATCTTTAAGTTATTCTATATGATTTTACTGTTACATTGCAAAGTATTTTTTTCCTGTTAACTTTCCCCTTTTACTTCTTGATTTAAATTGCTTATTGATATTATTATTATTATTATTTTACCTTAGTGCCATTATTTGATTCAGATTATTTGCTAAAAAGTATCATGGCAGATTAAAAGTTGAATATCCTGCTCCCATTTAGTTTTTTATTATTATTTTTTAAATCCAAGTGTATTATTTTTTAAATCCTGCGACAAAAACTAAACATCCATGTACTTTAACTCATTTCTTCAACCGTGCTTTTTCAAAACTTACTTTTGAATTTTTGTTACTCTAATTTCATCAATGCCATCCATATAGTTTATACAATAAAGATTTTTTTGCTTGATTGTATATGTTTTTTTTTTTTCTTTAAATCTATTTTTGAATGTGAAAATCATTTAGTTTAATTTATCATTTTACTAGCTTATCATATGCCTTTTAAAATTTCATTTATGTTGTTTACAAGTTAAAAAAAAGTTTTAGAAACATTATTAGACTTGAAAATTATTAAGCCTACAGTCTTTTTTTATAATTTCCTAATGCTAACGGAATGAAAACAGTAACTTCTAAATACCTTATAATAGTTTCTCCTCTCGACTGACCTGTCTTATTTTTCATCATTTTCAAAGTGTTTGGAATGTATTAAGAACCTAAGTGTTACATTCCTACCTCTATTAAGGATTATTAATTATCTTTAGTTTTCAGCATTATGTAGGGAATTTATCATTCGAACTCATAACAGCCAATCAACTATTTTCCCCATCAAACTGTCGAAATAATGATTCTATTAGGATCATCCACAACACTTAGTTACGCAAACATATCTTATATATTGTCACTCTTCTGTATTATACGTAGAGAAAACCCATTTTTAATTATCAACTGTATCCTTTTCTACCAATATGGATTTACTACGGTCTGCCAAGAGATAAAACGGTGCATTACCAATCGGAAAATATCAATGCCGCAGATTCACGAAAGGCGATAGTTGCTATAAGCATTTTTATTCTAAAGTCACCTTTATCATATACATTTTGTTCAAAATGTTTCTAAAACAAAATATTGTGCGTATTTAAGAACTATTGTTGATTGCATGTATCATATTCGTTAGAATTAACATTGTTATCTAAATGCATACATCTAGTAGGCGGGCACTAATTCAATAACTATTTGAACAGTTCTATTATTATCAAAGCTCTCGCTTCCTCACCCTGGAATTGTCCATGGCTTGTACCCCTCTTGTTTACTAATTTAACATCCCCTATTGCTTTACGAAATTGCAATATAGCTCTACAAATTCAATTCGACTCTCAGACTCACAAGGAAATTGCATACAATCGTGCACTAATATTATCAAAACCATCAGTTGATATGAAGTTGTATATCCATTCATTACACGCGTAATGCAAGTAGTCCTTCAGCAGAGCCACCAGTAAGAAATGATTACCTCTATTAATGGGATAAGTCTCAGCATCACCTTATCATCGATTAATCAACGAAGAAGAGAGGTTCTATTTAAAAGATGAACAGTACCATTCACAAAGATCTTTAAATAAAAAAAAACAAGGAAAAGAAAAGACCTTACGCAGATTAACTCCAAATTTATATAGTTTTCTGATAGTCAAAAATATTCCTAATTATTTAATTTAAAAGATATTTTGTTGATCAGGCTATATGCTAAAAGTTTTTTCTGTGTTCCCTAGCAAATAAAAGTAGTATTTTTTCCCTTTGTACTGTTAAAAACATCGACAAAAATTTGCTCAAAGGAAAAAACAATAATGATAAACTTTAAAAAAATTTAAACTACAAAGTCTATAAAAGAAAAAAAATCGAGTCGGATAATTTTCTCGAAAGGTATTGAGCAGTCGTCACATAGACAGACAATAGGCAGACATTTCCGCAAGATCACAAGATTACTTTTCAAGTTTAAAAAAAAAAATTATAAAACTTATTTATTTAAAATACTAATTGATTTTTTTTTCGAAGCACGTTATTTTTATAGCGAAGTGTGTATGGAATATATAAATATATTTTTTAATATTTTAATTTTTGCTTTGTTCTGTACTTAAACAGAAAAGTATATTGTAATGAAATTTTTATAGCCTTTCAATCTAACCTCTTAATTTCATGACGCAGTTTTTCTTAGCTTGAATATTACTTGCACTAGACCAAAACAGAAAACTAGAAAATACTCTGAAACAAGCATAACAATTAGAACGTCTTGCACTTTTTTACTACCTGTATATAGTATACAATATCCATCTAGTGAATGACTTTACAAACACATGAGATACTCAAAATGGGAGAATAAGCCAAAGTACAAGATAAAATTTCAATAATAATTCAAAAATATAGAAATTCATGTTTTTTTAATGTAAAATGAATTTACTTTCATACCGTGGACCAGGATAAAGTTGGTATTTGACAAGTTGACAAGCGTGCTTAAATAAACTATGAATGTATAACAGCAATTTCTGAATATTTGATTCACAATACAGATAGGCTTAGGCTTACGGTTTAAATCTATTTGTACTAACCACACGTATGAACTACTTTTAGAAACAGCTTCGTGCCAGGAGGACAAGACGGTTTTCCAAAAGTACCGATATCAGCGCCAATGGAACATTTTCTCCTGCCATGACAATTGCTCATAACAGCTTCTGTCGCGTAGCTCATCAAGCAGTCTACAATAAGAAAAGATTATTAAAATCTAAATTAAAACATAATTTTTTCACGCTTTAATGCTTATACAAAGACTATTTAAAATATTTTAATAAAACCCGGTGCATCAATCAATAAAAAGAACAAGTTCTTGTTTACCAGGTGAAGAACTCAATCAGAGTGAGTCTGCATTGTCCGATGCATTTGTTTTAATTATTGGAAAGCTAAGAACGTAGATAAATGGAATAAATGTTATTACATAATTATGTCATCACCTGTTGCACTACTTTCCAGAGAAAAATACAAAATATTTAAGTAAATTTTAAAATCTACAAAAAAGGAAGATGAAAATGAAAGAAAGTAATTCATAAAACAAATAAAATTATAAAAATAAATGAATGACTTACATCCCGTACTGAAAACAACTAACATTAATACACATGACTACATTTTTAAAACTAAATTCTTTGAAACAAGAGAAAAACATGTAGTTGTTAAACAGAAATTCAGTCTGAATCATGTGGAGTTAGAAATAAAAAAAGAGCAAATTTGTGATGTTTTTATGTAAAGTATCTGCTATAACATTTATTTACTTATTCATTTTTTTGCGACAAACTTGAATGATCGCTAATGATAAATACAAGAGAGAAAATGAAAAAATAAGATACTCGACGAGAAGAAAAAAAATCATTTTTAAAAGGTAAATAAAATCAGCTTCAAAAGTTAAACACTCATAAAAAATAAAATTTCCTCATGTACGTCTCATTTCTTAAATGCCGTTTTTTCGCCCTACTTTTTTCCGCTCATAAGTGTCGTGACAGCATTGATTTATTAAAGTTAAATCCGTATACGTATCAAACTGTTTTCCTTCTCATAACTAAGGTTTCATTTAATAGCCTTTATATGATCATGGGAAATGAAAAATACAAACAATTGCAATACCTTAAAAACCGACAACCATGAGAATTATACTCCAACCATATTTAAAAGTATTTGTTTTATTCCCAAAGCTCCAAACAAGAAACTAAAGAGAGAAAAAAAGGTTTTGCACAGATGATACTGTGATAAAGTACATAAGAGATAAACTGACATCCCAATAAACAAGATACTTTATTTATTAGTTTTATGTGTTTGCTTTCTACAAATGTGAATGAAAAAGCATTGCAGCGATTTGTGCCTGGGGCTGTTTTTTGTCCCTCGGAGATGACAGCATTTTGTTACAAGTTTCCATTCTATTTTTTTCGTTTCAAAACAGGCAGAAATGCTTTGATATTGTTGCCAAATTTGGGAAGACAAAGAGCCCAGTGCTCTGTGACCGAATTTCGTTAATTCCACTAGGGACCTATGTTCTTTTTGGATTTACTTCTTCTAGTTACTTTTTTTTTTGTTTTAAGTTATTCGTTCCGTACAAGTCAAGAAAAAACACATTAAAAGAAAAAGGACTATTGAGATTAGTTGTTGCCCGTTTCCAGAATAGCCAATTTATCAATTGAGCCAGAAGCCTTGTTAAACCTAAATTGTATTTGGCCGTCTTTGTTACACCGCTTGAACTCTGGCGAAATTATTTATCTTCATGCCAACGCATTGGGTAAACAAAGCAGTATTACGTCATTGTTTCGTGACTCTGGCTAAGTG
The DNA here is from genome assembly GCA_038502835.1 of Octonoba sinensis. Lineage (NCBI taxonomy): Eukaryota > Metazoa > Arthropoda > Arachnida > Araneae > Uloboridae > Octonoba > Octonoba sinensis. The sequence goes on along the minus strand of CM076600.1, from coordinate 104,856,926 downwards.
AAAATTGTCAGTTCCATTAATCTTAACTGCGTTCGTCAGGCCAGGCTACTTTTTATCAATGCATTAATCTTATAAGACAGTTTGTTGTCACCACATTTTCGATAATAAATTATGTTAATAAATAGATCTCATCTAAGCATTTTAGAAGATACTGCTACATAAGAAACATATAATTTCTCCATTAAATATCTCTCTTAGACTATACTATACTTGTGTGTATTATAGGATATCATAAGAGTGTGGCAATAATATTACGCAGTGTGTATCGACTACTTATTAATTTATGTTTTGATTTATTTGTGTTTAAATTCAAGCTATTTGCATTTTTCTATGTAATTTGTGTTTTTAATCAGAGTAGTAGCTTAAATTTGCTGATTTGTGTATTATTTTGCTTTTTTGATTGTTTGCATTAGGTTTATTGAGCTATAGAAGTTATATGTTTAATGAAGGAAATTAAAAATGGTAATGGAAGTTGGTGGATTTGCTGTGATAGGTGTGAGATGTTTAGTAAATTGGAGGGAAACACTAATACAGCTACAGAGCAGGAATATATTTGCACAAAATGTGCTGAATTATTAGAGTTACGTGTCAAGGTGGTAGCATTGGAAGCCCAATTAGTTAGAAATAACTTGGGTGAAAATTCTATAAAAGAGGTGGGAACTTCTTGTGATGGGCTTGTTAGGGAGAGTGAGGTTGCAGGAGAAGGATCTAGTATGGGTAAAGGTAGAATTGTAGACCTAAAAACAGAGGGAGTCATTTTAGGGGATTCTATGGTACGCGGGATAGGTAATGTGGTCGGGAGAAAGAGGCCCACGGTGGCTAGGTGCTGTTTACCAGTGGCTCGGGTGAAGGATGTTAATAAAGTTGTGGAGAAAAAAGGAATGTTTAGGAAGGGAGATTCAGTTACTCTGTGGGTGGGGACTAACGACGTCGGTAACAGTACAAACGAGGAGTTTGTTAAGGATTGGGAGAACCTGTTGGATAAAGCAACTAACTTTTCGACAGATGTCCAGGTAGTTGGTTTGCTTCCCAGGTATGGGGTGCATAGGGGCTGGTTAAATCAGCGGGCAAGGAGCATGAACTTGATTCTCAAGAAACTTTGCATAAAGCATTCAATTGGAGTTCTTGTCAGCGTGATTGGGTTGCGAGGGATGGTCTGCATCTTAGTTCTAGGGGTGTAGTTAAGGTTAGCGATATGATTTTAGAAGCTTCAGAATCAAAAAACTAATTTTGGATGGGGGGATTGGAGAATGTCATGGTGTTGACTTCTGTTCTGGAGGTTTTAAAAATGAGGGTAAAATATTAAGCAATAGTAACATCAATAGTAGTGATTTGAGGCAGCATAAAATGTTTAAGACAAGCAAAATGGGCATGCTCAGGTTTCTATATACTAATGCTCGCAGTATCAGGAATGAGATGGACGAGTTAAATAGTGTTATCGCAGGTGATTAGTTGGATATTATTGGAATTACGGAAACATGGATTACTGATGATGATAAGGATTTAGTGAGCATTGCTGGATACAATTTGTTTAGGCAAGACAGGCTGGGTAAGAAAGGTGGAGGGGTTTTATTCTATATTAAGGACACTTTTATTTGCAATGAATTGGTCATTAATAATAAGCCTAATGATATTGAAATGGTCTGGGTGGAGTTGCTGAGCAATAAGGGTAAGAAGTTACATTTGGGGAATGTTTACAGGCCGCCTAATGTTAGTCAGGATCAAGACGAGGAGATGTATAGTGTTATTAGGGACATGTCTGGTAACTGCTCGGTTATCATGATGGGGGATTTCAATTTCCCGGGCTTATACTGGAACAGTTTTTACACTAGCAATGGTAGGGAAGAAGATTTTCTGAAAGTGATTGGTGACTGTTTTTTGGATCAAGTTGTACCCAGGGGACTAGGCATGGTGCTGTTTTAGATCTAGTTTTTTGTGATGTCGGAAGTTCTGTTCTGGGGTTGAGTATAGGGGAACATATTGGGGACAGTGATCACAATACTATTAGGTTTTGGACCAGCTTCGATGCTCACAAAGGTGAAAATTCCAGATTTGTACCTAACTTCAGGAATATTGATTATGTTGCACTTAGGCAGGGTTTGAAAGAGGTTTTTTTTTCTGGGTTGGAGAATAGTGAAGCTGATCTTCAGTGGGAAGAGTTTAAGGGGAAATTGGAGAAAACCGTGATGGATTATGTTCCTTTTAGAAAGAAAGGGGATTTCACGAAAATTTCGCCCATGTGGTTCTCTAGGGAGGTGAAAGAAGCTCTCAATTATAAGCAGGCCACTTTTCGGCGACTTAAAGAGACTGGGTGCCATGCTGACAGGGTTTTTATTGTGAAGCTAGACGTACTTTCAAGTATTTGGTACGGAGTAAGAAAAGGGAATTGGAGCAAAAGCTTGCAGATAACATCGAAAAGAATCCTAAGAAATTTTTTGCTTATGCTAATTCAGGGAAAGCTCGTAATACTCAGGTAGGCCCACTAGTGGATGAGAACGGGAACTTGATTCAAAATGAGGGGGATATTGCTGATATTCTAAATAATTTTTTTTCCAGTGTATTTAACAGAAACTGTATCTCAACAGTTGACATAAGTGAGACGCAAGCTAATACACAGCTTGAGGATTTTATATTTTGTAGGGATGATGTGTTGTTTCATTTGAAAAAGATTAAAGCAAATAAGGCTCCAGGACCTGATAATGTTTATCCAAAAATTTTAGTAGAATGTGCAGAGGAATTAGTGGATGTTGTCTTGACTATTTTCATATCTTCGTATAACTCGGGGACTGTGGCAGTGGATTGGAAGCTGGCAAACATAACGCTGCTCTTCAAGAAAGGGTCTAAAACTAAGGCAGGAAATTATAGGCCTGTAAGTCTTACTTCAGTTCTTTTTAAAATTTTTGAAACTCTGATAAAGATCAAAATAGTGAATTTCCTGGAGGCAAATGGAGTGTTGACTGATTTTCAGTATGGTCTTAGGAAGGGTAGGTCCTGTACAACTAATTTGTTGCATTTTTATGACAAGGTTACCATGGCATTAGATGATAAAAAGTGCGTAGATGTTGTTTACATTGACTTTCAGAAAGCGTTTGATAAAGTACCGCATGAAGCTCTTCTTAGCAAACTTGCTTATATTGGTATTGGTGGAAAAACTTTAATTTGAGTTAAAAATTGGCTGACTGGGAGGAAACAGAGAGTAGTAGTGAAGGGCAATTATTCTCAGTGGATTGATGTCTTGAGTGGTGTTCCACAAGGTTCAGTTTTAGGGCCTATATTATTTATTATTTTTATTAATGATATAACTCAGAGTATTTCTGGGAACATCAATATTTTTGCTGACGATGTCAAAATCATGGGAATCGTGGACACGGAGGAACAAGTCGAACAGTTTCAAGAGGATTTAAATCAAATTTCTAGGTGGGCAATTAAGTGGGGTATGTCTTTTAATATTGGGAAATGTCAAGTGCTTCATTTTGGTCATGGGAATAAGCATGCAACCTATTATTTACAAGGTTCCGTCATTAGGGAAGCAGTAGCAGTTGTTGATCTAGGAGTATTGATTAGTCTCGACTTCAAGTCCAGCCAGCAGTGTAGCATAGTAAGTAACAAAGCTAACAGGATGCTTAGGTTTATCAATAAGGCTATTTCGAACAGGTCTAAGGAAGTTGTATTGCCAGTATACAGAAGTTTGGGAAGACCTCATTTGGAATATGCTGTTCAGTTTTGGTCTCCGTACCTAAAAAAGGATATTACCTTATTAGAAAGGGTTCAAAGGAGGACTACGAGATTGCTAAGTGGTCTTTCAGACTTAGATTATGAGGTTAGGCTTAAAAGGCTCAATATGTATAGTCTTGAGAAAAGGAGAATTAGAGGGGACATGATTCAGTTGTTTAAATTCATTAAAATGGGAAATGTTGATGGACTGCAGCTATGTGCTGATAGTAGAACCAGAGGTCATTGTTTTAAGCTTTTCAAATCTCAGGCTAATCTTGAAATTAGGAAAAATTACTACTTTAATAGGGTTATAGGCAATTGGAATAATTTACCAGAAACGACTGTTAATTGCAGCGGGGTAAAAACGTTTAAGAAATCTCTTGATGATCATTGGGGACTGCTAAATTGACTAGGACCAGCCTAGCTGGGCCCTTAGCCTGTTGCTGGTCGTCACTTTTGTATTTGTATTTGTATTTTATCGCAGTCAAAAAATAATAGTATACAGTAGAAACTCAATCGCATTCCTTTAAATAAAAAACATTATTCTGTTACTTCTCTTAAACGCTAATTATAAATAACATTTCAATTACAAAAAAAAAAAAAAACACTCCAATCAAAATGAAATTAACATGTTGTTGTTTCAATCCAAGATGTTTATCATCCTCGTAAATCAACCCTCTTAAATCCCCTGAAATAACTTAATACCACTGTAATTACTTCTTGAAATGCAACAGAACTTTATATCTCTAATTTCAGCTAGTAGATTATCCTGTCAAACCACATATTGTTCTTCGTTTTAAGCTTGGGAAACATTAGATCTTTACTTATTTGTTAACGGTTTTATTTTATTTTTACTTACTTGGGAATTAATAAAAAGAATCATGAAGTGATGATTTAATCTTTGAGGATTAAAAGCTAGTATTATGATATTGCTTCTTAGAAAAAGAACATTATCGCAGTAGGTTGGTTACGTTGAATGCATCACTCAATTTCATATTTTTCTCTATGTATGCTTAGCTAAAGACAATTCAAATTTCGAATATTTACAACAATTAATTGTTACAAATAATGCAAGTTCACACGAAAAAATAGTTATAGCACTTCCCTTTCTAAAAAGCAGGGACAGCATAAGAAAAACATCGTAAATTAATAGCTGTAACAGGGATTTAAAACCATTTGTTTTAAGATACCCGAGTTATAACAGGAATTAGAGTTTTTCTGTACTTCATAAGAAGGGGGTTAAACGTGTAAAATTTTACGTTGTGGTATCTGTAAAACCATTTGATTTTTTGTATTTATTTTCGTAAGAAAATTTTAGAAAAAATATCTATTTTTTAAATTTTTGTTTTTAATTTCTTTCTATTTAAAAAAATAAATTATTCTTCTTCAATATTAGAAACAAGTTTTTATTTTTTTTAAATATACGAAAACTTAACTGAAAGTTTTAGTATATTAAGTAAGTACGTAATGTGTCTTTGTGTAAACTTGAACTTAAAAACATTTGTTACAAGTTTAACTCAATAGTAAACCGCTCTACAAAATATTCAGTAGAAAAGAAAAAAAAGACAAAGATTAATAAATTAGTTTAAGGAATTCATCACAGATAATTTAATTGAGGAAGAACAATATTTGGAAGAACCCTAGTTGGATAAGTTAATTACAAAATATTGGGAATATGACATACCTTATAAATTATTGGCAGTATAAGTCTCATAATTAATAATATTTAAGATTAAGTTCTTAAAAATCAGGTGTTACATCAGGCAAATGTTAAAAAAAATTCATATTGAATATTTGAGTATCTTTCACCCTCCAGCATTTTTTAACATTAAACACAGAGATTCGACACATTAGATTGCAATAGGTGCTAAAAATTCAGCCTTTAGTGTATAACTCTTGGAAGGAAGGAATGAATGTGTGTACGTAAAAAATCTCTTACCTTCAATTCTACCTTCTCCTTCTGGTTGTGGGCATTCAGGCACTCCGTAATGGGTGGCACCGAAAACCGCCGAATATATCACTATTCGAAGATTTTTGTGACACCTTAAACGAAGCCGATCTCCCTCGCAAACCACTTTGTTGGAAAATACGTCTGAAATTTTAAATTAAAATAAATAACATTATACACAAATCTAAACTAAAAATATAGTTTCACAAAAATCTAGTGCTTTGCACAAAAATCATTGTAATGCAGAAGAAATGTGTTATCATTCACAGAGTCAAAAGAAATTTAATTATGAACTTATAAAATAACACTCTAGCTAAGGAACCAACCAATATGCATAGTTTATTGCAACTAGCTATAGAGAGACTGATTTTAACTGCAAGTTGTAATTCTCACAAAACGTCGATTTCCATGTAAAAATTCATTTTCATAATCTTTAAAAAAATCCTATCAGTCAACATGATGGCATGGTTTAAAATTTGCAAACCCAATTTGTGCCAATATTTTTCGTTGATTTCGTCCATCGCTATTGCCCTTGATGCGAATAAACCATCAACTTACGTCGTATAAAATCTATCAGATATAAACTGAAATTAACAGCAACATATTTAATGCTTATAATACGAAGTTGTGGTGAATGTTTCTTCTTCACAGAACCTTTATCCGCGACACAGTTTTAGTACGGGTTCAGATTCAAGGGGGGAATTACGATTTCAGATAATCGTACAAATAAAGCAAGAAACTTACTCGGCCTGCACTTGTAAGCTACTTCTGCGTATTTCCGCACTCCAGGGCAGGGGTCTGTTCCAAAGGTCTGCGGAGAAGTTTTTACCCGGCAAACACGCTGCTCCCGGCACGACTCTTCCACCGTCTGTAAGAAAGGGTACTAGAAAGAATGATCAAAACTATCCGCACAGTAGTAGCAAAAAGTGGCAACGCCACTCCCAGCAAACATTCACTCCTACCCTCATACATCTTTCACACATAAAAATTGTAGCATAATCTTTTCTCGATTATCAATGCAAGATTATTTACACCGAAACTTTCAAGGCACGAGTCATCACACAATGAAGCAGAATGCAAATTTAAAACGAACAAAAACCCCTTTTTTCACAACGTTACAGATACGTTACTTGAACAACTGTTACTTACACAACGTTACTTGAATACACGAAATGTGTTACATTTTAAGACTGTCGACGTTGTCAGAAAAAACGTTTAATGGCCTTATTCATCAGCCTATTTGAGCCTTCGAAGTGCAGATCAAAGGCTTCCTCAACCAATCAGAACGCTCAAATCGACGGTTCGAGTGTTTGACAGAGGTTAGGGAATAAGGCCCGTAACAGCCTTGTTCACCAACCGATGAGAACCTCTGTCAAACACTCGAACCGTCGATTTGAGCTTTCTCATGATTGAGGAAGCCTTTGATCTGCAGCTCGAAAGCCCATATAGGCTGGTGAATAAGGCCGTAATAGTGTGGACCGACCAATCCCAATGCCGTGAACATTTTGATGCGACAATCTGCTCATATATTGACCATAATAATGATAGCGTTTTGCAGATTAAATTTCATTATACTCCGAAATATAGAGTGTAATGATGTAACATTTTCTTTTGTAGTTCTTTGTAAGCAGTACGAAACAAATATTTTATTTTATTCTTTATTACCAATTACTGAATAAGTCGTCTGGTAACGAAGCGCAAGAGAGCGGGGTTGCTACAGCTAGCAGGGACGTTTTCGAATCCGATAAGTAATCTACTTTATTCTGAATCTTTATGTTATGAAATTGATATTGACCCGAAAACACACTTGTCCAAAGATGTTGGGACAAACTCACATTGACGATCGAGTGCACATGGTCGTATTCTAAAACAAGTTATGTTTCTGTTTTAGCAGTGCTTATCATCGTGTATAATTCTAAGTTTACTGGGTGAAAGGCATAATTCTACTTTAATTGAGGTATGTCATAAGTAACATCATGATTTGGGGCGCCGTTATCTGCGGTAGCAGATCACGTTTCTTTTATTTTATAGCACAAATCAGAGCTATGACTTAGCTCGATCTTTTACCAGGCCCGATCTTTTACCAGTTATTTTGTGGTGTCAGGAGATAGCAAATGCTTCTTAACTCTACAACCACAGTGTATTTGTATGTGTATGTACGTATTTAATTGTTGGAACATTTTGAAAAGATGGGCCTGCCTTTTACAATCACGTGTGCAACAAAGTAAGTTAAATATGACTTCGAAACACATACTTTATATTTTAAACATTTCTGGTACGTTATTTTTAGTAACAACCCTAAAACAACGAGCTTCAGGGCCGCAATGAAAGCATTTGATATTTATATCAAATGCGCACATGAAAAAACCTACCTTTGCTATTTTTTCTCCCATTAACAAGGAAGTGGGGTTTACTTCACTTCTCTCAAAGAAGTCTTCAATCTGTATTACGGCTGAGGAATTTTTTGTTCAGTCTGTCGTTTAGTATTTCTTATCATAAAATTTTAGGAAAATAAGATAATGTGTGTAAAATAAGAGGAATCTCCCCGCATATCATAACCCCTAATGCCTGGTGAATAAACTGAATAACATGGACTATTTGCAGATTCTGGTGAAATGAAATACATAGCCATATTCTGCATTATTATTTTAGCTACAGTAAAACAAGCTTTTACCTTCAAACTAAAGCTCTTGCATTTATTTATTTGGAAACGCATTTCGGCATTATTTGGAGGTACGTTAGCTTGGCAGACTGACAGAAACCTAATAGTACTAGACATACATGAATATTCGGCTTCAATGCAATGCACTAGAATCATCAATTATGAGGCCCAAATCCATTTAGGATTCATCAGTCAACTAGATAGTTTATATCAGAGTCGGAATCGCTCTGATAAAGCCCACATATCCTCAATCATAACGTGTTAATGCATGTACTATTTACACACTGTTAATCCTGAAGCTCAGATGAGTACATGGCATCGTTGAAAGCATTCAACTATTAAACTCCACACATTAAGCTGCATTCCCAGTAATTTCGGTTGTATAGTACGAATTAGTACATGATTCAAATAATCTTGGTAAAATATGGCAAGTTTTTTGGACTATTTTATTTTTGAACATAGGGCGAATATATCAAACTTTACAGCTGGATTTAAAATTGGAACTTCCGCAAAGCAATTTGTATTTAAATTCATTACATATCCTTAAATACTGTTAGTTCTAAGCCATTAGTTAAGAAAAACAATAAAAATAAAGTAAACTTCCGTAATTTAAAGTTTTAAACTTGAAAAGTTTTATTTATGGACATTTTTCGAAAATTATAGTTTTGCCAACCTGAAGACGATTTAAAACCGGACGTTAATGGTACATTTTTAGTCTACCAGAAGTGCGATCTCGGAACTGTGCTTTGGTTAGAGAGAAACTATAAACATAACCTAAGAGGGAAATTTTCTTCAAATTGATATATGCTAATCCCTGAATGCATTACGGTAAAAAAAATACATAGAAAATGAATAAATTGCCAAAAGTTAAAGCACATAACATGACGTAAAGTTCGCAAGCTTTTTATCTGGAAATATAGAGCGACAGTCCGAATTCATTTCATTAAAAATCTTTTAGACTGATTGGGTTATTCAACTACTGCATTTTCCCCTTAAAGTAATTAAAATTTCTTAACTTAAGCATACCACTGCGAAGGACTATACCATAAAATGACAATCGACAAAATATGAGTATTTATTTTTCCATATCGCATGGGCTCTCGTTACAAACGGGAAAAGAAAGGGAAACAGAAAAAAAAGTTTAAATAAATAGGAGAAAGCAAATAAATAAAATAATTTTATGTAAGAGAACAGGAAACGTATTTTTTTTTCGGTACATTTCTTTGCATCACTCTCTTGTGTACTAAATGTACAGTAACGTACATGGCTTAAGAATCGCTCACTTACTACAGGGTGCGGCAACATAACTTCCTTTTTTAAAATGCGCGCCTATCATAAATGTTGATGTGGGACGTGCGTGACCTCATTCCATAGGGATTGCTGTAAAGTTTTGTTCATAATTTTGGTCAGTCACCATCATGTCTGGAAAGAGAGGAGAGTGTGTTTTTCGTTGAAACCTACTTTTCGAACGGATGTTCAGTGATTCGGGTGACCAGCATGATCTCCACATTTGAACCCCTTATGATTTTTTCTAGTTACGGTGTTTTGAAATCTCACACTTATACCAACCGGCCAAGGACCATACAACACCTGAAATCCAACATCTGAGCTGAAATTGCTAACATCCCCGCTGCTAGGCTGGTAAGCATTATGATAATTGCCAGAAATCGGCTCTTAGTGTATGAGAAATGGGGGCATTACCTATCTTATTTGATTTTCACAACTGCGTAAAACAAAACTTTAGATGTATATCTAGATTAGTTAAAAAAATTAAAAAAATTTATGATTCATGAAACAATTTTCATTGCGCTTTGAGAAACGGGAATTATGCTGCCGCACCCTGTATTTCGTTTATACTAAAATTATTGTAACGACAGTAGCACTGCACGGCCATATTTAAAAACCACCAAAAAACATAACTCGTATTACATAATTTATGCATTCATTATGTAATGGAGGCGTTTAATATACAGTCATTAAGTATGAGTAAAAAACGCTTATAATTTACTGCTTCTTTTAAATTCATTTTTGACGATTACGTACTGGTGGCATTTGATTGTCAATAAAATATTTCATAATGTGTTGTTTTTTGTATATTAAGTTTTTATTTATTTTGTATTTTTCCCTCTGTGTGCCTCCATACTGAAAGATTTCGTTAAAAACTACTGGTATTAACTTAGAAAGCTTGACCGTAGGAATGTAACGTAATATAATGCTTGCCAATTCGGGGATTGATTTCGACATCATTTTCCAAGTAACTAACGTACATACACATGTATATATCAGTGGCATATATTGAGTTCTATGTGTTGCCTATCTCATCCCAACCGATCTCTAAAGTGAAAGCTCATAGCGGGCATTTGCTGATGGCATGAAATTACTTAACTACTTTGTAACATTACAGTACTCGATCGAAATATTACTTCGGTGGTGGTCAAGTGAAAAATCACCAAATCCAAAACTCCAGTTAGAAGATATTTGCGATTGAAACTTCCAAAGCTTTCAAATTAACCAAATAAATAAAGAAAAAAATATAAATCATTTTACAAGCTCCCTAAATCCCACTTCAGGTTTACTTATGCAACTTTAAAGTTGTATAATGAGTTTATTTTGTTTAAAAAAACATGCAAATTGGTATTCACTGCACAATAGTCCACAACATTGTTCTGTTTTCGATCACCCCCTTTTTTCTTTTCGTGCACTTAGTGACTTCTAAAAGAGAACCAATCATTTATTGTTTAAGCGGAAATTTCATAGTAGGGCAACAAAGTAAAATAAATTGACACATTTCTGAATTTAAAAAAAATCTAGATAATTACTCAATGAGTTAGATAATTTAAAAAAATAAAATTATTAAGAATGTAAATGCATAAAAAATAAATAGTTATTTGAAATTAACAAAATAGCTGATCATGTAACTGATACTTCTCATGATGTTATTGGTCGTTGAAGTTATAAAACTGGCATAACTTATGACCCAGAATCGATTTTGATGCACAGAAAATAAGCAAGCTTATTTCTGGACAAAGGCCCATGCTAATGCAAAAAAACATTACATTTTAACAGAATATTTTAAAATGAATTTCTTATGCATTTGTATTTATATTTGCAGCTTTACTAACATTTTGAGTGCAATAATTATTACGTGGTATCAAAGTTTTTATGAATAGAACAAACATAAACAGCATTTGACTAATCTTAACCTGAAAACACACAATTTTAATGTATATTACATACGGCTTAAAACGGAATTCCTCTCAGTCTCTACACTAATTTAATTTCCATCAAATTATTATGATGAATAGCAAGATGTATATGATGATCTCCTTACAATAACTACTGCATATTTTGCGCTTCAACATAAATTTATGGATTATAAACTGATTTTCCCACTAAGTAGCTTTACAGGCCTAAGTATATATAACCCAGATTAATATACTGCATGATTTATATTTAATCGCTGTTCAGGAAGCCAACTACAACGCGCACTTGCCTCAATTACATCATTTAAAATTTTACTGTACGATTAATGATTGCATCCTTGCGATATAATCCAAGATTTATAAGTGTTTATCTTAGGATAAATTACTTGAGTCTATCTAAATTGTGTACTGTTGCATCGGGTATTAAATCCTACGTTGCGTCATTTTGAAGGAATAATAGAGGGACAGACGTCATGTGAGGAAATACGTGAGAGGTATATACGTAAGTAAATGACCTTCTATATTTGTATTAAACGCAATTTTATAAATAACGCTTTTGCAAAGATAGTTAAGTGACGAAAAAATTGATTTTTTTTTTGAAATACTTAAACATTTTTATCTGCTGAATATACTAACCTGCAATTCTTCTTAAAAATGCTTTTTTAACGCAAATAGCGACGAAAGAAGTTCATCGCATGTTGTCCTCGTGGGCCTTTGGCGAAAATTTGTTCTGTAAATGTACTGACAAACATAGATACTTTATTGAAACTATACTAGACTGCAACGTTTCTTGACAATGACGTCACAATGTGAGGTAGAAGAAATGAGTAAACGGCTCGGCTGTTGGGTTACAAGGAGGAGGGTCGAAAAGACGCCACACCAACTTGGCGACATAACCCGATGAAGCATTCTATTTGGCACATTGAGTGTTTGAAAACTTATTTGTCATTTTATCAGAAAAAGATATACTAACAAAGATAAAAGGGCCATTTCACAGTATTTTCTAAAAATGTAGAGTCTGCAACATGGCACTTTTTTTTTTGTTATAACTACGTAATTTACAGTTTAATTATCACTAAATTTTATTTTCAAATAATGTGCTCAACAGATTATTTGAAAATGAAATTTGGTGATAATTAAACTGTAAATTACGTGGTTATAACAAAAAAAGCGTCATGTTGCAGACTCTACGTTTGGACAAAATACTGTGAAATGGCCCAAAAGCTTTACGATGTTAGCGAAAATAATATTAATAATACCTATTTAGCTTTAAGCACAGTCACAAGCCAGAGAGTCAGACATAAACATAAACAATTCTACATCTCGCCAAACCGCTTATCGGAAGGTAACTAACTGCTCGTGAGCTCTTATTGGCTAGAGCGTTCAGTTCAAATGAAGGTTACTACGCGTTGCGCTTCTCGTAAAATTGAAAATATATAACATTTTATGAAAATTATGAAAAATAAACGCTTAATATGTGTGGGTTAAAATACCTTATCATATTTATAAATCGAAGTGCTTAGTTTATCTCGAAAATCTGACACCGCGCGGAGAACTACATTCTTCGCTTGCTCTCTGCATATTTCTCCATAGTCAAGAAACTTTGCAGTTGAGTATAGTTCAAAATAAATAAATAAATATAAAGATCATGTTAGCGAAGCTGTAAGTATTTCTTTCAAAAATAAGTATACAATGTAGCTGTTGCTCTCAGCCATAAACATTCGTGCGTTAAAGAAAGGCTTCAAGCAATGAGAAGATCTTTTTGCTCACCCTTAAAGCGTGTGTGGACTGACAGTTTGTGGTGTCGTTGATTGGAACGGCAGGTGGCGTGGTCATCAGTTCCGTATTTGTCTCTGGCGGACAGAGTTGTGTGCTTGGAACTTGTCTACCGTAGTGTGCTAGGTAAATGTTGATGATGGTATTAGGCCAGCACTCAATCTTTAGGTCGTTGCCGTCACAAGCATGGACTTGAAACGTCCTCAGAGTACCAGATAGTAGCGCTGAAAAGAAAAAAAATATATATACAAAGCTCTTTGAGAAATTAAACGTAAGGTTATGAGGCAAAAGGGATGCAGAACAAAATAAATCGGCTTTAAAACTAATTTTCCATTGTTAATTTTTAATTTAAAAAAAAGAGAGGGGTTTTAAAAAAGATACGTTTAAATTTTTAAAAAAGAGAGGGGCAGGTAAGCAGAAAATTAACATTTTTTGATCAAAATAAATAAATAAATTATAATAAATAAAAATATAAATTCCCCCATTAAAAAAGAACCCTACGAAGTTGTTTTAAACGCGAAGCAGTTGCGAAATAATGCATTTAATGATGCACGACTTTCCTGTCAACTAAATTGATGTAATAAATAAATATGTACAAAAAAAAATTCTTAGTACAAAAAAATCAACGGAAATAATTGTTTATGCACTTTAACTTCTAATAACTATACATTGTGTGACGGTTTTTTAACAACTTCATTAATATCGCATTAGCTAACATTAAAAATAAGCATAGCGACTTTAACGGAAAATCAATTTTCTGGCGTGTAGCTGAGGTCCCAATTCGAAAACTTCGGCGTGTGAAGAGGAATCGATAGCAAATTATGAGATTCATAATGACAGCTGCTGTGATATCGCATTTGTGTCAGGAGAATTTAAAAAGGAATGAAACATTTTTATTTTCACTGAGTTATTTTCGTATTGCAGTTATGTTTTTCTTGTGTACACACAAGGTGGTAATATCTTGTTCATACATAAATACATATACCTTCGTAGCTATCTTACCAATTGAATGTACGTCATCGAAATTTGCTATGTATATTACACAGACTACGAGGAAAAGAAATATGAATATATATATATATGTATAAATAAACAAATAAAAAATCAGGAGCTACACCAGACTCAATAAAAAAAGAAAAATCCCCTGCCATAGGGATCGTCCCCAACTGATGTCACACATTTTTTCAATATATTTGACAACCCTCTCCCCAATTTGTCACAAAATGTCACACTTCAGTATACCCCTTAGCCCTCCTGTCACATGTCACTCTATACTACATAAGTATAAGTACTTACAGTTCAGAAACAAAGTGATATAGATAACATTTTCAACTTTATTTAATGATTATATGTGTATTCAATTCGCATAAAATAAAATAAAGGTTTACAACAGAAAAAAAAGCATATGATAGTAAAATTGAACCTGAATTCCTCATACGTTTTTAATTATAAAAACAGTGATTAGAGGTTTAACGTTTTCTTATTAAAGGAAGAATTAATGTAGTTTTTGGTTATAGCAAGATTTTCTCTCAAAAGTAATTTAATGTTTTGTCGTCAGGATAAAATTTCAGAATTTTGCATATAGAAAAAAAAAAGTCTTGCGGGTGAACATTAAAAAAAATTTGAAAAACAGGGAACGCATTATGCGAGTTTTTGGATCAGTCACTCTTTACACACTAAAAAAAATAGAATGAAAATGCACGAGAATCTCCTGGATATCCTTTACCTGGAGTCTGACGTAAAATGAGAGAGAACTAAAAACAAGAAACTGCCAAGTCTTCAAAAAAAAAAAAAAAAAGAAAGAAATTCTCAGAGGATAAAAACATAGAGCATTCTGTAAATTGATTGCAACGTATAATGTGCAGCTGTAACAACGCCAACTGTCAGTACGCTTAATTACTATGTCTGGTACACAAAGGCAAATGTGATTTCAGTTGAGCTCAGGCTATTTTGATTCGGCCAGTGATGCCTCCGAAGTCGGAAAGGCTAGCAGGCTGCACTGCAAAAGTTTTGCGTATAGTTGCCACCATTTTTGGTGTTACTGAACACGAGTTTCGGTGTTAGTTGGTGTAAAGATGAAAATTATTCATTTTTGATATATTTTGAATTTTTTTGTGTGTCTGTCTAAAAAATATAGACATTATAATGTTTCTTAGCGCATGAAGTTTGTTAACTCCGTTACGTATCAAAATTTTATGTCGATTGCTCATTTCTATGAAAATAAGATAAATGAGCAATCGTAATGAACTTTTAATACGTAGATGAGTTAACGAATATCATATGCTAAAAAATATTCTGTTGTCTGTATTTTTTTTAGACAGACACTCAAAAGAATTTAAAATACATTTAAAAAATCAACTTTACACCAACGGAACACCAAACATGGTGGCAACGAAATGCAAAAGTTTTACAGTGCGCTCATTAGCGCTGAGAATTACACGTCAAGAATATATAATGCAATGTTGGACCATTTTTAAGCTGATAATCACAGATTTTTTCTTTCTCCAATTTCGGGGGCGATATTGGTCCTCAACCCTTGCAGACCTAGTGCGTTCCCCAGTATTTGGTACCATCTCTTTCAGCGGCACCACAATGAGTGTGGTATCTTCGCCGCATGAGAATTTTGACGTTCAGTTACCACTAGATGGCGGTACCTGAGCTCTTTTTGATGCAATATGCACTAGGCATTTAATTTAGCCGAGAGTATGCATGCCGTAGTGCGCCCAGAAACCCCCCGCACCTGCCATTTTCTGGCCTATCGTATTTTTAGATGCCCCCGAGTGCAAGCCCTCGGGAGCAAATGGGGTTCCGGGAGAGCTCGACCAACCGCAAATTTATGAAAACCATTAAAAAAAAAAATTAAAAAAAAACATAAAAAATACAGGTTATTGTAAAACACTAAATCACAGTAGAATGCAAAACTTTAAGAGTATGCATTAAGCACTATATGACATGAGACAACAATGAGAAACCGTGCAACACTATAAAAAAGTACCAAAATCAATCATACAATATCAAAACAATGTGAAATGGTACACTCAAAAATATACACAAAAACAAAGGAAGATAATAGCCAAAACTTAGACAAACACTAAGTTCCCTGAAATAGATACCCCTCGCTTGATAAATGCAAAAACAAAGAAGCAAGGAGGGAGCGTGCATGGGGATGCTGGAACGCGTTACGAATAGCTTGAATGGGTGAAATTTGGCTGCTAGCCCGAATATGATACTTACTGGTTAAAGGGCAATGAAAAACATAGTGGTCAGGGAGTATGCATGCCAAACGAATACTCAAGGGATCTTTAACATGCCACATAATCATACGACATGAACGCAGACGACTTTCTGCATCTTGAAAATCCACCGACTTTGGCCAGGTTTGAACCTGCGATCTTCGGCATACGAGACCTGCGTCTACCACTACGCCACCCTGTCGGCGTAATCACAGATATCATGTGTTCAATTTTACGTAACTTATCAAATCTTTCCATGTATTTTTACAGAGTGCGGAAAAACAAGAATTTAAGAAAGTGTTATCAAGAAACCTTATTAAAACGAGTTCTTCATGAATTTAACAAACACTCCGTTTCTCTTCCGTACTTTTACAGAGTTCTTACAGTGCAGTTTAGCAGTATGGATAGTTTAGTCTACTGGAGGACTGGGTAGTTTTTAAACTGTATGATACATTCAATACATGCGAATACATTTTTTAAATAAACCAACTTACAAAAAAAAACTCCATGTACGATAAGAAATCAAGATTATACAGTCTTTGCAAAATTCATTTCATACAATTCATGTTTGCAACTTATTCTTTATTCTAATTTCCTTATATGAAGCTTCGAATATTCTACTGTTTTTTCACGTTTAACTTTTTTTTTTCACAATTTAGTGGATTATGTAACTTCCAGTTGGTATCATGCATATATCTAAGAACACGTTTTTTACTTAATCAATTATATATTACATATATTTTTCCTGAAGAAAGAATTTACTCTTTCTGATTTTAAAAGCATAAACGAGTCTATATTTTTTCAAACTTTTTCCTTAACTTTTTTCTGAAGTTTAAAGTTGAAAAAAAAATAATAACGCAGAAAAAATATAAAATTAAAAATAGGGTTAGAAGAAATGAAATAATTTTTAAAAAGATAATTACAAAAAGTTTTCGTTTGCATTTGCTTGAAGAAATAAGCTTTCGAATGAAATTTTCAATGATCATTTTTTTCCACTGAAGTGTTAAAATACAGTGCATGTTTGTACATTGTTACGTATGTATGAGATAGTGCTTCAGATGTAAACAGGCTCTTGCAACATGTTTTGAGAGGATATGTGAAAAATATTCGATTTGGAACTTTTGCATAATGCATGAATAATTGATTTCGTCTTGAAAGCAAGACCGGGGCACATAATGCCGATCCTTTTTTCGTTCTTTTTTATGCACGTACAACGCCTGAATGATGCTGATGCGACCTACTTTAAATATAAAAGGATGACGATATTTTGTAGGTTGTAGGTTTAAAGTTGGCTGAAAGCTTTTTTTTTTTTTCCTTGCAGAGATTTTTTTTACACTTGTTGGGGAAGTATGCACAAGATTAGATGCACAATCTGAGTGCAAAAAGAATTTAATTACCGAGAGAGAAAATTAAATAAATAAGTTTGTTTGGAGCATATCTGGTTGATTGAACGTCAAAAACGAAGTCTATTGAAAAAATAAGATAACAAGCGCTGTAAAGAGAGAAATATTTTATGAATATTTTATGAGGAATGAGTGAATTTATGTAGTTTTTGAGCTTGAAAATAAAAATCTCAAGTTAAAGTTTTTTAATTTATTTTTTTAAATTTATTGGATCCATAGCATTGATAGAAACAATAATGTTTGAGAAGGAATAAATATGACTCAAGGATTGGATTTCGAAAAACTAAAATTAATGTAAAAAATAAATAAGTAAATGTAATAAAAAAATAATAAAAATAATAAAAAAGAAACTTGTTAATTTATAAAATATTTGTTTGTGCAACTGCTTTTATTCTTCAGTAAAAACTACATCAATGCATGATTAGTTGCCAATTGCAGTGTGAATAAATATTTAAAATACTAAAATAAAGAAAAAAAAAAAAAGAAAAAGAAAAAAATCAGAGGCCTTTCTACAGAGTTAAAGTTTTTCCATATCACTGCTGAAAACATAATTATATATCTTTATCTTTTATCTTAATGTTTACTTTTTAGTATTGAATTTTAATTGGTCTTATACGCAATCTGCATTGGTATCAAGGAAAGTTATTTCACTGCGTAAAAAGAAAAATAAATAAATGGAATAAAATAAAATAAAATAATAATAATAATAATAATAATAATAATAATAATAATAGTAATAATAATAATAATAATAATAATAGTAATAAAAATAATAGTTATTTTATGGAAATAAATTTTTGTTTTAAAGTATATTTCTTTAAATAAATTTATTTACTTTTCTTATAGAAAAAAAAGAAAAAATCATATGGTTTGGATGTTACAAGGCTATTAGGTAATAGTTGATTTTAATTGATATTTCTTTCTACACGGTAACTGCTACTTCCGCAAATATTAGGAGCCCAGAAAAGAGAATTTAACTGAATTTTTTTACTAATATAAAAAGCGGAATGATTTTAAACGATATCAAAGCAAGATACATATTTATCACACTGTTGTATCTTAGTTTTAAAACACAAGTTATGTGCTTATGGGGAAAAGATCCATAGATAAATTTGAGATTTCGTGTTATTCATACCATCTACACATTGAATTAGCCTTAATTTAATCAGGAAAAAAAAGTGCATGAAATTATCTTCTCTAAAAAGATGTTTAATAACTCCACAGAACCAAACACTGATAACGTAACATAATCTAAAAAATAACATCGGGATAGGTTTCATTCTTTGTGTGATTTAATACATAAATCTGCAAAAAAAAAAAAAAAACGAAAGAAAGAAAAGGACAAAACATTGGTTTAAAATAGAAAAAATTGTGGAACTGAAACAAATTATTCTCAATTCGATTGTGCACGAACTATTTTATCAATGGCAGTAAATTGATAAAAGGTTTCATAAAGTCTCCTTAATGATTTTTTTTAAGCGGAAGAAGAAGAAAAACTCGAAAGGTCATAGAAATTTTTGAATTATTTTTTGAGCGATTCTCTCTTGATCCTCTTAACATTAGGCTGACAATAAATATGCATTCAACTTATATATCTTTTTCCCCCTTTGAAGTATATCAAGAAATACTAAGAAATACTGATTTTTGTAGCTGTTAGGTAAAATATAAAACATAAATTCCATCTTCTTTTTTTTATCTTAGTATTTTGAAAGGGATTAAGCAAAGTAAATATGAAAGAATAAAAAACTAGTTTGATTGAATAAAACCAGCTGCAGTAAAACTTAGCATAAAGCAGTGTTTCAGGTTCAGCCGAGTAAAAAGAAAAAAAAAATCTCTTAAGCATCAGATCTTAAATCTTGTTTAAAGTTGTTTTTGCGTTTAGATCAAACAGCCCCTAAACTTTGAAAATTTTTATCCGTTAGAAAATGTACTTTTTTTCAGTTTCGTATCAGAAGACCACATTTACATTAGATGCAATAATCGTGAAGGGTTTCAAAATCTAAAATAATCCATCTTTATTTCCTTGGCTATAAAAACGCTACCAAAACGTCGGCTGCAAAAGAGGAAAGGATATTTACGAGAGTTTTTCTGTAGTTCAACAAAATGAAAAATCACATCACAACACTTCTTTCAACTACTGAAGATGGGAATATATCAGAGAGAGATTATAGATTTAAATCCTGACTCGTTCTGGCAATGGCTTGCGGTGTTTTGGGGTTTTAAGTTGAATTTATAAAAACTAAGTGCAAGAAAAATGCGTTCTGTAGAGTAGCGTTTCTCATGCAATATTTTTTGGGAAGTAAAGTTTAGGTTGAAAAATAATGCTTATAAAAAAAAAAAGTGGCAAGAGAAAATTTAAAATAATGCGCGCATTGAACTGAAAAAAAAAATGTATATTCATAATAGTTGCTACTGAATAGATGCAAATAAGATATTTAAAATGTTTAGTTCCTTGAGAAATGAAGAGAAAGGCATTGCGTGCAGTTGAACTGTAATGCTCTAAGTATATACTTTTTCATGTCTATGTGCCTGTCTGTTCGCTAGATAAATTCACACTTCTTGTCGGATTTGAGCAACATCCTCTGCCGCGTCATTCAATCAAGCAATCAAACCTTTGAAGGGGAATCTTGCGATATCTTAACAAGAAAATTTTAATTAGTTTAACATTTAGTCTCAAAATTCTTTTGACAAAACGAAACCAAAGAAATATTTCGTCTGCTCAATTTTTCATGCTTTCAAGTCTGAAGGAAAGAAAGAAAAAAAATGCGAAAGAAGACATTTGTTCGAAAGCCGTGTAATACGTAGAACGGTAGTTACTGCGATTGATTACTCTTTTGTGTGGCAAGGGAAAATAAAGTAGTCATTAAGAAATAAATAAATAACTAATAGTTATAATTATAATAAAATAATTCAAGGCAAAAACTTGAATGTATGGATTATATTTCTCTTTGTCTTCTTCTGAGCTGTTCATTTTCTCTTAGGAAAATACTTAAAATTCTAATTTCTATGATAACCTCTGTGTGATGGTTTTAATTTTGCTATTATATATGCAATAAGCTACTAAAGCATATAAAACGTTTAACATATTTAACTTATAAATCTAACAGTATTTCTGAAAGGTCAACTAGGTATTCTATAATGTAAAGCTTTTGTTAACTATTTCAACTGTCTATTATTACTATTATTTTAACTTGAAAAATCAAGAAGTTACTGTTGAGGGAAGAGACGAAAAACCTTTTTTAAAGGAAATTAAATTGAAAATAAATTATACAGCATTTAAATATTTGAAACACGTGATTAATGCAAACATAAATCAATTTAGCGTGCCATTTTTTAAAGGAAATCTTATAGAAATTATGTTGGTGACGGATGAAAACCTATGGGCCACCTTTGGATCTTCACACATAATTTACGTCATCTGAATTTATTATAAATGTTTTTCTTTAAATTTCTTCCGAGAAAATTGATACACAACTGCATACCTTTAGATAAAACAGGAAGGTTTTAAAACTACTCGATCAATCATCTGACAGTTATAAGAGTACAGTAAAACCAGTAGAGTTGACCACATTTGTAAGTTCACCACTTTTGCCAGGAATGGAATTAGCCCTTCACCCTGTACCTCACCCTTTATAAGTTGACCACCTGTCTACGTTGGCCACTAAAGTGCTGCACCGCTAGTGGTCAACTTACACAGGTTTCACTGTATTACAACACGCACGAAAGCTTAACTCTTTATTTACTGCATTATGATCTTCAACATTTTTTTTCATGCTAATAGCTTTTTTGGAGTAACTACACTGAAAATTTATATGAATAAAATACTCAGAGTATAGAAATTTAATTTATTACAACAAATAAGTTCTGCAGAGTACTTCACTGTAAAATCATTTACGTACATTGTTCGCTTACAATTACTGGTCAAATCGTTTTCTAAATTCGAAGCAAGCACATTACAAAAGAACAGAGAATAGTATACCGAATTTTATCACTCCTTCCGGAGCAAGAATCAGAACAGTGGAGCTACCTGAACAAAATGCCAGTTCAGAACCCAACATCGATTTCAAAGCTCCTCGCTAAAATACTTTTTATAGAACCCTTCCTGAAATGTATCCTGAAAAAGGGGAATTAAAAGTGATCATGCAAAGTATCGTCAGAATACTTATAAAAATAGCTACTTGATGCAATTTTAACGGGAATGGTACTTACAAGTTCCGATAAAGTTAATTTTCACGTAAGTTGAAGAGTTGGACGTGAATCATAGATGCTGATGCTAAACACATTTGGAAAAATAAACTCAATGCAGAAGAATGAACAAAATTATCACTATTTTGTGTTTAAAGTTTAGTTTGGAGGGCTTTTTCCCAAAACTATCGTGGCTCTCCACAGACTTTAAGCAGGTTTCTAACCTTTCTACAACAAGTTATCTGACACATAAAAGTCGTAGCCCAATTTGTCTGTGCTCAGAAAATGGAATAAGGAAAATTCTAAACTGTAGAAAGTGACGATTCAACAAACAAGTAAAAAAATGAAAAATTACAACAAAGTAATAAAACTGACACAGTTCGCTAAAATAAAAATAACATTTTTTTTTTTTTTTTTGCAAAGACTCGATATGGGTTTAAACAGGAACCTACAGTAGCCACTTTTTTTGAGCTGCTTCACTCCTAGCCTACTCCGAGTAATATTATGTTTTGTGTGCACTGGTTCACGAAAGAAATAAGCAGCTACCACAAAAAAAGAAGAAAACTCCGAGTAATATAATGTTTTATGTGCTATATTTTGCGAAAGAAAAAAGCAACTGCCACCAAAAAATAACTCCGAAGAAATATAATGTTGTATGTGCAGTTTTACGACAGAAAAAAGTAACTGCCACCAAAAAAAAAAAAGAAAAATCCGAGTAATATGTTTTATGTGCAGTTTTGCGAAAGAAAAAAGCAACTGCCACAAAAAAACACTGAGTAATATAATGTTTTATGTGCAGTTGTGCGGAAGAAGTAAGCAACTGCCACAAAAAAAAGTTACTTAATTTGTTTTTAGGTTCATGAATGTAATTCAAAGAAAAATAAAATGAAGTAGAGGAGCACAACCATTTTAATTGCTCCTGCTCCGCTCGAGCAAAATCTCGTTGTTCCTCTGATCCGCGTTCCTGCTCCAAGTTCCGCTCCAGACACCTGGTTGAAAACGTTTGTCATTTATGGCCCGATTCATGTCTAAAATAATTTCTTTCGAAAACCTTTCAGAAAATAGTTCTCCAATACACACAGACCAGCCAATTCATTTACCACCTTTCACGAACAAGGTAAAATATCCCCTCTGGAGCTTTTAAGCAACTGTTCAATACTCCCTGCAGACAAAGATTATCCACCAACATCTTTCACACGTAAAACGTTAGCCAATGAAAGGAAGCTTTTATAAATACCAAAAACCTTCTTCGATATCTAAGGTACACTCTTCTCTCGCTTCTTGGGAGAATTTCTCAGTCGGTTCGTTCGACACACCCCGAGCTTTCGAAATCCGGAGTACGAATTGAATTACTTGCTCTCTCCAACTATTCTCACCGTTGCTCGAGGTATTTTGTTCCAGGAGTATTAGATTGGATTAAAATGGTTGGGTGGGAATAACGTTTATGGGAGGAAGGATTGGGAAATTTTATTCACGCGATCTGTATTGACAAGTTTATTTTTAAACTGGAGAAATATTACTGTTCAATATTTCACAACTTTTAATGAAATGACTTTAGGAAGCGCTTTTCGTTCGAAGGAAAGCAATGATTAATAGAAGTTGCTTTTTTTAGTTTTGATTTTCAATGCTAAAAATATTTTAGCAAAAATAAACAGTTTTAGCAATCGAGAAAATGAATAAAATTCTCCTCCTGCCCCACCTCGTTTCAACAATACAAAAGTTGTTTTGATCACATTTATGAATAATCACATACACACAAAATATTCATTCACAGAAAAGTACCAAATATTCACATTAACTTATATACTTCTTTTATTTAAAACTTGGAGGCAGAGGACTGTAGGATTGTAGAACGTTAAATATCTATTTATTATATAATAAAATAACATGTTTGTGTGTGGGTTTGTGGCGTGCATCCCGAAAAAACGGTAATGCCTAGAGAGATGAAATTTGGTATACAGGTGTAGTTTTTGCAGTAGCTGTGCACCTGGAAGCCCAAATTTCGATAAGTAAATAAGGAAACGCGCTATTAATTATTTTATGATATTTTTAGGTAAAAGTGCTGCCATCTGTTAGATTTATGTTTACTAACCAACAAGTTACAGTTGTATGTTGCAAACAATACTTTAAAAGTGCAACAATGCTTTATATAAAGATATAAATGCAAAAATGTTTTCAAGAATTGTTCAAGCAACCATTGAAATCGCGTCGTGTGCGCAGTAGGAGCCACTATCCGCAGGCTAGTACACATCATAAAATAATATGTTTGTGTGTTTGTTTGAGGGGCGCATCTGAAAAAAACAGTAAGTCCTAGAAAAGATGAAATTTGGTAAGCAGGTGTATCTTTTACCGTAGTTGGGCACCTTGGACCCAAATTTTGATAAACTAATTAGAAAAAAGCTGTTAATTATATTATGTAATTTTTAGAAACAAATAAGATTTATTTGTAACTAACAAAGATGTGATTGTTGTACGTTGCAACAATGTTTTAAAAGTGCAACAATGCTTTAAAATGCAACAATGTTATAAAACTGCAGCAATGTTATAAAACTGCAACAATGTTATAAAACTGCAACAATGTTATAAAACTGCAACAATGTTATAAAACTGCAACAATGTTATAAAACTGCAACAATGTTATAAAACTGCATCAATGTTATAAAACTCCAATAATGTTATAAAACTCCAATAATGTTATAAAACTAACACTGTTATACAACTGCAACAATGTTATAAAACTGAAAACAATGCTTTAAAATGCAACAACGTTTCAAGAAGTGGTGTACGCAACCACCGAAACCATGTCTTGTGTGCCATATTCACCAAGCCGAAATTGTGTGTTTTGGTAGCGCCACTTACCGCAAGCTACTAATTTATACATAACCTTTAGCTTTAACAAATATACTTATGTAATGCACGCATTTATATTCAGCTCTGTACGTGTATACCAGTGTTTCCCACAGTATCCCTGCACGTATCCCTGGGGGAACGGGAAGAGTTTGGGGGGGGGGGGGGGCTTTGCGTCACACCGGGTGAAAACATCGAATAACCGTTTCTGTTTTAAATTATCTAAACTTGAATTCTTGAATTACAATACAAAGAAATGCCATTGTTGCAGATTAAAGATGGTTTGCACTTAATTAAATTAAATTAAGCAAAAGGTAGTTGATAATGGAGATGTTGACTCTTTTACCTCTCTTCAGACCTCTCGTCTGAAGAAGTGATCCAAATTCGTCTGAATAAGTTCGTCTGAAAAAAATGATTCAAATATTCTGAAATGTATAGGAGACGCTGCACAGCGTTTAAAGAATTTGCAGGTGTACTTAAAAAACAATTTTCACGATTACACAAAAATATTGAATAGCTAAGATATCAATTTTATCATTAATACAGCATTCGTAACAGAAGGTTTAGGACAAGCAGGGGGAAGAATACTTGAAATAGCTTCAGATAGATTATTGAAAAATTAGTTTCAGATGCGTTACTTTGACATCATTCTTTGTTACCAACGCAGCATGTGTATCCGGTTATAACTCATAGATTCCTGATATTATATTACTCTATCTTCTCAACATACACACTTTTTTTTCTTCTCATTGACTTACTGAATGTTATGAATACTTTTTATTAATTTCACTTATATTTTTATGCATGAATTTAATTTTTGGTTGATATTTTGTTTATGCCCTTAAGTGGGAAAAATATTTTTTTCTTGTTATTAAAGAGGTAATCAGCGTTACAACAGTTCTAGAAGAGGTATGAAGATTGGACAGTTAGGCTGCGCCAATAGTAAAGTGTGCTTGTTGATTGCACCTTAAGATTATTATACATGACATATTGCTTGCTTTTAGATGGTGTCACTAGAAGATTAGAATAATTGCATTCCGCAGTGATGCATTATATAATTATAGATTTTACCAATAATGGTACAATCAGATTGTAACTAACTTTACTGTCTATGGTAAAATGTTACAAAATAGTTATCGGTGAATTGCACTACTAATAGATTGAGTGCTGACGGATAATTTAGCAAACTATTTCCATAAAAATGACTGCTTTCTAAGAATCAAATCAATCTTAGTAAAAACTTTTTTATAACTTATGGTACAAAACAATACTTTAAAACATGAATTTTTTAAAAATTACTGGACAATTAAATGGTTTAGCATATTTTACAATTTTTTTATTTAAATTTTTATAAATTTGTGATATTCCTACTGGGTATTTTACGATGTATAGAATTAAAAAAAAATCTATATTACATGTCCCCCTCCACCCGCCTTTTTTTTAATAAAGTACGTAATGTGTATACTTTCTTACTTCAATACTCGATACCTGGAAATTATCCTCTTCCTCTACTGATTTAACATGTTTCTGATATATTCATATGTGATATTACCTCCAAAACTTTTATGTTCCATTTTCTAAAGTTCATATACTTGTTCAATCATTCTATTGCAAATAACGTGTAGTTTAAACGAGCCAAGTAGAGCAAGGCTTCCGACTTTCCATCTGCCTATTATATTAGAGGATCATGTTTCAAACAGTTCAATTGCGGAAATTATTTTTCAGGTAGCTTTTGTAGAACACGAAGCTTTGGAATCACTATGGACTATTAATTATAAACCTCATTTCAAAAATAGCATTTGAATTTTTTTTTTTTTTTTTTTTTTAAAATAAAGCACTTTTCTAAGCAGAAAATTCCTTACTCTAAATTTATTCAAAATGTCGAAAACGTAGAAGATATTTAAATAGACTTAGCCTGAAAACTCTAATCTTACTATCTTGTAGGTTTCGTTTAGAGGTACGTTATTCTGATGGTTTTACTTTGGAGTTTCCAAATAATTTGTTAAGCCAATTTTTAAATCTTTTAAACATAATGACAAAATTATCTACTAATTTTTGCAGCAGAAACATTTATGAAAATTAAAGAAAGATATCGAAAGGAACTGTCGAAAATATAAAAATTTAGAAACATTTAGACATTAGAGACATTTTAAAGAACATGGATAGGACAGTCTTAATACAGCTCATCTCGTATAAACAGCCCTTATGTGTCTGTGAGCTAGTTTTTAGGAGTGAAATAAGCTTTTTAATGGATAGTTCTATCGTATTTTCTTGGTATTAAAGTCTTGATAGTATTTTAAAAGAATAAGAAATGAAAATATGATTTGTTATCTTATTCACATAATAGAATTTCCTTATTTTGCACACACAGTGACTGCAGAAAAAAAAAGTCACCCTATATTCGATATGACCCCATTTTCTAATGGCGATTCAGTTATTTGAGAAATTTATGTAAAAACATAAATTTCTCACATGTCTTGTTGAACTTTGTAAATTATATATTTGTAACAAATAATAGATGCCGTCTGTAGCAAATGATAGATGGCGCTTTATAACCTTGTCGAAGAGTCTTTCGGGAATGGAGAGTGTGGAATGATTTGTTCGTGTGTATGTCAATATTCTGTATTGTTGTAAAATGCACTTTCGTGGCCTGTGTAACTTTGTGTGTGTGTTAATTAAAATGTGTTTTGTAATTGAAGTGACTCGTTATTAATTACATCTTTAGAAAACAATAAAGTGTTTCAAAAATATTTCTTGTTTCTGTTACATTCTACAAATAGTGGAACAAGCGGAATTTGTATAGACCGAGAGGTAGTTATAATATGAACGGACAGAATTAGTAAACCAAAGAATTAAATGGAACTGGTAGATCAAGCACTTCCTGTCGTTATAAGTGGCTTAAACAAGTCGAAGCAAATAAGGAACAGGTAATTTACATTAAATCTGCATTCATGTAAATCGCAAATAAAGATAATTGTTTTAAAATATAATAATAAAACATAAATTAACAATAAAAGAAAAATAAACTATTGTTATAAATCTCGCCATGCAGAAAAGTAAGAAAAAAATGTTTTCCCAGCATTAATAAAGTTTGGGCAAGGTGCTCTAGAATGTGTCATTCAATAAATATTTAAATTTATTAATTGAGATATCTGCGTCAAGAAAAACCTTTAAAATAGTAACCTCATAAAGTAATATTAAGTGCATTTTAGCATTTTTTGGATTTTTTTTTAAATTTTACTTTTTAATTTTAAAATGGTTGTTATTGGAAGTACATTAAGTTTAATGGACAA
Source organism: Octonoba sinensis (assembly GCA_038502835.1). Lineage (NCBI taxonomy): Eukaryota > Metazoa > Arthropoda > Arachnida > Araneae > Uloboridae > Octonoba > Octonoba sinensis. The sequence continues at coordinate 104,828,662 of CM076600.1, read as the reverse complement.
ATGGTGTAAAAGTTACTTTTCAACCTGTTCAAAACAACAGGAAAAGTTCAATTACTCCAACCTGTTCAAAAATTAATATTCTATCTATAAAAACAAGAAAATAAAAACGTAGAAAAAGCGTAAAATAGTTTTAATTTCTCTTGGAGGGTTAATTAAAACCTAATTAGTAAAAAAAATAGCTAAAAATAATTTACTAGCGTATGAATGTTTTTTAAAAGACGGCAAAAAAGCTTTATAGTCTGATTTGTTTTTATTTCTAATGTAAAGTTGGATTTAATAGTTTTTTTATAAGCATTTCAAAAGAATTTCTCTTTGGTACCCTTGCAGATTTTAAAAACACCTAATTGATCTAAATATCAAATACAATCAGCAGCTTTTATTTCAAAAGTGCTAAACACTCAGTTTTTCTGCAATTATTACGATTTTCGAAGTCAGCATTGGTGGTGACGTGATGAAATTGTCAAGTAAGCAAAAAAAACTACGTTTCCCTCCCTTTTCTCTTTTGTGTTTTTGAAACTTTTTCTTAACTGAAAATACCGATAAATGTGTATATCTTTCATTTAAGAATAAAATTAAGATATTTTGGTCAAAATTATACTATCTCAGGAAATCATTTCGTTTCTTTTCGAAAATGATGCTAATAAACTTTAGGAAAAGTCTACCGGAAATCTTATTTATTTCTAACTTAATAAATTTATTATTTTAAAGGTTTCTTTTGCTGAATGTTTTACGATAGGTTATGTCACACATATTTAATCAGCATTATAATATGGCTTTAAGCTGAAAATAAGAATAATGTTTATTATTATATTTATAATAATAAAAGTTCGGACAACAATCGTCTTTGTGGATAATTGCTACAAATACCATTTTTTATAAATGGAAATAGTTATTTTTGAATGCATACATATAAATAGAAAAAATATGTTTGTATACATTGAAAATTGCGTGTTAGAAAGTCGTAGAATGGGTAGAAATATCGACTTTAAAAAAGTAAAATTTATTGTCTGAAACTTCCATTGCATACGATAAAATAAAACAAAAAAGGTATTTCGTTTATAAGATTACCACTAAACATCTTTTATACCTGGGGCGTGTCCCAAAGCAACGCATAAGTTAGTGCCCCAAACTGCATCATCAGTTCTTTAAAACATGATTCTACATAAAATTCTAGAACACGTAAACCTATTATTAATAGCGGAGAAAAAACATAGTTAGTTAAGGGAATATGGATTATTGTTTAATAAAATTATTTTGCTAACTAATTAAATCATTCGCAGTTAGCCTAACTAAACGATACTACTTAATGTAAGTTTTCTAGCTCAAAATTATGAGAACTTGAAATTACGAATAAACTTTAAATTATTCTACAAAAAGAAATTTTTTACGCATCCACAAACATTAAGTGTACATTTCTATATCTTTTATTTTGTTAGTTACGCAGTTATAATCTTTGTATTAATGTGCCCCCTTCTCCCCTACAGTGTGGGAAACTGAAAAATTAGTTTTAAGCGTTTACGTACAAAATAAGGAAAATAACAACGCAAGATTGTGTGTAAACCTTCAATACAAGATTCTTAAACTCAAATAAAATTAATTCGTTTCCTAACCATAAGGGACGCAAAACGAGCTGTTTGACCCTAACACCAAAACGATTGGTGTTCCCTTGATTTTATGCAACATTGTTAATCTTAGTATAGTAACATGTATGCGAATAAATAATTGTGGCTGCACCACTGCTAATGGCAGTTAGCAAATTTAATTTAATCTCCTCCTGTCAATTTCATGACCTTGCGCGCTTAGAAAATTGATATGAAAAAATAATTGAATTTCTCAACATGTTTTTCATAAGCAATTAAATTTCAAATTATAGTTTAACTACTCATCATGTTACTTTAAATAAAATAACTATTTAAAGTACTTTAGGCATTTTTAGATGAACTACGTGCAAAGAACGGCTATTTTTTAAATAAAAAAATCAAAATTCAAGTGATAACTGTAAAACTATGATCAGTAGAACATAAGAGTTTTTTTCTATGCATCTCCTTTTTAACAATTCAAAGATAAAAAAATACTGAAAATGAGATTTTTAAACATTATTATTATTATATTTTAGTGACAGAATGGCATTTCTGTATCACTTTGCGACAGCTTCTGTATTAAATGCACAGCAAAAATTTAAAATTATATCCCTAGAATATAATTTTTTAGAATTTTGTCATCTTTGAATTGTTACTAATGAGATGAAAAAAATATATATATGTTTTGATGAGCACTTCAATTTAAGCACTTAAATACGTTCTCTTTCTTTGCGTTAAAAATGACATTTCGTCACATGCATGATTACTCCTTTGTGATGTCCTATCATTTTGTGCGCTGCAGTCACCTGTTTCTTATATTTTCTAAATAACTTGCATAACCTCCTTGATAGTATGCCTTAATACATCATACATCATGTAGGTGGCGTTTTTTCTTTAATTTTCAATATTTTCTAAATAACTTACAAACCTTCTTGATTGTATGCTTTGACCAACCGTACAATATACATGCGATTTTTTTAACTAAAGTCAGAATGTAGAAACACAAATGAAATATTAAATAGTTATTCTTATTTCTGAAATTAATTACTTTGTTGTGTTAATAGGAACAACAATCTGAAATTTGAATTCATAACTGTGTTTATTTCCTGCTGATTCACTATTCTTTTGACAAGACTTATCAATTATTAATTAGATGCAGTGTCTAGATGGTCAAAAAGAGAATACTCAATACCATGACGTTCAAAAACGAAGGTATTTTTTTAAAATTAAAATAAATATGAAGTACTATAGACGAGGAGTAACATTCACATGAAAAATTTTCAGCTTCTGAAATGGTAGAATAAATGACAAGCCGTTTTGTTGTGCATTAGAATCAATACCAGTTTCGTTAGTAGAGTCGCAAAAAGACGTTCTATTTTATAAATATAAGCAAAAGAGAAGAGCAATTTTTAGTAATTTTTATTGACCCATACATATTTTGTCATTAACAAATTTATGCATTACTATTGTACTACTCGTTAATATAGTCTACATATTCTTTAATATAGTCTTAAGGACCATTGCTTCATTTAATCCAGACACATGGCAGTGTGTCCGCCAAGTTCAGAAACGGCGACCCCAGCCAATGTGTATATTGAAGCGAACCATTTCGAGCGACTTTTGACCCCATAATTACACAAAAACTGTTATACCTACATACTTGAAATTTTGTACGTCTAATAGAAATCCCCTTAACCCCTAGAATATCAAACTTTATTGATGTATCTGGTTATGGAATTATTAAGGTCTGAAAAGTGTCATTTCTATCACTCACTCACTCATCAAAACCCTAACCTATTGCTAAGTGACTTAGAAACTTGAAACTTGGTATCAAGGTAGACAATTCGGCACATATAAAGGAAAACATCCGAAACTTAAAAAAATTACATTATCTTCGAAGTTACTAGCATACTCATAAGCAGCATCATATACACTACATATTTGAAGTTGAACAATGACTTTAATTTAAATTCTTTTAACAATGATATTTAAAATATATCTTTGCTACTGGACTAAACATTTATTTGAGTAAAAGTGTAGCACTTAGCACACAAAATATATTTCCTTTTAGCTCATTGAAAAATTAACCTATATTAACTAAATTTATATATATATATATATCTATATATGATCTTTTTTTCTTCAGATTTCAATATTTATTTATTTTTCTTTAAACATAATTTAGAATTATATTCATAAGCATTTTATCACTACTTGTTGGGAGATTTAAAAAAAAATATTTTTCTCTAATTTTATTTTATTAAAAAAAATAAAACTATTACTTAAAAAAATGACAATTGAACTGTAAAAGCACCGATTCGTTTATTTCCTGACACTTACATACATGTTTGATTATTGTATTTATTATATTACATTTGCATTTTTTGAAGTAAATGTAATTAAAACTTTGAATCACACATCATGAAAAATTATGATTTTTGTAGGACTGCATTTAGTTTTCTAAAATAGTCAAGGAAATATCTGTTTTATTTATTTTGCAAAAATTTTAAATATTCATCAATTTTTGTCCCCCGTTTTATGTAAATTTATAATTTATCGTCCCGCTCAGAATTTTTAAGCAGAAGAAACGATTTAACAAATTACTGTCTTAATTTTCCAAAAAGCTTGAAATCTATTCAAGTTTGAGTAAAAGGCCGTTTTTTGAGCTGATTCTGATAAGGCATACGAAAAAATATATTTATATTTGAGTAAATACCAAAATCTGTAGTTTATGTTGTTTTTTAGAAAATGTATCAGCTGTTAAGTGCGTTTTAATGTAAAAAAAAAAAAAAAAAAAAAAAAACATTATCTAAAGCATTTTTTCTCACCATGGATGAAATTAAATGAAATCTTAATAAAAAATTGCACAAACTAATTGCAATTGGACAAGTATTTGAATGTGAATTTCTGTTAAATTAGGTTCTCTGTATTGATACCAGGATAAAATGTCCCATAATATCGCACAAGCTACAAAACTGGAATATTCGAATAGCACACATGTTTTACAGTGAACCTTAATAAGGAATGACATCTTTCTCGTGTTGACATCAGACAAAAAAAAAAATCACATAATATTCTACAAAAATGAGCAGCTAAGAAACAAGAGATTTTGATTTCACGAAAATTTATACGAACCTCTTTGTAGAATTGATGTAAAATATTTCGAGATTTATCTTGAAAAGATAAATTAAGATGCAGAAATATTTTTTACCTATTGCGTTTCATACGATAATACGTTTACCAATCGGTAGAAGATCGGTTCCCGCAGAACACCGAAAGTGAAGGGGGTACCAACCACTCACGGCTGGTTGCTTTGGGACCGTGCACACTAAAGGGAGCTGGTACAAGTTAAATCCGTCGTGGTTCCAATGTCCTCCGAGTGAAACGGTACCCTTGAGGGTGCCAACCCCAGGTGACGATCTCTCATCTGGGAGCTAGTTCAAAAATTAAGAAAGCTCTCAAAGGGACGAAAATCGGACTCCTGCCTATAAGGGCCCCGTTAGACTCAAGAGCAGCACACCCATTCTTCCTCACTTCGGGCGAGTATTCGACAACAACGATAATGTGCCCGTTACAATAACCCTCAATGTTACACACACATAATTATGTAATTGATAATAGGTTAAAAATGCTTCTGGTACTCAAATTTAAATGTTTAATAGATTTTTAAAAAACGAAAAAAAAAAAAAAACTTTCATTTTCTCATAATCTATGTCCCCTTATAAAATCCAAATTGATCGAGAATTTATAGATATGAATTAAATAATCCCTTCTCTTTAGTCCCTCATCTGAATTTTCCTAACTTATACCACCAGACAGATTACTAAGCATATCCAGGTACAATAACGCGTTCGTTATCATCTATGTACAATAATTTTTAATGCTCAAACAGCAGAGTTGCGAACATGCAGCAGCAAATTGTCCTCTAATAATTACATTGATACTATCATCATTTTAAATATGTCGACGCATTTTCATTCAATAGGCAAACAAAACTACTCGCAAGTCCCATTTCCGCCGCTCGTAACGCGCAGCTCCGTTTCACCAGAGCGAGGAAGGTTCATTAACTTCGACTACAAACACAGTTTATTTGGTAATTCTGGAAATCCTTTGCTTACCCAGAAATAGACGATAGCAGTTTGTCATCCGACGGATTTCAAACCTTCCAGCTATTGTTGGTTTTAAAGATTAAAGCCATATTCTATTATTAACGCAAGTAAGTGCACGAAGAAAGGAGATTTCGAAGGAGAAAATTTTGCTAGAATATTAACGAATGTTTCTTGCCAATAAAGGGTAGTTTTCGTTTTGAAAACATGTTAAATATGGATTTTGGCTCGGGCATTCCTAATTAGCGGAATTCAATAGTTCCGAGATCAATTCTGTGCATTGTTTTCCGCAATATGTTACGCAAAGGAATAATTTTCTAACTAGAGAAAAAATGACGTTTTTAATTTTTTCCGATTTTTAAGATTTGTTTTATAAATTTAAGTCAAAATTCGATACGAAGATACTTACATTCTGAGTGTTGTAAAAGTTATGTATCATATTTAATAAACGTAAACAACCCATTTTTCTGTAATCGCAGGAAAAATCAACAAAACGTCTTTTCTTTTTTTTCTAAGTGAAAAGTAAAAATGGAAAAAACAATTGTAAAGCGCACGTACTTTGTTTTCCACAATATCCTACGTAAAAGAAGTATTTTCTAAAGTAAAAAATACAAATACAAAAGTGAAGACCAGCAACAGGCTCAAGGCCCAGCTAGGCTGGTCCTAGTCAATTTAGTAGTCCCCAATGAACATCAAGAGCTTTCTTAAAAGTTTTTACCCCACTGCATTTAACAGTCGCTTCCGGTAAACTATTCCAACTGCGTGCAACCCTATTGAAGTAGTAATTTTTCCTAATTTCAAGATTAGCCGTAGATTTGAAAAGCTTAAAACAATGACCTCGGGTTCTACTTTCAGCACATAGCGTAGTTCATCAACATTTCCCATTTTGATGAATTTAAACAACTGAATCATGTCCCCTCTAACTCTCCTTTGCTCAAGACTATACATATTGAGCCTTTTAAGCCTAACCTCATAATCTAAGTCTAAAAGACCACTTACTAATCTTGTAGCCCTCCTTTGAACCCTTTCCAATAAGGTAATATCCTTTTTTAGGTAGGAGGGAAAAATGACGTTTTATTATTTTTCTATTTTTTAGGTTTGTTGTATATATACTCGCCCCTATAAGAGAAACATCGATATAAAGATACTTACATTTTGAGTGGTGTAAAAATTATGTATCAGATTTAATAAATGTAAACAAACCATTTTTCTGTAATCACAAATGAAATCCCCAAAATATTTTTTTTTTCTGAGCGGAAAGTTAGAACGTGAGAAACAATTATATAGCGCAAAAGGATAAAAAAGTCATCTGTACCTGAGACCCATAGTATCTTGTCTATTTTTCAAGTTTTTGCGAGTTCTCACTTAATGGACATACAGAGTACCGACAACAAAGCCACTAGCTACATGAAGGTTCCGAACTTTTAAAGCTGCCATCGGGCGTTTTTAGTTGAAGATTCGCACGGAAAAGTCTAGTGTTACATAGTACGAAAAATGTTTATTTTTAACTTTATCGCAAAAGGCCAAATGTGTTTAAGATACTGGCATTATTTTTCAAGTTTAAGTAATAACATTGTACCTACAATTTTCAAAAATATCATCATTGTAAAAGTACTTTAATTGCCTTAAATTGCACTCAGTTAGACTTCAATAATCGTAAATATTACGGTGTACTATTCATAAAGTTTCGACATTTAACGACAATTAACTAAATTCGTATCTCACATTTTATTATTCATAAGCTACCCCCCCCCCCCGGTACACCATTTATGAAACAAATATCTCGAAAAGAACTTAAAAAAATAATAAATATCTTTAAGAACTTGCAAAAGTTTGGGATCTCTTAGTGGTGCTGATAATCATAAATGTAAATACTTTATGTCTTTATGTCTAAAATGCATGAGTCGCAAATAAAAAATATTCTCACATTAAAAAAAAAACAGTTTAATAGAAATTTTATTTTTATAATTTTTGTATGTAAAGACACATCAAAAACAAGTGATTACGTGATAATGCTTTACCTAAGTTTTAAAAACACGAAACTGGTTTAGCAAAAGCATTGCAGTTCAAGAAAAACAAACCGAGAACATAAGACATGCCAAAAAAAAGTATGAATACAAACGATAAAATAATACTACTAAAAATAAATAAATGATTCATTTTCACATGATAAATAACAAAGCTATTTTACACAGAAAAGGAACAAAATTTTCTAACCATGAGGTAAACTATGGAATTGAAACAGCTTCATATATTTCCCTTCTTACATTGTTACATAAATTGCAATTATCGCTTATTATTTTAGTCTTCTAAATTGCACCTGCCATGTTCAGAGTTAAAGAAAACGCTTTTTTTTACTCCCCATACAGCACCATTTTCACCAGATCAAACAACTTAACAAGACTTTTTTTTGCCCGATCAATTCCTTTAGGCGTCATTTAAAGGCTGCGAACTCCTTATTTTTGTTTGAACAAGCGTCAAACAATGAGTTTGTCGAAAGTTTTGACTTTTTCTTTGCAATCTTTGGCAACTACGTGATATGAGTGCAAAAAAGGGACAAACAAAAACGCTGCAATTTTCTTCCCTTTTGTTTAATCTATGCTCCATCACTTCCTAGTAGATTTTTTGTTGAATATTTGTTTAATTTTGTTCGCAAATCAAATTTAGGAATTGTGTTATTTTTTGAAAGATATTATGTTTCATGATTTAATTTCTTTTCGCGAAAGTTAAGCGTACGATCCGTAAATAAACGTACGGATCAGATAATATAAAATTCTCAAAAACATGTTTATATGGCTAAAAACTTAGCGGATGGGCTCCTATACAAATTTAATTAATTTTACTTCCAAATATAATCTGATAATTTTTTCATCGTGGGAATAGGACAACAGTTGCCCCAGAGATTCTCTTTTGCTATAGTAATTCTCTTTGTGCTATAATTATTTTAGTACGCATATGGTATTCAAAAAATATTTTCCCCACAGTACAATAGATATATTAGCAGAGATCGCGTTAACGCCTCTACAAGCGTGTTTCACGCCTTAAAAATCGGTAATACGCATTGAAATTTTTAAAATGCGTATTTTCACTCTACATTTTTAAACAACGTTTAGCTTGTTAAGTATTGCAAAATAAATACAATATTCTTCCATTAAGTTACTTTTATTTTTCATTATATAGTAGAGCTCAAAACTCGTTGTCGCCAGTCGCCAAATGCGACCAATTTTCACGTTTTGGCGACCATTGTTTTCATTGAAGTCGCCAATGTGGCTACCATTTGCTAATGCTAAAACCCTTTCCCGATAAAGAAGAAAGAAATAGGAGTTAATTTTCGCGACACACGGAAACTAGTTTTTCCTCCGGTTTTACCCGGAAATTGCTTACCGTGTTTGAAATTCCAACCTTTTCCATCCCGGAATTATTTCAATTATCTTGAAATTTCTAAGATATTTTTTTCGTTCACAACCTTAAATCTGCTTATTTGTCGCCTCATTTTAACAATTAAAAAAGAAAAAAAAAAGTATAAAGATAGAGACAGCCAAAATCGTGCACGTGCTTCGCCGAAAATTGGATTCTACGTTAGAGATTTTAATCTTTTGCATCGTGTACAAATTTCAACTATTTTTCCAAATTAGAAGATATTTTTCACACATGCTACCCTAACTCAGCTTATTTTGCATTTTATTTTTATAGTTTTTTTTTTTTTTTGAACTGTGCCGATATTGAACACGTGTTCGTCGAAAATTGCGCTTATCACTATTATTCACTATTATTGTTTCATTTATTTATTTACTTCAAATTTGATTTTAGTATTGACAGCTATTTACTTTTTAAAAAATACTCAATTTTGGATTTGTAAGAAATTTTTAGAAAATTGTTAATTTAGCTGTACGTATGCTACGCTCTGGGTCAAGATCACAGCAGAAGTGGTATTCACTCTTAACTCGGATATGTGTAAAAAGTGTTTATTATTATTATTATTTTTTATTTTCACTCCTCCAGAAAATTAAATACTCCTCCAAAAACCGCCAAGGAGTAGTTTCACTCCTTGACAAAAATTCCTAGCGCGACCTCTGTATATTAGTATAAATTTTTGTTCTACAGTAAAAATTATCACAAATATGTCACTTAACTAACATATAATTGCAGAAATATGTCTGAAACTATTACATTAGGAAAAATTTTGTTTTACAATAAAAATATAGCATAAATATGTCTATTAACAAATGTATAATATGTGCTAAAAGTGTATTAAATTCCTTATGGGTCTCCCGCAGTCAAAAGGTTAAATACAACATATTAAAACAACACATTTACTGAAGGGCAAATCGCAATAGGTATAAAAGTCATTTTAAATGAAGTGAATACATCCAACTAATTCACTCTAACAGTCTGAAAACAGTTAGATAAGAAATTCGTTCTATCAGCTTTATTTCGTAAATTCATATTTTAATAGCTACTTAACACAATACATAATGAAAAAAAAAATTCTATTACAGTTTTAACACTGTAGCCATTACGTTAGCATTCTAGACTTAATTAGATACTTTTTTAATGCAAGTGATTAAAGAATTTTCTTTATTATGTTGCAAAATATGAATTCATTTTTTCACGCAGCTCATAATTGCTTTCCGCCCATTACATCTTGTGCAAATTAGGTTAAATGTATTTTCTGAAATGCGTTAAGCGAGAAAGGAAAATAGCTTTTATTGCGATTTATATTTCTTCCAATTAAATATAAAGATATATGTATGAAATTTCGTTTGCAAAAGAATTCTTTAATGATTTCATAAAACTATTTCTTTTATTCAGCATTAAAAAAAGAAATCAACATTAGCCATTTGCTACCAATGCATTTTCAAAACATTTGAGGTTATTTCTCTTTTTTATTTAATTAAGTCTGCAAAAGAAAAAAAAAAAACTTCTATATCAGGGAAAAAATCAATTAAAGTAAAAAATGTTGACCATTGGTTTCTGACGATTAAAGGATAAAGAAAAAAAGAACATCGTTCAAAGCAAAGATTTATAAAATTTAGGAAATGTATAGAAGGTTTTTTTTTTCTTTTATTTTTATAATGAACTGTTAAAGACATACTTTCATGAAAATAGATTGAAAAATTAAAAAGCAAATTTAAAATGAAAAGTTAAATGTGTTTATTTCTTGTTCTTTTTTCAAATTCTAAATCTAAAAGTATTTATTATCTTTGCAACATCGATGAAAAATACTCCGCAAGAGCACAAGGTTTCTGTACCATGGCCCCGAATTCAAATCCTGCCTAAAACATGGTTGTTGCTCAATATGGCACTTGTTCATTTTTGTACTAGTTGAAATGTTATGAATAAACTACAATTATTTCTCCAGTTTTATTTCATTTTTATAAATTTTTAAGTGTAAATAAGTGGGCCTTATGAAAGTCAAGTCAAACAATTTCAATTTTCAAGACTTAAAACAATGATTTGAAAACGTTGCGTGGCCTCTCAAGCAGTCCGTAGAAGTTGAAGTGGCCAATTGGCATTTTAAAAATTGCACAATCATTGCAAAAAAAGAAAGGACGGATAATTATATATTCTTTTTCTAAGAACATTTTAAAGTGCTTTCGCGATGAAATAATGGAAATTAGTATATGATATTATAACTTTTGGTTGCGATTATTGGTTTTAAGAAAGTACGCTTTACAATTTCCCAAATAATTTTTCTCACCATCAGACGAAAATGGTTGCATACCATGTGCTTCTTTTCAATATAAGTCAAGGTAACTCTGATTATACAGAATATTCGACAGCAATAAGTTAAACCAATAGTTTTACAAGAAATTGAATATGAAACCCGAGGATACTTCCAAATGTAAAACGAAGAGGGAAAAATCTTTAAAAAAAGTTTCTGTTGGTATAATGTACATAAACTGAAATCCTTTGGAAAGGAATACATTTTACTTTAATTTCAAGGATTTTGACTGAAATTTCAATAGCAAAATAACATTCCCTTTTTCACATTTTGCTTCTTTACCTATTGTTCTCTAAACTATTATTAATCATAAATTTGAGCAAATACATCTTATTAACTTGATTTAAAAAAAAAAAAGTCAATGCAATACATAGTGTCACAGATATTTAGAAATATTGATGTTCTATAATATATATACTTTGCATACTTCAAACATTTTCTATACTTCTTTTGTCAATGTCGTTCTCTCTGTCTTTTTTGAAGTTCCAAATCAATATTTCCGAACATTTTGATCTGATAAAATATCGTAGAAATGCTCAGTTATCTGGCGTGAAGTAGGTCAAGCCAACATTGGCACATTTTCAACTGTACAGTTGATAGGTAACCGCTTTACTTAAGAATTTCGGTTTCGGAGGATTATTCTTTGACGGAGATATAAATTTGAAAAAAAAAAAAACTTGTTTAATTAATACATTAGAATCTCGATTATAACCGAAGTAACTGGGACCAACCGCTTTCGGTAATTCGAAATTTTTGGATAATCGAGAGAGTGTTATTTTAACATTACATGCTATTTCTTGTTACAAACACATTTTGTAAAGAAAGTGTTACTTTCCCTACAGTTTCTCATTCAAACAGTGAAGAAAAAATTATCTAAAACAAATGAATTATACGCACAGATTGATAGATTGCTTTTGCTATAAAGATAACTTAACATTCCAAAATACTAAAGTAAATTTGGACATATGAGGCTAAGCGTTTTGTAACTAAAGTAGGTTTTATCGAACATTCACAATTAAAGTTACTTTCTAAAGTTACACTATATTGTTTTTAATACAAATAACCTGAACAGTGCGGGCTGTTAAGTAAATAAAATGATAGCATGTATTCAGTAACATTAATTGCACAAGTAAAACAAAGTGTTGTACTTGTTTTAACTTTTCTAATAAATTCAAATTTTCTGGCAACAATCATTTTTAACTTGAAACAAGAAAAGCATGGCTACATCCTTGCTACACTTGTTTTGGAAAAACTATGCATCATCACTTATATTATTCATTTTCCTCACTTAGATACAATTTTCAAATATCTCCACACCCAGCGCAAAGCCATTTGAAAGAGAAATGAATAATAAATATATATATTATTTATTACATGCTATAAGGACACCATTTTACAATGAGTACTTTCTTGCATAGCGTGATGAAGCAAATAGCGACTTTTCAAAAATTCATGAATTGGGGCTTGGAATGGAAATATAAGTACTTGGAAACATGTATGAAAGAAAATGATACTTTATAATACTGTATCAAAATTTAAAGGTTGGTATGCAGGACGATTATTTCAAGTATCTGGAACGCCCTAGTTTGTTCCCATAACAACAAACTTTGTTTCAAGTGAACCTCCATTTTTATGGAGTAAATAAAAGCGCTCAAACTCAGGCGGTACAGGGCATTACCCGGAGCGTCAAAATTCTCGATTAGGGAGCCCACGTTATAACAATCTCATCAAAGCGCATTACCGACTTTGTTGGAGGCGGAGATATAATTTAGCTTTAATTGCATTTCTGCACAACCAGGTCTTAAATAATCAATGCCGGACAACATTCAATCTAATAGCTTAGGCGAAATATGATAGCGTTATGGGAGGAGCTTGCAGGCAGCAAATAATCCATAATTTCCGGAGATAAAGTTAATTAATTTTTAATATCGTCAATCTGGTTGATTAAAATAAAAGATATAAAATAATGCTCTTATCTGTTCTTACTATGCCGGTGCTAGTAATTTGGAATTATTTATGTAGATAATGCACTTCATTTTCGTAATCATTTTGTTGGAGTTAAGTGAAGTAAAGCATTACATTTGATGATATTGCGAAAATATTTAGCAGCGGTAAAAGCTGTGAGAACTCATGTACACCACTAGTCTTTTAGTTTTTGGAGAAAATATCCGATGTAAAGGAAATAGCTGAATATTACCTGGTTTCTTTAGTTAGAAATATAATATACTTTTGTTCATTTACTTTTTGTCTTACACAATTTGAGAAATAAATTTTATCATTGCTAAATATATACTTTGCCAATAAATTTAAATGTGGTGAATGTTCAATCCTGAGCCGAATTTACGGTAATCTGTTAACGAGGTTAGAAATAGCTATAGGCAAATCAATTTTTTAACCGTTTTTAGCCTACTTTTTGGTAAAAGTTTTTAAAAAAATATGAAGAAAGCTTAATAAATCACAAAAATATCGTTAAAAATTCAAAAATAACTTAATTAAATTTAAATTGAAATGGAAACAAAATTGAAAGAAGGGTTTTGAGATGGGAAAAATGTATGTCTGTTGGCCTGTCTGCAACCCCAACCCCTAATAACTTTCGAGGGAGTTCCGATTCAAAAGATTTTTTTTTCAATTCAAAAGATCTCGGCAGGACATCTCATTTCCAATCTTTATACTCTGATTTGAACAACATTTCAAAAATATCTTAACGAGAGCGCATATGGGGAAAAGTGAAGCAAATTATATAAACCCTGTACATAAGGTCCAAGCTTCTTCAGACCAGTTTATTGGAAGGAGCTCTCGCATGAATAATATTGCATTTGAGCAATTGTTGTTCAATTTTGAACAGTTCAAGAAATGTAACATTAGCGTCTACGGGGAAATTTGAATTATATATAAACCTCGATATAATTTAGGGATTTGCACGGAACAAACTTTATCGGAAGGATTTGAAGACGTAGAACATGTACAGATACGAAATCCATTCAGAACTAAACGAGCCTCCCAGGAAATTTTTGATCTGGATTTTAAACAGTAATTCTGAATGATTGAATGAATACATGAATGAGTGAAGGAATGAATGATAAAGGAGTGAGTTAATGAATGAATGAGTGAATGAATATTTATTAACTGTTGAGAAAGGTATATTTGAAATTAATTAAGAACTAAAGCTAAACGAGAAAAAGCGAGATATATACCAAAATTATCAATTTGATGTTGGTACATACGGAAAAGTAGGCTCGTATGGTTCTGGACGGAACTTTTTAATGAACTATTTTTGGCAAAACAAAACCGCATTCGTTGGAGATTTTGTACGTTAATTCTTACCTTATTCAGAGCAAAAACTGGAAAAAAATGGCAAATTTTTTTTTCAATTGGCGTTCTAGATATTTTAACTTAATGAATCAAACATAAAATATTTGTGACTTTTCTTTTTGCTCCAAATTCAAAATATTTTAATTTTTATAATCCTTAAATTAAGGTTGACCAATAAATAAATTCATCAATTTTCATGCTGGCCAATCAATCTTAAATCTACAGAAATGTTTGTTTTATTTTTTTCTTCGATAATATGAATCACATTTTTTTTATTTCATGGAACAGTAAACTAGGAATATTATTTAACTATGTGCAATCAAAAAATTATATTAAAAATATTTGAATTTTGTCATTCAAACCAGCGGCTTGAAACAATTGAAATTTCATATTAAGAGCGTTATCGTAGCATTTCAATTTTAGATAAGATTTTGTGAGTTTTCTTTAAGTCTGTTATAAAGAACTGTATTAAAATATCAGGTATTACCATTTGAAATAATTTAAGGGAGTGTGCACTATAATTAGCAGTTTTCATTTTGTAAAAAAAAAAAATATGTGAGCTGTTTTAAATGAGTCTTCTAAGAATTTGAAAGAAATCTTTGAGTTAATCTGGAGCCAGACGTAATAAAATTAAATAATCGGTGTAAGAATACGAAAAAATAGGCGTGCTTGGACCTGTATGGACATCTTGTCATTTTAAACGAGAAAGCTTGTCAAAAAATACACACAGAATATGCTTCAGTCTTTCAAGAATACTGTGAAAGCAATTTCATTTCCTTCATTATTACTAGTTTATAAAGTGGAAGGATTTACAAAGAGACTAAAATGGTATCATTTTATAATAAGCAATTGCAAATAATTTATTGGTGGAAGGTATCTGTAACTCCCATTAATGTAATCACATACCTTGCTCATTAAACTAAACCATGTCACGTGAATATACAATTATTCCTGGTGCATTATATGTCACCTTGAGTCTCTTATAATCGCTTACCATACATGGACAGAAATCCAGCAGCCAGTTACTTCAGCTGCCAAGTTGTATACGAAAACCGTAATCCAATCTTTACCACTACAACACACATTCTAATCTTCTTCAAGGGAAAACGCTGTTTACCTTTCGGTTAAATGCAAAATCACAGTAATTTACAATTATAATTAAGAGCAATAGATTATCATTTACGGAATTTCAAATAGTGCGCCTATTTTGGCTTACAAAGGATTGATGAAACTAGGCTTTGCACTTAAATACTTATCTATACATTTGTGAAGACATTAATACCGATGCTTATCAAATTCGGTCGGACATTATACAATAGACTATCAAAGGTTGGCCAAACAGTAATTTATTTGTACTTGGCTTTATATTATGCAACTTCATATTTACCACTTAGAAACGTAAGATAGTGCTGTACGTGTCTTGGTTGAAATGCGGACTCTTGCTTATTGTTTATCATGTATAGCATAACTGTTTTCACATAATTTAAATAATTTCATTTCATTGAATAATTAATTAAATAATGGTCAATGCCTTAAATAAGCCAGTGAGGTAAATGCTGCAACACTAACTAAAATACATACTAAGTATTCGAGAGTGTGCTTGTAATCTAGTTGTTTTACTTTCTTTATATGCATCTCAAAACATATTTTTCATCTTTTTTATGTAAAGTTTTACTCGAGAAATTGTTGCTCATGACAATAGAATTAAAATTTTCATTTATTTTTTTAAAGTATTGAACAAATGGACTATTAAGTTCTACTGCTAAATCAAATATATCGTTAAATCTGGAAATTTAACATCTATTAAATTCAAACTGGGACTTCTCTCAGATCTATCGTTAATATGGGAAAATCTGCAAATCGAGTATCTTTACATCGAAGTTGTACTTATATCGTATCAATTTTAGGATTATGTTAAAAAAAATTACAAAAATGTATTTATTCTTGAATTTTAATGAACTTACAACCGTTTAATTTCACCCGAATTTAAGAGATTTTATGCCCTCTTTATTCTAAGTATAAGCGGCATGGACAAACATGTTTTTTGACTCACCCCAGTGCCTATAATGCCTTGTTCTTAAAGATCTATGTCAAAACCGGTTGTTTTCTGTGTCTACGCTGCTATTAACAGCATATAGTTTTGACTTGCACAATACGCTCTTTAATGGCGTTCCAGGGCTCTTAGTCTCTGCCCAGTACGTAAAAATATTCCGCATGCAAAACCCTTCCGTGACGTCATTTTGACGTCAACAGCAAAATGCGCTAGTCTCTGCCCATTTTTCCGGACGCAAAGTACGTACGCTGAAATGTAAACATACGGTTATTTTTCCGCCACAACTTCCTGGCGTAAACGCCGTTTACGTATCTCAAAACAAGATGGCTGCCGTGCTCGTCGCGTTGCTTTACTATTCAACAATCAACAGAAATATAGAGATTTTAACGTAAAAGAATAGTATTTCGTGATCATACAACTCCCTTTGATTGAACTGAAGAAAGATTTACTTATTAAAAAATCAACATCATCACATTGCTTTCCGTCTGGAGGAATGCCAGCTCGTTTACGAGTAAGTACAACTTTTATTATTCTGCTAACGAAACGTTATTACTTTTCATTATTTGCATTCATAACACTTATTTGTTATATAAGTGTTAAAGAGTCTGTTTTACCTTGGACTCGTGAAAATTGCTCTATTTCGTATAGATACATTATTCGAGAGCAACTTCTATCAGCCACTTAATATTTCATAATAATATGCTTGTTTTATTTTAAATATTAAACATAAGGACTAGTTTTGACACAGTGCGTATTTTAACGTTTATTTTGTTGGTAAAATAGAAGAATACAATGTCCTGAAATTTAATTAAGTGCTGTAATTACTTGTATTATTATAATGTATATGCTAAACTTCTTTGAATAGTAAATGCTTATGTTTAAAAAACGAATCTCTTTTTTTAAAAGAAAATTCTTGCTATAACGTAATATAACAAATTGCAAAAATATGACATGTATTTTCCTTGAAAGGAGTAAATTATATTTCTCGTTGATCCACCTGATAGAATTTTGTGTTGATCAACTTCAATTTCATATTATACATAAGTTTTTGAAAGTTTGACTACTCATTTTTTACAGTCTCAAAGTTTTAAGGATCTTGGATTAACTCAAGTCAACTGTCTCTGTGTAAAGATATTTGTATATTATAGAGAACTCTCTCCAACTCACCAATATTTGGCTGAGCAGAAGCATTTCCCATTCTTTTTTGCTAACTTCCCTCCATTAAGGGACCACGTATTAACAGCCTCCCTCTCCATATGATCACGTTTTATTCCTGCTAAAGAAAAAATCTTTGGTCTTTTACTGTATTGCCATAGATCTCGATACATATTAGTTGTACCAGAAATTAATATTACCTTTTGAATTTTTAAGAATTTGATATATATATATATGTATAAAATTAAACTCCAAAATATTAGGTATATGTATCAAACATAAATTTAAGATTCAAAAGCTGCTGCTCTCGGTGATTCTCAACCTTTTCAATGCCGCCGCCCCCTTAAGGAATGAAGAAGTTTTCAACGCCCCCTTTGGAAAAGCCTGTAATTTCAGAGGGGGGGGGGGGGAGTTGATAAGAGACAAAAGGTTTTCACATATTTCTTTGCACCGAATGTGGTTAATAAAATAAGATAAAGCTTTTAAAACATAGCATTTAAAAAAACATTTGTGAATGCCTATGTCAGTGCGATTGTCGAGATAATTGGTTCAGGGCCAGGTTCAACATTTTTAGTAAGGTGAAGGTTGTAAGTTCCCTCTTGCATGATTTCTATTTCTTTCTTGCCTCAAGATTCGTCATAAAACTGAATCCGTCTCATCAAAAAGCCCAAAACATGCTCATCGCCCCCTACCGCCCAAAACATATTCACCACCCCTGCTGCCCAAAATATATTCAACGCCCCTCAGTATTCCCTTACCGCCCACCAGAGGGTGGTACCGCCCACGTTGAGAACCATTGCCTAATTGAATATTTATTAACTATAACTTATTTTAAGACCTGTTAATTACTGATGTTATAATTAAATATCCATATCATGTATAGTTATGCATGTGTGTGTATGGGTATATATGTATAGCATATCTGATTGTTTTTTTCTTATGATATTACATAGGTTGTGGATGACTGTGTTATACACTCGGCTAATTTTATTTGGAAGTACTGTATGCTGCAGGAGCATTTAAGTCCTCAAGGGAACCAAGGAGTTAGAAATTTCTGGTTAGTATTTAAATCAATGAAATGCAAAATAAACAAATTATAAGTAAAACACATTGAGTGCCACATCAGTCATTGATGACTCTCGGTTTAAAATATGATGCAAAACTAAAAAGTGGGTATTGTGTTTAGTAATTACTGAAAAATTATTTAATTTTTATTTATTACAATATTACTTCATTAATGCAATAATTTAAACACAAATTGTTCAATGCATGGTTCCTAAGAGCCATACATTGAGAAAAATAATTGGAGGGAAATCTTCATTCTGCTTTTCAGCTTAACATATATACATTAGTTTTAACAAAGTTTACTTGAATTGCATGCCTATTGTGTTTCAATGTCATATTTTCATGCACAGGTTAAAATGTTCGTTGCTATTAATTTTAACTAACTTTGTGGTGGGAAAGCCCAATGCGGGCAATGGTCCTTCTGTGCCCATCCCAGCTTTCGAGGCTGAGGGCCAAAGGTTGCAGAAGCAGATGTTCCGGTCTAGTGGTCGGCCTGACGCGGATTCCCCAGTGTTAGTTCCAAAGCATGCTTGGTCGTCATTTTATCGAACCACGGGTCTGTGGCATGGCAGCACGGGAGGCTACCACACAACCACTGGGCCTTGCTATTAATTTACTTCCTGCATCAATTCTACCTTCTTTTTTTTAATTTAAAATAAACTGATTTGTATTGCATTAAAGTTGAAAATTGAGTTTCAAAGGGCTGTGTGATTTTTTGTATTACGTAGTGTGCTTATGATTTCTAATACTTAATCCATTTTAAAATTGGCATTATTTTGTTATAGGTGATAGTGGTTACCCTCTGGAACCTTAGCTCCTCACTCATGCATATCCTGCTATTGGCGCCTAGAAGTTCTGTTATAACAGTTGCCACTCTTCTATAAGATCCTGTGTAGAATGGTGCTGATTCATCACCTTAGTCTTTCTCCAAATTCAGCTTTGGATAATGTTGAAAAGAACATCAGGGACAAAATAACTTCCGGATTTTAATTAATTGTAAACTTGATTGGACATATTTATTATATTTTAATTATTTTCAAATTTATTGTTTTTTATCGATTATTTTCAAATTTAATTATTATATATATTTTTTTAAAATTTATATACTTTTAGTTAATAGGACCTTGTATATACCTGCTAACACTTATAAAATATTGTCACTTATGCCAAATTTAAAATGTCTCATAATTTCCTGCAGAGGGAAAGCAATATTTCAGTTCTTCTGTGGTGTTGATAGCTAATTCTTTCAATATAACCTAACCATTTTAATAAATCTTACATCAGATAACGTGAAGATGTTTTGTGGCTCTCGAAATAGTTTTCTCTCATTACGTTCCAATCTCTCTGCTTCTTGAATGTTACATAGCTCTCTATTTTAAACATTGAAAAATAAATCTTCTTTACTACTTGATAAGTGTTTCATGTCTTATTAATGTGTTTCTAGTGAAACATTCTGAACTTCAAAAGAGTTATTGTATTTCCATGTGTGGAATAGCTGATTGTATTTGGTTTTATTTGCTTTTTTTATAATTAAATTCTTGAAGCTTTAAATGTGCATCTACCATAAAACCTCGATTAACTAAAGTGGTTGGGAGTAGACCTTTGTCAGCAAATCCGAAATACAAGATTAAAAAAACAGCATTTGATGTGTCGCTTCTTGACTTATAAACAATACAGTTCTCAATGAGAATAGCACGAAGTTTACTTCATGCAGTATTAATTTAAAAATGTCATTTCTGCTTTTTTTCATATTTAAACACAATTTCATCCTTGTAGTTATAAAAGAGATTATGGAAATTGTTTTCAAAAACTTACAGATGTTCAAACCATGAAATCAGAACAGAAACTTGAACTTGCATATAATTTAGATATTATGAGAAACTAGTAACAATTATAGTACTTTCTCAGTCTAATTTGGCTTACCTTCATCGAGTAATAGTTCGGTTCCAGTACCGAATCTTGGAGTTATTCTGTGGTGGGGCAAAACTTAAAAAATGCCCTCCCCCCCCCATCAAACAATTGTCCATATTTCATAAACTTTTATGCGCTGGCTATTTTTTTCAGGATTTTTCACTTGGGGGGGGGGGGGCACTGATAAACTCATGAAACGTTCGTTAATGTTTCCATGGCATGGCCCTTTTAGCTCAACATTACGGGGGTAAAGCCATATGAAGGGGCCTTTTTTAACTGGAGATATAAAATTCCGACAGTTGAAGGAGGTCCACGGGGATTCTCCCCCTGGTAAAATGTTGAAAACTGTATGCAAACTGGTGCATTTTGAGACCTATGCAGACGCATATTGTATTGTTTGACCATAGCATGATTTATATTTTGCCGCTAAAAGGGGAAAAACCATTGACTTTAAAATTTTGACAATGCAAAATTTACCGCTCCCGAAAACTGCCTTTGCCTGTCGCAGGAGCTGGCTGCATGAAGGGTTCCCCTTTAACGGGAGATATGAAATTCTGACAATTGAAGGAGGTCCTGGGGAGACAAATCCCCCCCCCCCCAGAAAAATTTATGCAAAATGTTGCATTTTAGATTGCAAGAATAACCGTGGAGGGGGGGACCAAAATTCTCCCCTGGGAAAATTTTCTATAACTATATGCAGACTGGTGCATTTAGGACTGCAAAAGTATCGGAGGGAAATTTTTAAAAAAATTTAAACGCTTTTACTTAAAAAAATACAGAACAAAATTAGCACTTTTTTTATCCAGGGAAAAAGACTTCCCCTCCTAACGCCCATATCGAAAAGCTTTCGCTCTGCCTCCTGAAATGATACGTATAATCCCCCGCCCCCATCTGGCCCCTTCCAGGAGTAATGCTTCGAAAATTCGTAAAAGAAAAACTTGTTTTAGAATGGCATGATCTATATTTCTCTATCACAAGCTCCCCCCCACCTCGCCTTCCCAAAAGGGTGCTTTGAAAATTTGTAAAAGAAAAACTATTGTGTTGTTTGAGCATGGCATGATTTATATTTTGCTATTACAAGATGGGGAAAACCTTGGCTTTTTTAATTTTGACATTACAAAATTTTTGCCCCCTGAAGCTGCCTTCCCAAGGAGCCCTTTTTAGAGTTTCTGACAGTTTATTTTGCCACCCGGCTTGCCCCCTCCCCTAGATCCGGAGATGTTGGGCTCTAAGCAACTGAATAAGACGCATTACAATTGTCATTTTAGAACAAAATGTAGAATTATTAACTATAGAAAGAATAATAAAAATAATTTCCCGTTCAGAAAGCACAAATAAGCATTAAAATCCAGACATATGTTTTGTGTTTTGCATCCAGAAGCTCCCTGTCGCATTGAAAAAGGGATTCCAAGCAATCCCGAAACATATGTCTGCATTTTAATGCTTATTTGTGCTTTCTTAACGTGAAATTTTTTTTTTGTTACTGTATACTTGCACAAAGTGAAATTATCATTATATAGGAAGAATCTCATTTTACAAAGAAAAAACATGTAGAATAATTTTTAAAACTAACTAAAATAATACACAACATGAGAGAAAGAAAAAATATTTATCTTTCAATACGTGTTCTGTTATTTAGCAGATAAAAAACGCGCACGATGCAATCGAGAAAAATGTTTCTTGCGTTGCCAAGACAACGCAACGATAGCGATAAAATTTCGATGATGAATCGAATGTTTCATTGGCTAACACATATCGGAATGTAGGCGGGGCTTAATACCTACCGCACATTCGTAAAATCATCAAACGCTTTCGTACGTACGGAAAAATGGGCAGAGACTACTATGTCTTTCAAAGTACGTAAATCAAGATACGTTACTAGCGACCGTAAAAATACATCCGTGCGCTGACGTCATGATTTACGCACGCACGTTTACGTATGGGCAGAGACTAAGGCTCCAGCTTTCGTTTTGCGCGTACATCAGTCAGTTTGGTCTATTCTGTCAGAGCAGGGATGATGTCTCTCATTTGCACACATATATGCAAATCAACTTTCTGTATATGGGCAACACTTTATTTATTTATTTGCTTTTTTTTAGGTGGTAGTTTTAATTTGAAGCTAAAATAATTTCATTTGATTTTTTTATTCATTTTGCATAGCCACTCGTTTCAGAAAGCAACAGAGAAACAATGAAAGTTTTTTATATTTTTAAAAATTTATTGCATTTGTTTGCACGTTTTATGCATTTTATGGATGGTTTTTTTGCTTTCGAAATATAATTAAACGAACTTCAATTGCTATTTATTTATTGCCTTCGTCTTGTTTTAGGTCCCAAGAAAAAAAAATCCCTTCCCAATAGCGAACTAGAATATTTTTCCCCAGAAAGAAAACAGAAAAACAAATACGAGGAAAACAGGTGAAAACAATGATTTACTTATAGGGGAAATTATAAATAAAAAATGAAACAATCTTACTATTTTTACGTTACCATTACAACAAAAATCGTGGCATGAAAACGGTGTAGCACTCACAGAACTTTCATAAATCAATAAGGAAGTTGGAACAAATCTTTGAGTAATTGCACGTCTTACGTTCCTCCCAGTGTTAATTTCATGTATTTCTCCCCCAAAGCAAAGACACATGTTTTTGGTTAATTAAACTCAATTTAGTCATTCAAACATAACCAAAATATGGTAGAAATTAAAATTTCATGATCAATTTATTATTTTGTAGAAAGGAAAATTTATGTTGTCAGAAACATATGAAAAAAATATTTTGGCAAAGGAACACGAAAAAATTAAATTTTAGTTCAAATTTTGTAGGCTAGTGTTGGCAGAGTGAACGAATCAGTGTCAAAGTTCTCACAGAGAATCTATTTTAGATCACCGGGATTCCGGCGCAAATAACAGGCAACACTTGGCTAGCCGCCGCGGCTCCGTAGAAATTTCTACACCACCGAGTTGGCAATGATCCAGCGGCTAAGGCGCCAAATAGTTTGTTCCATGTCGTACATTCGAAAGGAACACGAAAAATACTACCTTAGAAAATTTTGGAGCATTGTACTTGAAAGTAAGGTACAACAAAAACGAAGCGGAGGAACGAAGATTTTTTTCAGGTTCCTACCCTTTTTTTTTTCATCATCTCAAATTACCAGAAAGCCGAAAACGTTATGCATTATGTTATAGATGAGAAGGTTCATGTACATCTTTTTGAAATAACTTACGTAGGAATGTGTTCAATAGGATACTAAAAGAGAACACTATACATTCATGCACGTTACACCATGATAAATTTAATCGTTAAGAAATTTGTAACCTAAATGTTACAGTTAACAATACATGGAGTGCTGGACTAAGACTCAAGATATAATGTATTTTACAAACATGTGACTTCAGTATTTATATAATGGAGCGTATGAACTGTAAAGTTCACTTGAGGAGTTATAATCGTATAATGCTTTGCATTTTGCAGGTCGTTTCATAATTTTATCAGTTAAAATTGTTTGACTTAAAAACAGGCCGAAGTATGCAACGTACCATGTTCATCATTTACTAATATTACTAATGTAATGTTGATATATCGTAATATTTTTTTATGTTTGACGGGCATTGCGTTAAAATAGGCATTTAAAGCTTAGTTTTGTATTTTCAGTTTAAAATTATTTTCTAAAATACATACTCGAAAACTTAGCATCTAAATTCATAACTGTGGAGTTTTGTGAAATATCGTAATGTTAAAAATAATAAAACACACAATTTTAAAGCAAAAAGAGTTACACGATTATGGCATGCACGCGTTTGAGCGTAACAAGGTCTTCTTAACTTGAAAAACACTAAAAATCTCCAATAAAATCCGAACAAACATTGGGCTAAAGTTTTTTTTGAAAAAACAGAATTTTTTCAGCCTTAAAAAGTGCAAGGCACGACGGCGTCGTGTTAAAATGGTGCGCTTAAACAAAAATGTTGAAACCCGAAAACCCCCACTAAAACCTGAAAAAAAAAAACCCTCTGAAAAACATTAGGTTAAGGTTTCCTGGAAAAACCCGGTGAAATAGACGCTCTTATGAAACATTAACACCCCCCAAAAAAAAGGTAAATGTTTTCGGGGAAAAACCGGTGAAAAAGGCGCTATTAAAAAAACATTAAATCTCGAACCCACCCCCAATAAAACCCGAAAAAACATCAGGTTAGGGTTTTTGGAGAAAAAAAACCGGTAAAAAAAGGCTCTCTTAAAAACGCATTAAAACCCAAAAACTCCCCAATAAAACCCGAAAAAACATTTTGCCAGAGTTTTTTTCAGCCTTAAAAAAGGAATGCGCACGACGGTGCCGAGCAGGCTTGGCACCTGCCTGGTTGATGGTGCCGACTTGAGTGGTTATTAAGTTCTTCAAAAATGAAATCCAGCTCATGATGATTATGTATGATTCGGCTGTTTAATAAATATTTTAAGATTATTTTTTTAAACTTTGCATTTATTAGTCCGCCTGTTTTCTATGGCTGAAAGCCCAATTAAACATGTTCGGGACATCCTTAAAGAATTACTGGTCTCTTCAAATTTTGGAATTTTAGTTAACATTTATTCTATAAAGGTAAGAATATTCCTTTATAGTATGTTATGTATTAACATACTATATATGAAAGAACATACTATGTATGTAATAATATATATTATGTAATAACATACTATGATTTGTAGTAACATATATTACGTAATAACATACTATGTTATGTAATCCAAGGAAATCTGAAGGTTGCATGTTTGAGAGTGAGTTTTGGATAGAATAACATAATGGACGGTCTAAAACCTTTTAAAAGTTAAACCCACATTTAAAAATAAGGTTCCGGTTTCTGTTTCATTCAGAGATGGGTAGAATAAAATTATTCGCTTTCCTGTATACTTTGTTTCTATTCTCATAGCTTCCAAATCTTATGGTTCACTACGTCAAAAAGGATTTATTTATCTGAAATATATTGCATAGAAACATGGATATTCTAAGTTTTGTTATGAATCTTATGTTCATTGCAATAATAAACTTATTCTAACTGTTTAATAACGAGATTAAAATTTCAAAGGCAAACACTCAATAATGATAACAGACGCGCATCGCATTGTTTGTTTTCTTATTCATTATCGAGTCCTATGAGAAAAGAAATTGTAATCAGAATCAATAATTCTGCAAATTATTAGAAACATAGCTAATACTGGATTTAACGTGTATTGAAGACAACAGACCTCTTTCTCCATATCGCTCTTTCCAGACTGAAAGTGCATTTAAGAATCATCCTCTTCGCTATTTTTCTAAGCCAAATAAGAAGCAAAGAAAAAGAGAAGGAAAAACATCGAGGGAGCTAAAATTACATTCAATTCCAACAGGAACTACAGAAGTATATCCAATAGATTTCTGGTCTCTGTCGATTAATTGCTTTCCTAAATCTCTTTCAGTGTACCTTAAGTTCCTTTCAGTAGAGTCGGTTGCAAAAATAACTCCCGAGCCCCCCCCCCCCCTCCTTTTCCAACATCTTTACTTCACCGTGGCCTTGTCAATGAACGCCGTACTCACCAGGCTCCCGTGTTATTGGGTAGAAAATAACATCGGGGAGTCGCGTAATGGCGATCCCAGACATTATGTGGAAAGGGATCAAAAGTCTACGAAAGATTACGCAACGAACTTTTTTATTTTATTTATTTTTTTTAAGGTTCGGAATTGCCAAAACTTTAAATTGGCTGCCGGAGAAGTGCATTTTCATTTTATTCCAGCATGGAACAGGCAAACGGAAGGTTGCTTCGGGGCACTCAGAAATGAATATCGTGTCGAATCCCGACCGATTAATTGAAATTTGAAATTGAATTAAATCTTCATGGAAGAGCAAGATGGTTGGTGACCATAAATATTTTTGATAACAGACGTATTTTAGAAACAAGAGTACAACTATAATATAATAAGATCCTTCTGAGATTTTCGGGAATTTCTTAGCAACGGCTGAACTAATGTTTTAACGAGTTCCATTTTGTGCATTTTTTTCTCCATGCAAATACCAAATACTGAAACGCTAGGTGGCTTTTTGGAACTCAAAGCAATTAACAAGTAGTTAAATAGCTCCTGAATACTCAGGGCATCAGGACCCTTTGATTCATTTAGAAAAAAATTATTGTGTCTTCTTAGAATATTGCTCAAAAGTTCAATTTATGCAATTAGCGAACATCTGAATTTAGACCCTCCATTTAGCTGATCAGGGGTTCAATGGCCCCATCCCCTGACTTACGGAAATATAATGCTTTTATCCATGAAATCATTTTATTGTTTTTTACCTATAATGCGCTGAATATCTACCCTCCCTGCCTTAGAAAATTTTCAAGTGACGGTCCTATCTGATATTAGTCAGCAATGTAATAGTTAAAATCAAGGTGAGCTTCATCTATTGAAGTTTTCATCGTTCCAGTCGAGAAATAAAAGAAATAAATACCCAAATAAGGATTTTTTTTTAAAAATCAGAAACACGGGGGAGGGTGGTTACTGTATGTAGTAGATACATGCACAGTAAAACCCCGTTAAAACACGGGTGTCGGGGGACATGTTTGGCACCCACGTTATAGCATAACCGCAATATAGTGAAACTATACTACGGACTCAATTTTGTTGCATCATTTTTAACTTCATCAATTACTCCTAACTTTTCTTCTATAGTATTTTTTTTTTCTTCTTTGCTGCCTTTTTATTCACTGTAATTGCTGTGCAAGAAGCACACATCTCAATTGTGCAACCAGTCTATCGAACGATAGCTTATAAACCAACTGTGTTCCGAGAAAAAAGGGGCTTACAAATCTCTTTATGTCTCAACATGGGATTAAGAAGGGGAAGCAGGTCTTAAGAAAAAATTAGATTTGGAAGCGGAGGAGCGCACTTTTCAAAGAAACAATGCTTTAAGCCTGCTAGCCTGCATACACAGGAGAATATGTTTACTTTTCCGGAATGCTAAAGAATCTGGAATACAAAGGTTGATAGCGCTGTGGTGGCTGGATGGGAGCTCTTAGGCTAGAATATTTGTGCGTTCGGGCTGGATTTATTTACAATGATAAATAAGGAATCACCTTCAAATGGCAATGATCAAGGGATATTTAAACGTCGCGGGACTTGATAGTCACCGCGGTATATCCGATCCCGCAGTATACTGAAGCGCGGTATAACGGGGTTTTACTGTATATATATATATATATATATATATATATATATATATATATATATAGCTTTAGCTATTTACTATGTTTCTTAATTAGAGACACCCTACATGGAACGACCTGTTGAATTATCCTGGAAGTTATACTTATTTCGGTCATAATAAGAAATCATATTTACGATGAATCTTCTTGTCCTTGTAGCTTCCAAATTCTATCAACTAAATTCAGAGTAAAATTATAATTACTCAACGTACTATGAAGAATTTGAAAATTACATATTAATCAATAGAAAACGACACATTACTGTTACTATTTAGAGAAAAAAAAAGTTTTTGTTTCATTTAGCATGAAAAGTTATCACTCCTAGCAAAAGTAAAAAAAAATCTTAAATGTATTTCGTCTACGAGAATTCCGTTACATTTTCCTAATCTAAAAGCTTCCGTCTGCAGCAGAATTCATTGGATAGCTAATTACTTAAAAGCCACTTCTGAGTTGAATCAGAAGTGCTTTACGCAATTGTGTCTAGTTAAGCATGAATTACAATTCGTGATTTAACGCTACTGAGAGATCTCTGAAGACACTCACTCATATTTAATGCTACGGGGCTTTTAACATTATCCTAATTTCATGAGAATTAGAGATAAGAAATTATTGACTTTCGACAAGAATTTTACTGCTTCGAAAAGTGTTTAAAATGTTTAATTAATTTTTTTTCCACCAAAGTAGAATTAATAATGGATCGTATCTTTTAATGTACGTAAAACTTATGATTTAAAAGTTTTTGTTTTATTTATTAATTTCACAATTATCATTGTCATTATTTTTTATTACACAATAATTTTCTAGTTAGTGCAACGTTTCTCAACTCTTTCAATCTTATAGAGTGTCCAAGTTTAAGTGTCGTTCGGTACTACTTATTCAAAAAAAATAATAAAATAGAGTCAATACTTATATTTAATCTTACTTATAATAAAATACTTGATCAATGAAATATTAAATCAAATACGTATAATAAAAACAATGACAAAATTCGGAGAATTCTGGAGTATTATTTTTTTCCTTTTCAATATTGAATAACTTGCCATAGTGACCCAAATAAAATACTACGTTTCATTCATAAGATGTAACTACAAACACTGTATTCGTTTTACATGTGCAGCTTCACTGTTTAAGTTTTCTAGTAAACACTCCTCGAAGGGTGCACTCACGCCAACCGCAGCAGCTATAAAACATTTTAGGACTCTTCATTGGTTCTACATAAATTAATAACCACGCCTTCGAATGGAATGATTGGCGTTTTTTATTGCATCATTAAAGGTGATTTTCCCTAATGCGACCATAATTTATTGACTGCTTTATGGATGATATGCGTTATCATTGTTGTTTGAAAGTGAAGCCTTACTAATAACAGTTGTGAAAGTAGAAATATGGAATAGTGGCACGGATTTTCACAGATTGATTACACAAGTTGTGCCACTGTAAACAGTATAATAATTAATTTTTATAAAATAGAAATCAATGAAATATTTCTTAAAAACAAGCAAACGATTAGGAGCAACTGACGATATGAAAAATAATTTTAAAAAACCGCTTGAATTAACAAATAGGTGTTGCCAATTCTTATAGCTAATTAACGTCTTCTTGGGCACTTGTAGAAATGCATATAACATGGTTAAGACGAATATGAAACATATACTCTTGTGATAGTGATCAGAGTGAAGTCACAGCACGGGTACAACTCCGGTTTAAATAGCATTTGGTTTTTATCAGAGCCTGTTTAAATAGTAGTGGGTCACTTCTGTTTTCTGCACTATTGTGCTCTCTAGTGAAAATTCACTAAGAAAAAATGTTTTCAGATGAAAGAAAAATGTTATGAACGTATAACAGAAAATATATCGGAAATAGGCTCGCGTCGCTTTTGCCTTAGATGGATAAAAAAAGCCATTCTGAAAGGTCCCAATTTATGACTTCATTCCAACCTATAAGTGCATTGCATTATTTTCTATCCACATTGAAACTTCCCTTTTCGCGCCAAAAAGATGTTTCCTTTCAATAACATATTAACCAATAGACAGAAGGTTAGATTTTTTGACTCCTTTATGCAAAAAGCATTAAATCGACGTACAAGAAATAATTTTAATGATAAACTTACTGGCGGAAAAAATACCATAGGATATTTATTTGAGTCGTTTCTGAGCTTAAAATATATTGTTTGAGTAAGGAATTTCTTGACTCGTTAAAAGAATACTCATAAAAGAAGCGGAAACCTAAAGTTTTAATTCGTCCTTCCTTCTTTACATTTTGAATGAAGATAACGTTGAGGAAACCATTTTCGTTTTTTATCCAGGAGGCAAAAGTCAATAGCGAGATTTTAAACCAACCAATATGAAGAATTATATGCAAGCATATTTGCCTCCGTGTTTTATGATTATAGGTAAAAGATGAAAAACTTGTTTTCATTGAAAAAATTGCTTGTAAAAAACCCATAAAAACAGCTTCTGTTTCCATAGATATATTTTTATTGCTTAGTAAACAAAAAGGTAATTCCTCTCTGGCACCTAAAAGTTCGCTGCGTTTCTTACAAAATGCAACGCCTGATAACGGAATCTGCCAAATTTTGCCTCTGGTAAAAGTCCCAGTTAAGGGTAGTAAAGGTAGAGTTGCCTTTCAGAAAATAGTTTCTTTTCAGCTGGAAAACGTCGCTAAGAGCAATAGGTACTGCCTTTATAGATATACAAAAAAAAAAAAAATATTACCCTCTACAACGGGTATGTAGCATAATGGGAAAGAAGCATAAAAAAGTTATAAATAAAAAAAGTATTATATGCTGCTTTTGCGTTACCTTTAAGATTAAATTTGCTGCAGGGCTCACCAGAAAGCATAAAGATGAATAGAGATGATGTACAGAGTATTTTGTATAGATGTCTCCATGCAGCAAACATTTTAATGCTAAAAGTTGCATTGAAAGGCCATTCATTTTACAGCTTTTGGGCCCATTTTTATAGTTTTGAAAGGAAGTATAACCCGTGCTTTATTATTCTTTTTCCTTCCTTTGCATTTAATCAATCACCCATGTGGAGTTATAAGCGTAATCAATACATACTATTCCTCATGTGTGCAAGTGAAAAGATCCTTTTTTTACGGTCATGCCAAGCTTAACGAAATAATAAATCATTCTAAAACTATTATCTTATACTATATAGGACAAACTTTAAGCAGCGAGTAAGGTGTATTGCGAGAAGCCAGCTACAACAATGAACTCAAAATTCAGCATCAATGAACTAACGATCATACTAAAGAAACTAAATTCTTATATTATTCTTATATATTAGTTCTCAAACAGAAATCTTGCTATAGCGAAAATCAGGTAGTTTTAAATGTGTGCATAATGTCTTAAACAAATTACCACCCATGAAAATGCTCCAGATAGGAGCCATTTAATAATTTGATTGATTTTAAGCACTAAGAAGATAAACTTTTCCCTCTCGAATAAGGGGAATTTCATCAGCTAAAAAGTTTCAGCTGAGTCTGAAGATGCATGATTAAAAAGAGAGGCCCTTATAGAATGAAAATTATATCCTAATGATTTATCCAAACACCGATGAACTAAACGTAGAGCAAAATCAGCCATTTTTGAGTAACTTGAATATAAGCACAATAGAACTCATCAATGCTAGTCATAGAGGTTAAATAAATGTTAGTGACTGTTTCTGGTATAAAACTCAGCAAAGAAAACAATTCCTTTATAACGAAAAGTTTTCTTTGACAATGTAAATCACCGTTATAGCCAACTAGTATTACAACTTGGTTATCGCGAGTCTGGATTTAACCACGTCCCGGGTTTAACAAAGGAAATTACAGTGAATTATAAGTTAAAAACCCTTTATAAAGCCATGTTATTGAAAAGCACTTAGATAACTACGCTGGCAGATACAAATGCTTTTGCAAAGTCAAGACTATTCACCGCCTTGACAATCATAGCCCATGATCATATAACTAATC
This sequence comes from Octonoba sinensis, assembly GCA_038502835.1. NCBI lineage: Eukaryota > Metazoa > Arthropoda > Arachnida > Araneae > Uloboridae > Octonoba > Octonoba sinensis. Next base: position 104,796,576 of record CM076600.1, on the reverse strand, counting down.
TTTCTTGACATCGACAGGAAGACAGCCGCCACTCTCATCAGACTAAGAACAAAACATTATAAAAACATGAAAATTCCTGCAGATGAGACTACAAAATATAAAAACTGTGGCAACTGTCTCGGCGTGGAACTCACACCATATCATGTTTTTAACTGCCTTGCAGTCACTGCAGGCTTTCCCCTCTTAAACTACCCGATAGAAGAAGATATATTCATATAATGCCATAGAGAAAGCAAAGACTATTCAAGCACACCGTGAGTTATGATTCAATAGAGGATACGACACCAACCGACCATTGAAAAGCAGTCCGGATTCTGAAAGGATTGCATAACATCTGTAAAACGTTCTCTTCGGAAATAAACTTAGCAAATATTAAATTTTGATGAAAAAATTCAAATTTGATGAAAATTGGATAACGGCCCAACAAATTCTGACAGCTGAAGATATCATTAGCAGAATTATCTTTATCTAGTTTCAACGTCGTGAAATTCGGAAAAATGAAAAAAAAAAAAAAAAATAAATAAATAAAAAAACTCCGATTAGCTTTTTTTTTCTTTGTAGAATAAACGATGAAATATCAAAAGTAAGCCTTTTTCAAGCAAAATTCACACTTAATTCATTTCTATGTAATAAGATTTGAATTTATAGTAAACCAGGTTATTATGAGCACTCGAATTCAATAAGAAAAATTCTCAAACCCTTCATGCTTCGTTAGAAGAGTTTGACTGTATTACATAAGATTTCAGTTGAAAATACGATAAGTGCTAAGTTGATATGACGTTTCAAGCTAATGTTATCATAACATTACAACAATTATGTTTCATTATTAATATAAAAAATTCCTATAACGAATATACCTCTTATTTACGTTCAATTACGCTTACTGCGTCTTTATTATTAATATACTTATTATTATGATTTCTTTACACAAGTTTTAAAGTAATTTTTTTGTTTAAAGCTGATATTTTTTCTGAGAAATTAATTTTTTTTTACAAATTTCTGTTTTTTCCAGCTGCAAAAAAAAAAAAAAAAAAAAAATCATTTTTCCCTTTGCCAGAGATATTACTCCAAATTTTTAATGTAACTAAAGGAAGAAATCAGCACATATCGCCATTTTCATTAACAAAATACATAAATACGTATTTTATCTGAAATGGAATACTAGCTAAGCTTTTTAATTAGAAATGCACTCTTCATGTATTTCTTATGACGACTAAATAAAAAAAGACTCTCATAAGCAAATTTGTAAATTTTTGAGCTGAATGTGCCGAGATGAAATAATCCTTTTGGGAAAAAATGAGCTTTTATAACCAGATTAAGTTAGAGTAGTATTTAATCATTCAGAATCATTCGACTTGGATGGAGAGAAGATTCTAGAGAGAGAAGTATGTATTTACATTAAAAGGACTAATCACTGGGAAGAAAATTGGATTAGATTTCCCCCTTTTTCTTCCCTAGACGAGATATTTTAATTAAAAAAAAGTTGATGCCTTTTGGATTTCTCTTTTCTTTTTTTTTTTTGCTTATGTGAGTATAATAATGAATAAGAGGACAAGATCAGTTTACCTTAAAACAAAAAAATATATAAATAATGAATCGCAAATGAGCACCTTGTTGCTAATACTATTGATTTCCATCAATTAAATACGTTATTATCTTACTGCTTCAATTTCAAGTATTTTTAAAGTGATTAAAATTGTACTCGGATATAAAATTGATACAATTAGCTTAAAGCGTTGTGATATATATTCTACAGTGATTTAGCAGTGGGAAGGCAAGTACTCCTGCACCAAAAAAAAAAAAAAAATAGTATTTAGTTGCCACCATTTTACATGTTTCTTTAGTGTTCAGTAACACCAAAGTTGAAAATTATTCATTTTTGATATATTTAATTTGTTTTAATATGTCTGACAAAAATATAGGCAGTAAAATATTTTTAGTGTACGGAGTTCTTTAACTCTTTTACGTATCAAACTTTCATTGCGATTGCTCACTGATCCTATTTTCATAGATATGGGTAATTCATTTCTCTAGACAGATACATAGAAAAAATGTAAAATATCAAAAATGAATATACTTTAATTTTGGTGTTTCTGAACACCAAAACGCCTGCCAAAATGGTGATAACTAAACAGGAAACATTTTAGTGTACTGTCCTAACCGTCATATAATTTTGAAATACGCGAGTTGATGTGTTTAGCATGGATATATAGCATCATGTCCATGTTTAATGTGGTTAGAGATCAGCATTTAAAATGCTTTCAATTTATAGATATAAAAGCGAGAGCTGAGTTTCAAATTATGTAACTTTTTTATAAACTGGCATATTAAGCAATTTCATCAGTACACTGAGTGTTAATCTGTCATTCGTAATATTGGGCTAGTAATTGTTTTCATTCAAGGAAATAAATTTTAAGCTTTCCACGAAATGTTAGGCATTACTTTAGTTTCTGTAGATTTTAGATCGCCACATTACGATATGAAAAGAAGCTTGGAAAAACGATCAAAGTCCATTTCGATACCATTTAGGCAATAAAATATGCAGGCGACACACCTATTCATGACTCTTCTGACGAACAAAATGAACCAAGTCCAGAAGTTGAAACTTTAATAAGGTATTTCTGAGAATTCAGACTTATAACTATGATTGTTTTTTCCCCACGACCCTTCATATAATAGTATATTACGTGTGTGTCTGACTTGTACTATCTTTTTACCCGACGCTTCTTGTATTTAGGACCGAGTTTCTATCAAGTTCTAAAGATTTTATTTTCTATGACATTAAGTAATCCCAATGTAGAATAAAATCAAATATGTATTATGCATTAAAGAAATGGTTTTTCCCATTTTACCGAAACTAGAATTTTTTACTGGGGTTGGGAAGTTGAAAAATGTTCTAGATACCTAACTGGGATGTCTAAGTGGCTTAAAACTAAGGGCCTTTGGGTTGAGTCCTTGACCGTCCCTTTTGCTGCACCCCCCTTTTGACGTGTTGGCAAGCCTTTTATTTAATCTAGTTAAAGAATTGTTTTGTAAAAAAAGTCATCTTTTATTTGCTTTTATTTCTTGCAATGCCCTATTGCAATTACTGATGAATTATTCCAGTAAACATTAGCAAACTCTTTAGAAATTCAAGTTTCTATAATGAATAGTTGCATGCATATATTCTTTTTAAACAGATATTTAGAAACATTTGTTTTAATAATACTTGGTTTGTCGATAGAATTCTAAATTTGTTCAAATAAATGATAGTTTTATTTTAATCTTTCACCTGGTTAACATTAAATATTATTTAAATGAGCGTTTTTTATTTCCCTGCAAATCTTATACTCAGAAAATTGAAAAATTATAAAGAAAACTAATGAAGAATGTATCGATTTAAACTATTCTCTACTTTAAGAAATGCTACCGGAAAAGGACGATTTAAATTTATTCATACAAAGCATTCTGTAGGATTTTATAAAGCGAAGAGCTCTTTGCAGTAAGGAATTTGCTAATCTGGTTATAGCAACGTACTTTTTAAAAGCGGATTTAAAACTTGAATAAAGGTTGCTAAGTTGCACCATCCCGAGGAAGAAGATTACTTTTTATTATTTCCGTTTACCAAGAAAAGGGGAGGTAAAGAAAGAAAGAAATTAAAATTTAAAAAAAATCCACGAATTTTGTTTTAAAGAAATAACTGTAAAGATTTTTTTTCAAAATAAAAAAATGAAATTTTTTCCACCATGCTTTAACATACAATTAAAAAAAGTAAAAAGTAAAAACGTAAAATCTGTTAATGATATATTTAGAGTAACGCGTTGTGTAGAAATACATCCAATTTTACCTAAAATAGCTGTGAAACGGGCTTAGGAATTTTTGAGTTGTGGGTCGTTCTTATATTGTATTAAGTTAACTGAATGAAAGACGTCTATATTCCATTGCTCTCTTGTCTTAAGTAATGCTGTCTTATCTATAAAAGAAATGCATGAAAATGCGTCCCCATTCTCTTACTTTCTTGTATTGCATACAGAGATGATATTATCCGATCGCGGTGGGATTAAAGAGACGCACGAACGTGAATTTGTAAATTCTATTATTTACTTACTTTGTTTGCATTTTGCTCTCAATATCTTAAATAAAATAAGTAGAGAAAAGATCTTGTCTACTATTATTATTTTCTTATCTTCCTTACCTAGGACTGTACTACCTTACCTAGATGTGGAAAATATACATCTAGATTCTATTACTTTCTTATCTGGAATCACATATATAAAATGAACCTACAACTAGATTCTATTACTTTCTTCTGGAGGACACCTTGAATCTAAGACATGCAACACAATTCATCTGGACCCTATTGCTTTCTTATCTTCCTCATCCTGGATTGTACTCTTATCTTAGTGATGTGATATGGGTGAAGAAACATGCATCTAGGTTCCATTACCATATAGTACTATAACTCTATTTGCGTATGTGAACCTTCCATGTCCCTTGTCCCATATACTGATACCCAATCATGAACAAATGATAGAAACACTATAATAAAAAATTACGAAAATGGAAGCAAGACTGAATTAAAACAACATGACACATATTCATACCGTGCAGATTAACGTTCGCGAGGTTTCCTTATCATTTTATTTTTATTGTTGAAATATCACCAATAACCAAAAAGTACCATTCAGTAAAACCTATTCTTGAATGAATCTTTTCACCAATAATTTTACATCTGTCGGATAATTAGCGGTGAATTTTATTATTTGTGATTACAATGTGTATATGCTCGTATTCACATTGTAATCACGTCCTGCTTGGGCATGAGTTAAAAAATATACAATTATTTTTTTTCAACAGTGAAAGCGTAACAAATCATTGAAGCACGATGCAGCGACACATGAGATCATGTAATGTCCAAACTAACGTACACTCTAGCCAATTCTTTCTTTCCCCCTGGAGAAACTTATCTTAAAGAATACGCAAATAAATCAGCAATGTTGCCCTCTCGTGAGCAGGGGAAAAGATCTAGTTCAAACTAATTCCTGCATGTAAGCAAATCAGTGTAAAGAAAAGTTTCATAAATTAACAAGAAGATAGTATATGAAGGATAGTACGAAAGCGGATTTGTCAATATTCTGATAAATGTGATGGTCTAAACCAGAGAACCTATGGCACACGTGCCAGTAGGTGGCACGTGACAGGCATTTCTGTGGCATACACAAAAGTTTATATTAACTTACTTTTATTCACTCACATTCACTGAAAACATCATCTCAAAAAAAGAAAAAAGAAAGAAAGAAAACTTATAAGACTGCGCTACTTTACGAAAATGTATTGCCTATAAAGATGATCTTTGTAAGAAAATTAAGAAGTGGCACACTGGACACCTAAAAGTGATAAACCGTAATTTAACTGGCACACTTATCAAAAAAGGTTCGACATCCCTTCTCTAACCTAAGCAAAAATTGCATTATATCAAATTATGACCGAAACAATTTCATCAAAATCAACTCAGTTCTCTATTTACATTACTGATCGTCATTTTGGCATACTCAACATCGTATGAAACAAAGCAATATTAACGCAGATATATAAGAATGTTTTAACATTTTCCATACATTAAAAAAACACATAAGTTCATGGTTTTTTTTATTGCGCTCAAAAAAAATATATAAAAAAGTACAACATATTTCTAATCAGCTTTAAATTACATATTTAACTTTTTGTTCCCAATTACGTTCAATGCATTTTTTTTATGATGTCAAAAGCGCCTTACTGGTTACATATATTACTTTTTTTTGTTCAAAAAATATCATTATATTTAAACTGAAGAACTGAACTTAAACTTTTTATCGATAACAAATCTAACAAGTTAAGCATTGCAACGATTCAAAAGATGGAAACCCCCCGTTAGGGTACCGTTCGGCTTACATCTCTAACAATAGTGCAATAGAAATAACAAGGCGACAGAATATGCCTAGGGAAAAAAATGAAGAATAATGTTTGATCTTTTATTCCCATGCACGTTTTTAGACTTATGTAGAATCTCTTAAAAGTTACAAAAAAGACTTTACAGGGATATTTTTTTCTGCATATTTTTCAGACGATGAAGCAAAGATAGTTCACGAGAAAGTATAGGAAGCTAGGCTGTCAGAAGAGACTCCTTCTTTTTAAGATACAGAAACGTTCTTTTCTGTGAAAAAAATGTTGCCCAATTATAAATGATTATCTGCTGTAAAATTACAGATACTTAACACCAAGAAACTGCAAAGTCTTTAGAAAAGGAAATCACAGAGAATAAAATCAGAACATTCTGTAAATTGATCGCAACATATAATGTGCCGCAGTAGTAGCATCATCTATAAATATGCTGAATCACTATTTCTGGTACACAAAGTCGACTGTGAGTACCGTTTATCCCTCGCTCGGCCAATAATGCCTCGGAGTCGAGAAGGCTGGCCGCAGAGGACTATAAAAATAAAAAAAATAATTAAGCTAAGCCGTATGACTACATGAGTGAACATAGCAAAAATAATATGTTAACGAAATTAGAATTCTATTTGTTATATTCTTTAAATTGAAAGATTGTTTGCGTCGCAATTTTATCCAAATAAAACAAAACAAAAGAACTTTTTTATTTTCGTAAAGAGAGGTTAACATACAATGGAAACCCGTATCCAATGCAAAGCGCCACCAACACTCAAACAAATGTTGCAAATACATCAAACGTAAATGCTGATGGGAAACTGGGATAAAAATATCTGAACGAAGCACTTTGAATAAATATATTGCATTCCCTTAAAGGTTCAAATTGTGGTCTTCAGTATGCATATGATTTATATTTGGAAAACGGGGAGTTGTATTTATTGACTTTTCCAAACGCCTTCTTCCTCATAATCGAATATAAATAAAAACAAGTAAAACCAAAATCCTAGAATCATCTAAAAAAACCATAACTTCTAACCAGGTACGTGTAAGAGTTGGATCTTCAGAAAAAAAAGCGCGGAAAGAACACATCTGGTATCTTAGGACTGCACTTGGCCACTGTCCAACGGCCACTGACTATTACTCTGGAATTTTATGACTTACGGCGGAAAATACGAGCTGGCTTTAGAGGTAACGCTTCGATAAGAAAAAACGTCACTTTTATGTACGTTAATAAAAATAATAAAGAAAAAACAAGTAGCCGAATAAAACACAAAGCCAAATGTGTAATTCCTTTGAATATTATCTAAAAATGGTCGTTAGGGAAAATAAATAAACACTATTTTCGATTTGTTGATCGTGAAAAGAGAAGTGCTTTTTAAGAAATAATTCATTGCTAAAAAATGCGTTACTATAGATGCTGAATTGACTTTCTGTTGTATTTTCCACACTAACATTATTTACGCTTTAGTATAGAAAAACAATGCCGTAGTGATCATAGGCGGACCTAGACAATAGCTATTGTAAATATTCTTACCCTTTTTCAATGTGCCACTTATGTTCATTTTCACAGGTCCTTAGTAAACACAGATATTTCGCAAATCATCAGCATCCTAAACATTCCATTTGAGAACACCAATTGCAAATGAATAGGTCCGCATACGGATTGAAAGAAAAATTTAAACTACGAGAGGCAGCGTATAGTGTATTTGTTTTCGATTATGAATCAAATTAATTAACACGGCAATCATCATCATGATACATACCAACTGATTCACCAGATGATTACATTCAGCAACTACATACATGCCTCAGTTACGTATCTTATTTTGCAATTTACAAAAGCTTTGAAGAAAAAAAAAACTACAGTTATAGAATAATAAAAATTAATTCTGTACTCTAAAGCTATAGTATTTTTTAAGTCCATATTTTGATTTGTATACTATGGCTCTCAAGTACAGAATTCCAAGAAATTTGACAGTTTATTTATTTTTTCAAATGTTTGTATTTCATCATGAATAATAATTAGTTAAATATTCCGTATTTTGTTTCACGTGAAATAAAAATATTGCAGACGTTGAGCAACGCACGATTTATTTATTTTATTGTTTAATCGGTGAACATTTTTCAAGAGACGTCTTTAAATTAGCTTGACCGCTGAATATTTTCTCATCGGGTGGAATACTCCAGCAAAGAGGTCTACATGAACAATATAAAATGACATTAAGTATAAAAACCTAAATAAATATGTAGACATACTTCCTAGGCAACGAACTATTTACTTTTTTGTTCAAATTGCAGATTAACGCTAACATTGGCAGATTGAAAAAACTGAAGCAGTAATAATTTTAATGATAATTTTCAATTCACTTTAGTAAACCTTTCAATAAGTATCATAAACAGAACTCAGTAAAAATAAGAATATAATTTTTTAACTAACAATTCTCGTCAAACAGTAATAAATATACCTTTTCAAGAAACACTTCGTTAGAAAAGACATAGTTCTCTAGAGAAGCTGCTGTTTCTTTCGTATTTACAAATTCTGTCTGATGTGCTATTATTGACTCTTAACTTGACAGTATTTCTTGCAGCGCTATGCTTATTTTCAGATAAAACATTTTCTCGGCGGACATATGTTTTGTTACATAGTGACAGTTTTCTGTTTTCTCTCTGTATTAAGCTTGTCCGTAATGGCAGTTGCCGGAAAAGCAATTGTTACATGTCATTCAATTACCTGTTTATTTATTTATTTATTTACCAATTACCGTTCTATATAAAAAGCGCGACAATAATGTTCGTTTTGTATGACTTCTCTTCCTAGAAAGTGGTTAGCTAAATTCCTCAATCGCATGCGCGAATGCCATTTATTAAAATAGAATACTAGCTTTGAAATTAACTGAAATTTTATTTATAAAATATGACATAGTATTAATTTAATATTTCAATAGATTTAATGAGTAAATGGATATTTTAATGGTGTCCATATTTTGCTTATACTCCAGTTCCTCCAAATAGGGGCCCTTTGATTTCGAGATTGTAGTGGTGCCCCCATGTACCATATTTCATCTGATACTATTTTTTGTTGCATAGGATTAAGGCTTATATCTCTTTGCCTTGATAGTTTTAGTTTGCATATGTTATCCTTAGTTTATTTTGCTTATTCCAACGGGGAAAAAAGAATTATTATTATTTTTTAATAAATGCTAGTAGTTCTAAGAAACAAAGTACAATGCTTGATTGGATTGTTATCTTCATTTAAAGCAGATTACTCAAAATGAAATGCACATTTTCAAAAAAAAATCTTCTAACTTGAAAAGCAGATTTAGTGGTAGGGTGTTTTTAAAAATAATTTCCAGCCAGAACTTTCATTTTAACAAACATCACTTTCAAAGTTATGGCACCATTGATTTGTAAGCTCCTTGTTTGCAAATGTTAAAAATAAAAAGAAAGCACTTGTTAGGTCCAAATCTTTTGTGTACTCTCCTTTTATTATTATCTAACAAATGAACACACTCTAAAACTTCTTTAAAGTTTGAACTGAATTTCAATCCTCTTAGCTGATTTTTCTAAAAACCGGGTATGTACCTGGATCTACGACATGGTTAAATATAAAAAAAGTTAAGGTTTTTTAGGAAAATTTTTCTTTGGATATGTTATGTAATAGGCGTTTGTTAATATAATATGTACTAACTCTACATTTTGCTGTTACAAATATTACGATGACAGTTGCCACATCTATGGCAAGGAAAATATAATTTAACTCTTAAAAATAAATAAATCCTTGAATTTTACTTCTGTATAGCAAAACAGAATTTTCAAATTAATTTGTATTCGTTATGAAACTTAACACTTATCCATTCAGTAATCCATCCACTGTTTTCTCACGTGACATTTTCTGAAAAAGCTAAAATTGAAATGTATAAGTTATAGAATCCCACATTACATTTAAAAGTTTTAAAGACGTTTCACTCGTCTTCAAGCACGTTTCTTTAAAAAAAAAAAGAAAGGAAAACACATTATGTGTTGGTTGAAATATGGTTCCGGCATCACAAAATTCCCCAAAAAAATGTCCTGAGATTAAAAATTATTATGCGCTTTGAAGACAGAAAATAGAAATAACTTTTAGTTTTCAATAAAATGTGTATGCCAAAGGCATCAAAAGCTGGATGGATTTTGATCAACTACTTCACATACAGATTAAAAACAAGAAACAAGAAGTTTAGTAAGGTAATTTTAAAACAATATGAAGGTCAGATCAAAAGAAGTTAGTTACGGTTAGTTACTACCATCAACCAAAACAAGCCGGCTGGAAGAGCGCCAAGAAAAATCCATTCATGTTCAAGGTAGGAACTGCTGGTATAAGGAAAGTGCGGCTTTTGTTAACGTTTTAGTTCTCTTAGCATACTTGATTTCTTCCGAACTGATGCTTTATACTAGTTTTTAAATTCAGTTGCTTTCAACAAACGAAGCAGAAAACACATTGATTCGCGTACTAAATAAAACCACCTGCAAAACGAACTTCCATAAAACTCGAATGACTTTGTTCTTTTCTGTGTCCAAATGTCAAAATTCTGTGGTCAAACTTTAACCGCAACGTTTTGTATGCGAATTTACTGTGTTTTAAAACATGATTAAAATATAATTTCTTACAAAAGCGCTTCTTTTCCAATTACCACAACTATTTTATGAATGAGTCATTTATAAAGTGCCTTAATAACGAAGTTGCTAGGCTATTTATCTTTGTTAGAATAAAATTTCTTAAGAAAAATAAGTTATAAAAATAATAAGGGAACTACTCTTGAGAAGAACATAACTTTAAAAAAGAGCTCTACAAAATGATGTGAAATATAAAATGCAATAACATATCATCTTCACAGTGACATTTCAGTGTTTTATAGCGTAATATTTTTAATACTTACAGCAAAAATACTGTTAAAAAAAGAGAGGAAATTTTATGTCTTTTTTTGTAAGGCCAAAAGCAGTATTACTCTCTAAAGGTATTTTATTATTTACTGCTTTATTACTCAACTACTTTACTTCTATGAAGTATTTTATTTTCGTTACAGTATTGTATTTCGTTGAATTTTTACTTCCAATTATTTAGTTCTAGTGTTTGAATGTTTGTTTACAGCTTTTTTTTAAACATGTTTATGAAAATATTTTTATCTCAGCTATGTTTGAGCTTAGTCACATATTTGTCATTCGTTTTCCGCAGAATAAATTAGTTTTTTTTAAAGTTTTGTATTAAGACAACAAAAGTAAAATTGATCAGGTTTTGTTTGCCATGTTTAATTCAACAAATGTATTTGCAATTAAGGTGCAGTTTTTTTCTCTCGCTCCCTTCCTATTAAAATATGTGCATAAATACCATATAGATATAATTTGATTTGGGCATACTAGATTTTCATTTCTAATACGTCCTGGTATAAATAGAAAAAAAAAGACAAAACAGTTAAGTACCATTTTTTTTCTCTGTTTGTCAACCGATGTTCTTACTTTTTTTTATTTAAAAGCTATGGATGAGTTATAGTAATGTCAATAAAAAAATGGAAAATAGTTTTTCTGTTTTTTTCTTCCACTTTCGACGTAGTTTCGTAGCCTTTTTAAGGAAGTCTTCATTCGTCATACTTTCATGCTACTTCTTACATCTACAATCTACAATATTTGTACAGTACTGAATACATTTTTACACGTTGGAGCTCAAAGAGAAAACGTCAAGAACTGAACAAAAGAGAAAATCCAATCTATTAAATGATTGTCAAAGCTAAATAATACTAACCTTAAGGTGTTAGTTAATCCACATCCAAAATGTGTACGTATGATAAGTCAGTCAGATTGTTTGTTCAGTACATTGCGAAATAAACTAGAATTTGAAGCTAATCATGTATAATATAATGTAAAGTGCCCCGTAGTGGACCAGCCGGTAGAAGCTCGGTTCCCGCAGAACACCGAAAGTGAAGCAACATCGACTGAGGTGAGTGTTTGGGCGGGTGGCAACCTCTCGCTGCTGGTTCCTGTGGGCCGTATACGCTAAAGGGAGCTGGTGCACGTTAAATAGGTCGTAGCTCCAAAGTCCTCCAAGTGAAACAAAAAATTGTGGTCAAGTCAGTCTTCATCCCACGTGGTTCCTCGCTCTAAAAAGAAGCTGCATATCACCCTAAGCCAGTGGATTAATGATCTTCTGGATCTGGTAGTAGGCTTTCTTATGCCATAGGAATTAGTAACAACAGCAACAACATAATGTGAAGTGAGACAATAAGTGCGGTGACGCGTTATTTTGCTTCAAATCAACGTTACATAAGTTTGTTGATTTGCATTAGCGTTTTGATCTCTATATTAAAATGAAAGTAAGTATTTGTATTTCTAATTTATTCAATACTATTTGGGTGGCATGGATATTTTTATGTATGTTTTCTTTATATGAGAGGAATAACATAAAAGGATAACATATACATATGTAACATATATGTTATAAATGCATTACATTTAATAACTAACTCAGCGGTCAACCAGGCGCACTGAAGAGATATTGTCGATAATTGAAGCATTTAAGCAATACAATCTGTTGTCTGAAAAAAAAAAAAAAACTGAAATGTCTGAAAATTGTTGAAACGTTTGAGGCTAACTTGAAAAAAATTAATGAGTTTACGGTCAAACTTCGACTGCTGGGCGAACTCTATTTTTGTTAAATGCGTAAAAAACGTTCCAAAACGAGTACTATTGCATTATAAAACGCGTTCCATAATATTACATATCCACATACTGTATGTTTAACTATTTTGAATTTGCATAATAGCTTAATTATAACTTTAAAAATATAAAATAAGAAGTACTTTTTATACATCGAACATATGAGCTTACATTTGGGATTAGCATCACACGACTTTAAAAACTCTTTTTTTCACCCTCACTCATAGAGTTCAAAGCCATGTTTTTATTTTAAGTACTTTAAATTACAGTACAAAGGAGTCAAATTTCATTTCCGATTCTAAATCAGTCCCATCCTAAAGAACGCGTTTTTCTCTTCATCCTTCAATTGGCGGCGTAATTTTGAGCTAGTTAATTTGGAGGAGATTCAATTTGAGAATGTCATAAACATTGCTAGGGAAGAAGAACAAAATATTTTGCCAAAGTCAGGGACGAAAATAACTTGAGACAGTGCTCTTGCATATAAGTCGCATCCGATGTAATTTGTCGTTTCGCAGTCTCGCTGATAACCGAAGAAAAATTCGCATCATTTGTTTTCGAGCCTGCACAATTGTTCAGCTTCTTTTCTTGAAAGCTTTTAAATATAAAGACTGGTGGAAGTGTTGGGTATTGTGCTATCCCAAAGTTCACTCCTATTCAAAAGAATTTCATTTCAAAGGAGTTGAACATCTTGCTCGCTATGAGGAAGCTTTTAGTATAAGTGACTACAATGAAATGTTCACTAACACTGCATATGTTATGTATGTATGAATTCAATTATTGCTGGCTTAAGGGAATTCGGAAAACAAACATAAGTAAAAGAATATGTGCAATGATATCGAGAATAATCACTTATTCTTATTTACAATAACTTTTCAACGATAATTTGCTGCGTAAATAAAAGAAAAATTATATATGTGATAGATTTTACTTGGCGTGCGTTAAAATAAAAAGTGTTTCAAGATGCTGGCTTTAATATTATTTACATCCAACATATTAACTAATAGAGTCATTTTTTAGAGTTTAATATTGCTACCATGATCTGATATCTTTGAAAAGTTTTGTTGATAAATCAAAATTGAAAAAAAGAGCAGACACGTGAAGACTTACTAATGAATTGTTCGATTAAGTTAAATTCAATAAATTATGACAGAGCTGTATTATAAAAGAACAAGGTACTTCCGCATTTTATTTACAAACTTTATATTTTAAGTAATTCTAAAATTGATGTATTTAAGCAGTTTTAAAATATAGGGGCTTAAATTGATAGTAAAGAAAATGATACAGTTCTACCTTATATATTCACCTAGAAATGATTGCTTGATTTTCAGAGTATTCGCGTTGTAATCTAACTTGTAGCGAAAATTAGTTTTAAAAGAATAATGTTTTACTCAGAATTTTTACAACCTATCTGATGTTTATAGAATCAAATTTTACAACAGAAAAAAAGTATGCACTGTAAAACCTGTGAAGTTGACAACTTTTGTAGCTGCCCACTTTTCTAAGTTGACCACTTTGTCAGGAACGGAGCTAGCCATATATTATATAATGAAGAGAAACCTTTGTTACTTGACCACCTAAGTTGACTACCTGTCTATATTGACCATTTATATACACTAAATTTGGGTTGGAGTATTGTAAAAAACCCTTTGTAAGTTGACCGTCTAATTATTACTATATATATTTGTTTTTCTATTTTTGCAAAGGTAAAAAAAATAAAATAAAATAACTTCTCCAGGATATTTTTTATGCTATAATGTTAGACAGCTATTTATCTGGATGGATGAAACATCAATATAAAGTTTTCTTAAACCTTTTTAGAAAATCTTCACTATCAAATAAGTAACTTACATAATTAATAACATATTTAACTAAGTAATTTATTTTAAAGATGTACAGGACACATTGTAAGTCATTCAAGTTAAATTTATCTAATGATATTTTAGATAATTGTGAAAAAACATAGCTCGTAACTTATTTAAAGTAACGTTAATACATAAAGCTACATTTTAAATAGTTACAAATGCATAAAGGCATAGTGTAAGAAATGAAGAAATGGCAGAAGAAATCCACTTTCTATAAGTTGACCACTTGTCTAAGTTTACCATCTAAGTGCTGCACCGCAAGTGGTCAATTACACAGGTTTCACTATGCTTAAATTTCGACTTTACCACAACACAATATTCAAACAACTCTTCGTGTTCAAAGTTATCATCAGGAACAGGCGAAGCAATTTGAAGGTACATAAAGCTTCGAAGTAATATGGGTATCTCGAATCAAATAAACTTGTGGAATTTGATACAGCATCAGTTGATATAGGACATCAGCTGATATAGGGATATGAAATTGTACTTGTAGTCTTTTTCAGAACATGCACGAGATACATTGAACTCTGTATGTTGTCACCATATTCGAGAACTCTTTTTAAAAGTTAATATTGTTTGCTACACTAATTCAAGTAGTTCTAAAATTAAAACAGTTTTGAAAGATAGTGGCTGAAATTGACAAGAAAGAAAATGACACAGTTCTAACTCATGCGTTTGTTAAATATGAAGTTGGTCGAAGTATCAGAAAATGTTATACAACTTGCTAAACTTCAATTAAAGGAATGAAAGCTGATGAATCACAAGAAATGTTTCAATCATGAGGCAAAATTCATAAGCGCTCAATGTATACTCAAATGACTTTTGCTGCGAAAATGTGAATGCTTAAAAGGCAAATTAAAACCAAAACGTAAGGAAGCTAGACGCGATATTTGTTTATGCACTGTTCAACCATATAAAAGACTTATATAGAGTTTTTGTGGTTTTTTTGCATCTAGATATAATTTTCAGCTGTTAAAAGATATTTTTACTTGCACATATAAAAAAGCCAAAATTGTAAGTAAGCTTTTTACGCATCTTTGATACTTGTCAGAAGATTGTGTTGCCTTTTGCTTTCTTGAGGCTTATATTTTTGAAGATACAAAATCTAAAATAGTATATGGTTTAAAGAAATTTTTAAAAAAGTAAACCATCCAATTGAACACTTCACAAAAGAAGTTTTAGGAACATATGCAGTTCATGGAGAAAATTTAGATCCTAAAAATATATTACGATGCTTCTTCTTAAAAAAGAACTTTCTTCAGTTTTCTTTATAAATGTTACTCACTGGCTGATAATTAGTATCAGTTTGGGAAAGCTGGCGTATCTCACTTGAAAGCAACTAATGATGTGTCTTTGTAAGTTAACTTGTAGAACGATGTACATAGCTTTGATCAAACAACATAACACGGACAAAATCTAACACGTGTAAAGCGGCACCCAGGGAAATGTTTTTGCTTGGGGGTCGGGCAGAGGCCCACAAGTAAGTATGTGCCGTATGACCCAGGGCCAAGCTTCTGCATTCCCTACAAGCTTTACAGAAATAATGAAAAATAAAAATATTTTTTTACTGCACACTATTTACTGATACAAAAATGGTGATCTAAAAATGTAAAAGTAAGATATAACTGTCCTAATGGAAGCGTTGCAAATTTTTGTTTGGCTTGATAGCATATCATGCCAAAATGCATCAAGTCTTTCTGCTTTGTTATACATTTTAAGTTTTGCTACATTAGAAGGTTTTGAACAGATTTCTTTCAGTTGGTTTTTTGCTCTATCTGCTACAATTGAATTCAGCCGATTTTATTCGCTTTATGTATATATAAAGGGTTTTATTATATATACATAATTATTTAATATTTTATTATAAAATTAGTCACAATTTTGTGAGTATCTTATCAAACAATGCTTCATTAATAGAAATAGTAGGATTAAAATATGAAACTGCTTTTCTTAGAGCATATTTCAATGGGGATCTCTCTTGAAGCTTCTTAACACACACTATCAAAAACTTTCGGACAACCTTTTTAAAAAAATGCTCACCTGCCCTTTAGAAGCTTTAGCTTTCTTTATGTGGCATAATGCCGAAATTCCAACATCGACTTTTTTAAAAGGAAGAAAAGTTTTCGCATCTTGAAAGTCCACATTCAAAATATTCCCTTCCAGCAGTACTGCTTTGACAATGTATCGCCTTAAAATTCTTAATATAAGACTTAAGGCTCGACCGATGCATCGGCCTCGCCGATGCATCGGCGCCGATTGTTCAACAAAGTTGCCATCGGCAATCGGCATCGGCGGCCAATGTTAACTTTAGAAAAACATCGGCCCATCGGCCTTGAAAAACATCTAAAAGCCGATGCAAGGCCGATGGTTTTCGCAGGGACAATATTCCAGAAAACATTCTGTCTTTAGTTTTCTTTTTTCTCCATAGCTAGATTTCTATTCTCATACAATAACAGGCAGCACATCAGTTAAAAAAAGCACAAAAATAATGTCCTTATACAAAGTATTTGATAAAAAATTAGGAAAAATAGTTTAAGCGATCGTTGCCGGAAAACTTTCATTATTAAAATTATTTTTCTTTGAACAGAATGCTCGCGAAATAGAATATGTTAAAATAAAAGTAATAGAGCCGTCTTATAAGTGCTATTTGTTTTTCGCACTAGGTTAGTTGTCTCGTTAATAATGATATTCCGTTAATAATGATCGTCCGTTTTTCGTTTAATAATGATAGTGCATTAGATGTCATTGTGCAATAATATTACACCGTCTGCTTTTAGTTGTCATGTTTCTTATTATTCCGAAATTGTAAACAATACAAAGTCAACTTTATCAAAGTATGATAATAACTTTAATTTTTACTAGCATAAACTTTTTTTCCTCTTAGCGTTTTTTTTTTTTTTGGCTTCTTCGATCCCGCGTGTTAAAGTTTTTCTGCAATTGTGCAGCAATCTCGTTGCATATTGCTTTTAGTGTGCGGTTATTCTCATTATTTCATTTTTAGTTTACAACATAGAAAAGATTGGTCAAAACTAAGAAAAAAATTTTCCGGTATAAATGTTCCTCAATCGAAATTTTATGTGTCCTAGTTTGACTTGCAATTTTTAGCCTACTTTCCCGTAAAAGAAAAAAAATAATAATAAAGCATGAAAGAAGGCTTAATGGTATCGTGAAAATATCGTTAGAAATCAAGAAAAGTCAAAAATAAGTGAAGTAATTAAATAAAGATTGAAAAATAAAAAAATTGAAAGTAGGGTATTGAGATTGGGAAAAAGTGTGTGTGTCGGTCTGTCCCCCCCCCCCCCTAATAACTTTTGAACGAATTGTCCGATTCGAAAAATTCCTCTTGCATTCGAAAGATCTCGACAAGGACATCTCATTTCCATATCTTACTTTTTGATTTGAACAATTTTTTTGTTCAATTTTGAACAGTTCAAAAATTTTTAACATTAGCGCCTATGGGCGAAAATGAAGCAAATTATGTAAACTCTGGGTGCAAGATCCACGTTCCAATGAACAAGCTTACTGGAGGAAGCTCTTGGCGTGAAATATTAATTTGAACAGTTTTTGTTCATTTTTGAACAGTTCAAAAAATTAACATAGCGCTTACGGGGAAATTTCAATACTATATATATCCTGATCTAACGGACCGATTTGCTTGGAACAAACTTTATCGGAAAGATCTTATAACATAGAACATGAACAAATAGACAGTTCATCCAGAACTAACGAGCCTATTTTCCTATGAAATGTTTTTATCGGGATTTTTAAGGATATTTCTCAATGAATAAATGAAGGAGTGAAAGAATGAATAAATGACAGAGTGAAAGAATGAATAAATGACAGAGTGAAAGAATGAATCAATGCATGAATGAGGAAAAGAATGAATAAATGAGTGAATAAATGAAAAAATAATAAATGGGTGAATAAATACATGAATGAGTAAACGAATGAATAAACAAATGAATGAGTAAACGAATGAATAAACAAATGAATGAGTAAACGAATGAATAAACAAATGAATGAGTAAACCAATGAATGAATAAATGAATGGCTGAATAAATGAAGGATGAATGACTGAGTGAATGAATATGCATTATTCGTTGAAAAAGGTATATTTGAAAAAAATAAGAACTAAAGCTAAAGGAGAAAGAGAGAGAAAGATATAGCTAGGTTATAAATTTGAATTTGGTGTATACGGGAAAGTAGGCTCTTATAATTCTAGACGGAACTTCTTGTTAAAAATTGAATTGTCAAAATGCGAGTTCGCGCGACAGGATTTAATAACATCTTAATAAAAATGCTTAAATTTCTTCAATTTCAAAGTTGATCAATGCATATTTTTTTTCAAAATACGTCTTAACATTTTTTATACGATAATTATTTTAATTTTTCCCCGTTTATACTTCGTTTCTTTAGGGCTTTAGGGCATTTTTTTTTTGGCTTCTTTGATGCCACATTTTAGACAGTTAACAGTTTTTCTGCTATTGTACAACAATCTCGTTGCATCTGCTTTCAGTTTAGAATATTTCTTGTTATTTTATTGTTAGTTTACAACATAGAACATATTGATAAAAAATATGAATCAATTTTTCACTATAAATGTTTATTGATCGAAATTTTATGTGTTCGACCTGCTATTTTCAAGAATTTAATTCTTAAAAAACGAGATCGTGCGGCAGGGTGGAATAATAGCTTAATAAAAATGCTACAATTTCATTAATTTCAAAAATTGACAACGTATATATAAATATATATAGATATTTTCAAAATACATCTTAATTCTTATAAACGTTCAAGTGTTTTTCAGAAGATTATTTGTCAACAGAAAACTGCTGGTGCTGAAAATATTGGTTTATTTCGGTGACCTTACATTGTGCTCATGAAAATATAAAAAACATGTCGAGTATTTCAGTGTAATTTTCAACTTACAAGAAAAAAAAAAAAGCTAATAAAATTAGTTCTTAAGACCCATTTCATTTGTAATGACAAAAAAATCTCATGTCTATGTTTTTTAAGCAATATTTAGTATTTCTTGGCTATGAACAGGGGGCGTTACTGAGAGCGAAATTTTTTAATATTTTATTTTTATTTTAGAAAAAGAGCTATTTTTAGTTAAATTAACTTTTATAATGAAAAATAAACATATAATCGTTCCTGCTTTTCTTTTAAAAACGGGGGGGGGGGGAGGACATTATGAAAAGGGGGTTTGTTAGTCTGTATTATAACATCTGCATTCCTCTTCATGAAAAAATAAGAAAATTAGGTGTTTTAAGAGAAAATGTTGAAGGAAAAGGAATTAGACCCGATCCGATCCAATAGTTGTTAAGTTTTTTTGCAAAGATAAGACAAAAGAATTAAAAATCCTCTGATATAGCATTTTTTAATTTTTTTAAAACCTCCAAATAGTTTAATTACTTTACTAGAATCCCGAGTGATTCTTTTAGTTTTAATTATTATGTAAACTTCCCCCAAACAGTTTTACGGTGCTTGAATAATGCATTTATGTTTTTATAAACATAAAAATAAATAAATGATTTAAAGAACATTTTTGACAACACGATTTAATGGTTTAAAGCTACTTTTTTCCATCGGCCATCGGCATCGGCCACCGGCCGATGGAAGAGGAGAATAATCGGCAATCGGCCATCGGCCGATCTCGGAACCATCGGCCAACAATCGGCATCGGCCCATCGGCCAAAAAATGCCATCGGTCGAGCCCTAATAAGACTGGATAAATCTTCATGAAGAAATGGAATAAGGGGCATGTCATCTTGATATATTCTTAAAAAACTTTCTAACTCCTGAGCCACTGAATAAAAAATGGCAATTTTGCCGGTAACAATGGGTCACTGGTGAGACGTTTAGCAATTATATAGCTCTGACTAGTGGGGGCACTTCCAGACGTGCCAACATGCTAGAATTGAAATGTAGGAGGTTTCTGATCAAGAATTCAGAAGAGTTCAGGAGGGCAATAAAAAAATTAAGATTTTACACTTTTCAATGCAATTGTTGTTAATATACTTAACTAATTTAAATTTCAAATACAAGTAAAGCGGCATAATACAGTTCAAAATATATTTAAGAGTGATTTTAAGTAAGTTCATGAAAAGATGTCTGAGCTCTTTAAGGGTAAAATGGGGGAGGGCTTGTCATTTTCATTACTTTTATGAACAGGTGTTATATATTTCTTAACCCTTAATACAGTCTTAAAATCCCTCTAACTTTTATAATAGCAGGGACCAAATGTCCAAATCTGATGTAGGTAATTTTGAAAAAAAAAAAAAGATTTATGCTGTTAAAAACTCAGTATTGTGAAATTAATGAAAATTGTGTATGCTATTAAATATGGAAAAGAATTTAATGGGCTGTGATAAGCAAATCTCCTAATCTATACAAAGAGAGCTGATTCTAAGACTTAACATTCTTATTAATAAAGATGTGCAGGTGTCGATCCAGCTTTTTTTTTTAAAAACAAGGTCCGTTTCTTTTGTGGTTTTAAAACATTTTTGTGAAAATTCAAAATTTAAACATAAAGTGATAAAAATTTTTGTTATTATTTAATGAATAATTTTTCAAAAAGCATGATTTGGTAGCATGTATATGCATTACAAAAGCCGAAATAAATGACACAAAAATAAAAATAAACCTGAATTCAGCATTTAACTTTTTGACATGTGAGAGCTCACACTCCTAACAAACACAGAATTTCGTTTCAAAAAGTTCAAATCAAAATTTTATAAAAAATGAAAAGGAATTTATTCCATTTGCCTTTTAACAAAGCTTAATAAACATCAATAGTGGAAAAATTCCAATTCCAACAGCAAATGCAAAAAGATTGCTTTTTTTTTTTTGTAATGCATCAAATGCAGAGACGGAAAATAAAAGATTAAGTAAAAGAACTTCAGGATTTCATTTTAATAGGGCTATAATAATCAACAGTAATAACGATTGGCATTATCGTCAGAAATTTGGAGTAAATTAAAAACAATAGCAGGAAAAAAAAATCGCTGAATTTCAGTTAAAAAAATGACGGCGGCAAATGCCCGATTTTTTTATAAGCCGAAATATTGCCTTTTTGGCGAAAATTACTCAGATTTGCAAGGCAAAAACCTTTTTTTTTTTCATTTGATAACTCTTCCCTGAATTTTTGCTATTTTTTCGAAATTCCCTGACTTTTCCCTGATTTTTCCCGATCAATAAAATTCCCCGAATTTTCCCTGATTTCCCGGTTCTGTAGACACCCTGATGTAGATACCCTAGCTATGAGCCTTATCTACCCAACCCAGTCTCATGTTAAATGTTAGCAATAGATAAAATGGCCCTTATTTCCCAAATGCATAATTTGATTAACCGCAGCAAAATATTAAGTTTGTAAACTCAAAAAGACTTTCAGATTTGTGTTTCTTTCGCAGAAAATAACACTTAAGATGGTGCCCATAGGAATGATGTTAAAAAAATATATAATAAATAGTGCTTCATAAAACGCACCCTAACATATATGTATATACAGTGAAATTTTTGTACTTAGCGGCCCAAATTTTTGGTGTTCAGTTGGTGTAAATTTAAAAATATTTCATTTTTGATGTACTTAAGATTTTTTTCAGGTTGTTGTCTAAAATCATATAGGCAGTATTACGTTTTTTAGCACATGAAATCTGTAAAATCCGTTACGTATCAAAACTTCACTGCGTTTGCCCATTTCGATAAAAATAGGATAAATGAACAATTGTAATGAATTTTTGATGCGGAGATGAGTTAACGAACATCATATGCTAAAAAACATTCTGCTGTCTGTGTTTTTTTAGACAGACACTTTAAAGAATTTAAAATACAGCAAAAAATGAATAATTTTCAACTTCACACCGACTGAACACCAAAAAGGGTGTTCAGTAACACTAAATTTTTTACAGTGTACATACACAACTAATATGTGATTTTTTTTAACTTTTACCCTTGGAGTTTTTTTTTCCTTCACATTATTCTTCTACTAAAATTTGCTTAGTAAACAAATGTTGCTCGGTGCAGGAAGCACTATCTCTCTTTGCAGACACGTTTTTGCGTAAACTTATGCAACGGCAGGCCATAAATATCGTCTGCTTCTTTCAGATAGCCAAAAACAATTGAACTCTTATGCTGCAGGATGGCAGGAACATATGACTTTCGTAGAGGGAGGCCCATAGGGGTTTTGTCGGAAAACGATCACAAATGATGGATACATTTAAACAACAAAGTAAATATGTCGCAGTTCGAACTAAAAAAAACAGCATAATGAATATCTATATATATTGAATAATATTTGAAATATTGATACATTAACTACGTTAGTAAATGTTATATTAATATTTTATTTTCAAATACGTATGCATATATTAGGGCCTTATTTTAATAGTGGGTCAATTCTATGTTTATTCATTTTCAGATACACAGACTTTAAATCTAATGACAGCTGACTTTTCTATGATTAGGGGTTCCTGAGAAACTACCTCGTATGTTAGCAGAGATAAGTTGCAGTTGTACCCGTCTTTTGCAATTTCATACATATGACTTGCATGAACATGAATGTGCGGTTAACTATTTCTTTCAAAAATCTTACAAGCAAATTTACTAAAAAAAACTCACGGCTTGAAATATTTTTTGATTTGAACAATTTTTGTTCAATTTTGAACAGTGCAAAATAATTTAACATTAGCACCTACGGAGAAATTTCAATCCTATATAAATCCTAACCTAACTGTCAGATTTGCTTTGAACAAACTTTATCGGAAAGCTCTCATGACGTAGAACTTCTACAGATACGAAGTTCATCCAGAACTAAACGTGCTTATTTTCCCACGAAACTTTTTGATTTAGATTTTTAAGACCATTTCTTAGTGAATGAATGAATAAATGAGTGAGTGAATGATTGAATAAATGAGAGAGTGAATGAATGAATAAATCAATAAGTGAATCAATATGTATAAACCGTTGGAAAGGATATATTTGAAGTAATTAAGAACTGAAACTAAATGAGAAAGAGGAAGAGAGAGATTATCAATTTGATATTGGTGTATAACCAAATTGGGAAGGTTGGCTCGTGTAGTTCTAGAGCGGAACTTCTTGTTTTTAACGATTATAATATTTTTTTCCCCTAAATGTAGCTGTAGAACATATAAATCAAAAGTTACTTTAAATTATTTTAAGAATTAGAAAACACACACACACATACTTAAAATGGTTTCATGAACAATTCTCAATAAATAGCCAAAATATATGTTTCAAAAATATTTATATTGAAGCATGTCTCATTCGATATGTTTATTGATTGCAAGATGAGTTATGCACACATTTTTTTCCCTTAAAAACAACTAGAACATTTTTCACTTTTTTCTTCGACACGTAAATGTGATTAAAAACTTACGAAAATAAAATAACTTCGCTTTTAAAGAAATTCTAGGAACATAATAGTATGAGGAGTACGGCCTCATTTTGTTCAATTCATTTTATGTATACCCCTATTGTTCACTACAGCATAGCAAGCAATAACTTAGGAATATAACTAAAATTCAAAATATTCCTCGATATTCAAAACCCGATGTTGTTGAAGAAAATGTACGCAACTGTCTGCATTCCGATTCCTGAAAATTTATTCCCAAATTATCAAAACAAATCCTCTATATGCATTCTCAAAAGACACGCTCTCAAGAATTTACGAGTTCCTTCTATATTTTCACAAACGATATTTATTTCGTAAGAATTACAACTTTCGAAAATTTCAAGTATAGTACAGGAAAGTGCTCTTCGATGGAAGCTGAACTCGATTTGTTATCACTCTGGAATGCTTGAAACGTGAATAATAAATACAAGCTATTCGTCTACTTGTATCCTTTAATATCTTATTTATTTATATATTTATCAACATGTTTTTTCCACTTTGAAAACTGCTTAACAATATTTGTGCAGGTAAGTTTTTACATTGAAGGTATACGTAATGAAAAAGGCAATGCAATGAAACATTACTTCTAATATGAGTAATATTCGTCACATAAAGTTGCTGTTTATATGTATGTTATATACCTATACATAGTGTTATTGATGTGATTTCGATATATTTAGATTCTACTACAGCAACAATACAAGATAATTGGCTTTTGTACCGCTGAAATGTTTGCATTGTTGTTTGCATACTTCCAAAAACTAAAGTAGAAAAAATGAGTATTAAAAATATGTAAATATATCTTTGTATTCAATTTTTTCAGTGCAGTGTACAATGAAACACTTCAAAATGGGGTACAATGAAACATGTTTAATTATACTACTGAAGCAAAAATATTATATATATTTTTAAAATGATGTTTAACAACCAGTTTCATGTAAATAAGAAAATATTTGGCTTTCTTTAAAGAAGCAATTTGTGGGACGGGGGCGGAAAAAGTTTTTCTAGAAGGTTTAATATATGAGTAAAAATAATGAAATAAAAAAAAGGGAGCAGGGACACATATACGTATCGGATGTTGATTTTGCTGGACATCCGATGTACGGTGCCCCTTGTCTGTGGGATCTGTACCGGATATCCGGCTAGTTTGAAGCTTGTGAATTCTACACATTCTTTTTAAGCATTCCACAGCTTCAAAATGCGTAATCAGTTTTTAATTTACAAATGTTTTCATTATATGCTAATTAATTTTAAAAAGTTAATATGGCATACTGGGTAACCGTCATTCAAGCAAATGCCAGTTCAGATTACGGGTATTAAAAAATCGGTTAGATACCGGATATCCGATCTCTCGTGTAGGGGACTGGTACATTTCGCCCCTTTTTAAATATATATATATATATATATATATAAATTACTTATTTTATTTATTTATATATATTTCATCGGCTATTTTTTATTTTCTGTTCTCTTACTTTTTCCTCTCGTTTATTTATTTATTTATTTATTTTAGGGAGCAAGCTAAAAAAATTATCAAGTTAAACACTTTTTGATACTTTTTACCTTTCCTTGTTCATAAAATCTACCGTTTTAGACGCAACTAAAAAAGTGGCGATTTTCCTATATTGTTGTTCAATTATACGAAAATCAACCAATAAGGAATAAAATATACATATTTTTAATGTTAAAAATAATGTTCTGAAGCCTTAGTTATATAACAGTTTTGTTACTAGGGAACGAAATCATTCTTTTCCGTTTTTAAGTATTGAAAATTATGCTTACGTTAGTCTGGTACTGAGGTACAGATTATGTCCTGGAATTCTGCTGGCTTAAAATATTGATTAAAGTTTACATTTTATTCTTTATTATTCTAATGTGTCCAATTATTTATGTACGCCAACGTTTAAAGTGAGTAACTAAGTGAGAAAGCTTAATTTTTTTTTCATTTTTTAGGCAAAAAAGGTTGTTTTAAATTTTTTTCCAGCACTCTAATTTATATTTTATGACCTAAATGCGTTAACTAATACACGTTTGCAATTTTGTAATTAAAAATAGCCAGATTGGCACGTTATCATGTATGGTTAACAAAACAGCTAGATCCATATATTTAAATTCGCAGTGGCCAATAAGTTTTGTCATTTTGATAAAAGAACTTTTGAAAAAAGCAGGAAACTTTGAAAGTAGGTTACCATGGTTCAGCCTTTCCTTCACTTCACTTTTGTCTTTAAATAAAATTAGTAAAAAAAAGAGCATATTTTGTTAAAGTTATTTTATAACACTTCATTAGTGTAAGAAGAAGTATGAATGAAACGCTCATGAATATTTCTATTCAAAATTTCTTCACTTCTTTGTAAAATGAATGATTATGGTAGATTCTTTCCTCAAAGCGTATGGAATATGTGAAAAATAGCTCTTGAATTTAATTTCAACATGGAACTCCCTCACTAACATAGTTTGTGTGCGTATTTTGTGTTCCATATTTATTATTCAAGAGCATTTCTGTAATAATATTTTTCAGAGTGCAATGCTCAAAACATAGTCAAAAATATCCCAAAATGTCAATTGTTTAACAAAACATACATTTTGTTGATTTTTTGGAACTAACTCAGGAACAGCATTCAAAATTTTGCAAGATTCATTAAAATTCTAAGAGAAATTAAAGGAAAAAAAAACATATTTCTCAGCATTTCTAATGCTTAAAAGTGAACAAAGCTTTGTTCAAAACTTATTCATCACTCACCCGCGAAAAAAGAGAAAAAATAATGGAAATTTCCTGGAAATCGGAACTTCCTGAAAGTAGGTTAAGATGATTTATCTGCGTCCCGTTCCACAACAAAATGCAAATCATCTATGCAACTTCATCCCCATAAAATTCATAGCTAAAGTAACTCAAGAGGTACGCTGAAAATAAATTTAAAAGTTTTACAGCTCTAGGAAATTGATTATCCTCGCACACATTGACAGAACAGAACTGCACCAAAAGAAAGTTACTGAAGCCAGATGGCATTTATTATAATTGTCCTAGTGATGCTGTGTAGTCACATGATCACGATATATGTGACAAACCATAGTTGTTTAAAGAAACCACGTACTTAGTAGCTCATAACTTGAAGCAGTAAGCTAAGGATATCATTTAAATCAATATGTTACAGAACATATTTTACTGTGGACCAGTATATTTTTCGATAAGTTGCACAAATTTGAATAAAGTATGCTCTTTCTCCATATTTATGTTAAAAACAAATAATTAAAATCAAAATATCATGTATAATAACTGAAAACACAAAATGCCTGTTATGGATGGATACGTGTTGCCATCGCTTCTTCTCAAACACGTTATTGCAAAATAATAATAATAATTATAATAAATATGAAACACCAAATTATATATATATATAAACACCTGATGGAATTATCTATCACTTAACCCAACACTTGGTTGAACCAATTATAGAAGACTGTGTCAGAAATTTAATATTATTGTCCCTCTTATTAAAACCTTTAGCAATTCACGAGAAACTAATATACTAGACAGTATACAATTATAAAAGGGAAGATTCCGTTATATAATGTATTTATGGAATTTTTACACACAGAATTTGTACTTAAATTACGCATGTTAACCCGCTGTATCATAGTGTAGATATCGTTCGGTCGCTGTTTTTGTATTGTTTTTTAGGCTAAAATCAAATTTTAAAATCCTGAAATACGTGTTTTTTTAATGCATTATCTTGAATTCAAAAATTAAATAAATCAGAGTCAGTGATAGAGGGATTTTTTAAAAATATAAATTTCTGAAACACTTTTTTTTTTGTTGATATTATTTCGAAT
Organism: Octonoba sinensis; assembly: GCA_038502835.1. NCBI lineage: Eukaryota > Metazoa > Arthropoda > Arachnida > Araneae > Uloboridae > Octonoba > Octonoba sinensis. Next base: position 104,768,877 of record CM076600.1, on the reverse strand, counting down.
TAATAAAATTAAATAAATCCAAGTTTCTGAGTGATAGAGGGCTAAAGCAGTTAAGCACAGGACTTATTGATTTATCTTTTCATGAAATCGAGAATAAGAGCTTATAGTTGTAAACAAAGCGTATTTTATCACATATCGAAATTTTCTTATGTCGAAAGAGTTAGCTCACTTTCGCAGTCATACATTTTCCGCCTTTTAAAGAAGACTGTTTGCTGTTTAAAGTGAAAAGGGATAATTATTGGAACATGGTTAAGGGATGACCATTAACTAGCAAAAATATGTCTACACTCCTTTCCCCCTAAAAAAGGGTTATCTGGAAAACAATGCTTCATAAATAAACGTCAAATAGTAGTACATGTACTACCATAGCAATAACATTAAGTAGTAAGAAGTCCTTTGGAAATGCTGGCCATTTTGTGAGGTGGTTGTGTAACAATGTTGAAAATTGAAAGTAGTTACTGCATTTGAATATGTATTAGATTGTTCACTTCTGTTTTTTAACCACTCAAAAGTTTTCTGAAAGGTTGACAATGCATGCATAAAGTACTGGAACTATATTTACAGAATATGTTTAAAGAACGTATCGCAAAGTCATGCAGCAATTAACTTGTTAGTTACTCATTTAAAAACAAAGAAATATCGTGTTAATAATTTGTAATGACTTTAGAAGTTCAATTAATAATATATAATATTGTTAAAAAAAGCATTTTGTTGAATTTGATTTTTGTTGGTACAGTGATTGTCTTAGAAGTTTTTAAAAAATCCCCCCCCCCCCAAAAAAAAAAACTCTAGTTTTGAAATATTATTATGAATTTAATTTAATTTCCAACACTAGAATTATTATTATATATTAACTATAATAGAAACAAAACATTTGCATGCACTTAGTAAAAGAAATGTACATCATTTTTCTTTATTAAAAATTGTTTTATCTATAGTAAAAGAAAGCTAGCACAATTAAAGTGATTAATTTTACACTTTCGTTTCCTTTCCTTAGAAGGCGAAGAATGATTTTAAAAATGGCTACCATTGAACATTTGCTTAATTTTAATTTTGTTTATCTCATTTCCAATTCTTACTCTAGTATCTTGGGAAAGAGCACTGCAATAGAAGCTATAAATTCTCTCAACCTTAGTGCTTGAATATTTTATGATTACGCGAAATTTACTCTCATTTTTACTTTTGCTTAAGATCGAATAGAAAGAAAGTTGAAGCATACCACTCAACTCTTCTCATACTGTTTTATTTGATTAATGTTACCAAGACGACAAAGGTTTTTAAACAAAGAGGGCGCTTCTTTATCAAAGGGAATATCTTTTCACGATCGTAAATTACGCTCCATAGGGATATGAACTTCGTTTGATTTGAATTTAGCTTAGACTTTGCTAAGAATACCAATTGTTAGATAAAAATATCACTTGACCTAATTTTATCAAATTATTTTCAGCTTGCATATCCCATACAAAACCTAACTGATGTTGACATTTATTTTTTAATGTAGTTGTTGAAATATAAGGGTCACGTTTTTTACGAATTGAAATTATTTGATGCACTTATCCCTTAGAACAAATGCTACTTGATTAAAAATCTTCTTTACAATATCGTCAAAATAGGTATTTATTTATTTTTGCAATTCGCTAATTTTGAATAGTAATTTGATAGCATTTTGAAAAAAAAAAAATCAATTCATCATGTTGATTTCTTCTGAATCTTGAATTCGCAGAAAACCAGCAAAAATATTTAGTACAGCTTAGATTAGCATATATTTCCACACATTTCAATATCATTGCTTCCGAAAATAATTTTCTATTTCTGGCGAATATGATTAAGTAGACGCGGTTTATATAGTAGTTACGCTGCTTACGTTTTATATTCCAAAATGACATTAGGAAATGATGTACAAAGGATTTTACATTTTACGAGAGAAAAAGTGAAAAAGAAAAAATATATATAACATTATATACACCTTGAGGAAAACTCAAGGAGATAGAATTGTTAAAAGTAGCGTTTTCTAAGATAATATCATATGAATGCCATCAGAAGATAAATAATGTATTTTTTTTTACATAATATTGAATTAAACCTGAATTTCTAGAAAATTTATCGACATTTTACTTTTATAGACAAGATTAGAATTTGATTAAACTGCTTGTCAGAAATTTTTTAAATGTTAGTTTACATCGAATTTGATGGCATTATTTAATGATGTATTTTAGGAGGAAATATTGAATTTGCAGTAACATTTTTCAAGATAATTGAATTTTAGAGAAACTTCAAAATATAAAATTTTGCTATTAGTTGTTATTTCTTAAAACATTTCGAATACATTAAAAAAAGCACTTTTAAATACGGTTTTTGCCAAGGTAATGCTAAAATTTTCAGAATGTTCACTAAAATACTGAATCAACGTTATAAATACGAAGAATATTATGAAAAAGTTAGTAAAGAAGTGATAATAAATAATTTAGTAAAAGTGATATTAGACTAAAATGCAACTAAACATTGTTGCAGTTGTTTACAATGAACTACACCAATGAATCATCTGAGCTACATGAAACATTCATTCTTTACCAATTCATGTATCAACGTCAGAATTATTTAGAAGTTAACAGTGATAAACGGTTCTACTTAGCCAAGACAGTTAATTAACAAAATTCATTACAACAGAACTGTTTTAATACTAGTTTACGAGGTACTTACATTTCACTTACAGCTTGCTTATTGAACATCCGAATGCCGACTAGCATCTGTCAGGTGCAACATTGTAAGCAAAAGCTGGAAAGTTTAAGTGTTCTGATGCAAATTCAAGGACATATTTTAAGCGCTCGCGTGGAATGTCTGGCGCTATTTGAATAAACGTCAAATAATTAAAGCTGATTATTCACTTTAAGACTTCCGAAACAACTCATTTTACTCTCAAATGTTCTCTCGCATGCATTCGAAACGAGAAAACGAAGGTGCGAGATACCTGCCTCCACACGCATCGCACAAGCCTAGAGCCATTTTCAGTGACGTGTAAGAATTTGAAGGCTTCCCTAAAATACGGTTATTGATGAAATTCAGCTACTTTGGAATGGCGGCACTTTTGGAGGATAAATACAAATTAAACGGTGGGACTGTTTAACTTGTATTGTTATGTGTGTGGTTTATTGTTTCAGAAATTAAGTTTTAATTTAGTTATATAAAAAAATAAATTGCTTTATGAAAGGAATAAAAACGTTTACTTTTCTGAACAAAAATAAATAAGTGATGAACCCATCGTTATTAACGCTCTTTGGAATACTATTCTGCAATATTATTTGGATTTTTTTCTTCTATTCTGTTGTTATTGAATTACACGCATTTTTCAATTTGTGTTCTCTCATAACATTGATCTTGTTATTAATTTAAGTGCTTTATAATTATTTAAATGTAAAAAAAAGATACAAATGCTAGCATTAAAATGTAATATTGTATAAATTTGGTACTTATCTAATAACAAACATTAATTGCAAAGTAAAATGTTCAAAACGCTAGTAAGCGTAAACATATATGACAATAGTAAATATATAAAATTGGAAAAAGCAGATTTTTTCCTTTATTTTTCCATTTCTGCAGAAATTGTTTTTACCTCTTTTTATTTTTTAATCATATGTTTGGATAAATTGTTCTTCACATATGTAACATTTTTATTAAAGCATATTTTGAAGACTGGTACTTAATTTTTAGATGTGAAATTTAGTAACGGTATTGAATTTAGTAACTCTCATCTTATGACCGAGAGGTCAAGCACGGGCATAGGATTTAAAAAAAATAGTAACTGAAATTATTCTTAACTCAAATGGCACTTTAACAGAAACAATGGCAGCGGTGAAGGAAACGTCATATTTCTTCATTCGGAAAGGTTATTAAATATTCGAAAAGGTTATTAAATATACAATTATTAAAACAATACTGCAGAAGATTTGGTGCCATCAGTCAGTTGCCTTTTATCAAAATAGGATCCCAGGAACACCTCATAGTTTAATGTTATTTTTCTGGAAACAATAGAACGAGAGATGAAGCATAGAGTCATTCAAGGAGAGCTGCCCCACCATAAAAGATGTGTCTGCAAAAATTTAAGTTATTAATAATATCAGTTTAAATTCTGCTAGGAAAAGTGTTAATAAAAGGACATTTAAAAAAATAAAAAACAAACCACGTTTAAACTTTAAAAAGAACATCAAAAATGAAGGTACACTTCTCAGTTTAAAAAAAAACACTAAACATAAAGTTAAACCTTTATAGTTTGAAAAATCGTTAAAAAGTTAAGTTATAATGTAATTTTAAACTTTGAAGGTATAACATAAAAATAAAATTGCATCTCAAAACTTTTAATTTCATATTTTATTACACAACTATTGCGTATTTTGCCCATACGTAGTAAAATTTTCATTTATCCACTTTTTACAATAGTTGCATTTAAACCATTCAATCACTAAAGTGGTTTTGTAAGGATTTTCAACGCATTTTTAGTAAGTATTGATTATTATCGATATCTCTTGATTTAGCTATTTAATTGTTTCCCTAGGATTTTTTTTCCTTTCAGTCCAACATCCTCTCCTTTATTCAGCACTTTTCCTTTTAAAAATCATCTTCATGCAGCATTCAAAGCAGTAAATTTGGTGACTTTATTATTCATACAAAATAACTAGTGTATGAAGAAGTTTTGTGGTTAATCATATGAGCATTGTATGGTAATAACATGATTAATTAAACAGTTAATTGTGTTTGATTATCAACCTATAATAACCTAACAGCGTGCAAGAAAACACGTTTTAATGAGACACGTTTAACTAAGTTTTTGTGTTTCACAGATTTATATTATGTTTACATTTACCTTATATACAATAAATGAAGCAACGCTATGTATTACTTAAACTAATTAACACTACATTCCTATAATAAGTTAAAAACTTACTGCATACATTAAATTAAGTAGAAATATTTATGGCACTAATGGATTTATAAAGATCTTTTTAAAAACTTTAAAAAAAATATCAGAAGGCATCTATTCTACATTTTGCATTGTGGGGCAGCTCTCCTTTTTTTATTCTTGGGATACTGTCTGTTTTGGTAAGGAGAGATGCCCCTTTACGAATTTTCTATTAAAAAAATGATTACGACTATCTGGTTTTACCATGCTATATTTCAATAAACTCACCTTTTTTTATATTTTGATATAATTTCTTGTGGTCACGTTACAAATAAAAAAACACGAATTTTCATTTCAGTCAACAAAGTAGGTCTTTTGAGAAAATATTCCAATATTTTCGATTCTTATGCAACAAAAACAGCAGCTTATACAGTGCAGCATACAGTTTATAAAAAACTAATCCACATATTATGTGTTTTCTAATTCACTATTCTAACATAACTAGACAACCTGAGGCATCTCGCCTCGAATTACCCTAACATAGTATTCGTGTTTTAATTTAACTCGTAATGAAAAGTTCAGTTCCGTAATCTAGTGAACAACATTTTATTTTGAATACATAGTGTTTTGGAATACATAGACACACTTAAACTGGATCTTGAAATATGTATTTAATGTTATTCACTTTTTTAACAGTGAAATATTAGTTCAGCGTGAATATCTGGTTTTAAAAAGAACATAATACACTTAATGTTTTTTTCTTTCTTTATTTTTTTGAAAGAAATTTGTTTCAGTGCACAAAAGTAAATTTATTTCACACAATTTGCATTATAATAATTGAATTATTTTTTCGATGTCTCCCTTCACACTTCAAATCAACAGTGAATTCTTAGGTAGAACACAGAATTGTCTTCATCTGAATGTTACAAATGACGCAAATGTTATGTCATCGCAAAGACAAAACCCTGATACTCTAAAGGAAACAATGCCTCCTCGCAAGAAAATGCTAAGTCCTCTATCTTCTCTAGCGACAGGTTGATGTAAATTGTAAGAGGTTTTAAATAAATTTCATCCCAGTTCCTTTGCTTGTGAACATTCAAAACAGTGACAGATGTTCCACGAAGAACTTTGAGAAAGATGTTGCACGAATGACGGGCAGTGCTACGCTATTTGTCCTTAGAGGTTTCCATCTCTCAAAAGGAGCAGCTTAATTACAGAGAGATACGAATAAAAGGAAAAATTGTACATGGTTGGTCTTCATTATCTTATCTTTTATTGTGTTTTTTTAATAAAATTTTATATAAAATAATTTTGGGAAAAAATAGAACCGACTTCAAATTACAAATTGCGTTAAAAAGTGTAAAATAAATTAATTATTTAAACAACATCGATTCGACTTTTAAACATAATTTTTGAAGCCGTCGCAAAGTTATCTAATTATCGTTACGCCACGTGTTACTTTACATTGAAACTGCTTCAATTTCTGGGCCATTTATATTTGTAATTGATTCATTATTACAAAGATAATTATGAATCAAGACAGATTATAATTTTGCAGACTTCAAAAAATATGTTTAAAAGTCGTATCGATGTTGTTTAAAGAATTAAGTTATTTTATAATTTTTTGCGCAATTTGTAATTTGAAGTCGGTTCCATTTTTTAAAATTATTTTATTTTATTATTAATCCAAACCTTTCCAATTAAAATAAATAAAAAACACTAATTTTTCACCCACAACTTTTGATCTAAAAAAAATGTAGTCAAATTGATGTGTGTGATATTTGAGTTAGGCTAACCTCTATAGATTAAGAAAAAATCATCAAATTCGGTTCATTTACTGAAAAGTTATGGACGAAAAAAGAAAGAAATGACTACATTTTTGCCCATAACTTTTTTTAATGATCGAAAGGGTCGAACAAATGTACGGCACTTATGGGAACCCAATCTCGATCGATTAAAAAAAATCATGAAAAAGACGTGTTGTGCGATTAGCTTATAAATAGTCGTGTATATCATGAAATGTATTTTTAGTAACATACAATACATTATTTTCGTCATCAAAAATTTATTCCATTAAAAACACGCATATTTTGTCTTAGACATTTTTGTGTGTAAGTTGCGAGAATTTTACATGTTTTGAAATTAATGCATTCTCTGGTCTCTTTTAGTTGCCAAAGAAATAACTGCCTGACAACAAATGCATTGATGTTGCCATTTTCGTTTTCTTCTACTTGGCAGTTTTCCAAACAAAATTCATCACTTACCTAATGCAATTATAGAATGTATAAAATCTTAAGTACTGTTTTTATATTATTTATTTTGAAGGATGCACCTATCAACTTTTTTTTACGCTTGAAACAAGTTACATTGATTTAGCTTTATATATATGATATTTCATTAGTTCAACGCAAATTAATGAACCTCTACTGCAAGAAATAAGTCGTTAACTGTTTTTTTTTTTTTTTGTTGTTGTTCTTGTTGACCTGTAACGTATTACAGATTGATGAATACTGAAATAAAAGAACCTATTGTGTTTGGTATGTATTTGTTACTGGACAAGTTTTTTTTCGTGCAAATGTGCAAGTGATGAATTTATTCAAGCATTAATTTATTGTAATCAACCAGTTTTCAGAAGCAGGATATTATCAATTGATACGGTATGCGTTTTACTACCCATAACTAGGTGCACGAACTGCCTGGTTAAATTTTAATTCGATAAGTGCTGATTCGAAGGATGTCCATTACTTTTATTTAGAGATCTGTCTCATTAAATAATTATGGGCAGAAAATCAGTAATTTTCACATAAAGTTGAACCGCTGACTTGTCTTTTTTCCTGAGTAAAATACCGGTGATTACGTAAATTATTAAAATGAAACTCATTGTTTAAAGAAATGCAAGTTATTATCATTATTATTATTACTATTAATAAATAGCACTTATTTCAAAGAATTTTATTCAATTATTTCAAGAAATGTATACAAATGAATAAATAAATAAGGTAACGAAATAAATACAGTTTTTAAAAAATATAATTGATACATTTATACATTTTTAAATTGTATTTAAAGGGAGGAAATGTTTTATTTTTAACTGACACTTATAACAATTTAAAACATAGCTTTTAAATTGATAAAGAACGAACGTCAAAATCATATGCAACCATGAATGAGTTACATTTAAATATAACCTAAGACAAAGTTTACAAAAGTTCCTTATGTAACTGTTTTTGCATACATCATATTGCTAACAACATGCTGGTGTACACAGTAAGTATGTGTTTGAGTTTCCTTTTTGCTTCGACTAAAAAGAAAAAAAACCTCCGAATGGTGTGTGTGTGTTTATATATATATATATATATATATATAGGAAGACGGATTTGAAAATCATTAAACGGAAAAATAAACTTCTCCCCTAAACATGCGCGAAGCAGCAATAATTTAAGTGAAGCATAACTGAATATATAACTGAAATGTAGTAAAATATTTTTGAAAGGTTAACAAATAAAAATATATATTTTTTTATTTTGTATTTATTTATTTATTTTTTGATTTGCAAACCTTTCAAAAATATTTTACTACATTTTTGTTATATATATATATATATATTATGTTTTAGGCTTAATCTCATAAATTGTAAGTCTTAGTTGTGTTTGTTTAATATAAAAATCATATATTTAGGAACTACGAATAACTGTTTATACCCCAGCTGCTCCCATTTGTCACCGAATGTGGGAATCTAGGAAAAGCAAAAGAGCTTTTGTGCTCTAAGGGCGTTAAAACTTCACTTCCGTTGGCGTGAGTTGCGGTAAATCAAAGAAAATCTCAAGCGGCAATGTTCTTCATTTTCTCCCCAACCTCTTGATGAAGATGTCAGGTCTTACCATTTCCGGCCTTTTAGAAGGCGGAATGGGATTTAAATTGAGGAGTTAATTGCCCATCATGAGAACTCAACACATAAGAATATTTTCATTCGAAGAACAAGTTGGGTGCCTGCTCTTAAACTGAAGCAATGAAATTAAAACTATGGATTATTTGGCTCACAGTGGCGTACCCAATGGAAGGGCAAGGGGATGACCGAAAGATTTTTCTTGAAAATAGTACTTCAGAACGATTTTTTAAAATTTAATCACTACAGACGTTCTAGATTTCAAGGAAAAAATTTACTTTTAAAGAAAAAATCCTTTTTAGGCTTGATTTTTTTTCCATCATAAAAAGAAAGAAAAAAAGACTTCATAAGCAATTAGGGTGAAAGGAATAGAACTTTTCTGTCCCTGAAAAAGCAAAAGGTTAATGTATGTCATGCGTTTGTAGACGCAACCCCTTTAGAGAAGTTATCTCCTAGCCCGCAATTTATGAATCCTTGTCTGGGAATCTGTCAATCCTTGAACAGTATTAAAAAGAAAGCATAAGAATGATATAAAGTAATTTTTAGTTCTTACCAAATGACAAATCAAAACTAACAAAATTGCTTTTTTAATGCCCCGGACGATACCCCCTCCCCCAACCCCTCCTTAATGAAAACTATTTGGCTTTATTTTGGAACTGAATTTCTGATTTAAAATAAAATCGTTAGAATAGGATATAGGCGCTTTTTTTAGAAGGGGAAAGAGTTTACAAACACAATCAATCCCTTACTTTCGTTAATATTAAGACTGCGAAAAAAAAATAAACGAAGAATTATAATGTTGCTTTAAAAAAAAAAGCACATCTAGGCTATTGTTAAATTTTCATTGTATAGCCTTATATTTTATCAAATCAAAAAAAAATTTGCAAAGACAATATTCAGAACAGATTTGTCACAGTGTAACAACTTGTGATATGTACATGATTTCAAATACTAACAACAGCTCAGTAAGAACTATTTATTCAAACAATATCAGTTAGTCTCTTCCATTTGGTAAGACTTTGGTTATGTTCTTGCTTTCCTTGCTCTCGTCTTTCTTGCATTGGAAAAGGAATTCCTCGTAATTCTGAAACACGTGTCTCCGATTTGTATTGTAATTTTGTGCTTTGTCACGTTGCTTTTTTGCTTATTGCATTTTTCGCACTAAAGGTTAACTGTTTTGTTTACTAATAGCCAGTTTAAGGAACATAGTTTTTCTATAAATATTATAATTCTAATAATAATAATGAGGACAACTAATAGCTAGTTCTGTTCATTTAGAAACTGATTATTTATTAGTTTATCTTTCTTGTTCTAAAAATATCACTTTATGTTTTTCTAACTCTCAAAAAAAAACACTTATTTTGAAAAAAAGGGGAAAAATCTATGAGTTTTTGTTCGCATTGTAATTTTTTTCACTTCAACTAATTAATAAACATCCAAAGAACACGCATTTAATACTAATTTCAACAGCTACAACATATCTAACATCTGCGCTGAAAAAAATTGTCAACCAAAGGTAATCATTAAAAGGAAAGTAAGTAAAAACCTAATAAAAATAAAATTATTATTTCAGAAATCTGACTTAAAAATTCTGACGAGAGTAAACATGTTTTTTCCCCTCTAATAAAAAAAGTTTACTTTTAATCACTCAAGCAACTAATACGTCGTATTTTTTAAAGTAGTGATATAAAAATAAGAAGTGGACACAATTATTTCTTCATATAATCTTTTATCAAAGACCAAGAAACGTTATGGAAAGAGAAGAAAATGTAAATAAATGACGTTTTTGGAATTTTGATTTCAAATATGATGCGGCTGGAATAAAATGTGCGAAATTTGGAATTTTTTCTTACCTATACAACATTTGCCTTATACATTAGAGCTCAATAGTAATTATGTTTCATTTTTATTGCCAATATGAAATGGCATTGATTTTTTAAATTCTATTTACACTTACATTTTTTTTTTCTTTGATTACGTTTCTTTCCTTTCTTTTTTTTTCTTTCGTTCGTCACACAAGCCTTGTTACTTTCATTTATGAATGCCCCTTATAATGTCTTTGGCAAAAACTTTCGTAACGAATCAGATATTTCAAATTAATTCGACTATATACATTAAATCAACTACTGAACATTTCATCTCCCGAACCTTGCTGGACGACTCCGGATACTGATTCAGTGCTTATTAGTTTCTTTACATAGAGCGCCTTAGTCGTAACACACATCAACATGCATGTTATTCATATCGATGTACCACAACACGTTTATTGCATATAAAACCTACATAATACTTTACAATTAGTTACAGCTTTAAAACATAGTAGGTCAAGGACGACCTTACATGCTCTTCTTGATTAATTTAAGCGAATTCAACTTTATTTCTTCTTTAAACGTAGTAGAAACTGAAATGGATTGATATAGCTCCATTGTTTCATACGTTTAGTGAAGTAAATCGGGAAATTAAAATTGACATGCCCCCCCCCCCCCATCTGAAGACAATAAATATTTCACGAAATGATTACACAATCTTAGAACATGTGGTAAAAATATATCCTATTTAAAAATTATAACATTATTTTAAAACTCGCTTTTTGTCAGTAAAATAATAAAAATGAAAACACTATTGTTGTGAGCAAATTTGACTCAGTTTAATCAGTTTTTAAACGTAGATCTTACAGAAGGCTTCCGACATTCCAACAGGACGGCTGTGCTGGTTAGAGTGCTCGGTAGATTTAGTTAAATAGAACGGTTGATGAAAATCGACATCGATATGCATATGAAGCCTATCGATATTTCACGAACGATTACGGGCAGCTTTAAAACGCGCTGAGGTGAAGACGACATTTACCAATAATTAATAGCTCCCAACGATCGGTTTTGAACCGTTGAGAGATTTCTCGAAAATCCTGGCGACAATGAGCCACAGGAACCAGGGAAAGCATGCTAGGGAATCGACGAGGCTAGTAAAGATTCCGTCAGAAATTATTAATTTCAGTGATTAAAGAATAATTACCGGCAACTGCGCTCATAATTAAGAGTGGAAACCCTTTCACGGCTTTGTTGGTCTTTTAGTAATTCAAAGGACCATTCCCTCACTAAACAGAATTAGGATGGGAAATGAAATTTTGTCGAGTGTGAGGACTCGATATTAGTCGCAGGAGTGATTGCAGAAAAAGAATAGGGATTTATTAGAAGTCATTTCTAATGAGACTAAGTAGGATTTGGGCTGGTAAATTGGGAAATAATAAGATGTTGCAGAATTCGAAGCATTCAGAACAAGATTAGCGAATTAAAGTTTATTAGACCATTATTAATATGAAGGGTTTCTAACTTAATAGAGGGTATCCAGATTCTGCTTAGCAGATATGAAGAAAAGAAGTGCGAAATATTTTATTTTACTTCACATCTTTAATAATATTTAGAATCAAGCTATGTGTAAAGTGAAGCAATTTGAGTAAATTATGTAAAATAACATCACACTGATGTTGTTCAACACCAAAACGGTATCTCATTATTAATTGTAGATTGCGTTATGTTCAAAAACTCTTCCGTTAATAACAGACAAATGTAGGGTACTAGATAAGTATATTGCGGGATCTTTTATTCGTTTTTTGTAACTGGACAGCTGTTCAAGAAATTCCTTTCAAGGATTTTGTAAGCAGTTGATAAGCTTCTTAAAATGATAAACTGCTATGAAAACGAAACAACATTTTTAGGCAAAAAAGTTATGAACGTAATATTGATCCAATATATCTTGGGTAATGGGATTTTTAATCATGCGGTACTTTAAAACTGTTTTATAAATTACAGTCTTTAATTCATCCTTTAACGAAAATAAATAATAATTTTGCTACAGCGAGATATTCAAAAAGAAAAATATTAAACTGGGTAGTTCACTAGCAAAGTACAGTTTTTAATTATAAACTGTATTGCGTTTTTCCTGGGAAATATTTACGCAACAGTTTCTTAAACCTTTATTTTCCCAAAATATATCAATAACGATTAATAGAAACCGAAAACTTATATAATTAAATCCGTTGAAATATTCAGATTTAAAATTTAAGCATTGTAGATTCTTTTAATAATGTATGTTCGGAAAAATCTTTAATAAAGATAAACGCATGCTCGTGCTCAGGCCAGTACATGATTGTTGCTCATTATTAGAAAATAAAACGAGACAAAAACGTTTCAGTAACTTGCTGAGTTTTTTTTAATACTTTATTAAGTAGTAGTTTAACGCTATAAAAGTAATGAGTTTAATTTCTGTTTTTAGACTTAGACAAATGAAGACAGATACTAGAGGTAAAATAACAATTTTTTTTTTTTTTTTGAAGAGCAATTAAAAAAATTGATTGATATCGAAGGTTAACTATCTATACTTTATCCCTACAATGCATGATTTTTTTATTTCTTCTGAAAAAAACATATTTGATTTCTATAACAGGGTAAGTTAATGGAAAAATATTAAAAATTTTTTTTTAAAAATTTTACTATGTTTTTTTGAGGAAAAACGAAACTGTGCCAATTGGCTACACCATGCAGCAACATCCTTTAACTGCTATTTTTCTCTCCTTAGAAACATTTTAAATATAGATGTATAATTTTGAACTTGGTTTTGTTTTTTTTAGTGTACATACTGTAAGCTGTGGTGAAAACATTGAAAAAATAACCGCATACTGATTTAAATGTAAATTTAATTGGCAGGTTAGAGTGAAAAAAAAAAGATTTGAAGTTAGAAAACGAACAGGCCATCTATTTTAGTAAAAACATCCAATTTTTCAATCTAGTTAAATAGATAATTTTTAAAACAGTCGTTGTTCTTATTCAGGCATACAGGAGCATCACATTTGACGCATTTTACTCTTGTAAAACCTTTGCATGATGAGGCTTTGCAACGTTGTTTTTTCTCAATAGTCTCAGGCCAGTGGTCAATTTTATCAGTCCGAACTATTTCGGAAGCGTTTCTTGTAGATATGGTTTTCTTTTGCTTTGGTGGTGCCTCATTCTCATCTCCATTGGAAAGACAGCCGCGTTTAGAGGCTCTAGTCGCACCATGAGAACATAAAGAGTCGACTAAGTCGAGCCTAAACTGCTCAAGTTTCATCCCGGCATCTTTGCTACCAATTTTCTTGCTTACACGTTTAGATAATAACCAAGCATTTATGATAGCAATATCAACTAAATGGTAAAGTACACAAAAATACCACTTTTTACTACGCATAATTGTTTTGTATCGGCCACTCAAGCTGTCTAGGAATTTTGTAAATGCGTGATAATGGGTCGCTGTTTCTACAGTTTGTAAAAAATTAGACTCAATAAACCTTTCAAATTGCAAATTTAACGATATTTTATACTCTGCAATGAATTCAGACGGATATTGGAGCACACGTTGTTTTGTAGTTTTATACCTGCTTCCTGCATTGTGTTGCCAAATGGCTACAATTGAAGTTTGCTAACTGTGTAATTAACTACGGATTCAAATGAAACCAAATTCACCAAAAATGTAAACAAACAATCACTCTTTTATTACCAATTTTTTTTATTGAAAAAGAAGGTTTTTTTTTTGCTGAATATTGTTGTTTTACTTTTACGTTTTTGGCTCTGAACTTAATTTTCGAACTAACAAATAGATTTGGTAAAAATAAACTTATGTCAGCATCTAGTGACAATTGTATGTGCTAATGACATAAATCTAGGCTTATATTATACTTCTCGCAAAAAAATTTTGTTTGGAAACTGTTATTAAAGCTGGTATGGGAGTAAAAACGTGTGTTGCCAAATGGCTACACTATGCACTGTAGGGTTAAATAGTAATATAATAATACGGTATATAAAACTGATTTGTAAATTATATGTTTTTCTTAATTATTATTATTACAGTTTCAAATCATTCCTTTTAAGCAATATTGTTTAGCAGGAAAATGCAATCAAATAAAGCAATGTACAATAATTTTATTGAAAAATAGTTTCTTTGACGAAAGTTCGCATAAGATGAACAATATAAATTGTCTATGGACACATAATGTTAATCATTTGATAATAAACTCCCTTTAGGGATCATTCATAAATGATGTCACGCTTCAAGGGGGGGAGGGGGGTTCGTGAAATTGTGACAAAGTCTGACGAGGGGAGGGGGTAACAAGAAGTGTGACATCATGCATTATGCAACAAAGCTTGACGCGTGACAAAGGGGGGGGGGGTCAGCTGAAGCGTGACATATTGTGACAAAGGGGGGAGGGGGGTCAAATATATGTGAAAAAAGCGTTACGTCATTTATGAACGGACCCTTATACAAAATGTTGTACGGATAACACAGAAAAAAATGATATTTTACCTAAGAGAAACGTCTTCTGTTCAGAATTTTCTGAAATTGATTGAATACATTATTTAAATTTATTATTATTATTATTTTGCTTTGCCAGTGCCAAAATTTCAGTATTTTCAGCAGTTCGGAAAAAAAGTAATAATAATGATTTCATTACTTGAGTATTTAAAAAAGGCAAGAACTCTTCTACCCCGATACTTTTCTATAATTACTCTTACTGTTTTAATTTAGTAAAAATCAAGAATAAAATGTATAATTTTCTTGGTTAGTATACAGGGTTTGTCTGAAAAGTAATGAGACTGGCAGCCGCCATACACTGTTAGACATTTCATCATGAAATTACGGTTAAATAGCCGGCAGAAGTCTGCCCATCTATTTCACCGTTAAATTTAAGGGTTGGAACATTTTTCTATCTTTATGGGACCTATACCATTTCCAATCAGCTTGGTTAAAAAGCCGTAAATACACAAGTTTACGGTTTTATAACCATTTAAAAATGGTTTCAAAACTGAATTTTTACGGTTTTTGAACCATTTCGAGGCGTAGAAACCGTAAACGAAGCGTGCGGTAATCGAACCCCGGGTGTATGATGTACCAACCTTGCGCTCTAATCATTCGACCATCTACACCACTCAAAGCTGCCGTTTATTTGTCGATAAATCTTCTTTTCCAACAGGCAAACTGCATTGAAATTGAGATTTCAGTTTTTGATTGGATCCAAAGTCATTTTTGGTCTAAATTTACTCTATACTGAGGAAAATCATTTTATTTGCTGCAAAAATTAAAATACAAACAAGCTTCAGCAGCTCAAATTATGGGTTCGCTCATTAGCAAACAGTTCGGGAATCCGATGTCTCTAATTTTTCATTTACGTGTGTATGTGTTTCTATTTAGTAACCTCTGCTTAAGCCACTTATTTCCTTTTCTTTTTTATAAACACATGCAGATTTGAAATGATAAATCTTTATTCATATTTTAACAACAACGTACGACCGGTACGGTCCCACAACTAAGATGGACGCCTGATTCTTATTAACTACGAGACCTAGTGGCACTCGTAAATTACCGTTAGTCAAACGTTCTTTAGGAGAAACAGAGAATAAACGATGTTTTTCACAATCAGCGGTTTGAGTACCATCTTTTTAATGGTTATTCAACTGTTGTAATTAAATATGGTAAAATAACAATAAAATGAATGGTTATATTACCATTTTCTTTCGGAAATTTTTAACAGTGTAGAACTCTCAATGGAAGCTATCAGTGAAGCATCAGCCATCGCTTCTGAACAGTGAGAGTGTGAGGATGGATATTTGCGCAAAGTGTGTTTTTTCATTTTGGTCCCATGATAAAAAGCGAAAAATGAAACGGACGATACAGCAGCTATACGCCATCAAATTCTGCATTATCTAGGGGTAAACTGCTTCCGAGATTCTTGTCTTGAATCACCAGGCCTACGGTGGCAGTGCCATGTCGAAAGTCCGCCTTTTCAGCTGGCACAAAACTTCAAAAACCGGCTGGAGAGTGTTGAGGACAAAGATCTGGACGCCTCTTCGAACAAAAACGGCCAAAAAGAACTCTTGAAGTCTGACCGTCGCCATCGGTTGAGTCTGCTATTAATAGCGGAAGAAATTAACATTTGCAATTCGGCGGTACACAAAATTACAACCGAGAATTTGAGCATGAGAAAAGTTTGCAAAATTAATGCCGAAAGTGTTGAGTGATGAACAAAATCAACGACGAGTTGACGTGTGCCGTAAAATGGTGGAGGTTGTGGAAGGGTGAAGCAGACTTTTTTCTGTTCCCCAAAGTGAAAACCACCCTGAGAGGCAGCCGTTTTGATGGCGTTGCCGCCATTCAGAAAGCCGTAACCAACTCTTTAAAAACGTACTTAACCTCTTAGAATTCGTATTGAGTTAATTGTAATCAAAAAAAAAGGAAAAAAAATGGGTAGAAGATAATGTAAAACGGTATCACGTGTTTGGTTAAAAAGTGTTAAGCTCATATACAATCCTCACTTCCCTCCCAAACATTTTTAAAGCTTTTTTAAGTAATACTTACTGATTTATTGAGTATTGGCCACAAAATGAAATTGTTATACCCTCAATTCGCTACTTTTTGATGGTGCGCCTATTGTTTTAGTGTAGTAAAAAAATTTTATTTTCTTGGTTAACATACAAATACCATTCATATATTTATATACGAAACATCTACCTCGCATTCTTGAATTCGTATTATCAAAACTGCAGTTTTTTTTAAAGTAGAAGAGAATGTAAAACGGTAGCACGTGTATAGTCAAAATGTGTAGCTCATATACACCCCTTCTTCCCACCAGTTTTGAAGCGTTTCGAGTATTACTAAGAGCTTCTTTAAAGCGGGCCCATAAATCGTACATTATCGAGACCGAAATCCAAACGTCAAGTGTGAGAAAAAAAGTTCAAAAGTTTTTCACTAGGATTTGGTATGGAGAAAGACGATTTTTAACACAGGAAAGACAGATTGCTACGTCTCAAGCCCAGTCTTGGATTTCTAAGTCATCTTTCTTTCGTAAGCGCCTCAACATTGTTTTGCCAGCAAACATCTTTGGAGAATAATGTATGAAAACTGTATGGAGATTTCTCCTTCGGAAGAAGAATACAAGATGAAGACTAAGACGGAGAATCGGGTTAGCAGCCTTAGAGGAGGCACATTTGTAAGAGGAAGAGATGCGCATAAAATATAGATTTAACTGTTGAACAATGTGTATTTGAATACTGCAGAGCAAAAAGACTTAAACAGCAAGTCATAAAGTCTCATTTAAGATTCAGTATTTAAGAAACCTTAATGCAGTTCTGGTCCTGGATTGCTATGCGTCGGAAATCTAAAACAAATGGACATTATAGTTGCATCTATCCTGTTCTACACTTAGAGAAAATGATAAGGCTTGATATAAATAGCCATTAAGTGCTATTCTTAAAATATTAACAGCGCTAGATTTATTTAAAAATATAGATAAAGTCATATATAATAACTTGAATAAATAAGTCATCAATAAGTCAAGAACTAGAAAACTAAAGTCATAAATAAAAACTTGAACTTTATACGGTGCAAAAACAAAAAATGTCTATTCCGGGCTTATTACTTCATAATTTTTCCACGTAAGTATTTTTATTAATCACTTTAGTATACACTTCTGTGATGCATGCATATTTTCAAATTAGTCTATATAGCTGTATTTTTTCTTTATAGCACTTTATTTATTTTATTTATATTTTAATACAGCATCATAGTGGTACATTTGCTTCTATCACACATCAGTCGTTTGCTAGGAGCAAACATTAACGCCGTTTAATGTTTGCTCCTAATTGTCACATATGAAGATAGGTATGCTCTTTGGTAGTCGAGGTTTTATTAATTGACCTGCTTTCGAACCAAACGGATATGCTGGTGTTACAGTTGCTTCTTCTGAATGCATGTTGTTCCACTGTAGAAAAGGCACTTTTAAAAAGTCTCACGTAAAAGGTTAGCGGAATGAAATTGCACTCGAGAGCCCATAGTATTTTAAGTCTATTTTTTGAGTTTTTGCGAGTTCACGCTTAATGAATATACAGATACAGACGACAAAGCCACTAGCTACATGGAGGTTTCAAACTTTAAGCCATATTGTATGTCGATGTACAATGTTTAACTATTCGTACTCAATAATGCCCCTAAAAATCTAAACAAAAGAATTCTACGATTACCAAATCCTCTTCAGCTGGGAGTTAAAAATGCTTATAAAAAGAACAGATAATTTTTTATCTATAAAGAATAAAAACTGGAAAAGCGTTTCTGCTGTTGCTTTTATGCTTAAAGACTAATCATGAAAGCATGTGGAATTTATCATAACTTTCAGTTAATTGAAAAGGATATTTTCCCCCTCCGTTATTTAATTACTGTTTATGTTCTTTATGTATTTATTTATTTTTAGGTACCATTGTTCCCCGTTGTTTCCATGTTATATATTCGCGTTTCTTTTTATGCATAATACATTACAATAACTTTTGAGAAAGAAATATATCCTACTGTATTCTAATAAGTAAAAATGTATAGAGTTTTTGTTTCGCCCTCTAATGGGTGCGTTCTTGCAAAATAAGAAAAAAATATATATTAAAATATAAAAGAACTATCCATATATAATGAAAATATTTACACATTTACAACTTCCCAAATCAGTCGCTTTTTTATCTGAATTTGTTCTCATTGATTTTTATTTCTGCCTAACCTTCCAATTCTAAAATTAGGAAAATAAATATTTGATTGTAAATTTTATTTTCAGAAAAAGGAAGGGTAAGGGGGTAGGAATGTTCTTTATTTTGTTAGTTTTAAAAACAAATGCACTTCATGGCAAATTCTAATGCTAGCTGTCTAAAAACTTTCAAAAAATCTTTAAAAATACCGGAAACTGTTGCGAAATGTACTTCCCCGTACATGAGATTGCCAAATTTATCAAAATATTTTTTCCATCGAAATATGCTTCAGTAAGAGAAGACAGTTTTGAAGAAAACAACTCAATAAAGCCTAGCACTTTTGCAGCAGTTCAATAAACATATCACTTTGAGAAGTTGAGAAGAGCAAAAAGGAACAAGAAAACACAAGCGGAGGTCGGATACCAAAATTCTCAAAGAGCGGGGTTGAGGGGTGCTCTATGACCCCTATATCTTTGAAGGGGAAGCAAGTATTTTGGTGATGGAAAGGACATGTGTCTGAAGGGCCCATCAGGAATGTAAGTCTCTTCATGTTGTTTTTTCTCGATTGGGGTGGATGTTGGAAGATCTTTTGACGGAATGCAGGGCTGGATAGACTTTCAGGGGAATATTTATTTATAGGGGAGGAGGATATACGAGGCTTTTGAGGGGAGAAAGGCTGACAGAGAAATGAATTTTAGGAAGCAGTACGGCTGTGGCACTCGTCTGGTAAATGAGTGTGTCATCAAATTAGTCACGAGTTGTGGCTGCGGAAAGCGTTTACGGGCAGATTTATGACGTAGTAGCAGGGACATATTTTGACATTTCTTTCATGAATTTTTGCAATATTTATAGAGGTATAAAATGTATGCACTGTGAGGAACTGTAGAAGTGGTACTTTCAGGATTACAGGAGTTGTCTCTTTCAACAATTTGCTCCATCCGTACCATGTTCAATAATTTACAAGAGAAATAATGAAACACAGTTTAGGTATTTTTACAACTACACAGAAGATAAGAGACTAAAATGAACTTCCGATATTGAAGCCTTCTGACCAAAATTCTGTTCTGTTCAAAATATCAAATTTTTAATCAAATAGCATTTTAGAAATAAAAAAATCAAATTTATTACCAATCTTTATCTTATTTTATTTTATGTTTGTATTATTTATATTTTTGAAAGTTATAAACATGAATGACAGTAGTTATAATATATTATCATGACTCTTATTTAATTAAACTATTATTAATAGTAGTATGTACTCAAAGATTTATCTATCCTACATAATGAATTCTCTTATAATAGGGAAGACAAAAGTTGCAATCCGTTTTCAACTACCCATATTTTGAAATTTGTTGATTCATTCTGAAAAATATTGAATTTTTTTTAGCGAAATTTAAGTTATTTTCCTTATAATGGACTGCACAAATATTAATATAGCTAAATGTAGCATTTGAAACTGTTTATCCAAAATTGATTTTTCAAATGGCGCACTTTAATAATCCGGAAACAACGTCTATAGCAGCTTGATTACATGACGAATTTTCAGAATTGGATTTAATTAACTATATCTGCTGAGCGGGAAAAGTTTTGAAATAGTTTCGGCAATATAGAATATTCTTAAATGTAGTCCAATTAATTAACCTTAAATACGTTGTGTAATTAATGTGACTAAATATATCCTCATGGTAATGAGAGAATACTGCTAAGTAAATTTCTGCGTATTCTAATTTATTTTAGAAATATCATGGCTTATTTGGAAAAGTATGGACAGGATATTTCAGGTGTGAAGTTAAGAAGGAAGCATAAACTTCTTATGTTATGTGACTCGGGGTAAAATGGGAAAGGTGAGCTGTAGTGCCTCGTAAAATTGTGCTGTAATAATATTTTAATAGAAATTGGAGTTGAAAAATGCATTATTAATATTTTTTTTAAACTTAAAGAGCAAACAAGTAGACATTTTTGTCTACTTTTCTGCGAAGTATATGTTTTATATTTGATCGATTATTTTTAAACTATCAAATATACCAGATGATTTTAAAATCTTTTATGCTTAAATATTCCTTTGGTATATTTGATAGTATTTTTTAACTATATCAGAGGATTTATTAATTTAATTTCTTATATATTACTTTTAACTAGTTTATGATAGCGCGTTGTTTTCTTTTTACTTAGCATACATGTTATGCTAAGCTTAATCATTCATTATTTCATATAAAAATTTCAGATATTTGTTAATTGGCAATATTTAGCAGTGACATCCTTACTTGTTTTCTAATTTATACTTAGTACATGTACAACGAACTTCCACCGAGAACTCGCTATTAAATTCATCTTTTCAGCCTACATTCACAACGAGTTTCTATCCTCTTTTAAAAATGAAGTGTTATTTTCCTGAGTCCTTTACTTCGAACATCAATCCGCTGTTACACTCCGCAGAAAGCTATCACCACAGACAAACGTCTCTGGTCGATCCAATCGTTCAGCGAGAGGGGGAAAAAAACATCAAAAGTCATCCACCCCCAACTGAGCCCCTGCCTCGGGGGTGTCAAGTGCTGTGTATCGTGTCTCAGCCACCCCCAAAAATCGTTACACTCCAAAAGAGATACTCCCTGCTTGACAGATTCTATGGCTTAACTTTCCGACAAACCTTCTCCCATTTCTTCTTTGAAACGTCTGGTTCGATGCAAGAAGCTCGTACTAAAACGGGAATGAAAATATTTTTGGAAAGTTTTCTTTTGATTCTTGTGACGAATTTTTGAGGTGTGACTTAGTCGAAAATTTGATGTCATCCATTCTTAAGGGTCTTGTTGATGCATAAAAGTTGGCGGTTGACTTTAAGTGATGAATTGTGCGACAATTGAATGACATCGCATGTGGGATCGTTTTCGTTGCAACCCGCCGGCTTAAAATGTACGCTATTTATTTATTTTTTGTTTAACTGTGAAATTGCCTTTTTCTACTTACTGCCATCAACTGAAAAAGTACAACTTTTTGAAAATTATAAACGAACAAGTAAGTACTGAGAAATGTGAGCGTTATTTCTAAAAATCTAATTTCGAAGATGAAAAATTGAAAATAGCTTATAAAATGAAATTGACATTTTCCAATGTAAAATACGATTGATAACACTATATTGTAAGTAATAGTTTAATTTCTAAGTAAAATAGAAACAATAATTAGTAACGTAAATGTTCTTACCTCCATGCTATAAAGATGTTTTAAAATCAGAACACATTATTTCAGGTAAATACTCATCCAAGAAAAAATATTTAATTCTTTAAGAATAAGGAGAGCCAACTTACCTAGAAAGAAAAGTGAGTATATTTAGTACGCATAAAATGTTTACAAATTCATTACAACTACTATTTAGGCATTAAAATAGTTATTATAGTTGCACATCTCAAACATGATTAAACTGGTACAGTATATTTCCGAATCAACGATGATCGTTTTAGCGATTTCCTCAAATTGCCAAAATGTTTTAGAATTCGAGCTGTCATTTATTATATAATTGAAGACCGATTTGATATATCCTTTATTTAGCACTAGCGTTTAAAAGTCCACAGACTATCGTATACTCGGGGTTATACTTTAATATTTCCGTGTAAGGCAAAATTTAGAAATTCCCAATAAGCTACAGCATCGTTTCTCAACCTGGGGGGGGGGGGGGGGCGTGCTGAAGTAGAAGGGGTGCCGTAATCTCATCAAGAAATTAAAAAATGTTATTTTATTAAGCAAAATACCTTCAGGTATAATTAAATGTTACACAATTCAGTGTTGTACAAAGAAAATATTGCATCAAGGGGGTCGCAAGGCTTTTCATGAATGATTTTGAATTTTAAGGGAGTCGTCATTCTGAAAAGGTAGAGAAACGATGCACTACTGCAATATAACTAGGTGTTTGTGAACCCGGATTTAACAAACGAGAACCCGAGTTTGACGAGGAAAGTTAAAATAAATTCTCGGCTAAGTGTTAAAAGCCCTAGGGACCACTCATAAATGATGTCACGCTTTTTTTTTCAATATATTTGACCCCTCTCCCCTTTGTCACAAAAGTCACATTTCATCCTACCTCCTATCCCAATTTGTCACATGTCACGCTAAATTACATAAGCGTATGTAACTGCAGTTCAGAAACAAAGTAGTGAAACTTGTGTAAGTTGACCACTTGAAGTGCAGCACTTTAGTGTTCAACATACACAGGTGGACAACGTATAGAGGGTGAGGTAGAGAGTGAAGGGCTAATTCCGTTCCTGACAAAAGGGGTCAACTTAGACAGGTGGTCAACTTTAGAGGTTTTACTGTACTGCGTTATAGATCACGTTTCTAATTTTACTTTAAAACTTTTTATGACATTTGGGAGAATAATAATGAAAATGGTTACATATGTACTTAATTTGTTTAAAATGTGGTTAAGGTTTACAACACAAAATATAATCAGTACAGAACAGTAAAATATATTAATTGTTTGAATTCTGAAAAAAGTTCCACGCAATGTTATCTTAAAAGCGTAAACGCCAAAGGAAAGCTTCTTTTAAAATTTTAACAATAAGTAAATTTCAACCTTAAATTAGCTTCAATGTTTACGATACAAAATGATCAATGAAACTTTAAAATCAAATTATAAAAATCAAAAAACTTTAAAATACATTCAATTTGCTAATTTTAAATGTTTTTATAGAAACCTTAATGTGTAATGTCATACTTCTTGTAATCCCCTCCCCTCCCCTTGTCACAAACTCAAATCTCGAATCCCTCTCCCCCCTCGAAGCGTGATATCATTCATGAATGAGCCCCTACACAAAACTCTGTTATTACAAGATCTCAGATTTAGCGAACACTTTTGTTTTCGAAAGAGCGTTAACAAAATTTTCACTTTGACACAAATTTTGCAAAATTACATTTAAAAGTTAACGAAAATAATTTAAATTTTACAAAAATTGGTTAATGGCATAAAACATGTTGAAGTTTGCAGGAAATACAGCGTATCCTCATCTACAATCTCAATGCCGTTTATCGTCAAAAAGCAAAAAAAAAAAAAAAAAAAATCTCCCAACAACAGTTCCTCGGACATCCCCCGCCCCCTTCTTGTACAATAAATGATGAAAAATGAAAAGTTTTTTTTTAACTATCATTTTTATTCAATTCATTTTTTACGAATTTAAAATGTGTGCCAGAAAGTAGCTTTTTTAAGGAAACTTTTTATTGTTTCCATAGCATTTTATTTGGTGTAACATCACTTAATAAACATTTAGACAATTTTTTAAAAAGAGGTTATCATAATAAAAACAATCCAAATGCGTTTTCAATTTCTGTTAATATACCTAAACATTTTTACCTAGGGAAGAACATTTATTTTCCATTAGCAATCAGTAATATCAAAGAAAAGATGAGAAACATTTAAGAACTCAGTTTCAATTTTTTGCTAACTTACTTTGAAAATCTTCAACGACTTTTTAATGATATATCCTAAGAGTAAAATATACCGCTGTGTAAAAAACTAAAACAGAATTAAAAAGGCGCCAACAAACGTGACCTTCCAAAACGTTTCTGAATAGAAAAAGAATATATTTAAAAACTTTATGGCTAACTAAAAAAAAAACATCACCGATTTTTTTCTTCTCACGCCGACCTCTGTGAATGCTGAGCCAAATATATGTCAACCACATGTTTTGAAATGTTTATCGTCTTTTTTTAGTCCTTAATAGTAGGTTAAAAAAGAATCCGTAGTACTTTTTATTTTCACCGCACCATTTTTAATAAAATATTTTCGTGTTAGAAAAGTAGAACTATCTTATCTCAAAACATCATTCTTTATTTTTCTTCATATCAAGTTTCATTTTTTTATTTTGCGTCAAACTGTCACTCTTAAATAGAAAAGTTCCTCCTCAAGATAAAACGTCACACAATAAATAAATTTGAGTAAGAACAAGTGTTTTTTTTATTTACTTCTTATTTTTTAACTGAGTATATTTTTTGCCATTTCTCCCCAGTTAAGGATTTATGATAATTATGAATAAAATCAGCATAAAAGAAAATATGTATTCTACATGCATGATTTTTATAAATGAGCACAATATATATGTTGGTCAACTATTTTATTTGGCTGTTCCGTATTGCTCACTTCTAAATTTCTTGAACAACTTTCTGAGGTGCTGGGTAGGTGGGAGGAGTCATGCACGCTATATTAAATTAAATATGGCAACCCTAAGATAATGGGGCACGCAGAGAGCAGAGATAAATGAAGACACCTCAGAGCAACAATAATCTGCGTACTTCAGTAGTTTTATGAAATGATAGGATTATAATTTTGTGAATTACAGAGGCTTTTTAAATATGACAAGCAGCGTAAATATCGGTATAGCTGCTGTTTGATTAGGTTCATATTCATTTATAGACAAAAAAGTAAACTATTTTACAGATGAAAACATTAAAATGTAATCGAAAAATTTGGCAGCAAAAAGGCAAGAAAAAATTCATTAGAAGTTTGCAGAAACACGAAAAATATACACAAAAAAATCATAACATGGCTAGAAAATCCCGATTTAGAGGTATTTTTAAAAAAAATAAAATAAAACGTTGGGCCTGGAATCAGTGAAATGTAAGATTTTGCGCTCAAGGGGACCCGAACCGTTTTGAGGCTGCTAATTTGTAGTCAACTTTCTTCAAGCGTTACTCCTCAGCCATAGGTAATTTTGCTTCGCGGTTTTTTTAATTTTTTAAGTAGGTCTTTCTCTATATGTAGACCAAATTGTATCCAAAAATATTGAATATTTATTTTTTTTTATTCAATATCAAATATTTTTACAATTTTATAACTTCCGGAACATTTTTCTCATAATCCATTCAAGATTTTATTGATCTTATTTTTTTATTTTATTTGTCACATCTTATAATGAATTCACAACCAGGGATATTTAAAAATTTAACTTTATAAAAATCTGGTCAGCTAAAAACTTTTCGTAGTGAATACACAACATTGAAAAAAATTGTTTTTTTTAGGTTGTTTTCAAAATTTTGAAAAACCCTTGGTTGTAAATATAGGCCTAATATAGCCAAATCATATGCAAAAAAAAAGTATATTGATTCATTTAGCCGTTTTCGAGAAAACGGTTCCGAAAGAGGAAAAAATGCAACTTTTCAGGAGAGCCGATAATCCAGAAGTTCTAATTTCCCGTATTCCCGGGCTTTTTGTTCTCTTAGTTCGATATTTAAATGCTATGAATGCCATCGATTGTTACTGTCACTACCATCGATAGTCTGTATATCGAAACAAACTCGAAAACACAAGGAAGGGTAAAGTGTTTCCCCTTGCAATCCAAAAAAACCCAATTTCGCTAGACCAAATTTCGACAGACTCGCAACTTTCAAAAAATCATTTCAAGTACTTAGAATGCCCAGATTTACATAATTTTTACAGCAAATGATCCAGAAAGAGTTCTAGTTTTAATTTTTTAAAAAAAGTGAATTCTTTCACCCAAAAACGGTTCGGGTCCCCTTAAAGTTTTGATTACAAACTAATGATTCAAACTTGAATTTAGAAAAAAAAAGAAAAAAAACCTACAATACTCTGACAATTTTTTATTTTTATGCATGAAACTGCAATGAGAGTTTTAAATGAGTTTGGTGTATCAGGGAGGATGGGATAGATTTATTAAAAAATAACATTACACAAATAGAAAAAAAAAATAGTTCTTTGTTGAGTGGTTTTGCAAGTGTACTACAAAATACCAACCCGTTTATACGAAAAAAAGAACCATCCACACAATGCATACTTATGTACAGATGTACATATATAAAATATTCACTACTTAAAAATTCCTTTAAATACATAAACTCCATCCAATTTCCTAAAAGGTTAAAAAGCAGAACTTCAAACAGCGTAACGGTTTCAAAAAGAAGCTGTGGTCCTCAAAATGCAGGGAGAAGTTTATAAGTTTGAAAAGTTACAAGCCAAATGTTCCTCAACTTAACCAATCAACGTAGAGAAAAGAAAAACATTCCTACTCCTTTTCTTGAGGAAAAGCGAAGAAAAAAGCAGCATGGAAATGTTTACTTTGGCAAGCTAAAGCAGCGTACATTTTTCTACCGGCACGCATACTTAGCATTCTCCAAAATACAC
The DNA here is from genome assembly GCA_038502835.1 of Octonoba sinensis. Classification (NCBI taxonomy): domain Eukaryota; kingdom Metazoa; phylum Arthropoda; class Arachnida; order Araneae; family Uloboridae; genus Octonoba; species Octonoba sinensis. The sequence continues at coordinate 104,741,446 of CM076600.1, read as the reverse complement.
GTAATACAGCTGGGGGAAAATATTCGCAAGCATTCTGTTACGAGAAAAGATTTTTAAGTCAGTTCTTGTAAAGGTACTCTTCGGAACTTGCAAAATTAGTTGCGTTGAGCATGAAGAGAACATTAAATTGCAAAATTAACATTCTTATATGACAAATTTAGTTTTCGCGTTTGACTAGGTTAATAGGATTTTATCTTTGATTCGTAAAATTATCTCTCTTCAAACATATTTATATCATGAACTTTTGCAGCTAAATAGCTGTTCACTTAAATAATTTTTTTTTTTTAAATGTACGGTATAAATTATAAAAAATTTGTTAATTTCTTATACAAATTATTTAACTTTTATTCTGATACCAGTCAATGGGTACATATTTTAAATTATAAAGCATCCAGGGATGTCTGCTCTCCCGATACAGTCGCAAGTTTATCGATTTTCGGAGAATTATTTTTCGTGTCTTCGGGTCAATTTACCAACCATTCTAGCATAAATGCGTTTTTGTTTTAAAATGCAGTTAATATGTGTTTATTTAAACACCAAATTTGTCAGTGCTGTAACAGTAATCAATAAAAATATCATTATTACTATTTTTATTAGTTTATTTTCTGAAAATATTATTATTTTTTCATTTTATTTTTCTCGTGTAAAGAGGAAGCGTTTAGCATTATCAGCTTTTTTAAGAACACTCAAAAACGAACTGCTTTTGCTGTTAAATCATGATTTGGACAAGTTGTTACATTTTTTTCTAAATTTAGCTCCAATGTTGCATAATTTGTCATTAGTCCAGAACAGTATAAGGCAATACTAAGAAAAAAGAAGATTTTAAATTTAAAAAAATCAAAACGGGAAGAAAGGAATTCGACAGTATTTATTTTTACTGTTAAGCTTAATTTTTTTAGATACAGTGAAAAGTAAAATTGTTAAGTCATATTTGAAAATTACATTCTTAGTTTCTTGCATAACTTGCTTTAAATTTTTGGATTCCAGTTTTTGATAATTTATTCTCGAACTTCAGGTTTTTGATCCGAAAATAGTGTCCGCAATCAGAGTTCAATCAATGTAATTTACTTTGAAAATAGTATCAGCTTCCGTATTTGAGGATGTCCAACGGAGAGAGGGTTTAAATACATTAGGCGGCGCTTCCTCATTGACCGTAATTGAGGGGAGTGCGGCGAAACGGGTTTTACTGAATTTTCAATTGATCACGCATTTATTTCGAATGAAACCCAAATATGAACAACATCTTGAATCTAATCCTTAAAAGAATGATAAGCTTTTCTGCATTTAGCTAAAAACAGTAAATATAGCTATCTTCTTTTTTACTCGCTTAGCTTAAATTCTTCTCCTTTTTTTTTTCAATTTTTCAAGTGCGCCTTTTCAACTGTTAATGCACTTAATATGCAAACAAATATGTTTTAATAAAAAAGAAAAATATTACCTCTTATGGCCCCGCAATAGTTTTATTTCCAAGAAAAAAAAAGATTTTTAATCGTTTCCAGAAAGAAAAAATGTGTTAATACAAAAAAAATAATCATAAAACAAAAAACAAAAAAAAAAAAAAAATCATCATAATAGTTGGCATAAAAAATTATTTGCCGATCATTATTTTATGTGAAAAGTAAAGCGCTTTGATATCTTTTTATTTTGATTTTTCAACCCAGTTAATTAACAACTTTCATAAATGTTAAGGAAAAACCAATGTCGATTTTTACTCATTTTTTCTACTTCTTTTTCTTACTCATTCACTCATGTAGTCACTTATTTATTCATTCATTCATTCGTTAATGTCTTCATACACTCAGAAGATATTAACGAATAAAACATACACTACATGGACTCAGTCATTTATTCATTCATTTACTCACTCAGTAGTTCACTTAGAAATACCCTTAAAATCTAACTCAAAAAGTTTCACGATAAAGTAATCTCGTTTAGTTCTAGATGAACTAGTTTGTACATGCTCTACGTCATATGCTCCTTCCGATGACGTTTGCTCTAACACATTTATCTTATTCATTTTTTTAAAACCTTTCACTAACTCCTTCATGCATTTATTTCTTCATGCATTCACTCAATATTTATTTCATTTATAAATTCACTCAATAATCATTTATTCGTTAATTCACTCATTCATGCATTCTTTTTTTCACGTATTGAATCATTCATATAAAATTATCCTCAAAAAAACCCCAAATCAATAAGTTTCATTAGAAGGTAGGCTGGTTTAGTGCGAAATGAACTTTTTGTCTGCACACGTTCTACGTCATATTCTGTCTCCAATAAACTTTGTTCCAAGAAAAGGATTTATGTAGGATTTAAATTATTTCCCCGTAGTTATGTTAAGTTTTTTTGAACTGTCCAAAATTGAACAAAAAATTGTTCAGGTCGAATAATAAGATATGGGAATGAAGTGTCCGCGCCAAAATATTTAAAACGCAAAAAAAAAAAAAAAAAAAGCTTTTGATTAACATGACTGTTGTCCATATTCTACAGGACTTTTAAAAAATCTGCTGTCCTTATTATTTTAATGGGGATTTTTTTGGAATATTGTCCCTTTATATTTTCAATGACACAATATTCTAGATATCCTTTACAAATCCAGGCATTGAATCTAGTAAATAAATAAATAAATAAAGAGAAAGGAAAACGAAATTCAAATAAATTGTTCACAGGTCGTGTAAATAAAGATACAAAGTATTTTCGATTACATAAACTCGGTTATATTTCTAAAATTAAATGTGCCTAAATGTACAATGTTTGCACATGCTTGTTACACAATTTATATTTAACATTTAAAAATATTAAAGTTAGAAAAATGACTTGAACAAGAAACAGTTTCCTGAGAATCATCTCTCAGAAATGAGATCGCATGAGAAACATCTTCATAAAAAATTCTCACATAAATAATATGTTTCCCTAAAATTATTGTCAATTAAAAAGTAATTTTACGCCTTGTAAGTCGAGGGAAAAAATTTTTAAAAAAAAATGACAACCTTTCATAGGTTCCGTTGAAAGAAAACATGTCTTTTTTTTTATTATGCTTTATAACTTAGTTTTTTTTTCTTACACTCACGTCAAGTTTTTAAGAAATGTTCTAACTTTAACCTTTCACCTCTCGTTAAAAAGATGTTTCTTTTTATATTTCAGAAGATTTATCAACTTTGACAAAGTGAGCTTGACTGTGCTGGCGGTTTATCGCTGAATGAGAGACAAGAAAGACTTCAACGAGACAAAGTTTTATTATACGTATGTACGTATAATAAAACTTAGTGTGTTTTTTTAAAGTCAAAACTTGTGTAAAATAAAAAATATTTAAACTGATAATAAGTTCAAAATTTTATACATATCTTGAAAGAAGCTTTACATAGTCCAGAAGGATCGCTAATAACATCACATAATTTACAATAATTGAGTATCGTATTATTAATTTTTCATATCGATTGTTAATGAATGTTTTAACTAAATTGTTTTAACCATTTAAAAAATCAAAAATATCAAAATTTTGAATGTAATTTATTCGATTTTTACTACACGTGGTTATTAATTTTAACATTAGTTGTTTTTGGATTTAATAAGATCTAATATTTTATAAAATCCGAAAGACAAAGAGATAGGTCTTCTTTCAATGACGTTAAAGAAGTTTAACGTCATTGAAAGAAGAACTCTCAGTTGTACATTAAGAAAATATGTCAAATATCTATCTATATGTCTACAAACACACACACACACACACACACACACACACACACACACATATATATAGAAGTACGTTTAGACTAGAGTGTATGCTTGTTTGTTTGTATATTGGTATTTTTCTTAGATAAAACCGATAAAGGTTGTGCATGAAGTCTCATTCAAAAATTCAAATTAGAATTTTTTTTTATTACTGTTAATATTATTTTTTAAAATTCCAATTTCAAGATTTCTTTCAACACTAAAAAATCATCATTTTCTAATATTTTATAGCATCCTGAAGTTGATAAAAACTGCGTCAGACAGAATTTGTTAGAAAACTTTAGAATAAACAGATTGTGAGTAACTACTCAAAATCATATTTCTTCTAACGAGGATTAAGCTAAGCCAGCGGCGTTTCCAGCATGGGTGTCAGCCAGGGCTGTAATTTGTGGTGTCCCTCTTCCCTCTCCAAACAATAAAATAATAATAATAGCAATTTTTGTGCTGTATTTTTTTTTTTTTTTTTTTTTGGAACTTTTGGTGAACTTAATTTATTTTCAGTTATGATACGACGAAATAGTACCAGTAAAATACTAGTACCTGTATTTTTAAAAAACTCATTTACCTATTTTGGGTGTCAACCCCCCCCCCCCCAAACTCACCAAAGGGGTGGTGTCATCCGGGGAGGACCGCCCCTTCCGCAACCGTAATTACGCTACTGGCTAAGCTGTTACTGATAAACGGAGAAAATGAATGGGAGAATGTGAAGTATCTGCAGAGAATGAACTCCAATAATCCATCGCTAGATAAATAAGCCCGTGCGTTTTAATTTACACTTAATTGTTATTTTCCTGCGGTCAAGTTTACTCCTCTTTAACATGTGGGACTGATGAATTTTCCCAATATTATTACAACGGGCATCGCCGGAATATTGAGAGTGTGGATAATATTTCTAGAGCTTAATTTCCCAAACAGCACGTCACAAAGGTGGACAAAAGAACCTCATTCATATTCTAAATCATTGCACTTATTTTGCTTTATTAAAGCACACGAGTGCAGTCCAATCAATGTCATTAAAAATGCAATCGCTATAGAGATACTACAACTTCCATCAACTACTTTGAGTGCATCATTTAGCGACGTACCCAAGGCATGTTTTTAAGAGACATACATTAAGTCAGTATGAAGAAGGCACGTGGCAGCCCCAAACAGGATGTCATTTGGTTCAAGTGCCGCGTTTCCTGCCATTTTTTTTTCTTTAATTACCCTCCCCAGAACATCCCACACTCCTCAGAGGAGGGTCTACGAGTAGGATATAAAAAATTAAGCAAAGTGATCTTTTCACATCCTAATTAAAGTCGAAAGCCATCAGAAAGATCTGAGTTGGTTGTGGTTTTACTTGGAAAAGCTATAAAAAAAATTGTTGTTTTTAGAGATTCGCCTTTATTTCAAAATTAGAGGGACTATGGCCAAAAATCTGGGGTTGTGATAGGGCTGAGGTTAGGTTACAACGACTATAAACGTTAAGCTGAATATCTTAAAGTTCCATTCGTTTTCTTTTATAACAAAGAAGTTATGCTTTTCTTTGTGTATAGGAATATATAATTATTCATGATTAATAAACAGTAAATTATCAATGATAAACTAATAGGCAATACGATTCGCTAACGGGAAAATAAATTTTTCAACAAATTACGTGTCAATTAAAAATAATTTAACTTTGTGCAAGTAAACAATAATAATAAAATTACACGTTAATTTAAAGCACAAATGAGCAAAAAAATGCAGACATATGTTTCGGGATTGCTTGGAATCCCTTTTTCAATGCGACAGGGAGCTTCTAGATGCAAAACATCCAAATGAAGCAGACAGAACAAGAAAAACAAAGCTTATATAGCCAAAGAATTATCTGTAAACCAATGAGAATAAAGGCAGCGTGAAGTGGAAGTAGAAGTAGCAGGAAAACACCAATAAGAGAGCAACAAACGAATCCAGTTGAAAGTACAGGAAGTAAAAAGGAATAACAATAAAAATAAAGCAAAAAAGACGACAGCATGCATAGAAATTGCAAAAATAATAAAATAAAATACAAAGAATAAAATTGAAATAAAAATAAGTACAGAAACTACCAAAACAAAATGCAAAACAAAGTACACATGTAAAGGAGGGGGAGGGGAGGGAGGGGGGAAGGAGAAAAATAGACACAAAAAAGGAAAACAACAAGAAAACCTAGAAAGAACAACAAATTAAAGAAATTTATGCCAGACCTGTGAAAAATAAGGAGTTGAAGAAGAATCATTAACCAAATTAGAACTATTCCTGTTAATATGATAAGCTTCCCAAAAGTCAAGCTCTAAAGGGGAAGAACATTTTTGAATAATTTTACCAGAATTGAAGTCAAAAGAGTGGTTGGAATTCCAACAATGTTGAGCAATGCTAGACTTATTTAACTCTTGCTTTCGTACATAACCTTTATGCTCATTTAAGCGAATTTTCAGAGCACGTTTTGTCTGCCCAATGTAAGAAAGGCCGCAACGGCAACTAATTTGGTAAATACCCCAAGTGTTAAGTTGATCGACAGGATCCTTAAGAGAAGAGAAAGAAAGTTTGTTACTAGGAGCAAAAACGACTTGAAATTGAAACCTTTTTAGGATTTTAGCAATACGGAAACTGACAGAATGAAAGAATGGTAACACAACCAAATTCTTTCTAGAAACTACATTATTGGGACCAGAAGTTTTCTTAGAAAGTTTGTTATGAATAGAATCAATTAAAGAGTGAGAAAATCCTCTATCAACAGCTACAGCTTTCAGATAGTTGAGTTCAATCTTGAGAAGCTCAGGAGAAGAGCAAATATTAATAGCACGATGGACCAGAGCATTAAAAGCCGAATATTTTTGGTTGGGAGGATGAGACGACAGTCTGTGAGGAGGTAAAGAAACAGCGAAAGGTTTACGATAGACAGAAGTAGTGAAACCAGACTCACTCTTAGAAATAAAGACATCAAGAAACGCGAGGCTACTATTAAGTTCTTTCTCACAAGAAAACTGGATATTAGGATCAATGGAGTTCATAATAGAAAGAGCATCATCAATACCTAACAAGTTACTGTCCGTTAGGACAAAACAATCATCCACATAACGAACATAAAATTGAAATTGCAATTTCTTTAACAGTTTTTCCTCAAAATAATGCATATAGAAATCACTTAAAATAGGACTAAGAGGACTTCCCATAGCCAGGCCATTTTGTTTTTCTTGTTCTGTCTGCTTCATTTGGATGTTTTGCATCTAGAAGCTCCCTGTCGCATTGAAAAAGGGATTCCAAGCAATCCCGAAACATATGTCTGCATTTTTTTGCTCATTTGTGCTTTAAATTAACGTGTAATTTTATTATTACGTGTCAATTGTTATGACATAAAATGCAGCTGTTAAGGATTTTGAATATATGAGCTTGAATTACCAAACTATTATTTTTGTTTTAAACAATGTATTTTCAAAAGCTTAAGTTAAATTCTAGAACTGGGTCAAAATCAGTATAATTACTGTGATTTATTACTGACAAATCAAACAGCTAGGCAATCTAATTCTCTAAAAATATAATTAATTCACAAATTCTGTAGGAAGTGTTGTCCAAATAGAAAATACAGCTATTAAGTGCTTTGAAAATATCAATCTTAACTCACATAATCATAATTTCTCGTCTTTTAAACGATGTATTTTTTTAAAGCTGAGGTTAGATTCTAAAACTGGGATTAAATCATTATTAATATTTTTAAGTCAACATCGCCCTTTGTCAATGTAAGCCGTTAGCTTTAACAGAGCTCTGTAGATAACACGTTTTACTTTCAATCGTAGTGAAGACAAAGACCTAACATGATTGAGAACAAAAATGGACAAGGAGTAAAACAACTTTTCAAGCTTGATTAAACGTAATCTTAGAAAAAATCCGTAAAACGATATCGTCAGAACATGCTTCAGTTATTTTTATAACAAAGCTCACTTTTTTTCTCAGCCATTCAGATAACAATGAAGAGGCTTTGTCTTCATCAGACTTCTCTCTCCTTAAGGATACAACAGAGTCTTCTTTTATGTCTTTTCTATGAAGCTCTGAGTATAAGATTTCCATTAATTTCTTGAATTAATTAGAAAATCTAACGCACCCGTAAATTAAAAGACGCTTTTTAAAATAAGATATTTTCTCATAATAGACGCGAAGCAATTTTCGAATTAAATTTAGAAGCTTGACAATTTCTTTTATAGATTTATTTTCTTTTAAACTGTTAAAGTTACTAAGTGCAGAAAAGTGGAGGCCAAATATTGAGCAAGGAATGTTTAGTTACAAGAATAACGGGAACAATTTGTTCAATTAGTTGAATAGTTTCTTTCTAAAATAACTCAAAGATTAAATTTCTGTACAACTAATTGAAATGCAAAAAGTTAACGAAAATAGCAATTTTAGGGAATTAAGGTTAAAATGAAACATTTTTTCCCTATCCCTTCATTGAATTAGTCAAAAGTATGTCGTTTCTTTTCTTATGTTGCTCTATTTTAATCTCAGCGGTGGGCCCCTTGTTTGTAATAAATAAAAGAATAAATTAGCTAATCATAATATACTTAGAATTGTGAAAGTAAGTTATTTTTATATTGTTTAAAGTAAAAGTGAGACCTTTAAAGTTTTTGTCAATTTTTAATATTGTAAACAAAACGTTTAGAAAACATAACAACGTTTTTAAGATTAAATTAACAAAGGCAAATGACTTTTGTAACGCAAGGTGGAATGCAAAGAAAATTTACGTTGGATTTGACAAGCCTTAATATAGTCAAAATTAAATACAGTTCTTATAAAATTTTTATTCTAAAGATATTATTTATATGCCTCATACAATATTCTAAAAGTGATAGTGAACATACCTGACTATAATAACTATAAAGAAAATAGCCTATCATTACTGTACTAGTCATTGTAGGTCATGATGGAATCACCCATTTACACATAGGTAAAATTTTCATTGATACAAGATCAGTTTAATACTTCAAATAATACATATAACGGAATATACACAATACGAAAATTTTATCAAACATATATATTTGAGAAACACATTTCGTGCAAACAAATTAACGAACCAGTAACTTTTTTTGGTATTTCTGTATATATATATATTCTGTATATATTCTGTATATATAACTGCGATTTCAGATACACGAGCTATTTCCTTTTCCGGAAAATTTATTGTGAAACACAGCACCTAGCAGCATTACAGATATATTAGAGAGAACTACATTTCTCCCTGAAAAGTTTCGGAAATATTAATACATTTTGCCAACTATGATTAAAATTTTGTCATTAATTACAGTATCCATTATGATTCGTGGGGAAAGGAAATAAATTTAGCATGCTCGTAGGAAATTATGCGAACTAATCAGCACAGTGCAAATATGTATAAGCATTAATATCTCAGATTAATCTTGGAACGACTTGAAGTGAATTGTTGTAATTCCAAATGCTCTGAATATTAACACGTTGATAACAGGGGACGAATGCGTAGCTGGAGAACCGAGAAGTGAAACAGTCGGTGCTAATGTAATCATGCGAAGAATTAAACTGGTTTAACTCCCATTAAAACTCTAACTGTGACAATATCTGTGGCTACCTTTGATTTACTTATGAATTGAACGCGTTTGTTGTTGTAGCGATAAAAAGTGTAATTGGGTCTCACTTGTTGTATATGACGAGTTATGTACAACATTGTGCATGATAAATCACCGTGACTAAAGATTAATCACACACTCGTATATATATATATATATATATAGGGGAAAGCAGGGTGAGACTATACGAAGGGTTTTTTTTTTTGCCAGTTGGCAACAGTGCAAGAAGAAGTGAGTGTAATCATCTCAACTCATAAATTTTCAGTATTCTCCACAGACGCCATTGTTATTTTCCACCTTGCTGTACACCATTTAAGAGGAAAGATATGATTTTGCTTTGTTTGCATGTCATTCTTTGAAGAAATGTTATTTTTTGTTCAACAAAGAACTAAATTAAAGTAGCAATTAAAGTAAATATCATTATGTTGTTTCCTTCCTTCTGAACAACATGGGTACGTTAGAATCTAGTTATAGTGAGTTTTTTTCCCATCCATGGACGATTCAGAGAAGCAATACATTGACCACTAAGAATACGAACGGACCCGATATGCGTACTATCCACTCTGTAATTTCAATAAGCTATTCCAACACGAATTTCTTGCTCTAAGGATTATGGGGATGAGATGATGGGAATTATGATTCATTGCATTTTTGTGGCTTTTTTAATTATTTTCTTTATAATGAAAATTCCACTAGTTGCGTACTCTGAACATCATTTCTCTCGTATATATATACACACACAGTGTGTCAAAGAATTTTTAAGACTAGGTTTATAAAAAAAAAATAAAACTAGTTTTTTAAGTATTTTTATTAAGAACAAGCTCCTTCGGCTTCAATACATTTGTTACAGCGGTTTAACAACGATTTGAATGCCTGTTCACGCTCACGTTGTGGCATTGCCTCCAAAGCTCGCGTCGAAGCTGTATCTATAGTGTCAATGTCATCAAAGTAGAAAAAAAAAGTAAACAAATGAACTGAGGTTTTGGTAGTGGATCAGCTGATAGTTAAAGAGTTTCATGAATGCTTGATAACACAGATAGCGCCATTGTAAGCTAAGTTCCAGCTGTCGTTTAAAACATTCTTTGACACAATATGTGCAAACAGCTTCGACGCGAGCTTTGTAGGCAGTCCCACATTGTGGGCTGGAACAGGTATTCGGTCGTTTATAAACCGCTGTAACAAATGTATTGAAGCCGAAGGAGCTCATTTTGAATAAAAACACTTTTAAAAAATATAATCACTAGTTTTTATTTTATTTTATGAACCTATTCTTAAAAATTCTTCGACACACTGTGTACATACAGTTTAATATTTTAATTTTATTTATATTTTAACCTCTGGGATAAAATCACATATTTTCAAATTGAAATATTTTATAAAGTCCTAAAATATTTTTTGTTTTATTGTATATATATTCTTTTTCAAATCTTCAATACAATATAAATATCCCAAAATTTTTTCTCTTGCAATAATTCAAAATATTGGTGCATAATCTAAAATATTGGTGATGATATACATGTAAAGTTTTTTCTTACGGATACGTGCATATAAATTCAGAAGAATGAAATTTCAGTCGTACTTCCTACTTATCAAGAGAAACAAAATATTATGAGACACATTTATGAATCAAAACAAATCAAACATAGAGCATATGGGCATTTCCTCCAATTCTCCTAGAAATCTATACACAGCTTCTTAAAGCACACAGCGTCCGGAATTTACTATTCAAAATTCGATAAAAGAAATTGAATTGTATAATATTATTATTTTGGAATTACGTTTTTCGAAAGGTAAAAAAAAAAAAAAAAAAGAAAGGAAATTGTGCATTTAATTCTAGAGTTCTAACCTCCCTCTCTCTGCCCTACTCAAATACCAAAGCAAACGGATTGAGCTCGCCTCCTTACCTCTTCTATTACCTCTTTTTCCTACACAAACTAAAATGCACAGCGAGGGAGAGGGGGCGGATTATTGTCCTCTCTTGAACGTCAATCCAAACTACCGCATATAGTGAATCACTATCAGTACTCTCGTCTGTGGCTCATATGGCTCATCTAGAGATTCCCCATGAAAGGAAGTCTTACATAATTATTATTTATGGAAGAAATGACAACAATGCATCGATATATGTAGTTGTAGGCATCTACCAAACTGAAATCTGAGCTACTACATACGCAGAAAAATCTTTAAGGAAATGGAAAAAACAGCGATTTTTTAAGTTCGATAAGAACATATTCTATGCAAATATGATTGCAACCACAAAACCTAACGAAAAGTCGTTTGCTAGAAATAATTAAATTTTTGATCACTTGCGAGAAAGGTAGGCGGGGTCACATTTTATGAAAAAATTGTTCGAAAAATGACTCTTAAGAACTGTCTAGAGCTCATATGGGTTTAAAATTAATTTCACAATTAAAGAAAGAATATATAAACAGGGATATATAATCAATAAATAAATAAATGAATAATAAACCAAAATATAATAATAAATTTACAAAACATTGAATTTATTTACTGAAAGAGGAACCGCACTGTGTGTATCATTTCAATTATTTTCAATGGGATATTTGACTGCGGTTTTCTTAGATAAGTACCAAAGATCCTTTTTAATACTCATATTGAAAAAAATGGAAGGAATAGTGAGAAAATATACGTATAAAAAGGTGCGAAAGCAAATCATAAGCAAACTACTTATTTAAAAAAATACGGGGAAAAGTACACAATGTGATTTACGGTTTACATGAAATTATTTTTCAAATAAAAAAATTAAGTCTTTGGACCTTAAGCATCATTTACAACGAAATAAGCAATGTTCATTCAGAATGTATCAATGTCAATGTATTTTTTTAAAAATAACGTTGAAGGCAAGCAATGTAAAGATTGTAACGTAATGTTAGGAAGTATAACTTGTTTTTTTGCATCGAAAAGTGGCCTCTTGCAGCCCCAAAACACCTGTATGTAATATTGCAAGCAATTTGCATTTCAACAGCGCTGGTTTGTTCATTAATCATGTCTCGTTGAAGGGAAGATTTCCACTCACAGCTTCTCTGTCACTATGTTTTGTACTTGTGATAAACATAAAAAAACGAATCAGCGACAGAATATAGAATGACGAATATCTAGATTCAAAGAACTGAATCGTACGCATAATTCATCCAACAACTGCGCGCAATTTCATAAACAAGAAATAATTAAAACCGCAGCTACTGAGATTTATAATTACCAACACAATAATCTCTCGCCCCAAATTCATCCAGAATGCATCAATACTTTTATAAGTAACGTTGAAGGCAAACAAAGGACGTCCACTTCCCCTGAGGAGAAACTCTACACGGTTCTACTTTATTCATAAAGTTTCGAAAACCGTTCTCTTCATGAATAGGAAGAATTTTCTTCCAAATTACTACTACATTTCTGGCGGAGGGAATGAATGCAGAAATCCGCAACGGTATAAGGTATCATCTCCCACCAGAGAGTAGTCAGAATGTTCTGCGACGGATGAGGGGGTGTGGGAAGCAGTGCTTTAATAAATGTGTTACACTTTTATAATCGGTCGGAGGCGTATCAAAAAGGGGAATAGCTCTTGAGGGTCCAGGGAAATTTATGACAAAGTGGTTATGCAAGAGAAAAGTTGTCGTAAAACTTTGAGTGAAACGAAGTCAGTTTGAAATAATTGGATTTTTGATGGCTTTTGACTTTTAAGTATATGTCTGAAAAACAGAATGAGATTTAATGTGAAATGTTAATTTTATTTCACAGATTAGTAGATTCAAAAACTATGCATCAAGTATATTATCCTTATGCATTGAATGTTCTCATATACAATACTCTTGCAGCACTATAAACTAGGGTCATATTGTTTCTACGTCTTTTAAAAGACAGACGTGAAAAATGTATGAATATGAGGACGTATTATCAAAATTGAAGGAAGAAACGAAAAAACAATTTTTATTTTTTATTATTCAAAATTTAATCCTTCTAACATTTACATTAATTACTAACCACATTTAGTAGTCTGGATTTTTTTCCTTTTTTTTTTTCTTTCTTCTCCTACTTTTTTTTTCGCGCCGAACAATGACAGCTATTTCTCGAACTTTCGATGGATAACGATTAATACTTTGAGCTTTTTGGAATAGCTCCAGGCCAAAGATTCTGTTTGAGAGCAAAATGTTTTATCCTGATACTAACTTCTGTTTTACATTAGTTCTTATAAATACACGGAATGGTAATGCAAAATGACGATAAAAAGGTTTGAGTATTTATAGTATTCGTGGATTGTTCGTAGCTGTCAGTTATTGATTTGACCATTTTTATAAAAGGGACCGTCCATTAAATGATGTCACGCATTTCCCCATATGTTTCACACATCCCCCCTTTGTCACATTTCAACATACTCCCCTCTCCATTTGTCACATGCCACGCTATATTGCATAAGCATGATGTCCCACTTCTTGTTACCCCCTCCCCTCGTCACAATTTCATGACTCCCTCCTCGAAGTGTGACATCATTTGTGAATGATCCCAAATAGTCTTTACCTGTGCTTAATATACATAAAAATAGTTTTGCCTCAACCGTATTGAAACTTTTGTAAAACGTACACGAAGATCCTTGATGTATTAATATTTACTGAAATGTCATCAACATAGTCATGAATTCTTTTAGGGTCTTAAGGCACACACGGGTTTTAAACTATGTTTCCAGGTTCCATTCCAATGCCCTTGACAGGCTTATTCAAATGTAAGACAAAATGTGAATGCGTACTATCAGGAATACAGTGACTACTAGGGACTCCAACAGAATTTTCTTCTAAGAATGAGTTGAAAATATTTAAAAAAATACATATAGAACTTGTTAATCATTTTTTCAAGTTTCAAGCTACTTAAAAATTAAAAGACAAGTAATAGTTTAATTTTAATGTATATTCAATCTTTATAAATCTTTTCTAAGCTGTTAAGTTAGCATATTTTTTCCGTTTGAGAAAATTTGAGAAAGAGCCTAATGGAAAACAAATTAAGAATCTAAACTGACCTTTTTCTCTTTACCTATTTTCCTCCCATGCTAACTATTCTTAAACTAATCAATAAAATCGTTCGATTTTCGTATGAAGAAGAAGCTTTGTAAAGCTCTCTCATTTTCTCTCTTATTTTTTCTATTAACTATCTCTTTTCTTACTGGCTCCTTGTTATACTGAAATCTTTATTTGACTTTATACCATAAATATAAACTTTAAATGTGCTGCTTTATAAATTTTAATATAGTAATCGCAACACAAGGAGAGAAAAAAAAACTTTTTTTTTTTTTCGAATTCTTATTTTACGCAATAACCTGTCTCCACGCGTCTTATTGTTCACTAACGGAATTTTAAACTGTCAGAAAGACATTTAGCACCAGCCAGTTGACATACTTCCCAATTATGGGAAATATATTATATAATACTGTTTAATTTACGACAATAGCAATTTCGTCTTGTTGGAAATGCGTCATAAAAAATATTATTGATTTTGACAACAATGCTAGGAAATCAAAAGTTTTTTACTGGTTGAATCTCTCATTTTAGTAGAGCCTCTAAATTTCATAATTTTTCATTAACTTTTAAATTTATTTATTTATATTCCTAAGTAAAACATAAGAAATATACATTATATTTATCTTCGTCTAGAAGCTTAGGATATCTAATGTTTAAAAACTTTTACCTATTATAAAATTTGGAGTTTTCAATTTTTTTACAGGGAAAGCCGTGTGAGAGACTAGTCTTTAGTCGAATAAAATTTTTCAGTAAAAAATATAATAAGACTAAAAAAAGTTTAAACCATTTACTATAATTACAATAATTGTTTTTCTTTTAATAAAGAAGTTGTCAAACGCGGACTTTTAAAACAAGTATCTTCACAGTGAACTAAAAAATAATTGAAGTTGTACCTACAGAGTGTCAGACATTTTCTTCAAAAGGTAAATTAAATGAAATGACACATGCTTTGATCATTACTGAAAATTTGGTTAAATACTGCGGACAAAAAATATTTCAGTGCAATAAATCATTCACAAAACATGAATACAATCCTGCGGTTTTACAATACAAATAATAATAATAATTTCCTGCATCACGCAGACAATCTATAGCTTAATTTTGATTTTTTAAGAACTATTATTCTTATTCGGAGTTTTTAAAACTATAATTCTTATTCAATGGAGAATTTATTCTTGTGACAAATTTCCTGACTGTAATGGAGTTTTCTCGGGACTATGGTTCGTGTTCTAAAAAAGATTTTAAGAGTTGCCTTTATCAAATTGATGATTTTTGGAGTTTCCATTATATTACAATCATTCTGCATCTGTGTTCCCTGATATCCATAGCTAACAATGAATTACGAAGTGTATATTATATTTCAAGACCGCTGCTCGGCACAAAAGCATATGACGTAAAAGCACGATCCCTAAGAATTATTGTTATTATTCATGTAGGGAGATTTTTACGGACTATTCTTCTTATTCTAACAAGGGCCTTTTGATATTGTTGTCCTTATTTTAATAGGGTTTTTAGAGGCATTGTTGACGTTATTTTAGAAGTGTTTCCTTCAGTCTAAAAATGATTTTAAGGATATGTTGTCGTAATTTTAAAAAGATTTTTAGACGAACTGTTAAAGTTATTTCTGAACTTTTATTCATCTTCAATTAAGGATTTTTAAGGACTGATGTGCTTACCCTACACCGATTTTGGGACGAACTATTACCGTTATTTCAGAACTATTACCTTTTTTGGGACTAATGGTCTCATTCGAATAGGAATGTTTGGGAGTTATTTTACTTTTGAATAACTAGGGGATTTTAAATAATTGTTGTCCTTATTTTACTGGTGATGGCTAGTGGGACTGTTCACGTTATTACGAAAATTGTGTCCTTATTATAACGGGAATTTTGGCATGTGTCACGCAAAATCACGTTTTCCACTTTCAGGGAATGACGCAATATTCAAAATAGCCCGTGTAACGCCGAGTGAAGCAGCTAGTTAAATTTAAACTAAGATACCATTTTAAATTAATGTATTTCGAGGGACTTATAATATATCAAGAAATTGTAAATAAACGAAATAGAAATAGCTAATTGTATTGAATATCAAACATCGTTAATGAATAAATATGCATACCATTGAAACATTTATATTAAATTTCTGTAGCACTTTGAATTTTTTCTTCGAAATATGAATTTCAGAAGCGGCTTTCATTTGCGCATGCACAATTATCTTATTTTGTCTAGTACGTTTAAATGAAAAACAGTTGGAGAATAAAAACATCTCAAGATGCTTACAATGCGACACTATACACGGAATTTATCAGATTGTATATAGCAATCTGAAATGGTTTAACGAGCCACGTTGTAACAATCGAATCTCGCCCGATGTGTTGGCATCAGCACTTGGAATCTAATTCCCACAGCTTGCAGAGTGTCATTACATTGTTCAAAATGGTACACGAATTTGCATAGGATTTCCCAATAGATATTATATCCGTTTGATATCATCAAACTTGCCGTTTTGTGTGCTGAAGGACTTTCTCTACGTATACTACGTCTGGTGGTGAGAATTCAAACGTGTTAGCCTCTAAAACATAACGCTTGTAATGACAATATGATCTAAGACGGATTTGCATGTAATGATACGATTGGCCAATGCATATGACTACTCTTAAAACGTGTTTTTCTGTTTGGAAAAAACTGCTGTACCACACCTGAAAAAAAAAGTGCAGAACCAAATAATATCATTTTTTGTAATAGTTCACTGAAGGAGGTCGTATGAAATCATTTTCAAGAAATAAAGAAACTGAAATAAACGATAAACATAATAAATAAAACCTCAACATCAACAACAGCGCTGCATGCAATATTGTAAAAACGAAACAAAGAATGAAGAATGTTTTTGAATTGTACTGCAAACAAATATAATGTGATGTCCACAATTTTCCGAGGAAAAGTTAAATTTGAAAATATGTTCTGAACAGCATCTGTAAGCATGTGAGGATAAAACCGTGCGGATATTGTCGGTCTACTCTTTAGCTCCTTCTTCGTGTCTTATTGTTTTTTAAAATATTGCATACATCAGCATTCTCGTTCATTAGTGAGTTTTTGAACTTTCTTTTTCTGAATACAAAATTTGTAGTTTTCCTTTCATTGATCTTTCAAAATAAAACATTAGTTATAGAGATTAGGTTAATAGGATGCATTTGTACGCCTAAAAGAGTCACAATATAACTTTGTGCTAATTCGTGGCCTTTCTTAAGTCTTTGAAAGGCTGCTTAAACTCACAGTTTGAAAAAAATATTTATATAGTCAAATTTTCCTCATTGTTGAAAAACTTCACCCAAAGTGGGATTTTCAACACATTGACTTGAGGATTTGTAGAAACAATTGCAGGTAGTAATGTGTTGACCGTTAGACAAGTGCAAATTGCTCGTTAAGCCTTAAAGATACTCCGTAACCTCAATTAATATACTTCAAGCACTTTCTACGAGTTAGATCAAATCAGGTTCGCTGCTTCATTTACTTTTTAAATTTGCAAAAAAAAAAAAGTAAATAAAAAAATACTAAAGAAAGAAAGGAGAAAATGAAGAAAAGAGAGAAAAAGAAAGACTTTTACAGTTGTAGAAAATTCTATAATTGAATAAAAAATATAACTTTCACATCCCCCCCCCCCCGACCTTAAAAAAAGTGCAGATTCTTAAGCAATGTTTTGTTAAACAACATGACAAATAAATTTGCTGACTGTGTTCTAAAACTGCAGTTTTCTTTTTGAGTTTGAAAATTATTCGTATGCATATTGTACATTCTAAGTGGTATAGAATTTTTACTAGGATTTATATCCTTTCTGTTTAACATTAAAATTCTTAATCAGTAGTAAAATTTTTTCAACAACAACACTAAAACAATTTACTACAACTGTTAATACAACCATTTCTTTTTTCATTTGATGTGCATTAACGCTGTTAAAAATTATGCTTTAGATATAATGTTAGACTTTTTTTTACCGGTAACTACTAATGCATCTAATATTTCTGGAAAGACACTTAAAGCAATTTACGTGTCCATGTGTATCAAATGTCGAGAAAAAATATGCAAATTTACTTTTTATTGGAACAATTCTTTATCCGAGTGGAAGTTTTTTCCCACCCACGTGCCTAATGTTTCTTTCATCCAGTTCCATCCTTCCAAAAGAAAGAACGAAAGATTAAACTCTTGCTGCCGTGATGAGGAAATAAAAGAGAGTGTTCACACATGAGGAACGGAGTGCCTAGGTAAAAGAAAAAAGCACAAAAATATGAAAGACCGCCCGCTCAAATGCTTTTGTTTGCCTTTTGCATTCCTAATGGGTTCGTCTTCCGGAAAAATGACTCCCACAGATTCCGTCAAGCGTTTTCCTAAAAGTATTGCTTTTACGCTAGGCTGGAACTGGTTAAATTCAAACACTGTCGGCAGATTCCTGTGATAAAAAATCGCCTTTCATTTGCGTTTATACCTAACGCAGTTATACAAAAAAGCACCCATCTTTATTATTTGCAAACGGTATGAAAACTATATTTACGTCACACTACTAATGCAGTTAATTACACTGTAAAAAATTTTCTTGAAAAATAGTAATATAACAATTTATTCGATTATTATTTTCCATATTTAATTAAAAAATCGTTTATTCTCTGTTTCCCCTAAAGAACGTTTAACTAACCATAATTTACGAGCGCCACCTAGGTCTCGTAGTCAATAAGAATCGGGCGTCCATCTTGGTTGTGGGACGAATAAGGGTGAAGATTAGAACTCCATCGCATAATATTGTATAGTTCTTTTTTTACTGAAGGGAGGAAATGAAGACAAGATGAAGTTAGTAATAGTCATAAAAACTGGTTGTTGAAACATAACCCATTTAATTATTTTTTTATATTGCATTTTTATCTTTCTCAGAATAAAATAAACTTCTCAAAATCTTGAACATCAACTATAACCTTGGTTCAATGCTTCCATCTAATAAATTCAAAAGGAATTTTTTTGCATATTGGGGGGTGGGGGGGGGGGGGTACGATTCGACATCTTTATAAGCCGACTTCTGTTCTACCCATTAGGTACCTAGGTTGTGAAACCGTAAACTTTTGTATTAACGGCTTTTTAACCAAGCTGATTGGAAATGGTTTAGAACCCGTAAAGATACAAAAATGTTGCAAACCGCAAATTTAACGTTTAATTATATGGACAGACTACTGTCGGCTATTTAACCGTAATTTAATGATATAATTTCTAACAGTGTATGCAATCGCAGGAACTACAGTTATTATATTCCATCGCATTTAGTGAATTAATTCTTGTTTTATGAACACTTAAAATTTATTAACTAGTAATTTATGTATTCGTAGTTTTACTTTTGAGAAAACCTTATTAAAAATTAATATTTTACAAGCTTTTCTAATAATGTTATCAGTTCATAGTGTATCTTTCCCCCGTTGAATTTATTGATTTTTCTAATTAGTCTTTTGTTCAGTAGAAGGTGAGCCCAAGAGGCCTCAGTACCATTTAAACAATTCTCATTTATTGAAAAGAATGTTATAGGCGACAAATCAGTAACTTTCACTTCAATTACCAATATTTTATAGATAAATTACTTATTAAATTACTTGGGGTTAAACAAACTTTTATATGGGGTTTATTTTTAACAATTTGTCAATAATTTCCTCGAATTACATCTGCAAACTGCTAATGATTAAAACACGTAGTAGTATGTGGTAATGAAATTAGTCAGAATGTTAGTGATATCAAGTTTCGTAGCCGTTTGTTTTACACTGTTTTATCGACTGATATTCTTAATTTGGAAAAGGAGAAACTTCCTAGAAATTAAGTGTACATGATTTTATTAGTTTTCATATATGTACATCCACAAAAAAAAATTTGCCTTGAAATAAAATCAATACTGCTCTTAAGCGTGCTTTTGGCGGATCCAAAAAAAACCTTTTTAATCACATTCAACTACGAATCAATTATAATTTTTTAGAGACCAATAGCTTTTTACAATTAACAGTATTCGAGTACATTACATCAAAGCTTCACTGCCTACTTCTCTGAACGATAAGCATCAGTTCGTAGACACTGATAGAAATACATATGTGCGCTGATTTTCAAACACACTGATCTTTCCTTTATGATATTTATTCAGAAGACACAACCTGAGTATTCGTCGTAAACAATCCAGTGGTGTTCTGACATGCACTCCTGCATGACAAAACAAATGAACCATAATTTTCCTGTAAAGACACCAATATGATATTGCTATTGTAAGGTGAAAAACTTAATGTCGACTAGGTATACATATTTAGAGCTTTTTCGGCTGTATGTAGCACCCTCTTCCCTTTAGATTGCTCATTTTCATTTTGATGCGGCTTGCAGCCACCTTTGAAGCACACCCACGCTATTTTTAGCTCTCAAAACGCAGTGCAATTGGTATTTCCAGTGCTATTTTCCACCACTAGTTATCGCGCCATGGTTAACACAGATTTAGAAAAAATATTCCCCAATAATTTTTCCTAATGAAAAGAGAGACTCTCCTTTTTTTTACCTTTTTATCCACGCTAATCTTTCGACCACCACTACACTCCATAATGGTCTTTAAATGGTGGCCTTGCCATATCAGCAGCCACATAATATAAAATTTCCAAGTGCAACAAACAACCAAAATTTAGTACAACTCTTCATGCTATACACTTAATGAGGGGATCCCTTAAATATGCTAGGCACACATTTCCCTTTCATCGAAATAAAGAGTTAAATTAGAAAAAAAAGAAAAAATCGTAAAATGCGAATCTTAAATTGACTATAAGTGTCCGTTCAAAGAAATGTGCCCTTTTGAAAATAGATTATGTCCTGTGGCCTTTTCATCCTAAAATTAACACTACAGAATTTACTCCGCGTTATACGTGGCGTTTTATTCATTTCGATCCTATTGCCGAAAACACTTATAGATAGCTTCCGAATTCAGCTTGATATCATTTTTTCCAGTGCTGCATAAAGCGTATTTGTTAATGTTTTTCTTAATGTTTCAATTGAAACACGAACTTTTTTCGGAAAAACTGGTGAAAA
The DNA here is from genome assembly GCA_038502835.1 of Octonoba sinensis. Lineage (NCBI taxonomy): Eukaryota > Metazoa > Arthropoda > Arachnida > Araneae > Uloboridae > Octonoba > Octonoba sinensis. The sequence goes on along the minus strand of CM076600.1, from coordinate 104,720,014 downwards.
ATGATCCTTTTTTTTTTTTTACAGAAAACGAATATAAAGGTATAGTATAGATTATTTTTGACAATTTCAGTTGTAGAGGGGACTAGAGAGTGGGGGGTGGTGTGAAGTTAGATAAAAAAATATATTATACAAGTAAAGTGTAAACGGATCTCAGACCGGCATTAGAAATAAAACAACGCGATATAGAAGGTCGCCCGTGTGAGACACGTGCATGTGCAAATTTGCTCGGTACCTTTCGCAAGTGTCAGACACAGGCAAATGTATTAAGGAGTTAAAGGGAGCCACTCTATAGTAGGTCAAAAACCGCTTAGAATAATGATGATAATATTAAAAGATAAATTTAAAAAAAAAACATATAAAGAGCTTATTCAAATCCAACGAACATAGATTAAATAGCCTGGAATTGTGCCCACGGATGAAGAATAATAACTTCTGCTTATTAATACCGCCATAGACTTAAGAATTTTATTTTAAATACTGGTGACATAATAAAACGAAACATAACAGGATTTTTAAAAACCACCAGCATTAAAGTATTAGAGGTAATAGTCTTTAAAATAACAGTATTTGCGTACGCTCTAATTCGTCAGCATCAACTTTGCATAGAAAGAGAACGTATATAACAAAATAACTCAAAATTTAAGCTTTTTTTGGCTCCCAGAACTTAAGACATTTTTTTCCTGATTTAAATTTGTTCAGTATTAAAAGGCATCGAGAGCATTTTCAGGAATGCAAATATCTTGAACGACTTAAAAGCAGGTTTGGCATAACAGTATGAAGATGATTCATTATCCGTGCAAGTTATGGACTAAATATTGTAAGATATATAACTGAATAATAACTGTGTGGTTATTCTAAAAATACAATGATAAACAAATTGTTGGAAATTTCTAAACGCATTACTAGCTTTACATTACCAGTCAATTGTTGCACAATAAATTTTGAAACAATTTTTTTTAATGCTGTGATGGTATTATAACATTTTTTATTACTGTTTTTTTCACCATTAGTGCTACGTTTTTCCAGAAACATTCAAGGTAAATTTACTTTACCGTTGTTTCCAAAAGACTTCTTTTTATGGGCTGAGAAATAAGGCTTTAAAAATGCATCAGGATAAAAAGTCGTATTAATTTTGAACCAAAATGTTTTAAAAAAAGTACTACTTAGAATAAATGTGTTTCAAAAGCGTATGCGGGATGAGATTTTTTTCTCCAAGAAATGAGGAGAAACTACGAAGAAACGAATGGTTTCATTTTTATAAGAGGATGAAGGAAACTTTCTCTATAGACAGATATTTGTTTCAGGACTTGAAACTAAGAGTAGCAGAAAAAAAGAAAGAGAAACAAAATCAGTATCACTGCGTTTTAAAATTAAGTCACGAGTTGCTCACGAAAAAGCAAGGATACGTAATTAAATTATGTCTCAGAAAATTTCTTTGTAATTAATTCAGAACTTTGAAAGAATTCTCTTACTTTTCTACGCAGAAGAAAGTGTTTATCGTCTAGGAGTCAGAACTAATTTTAGAAGCATTCTTTTATGCGCAAAAGGCTTAAATTGAATGAGGAGAATTTTTTTGATATAGCAGACAGTTAATGAATGCACTTACATTCTCATACTTCTTTTGCAAATTACTTTCGTTTTTCATTCACCATTTTCTGCTGAGACTAGTAACATCTATACGTCTCTAAATTACAAAAAATATTTCGGTTTATTTCGTGTTTCATGTTGTTTAGATTATTTTTGTCTTTTTTTCACGGGTCTTAATGAGGCCTTAGGAGCAAAATAATGATAATAATACAAATAACTATACTAATAAAATTAAATAAATAAATAAAGATCTTTGTGGTAATTTAAACAGGGGAAAAACAACCAGAATACGTTAATTAAATTCCAGTTACTATATATGTGTTACATTAGCTTTCAAAATCAAAAGCATTCTTAATTATTGGTACAAATTCGTGCAAGATACACGTTTTACGCCATTAATACAACTATTTTTCTTAGTAAATAAAAATATTGATAATAATATGCTTACAGAAAATTTTCTGAAGCAGCGAAAGTATTTTTTCTTGTTTGAAAAGTATTAATTACTACAGTGTTAAGGACTATCAAAATATTGTGACCAAGTCAAAAAATAGAAATAAAGAAGAAAAAAAAAACAATAATAAATAAAATAAAATAACAAACATAAATAAAAATAAATTTAAAAAAAATGAAGATTCAACTTTTATTTAATTTTAGTGTTTCAGTTAGGAAAATAAATGAGGTTTTACTTTAATTTTATTTTATTCATTTGTTTTTTTCCCCATAACAGAAAATTATATTTCGCAGTTATTGCATGCAGTCAAAATTTGTTTATAACACATGCAATTAATCTGACCTTTAAACTCTTTTTTATAAGCTCATTGATTTGATTTTTTTTTCTTGCAGTAGTTTTGAAAACATTTATTTGACTGTTATTTTGCGAACTAACAGAAATAATTTAAACACAGAAAATGAAAAATTAAAACAATGTAAAGAATTTATTTTGATCACAGTAAAAAGTTCACCAAAAATAAAATGCAAAATAGGAGTTAAGTAAAGGAAATAATTCATTCAATAATCAACAACCGCTTTTCTATAGACATACATAATTTTCTGTTTTTTCTTTTTTTTTTTTTGGTCGAGATTTTCTTAGAAAAGTTGAAAAGAAAATTAACTATTTACAAACTTTTTTTATTGATAAAAAAATTGCAAATTTGCAAGGCTAAAAAGTAAATATATCTGCCTAATTTACAGGCAATTAAGCTATTTGCACTCTTTATTAAAAAACCATTAATGAGTTTTAAAAAATAAATAATAACATTATTTTTCAGTTCAGGGTTTTCTCCCACTCCCGTATTTCAAGGGTTTTTTTTTTTTTTTTTTTTGTTTTAGAATAAGTGGATTTCTTTTCACGATTATTCTTCTCAAATAATTATTAAATGTATTTAAAATATATTTTTTTATTTGGTTATAATTTTTAGTTTAGTAAAAACATGTTTAAAACCACTAATTTATTTAAGACAAGAACATAAATCAGTTTAAAGCCTATGTATAACAGAGCAAGCCTTTCGCAACGGAGCTTTTTTTAAAAAATGAACACAACTTGAATATTCTTGAAAAAAATTCATAAAATATATTCCCAAATTTTATTTACAATTTCAGTACTTTGACGTATACAAGAAAATTAATAATCTTCTTATACATTGTGTAACATTTTGCAATTAGTTAACTAACTTAAAAAGAAATTAATATAACAATTTGCGAAAGAGTTGTTAAGACCAAAGCGCTGAGAAAAATGTTCCTCAAGTCAGTGTGGCATTTCTTAGTTAATTAAAATGAAATGAAGAAGAAAAGAAGGTATTTTTTAAATTTTTGTTAAGATATGAAGCTATCATTAATCACATTCCCACTGGTAACAAATAAGAGAAAATACAGTAATTATGTTTTTACTGTAGTGTTAGCAAGAACTACCTTATATATTCTGAAGAATGAAATGATGTAGTTAAACGTTATAAAATTAGGAAATTGTTTACATTTTTTATTTGACTAGTTATAACAGATGCATTGAAAAAGAACTTAAACATATTTTATAGTTTTACTTCATATCGTTTTTTTTTTTATTTTTTATTTTTAATGTTCGTTAAAGTGTTCACAATGGAGGCAAATCGAGCAACGTCATTGGTCACGTGGCAGCGATTAAAGCAATGCAAATAAAGGAAGCCGTAGCAATGCTTTACTTCGAATTTGAAAAATCTAATTAAAAACTAGGCCTAAATAAAGTTCTTCTGCATTACATAAAATTAACACTAATCAAAACACTATTACTACTGTAATAATTAATAAATTTCTTTTTAAATGATTAAATAAAATGTAAATACTGGGTTATAATAAAAAAAAAAACTGTGAAAATAGTCTAATTAATTTTAAGATAGCTAATTTTGCCTAGTGAACTCCACGTAGAACTCAATTGAAAATCTTAGTAAACAAAGAGCAGAAATCACGTGACAACGATGATCGCTCATGAGAGTCTCTAGCGGTGAATGGCCTCCATTGAAATAGATAAATGCTTACTCATATTATAAATATTAACGTGATACCTGGCTAAGGGTGCTTTCACACCAATGGTGGCGAAGAGAGAAATAATGTCTTTCCCACATCGATCGAAAGCAAAAATATGCTCTGCACAAGCGCAGATCATATTTTCGCTTTCAAAAATAGGCTCTATGGTTGCGCAGATGAGAAATGACATGTTTTTTCTCTTTGTCACCTTTGGTGCGAAAGCACCCTAAGACGACGAAAAGAGGTGATTACACGGATTGAAATTACACCTTTTAAGTCAACATTTGTGAAATTTTAGCATGCACTTACAGATCTAATATACTAAAAGCGTTCATTTTTTACAGAGAACCAATAGGTACGATTTAAAAAGATATTATGCTGAAGTGTTTATGACAACGAGCTACTTCCTAAAAAGATGTGCATAGTTTAAAAAATAATTTATGTTATAAACTTTTCAATTTATGTTTTTAAAAATATCATATCAGATACAGATGAAAAAATATATAATTAAACTAAACATCAGTGGTTTTCAAATTATGTCTTAAAGTGCGAACTAATAGCAAGTAATTATGTGTAATTTGCTTGTGCGAAACAAATCTATTTATTTGAGTAAACGTTTCTAATAAATAAAAGAGGAAAGAATTTAAAACTAAAGGACTCAAATTAGTAAATTAAAAACTTTACCTGTACTTTTTATATAAAATGCTTTTCCCAGATACGATTTCTTTCAACCTGATTTTAGACAGCTTCATTTGTATTAAATAATTAAAAATTAAAAAGAAAAGTGCTAGAACTCGACATACCGATCACCGTGTTCAGACTTTTACTTAATAAAACTGCTGCGTATTTAAATGCATATTGTGCATATATACATAATTTATATTTTGTTCACAAATAAACCCTCTTTTTACTCATACATACTCCTCATATTCATGATTATTTTCTGATATTTCTCTAATTTTATCAAACTATTTATATTATCTGAGTCCTAGAGCGCGAAAAAATTATAAGCGTAACACACATGTGGTGGATGTTTAAATCGCTTTACATTACAAACAAATGACATTGCGCAGTAATTATCAATAAGTATCACAAGGAGAAAGTTATTTATAATTATTCAACGTGAAATTATTTATAAAAATAATTACTTTTTAAATGCAGAAACACTTTTAAAATTTCTTTCAGTAACTGGAAGCCAAATTCATTTGTGGGATGCAACAATAGTTCGAACAAGAACTCTGGTTGCATCAGATATACCCCCTGTCCCTTTCTTTTAATTCTATGAATGTAGCATTAGCACTCATTCAGAATTGAAATTATTTAGCAAAAGAGAAAAAGATGAGTGAAAACCGAAACTAAATAAGGAAGTGTAAACGTGTAAACCATACTGAATTCAAACATACAGATGAAAACAACTAACGAAAGGAAAGAAACTTACGAACTACATAGAAATAACGAACATAATAATAATGAATAATTATTAAAACAATTCTGACAGTAGCAACAATTGAAAACCGGATTGAAATTTACTATTGATTTTAAAAGGCCGTTTCTATTTGTGCATGAAGCTGAGCTCAAATGTAAAAATAAAGAACGATGAAAAATAATCTTATTTCTTGATAAAGCTCGGATTTTCTTTTATTAAATAATGCAACTGAAGTAAGGAAAATTCCCTTTTTATTTCAAAACACCGACAACAATTGTGCAGCATTATGGAAAATTTCCTGCCCTACGGAATAATCCTTACTACCAACAATAGGTAAAATGTGGGAGGAAAGCTAGACGTTTTTATTATTGGAGAGAGAAGACATGAAAACTAGAAAAAAAAAATAATCTTTCGATATTAGATAAAAGAGAACATGTTTCTCATCCCGTGATCTAGTCTGTCGCCCTGATATTAACTCTTCAAACAAAGAATATTCGAAAAAGGGAATCGAATAGAAGAAAAAAAAAAAAGTCCCATCTTTCCGCTCAAGCTAGGATGTTACGTAATTCCAGAAAGGGGAGACAACAATGAAACAAAAGCCAAACTTAGACGAGAGGGGAAGGGGAGAATCTGCGCGATAGAGCTTGCTTTGTATTGAAAGAGACATTTTTACCGGAGGCACAGGGAAATTATGCATTTAGCTTTGAATTCATATTTTAATGGCTTTGTGTCATCGAAAATGGTTTCATTTTGAGAAAGGATCTTTCATGCAAATTGCTGATACATATCAAAATGAAAATGGTCTGTGAAACATAGTTTGAAACTTCGGGAAGTTTAGTTGTTGCAGTTATCATGGCTCACGTGGTATGGATTTTTCTTTGGTGCTTTTATTAAATGGCCCTCAAAGTCACAAACATTTGAATTTTTTCCCCCGTTTTATTATTTGTTTCATAAATGCAGAGTTTTACTTTAAAGCAAACACTGAAATGAATAAAAGAAAAAAACAAAAGAAAAAGAGGAATATACGCTAGAAAACGTGAGGTATGTTTTGGAATAGATAAATGAGCATTGAAAAACTAAAATTTTTGTTGTTTTTTTTCTTAAGCTATAGAACTTTTTTTTTCTTCTTTACCGAGTCAAATGCTGAATAGAAAATAATGGAGTGGCTGGTGGTATAATACATTTAATCAAATTACTATGTTATGGAATTTCAAAAAAAAGTCTACGTCAATAAATTAATTTTATTTTTTGAATCATTGCCAAACAATAATAATAGTAGTTAAAAAACAATAACTAAAGTTTCAGGTGAAACAAAGAAAACATCTCAATCCTTTACATCACAAAATGAAAGTTACCGTGTTTTAACTCAACAAATTGGTATTTATTACCAACAAGTTGCCCAAACCATGGCTGCCTACGATTCTATAGCGGCTGTCCAAGCGGGCGAAAAACTCCGTACACGTAGAACTTACACTTTCTGCCACTTCGGTTATTTGGTGCTGATAGCACGCACCTAAAAGCGAGGATTTAAAGGATTAACCATAGCAATATCATCGCGTATAAAGGCTTGAATTTCAAGATAAATGAATATTTAAGTGTTGGGAACAAAAGTAACTACCAAAATAAGTTGCAGGACTATGATAGCGATTTAAACGTTTTTAATACAGAGGAAATGATAAAAAGATCGTTTTTTCGTTGTAACATATGCAGACTTTGAAGCTGTTCGTTTACGTACAACTTTTCTTATATGTGTACTTTCATATATAATGAACAGCGAGAAAACTTTCTTCGCCATAAACTTATCACATTGCGCTTTCAGATTCATTTGAACTTAATCTAATAATTGTGCATAATTTGCTGAAATACATTTATCCTCTCATATTGCTTACAGCGAATGAATTGGATAGCAGGTTTTAAAGGCCGTAACACATTGAATAGTCTTAAAATAACTATTATGTAGTTATTTCAAAGCCTAGCAATTTGTTTTAGATAGCAATTTTTAATAATGTCAAAACTTTTATTAAATAACTAGTTAAAACAAAATTAACATAGGTTAGGGATTAATATATTATTTAAAGTATATCGGTAATGATTTAAATTTCATCTACGCTTAATTTAGTTATTTCAGGAAAGTGGAACAGTTAGGTTTTAAAAGGGCTAAACAAATGAAGATTTTTCGTACAATTTCGTCATTACTTAATAATGATAAATGCAAATACTATTTTTAAGTTATTAATATATTAAAAGCTATTATTGTATAAGTATTTATAAAACCAGTAACTGATAACACAATGAGGACCACCCCAAAGCACGACGGTGCACCCCCGAAAAGCTACGGAGACCCCTTCCCCTCCCCCAAAAAATAAATAAATAAAATTGGCTTTTTGGGTAGGAAATTTTTTTATAATCATATTTTTTTTAACAAGGAGTTATTGGGAAAAAAAATAAATAAATGGCTAAACACATATTGATATATATCTATAATATATGTAACGCTTTTTTTTGGGGGGGGGGGGAATTATTTTTTTGTGCACCAACATGAGGGGAGGGGGCAGCACGAAAGGGATCGGTATTTCCTAAAAGGCATCGGATATCCAGTATCCGAGTATTTTTTAAATATCTGAAATCTCTGATTCGGCCATTGTACGAAAGATCTGGTTACCTGGCATGTCAAATTTGATTATTAAAATTTTATTAAATTCGCATGTTTCAAAAATATGCGTGCATTGGAAACATGCGTGCATTGGGTTTTTTTTGCAAGCTGTGGGGTGTTTAAAATTTTGTATAGAATTTGCAGGTTACAAATATCAGAGCCAGATAGGCTGTAAAAATTCCGCAGGCAAGATATACCGGATATCCGATCTCTGGAGATTTGCGTGATTGACCGTGGGTTTAAGGGGGGGGGGAAGAGATGAGCACCCGCACTTTTACATGTAAATAATTAATGAGCGAACCAACGTTTTTAAATCGCTAGTTGCAAAAAACATTGCATACATATGTTTCGGAATTAAAGAGAACCCCTTTACCTATTCATAAAGATTTGACCTACAAAGTGTAAGTAATCCGAGTGAGCGTTACTGACTCAAATTACATACAATTCTATACATTGAAAAAAGGTTTCCTCTAAGACCGTACTTATATGTAATGTTTTCTGCAGTTTACGCTATAATTTGGTTTGCTCATTAATAATCCCCCCCCCCCTAAAGTACAAATAAGCAAATAAATCACTGCATTTGGACAAGTAATGTTTAAGACATTTGGAAAAAATGTAAATGTCATCCCTCACTGGTACTCCACAAGGAATCAAACTCATAATTACTATTTATAGAATAATTAAATAGAAGACAGGGAAAGAAAATATACAAAATATATGCATGTAAACCAAGCGTAAAGTTAATAAATTCCTAAAATTATAAAATGTCTACATTCACTTATTTAATTCTTTAAAAAAAATTAATTCTCTCTATTGCTTTCCTTCGCTCTTGTTTCATTTACGATGAAAAATTTCTTTAAAATAAATATATTAGTTCAAAACACAATTGAACATCGCAAGACATATTTCGATTTATAATGCATAAACTAAAAGTTTACCAAAAAGGAATCTCAATTATGCCTGCTTCAAATCCAGAAAAACAATGTTTTCGTAATGCATTTGCATACAAAACTAGTGCATGCTCGCAGCGCCACCAGTGACGAAAACGATAACTTTTCATCGTACGCTTGTTCCTTTGTTCTCACGCTGCGTCTGGACAGCCGCTATAGAATCTGAGGCACCCATGCCCAAACTTACGTCAACTGCTTAAAATTGCGAAATAATATCTACTTTTTATAATGATTTCTGTGTGTACTGTTAAAAGTTTCCGTAAGAAAATAGTAATATAACCATTTATTTGATTGTTATTTTACCATATTTAATTACAACAGCTGAATAACCGTTAAAACGAAGGTATTTCCCAAACCGCTGATTTTGGAAAAAATATCATTTATTCTGTTTCTCCTAAAGAACGTTTAACTAACCGTAATTTACAAGCGCTACTAGATCTTGTAGTCAATAAGAATCGGGCGTCCATCTTCGTTGTGAAACCTTACCGGGGGTCGTACGTTGTTGTTAAAAGATGAATAAAGATTTATCAGTTCAAATCTGCATGTGTACTATATAAAAAAGAAGAAAAAAAAGTGGCTTAAGCAGTGGTTGCTAAATAGAAACACATACACACGTAAATAAAAAATGGGAGACATCGGATTCCCGAACTTTTTTTCAAATGAGCGAAACCATAATTTGAGCTGTCGAAGCTTGTTAATTTTTGCAGCAAATAAAATGATTTACGTCAATATACAGTAAATTTAGACCAAAAATGACTTATGATCCAATAAAAAACTGAAATCTCAATTTTAATGCAGTTTGCCTGTTGGAAAAGAAGATTTATTGATAAAAAAACGGCCGCTTTGAGTGGTGTTGATGGCCGAATGGTTAGAGCGCAAGGTTGGTACACCATATACCCGGGGTTCGATTCCCGCACGCTTCGTTTACGGTTTCTACGCCTCGAAATGGCTAAAAAATCGTAAAAACTTATATATACACTTTTGAAACTATTTATAAATGGTTATAAATCCGTAAACTTTCGTATTTACGGCTTTTAACCAAGCTGATTGGAAATGGTTTAGGTCCTGTAAAAATAGAAAAATGTTCCAAATCGTAAATTTAACGGTGAATTATATGGACAGACTGCTACCGGCTATTTAACCGTAATTTCATGATGAAATTTCTAACAGTGTAGCTCATTTCATATTTAATTGTCATGGAAGTAAAAGCGTTAAAATATTAATGATTTCCTCTAACTTTTGATTTACAACACTTATAACTTACTAATAATTAAACTAATAAGATAATCTAATAACTATTAATAAATGTAATATCTCTATAAAAATAATGAAATGTACTTCTGCTCAAAATAATTTAACAAAGATTCTTAAGATTGCATTTAACTGACTATAATTAGTCTTCTTCGAACGCCAATTCAATAAAGAATGAAGAGTAATTATGCTTTAATGAATCCATCCGCTTTGAATATTTTGATGAGATAAAAATGTCCAGCACATTTCTTTATTCTTCTTGTTTTACCTGGAATAAGATTTTTTCACGGAGCTGTTACACATTTTTTTTGAAGAAATGTCCGTGGGAAGATGAAATGCATGCGAAAGTTTTAGCAAAAAGTTATCTGCATAATTTCTCATTTAAATCGTTTTCAACTCAACTTTAATAACATTCTTTTTTATTATTACACGGAAATATACATGGCTCTGGGGTTATTTGTATATATTTAACAAATCAATATTTTTACACTTTAAACATATAAATTCTTTTTTGCATGAAGAATTGGAAAAAAAAATTCATGATTTTGGGTTTTACTTTTCATTTATGTAAATAAAAATTTTGTAGCATTGAATTTTTCTTTTTAAAAACGAATGTGACATCAAAATTGGTAATTTAATTTTGAATGTTTTTTCAGGATGAAAAAACTAGTTTTATTGCAGAATCCTGTGAATGAAATTTTTCTTAAAAATTTTATTTTGTTTTGCTATTATAATGGAAAAAAGAAATATGAATAATAGTTATAATTTTATTGAGAGCAATATCACCTCCGAGAGTATGTTAGTTAATACTATAAATTTTGTGAAGCCAAATGTCTTCTCGTCAAAGGTAGAATGATTTTCTTCGATTTCCAAAAAGTTTCCAAACATGCAGTTAATAAGTTTCTGAAATACACAGTTCAATTTGAACAGACTAATTTCAATCTATTTATAATGCATTATAAATGCATGTTATTTATAATACCTATTTTTACCTATGGTAATGGAACGCATAACACCGAAAATAAAGCAACATTGACTAAGGTCAGGGTTTGGGAGGGTGACAACCTCTCGCGGCTCGTTGCTGCAGTCCGTGTACGCTAAAGGGAGATGGTGCACGTTAAATAGGTCGTGGCTCCAATGTCATCCATGTGCATCGATACCTCTGGGGGTGCCTATCCCAGGTGACGGTCCCCCTGGGAGCTGGTTCACAAGATTAAGAGACTTTTCAAACGGGCGGAAATCGGGGACTCTATCCTACAAGGGCCCCGTTAGACTCAGAAGCAGCGAACCCATTCTTCCTGGCCACTCGCGAGCACACGGCATAATCATCATTGGACATAATGTTAGTCAATTATGCTTCAAAAGTTTAGTTTTTTTATTGTTAACTTCTTCCCGGGAAGAGCAACTTTCTAGAGGTTTTCCAAGTACCGCGTTATTGTATTTATTAGAAAAAGTCTAGGGTAACTCATACCCCTGGAAATCCAGGATAATAAATGCAGTACTTTCCAAACACAGCGTTTTGTAATGATCAGAAGAAACCCATGATAACTCTTATGACTTAGGGCTCGACCGATGGCATTTTTTGGCCGATGGGCCGATGCCGATTGTTGGCCGATGGTTCCGAGATCGGCCGATGGCCGATTGCCGATTATTCTCCTCTTCTATCGGCCGATGGCCGATGGAAAAAAAGTCGCTTTAAACCATTAAAACGTGTAGAATGCTTATCAAAAATGCCATTTAAATCACTTATTTATTCTTATGTTTATAAAAATATAAATGCATTATTCAAGCGCCGCAAAACTGTTTGGGGGAAGTTTACATAATAATTAAAACTAAAAGAACCACTCGGAATTCTAGTAAAGTAATTAAACTATTTGGAGGTTTAAAAAAATTAAAAAGTGCTATATCAGAGGATTTTTAATTCTTTTGTCTTATCTTTGCAAAAAACCTCAACAACTATTGGATCGGATCGGGTCTAATTCACTTTCCTTCAACATTTTCTCATACAACACCTGCACTGCAAATGCCAAGTGCGGCTGCCTTTATTTTCTTATTTTTTTCATGGAGAGGAATGCAGACGTTCTAATACAGACTAACAAATAAGGTGTGTTTGTATCTTTAACGTAATTGTCAACACCCTCCTCTCAGATTTCTTTTCATAATTCCCCCCCCCCCCCCCCCACCGTTTTTAAAAGAAAAGCGGGAACGAATATTTTTTATTTTTCATTTTAAAGTTTTTAACGAAAAATAGCTCTTTTTCTAAAATAAAAATAAAATATTAAAAAATTTCGCCCGCAGTACCCCCCCCCCCTGTTCACAACCAAGAAATACTGAATATTGCTTTAAAAACATAGACGCGATATTTTTTTTTTTTTTTGCCATTACAAATGAATGCTGGGTCTTTAGAACTAATCTTATTAGCTTTTGTTTTTCTTGTGAGTTGAAAATTACACTGAAATACTTGACATGTTCTTTATATTTTCATGATCACAATGTAAGGTCAGCGAAATAAACCAATATTTCGAGCACCAGCAGTTTTCTGTTGACAAATAATCTTCTGAAAAACACGTGATCGTTTATAAAAATTAAGATGTATTTTGAAAAAAACAAATATTTTTTTATATATACGTTGTCACTTTTTAAAATTAATGAAATTGTAGCATTTTTGTTAAGGTGTTATTCCACTCTGTTTCCTGCGAACTCGTTTTTTAAGAATTAAATTCTTGAAAATAGTAGGTCGAACTTGGACACATAAAATTTCGATCAATAAATTTTTATACTGAAAAATTGATTGATATTTTTATCAATATGTTCTATGTTGTAAACTAGCAATAAAATAACACGAAATATTCTAAACTGAAAACAGATGCAACGAGATTGTTGTAAAATAGGAGAAAACTGTCAACTGTCTAACACGTGGCATCAAAGAAGCCAAAAAAAAAATGCCCTAAAAAAACGAAGTATAAATGGGAAAAAAATTAAAATAATTATCGTATAAAAAAGTTTAAATGTATGTTGAAAATAAAAAAAAATGCATCGATCAATCTTTGAAAATAAAGAAATTTTTATTAAGATGTTATCAAATCCTGTCGCTCCAACTCGCATTTTGTCAATTCAATTTTTAAAAATCGCAAGTCCAACTTGGACACATAAAATTTCGATCACTAAACATTTATACTTGAAAATTGTTTCTTATTTTTGAGCATTTTTTCTATATTGTAAACTAAAAATAAAATATTGAGAATAACCGCACAGTAAAAGCAGCTGCAACGAGATTGCTGCACAATTGCAGAAAAACTGTAACACGTGGGAAGGAAGAAATAATAATAATAAAAAACAAGAAGTTCCGTCTAGAACTATACGAGCCTACTTTCCCGTATACACCAAATTCAAATTTATAATCAAGCTATCTCTTTCTCCTTTAGCTTTAGTTCTTAATTATTTCAAATATACCTTTTGCAACGGATAATACATATTCCGTTCCATTATTCATTCACTCATTCATTCTTTCTTTATTCAGCCATTCATTTATTCATTTATTCGTTTACTCATTCATGTCTTTATTCATTTATTTACTCATTCATATATTTATTCCCTCATTTATTCATTCTTTTCCTCATTCATTTATTGATTCATTCTTTCACTCCTTCATTTATTCATTAATTCATGCTTTCACTCATTCATTTATTCATTGAGAAATATCCTTAAAAATCCCGATAAAAAAATTTTATAGGAAAATAGGCTCGTTAGTTCTGGGTGAACTTTCTATTTGCACATGTTCTACGTTATAAGAGCTTTCCGATATTGTTCCAAGCAAATCGGTCCGTTAGGTCAGGATTTATATAGGATTGAAATTTCCACGTAAGCGCTATGTTAATTTTTTGAACTGTTCAAAAATGAACAAAAACTTCAAATTGATATTTCACGCCAAGAGATTCTTCCAGTAAGCTTGTTCATTGGAACATGGATCTTGTACCCAGAGTTTACATAATTTGCTTCATTTTCGCCCATAGGCGCTAATGTTAAATTTTTTTGAACTGTTCAAAATTGAACGAAAAATTGTTCAAATCAAATAGTAAAATATGGAAATGAGATGTCCTCGCCGAGATCTTTCGAATGCAAAAAGAATTTTTCAAATCGGACTATTCGTTCAAAAGTTATTAGGGGGGGGGGGACAGACCGACAGACAGACCGACAGACACACATTTTCCCCATCTCAAAACCCTACTTTCAAATTTTTTATTTTTCAATCTTTATTTAATTACTTCACTTTTTTTGACTTTTCTTTATTTTTAACGATATTTTTACGATACATTAAGCCTTCTTTCATGCGTTATTATTATTTTTTTTACTTTTACCGGAAAGTAGGCTAAAAATAAAAAGAAAGGCTGAGAGAAAAAAAAAAATTACACTGGTAAAAATTAAAATTATTATCGTACTTTGATTGAGTTGACTTTGTACTGTATACAATTTCGGAATAATAATAAACGCGACAAACTAAAAGCAGATGGTATAATATTATTGCACAATGACATCTAATGCACTAAGTCATTATTAAACGAAAAACGGACAAAAATGAGACAACTAACCAAGTGCGATAAACAAATAGCACTCATAAGACGCTTCTATTACTTTTACTTTAACATATTCTATTTCGCGATCATTCTGTTCAAAGAGAAATAATTTTAATAATGAAGGTTTTCTGGCAGCGATCGCTTAAACTATTTTTCCGAATTTTTTATCAAATACTATGTAGAATGACATTATTTTGTGCTTTTTTAAACTGATGTGCTTGCTGCCTGTTGTATAAAAATAGAAATCTAGCTATGGAGAAAAAAGAAAGTTAAAGACAGAATGTTTTCTGGAAAGTTGTCCCTGCGAAAAACATCGGCCTTGCATCGGCTTTTAGATGTTTTTCAAGGCCGATGGGCCGATGTTTTTCTAATGTTAACATCGGCCGCCGATGCCGATGGCCGATGGCAACTTTGTTAAACAATCGGCGACGATCGCCGATGCATCGGTCGAGCCTTACTTATGACACATGATTTGTTGTGTGTTAGATTGTTTCGTCTTAACAATCACCTGACTGTTTCATAAAGGAATAATTGCCTCAGGAAGAACAGCCGAATCTTCTGGTTCTGAGCCAGCTGCGTTACCGATGGTCCGTCAGTCGGGAGTTAGAATAGTGTTATATATATTCGAGTTATGTTATTAAAGCAACATTGCAGAATCACAGCCTACAAACCCAAATAAAATATCCGGCTATCAACACTTGTTTAACGTTTCCGATGAAGAATTAGTCTCCAATGTGCAGCAATTTCTACACAACTGAATAAAAAGGAGTGTAAAATCTCAAAGGGGAACACTTCCGAAATTATTTCGATTCTAAGAAGTAAACTAAAGAGCCTTGCCTTATACTTCTTTGCTAAATGACCCTGCGGTATTTAATGAAAAAGTGTTACAAAAACTTTCGTTCCCAAGTGTTGTTAAAACAATTTTTGTTAAAGTTGCTTGAAAAGAACTATTCTTAGTCATCATCCCAAACAATTTGTATACAATTGTTAAAAAGAAAAAGAGAAAAACAGGTAAACTCGTACAAAGTTTATTGCACCGAGTCTGAAGTTTTTATATTATAATGTGTTTTTTGCGTGAAATTGCTATTGCTGTCCGTTTATCAAATATACAGCTTCATAATGAAGTATTTTCCTTTTAAGACTTACTCGCGTTTTTGATAATAGTGCTTTACAAAATGATACTTCCAAAGCTCTTATGAAGTATAGATTAGGGTAAACCGACTGAGGATCATCGGTAACGCATTTGGTTCAGAACCTGAAAGGTCCGGCTGTTATTAGGTCGGTCAGGTGATTGTTACTACGGCACAGTCTAACACTCGACGAATAATGTGTGATAGGTAGTGTTCGGCAGTAGTTAACTAGAAGTAGTTAACTACCTGTGGCAACTACTAGTTAACTAGTAGTTAACTACTATTTGTAACTATTTTTGTTTCGAACTAGTTAACTACTAGTTAAAATAGTTTTCTTCTAACTACTAGTTACAACTACTTTCAAAATTCCAATTACTTCGAAAAACATTTTTTAATCTATTCTTTGGAAAAAAAAAACTATTTTTTAAATATTAAATTATTTAAATTTTTAGCTTACGAATATTACTCACACAAATGTGTTTTTTATATGATGTTATAGAATGAAAAAGTGCATCTAAAAATCATAATATTTATTGCAGTATTTACGCAAATTAGAAAAAGCTTTATAATATAGTCAATAAATAGCGCCCGCATTTGGAATAGTGCACACAGAATTAAGAAACAGATTAGGGGTTGATAAGGCATCAAAATTGGTATTCTTGATGAAACATCTAAATAGTAAAAATGGTTAAGCTGTAGTAAATATTTTATGTGATATTTGCCACCCCTGTTTATATATTCAGAAACATAAGCTTTCTCTTTTGTTTCTTGCTGTTCTCTGTTTATTAAGCACACATTTTTATATATGCTATAATTAATTAATAATTAATTCTGAACTGGTAATAAATAATTATTGCAACTGAAATATCCTAAAATTCTTTGAAGACATAAATAATTAACTGAATTTGTTACTGTATTTGTGTGCACATACATATTTTGCTTTAAATAATAAAAAAAATCCTATTTTTTAAATTAAAAAAAAATTTTAATCACCAACCCTGCCTTCAACACTGAAAGCATATAATCTAAATTCTGAAGCATGTGCGTTATAAAGATATTTTGTTAATGGATGGGGGTTGGGCAGAGGGAGAATTTTAAATTGATATTAAGGGTAAACCCCTTTATTGTACAACTGCCGAAAAATTGCTATTTCTTAAAAACATAAATTATTAACTTTATTAAACAAATACATATTTAAATAAAAGTTTAAATTTAGAGAAAAAAAGTTTTGCCTTTATTCATATTCTCTTTATATATTAATTGTTCAGTGTTATTTGGAAATATTCAATCTTTGAGTGAGTCTTAAAAATTGTTTTAATGACTAAAAATAATATTGAGTTGAATTATTAAGATTAAATATTTAAGAACAAGCTTTAAATGGAAATTCAAATGAATTATATTTTAAAGTAGTTAACTACTTTTGGAGAACAGTTAACTACTAGTTACAACTAGTCTCAGAAACAAGTAGTTAACTACTAGTTGCAACTAGTTTTGTTTAGAGTAGTTAGTAGTTGGTAGTTAACTACTTTTTGACGAGTAGTTGCCGAACACTAGTGATAGGAGTGCTCCTGGGTTTCTTCTCAGAAATACAAAAACGCAGTATTTGGACAGTACTGCGTTTATTATCCTGGATTTTTCGAGGTATAAGTTACACTTGGATTTCTTCTCAAAGAACACTAGTGATAGGAGTGCTCCTGGGTTTCTTCTCAGAAATACAAAAACGCAGTATTTGGACAGTACTGCGTTTATTATCCTGGATTTTTCGAGGTATAAGTTACACTTGGATTTCTTCTCAAAGAACACTAGTGATAGGAGTGCTCCTGGGTTTCTTCTCAGAAATACAAAAACGCAGTATTTGGACAGTACTGCGTTTATTATCCTGGATTTTTCGAGGTATAAGTTACACTTGGATTTCTTCTCAAAGAACACTAGTGATAGGAGTGCTCCTGGGTTTCTTCTCAGAAATACAAAAACGCAGTATTTGGACAATACTGCGTTTATTATCCTGGATTTTTCGAGGTGTAAGTTACACTTGGATTTCTTCTCAAAGAACTTACGGTGAAAAGGTAACGTTTAAACTTTAAAGTTACACAATTCTCTAAAATATTAATTGCAGAAAAAAGGGGTAAGGGGATGACTCCGAAATGAATGAAAGTTATAGTAAATACGGCTTACGTGAAGGAGAAAATGAACTGACCTCGAATTTTTTTAATACATGTAAGTACATATAATACGTGCAAATGCTTTGGAAGCTTCTTAACAATTCAGTGCAGTTGATTTTTTGCTTGCAAATACTACTTAAAGTTATTTGCTTAAGAAGCTCTTACTGTTTATTATAAGTATATATTACATACAGTATGTATTTGTGTACTGAATATGCCAATGTACAGTGAAAGAGTACGAATACATGCATCATAAAATGTCCTGAACTAAAGAGGAACATCAAGCGTAATTCAATCAAATTCCTCCAGTTACAGAGCTCAAAATATGCGTACATAAACTAAAAATCAATTGTTTACAAAAGTTTTCTTTTTCTTTCTTTCATTCTTTTTTAGTATATTTTTTCTAAAACCAAACACCATAATACAAAATAAAAAATAAAAACTTGATGAAAAATTGCATTTTTTTTCCGAGATAAAAATGATGTAATCTTGTGCTACTGTATCACAGAAATGCTATCTATTTCAGCTGGAAAAAAGTTAATCCACAGAAAAAGATGACCCTTTTTAAAACTCGGAGAATCCGTTTCGAGAAGCGCGGGAACTTCTTTTTTGGAACTCATCGTAAGTTTGCTTTTAATGGGGCCCGGAAAGCGAAAAGGGTCATAGTTCAGACGAGAACGCTGATAGAAGAGGTTACTTGCAATTATGACTTTGCTCTAAGAGTTGTAGGTGGTTGTAGAAAGAAAAATCGTCAAGAGGTAACATCTTGTTCTTTCGACTGAATTCTAAAGTTCTTTTTGACTTTTATAGAAACTTGTCTTTCTTAGATATTTTATTCTAAGTATTGTCTTACTTAATGGAACGATATATTTTTAGAATTTCCAGAATAAAAAAAGGTCTTACTTATTTATTTATAAGAAGGGCTTGGGGTGAATCGCATTGGTATTTTAAATGATGTGTGATGCATAGTATTGAATAATTTCAATTCCTTGAACGATTTAAAACTTTAGCTTGCTTTGAAAATGTTAACGAAAAAGTTGTTCTATGAGATGCATTTATAATTCCTTTTCTATGAACTGCTCTCCACCAATAAAAGAAATTAAATAACCAAAACTTTTATAGTTGCAAATTTAAAATTAGAACGTTTTCCTTGTATCGGCGCAAACTTTCAAATTATAATTAACTCACTGTTCAAAGAAACGATATGGTAACTGAGTAAATTCGTTAAAAATGAAAAATATGCATTTAAAGAATAAAATGAGGACTGAACTCCACACTTCACTTCTCGCAAACCATGCAGAGTAATTTTCTTTGTACTTTTAAAATGTGCAGTTTCACAAAAATTAATAGGAATTAAGTAAAGTATTTCATACAAGAAGATGGTCCTATGTTCCCGAAAATTTTCAGAAGCGTAGTTGGCACTGCATTTTAAAGCGGAATATTAGAATGTGATTAAAAAACGAAAAACAAAAAGTAAGAGCTTGTTATTTTGACTTTCTAAAAGTTTCCTCAGTGGAAAGTTAGTTGGTGTTATGTGCAAAGCCTAAAAACATTTTAAGGAATTTTTGTAAAAAAACGTTTTGTTTAACCAGTATCAAAGGAAAGAATTTCGTGAAAGTTAAGCAGTATAGGTAGTTTGGTGTATATTTTTTGTTTCTGTAAAGTCACTTAAGGGATTTTTCATGAAATATAAAGGTGTAAGTCAGTTCCAAAGCCCTTTTGTTTTAAAAAATATATTAAAAAGTCATGTAATTTCATTTCAAAATATTTTTAAAAAAATCATGAATGAAATTAAACAATGCCTCAAATTTAGCTCATTTAGGTTTTATTTCACAAAACAAAGTTCTGTAAATATTTTTCGAAAATTGAAATTAAATATTTAACGTCAGAAATTTAAAGTGGGAGTTGAAACCATTATTAATTCCCAATTTATATCGAGCAAATAAATCATTTTACAGAAGAATTTTTGACACTATACTCGACGTGCAATAAGAGCTTCCAAAAAAATAAATTAAATAAAAGGAAATTGTTTTTACACTAATGAAGTAATTATTCAAATCCATTATTAGAGTCAAATGTAGGGATTGCTGGAAGGTGTTTCAAAGACGTTTAATTTCAAGCCCAATAGTGTAAATTTAACTTAGTTCTCAGTTGGTGTGAATATTTATTATTTATGGAAATCCATCATCAATACAGATGAGTCAGCAAGTTAAAAATGAAATACTAAAAACAAAAGTCAATAACTAAAACGTGTACACGCAGCGGCATAACGCCCTTCCCCTCTCAGTTTTGCGAACACTCTTCGTATATGCTGAAAAATGTATGTCCCGTTAGTGTCGTTAATGAGGGGTTTCCGCGTAAATTCTTACTTCCTCACTTTCTATCTATTCAGTTAAGACTTTGCACACCTAATGTGGCAGTTCCGGATTATTAGTAGGTGTTTTTCTTTTCTTTTCACCTTTGCAAAGTCTCCCCGACCCCATATATTTTTCTCTCTCTGTATCTCTATTGGTATGTTCATACCTCTGCATTTTTATTTATCCGCGAGGAAGCTACATAAAAGCTTACATCGGTTGATAATAATACTAATAGTCTTATTCAACTTCTCCAAGACCTGTGCTACTTTTACGACTAGTTCTAAGATACGTAGAAAAATGTGCAATAAAAAATTGAAATTATTTAAGAAAGTATTATTAGTCACAAAAAAGCACTGTTACGCAATTATCGTAAAAAATACAAGCATTAACTTTTGGTCATGGGCGAAGTTTCAACACTATTTTCATTTTGTGAATTTTAGTCTTTCTTGTGTTTTAACTGTAGGAAGGGCTGTGAACCACTACAATAGTTTATTAAAACCATGAAATTCAAACCAAATAGTTTCGTCGATTAACATGTGACCCTTATGGGGTCACATGTTAATTATGGATTTTTCAGCACACCTAGTCAGTTCTATACATGCGAAATCAACTTAAAATCAAACTTTTAGAACAGGAAAAAATACTAAAGAGTGAACTTCAATTAAACTGAATGTTTTCATTAGAGGAAGGAAAAATGTTGCTTTGAAAAATCCAATCTGCTTTGAAATAACAGGATAAAAATTAAAAAGAACGTAGCCGCTAGGGTGGGCGGATTATTTTTTCTCATTTGAATTATGAGCGTTGTGGTAAACGTGCTATTAGTGCAAAGGGAACGGGAAAAACTTGAAGTTAATTGGACAATTTTTGATTTACTGCAAACCCGTAGAATTTTCAACTAAGTGCTATTTATAGCAAAACCAGCGGGGGAAAAAATCTAATTTCAATGATGTATGAAACGATGTCCAAGTTCACATACAAAATTTGAAGTGTGTGGAATAATTCCTTCGTTTGCTGAAAATACTTAATTGCTGTTGCTTATAAGTTTTTAACATATTTTGTCAAAATTTATAATTACTGGCAGTTGATGAGAATGACAATGAGTGGATGTACTTACTTAAGAAACAAAACTTCAGATGAAATTATTATTAAATTAAAGTCAAACATAATGACATATTCGCATGATAAATATTATATTTATTAATCAGCATCACTGTGATGGTAATTTTCAAAGTTTAAATTATAGTTCAGTTCATATTAAATCTCATAGTTTACCCTCACAGTAGTAATTCAATTAATTCGAATCCTTTGTGTATAACTCGTAGTGGTAGAAATGCTAACAAGCCCTCTAGGCACATCATTAGCTTTTGTAATCAGTTTTTATTCCATCTTTGTATTATCATATAATAAGTTCATTACTTATCATTGTCCTTTTGTAACCATATTAGTGTTTAAAGAAAAGGGAAAATAAGAATAAGTTTTATCTTTGTTACAAGAAGAAAATATAATACATACTCGTACTTGGAATAACGTACAATAATGACGTGTAAAGTTAAACATTTGTGTATATTAAAACTGATATGCATAAAACTAAAAAAATATAGTTTAAGATAAGTGGTAAACTAAGAAAAAAATGATCAAATATCATTTCGCATTTCAGTAAAAATAATTGTATGCTGGTATTTATTACAGCTTGCGGGTTCATTAGTATAACATGAAAAAAAAAAAAACAATATTGTGCAAGCTTTCCACCATAACTAACTGTTAGCTTCACACCACGCTTGTACAAACTCACGGTACTCACGGTTCCAGACGACAAATATTCGGTGGAAATTTGTTAAATAAGAGCTTTTGAAATTAAAAACCTTTTGGGTTCGTGTCGAAATATTTCTAATGGATTATTAAAAAGAAAGAAAGAAAGAAAAAAAAATCGAATATTTTATCTTGAAGATAAAAAACTATATAGGGTCAGTTGGGGTAATTGTAAACAAGCTTCATAACAACACTGGTGGTGGTTTTGAAAACTTAACTGCTGGTGTGTGATGAATTGGCAACATAGGGAAGACACTGAAAGAGTTTTGTAAGTTTCGAAACATTTGTGGAGGCGTCACCATTGTTTGAAAATGACACAGTGAAAAAAGTTGTTTAACAAAAGTTAGTGATCTTACACTTTCGTCTCCAGCTCATCTGCAAAAGCGATGTAAGTGGTTTCAACCATTTTTATTTGTCATATGGAATGTTGCTTAAAGTATTTAGTCATGAATTTCATCCTCCCTGTTATTTTTCATGTGTAAGTCAGGTGTTTACAATTACCCCATATATTTCGTACTCTGGGGTAATTGTAAACACTTAAATTTATCCTATTTCCAATATTCTGGGGGGACAATAAGTATTATATTTTGATGCAAATTACACTTTTGTGTCTATTTTACATAACTGTTGTTGTTGTTGCTAATGGCACCTAGAAATCCAGCCCTCCCTTGCAAGGAGACCATGAATTAAGACAACTCCTACTGATTATTAATGAGCTTTGCTAGAATCACTAGGCTCAGAGGGCTTAATGATTTTGAACCAGCTCCCAGATGAGAGATCGTCACCTAGATTGGTCCCTCAGCGGAAATTATTTCTAACTTGGTTTGCATTTGAAGCGACGATGTATTTTACGTGCACAGCTCCCTTTAGCGCACTCGGTCTCAGAATAATCAGTCGCGGGAGGTGACCACCCTCCCAAGCGTTGACCCCGGCCAGTTGTGCTTCACTTTCGGTGTTCTTTGGGATCCAAGCTTAACCGACTAATTCACTGCGGGACAAATTTTACATAAATTTGTCGCATTACTTTATTTTTTGCAAGATATTTCTCGTTAAATGATCTTAGACGACTCATAACATAACTCAGCGGACCACAGACGGCCTGTTGGCCGCAGATTGAGAGCCTTTGCTCCGGAACTTCTTAAGCCCTCAAGCCCACTGTGTATGAAACATTTTTCCATTTGCATAAACCTTATTCGAAAATAAATCACTGTTTACAATTACCCCAGATCTCTGGGGTAGTTGTAAACACGAGCTTATTTGCTAACAAATTGTCATAAAGTCAAAATTTTTGCACACATTTACTCACAAGAAGTACAGTAGTGGCTACAATGCTCACAATTTTATCTATGAATTCATTCAAGAGGTAGGGAATTATCAAAAGTTAAAACATTGAAAAAGCGTTTACAATTACCCCAACTGACCCTACTTGTTCACAATGTATGCGCGTTCTTGGTACAAACATGCGTAGGAATGTTTATGAAATCTTTCTTGATTAAAATTCAGTCCACCCCTAAACTGTTCGCGCAATCTAGATGCTTATGCAAAATAAACGTTCCAGTTTGCTTGGGCAAACATACCTACTAAACTTCCTCAAAAGGGCTAAATAGTTTTAAATAGCATGTAATGTTTTCGTTTTTTGAAATGCAATAATTAAAGTCAACTATGATTAAGAGAAAGAAAGAAAAAAAAGGGGGAGGGGAAGAAAAGCGTAAAATTTTATTATTTTCATCTTTTAAGTAAAAAATATTGGTCACACCCTAAAAAGATAAAATAAATAATAAAGAGTAATAAATAATAAGAAATAGAATTAAAATAAATAAAATGTATAAAAATTAGTGATAAAACAGTGATAAAAGTTGTTGTACAAGCACAAACAAAGTTTTGTTAATTTGATTTTCGCGAGATTAATTTGCTTAGATATTATCTTTTTATGTTTGAAAGTGGTTTGGCTGGTGGTAGACGTGACGTTTACATACAGGATAGATCCTAGCATAATAATAGAACAGCACGTATTTCATTGGTACGCAAATTCAGCAAAATTTAAATTGTGATTGTGGTCTACTAAATTATATAGTGTTTGCTTGATGGCAAAGAATCAATTTATTATAACTTATGTTTAAAAGCAACCTTTATGCAATTAATAATAATAAAATAAAATATTTAAAAAAATTGTACCCTTTTCACTTCACAAGTTTAGACGCTAATTTTTGTAAACGGGTGCGCGTTCGTCCTGTACGTACATTTTGCGATGTTAAACTAATTACCCCGTTAATTAAATTTTTGTGTGAATGTATTGCATTTTTCCCTTACTACCAGCACTTCTAAAAAATACAGAGCGTGTAGCATAATACCGGAGTCTGCCTACAGTTTAACATACTTAAGTCTGACAAATTCAATTTTTGGGCTTAAATGTTGCCTTACCTCGTTCTTGATTGAAAAAAGAAAAAAATAGTTTTTTTCGCCCCCTATTTAAATTTTATAGTTAAACTGCATCTCTGTTGAGCAAATTTAATTTTCTAATAATTTGTTGAGGACCAGTTTATGTTTTTACCTTGCTAGATATTAATAAACTTATAAAGCTTCCTTCTCTGTATTTATATATTACTCTCATTAATATTGTTGACTCCGGAAAAATTAGTTGTGGGTCAAGTAGCCTTTTTTCTCATACAAAACAATTTCTCATTATAACGTATAATATATTTTGCATTTTGTTTTTTTCTTCCCCTGAGCAAAAAAAGAAACATGAAGAAAATTCTCACAAACTTTATGTCATCATAAATACCAAATTATCTTACAATTTCGTCTCAGCTATTTTCAAAAAGATAAAAAACGCCTCTAAGCCGTAAATAATTGATAGCCTTTTAACTAAAGCCCATCTACAACTTCGAAGAAAAAAAAAAGAGAAATTTTCGTTTTCTTCCTTCGAGCTCTACCTCGTAAGTTTGTAGAAACACAGATAAAAAAGGTATAGGAATGCTCGTAGCCAAAAGCTGTATATTTAAATGTAGTTAAGTAGATTTTTTTTTCTGCTTCTTATTGAGCAATTTTTGATGCCGCAGGCTAAGCTGTTTTCCATTCACTGTTCAGCTTAGAAGCATTAAAAAACTATTAATCATCGACAAAGTTTAGCTTTTAGCGGACGGTATTTGCTGTTAAAAAAGGGATTACTTTGAATTTTTACCGGAGTATGTTTTATTGGAATTTTGAACGGATTAAACATTTTTCTCCAAGTTTAAAAGTCAGTTTCTTGCAACAAAAATGACGTAAAAGATAGAATTTTCTTACAGAAATTGCACATTTCAGTATTTCTTGGTGTCTTTTATCGTACATCCTTACATTTACAAAAATTACTCGCATGTAAAAATTTTTACATATGTACTCGATAAAAATATTTTTATCACGGATATGGAGCAGCCAGTTTTTTTATTTGCTCCGCTCCGACGTCTAAATACTCCCTGCTGTCCACTACCTGCTCCGAATTACTTTAATAGATTACGTTATTTCACTTTTTTTTAGGGAATTATGTTTTATACAATAAAATTTTTTAAAAAGGTCAGAAAAAAAATCGAACAGTGGAGCACAGAAATTTTTTTGCTCCGGCTCCACTACAGTTTCGAGTAAAAGCTCGTTGCTCCACTGCTCCGGGCTCCTGCTAAACGCTCTGCTCCAGAATCCCTGGTTTTTATATTATTATATTTAGATTATTTGCTCATTAAAGTACATCATTTTTAGTCTACTTTCTCGTAAAAGTAAATAAAGTATGAAAATGGCTTAATGTATCGTAAAAATAGCGTTAAAAATACAGAAAATTCAAAAATAAGTCAAGTAACTGAATAGAGAATGAAAAAAAAAAAAAAAAAAAGAAAACAGTGTCTTTTGATGGGGGAACATGTGTGTCTTCCGGTCCCCCCTAATATCTTTTGATGGAATTATCCGATTCGAAATGTTTATTTTTTGTATTCAAAAGATCCTTGGAAGATAAAGATATATCATTTCTATATACAGTGGAAGCCCGCCATTTGTCCGCATCTCTATTCATACAGCTCGTTATTCGTCCAAATTGTTCAAGTAAAATTCAACTCGTCATTCGTACATTTTCCCCGCGATTCGGACGGCGCCAGGGGCCAGGGTTGCCAGTTTGGCTTTTTTAAGAAAAAAATCGAGAAATTATGCTTTTTTTAAACTTGACTGGAAATAATTTGTTTTGAGTTTTGGATATTTTAAACTGTTAATACTTTTTGAGATTTTACTGACAATTTTAACTTTATAAGGGGAGAAACAAGAGGGAGTGGTTGAAGAACTTTCTTCTTCAGAGGAGGAAAGTACTAAGAAAAGCATTTCCTTTGCAGAAATTAAAGAGCTGTGTTAGCACTGGGAGAAAACACAGAGACTAGTGGGAAAATTGCATCCTAACACAACTGTGGTCAACAGGACATCAACTTGTTCAACGACAAAGTTATTGACTATTTTATAAAACTTTGAAAAATCGTCAAGGGTAGACGACATTGGACAGATTTTTAGAGAAAGAAACCCAAGTAGGTTTAAATAAGCAACCATATGTGGGTCTGGAACGGATTAATGCAATTTACATTGTAGCTTATATGAAAAAATAATTCGCCATTGGTACAAATCGCCATTCGAACTGCCTCCTGGCATGAATTGAGTACGACTAGCGAGGTTCCACTGTATATTTTGTTTTTTGGTTTGAACAATTTTGGTTTAATTTTGAACAGTTCAAAAAATTTTAATATTAGAGCCAAGTGGGAAAAATGAAGCAAATTATGTAAACTCCAGCAATAAGATCCAAGTTTCTTTGAACAAGCATATTCGAAGAAAATCTCTACGTGATATATTTTTTCATTGGAACAATTTTTGTTCAATTTTGAGCAGTTAAAAATATTAACATTAGAGCCTGCGGGGAAATTTAAAGCCTATAAGGTAAAGGGCTCTAAAACTGACACCCCAAAAAAAAAAGCGTTCTTAAAGCTAACACCCTCAAATAAAAACACATTTAAAGTATGAACAACTTAAATATATTTAAGAAGTGATACCATTCAAAAAGAAATAAATTTCATTTTAAACCATTTTAGGGAATTGGAAATACTTTAAATGTATTTTTAATTGAGAGTGTCAACTTTAGGAACCGTTTTCTTAATGTGTCAGATTTAAGGCACTTTACCTTATAAATCATGATCTAACAGACGGATTTGCTTAAAACAAATTTTATCGGAAGGATCTTCTGGCGTAAAACATGTACAGACACGAAATTTATTTATAACTATACAAGCCTATTTTTCGATGAAAGTTTAGATCTGTATTTTCAAGCATATTTCTGTATGAATTACGAATGAGTGAATGAATTAATGAATAAATAAACGAATGAATGAATACATGAATGGGGGAATGAATGAATGAATACAAAGTAACCATTCCAAAAGGTACTGTTGAATTAATTAATGACTAAAGGCTAAGTGAGAAACAGAGACAGATAGCTAGATGCCAAATTTGATGTTTGTGCATACGAGAAAGTAGGCTCGTATATTTCTAGACGGAAATTCTTGTTATATATAATGTTAAGTTCGGTTTTTGAAAAAACAAATTGTTCCGCTCATGTGTCTTTACTTTAACAAAACAAATATACAGAAGTGAGTTTAGTTTACAAATAAAATATTTTTCGATCTTTAAATATCAAACATTTAATATCTCAAGGTAAAAATTTCATGCAGTTTCCTATTTCTAGTTTTCTTATCATTGTAATATTTTACCCAGATTAAGAATTGCGTAACAAGTATGAATCTTAAATAACATTGTTTAAATTAGATGAGCTTAAGATAAGTTGCAAAGTTTTGCTACAACTGTAGTCATCAATTATCCTTCGTCAAATACATTCAAGAAACAAAAGCGAGTACCAAAAATTATGAATCATTGTTTTGATTTTTTTCTTTTTCATTTTAAGCGAGAAACTAATTAAAATTGGGGATTTGAAATAAATATTAAGGTTGTGAAATACTTAAGAAAAATATATTTTCAATTGTTCTTTTTTAATGAAGCAAATAGAATTGAGTTATGCATTGTTAATAGGACTAACAAAGAGACCTCGGTGAAAACTCCGAAAAAATAACATCTGCAAAAATGCACATAGTAGTGTATGTTTGAATGAATAATCAGATGTTAATTACTTTTATTTGTAACTGTATAATTATTTTTAATTAACGTATCAAGGATCCTATTAAAATTACTTTTCATTAATAAGAAGAAAATGAACCCTTTTACTTCATATTTATGAAAGTTTTAAAAATGGATTATAAACTCGAAGCTCAGTCGACTATAAATCAAAAGCGGCAAAGCAGTGGAAGCATTTGTGTTTTCAAACAAAATTCGCTTGAAGTAACAAAGCGGAATTTATTTTTCCTTTTTATTTGCCATTGCAAAATGGCTCCAGAGGCAGGTGTTTCTGCTCCCCCAAGTAGTAAAAAACTAGTAACGCGGAAATGTTTAGTGGTTTAGAAGCATGAAGCATTTCTCTCAAGCTATTGCATTCTTTGTTCTTTGTCAAACGATCCATTTTCCTGCAGTAACGCTTTCGTCATGTTCGAATATGTGTCATTTCCACAGCAACTTTTGCCGCAGGAAAATGCAGAAAGGTGAAGATTTGTTGCTTCCTGCTAGCAGACAGCGAAAGAAATCTTATTTTCTTTCTTTCTCGCTCATCCTCGCAAATAAAATGCGAGAATATATGACGCATGAATAAAGTTGAACGGAAAATAATGTCATTGGTGATGGACTGTTTCAATTTCGAAATATTAGACTTGGATACATAAAGTCCCCTCCCCTCTTTCGTTTTGGCAAATACTTTGAAGTTTGCACCGCTGCATTACACATGGAGGCCCTGACGTAATATGCGTGTCTAAAATGTTTTTGGTAGAAAATAAATGTTATAAGAACATTATTAAACTCATTTAAATAATAAAAATGTATATCTTCATTTACCTGATGGTTTCATAAAAATGTATGCTATGTTTTTACAACATTAGCAATTTTTACACCGCAAGCTTATAAGTATGAGTACAAGAAAAAAAGTAAATAAAGCACATATTGTCAAAAGAAATAAAGCAAATGACAGTTTCGAAGTTGTAATAGAGCATTTTCATTAGTGCAGGAAAAGAAATGCTCAGCACACAGCAGGAAACTGTGAGTTGTTCATTTCTTTCACGCTCTACTCATAAAGAGGCTCTATTGTAGCTACGAAATAGCTATTTGCTTTATTTCTTTGAATATTTTGTACTTTACTTACGTTTTTTTTTCTTGTTCTCAAATTTTAACACGTCACTTTTGATCAATTGCCTTATAACTTTAGGGGCCGTTCATATATATGATGTCACGCTGTTTGCCCATATATTTGACCCCCTCGCCCCCCCCTCTTCGTCACATGTCACGTTATGCTGCATAATGCATGATGTCACACTTCTTGTTACCCCCTCCCCTCCCCTTGTCACAATTTCACGAATCCCCCTCCCCCCTCAAAGCGTGACATCATTTATGGATAGAAGTCCCCCTTCAGAAAAACACATTTTGGCAAAAGCTACATTACACTGAAATATCGCATAAAATATACTTTCTGACTTTATATCAGGGATGTGGAGCATCGACGTTTTTGAGTTGCTTCGGCCCCACTCCGACTATTTTTAATCGATAATGTTATCTATATTTTTAGTTAATTTGTTTATGTCAAAGTTTTTTTTAAATTGGAGCAGTGGAGCACAACAAAATTCTTTTCTGCGTCTGGGCTTCAATTTTTAGCTCTACTCCAAATTTTTGCTCTCCACGAAAAATGGGATAGAAGAACATAATTTCCACAATAAAAATCAATACGCAATGGTAATATACATTGCCACAAAGAAGTGCAATTAAGAAAGCAATTTTTCTGGAATGAAACTAAGAATAGGAATTAAATTGTGTTATAATTACATAAAGTGCACTGTAAAACTTTTTAGTGTTACACAACACTATTTTTGGTTTTCAGTTGGTGTAAAGTTGAAAATTATTTATGTGTTGATGTGTTTTATATTCTTTTAAGTGTCTGACTGAAAAAATACAGACAGCAGAATGATTTTTAGCATATGACGTTCGTTAGCTCATCTACGCATCAAAAATTCATAACGATTCCTCATTTATCGTATTTCCAAAGAAATAAGCAATCGCAATGAAATTTCGATACTTAACGGAGTTAACGAATTTCACTTGCTAAGAAACGTTATACTGTCCATATTTTTTTTTTTTTTTTGACATACACATATAATTTTTTTAAGTATATCAAAAATGAATAATATTCAACTTTACACCAACTGAACATCAAAATTCGTGTTCAGTAACGCCAAAAATGGTGGCAACTAAGGGATTATTCATAAATGATGTCACACTTCGGGGGGGAGGGGCTTCATGAAATTGTGACAAAGTGTGACATCATGCATTATGCAACATAGCGTGACACGTGACAAAGGGGGGAGGGGATCCACTGAATTGTGACATATTGTGACAAAGGGGGGAGGGGGTTCAAATATATGGGAAAAAAGCGTGACATCATTTATGAACGGCCCCTAAACGCAAATATTTTACGGTGTGTGAAAAACGACTGATTTTTAACAGCAGCGGGAAACTTTCTTAACTAAATAGTGATACGAAATTGGTAAAATAATAAAATTGCCAAATAACATAACCACAAGAATATAAAGAAAATGAAATGTTAGCTAAGAAAATGAAATGTTAGTTTCTCAAAGAATATTTCCTTTAAGTAAATGCATCATAAACCATACAACAAAAGTGGCGGATAATGTTCTGTGCACATTGAGAAAACTGACAAGTGTAGAAACTATTTGGCGAAATATCAAATCATAAACATTAGGAAACAAAGTCACGAAAGATAAATCAAAACTTTTGCAAGACATGCGATAAAGAATATTTCTGAACAGAATTCACGTACACGTCTGGGAGTGTTCGGAAGAGAAAAAGAAATTCTGCCCATTTTTGGAATACATGATGACTGCAATTACATCAATGGTGAACTGGAAATTTTTCTGACATCCCCATAAAGTTAGATCATCTGTATTAAGAAATAAATGAACAACGTGTAAATTAGCTTCAGAATTTGCTCGTTTTTGAGCGAATATCTAACAGAGTACGTTTGTATGTTTTTCTGAAAGCTAAATACATTCGTCATTTGTCATTGTTTTTCATTCATAATGTCTGTAAATTATATTTTGAAAAAATACATATATCGTACAGAAAGAAAGAAAGAAAAAAAAATGAATTGACAAACAATAATAATAAGATGGGGATGGAGTGCTTGCAATCCAAAACACATGTTGACACAAAATATTTTATTCGATGAAACGAATTATTAAACGTAATTGTTACTATGAAACGCCATTTATAATGAATCAGTTGTAAGTTAGAGCTCAAACTTTGAAAAGTATAAACTTCAAAAGGTATAGATGATAAAATACTTGTATTTGGTCTAAAAGGATTTTAGTATAGTGATCATGAAAAATAAACTGATCGATTTCCTTCATGCCTTGCGTCAAGTGACACTTGGCCATACCGTTGGCAGCTTGGCGCTGGAAGGACTGCAAACATCGCAGTTTTTGGTGGCATAAACCATTTTCGATTTCTCCGATTTCTTCAAAATCATATTAAATACTTTACAAAATCATATTAAATAGTCTTTTTTTTATCGGAGTTTTGTGAAAGAAGGTGTGAGTTTTCTTTTTTGTTTAAATTCCATGCAAGCGGCAGTTTTGACTGAAGCGCTACCATCATACGTTCCGTAAGGGATTAGAAAAAATTGTTAGTTTTTGATGTTTATATATATATAATGTGTGTGTATTCGTATGAAAAATAAAGTCAGAAATTCCTAGCTATGGCACATTGCAATGTTGAAGTAAAAAATACAATTCAGCGCATTTGATAAATAAGGCTTCAAAATGTTTTAGAAATATATTTAGTGGGAATTGTTAGTAGTTTATTATTTAATCAAACATACATGATAGAAGTATTTAATGAGCGTATGTTGTTATGCATTAGTGAGACTATTGACAGCCACTTGAATATATATTCACCACAAACTAACTTTCCTAATCCAAAAGTTTTTTTCTTTCATCAAACTTAATATGGGGAGAATTCAGATTATCTAATTTATTTACTTTTTTTTCCGTCGAGGTACTCATTAAGAGCGCTTTTGTTTTCTACTGAGGGATAATTGGAAACTTTCCCTCGCACAAAAGAATTCAATTACTAGTAGAACACCAAAATGTAACTTTATTTTACGCACTGATGCTGTTTTAGCTTCTTGTTTCCCCATGGTTGGATACAAATCTGAATAATGTGTATGTTTTTTTAGGCTATAATATTGTGAACTTTTCAACTACCGCAACATAAGCAGGCAACAGAAAAGAACCTCAAATAATTTTTGTGACTAAGTGCTTATTTAGTTTTGAATATTTTAATAGATTTTTTAAAGAAATTGATTCAAAACTAATGATATTGTGCGCAATTATAAAATTTATATTACTACTAGGGGGGGGGGTCCTTCTTCTGCTCGCTTCGCTCGCCAGCCTCCGTGCTCCTTGTGTTCGCTGGGCGCTCTGCGCGAACCTGACAGTTTACCTCGGCAACCGCTTAGAATTTAGTGACGGAATTGAAGATAAAACAACATTAAATGGTAAAAAATAACTACCCAGTGCAAACAGGCTAATACTTTTATGTGGGGAAAGTTTTCTCATTATTATTTTTTTTTGCTGCTTAAAAGAAACCCATCCAACATAAACTTTATTTACGAATGAATGCGGCACTTAAAACCATAGTAAATGAATTAAAGCGGTGCACGAGCTGTGGATATAGTTGTTCATAATTTCAAACAGAAAAATGCATTGTATCTTATACTTGCATTGTATCTAAAAAAACTTCATTCTTTAGCACGTATATTTTTAGCACGGTAACGTTTGAAAGTATAAATTATTTTGATTTATAACAAATATCATTTGCAAACTTAGCATAGTCGCTATTTTTTAAAAGACAATTTCATTGATACTGCATTTTTCTTTGTATTCCTTTCTATCTACATTTTAAATTCGATTTAATCACATGTTAAGTTTTACCACAAACACTGCAGATTATTAAATACTTTAGTTCCATGTTTAACATTTTTAGTGTGTATTTTGCAACAAGCAATGAGACACAAATATCAAAACAAACTCTGTATTAATGAATGCCTTTCTCAGTATATAACAATTTAACCGGCAATCCTAAGCTCATAACGGCTGCCACCGAAAAGCTTTCTCTTTCATTTCGATGTCAGGGAAGAAAAAATAAAGAGAAATGCTAATCTTTTGTGATATTTGGTTTGAAATTCTACTCTTTTTATCGATGCAAAACATATTCATTAAAACAAAAAAACAAAACAAAAATAAAAGTAATATCTTCAAATATATACCTTGAAGTGCAGATCAGCTTCTTTTATGCCTGGAAACTCAATCCAACTAAGTATTTTAAATTGCAATTTTGGCAATGTTGTCATAATAAATG
Organism: Octonoba sinensis; assembly: GCA_038502835.1. Taxonomy (NCBI): domain Eukaryota; kingdom Metazoa; phylum Arthropoda; class Arachnida; order Araneae; family Uloboridae; genus Octonoba; species Octonoba sinensis. The sequence goes on along the minus strand of CM076600.1, from coordinate 104,686,039 downwards.
GAGAATATATCAAAGATTGAGGCAAAAACTCATTCCATTATTACGTTTGGCCTGATGCAGCACATACGCACAATACCCAGGCTCCACCCAGTAAAACTGCTTTGGAAGGAAAGCAATAACACGCTTGGTGGTCCATAGCGAATGATGAGAAACTCGGAAGAGAAAGGATACAAAATAATATTGATAGCAAAAAAAGAGAATCATTACGAAAGTAAGAAAAGATTTTGCGAGGGAAAAAAATCGGATTCATGTCTTCATGTAATATTCAAGAGAACCTGTTGTGAGTCGCCCGGCTTGCTTCCTTTTTAAAGTGTCCAGTCACGTGAATACAACAATTATCTAAGTGGTCAGCTCTGAACTTGGCTCGGACCAATCAATTTACATCGGCAGAAGCTACATGTGGGGAATGAGAATGCCATGCAGTAGTATACAACAGTTGCACCATTTTTCCAGGAGTTGAAAATGACGATTTCCTAGCTACAAATCTCGGCGGATTGAAAAATCAAATTTTCTTCACGTCTTTGGGGTTTAATGGGATTTTCCATTTTGCTTGTATCGAAAAAACTCTCTTCTTCAGAGGGAAAATTCACTGGATAAATCTTAATTTCTTTTCTAAGAACGCATTTGAAAAAAAAAATCTCAAATTACACAGCTTTATGGTTATCTACGAATGCAATAAAAAAACGATTATGGCCATAAAATGCGTTTTCAAACACATATTTTGATACAGAGATTTCAGACGTTATCTGTGCATAGTGAGTAACAAGAAAAAGTCTCCTTACAAAAAAAAAAATATCATTCAACTTACAAGCTAAAGTTTTAAAACAACATTTGCTATAAATTTATATTTTTTATGACAATAAAAAAAACGATCTTTTTTTTTCTTTTTCTTTTTATGAAAGCGTTCCAACATGGTTCATTAAACACCGTCACTGTGTAGTTCGTTTTTAAACACTTGCAGAGAGCCCTTCTCAAACTGTAGAGTGCACATACTTTCATAGAAAGGGCGTAGAGTACACGAAAGCAGCAAAATATATATATATATATATATATCTCGATTTTTAAACGTACACTTCGAATGCAACATAAAATATTTTAAAAGTAAAAACGATTAAAAATAGAAAAGCACCCTTCCCCCTATTTTTAGAAAGATGTAACACATTTTTGTTCTAAAATATCTGGTTAACTATTTAGTTTCTAAAAATTCACGTATATGGTTATTTAACAACCATAAACAGATCAAACGAGCAATGACAAAAAAACGTTGTAAAATTAAAGAAAATATGTATGAAACTTCGACAGAGGAAAGAAAATGTGAAGGCTTTTCAAAAAGCGTAATTATCTTTTTATGTAAATACATTAAAAAAAACTCTGAATATGCATTTTGAAAAAAAATAAAAGAAAATGTTATTTGAAAAAGCTCATTTGCAAATATAAATATTAAAAAAATATTTTATGAATGCTGAATTTCATTAAGAGTTATTTTTTCAGCATACGTAAGTATGTTAAGATCAAAATCTTTGTTTAATGTTTATTACAGAATTAAAACGTTTTTATTTTTGCTTAAGTCCTGTGTTTGAAATTTTAATCCAATCATAACGGTAGAATAGGCACGGTAGAGAAATGATGGATTATCACTTTTTCTTAAAATAAAATTGCTGAGTGATAAAGCTGCCATTAAATACATTTTACTTTTTTATGCCCCTACCAGAGAGGCCAAATCACTGCTTTTGAGCCCAATCAAACTTGTTAAATTTCAGGTGTATAGTTTCTATAGCGACTTAGCCGCTATATAGTCCATATATTGCTACTAAAGTATCTATCTTATAGGTGAAGTCATGCAGTAAGTTCAAGAAAAATGGCATTTGACTGCTCTGGTATGTTTAAATAATCTCAATGATGATGCTTGTAGTCGGACTAGAGTAATAGTGCACCCAGGATTTTGCTTTATGGGGATGTCGGGGACCTAAACTCAGAATGTTCAGAGTAGCCTACACGATTCTCAGGGCAGCCAGTCGAAAGATAAGCCTCTGAATTCTTGTTTTGAGTTGATTTTTAGAATTAAAACATAAATTGGTTCTTCAAAAAGTTTCTTGAATTTTACGTTTGAAGTTCGAAAATCTTGGCAGCAGTGAGAGTAATTTATTGACTTGCATTTAATCAGTATCATTGACGATAAAACATATTACTACGATTTAAAACGTTCTGAAAAGCAACAAAACGAAACAAAATCTTAAAGAAGTAAGTAGAGGAAACAGAGGATGTTTTCCTTTTTCTGCTTCTTTTTATTAATGCAATTAATCGTAAAATCGGTAATGATACCACTTTCCGAAGCTTTTGAAATAAATTTGAAAAAAAAAAAAAAAAAGGAGAGAACGAGAGGAAACATTTTTTAAACAGCGATTGAAATTGTCAACATGTTGGTCTGCATTGCACTTTCAGCACTAACTTAAAACTTATACAAGTACAAGTAAGGGGCCGTTCATAAATGACGTCACGCTTTTTTCCCATATATTTCACCCCCTCCCCCCCTTTGTCACAATATGTCACACTTCAGCGGACTCCCCTCCCCCCCCCTTTGTCACGCGTCACGCTATGTTGCATAATGCATGATGTCACATTTCTTGTTACCCCCTCCCCTCCCCTTGTCACACTTTGTCACAATTTCACGAGCCCCCCTCCCTCCCTCGAAGCGTGATATCATTTATGAATAATCCCTAACCATTTTACCAGCTATCACTAGTGTAGGTACTATGTTAAATAAAATGAAGGTCTATGTTTGGAATAAAATGAAGGTCTTATTTAAATAGTGAATCAATTCTATGTTTGTTCATTTCAAGACACAAAGCCAGTCTTAACAAAGCAACAAATGTATACACTTACATATACATTTTTATATTTCTTAAGACAACTTCCGCGGGATGTTCTGCTAGATCCTATGCAAATGTTTTATTATAACTCTATTTAAATAAAAGTGGAAATGTGACACTTTTTGATGGGACTCGATTATAAAGTGAGAATACAAATACATGAATGATACTTTCAAGCTAAATTGAATCAAAACTTTCTTCAGATGATCTGACAATACAATTGGAGGAATACTTTTATAAACAAAAGGAGTAGATATACTGACTGAAGAAATTTTCGGTCGTAGATAGTTTCATACTGAGAAAGTAGATTCAATGATATAACCTAATTTTAATTTAAGATTGGAAGCACACGCATAATAAGTTCAGACTAAATCAAAGCAAATATTTCCGTAGCTGTTTTGTTTTACTTTTATATTTATTTTCTTTCTTTCTTTCTTCATTTGCACAAACAATTTGTCAATGTTTGGCACGAACAAAATTGGGACACGCTAATAGTATCATTTTTCGATCTTACTTATGTTTGTTTCTTACTCATGAAGTGAGACGCATTCACTAACAAATTCATTTAAGCATTCAGATAAACTTTAAAGAACAATTTCAAAAATCAAACTAATAGTTGAGTGCCCACGAAAAATTTCACTACACATGACGGAGACTGCATCATTAAAAATGTTATGGTCGTTGTTCTTAGGGCCTTAAATACTTTTATAGAAGTATCGTTCATGGCGAGGTCTCTAGCTTTTGAGAGGTTTGTGCTATTGGAGAATAGGCACATCTACTAATGGAGTTCAAAAAAACTAAACTATACTTTCCCGTGCACTGACTTAGCCCTATGGACATTTTTACAAAAAATTAAACTACCCATTCTTGAGCTTTGATTCTATGTTTATGCGGCTCTTGCACATCCATTGCTGTATTTCTAATTTTCCAAAGCAACAAAAGATATGAAGCCGTAGAAATATGTAGATTAAGCACGTTACGAGGTAACAGGATAGCAAAGTTCATTATTCATTTGAATATTTTAGTCAGATATAATAAAGTTATGAGAGAGACGTATATGTGTGTGTGTGTGTATGTGTGACTTGCTCTTCCAATCAAATGTGCAACCTAATGCAAACAGTAATCAAGTTATGACTACTAAATTATCGTGCAAGCAGAACAGAACGTATCGTAATTAGAAACGAAAGCGTTATCAGCTTCAGTTAGCATTCGTTTCGAAAATTGCTATTTGAGATCAGTTTACTGCTATCGCCTCGACTTGCAATCAAAAGTACGCAAAATTGCAAACTCGGTAATTGAAGAGAATATTAAGTAATGCAAATCGCCGATTATTGATTAAACATTTATTTAGCTAAACCCTTTCCCAGTGATATTGCGGATCAATAAATGAATTCCATTTGTCACAATGATATTGCAGTTCCCCCATATTTGCGAAAAACGTGATCAATGCCCATCAACCCCCGTTTTCTGCATTTTCACCTTCTTCCTATGTATTTTTAAATCAAAAATGTTTTTAGGTTAAGTCCGGATAAATTTGCTGTTGTTTCTAGCGATCATACTCACGCATTGCAAAGTTCCGACGCAATTCATTTGAAAATTGGTTTTGAAAAATATCAAAATGCAGCGTTTAAGAAACACGTTCTTTAAATTTCACTACTCAATTGTTATTTATGTGTTTTCTGAAGACCTTTTAAAATTTCATAATTTTTTCAGTAACATTTCTTTTTGTTGAAATAATGGAATCAAAAGTGGCAGCTTTGAATTATGTGCGTAACTTCAATTGAAGCGTTTTTCCCTAAAATTAAATAAATTCTTTAATTCTTTAAACAATTTTTAAAATATCATTCTACTATCCAGTCATGCTGATTCGCACAGATAAATTTTTTTAAGAATTTACTGTCTTGGAAAACAGGTGTCAGATTTGCACTAATCAGGGCTGCTTATTCGTTCGGGAAACGAACAAACTCCCGAATTCGACTATTGTAATTTAAAAACTACAACTACGATCATTTACAAATACATATTAGGAATGTGACTTATATACTGCACATTTTTAAGTGACTCCAACCCTTTGTCCAAAAATCAGCCGACTCCACAGTCCTGACACTAATACTAATATTTGCACACATATTTAAAAGTCAATAAAATTTAATCGAAAATTTGGTTTTCCAAATTACTAGTCCCATATTATTACAAAAGGGGAGACGATGCATGCAGTTATTTAAAACTATAATAAACCCTTATTTAAGTCTAATAATAGCTAGTACTTATTATACTTGAAAATGTATTTTCTAAATATGTCTATAAAACAAGAATGGCCGTCAGCAAATAGATATTTAACCAAGAAGTTCCATCTAAAACTACACGAGACTACTTTCTACGTATACACCAATATCAAAATAATTAATCTCTCTCTCTCTGTCTTTCTCGTTTAACTATAGTTGTGTCCATAGGTGCTAAAGCGAAGATATTATAACTGCTCAAATATGAACGAGAAATTCTACAAATCTAAAAGTAAAGTATAGAAATGAGATGCCGACATCTTTCTAATGTAAAAAAAAAAAAAAAAACTTTCGAATCGGACAATTCCTTCTAACGGTATTCGGGGCAAGGGACATACATACCGACAGGCTCATTTTCCTCTTTGAAAACCCTACTTTCAAATTTTTATTTTTCAATATTTTTTTTTTTTTTTTGGTAGCTTAGATTAATTCTGACTTTTTTTTATTTTTAACGATTATTTTACGATACATTAGGGACCGTTCTCAAATGATGTCACAACTTTATTCAATATATTTTACCGCTCCCCCCCCGTTGTCACTAAGTGTAACACTTTAGCAAACTCCCTTCCCCCTTTGTCACACGTCACGCTATATTACATTAGCATAAAATAGGTTTAATTTCCTGATTTTAAATGTTTTTATAGAAATCAAAATGTACAATGTCACACTTCTTGCCACACCCTCCCCTTGTCAGAAAACTCACATTTTCTTGAACCCCCTCCCCCCTTTGAAGCGTGACATCATTTATAAATGACCCCTTAAAAGTGCTTTTTTTTTCCTTTTGGCGTTAGCCTACTTTCCCGTAAAAGAAAAATATTTTACGGAGAAGCAAGCTAAAAAGGCTAGCGCCAAAGTTATCAACATTATTTCATGAATGAAATCCAAACGATGTCGATCTTAAAAAGCCTTCAGTTAAAAAAAAAACACATAAGGTGCTACAGAAATACTTGATTTCATTCTCTCCACTCACAGATAACAATAGTTTATTTTCTTTCCACATAAAAAAATATCTCTACGAGCAAGTAACTAATTCGATAATAAGGTGTCATCCCGGAGGTGTGGGTTACATAAGCTTTATTTCAGAAAGAACTCTTTCAGATCTCGGACCCTGCATGGCCCCAAGAAAATTAAACTCTGGGAATCAAATTTCTCGTCGGATATTTACAGAAAGTTTCTGTTCAGCGAGTAAGGAGAGGAATTTGAAAACATTGCAGGATATGATCTAAGTTACTTTTTCATTTTACCACTTAGAAAGATATTCGAAACCTCATTCTGCTTAATTACTAGGAGCGAAACATGATAAGAATGGCATGTGGCAAGGAAAAAATAATACTAAAAATATAAAAGAAGAAGTAAGGCGCTGGAAAAGCAAAATATAACTGCAAATATTTCTTTTCTATTAAAATTTGGCTCAATGTCAATAAAGATACATTCAAGCATAAAAAATAACAAGGAAAAACAGAAGTTTCAAACAAAATAAATACCTAAAAAATGAAGAACTAAGCCGCCCAACAATAAATCATTGTTCATTATCAGAATAAAAATGAATAAAATAATACTAAATTAACTTCTTTTTAAAACAAGATTTCTCGGTATTTTATTTTTCCTAAAGTTTTAGTAATTTTACCATTAATTATACACATTTTGAGTATTATTTAGCTTTATACTATCAGCGTCACATATTTATTTTTGACCGGAGTGTATTATGTCATATTTAGGACTAGCTGACATGCCCGGCTTTGCGCGGAATAATATTGCATCATTCGCAGGCTAAGTGACGCATGTCCAAAATTCTGTTGTAAATATGTAAGGAAAAATTTTCTTTAAAAAATCATGTAGGAGATGGGCAACAGGCCTGAAAAACCTTATTTAAACAGTAAAAACATTAAAACGAACAGCCTAGAAAAATTCCTTTTAGACCAAAAATAGCAGTTCATAAAAATCTACATTAAAATGCCAACAACAGTTCAAAAAAATTGCCATTAAAGTAATTGCAACAGTAACTGAAATGCGCACATGCAGCGAGATAATTGTGCCAAAATAATATCGAGAGACCATAAAAATCGTAATTACAATATCTACCACAATACATTTAAAAATTCCCTTCAAAGTAAGATCTGTATTCTGTTTTAAAATGTCCATCACATGAAGCACAACTGTCCCTGAATATGTCTGCTACAATAAAGAAAAAATCGTTAAATCCCCACATTTGAATAAAGACAACTATTCCTAAACATCCCTAATAGAATAAGGACATTAATCTCAAAAATCTCCATTAGAATAAAGACGTCAGTCACTAAAAATACCCATAAGAATACTGACCTTCAAGAGCTACTGCTCCTAAAATTACCAACAGTCCATCTTAAATTAACCATCAAAATAAGGACAGTTCCTATAAATCCCGATTGCAAAACCGTCAAAGGATTTCCTGAAAATTCAATTGAATAGCACTTTCATAAAATTCGGATAAAAACGAAAGAAAGGGAAGCATTTTTCCAAAGGCAAATGCTTATATAAGTCAGAAAATGTTTGGTACTGAACCAATCCTGACGCGTAAAATTTAAGTTGATAGAAAGAAATAACTAAATTATGTCCAAATAGTGCCAAATAGACCGTAAAAAAAATTAAGTAAATGTTTTATAAAATAAATCACTTGAGTAAAATATGGAAAGAAAAATCAACCTCAAGATAAAGTAATTGAAAATCGTCTGCACTTTATAATCCACAAAATATGCATAAAAATGAAACGAATTCTTAGAATTTGTTTCGTTGATAAAGCGGACAATCTACCATGAGAAATAATATGTTTCATGAAATTTTTGAACTGGTACCATAATACTAAATCGCCAAAAAACAAAGAAGGATCAACCTCAAGGAGTAATTACAGATCGTCTGCAGTACGCTAAAAAATGCAATGAATTTTTAGAATTTGTTTCGCTCATAAAACGGCATGAACAACGATAAAACAGCATTTTTTCAATCTTGAGTTAACAAAAATCATCTAATTGGCGACAAAAGTAGTATTTATTTTGGCGAAAACACGCAAATTGAGCAGATAAATTCAGAGGTAAGCCTTGCTTTAAAGTTCGAAAACTACTTTAAATGAATATTGCGCGTGTTCTATTTGTTCTACGAACTTCAGAAGGAGATCATCTTGTGCAGTTTTTTACGGGCATCAATATGCTGCAAAAATCTAAAACGTGGGACGTTTCTTCGATGAGATATTCCTAAAATAAACAGTTTTGCTTAAAATTGGAATAAAAAAAGAACAAATTCGAATTTTAGGAAAAACGCTTCGAGGTGCACGAGGACCTGACCCAAGGTACCTGTAACCAAAATTCCGTACTCCTAGACCGTTCCATCTCGCCAGGAGGCGATCGACAGACAGACAGACACACACACACAAACTTTTGGTTTTATTTATATAGATAGATAGGCAGCGAAAATCTAAAAGGGGGTTGGATACAGAAACAAATGCATGATTTGTCGAGTCCTGAGGAACGGGGTGGGAGAGGGAGGTCTTTCAAAGGTTAGTTATTTTTTAACTGGGGAATAACTCCGTTTCTGACAAATTATTCCAAGTACATTTTCTTGAGTGAGTCTTGAACTACTAACAAAAAACTAAAAACCCTATTAAAAGACGACTTAAATGTCAGAAAACCATGTATGAAAATATTCAAAACTAATTATTGTATTTGTTAAGTGCTTATTTTTTAAAAAGTGTAAATAACATTTTAAATAATGAAATTTTATGGACAGTCTAAAAAGATTCTTACTGTGAGAATCAATAATTCAAAAAAAGGGGGGAAAACCCCACATTCGTTGTCCTGAAGAAACAAAGTAAAAAAAGGAAAATATGTTTATAAAAGAAAAACTAAAATAATTCATAGGCAACAAAGGAAGTTTATGTTCTTACAAGAATATCTGTAAGTAAATTTACTGATTTAATCAAAGTATACGTAGTTAACGTTATTCAAAATAAAAGAAAAACATATTCTGATGAAGATACAGACAGGATATCTAAAGAATTAATTAGTTTGATTATTTATTCATAACAGAGGTTGTTAAGAGAAAAAAAATATTCCTAATTAGAATCTAATTAGCACTGCATTTATTCCCGAAAGGAACTATTATTTCGACTCAGAAAACACAAAACGAAAATAATTAAAAGATTTGAGGAAAAAATAAAGTAGCAAAATTAAAACTGTCTGGTATTACCTTTTACAAATTGCACTTTTATTTGCCGAAAACTCAATAAACATCCGAATTTTCTTTCTTTCTGATAAAAATCACGATATTCAGAACGACTGCGTAATCGTTCCAATAATGAAATGAAGGAAAAGATTCTTATTGAAAGATTTCAAATTGTGGTAGAAAAAGGAAAAGACATTCTCTCAAGAAATCGATTACCGATGTGGAGAGAAAAGCAATACTGTGATGACGCGAAGAAGGGGATGATTTCCATAGATTAAATTGCGAAAAATGATATTAAGAATGGTGGCATTTAAAGTTCATGACTATTGAGATATTTTAACTGCACCAGAAAAAAGCAAGAACGGTGTTTTTGTTAAAGTTTTAAAAATGTGCCAATTAAGCATTTATTTTTATTCTTTCATTTTCCTCTACGCTAATTAATCTCACATAACCGCATCAATATTTATGATACTTAGTGCTTCTTGATTTAGATGCACGAACAAATAGAGGTCAGCTCTGCCGCTCAAGTCACATATTTTAGTTTGTGGCCGCACTGGGATATACCTATCAGCATGTTGTTGTTCTTCGGTTCTCGCGCGTGGTGAGGAAGAATGGGTACGCTGTTCCTGAGTCTAACGGGGCCCTTATAGGCAGGAATCCGATTTCCGCTCCATTGAAAGGTCTCATAATTTTTGTACCAACTCCCAGATGAGGGAGCGTCACCTGGGATTGGCACCCCCAGAGGTATCGTTTCACTTGGAGGACATTGGAGCCACGACCTATTTAACGTGCACCAGCTCCCTTTAGCAAACACGGACACCACAGCAACCAGCCGCGAAAGGTTGTCACCCTCCCAAACACTGACCTCAGTCGATGTTGCTTCACTTTCGGTGTTCTGCGGGGACCGCGCTTCTACCGACTGGTCCACTGCGGGACAATAAAGTGTGGTATGAATTTTTTATAAAAATGGTTTAGATTGCCATCTATGTCCACTTAAAATATTATTTTTATCCAGAAAAAGAAAAATCATAAAATCGGTAATAAGGCAATTTTTCACCTCGGTTCAACACTTTTGAAACTCTTCCTTCGAATATCGGACTAAAAAAATAGGGCTAAACCATATAGGGCTTATCATAAAACGTTCTTTCCGTTGACGGGAAACTGCTATGACACCACAGCAACCAGCCGCGAGAGGATGTCACCCTCCCAAACACTGACCTTAGTCGATGTTGCTTCACTTTCGGCGTTCTGCGGGAACCGAGCTTCTACCGACCGGTCCACCGTGGGACGCCTATCAGCATAACCGCTGTAGTTAGATTGAGAAAAAAAAAAAAATCCTCGAAAATCAAGGAATAATTGAAATAGAAACTGGTATGAAGAACAAAGAGAGTAATGGTGTACTTTTCAATTTTTACAAGAATATTTTCGTAACATTTTTTTGTATCTGTTCAAAGAACGTTATTCTATTGTTGTGTGCTAGACTTCAAAACACAAATAGGAATTTATATGTCCGAAATCTCATTTTCCACCCTATGTCTTTCCCGTAGCGAAACAGGGGATGGTTTTAGTTCTTTTAATTACACTTCGTTCCAAACGTTTCTTAACATGTTTCTACAAATGTAACGATCGAATGAAATATTTCATGGAGCATTATAAAAAATATTTTGAGAAAACCATGTAAATTACAAAAAAGTAGAAATGCTGACCTTCTTGCTTTTGCACCACTAACGGGGATCCCCCCGCCGACGACTAACTACAGCAGTGTTCTATTTTCAAAAAATGTGACAATACCGGAAAGAAACTAAAATTTTTCTGCAGAATTTCGTAAGAATAATTTTAAAATCGACCGATCATGTTTCTTGATAACGTTTTTTTCAGTGAAATTGTTGTTTTCCCCCAAACTGTAGTACTGCAGAGAAAGAAGCGTCTTAGAGTAACTTGATTCGTGGCTTTTGAATACGTGACTTAAGTACTTGCTGAAAAATCATTTTCTCAGTAATAGCTCCAAGGAAAACCGCTTCTTTTTTCTCACTGTAATTCATTTCTATTAAAATACAGAGAAAAAAATATTACAGATGTGGCGTATATAAATTCGAGCTCCGACATATTTAGCCAAGTGGTCTAAGACTAAATCACAATACATTGGTCTCAAGCTCTAACCCACCGATCGGAAATGACATTCCCCCACCTGCTACTTCGTATGCCAGAAATAGTGTTCAGCAAAAGTACAGATGATGGCGCCACTACTGTGGAACCTTTTTTCCTTTAGTGAGGAAATCCTTTAAATTTGGACTGTTATTGGATAAAATATAGAGTTTTTTAGAAATTGGTAAACCATGTGCTTAGCACACTATCATCCAAAGTTTACAAATATATTTTTTTTCTCTTGCCATATTTAAGAACCTAACCTTTTTTTTAGAATGAAAAATGTTGCCAACACATTGAAAAATAACATTAAAAATGATGGTTCAAAAATTTCAATTTCAAGTTCAACTATTTTGGGTTTTTCATAAAATGACCCATTTTACCCCATACTCCCCTACTCATTTATTTATTTTGTGTTGTAGACTTAATAGTTTTGACAAAATATTATATTTTCTTCACTGACACAAAGGAATTTTAGTGCACTGATGCACCGCCCCTCCCCTTTGCACTTTTGTTTTATGACGTACAGGTGGCCACTGAGTTAATCGAGTTTAGTGCTGGCCAATTCCAAAATTTCTAAGTCTTGACCTTTATCTTGAAGACATTTACGTTTCGTTATATTAGATGAAATCTCTGAATTTAATAATATGTAAAAACCAGAAAAAGAATTTTTAAAATCATCTAACAAAAGAAATCATACATATAGTTTACACCGCCAGCAGAATTTCTTTTTAAAAATAAAGTATAAAAATAAATTGCATTATTTATGCACTAATTAATCTTTATTGGAAGTTTTATAAATTGCCTTTGACACAAAGATACCCTAATGTTAGTTACATTGTTTAAAATTTAACAATTGCTCTAGGTTTCGATAAGATCAAAATCAAGGCAGAAAGGCAGATTTCTTTAAATTTACATTTCGCGGGCACAGAATGAACCCCTTTAAGAAGATGAGCATTCTAGTAATTAGTTCTCTTGGGGTGTAATTTAAAAGTCACCACTGCAGAACTTACTTTGGAAGATTTTAAAAGATGATACTAAAGATATCTGCATGAAATTCTTGATTAAAGTACAAAAAAAGTAGATGATGGAAAGTAGTAAAACTTGAAAATGAGATGCCTCTGGAAAGAAAATTAACTTACTTTAGAAATAACTAGAAACCGTATTTCCTGATAGAAACAATGTTAAATTTTTCCTGAGAAAATTTATACGGAGAAAGGTTTCGTATTCTCTCTAATTTATTAAATTGGTTCCTTAAAATGGAAGTTTCTACGATTCAGATGTTTTATTTACTTACTTCCATGAATTTGTAGAAATTTGTTCCATGAATTTTTTGAAATTTGTTAATAAATGTACATAAACTGCAAGCAATCTATCATATTATAAGACGTTTCAAGTAATTTTCATCATTTTTATTTACAAAAAAAAAAAAAAAATCTTTAAAGATTCTTTGATGCTTTTATGTTTGCATCTCATCCTCTGAGGTAACGTTTTTTCAGAACTTTTCTGAGTTCTTTTCTTTAGTTAATTAATACAATAATTGATTTGAATAAACGAACACCTAAAGGAGAATAATTTTGCGTTAAAATAAAAATGCAAGTACGTAACTTTAGACGAAACATATTTCTTACCGACTGAGCTAACTTTCACTATTTTCAAAAAAAAAAAAAAAACTAGTGCTGCTGTGGCACTTGAAGACTAAACGAAAAACCATTTTATTCACAACTGTATTCACAAAAGTTTTTTCTTCTTTCCCCTTGTAAACGCTTTTAAAAATAGCGGAGATCTTTTAAACGATCCCAGAACTTAACAAATGCACAAAAATTTAATAAATATTGCGGACTTTTATGAAATGACTTTTCGTCCGTAATTTCAATCTCGTTTTGCATTGCAAAAGGGGCTCTTTAATTCCCGAAACGCGTGTCTGCAGTTTTGCTGTTCATTTGGGCTTTGCACGTTGATTGTTTCCTATGCTTTGTATCTGCGTTTAAACGCAAAACTATGTTCATTAAGACTATGTTGTCTAATCCTTAACGAAAGCACATATTTCACAATAATATACAATAAGTATTTTATTTATATCCTTGAGCAAATCTTGAGCTCTATTTTTCAAAGAAGTGTGTTGTTTCTAAGTTACAGTGTTTGAAGATCTGCATTGTTGTACCGCTGTACTTGCCAGTTGTAAACTGGGAAATTACGCAGCTACTACTGAGGAAGCTTTACTTATATTACGAATAAGGGCTGCTACAAGAAATTATCTTTACCAACATCTACAAAGACGATTAATAGCACTCTTAAATTAGTTTTACGATTTTGTAGCGTAGAATGTTTAATTAAAATCTTGAGCCTGAAACTTAAGGATAGAACGAAATTTCAAAACTAAAACTTCTATTATTAATTAAAGTCCTGGTTTGTGAAACAATTCCGGAGACGAAGATTTCCTAAGGTAAACTTAATTAAATAATTTGCCGGAAAATCCGAATAAAAACAATTTTCAATTATATAGACGATGATATCCATGTGTGAATCCGAAATTATATCTCTTCTTTCATTTCGAGAATTAACTAAGCGCTTACTTTCCTCGACGACAATTCATTATAATGTTTTCCTGTAAATATTTTGAAGGCATTTGAAACAAATATACTTCTTCGTGTTGGAGGTTTAAATGATACAAATATCTCATTTAAATAGTTTACCAAACAACGCTTTAAAGTAAGTGGTAAAAACTCTAAGGTAAAAATTAAATATATTTCTATGCAAAAGTTCATGTTTTCTGTTACATCACATCAGTTTTACTTACAAATAAAAACAGATGGACTGAAAAGGTAAATAATTTTATAGGGATTTCGTTGGTTTGCTACTCATTATGATATGTGATATCAAGAACTAGGCACTGTTTTATTAAATGGACAAAAATTCCTTGAGAAACGCTCTTTCATGTAGATTCAATGGAGTTTTATAGATTTTTCATAAGTAACACGTTTCAAACGTTCGATTAACAGAACATAAATAAGTATGTAAATAAATAAATATAGGATTTAGTTAGGAGTACAATAAAATGTGTGTTTGAAGAAAGCAAGAATTATTCTTTATGAATATTTAAGTTGTTTATATATATATATATATATATATATATATCATATTATTTACTGCAAATCAGTTCAGCGTAGATAACGCATTTTATTAAAAGTGCATAGCATCAAAATATGCATGTATATCTCTATCTATCTATCTATATATACATACTGAATATATATATATATATATATATATATTCCCCCTTGTACTTGTAATGAAATAACTTCCTTAATATATCAGAGTCAATTCGCTATTTACGTGTGCTTTCAAATTGTTTTAACGCAAATTTTAATACCATGAGCATAAAAATACAGCAAACAAGCCATTACATATTACTATTTTCCTTAATAGACTAATTTCAAACAGGAAGTTTTTCCAGGAACAAACAGCCTTTGTTTTCATTGCTGCCTTTCATTTGCAGCCTATTTTCCCGAAAAAAAGTAGAAAATAAATAAATAAGGCTTAATGACAAGTAAAAATGTCTCTAAAAACAGAAAAAGAAAATAAGAAAGAAAAGGAAAGTCAAAAATAAATAAAGTAAATCAATAAATAATTTTTGAAAAATAACATAAGGTTTTGAGACAGAATTCTCAAGTTTGCTTATCTATTTGCTTTTCCCCCTTTTTTGTTTTTAAGGATTTGGTTAGATTCGAATATTACATTTTTTATTTGAAAGATCTCGTTCAGGACACCTCACTCTAGTCATTTCTTATTTTAACAATTTTTTGCTCAATTTTGAACAGTTTAGCAGTTTAAAAGTTTTACTCTAACAGAAAAATATTCTTAACATAAAATCGGCGCAAAAAAGATTTCATTATGTAATAGGAATTTTTGTGCAGTCCTTCAAAAAATTTTAACCTTAGACTTAAGATTGAACTTGAAATATTTAGGCCGGAAGAATCAGCCACACCAAAAAGTGCTTTTCGGCTGCGGAAAATCGAGAAAATTGCAGATTTTCGGATGATATTTTTAGGTTTAATTGTTCAAAGAAAACAAAAAAAAAAAGTTTTTTGTAAACACTAAAAAGTCATTTATCTGCAGACTGAAGTTAGAGTGATTGAAACAGAGAGAAGTGATCATTTACTGTTAAATCAGAATTATTCTTGTTATTGTGATACAATGGCTTATTTTCAAAAACATCAGATTTTCGGAATAGCACTCGGTCGAAATGACTTAAATTTAAAAATTGAGTTCTTATTTTTAAAGTAAGCCCTTTCTCAAAATCCCTTATCCCCTTTCCCCTCTCTTATCCTCTTTCTCAAAAATGATTCAGTACTATCTCTTTTTTGAGAGTCCCTAGAAAAATAAGCAGATGTTCCCTCATATTCGAGGTTACACACTGTCGTAATAACGCAAAGCATGCGAAGCAAGAGTGCGTCGTCGTTGGAAACAACCGTGGACCGCTATGTAATCGAACTCTGATCATCTGTCTGCAAACGAAAGCTCTGCCCACTGTGCCAAAAGACATCGAGCAGGCAGCGCAACAGTTAGATTATATAGCTTTCAGAGGAACCAGCTGCATCCGATCTGAATCCGACGAATTATTCAACTTTTGTTCCTGATCTGAAGAGGTAACCAAACTAATTGCATGCTTAAATCGTCCTGACGTCTCGCGCGGTAAAAAATTCCTTAATTTTTTAAAGATACAATTTTTCTGAAGAAGTAATCGTTAAAAAAAGGTCCTGCATTAGTTATGCACCCAAAGTTGCTCTATAAAATTGTAATGTATTTCAGTAAAAATAAAATAATACCCCCCCCCCCCCTGTCCTTTCAGTAATTACAATTTCAAAGTAAGCATTGTACTTAAAACTGAGAACGACGCTTGCTCATTTTTAATCAAAATTACTTAAAAAAGAAGGTATATTTTCTCAATTTTAAGCCTAGGAAATTGGTTAAGACAAAGTTTTTTTGATTTTCCTATCTCTCGGCTGCTTCTGGAAAATATATTTACATTTGTTCATCATTTTGTGTATGCGATCATATTTCACATATATAAATTTCGCTGAAAACAAAAGTAATTAACAAAAATAAGGTTTGCTTAAGGTGAAAGGAATTGTGTAAAATTTTCCGAGACGGACAGCGAGTCCCTACCAATGGGTGACTCGCTGTTGGCCTCCGAATACTACTGGTTTAAGATGTTTCATAAATCTTTTCTCACAATGGCAACACCGCTGAGACTTCTGGGTGACGAACTAACCTTTTTTTAACACTATTGTAGATATTACTAGACACAGCAAGGAAAATAAAATCATTGTTCCAAAAAAAAAAAAAAACCCGCAAATTAAAACTCGGAAACTAAGAGATTAAATCGTTGTTGCCATCACAAAAAAGTTTTTCCGTCACCTTAAAATCCTCAGCGGTTGCAATAATTGAAAGTCTTTTGCACAACAATGCGATAGATGGTACTTCAGACGTATATCCTGGATAGGAAATAAACTATGCATTTTAAATTCCATTCTAACATTTACCGTATCTACCGACTATATCACACTGCGCCTTAACTCTTAATAGTTGAAACTCAATCGATTTTTTTTGAAATTTCAGCAATACAACAAATGAGCAATACGACAACAATATAGAATCAGCAATACGAAAACCATACCAAAAACTCCATTGTTGACCGTTAAGTAAAAATGGAACAGGATAGATGGCACTGCAGATTTACAAATAATACAGCTATTCAATGTTATACATTCTAACGTTTGGCCTATTTATTCAGAATTCTTTAAACATTTATTTATTTAAGCTATGAAATATTGTTATAATCATGCACTTAATGCTTTATGCTACAATGGTTTGTCATTAAGTATTATCATTATAACAGAGCTCAAAAGGTTACTAAGTAACGCGATTTGAATTTGAGTTTCAAAGGTTGCAGGTTAGCTTGATAAGAAGGAAGATGTTTTAAGGTGAGAAATTCTCGGCGTTTGCTAATGCTCTGGAAATCCCACGTGAGGGCAATTTCCGGTGAAGGATAGAAAGCAAGGTAATTACAAAATAATGCATTGTTCCCCGAATATTAGAATACTAATTTTGAAGCGTATTTAGCGGACCGTAATATTACACTTACAAACGTTCATAATACAGTGAAACCTGTGTAAGTTGACCACTTGCGGTGCAGCACTTTAGTGGTCAACTTATAGAGGTTGGGTTTTTTTTCTCTTTGCCATTTCTTACACTATGCATTTATACATTTGTAACTATTTAAACTATAGCTTCATGTACCAACGTTACTTTAAAATAGTAATTAGCTTTTTCCCCACAATTATTTAAATTATCATTAGAGAAGTTTAACCTCAATGACTTACAATGGTTCCCATACAACTTTAAAAGTAACATACTTAGTTAAAATAAAGATCTTATTAATTATGTAAGTTACTTATTTCGTGGTAAAATTTCCTAAAAATACATAATTTATTAAACTGGCGACATCAGATAGAGGAAAAAAGAAGACACATTCAAAGAATAAAAGAGTGCTCCCATATGGTTAAGAAGTTCAGGCAAACTTCTCTTTGTAAGTTCTGTTTCTTCTATTGATGTTTCATCCATCCAGACAAATACTGGTGTAACATTATAGCATAAAAAATATCCCGGAGAAGATTTTTTTATTTTTGCAAAAATAGATAAGCAAATAAATATTGCAATAATTAGGCGGTCAACTTACAAAGGTTTTTTTTTATAATACTCCCACCATAATTTGGCGGACATAAGTGGTCAATATAGATAGGTGGTCAACTTAGGTGGTCAAGTCACAAAGATTTCCCTACATTATATAATATAGGGCTAATTCCGTTCCTGACAAAAGCGGTCAACTTAGACAGGTGGTCAGCTGACAAAGGTGGTCAACTTTACAGGTTTTACTGTAGCATAATATCAGTCCCCCCTCTCGCATAAAAATCATAATTGCAAATTAATAATTATTTTTTTAAAATGTAATATCAGTGCACGCATTGCCCTTCAATAATTCGAACTTCCAAAGAACAAGCTTGGAAGGCAAATGGGAAACTGGGATGTATTTAATGAAATTAAACGGAGTATTACGATTAGTGCAAATCATGTGAAATTATTTGAAAAATGTATAGTTTACGTGCACATCATGACAATGAGATGAATTTTAAAAAATAGGCTAAGCCAAAATACACGATTTGATGGATGAAAGCTTGTAAAACAATGAAAATGCTTTAAATTAATACATTTTAAGATTCATAATTCTTGAACATTTTTAATATTTTAATAATTTATTTTCTAAGGCCGTATTCAGCTTAGGCGTACAATAAAATGTGGTTGTTGTTGTTGTCGAGTCCTCACGAGTGGCGAAGAAGAATGCGTACGCTGCTCCTGAGTCTAACGGGGCCCTTATAGGCAGGAGTCCGATTTCCGCTCCTTTGAAAGGTCTTTTAATCTTTGAACCAGCTCCCAGATGAGAGACCGTCACCTGGGATTGGCACCCCCAGAGGTATCGTTTCACTTGGAGGACATTGGAGCCACGACCTATTTAACGTGCGCCAGCTCCCTTTAGAGTACACGGACACCACAGCAATCAACCGCGAGAGGTTGTCACCCTCCCAAACACTGACCTCAGTCGATGTTGCTTCACTTTCAGTGTTCTGCGGGAGCCGCGCTTCTACTGACTGGTTCACTGCGGGACAGTAAAATGTGGTATGAATTTTTGATAAAAATGTTTTAGATTGCCATCTATGGCTACTTAAAATATTTTTTTATCCAGAAGAAGAAAAATCATAAAATCGATCATGAGGCAATTTTTCACCTCGGTTAAACACTTTTGAAACTCTCCATTCTAATATCGGACTAAAAAAATAGGGCTAAAGCAACTTTATAGGCAAAACTGCTATGATCTTTGCCTATAAAGATCTAAGGTGACCCAAGGCGAAAGGTCAAGTTAGAAAGCGTTGAACACTTATCCATATTAAACCAGCAGCAAGATAGTTACATTTTATCCCGCCATCTCAAAAAAAAAGTAAAGTTTTCCGCCTCAGAGAACAGACACACTTCTAACATGAGCCTGATATAAACAAGATTATATAACTGTCATTCGAATTTCGTATCGGTCAGCCGCTATGGACGCGTTGGGATTTCACAAGCTCACGAGTAATAAATTCTGACTGCTTGAAAATGCTTTAGTAATGTTCAAAGTAATAAAGCATTGTATTTCCTCAATTGCATTGTTCCTGTGTAAATTATGCTTGAATACACGACTACTCATCTGCTTAAAGTGCCTGACTGCTTAAAGATTCCAAATACTTTTCTGAATGGTTTCTTATTTTAAATTGAAAAAAAAATCCACATACGAAGAGGAAGAAAAATAATTACAAACAAATACAACTTTTGAAAATTAAAAAAAAAAAAAAAAAAAAAATTTTCGGAATTCACTTTTTCTTTGGATAGATAAAACAAAAGCTGCCATGTTTGTGACGCAATTTTTTTCGCTAAATTATGAATTTAAAGTTCTGCGCAAACTAAAAAAATTAAATCTAACTGTAAATATGCATTTTTTCGCATTGAAATATGATTTTATTTGTTTTCCAGCCTCTATTTACTTGTTAACAGATGTCAACATTCAACAAATTTTAACGCTAACAAATTCTAAAGCAAATATATAACGATAGACATGGCATACAATTCGAAAAGAGCTTCTTCTTTTTGAAAAGAATCTTATATTCGTAATTATTATTAATAATAATTTTACTGTAATTTAGAATACCCGTACATAATCATAACAGGGTTCTCACCGTTCAGTATGCATACCAAAAGCAACAGCAACGTACGACAAAGACTAAATTGTTCAGAGTATGTCATAGACTCTACATAATTTCATAACCACTCCCTCGCATTGAGTTATTGGCAATTTCTATTGCTTCATTTAGAGGGACTTAACACCAACCTATGGTGATTGCGTTATCGGATGCATACGTCATCGCTGTTAGTTTGATAACCATAGCAACAGTCTGTTGCGATGGAGACAAAATGTCTCCGTCGCCTTTGGTGTGAGAGCACACTTAGAATTCTTGTTTCTCTCCTGTACAAATTAAAATAATATTTTATTTGCCTTATTATATTTTTAAATTATGTACATTATACATATTCAACTAGAAATTTTTTGCAAAAACCCACGCTACAAATGTTGAAGAAAAAACTGAAAATGTCATTAACTTTTGAAAATGCTCTATATCTATGAGTTTGAGGTTTAAGGTTTTGGAAAATAAATTCGGTTTTATTTGTCTACGGAGTTTTTTTTTTTTTTTTGGAAAAGTATGTACTTTAATTACAAATTAAATTACAATTTACTTTAACACAAAATTTGTCCTCTAATTCAAAGCCACAAAATTTTAACAAATATGTGTAAAATATCCTACTCGAGCATATATTTCCGAAAATAATAAATGTAAAGAAACATTTCAATAAAAACTCCTTCCTAACTTTTAAACTATAGATTATTTTTAATCTTAAGCTCGCTAAAAATCCCATTAACTGGCTGAAAAATTGTAATGAACATTCCCCGGAGATCAGCACAGGATAAACATCAACAAGATAATGGTTACATGGAAAAATGTAAAGCTTTAATCCAACTAAACAAAATTTTTCTGTAAAACGGCTTGCATAAATTTTTATATTTAAACTTACAGTGAAATTGATTTCTGTATCCTCACTAAAAATGTAACTTAAAGTATTTTAAAAAATAAAAACAACTGAATGTATAAAAGTTATGGATTTTCTTGTTGCATCTTGCAGTCGCTACTCTTCTTGAATTCTAATAGTCTTATCTACAGTGAAAGTTAGTTTTCTTCATTTAATATTTTTGTGTTCCGGACGATCATGTGTTTATTGGCGTAAAAACTTCAGACAACATTATTCATTCAGGTTTTACTTTGTAAAATAACTAACTAAATAGCCAAAAAGGAAAAAAAAAGCAGCTGAAACAAATATCAACAACAATACAAGGGAATTGGTAACTGAAAACTACTTGAGAAAACAAGTTAGTGTTCATCAAGAGACAACAAAAATGTCTTCAGGAAAAAGACAACAATGTAAATACATCAGACTAATCCTTATTTCTTGGAATTGATGGATAAGGCGGCACGAAAGAAAACATATCAAATTAACATCAATTATCGAGAAAAGGCTAGAAGGAGAATAAAGCGAAAACCGATTAACTAAACAAAAAGCAATTTTCCTGCCTGGTACTACATTCCAGAGTTAATGCCAACTATGCAAGAAGCAGTCTACAAAGCGACGCACCAAGGAAAGAAGCGGAGACTTCATAACTTCCATCCACCTCGTACAAAAACTCGAATGGAGCCCCGGTGGAATAGGAGCAAAAAAACAGAATGGATCGTGAAAAGAAGGGAGGTCAACAAAAAGAAAGCTTGGATCAAAAGACATGGCAGCTCGCGTAGTGGAAGGCAAAAGCACTGACACTACGTGAAAGTTTATTTTTAGTTCGGGACGATCTCTGAGTACACGTACCAGTGGTAGAATCTCTCATCATCTGTACCTGGCCGTGGACCAAATGTTGATGGTTCTAGAGGATGTATTGGGGAAAAGAAAAGGGAATTTTCGAACTGAAGGAAAGAACGCTCTTCAGCTATTTTTCTTTGTAATATACGGCGGCTTTTTTGGCTGTTTTTAGAAAACCAAAGCAGTTCTTTTAAGTTACATGCACTTGTATTCAATTTAAAAATATACTTGTTCTTTAGCCTTTTTAACGGTACAAAAAATAAAGTTCTAAATTTTAAAATAAAAGTTAATGGAATCGAGGCAAGGGTTTTAAATACATTTTAATATTATGTATCAAATGTGCATACAATTCAAACACACAAACAATATTCCTAGATTGCACATTAAACTCATTCAGTTTTAATTTTTTACATCACGCAGCGACATGTTAATTTAGTGCATAATTTGTGCAATCAAAAGGTATATTTATTATCAGTTTGATAACTATTTTTAATGGGTTGTTTGGATAATACCTTAGGTATTTCCTTTGATTCATTCAAATCCAACGCCAAAATAGCGAATTCGATCTGTGCAAGTCAGCACGGTATGAGAGGAAACAAAAACAAAATTTTATACTGTTAAAACTTTTGCAAAATGCCTATTTCTGTGAAAAGATTTTTTTTTAATAGTCGTTTATCTTTTGCAAACCAAAAGCAATTTTTCTAAAACAAAACTTAGATTAACTAATGTAAAACTTTGTTCACAGTTTCTTTTCTTTAAAAAATGCTTCAAAACTGTTACACAATGTTGTTACAAACACTTGTAAAATTCTGTGACTGCAAATCCTTCATAACATTTTGTAATACAAGACTTACATACAAATTTGTTATGTGCCAATTTTTCTAAAACCCAAATATTTTTAATAGCCAGTTTAATCAAATAATAAAACCGGTGATCAATTCAAAACCTCTTTTAAGAAATCTTACCGTGCTCTTGGCCACTGATATTATATTTGAAAAGAGAGAAAAATGTCATCTAATGATGATGTAAGTAGTAACTATAAAAGCGGTGTTAAAAGATTTATTCTTTATTTTATTATTATTATCTCGGGAAAACCGTTACAGCCCTTTTTACTGCGGTCGTTTTGATTGTTATGTGGTTTCCGGAAAATGAATGTAGGTTTTGCCGTTTGTGCAGATAATAGAAAGGCTGGTTTTGGACACAATGATTTTTGCATGATTAAATAACGTTTTATGGGGCTCCGAAATTAACATTTAATAGAAGAAATATTCCATAGTTCATGAATACTTTGAGTTATGTATTAAAAAAGAAAACAAAAAGCCAAAAAAAAGACTATTTGTTTACATATTTTTGTATTACTTTTTATAGTTTTTAGAAAGTAATAAGTTTTTTGAATATCTCAAATTCACATTTTTTGCATTCTTACAACATAGATTTATCGTCGGAATAGTTGCGGAATATTCTTAAGATTAAGTCGCAAAAAATCAGGTGTAAATGTGTACTATTGTTGTTTTATTACGATCTTATTCATAATAAAATTGAATGTTCATTTCTTCTGAATGAAATATGTTTTATGTATCGTTATTATAGTACAAAACATTTCAATGTATTTCCTTTGGACCACATTCAAATAAATGATGTTGATAATTACGTACATACAGTGCAAAATTATCAAGTTTGTAAGTTTTACAAATTATATAACAAATATATTTCTGTTTGTGACATTTTTAATGTCAATACGCTCCATAACCATAATAGAAATGTTTTAAACTCTGATTGGAATTTTATTTTTGTTTTTTGTTTTTTAAACCATGAAATCTACAGAAGAAAATGTAAAAATAATAGTTTTACTTCAGCTTAATAGGTACAGGTGTCTTTACATGAAAGGTAATAACATAAGACAAAAAATTATACACTTTTTAGGGTGGAAAGTGTAGTAAGCGAAACATGTTTCGGAGAAACTGAAAAACTTTATTTCTGGCTATTTCTTCGGAGTAAATCTAACATTACGGACACATGTGTTTATAATGTTCTATTTTATAAATTGTACATTCCTTTAAACTGACACAGGACATTTGAAATAAGAATTTTCTTTTTTTGATGATTTTTTGTAGTTGAACTTACTTTAGCATAAATTGCACATTTTGGCGAAATTTTAAATACAAAGCCAATTAAAAATATTTTCAACTAAAAGTTCTTCAAAATTATAGAAAAATCATTAAAACCACAAAAATTGCCTCTTGCATCTGAAGTTGATTAATTGAGTAATGTTTAAAACTTTTTACACATTTTCTTAAGATTATTACAAATAGTTTTGAAAAAGTATGCTGAAATTTAAAAAAAAATCTAGGATACTTCTTAGAATAAGCTGCAGCGGTTTGCCAGAAAGTGTTTACATTTTTGTGATATATCTATATGAAAATTAATATGCAATTTGGATGAAATATCAGATGCAAGACTTTTTTGTGCTTTTCATACTTTTAAATTATTTTGAAAAAAAATGTTACTTAAAAATAATTTTTATTGGTTTAATACTTAAAATTTAGCCAAAATATAGATAACCAATGATAAAATACGTCCAGCTCCAGTGAAAAATAAAAAAAGATAACTTTTATTTCAAAGGTTCGATGTTCCCTTAAAAGGCAATGTTATAAGTCATAACAATCGTAGCAGTTAGTCAAAATGACTAAAATTAACTGTAAATAATTTTTTAAATTTGACATAAGTTAATGGTGTCGAATTCCTGAGGGTTGAAAAAGCTCGATCATAGAGGTTTTAGTAAAATTATCGATTAACATACAGCATTAGCAAATTTGTTAACTATAATCGGAATGGAAAAAAGAGAAAGATTTCCTTTAAAGGTGGGGACGAAATTTTTTGTTATATGTTTAAACTAAACTGCAACTCTTTATATTTTTAAAACTTGCGCAATCTAAATCTAGCTTCTAGTTTTGCATTTGACACATTAATCATTATGGTGAATTCATAATAAAAATATCGTCGTAGAATTTAACAGGACGAGATTTTCTGTAAACAATCAGCACGTTCTTGTATTGACGCATGGGACTTTTTTATTATATCATAAAAATTAATTTGACCCAAAAAAAAATTAATTGCTGATTGCGCTTTGACGTACCTTGGAACGGGTAAGTATTTTATGTGACTTTCATAATTATAGCAGTAGTCTATTAAGACCGACGCCTTTTGCAGGCGTTAGACATTGAATGATTAAAATTCATTCAATGTTTTGCCACATTTTGAAAATAAGTTTACCTGCATTGCTTAGACATCGGATTGTTTAAAAAATAAAGAAATATCAATAGAAATGACATTTTCGTAAAAGCATCGCAAGCTGTTCAAAACTTCATATCATGTATTGAAACAAAACCCATCAAAAATGTTAAAAAAATCTTTTAAATGCGAATCAGTGGCCTATCTAGAATACAGCAGCTAGATCAACTGCTCCAAAAGACGTTTAACGGAACGAGTTTCAGGAGAAAAAAAAAGAAGATTTTATAATTCTGCAGTACAAGCTCTTTTTGCATAATCCCTTTATAGTATCCCTATAATTGAACAAAGCTAACTGAAAATTACAAATGAATTCCCAGAATTCCTTTTTTCCCTACTATGCGACTCACATGACTTTGGTACGTCTCTGAAGCGAAAATGCAATTCAACTATAACCTCTACTAATATCCGAATTGAGTTTTTGAAATAATACAGTAAAATTATCCGATAATTTGTACGTATTTCAGTTTTGTTAATGTAATAGATCACCTCTGAAAGTTTTAAAAAGTTATATTCAGTAATTAAGAGCGCAAATATTCCACTGTTAAAAAATGCTGAAAAAACCGTTGGCCTTTTTCGACTTATCTATAGTTTATAAATAAGAAGTGCCTGAAAGTTACAACAGATTTTTGAAATTCAGCGGGTGGGGTGAAAAAACAAATCTTTATTTTAAATTTGAATAAAAAATGTTTAGCGTGCATAATTTAGAAGATAAGAGAAAAAAAAGTTCTCCCCCAACTGTTGCTCTTATAGCAATGATTAAAATTCGTCTCAACCTATTCCGTAATCGAGATTGTGTTAATAAAATTACTTAATCTAATTATTTGAATTTATGCTAATGAAAATAGATATATTTCAGTGCGTAGTTTATGAAATTCTTACAGAATTCATTTATGATAAAGCTCTTTTATTATCTGAAAATAAATGAAGGAAGATGTAAATTGAGTTTCACTTCAAAATGCATACACATATAATGATAAAATAGCTTACAAAGTATAACAAAGAAGCTTACAAAAGCAGTTTTAAGCATTTCGCATCTTTTAAAATCCTCCAGTTTCAAATAACGAGGGAAAAACTACATTTTAATTACCATGGATAAGTAAATACAGCTACACTTAGATCTTTCTCCATCAAAATCTGAAATAAGCTGTTGGCAATGCTCTTTTTCTAGGACATAAAATTTAATTGCCGTAATGTTCCATAAAAGTTATGTTCATAATCTCTGAATGTTCCTGCACATTCTTTAACATCCCACAGACGAGACATTTTAATTTTCATCAAACGAATTTTTCAGAAAAATAATTAGTTTAAATAACAACGTTACGGATCCTTAGAGCGCTCTTAAAACCCACTAAAGATGAACACTTGCGATGCCATTCATGGAAAGCATAAAAGTCGAGTTAAAAGATTTATTATTATTAATGCGGAAAAATAGTTTCCGCTCTTTTTACTGCAGGCGATTTCATTGTTCCGTGGTTTTGTGAAACGCATTCCAAGCCTTGTTTAGGAAGTTGATTAAGATGAGAAAAGATATACAATGTGTGGCGGTGACTTTTGGATAATTAAATCATTTTTATGACTTCCTGAAAAATGGTGTCTTTGCTGAAAAGGATTCTATTGGAAATTTATTTTGTGTTACCTTGTACTGAAGAATATTAGGAGCATTTCAACAGATTCTTTTTAAATTTTTGACCACAATAAATTTTATGAAATGTAAGAAAAAAGTACTACTCAGAAAATTTAGCATGCTCGGTGTAAATCTTTTACCAAGACTCATATTAGTCCTAATCAATCCTGAGATTAATATGTTAAAAGTGTTGTTAAAATCCTATTTATTGCATCAAAATACAATAGTTATTACAGCGGTGTGCGTTCCCGAAGAGCGACGGCGCTCCACTTTAAAAATATGGCGGACATCCCTCCCTCCTAAGAACGATATTCCATAAAAGTAAAACTAAAACCGCATGAAACAGACCCACCTAAAAAATTCTAATGGCGAAGCCTGCGTCATGACTTCCTCTCCCCCCACGCATAAGCACTCTTGGTTTTTTAAAATCAAAAGACATGAATTACGTTACACAATGCAATCATTATCGACACCATTTAGACCATTAGTTCGATAAGTAAAAAAAGGTTCGAATAATAACATTCTAAATAAAATAATATTGCTGCAAGTCACAATGCGGCAAGGTTGAGTGATAAAACATCTGATATTATTTTGACAATGACGCCAAAATGCGTAGAATATGACCCGTTTAAACAGAATGTAAACAAATCTTCTATTCCGCATCGCCTAGTGAAATCGCAGAGTGAAAAAAAAAATCCACACGCACACATACACACGGAACAAGATTTGCAAAAGAAGAAAACAAATTACCGGATGATTCAGTATAACTGTTCATTGGGATGGAAAAATTAAGAGGAAGATATACTTTTTATCGATTAACAATTACTGCTACATAGAAAAATATTTACCAATGACTTTCAATAACGAAATTTCAATCAGGAGCAAAATAAGCAATATCTTCTTCTACTGAATAAACTGTGGAATTATAGATCAAATACATGTTTGAGATTCGATATAATTTTAGTAAACACGTGGACACGACTAGGAACGTGCGCTCTTACTGAGAGAGAGAGGTAATAAGTATTTTATATGGCTTTCGAAACCATATTTGGAAAAGTCGTTGTTAAATCCATTTTTGTTTCAAAAGGACCTGACAATCCGACGTCCAAGCGAGTTGGAAATTTGCAGAACTCCATTATAATAGTAATTTTCGAAAGTTGCCATACCAGAGGTGTTACCAATGAAACTTTGACATTACTTCACTAGAAAAAGATCAAGAGTGTATAAGATATCATTATACACTCTTGATTATTTTGAGCTTGACAAGAATCAAAATTAGGAGTTTTAGCGCGCCGAGATATTTTACAGAGTTAACTGCCCAACATGTTTCTTGCAAGATTTCCCTAAAAAGTGGAAAGTTCATTAGTGCTCTAGAGGGTCGTCATGCTAGATACATCGGAAATGCAATTTACGCTCACAAAATATATTTATCCGGAGATCAGTTTTAATTTTACGAACAAGAAGAACCTGGAATTCGCAATATTTGTTCATTTGTTGGAAAATGTTATGTGAACTGCCGACTTCATTCATATGCACAATCAATAATTGGTTATTATTGATTAAGAGCATGAAAGTATCAATTGCGAAACTTCAAAGCGTGTAATCAGTGCGGGGTTTTTTTTTTTTTTTGTTACTTGGGGTGCTAATCAAAGGGACTTTAAGCCTTTCCGTTTCATGAGAATTGTTTCTCAAGAAATGAAAACGAAAATAGTGGATACTTCATTTTTTACTATTGAGTGTAAAGGTACCATCAGAGGAAGAATACGTATCTGAAATATAACTAAGCAGTTGGTTAATTAAAGTTTAGATAATGTACCTAGAACGTGAAGTTAGACTGATGGAAGAGTACGTAAACTGTTAAAAAGACAAAGAACATAGGCAGTACTTGCTGCTGTTAGCAAAGTAATACAGAAGTAAATATGAAAACTTTAAGAATGTACTTTATTATCGTAAAAGATAATATTCTGTTATTGTTTCAAATTAACCAATATATTTCGTAATGCTTTTTTAATATAAAAATATAACTATAAACATATGACTCTTCTTTTATTACTCGCATCTATACGAACCTTTTATTTTTATCATTATCATTTTTTTCACTTATGTGTATATTCATTTATGTCTGGGATTATTATGTATTGCCATGATAAACATGAATGTCATTTTTACTAAAGCCTGAAAACTAAGAATAACGCTGCTAATATTTCATCAAAGCATCCAAGAAGTTTAAACTACTGAATGGTGAAATGACATTTATAAACTCATGTAAATAATTTTCAATTACGAAATCAAAAGAAAAGTATTTAGTGCGAATATAAAACTTCTTAGTTGAAGTTAACTATTTTTATTTCTGTATATATTCTATTCGGCAATTATTCAGAAAACCCTCTTGGGATAGAATACAAATAGCTTACTTTGATATCTTTCGCTATTTACAACAACTTTACATGAGAGATGGAAAAATATGTGCTTTTTACATTCTGTACACTTCCTTGAGATTTCCAGAATCCTCTTCTAACACCTATTCCAAAATTAAATTTTAAGCTCAAAAGGACAAAGTTTTATCTTCCAAAAGCCTCTTACAAGCTGCAGAATTTAAAAATTCAATCTCCCTAATGATCTTTTTCCGCAAAACCTTTTGCTTAAACCGTATTCTTCCCTATTGCGACGCTTCGATGCCCTTTAAATATTCATTAACCTGCAAAATTGTAGCCGAGGCAGAAAAGAAATAAAAAAAAATTCCTCCACTTGATTCCCTTGAAGTGAGGGTCTCTTTAACTAACACTCATAAATCACATTGAAGGAGCGATCGCTCGCTTTCTTTTGCTCTTCGTACGTCTTCGGCGAGACAATAGCAAGTGTAGAGTTGTAATTCAACGGCCTTCGAACTTTCCTTTAAAGAGTTGACGCCGGCGCTGCTTTGAGGAAAAGTTTCAAATTTCCTCTTTATTCATGCCTAAGAGGTTTGAGGGGTAGCAAACGATGGCGACTCTTTTAATCGGTTTTGCTAGGTGAACACTCAGATAACTTGGCAAAGAAGATACTTAAACAACTTTGTAACGACTCTTGCAACTAGATACTTTAGGAGTAACACACTTTAGATCATATACGATTATAAGAGCAAATTTCATATGAGCTACAAAGTAACATAAGAGCTATGTCTCTTTCCTATCTCTTTGGGTTAACAATAACTTGATCCGAACTTGCATGCCAGTCAACGTTTTTTTATTCATGCAATACAAATCAAAATGCACACATGTCATTCAAACCAGTCACACACTAAGGGACAGGCAAAGAACCTAGTTTACTCATGCTTTAATAGTGCACAAAATAACAGACTACGACACATAGAAGTTACTTTTCGAAACTTTAACGTAATCACACGATTCATTTTAAATTCAAGTGCATTTCAAAGATAACTTTACTTAACCCTTTGTGAGGCGGTGGGAAGTATGCTTCCCACCTAATCCATCAAGTTATAGATGTTTACAGTAAGCTATTTTACCCTTTCTGATTGGTAGAATCTTGCAAAGACGCTGGGAAGCATATTTACCCCCACATGCATCAATATTCCCATATATACTCCCAGCCCCATACCGGGGGGCGGGATGCACAAAAAATCATGTTAATCTTATTAAATGTCCTATATGTATTTCTTCTTTAAAACGAACCAAAATCCGAAAAATATTTTAACATACCGATACTACAAAAAAATGGCGATATAAAGGGTTAACAATTTGATGAACTGTTTAATGCGCGATGCAGACGGACGATCCGGTTGCGATCAGGCATGGCAGCTCCGGCACAGTAATACACTAAGTTAAATGGGCCGGCTCACACGAACGGCATGGTCAAGGGGCCGCATTTCCAGTCCGGCCGTAATGGTACAGTAGTACCACTGACGGCCTTATTCACCAACTGATTTGAACCTTCAAACTGCAGATCAAAGGTTTCCTCAACCAATTATAACGCTCAAATCGGCGGTTTGAGTGTTTGACAGAGGTTCACATCGGCTGGTTTAATAAGGCTGTTCGTTAAATGGGCCGACTCACACCAGCAATCGTCGCCTGACTGCAACCTGTCTGTGTACATCAAGCCTTATAGTCTTACTTGAGGTAGTTTAAATTAGTGACTCTATGAAGATCTGCAAGTGACTGCATGGAAGATCCGGTTATCCGACAAATGAAGTTTGATTTTTTTAAAGTTTAATTAATTAGTATGCTTCGAAATGTGTAAACTACACACTTACTACGTATTTGGAAGCTGTGGTATTTTTAAAAATCTGCAAAGAATTTATAGGTTTCCAACATCAGAACCGAATATCCGGAGCGGACCAACCTGACAAGGAATACTGGATATCTTGATATCGGGTACCTGTGTATTGCATTATCAACATACGATGCATCCGATTATTGGCAAAATCAATATACGATGTATCGCTATTCGTGATCATGCTCTCCTCCCTTCAAGAAAATAATAGGTGTGCTACTGAAATGAAATTTAGATTGAGAGTCTTAAAGAACCTTCGGTGTGCAAATTTTTCAAAACGATGCTTTTTCTTTGATATTTTAACTTAAGAGACGCAAAATCATGTAAGTAACAAATAAATAATGTCATATAAGTAAAATATTTTTGTCCAACATTTTACGCAGAAAAATTAAAAATCACTCTTCCATCCACTATTCGACCACGATCGGTACTGCGCATATCTGCTTTAGACTAACTAATCCTTAGAAAAACTGAACGCTAGAAAAACATAGACAGAAACCAAGAACTAACCTTTCAAAGCGAATATATATATTTCAACCGCTGTTGTTACCAACAAAAATTGCAGCTAAATATCTCAATATCAAAGAGCCAAGTGATCAAAATTCCACACTGTGTAACGTATGTTACTTTTATTAAAACTATTTCTGAACTTACTTCTAGAAATACATATTTCAACAGTGTATAACAGGAACCATAAAAAGAATTTAGTACTCAAAATCCATTTTCCGAAATACATACTTCTGCTTAGATACCCAACACGTGCCTTCAACTGCCTTCATCAGCTGTCACCGATCGCAAGAGATAATACAGCCATATCTGTTTAGAGTTATACAGCATCAAAGACGATTAAGTCTTTTTATAGCGATCAGGTCTGGTGCCGTATCTAATCCTGCAAATAAATCACTCGCTTGGTTACGCTCCAAAGGTATTTCATTAAATAGAAATCCTCCTAAAATAAGGCACTTCTGTTGACTGAGATAGATCTTAGTTTTACGGTATAAGGAAACTCTTAAGACTGATACCATTGGGTTCTTCTTTTTTAGTTTTGGTGAGATAAAATCTTTGGAACGACACATGGTTTTTACGATCCAACTTTAGTCGAAGTTTTTTTTTTTTTTTAAGAAAGAAACGAAGCATTCATATATAAATATATCCAAAGATGGATTCAAAGATCACGTGATCTCCGTTACAGATTTTGACTATCGTCCACGTCGAATAGCCTTAAGACAACTCTGCAAGCGAATTTTTCGTATCGACCCTTAGCCAGCAGTGAGGAGGGGGGCATTCACGTGTTTGAATCTCGAGGGTTACCTTGGGAGTCAAACATGCCAATCCCGAAATCCTCACTTAAAAAGACTGGTATGTATAACTTGAATAAAACATACTGGGCTTGTAAATTAACGTTTATTATGGCACCCTAATGTTGTTTGCAAGTTCACGTCCCCCCCCCCCCCAAAATAAATATATTATAAAAATAAAGGCGCTTTCTTTTAAAACATCCCTTAGACTATTGTATAACATATTTCTAAGAAAGGAGACAACTCATTGTATGTTAAAAAATAGAAACAAGAAAGAAAAAAAAGAACAGCTTGAAAAGAGTTGTACGTGGTTTTCTCGGTAGAAGAAGGCATTTCAATTTCTTTCATTAGATTATGCTATTTATTATGTGACGGCGAGCGAACATATTGATAAAAAAATAGCGATCCAAACTTTTCTAATATTATCGTGACGAGCTAAGGCTTCTTCAACCGAATGCTTACGTAAGAGGAAAGAAACCTGAAGTAAAAAGGCACAGTTTTGTGGATACATGGCGTTAACTTGCTTGTGTATTAACAGAGTTATTGGTATGTAGTTCGTGCGAACTTATGAAAATATTTTCTTTTTTTGGGTAATGTTGTAGTCCCATATTGCGCTCTATTAATCTTTTCTGCAAGAGACTAATGAACTAAATATGCTTTGAAACAGATTATCGCAATCTACGACTATTCCCTGATCCGCATTTCTTCAAATTTGCTCGTGAGTAAAAAATTCTTAAAATACTAGTAAGAGCCAGAAAATTTGCTGTGGGTTATATTTAAGAAAATACAATCATATTTTCTCATAATAACAATAAATACTTCACTGACTGCTGTTTAGCCTCCGGAAGCTCGAAACGTTTGCTTTAAAGGGTTGTTCCTTGCAGCCCAAAACACGGGTATGCAATAGTTTTGCAAGTTATATTTTCAAAGGTGAACAAAGGTTACTTGTTATGAAACACACGATTTTTTCTAAATATAATTGTTTCACCTATAAAAAACACTACCAGACTTCATTTGAAGTCGAAGCTGAATAATACCTATAATATAATCTCGAATACCACCCTTAAAAATAGGTTGGATGACTGGAGCTCTGCCCTTAATTTAGTATTTAATACTGTGCTGTCATATTATTTTTCCGACTACGTATCGGTTACCCTACGGCCTCAGCGTGTTCAGACGGTTGCTTCCTGTGTTGCTTGTGAGCAGTGTGTTTTTTATGCGGTTACTTTGAAATATTTTCATCTGTTATGCAGAAATTGGAAAACATCTTAAAATACGTAAGATCTTTCTTTTTCTGAAACTTTACCCAGAATAATAAGGATGCGGAATCCCAAGTACCACTATATTCAAAAGATGGTAGTATTCGGGATCAAACTATAATAGAAAAAAATCTTTGACGGCACGATAAAGTACTCTTGTTTATTTCTGGGAGAACGTCATGTTCTGAGTTCAGTTGGAAATATTTTTCTCAATGAAGCAAAACGCAATCCGAGATTTTATTTCTCCCGAAATATTGTTTATGTATCCCTATGTGCCATTTATTAGGCAAATGTCTGAATACCTTTATTACATTCAAACACATTATAACCGCATTCACCTAATTCATTCTGGTGCAGCAAAATGCAAAACTTCACCATATTTTAAGAGAGTCAAAGAGTTATTCCATAAAGGCAAAAGCATTATGCGATACGCTCTTTTGCAGAGCAAATGTAAATTAAATAACATTTGAAGCTTTAACTCTTTCCCATAAACATTTCTCTGACGTCTTTTAAACTAGTGTAATCCCATGACGAAAATTTTGTGAAATTTCATTTCGTATGCAAGTATATTGTGACAGTAAAGTTAAATTTTATATTTATTTTCTAAATCGCGGGAAATTGTGCTCAAATTATACAGAAGACCTCTATTCATGCATTATCCTATGTGTAGTTTTTAAATTGGAGTACATTCCAGTTACATATATCATCGTTTAAACTATGCTACCAAGTACTTTTGATGTAACAAAGGAAAATTTTTATTTCGTGTGCAATGGAAAAGAACTTCCATTTTTAGTTTAATAGCACAATATCCTCATCAGTGAATCTTCAGCACAGTTCAGTTCTATTATATCATTTCAAAAGTTGATGTTTATTGTTATTTTCCGTTGGATAACAAATTCTAGAATCAGAGTTGGTTTCCGTGTTTAATTTTCAACGTTTTCTTTTGAGACAGTATTTAGACACAAATTATGTTTTTAGAAAAAGTTTTAAAGTGTCAAGGTTGCTTTTTCTAGCAGTTATCTCAAAAATAGTTTGACATAATAATAATTAATAAAAGGGTAAAAGGAAAACAGAGGTAAAAAAGAAATAACACGAATTAAAATATATTTTCTTATTAAGATTTGGGATAAATGAATCGTTTCAACACATTTAACTGACTGCACACGAAATCATTCAGATTGAGTACGAAATAAATGCATAATATATCTTTTTTTTCTTCAGATTAATCAATTCGAAGAACATACTGGAAACATTAAAGTGTTTTATGTTTTAAGTTAACTTAACCATTATCGGTTTTGACATTCTGTTGAACTTGTTAATAGTGACACTTATTTTGTAATTTAAAGAAATTTAAGTACCTGCTTTCGTCCATGAATAGTAGTGATGATCGCATATAACGTAATAATTCCGGTCCCTTGAATGATGCTCCGAGATTCATTGTTCATTGTAACTAAACGTTCATAAATGAGGTTCACAAACAATATAAAAACGTCGATATAAACAGTTACTACAACAACGAAAGAAAAACAAATGTAGAGTAAAGGTTTAAGACATTTTTCTAAGATAATATTAAACTTTTTTTCATAATATCATTGTTAAAATAGCAAGGATTATGTTCGGACATTCTTCATTACCTGAGTGCAATAGCAAATCTTAATGTATTGCGTTCTTTTAATTAAATAAACTGTAAAACTTTCATCTTATAAAATCATGGTTTGGGTAACTAATGATGATTCGTTACAGAAGGAGCCTCACCTTTTTTACCTTTTCAAATTATATTTACAACATTTTCCGGATGCATATTACTGGTAAAAAAGCCTTTGAAAAAGAGGCTGTTACGAATGGGCAAGAAAACAAGTAAGCATCTCTCTTTCCACACTTAATTTACATTTCAAAATTTATTTCTTTTTTTCTTTTGCCGTGTCTACAAACTGCTTATTTATTAAGAGCTGAACGCATAGCCCTAGTGATAAACCGGAAACAACGGTTTGCTTTCAGAAACGAAGGATTGGAATCATTTGTTGCGATGCTTTTAACGTGAGAAAAGACATCTTGCTTCATTCCGACGTATTTTATCTTATTCCTTGATGTGGGGTAAAAGTCATAATAATCTCTTTCCTATTCCCCTGGTAATACTTGAACATAGATGCTAGCGAAATCTCTTAAAAGAAAATGACATGATTGAGAAAAATATTATTCACGGATAAAGGTCCAAAAACATATCTTTCTTTGAAATATTTATGCAAGTGCAGATATTTACTGCATTATTCAATCTGTTTGTTGTTTGGAAGTCGTTCTATCATATGGTTTTAGAACTCTTATGCTTTTTGCTCTTTTACCTCGACAAGTGTACAGTTCGCAATTGCAAAGAGATATATTTTTAACATTCTGTAACTGGGTAAATGATATGCTAATAAATCATAAATATTACAAAGTAGTCACTGCATTTAGCTGTAGCTGTAGGATTTTTCATATATTTAGAGTATGTTAGAGCTGTATTTATATTCTCTAACATTTTTCGTGCATTAATTATGTCTTCATTAAATTTTATTGAATTCGTAAAATTGAGAAGAAAGGAGCGCATGCGGAAATTTGCATTGTTGGGATAAAAAACATTTTTTGTTAGAAAAAATCAAACGAACACATGAATGAGTAACAAACCTTGGCTGATGTACTTTTAAATGTTTTGTAATTTTATGTTATCTTCCGACGTTGAAAATGGAGTAATAGCGTTCAACGGTCTCACACGGAACTATATTTTAACTTTAAATGAACTTTCTTTTACTTCGCATGAACAAAATATTAAAGTCCCTCTTTCAAAAAATACCATTTTCGGGCGATTTTTTTTAAAAAATTCATTGTTGGATCAATCACTTAGTTTTCATCTTTATATAAAAGAACTAAAGCAGAATATAAAAGTAGAACGTTTATGAGGGTCAAAATAATAATTTTTGGTAATGTATTATTTTTGTACTCTTAACACTGATCAAATATTTCTTCAAGACATGGTTCCGTTCACATTCTGCCACAACTTACAAAATTAAAAACTTTCATCTATACTATAGCAGTGTAGAAATAAGTCAATTTTCGTGTTATGGCAAACAAGATTAAATTATAAGCTTTAGGTTGTTTAACTAAAAATATATAGCAATGAATTACATACTATTATTTGTTAAACATTTTAATTCAGTAAGTTTTACCATTTAATTCATAGCAAGGCTTCAAATTTTACAACCAACGCTGTCTTTAAGTTACATAAGACATGAATCTAAACGTCTGTATATTTTCACTCTCCCAAGTATGCGTCTTAATGTGGCGGAATTACAGGCCTGATACCAAAAAAAAAAAAAGCCGGATAGGCCGAAGTTCCATGAACCCATTTTTTGATCCCACTAATACCAGAAGACACTTTCTTACCTAAGCCCTCTCCTTTAATATGTGCTTTCTCATTTCTTATTTAGTACAAATCCTCAATTTATCTCAAGCCACGTAGAATTTGAAGGGCACTAGTACGGAGAAATAGAACTAGGGTGGGAAAGAAAACTAGGCCGGATAGTTGCAAGTCGGATACTTGGGAGTCTACTGTATTTTCAAAAGTTTGATTTTATAAATATTTTTTTAACTATTAAACATACAGCCCCGCAGTAGAAACACGCTTACGTTACAAATGTTTTTCCCTTCCTCGCCAAACTTTTTCTTGGTCATCCCCATCCATTGTAATTATTCATTCTTGGGACACATTTGATTGGAACTAAATAGAAAATGAATACATTGAAACTTTTTTGAAAAACATGTGTTGAAAACATTACTTCGTATTTCCTCTGCTATAGTTATCGTATCTTTGAATGTGAACGAAAATGGTCTTCAAAAAAAAAAAAAAAAGCTAAATTTTATCGTTGAATTTCTACCAGACTGATTTTAAAAAAGTACTACGCAAAGATATTAATTATGTTGATAAACATGAGCACACATAGTATACATGTGATCATCTCCCGCGTGAATTCTGTAAGCGTATACCTCTGATGCTAAAATGAATAGATTCCCAAAGTGATTGTTTAGCATCTAAACGAAAAGTGCGTTGCGTTTAAGATCACATATGTTAGAAAGCCAGAGGAAAAGCACAGAACAAGTTCAATTTACTACGCAAATATTTGCGTAGTAAAATTATACCCGACAAAGTGGAAGAGCGGCAGTGATAATATAAACAGAAATCGACTTGCAGGAAGACATATTACCGAAACTTGTAAACTTCTTGAAATATGCGGTACTCTCAAATTTTTACGAGCGCAGACATGTAAACAAATCCTGCCGTTAGAATAAATATCTCGGTTTTAGGAGCCAGTGTTAAAGCATAAAGCTGATGCATGAAGGAAGAAAAATGGTCCTTGGAATTTTTCTAGCAGTTTTGCAATGTATTGGCTTTGATGGAATGTTTCGGCTGATTTCAGGGAAAGTAATTAAAACAGCGATGATATGAAGATAAGAAAATGCATTGTTTATTTATTGAAAATTCCTCAAAGGAAACAAACGCTTAAGCGGACTAAAATGTACACATTCGTTCTTCGCCTGAAAATCTTTTGGTTTAATAACAACTCTTGTTTTAGCAAAGCAGAAAAAATATGAGTAGGAAAAGAAAGAAAAAAGTGCAAAAAAAAAAAAAGAGGAAAGATATATATATATATATATAGGTTAAAACAACTTTTTTCCAAGAATTTTGGAAGATTTCAAAAAATTACTTTGACATTACATGAGTGTACAACAGCTGAGGGCAACGTGACCATTTTCTTTTACCTCTAGGAAGTTTGTAAAATTATCCTCGATTTCAGAAACGTACTGAAATTTACTAAAAATTATAAGTTAAAGCAAATTAAAACAATTACACAATGTAAACCAAAACTGTAACTCGCAAAAAAAAAAAAAAAGATCCAAACTAGAGCTGTTTTTTTTACTGTTAGTTACAATATAGGAAAATTATTACCTATGAAACTATGGTATTCTTAAATGAGTTCATTTTCATTTTATGCGACTTTGAAAATGAGAAACTTGAAATTCAACGTTTTTAGAATTTATAAAATTAATAAATAAAGAACTTTTAATGTGCGAATATTATACTTAAAACACTTGCTGCAACAGCAATAGGGCATTGTTAAATGAATATTTTGTTATAAACAACCAGCTTTTAATGTAAATTTTATTCAAGACCCTTTGAGAAAATAATATTTTTCAAATGTACATAAGACGGATGAGAAAAAAAACGACTATGGAAAGAACGAACTAACATATGAATAATAAAATCAATATTTCCGTCGTCGCATGCAGGGAACCTGAACACTTTAATGCAACTATTTACATTTCATTTTAAGAAAATTAATAATGTCTGTGGAAAACTGACCTTCCTTTGAATTTGTAATGATTTGAATTTGCAAAAATTTTGAATATTGTTCTCGTTAAATATTTGTACCCCAAATTTTATTTCACGTACGAAAAGTGCATGATGGAGAAAAAAGTATTCAACAACAAATTTATTCATAAACTTGTTTGATATAAAACATTTTAAAGTTCAATAAAATATGTTTATGTTAATAAAAATTGACGATACAAAAGCTTAAAATAGAAAGGATTATATGATTCTAATTGAAATAAACGATAATAGAAACAAAAAACAGCAAGGAAAAATAGAAATAAGGTGATTGAGAATGCAAAATGAATTCATCTATATTCCAGAATTTCTTGAAATATTCCTCATTATTTAAGCACTTTATTTAAGGGCGATAGAGGAGTAAGTTAATGAAATGCACATATTTTAAAATCTGAGGTCCATTTAATGAATTTTCGAAAGTGATATGCAAATTGGAATAAAATTTTGGTTTATCTTTAGAGCTGCATTCTTTTAATGAAAACGAGAGCAATAAAATAATGATGGAAATTTAAAATACATGCTGTGAAAGATAACTTAGATTCAATATTCAAAATATGGAGTTTGCAATAGGAAAGGAATTTGAAACATACATTGGTTTCATTATTTTTCATTAACTTGTATTATCTATGCTCCTCTTTTTTTTTAAAAATGTTTCTTGCATTAGAAATAAGAAGACTTTTTTTCGGATAAAATAACTAAATCATATTTTCTACGGCAGTTATGTATAATTATTCAAATTTTGTTGATAATCGTTCCTTGTAAAAAATAAAGTAAATGTAAGTATTTTTAACACTGCAGGATGATTGATCTGTTGTTGATAATGAATCACATGTTTGAGAAAAAAATGGAGATGTGATCTAGAGAAAAAAAGGAAGAACAATATATGTAATTACGTGTAAGAGATTAGCATTGTATGTACACTTTCCAAACCAACAACACAAACAAAATACATTTTTCTATGTTTCGTTTCTCTTATTAAAGCAATGCTATACGAAAAATTAATATTGTACTAACAATATCTTCTGAAAAAACGTATTTAAAACAACAAGGAAACAAACATCATATATTTTCAGGGGTTAATCCGGTGTTTAACAGGGTTCGTTTTTCTTTTTTTTTTTTTTTTTGAGAGACCAAATAATTTTGTGAAAATTAAAAATTCAAACATATAACGACAATGTTTTTAATATTATTTCTCGCTCATTGAATAAATACTTCCATGAAAAGTACGATTTGGAAGATAGGAACTTAGTGAAGGGTTCGTTTTGTTTAATCGGAATTTTGTGCAGAGTACGTTTTGGTTAATCTGAATTTTGAGAATATTCTTAAAACGGAAACGAATTTCTTGTGACGCAACTCCTGAATTTTTGTTAGCTGAAACTCTTAACATGATCACGCGAGAAGTATTTTTAAAAAAATAATAAGTCAAAATCACATTAAACTCCAACATTGATATCTTGAAAAAGAAAATCTGACAGCGATACTATAGTTTTGTTCAGAATCATTTTAGCACATCAAACTAACTAGATCCATCAAAAATTTAATAAGCTGCTCAATCTCATAGAATTTATGAATAAGCTTTCTTCAAGCAAAATAAGAATTTTGAAAGATAAATCCATAACTACAATTCTAGATATTAAAACAATTGAATCATTAAATTATGTTATAATAAGAAAATACCTCTCTGCCAGTTTTGGGATAACACGAAATTTTTATGAAGGAATAATTTTCGAATAAAAGAGAAAGGAAAAACACTCGAAATAATACCTTTAGGGTTCTCAGGTATTATCCCGTCGACCATTTTCGCCAAATTTAAAAAAAGTATCCAAAATCCCACATGCCACCAATAATGGAAAAATGAACGTTCCCCGCGCAATCGAACATTTCAAGCCCCAAGCTTTGACGTCAATTTTTTCGCCAATTTATTGGTCAACGGAACAATACGTAAGTACCATAAACATCGCCGACTAAATGTGCTAGAAAATTAATATTAATAAACTTTCATTTATGCGTCAGTTTCAGAAGCATATTTAGACTATAATGTATTCTTTCTTTTTCTTATTCAAAATTTCTGCGTGCGTGTGCTTGTGTATTTAAAAAAAAAAACAACAAACGCGCTAAACATGCTTTATCGTTTGTTTTTGTTACTGAGGCAGAAAATACGACTTCAAATAATGCCGAAAAACAGTAACAATTTTCACTTTTGAAACACTTAGATCGTAAAGCATGTAAACTGTGTATATTTTATTTTATTTGTTTTTAACTGGGAAAAAATCCTTAAATTAAAGCTGCTATTTTTTCTAATTTTTTAAAATTTAAGTTAAACTTAATTTGCTCTGAACTGAAGTTCAATTTTACTTATAAGGCTTTTTAACCTACGTGTCTTTCGCGAAGTAGGAATGTGAACGAATGCTTTCAAATTTTGATGTAAATAATGCATTCATGCTAAGGTGCAAAATGCAAGAAAATATTTAAATCAAGATCCTTACTTTGGATTTGTATAATACTATTACTTAAAACGTAACTTAACTAAGGTTTCACTCCGAACACCTTACAACCTGACCTCTGGCAACTGATCATGACTTGCATTGCCCCAAAAATGATGCAGAAAAAAGGCTCCCGAATGGCGTTCAACCAGAATATTTGTTTCTACCGTAATAACCCTTGGCGAACAGCCAAGCTGCAGGTGGGAAGTAGCTATTAGATGAAAGGATGATATAGTATAACATTACGTGTGGTACACTTCAGGTTTATCAGGGAGGTTCAAATTCGGTTTGTAACTTATGCGCAGATTTACTACTACAAGAAAGACAAATCGTAGTGATGAAGCGGAAAAATTAAAGAATCTTCAGTCAAAATATCTATTATTTATGAAGAGTGAACTTAAGTTTGAAGGCTTGAATTATGTCAAAAGCTAACTTGAAAAATGTTTCTGCACATTTAAATTTCGCGTACAATTGTGTAATTTCAGTTGATATTAAAAATACAGTGTAAGGTTCTCAAAATGAAAAAAAAAAAAAAAAACTATATGCAGGGGTTCTCACCGGACGGGGGCTGGGGAGGGTCATGGGGCAGACTGCGCCATGGAGATTTGTCTTTGTAGGGTGGGGTCATTTCAGGGATTTTTGGGATGTATGTTCGACTGATTTGGGGGGGGGGGGTTGTTATTTTTGGGGATGCGCCATCGCTCTGGGGGGTTGGCCCCTGCTAAAATGTAAATGGAAAACGTATCGATACTTTAACTAAAATGAAATTACAACAGTTTTTCTGAGGCTGATATATTTTATGTTAACATAAGTACTTGACTTCATGCACGGCTATTTGTGAAAAATTACATTAGCTTCAAAGAGCGTTACTGAAGTGCTATAAAAATATTTTAATAAAGTATGAAGAAAATATTTTAAAGTACAAGAGTGTTTAATTGTATTACGTTTAATTTAATTAAAGGGCCGAATGGATTAAAATATATCACTTTTAAAGAATTGAAAAGGAAATAAAAATATAAAATAATAAAAAAATAATTATATTACTGCTTATTGAAAGAGCTGTTTAAAAGTTTTCTTGCAGAATTTTAAAAATTGCAATTATTTTATACACAATAGAATATTGACTGCCCTTTGTTTTCCTACAAAAAAGTTTTTCGAACAAACAATATGTACGAAAAGACGTATTCATTTAGCACACCAGGTGGCAAAAAATGACGCATACATCCATAGTATTGCAAGTAAAAGGAAAAAGAAAAGTAATTTTGCTGTTTTAAATGAAAGTTGAAAAACATTGAAATTTTATAAGATAAAAGAATGGAAATTCTACTTACGTAAATTGCTTCCACCTGATGTAAATGGTAGAAAAAATCCAATAGTTAAAATCGCACAGGCACAGAACAA
The DNA here is from genome assembly GCA_038502835.1 of Octonoba sinensis. Classification (NCBI taxonomy): domain Eukaryota; kingdom Metazoa; phylum Arthropoda; class Arachnida; order Araneae; family Uloboridae; genus Octonoba; species Octonoba sinensis. The sequence continues at coordinate 104,642,950 of CM076600.1, read as the reverse complement.
CATTGTTTTCTGTCGAAAAATCAGAACCTTGAAAATGCACGTTTTTTCAAGAAAATGAAACTTATTCATTAAAAATGTTCCAACCTTTAACTTGAAGTTTAATTTCTGGAAAACGAGTACAAATTTTCAATTATCTTCCAAAAGATCACTATTTGATCACGCACTTGTCTTTCCCCAGAAGTTCGAAATATTATCCATCACAATTACATTAAGATGGAAACATATCTTTGGGTGCATCCCAAAGTCGAATTTTAAAAACTACCACAACACAGAGATTTCTGACAATACTCAATATAAACTGTCTGACAATTCAGATTTTGATTTAAGTTATCCAAACTTTGATGTATTTGATTTCAGTTTTATGGAAAGCATATTTACATAGAAATATATTTTCAACATCCATCAGTTGTATCAACAACTGAACTAGGGTTTTCATACTTTTATATCCTTAAGCATAAATGCAACTTTATAATAATGTGATATAAGCGCTCATTCGGCTCATGACGTGTCTTTTTTGTAAGTCAAAATTCTGTATGTGGAGCGTAATCAATTAATGGTATTGTCACACTCATCACAATCTTAAAATAATATTTAGTTCAAGAAATCGTCATTAATCACATGAATCCATATATTTCTGACTAAGTATAACACAACACTGATATCCTCTCACAGCACGTTTAGGACTCCGTTGTGGCAAAAGTATAAATAGATATTCTCCGAAGAATTTACTTCAAAAAAGGTGGCAACTTGAAAAAACGTCTCTTGACAAAACGCCTCACCTGTTCTAGACTAAAATAAATCGCTGGAATCTTGATGCCTGCAACCTCACAAAACAATCATTAGAACCTAATGAGATTTTCCAATTCTTAGTCATCGAAGATAGGACATTCTAAAAAGGACAGAATATTAAAAGAGAAAATGAATCAGTATGTACGTGAGGCTGTCGGACATGTTCACTCTTTGCAACAGAAAGAATTTTCCAGAATAGAACAATTCTTAATTTGTTTAGTGAAGAATTTACTTTAGAAACTTCTATTGACGAAAATTAAAATTGTTACTAATTTCAATCTAACCTTCCTCCAATGGAAGATTTAAGTCATTTTGAGTTACATTTTAACATATAGGTAGAGCTCTTATAAAATTACCGCTGGAAAAGTTGTAGTTACTTCTCACTAATTACTTTTCTCAAGTTTTTATTTACAATATTCAATATACTTTCATGTGTATATTTCTACAATCTCGTTTAACAAGAATTAAAAGTTATTTCAAAATCAGCTTTCATTCACACTTTATGCAAAACAATTTAAATCATATGCATATGAAATTTCAAGAAATTATTCCACAGATTCCCGATTAAATTAGTTACTCTTTAGAATAATAATCCACACGAAAAAATTTTAAAGTAAAATTCCAAGTAAAAGAGGAAGTTAAACCATTATTATCCAAAATAACGAGAATGGAGCTTTTTTTTTCAGCTCGCTTCGACTTAAAACCTCGCACCGAACTCCGACAAACACAGATCCACCGAACACGAGGTCACTGGCTGAACTGATGCCGGTGAAGAGCAGACGATTTTTGCGCCTCCTCCCTCAAGCACTCACCAGATGTCGCTTCGCTGTGCGCGGGAAAAGCAGCACAGCCTCACTGCTAAACCAACAGGTGCTGTATTGCGTCGGAAGTTTAACCCAGCCTCTTCTCATGCTAGGGTTCGAGGTAGAAATATCGGTTTTCAATTATTTTCAGTCAAATGCAATGACAGAAATATTCTCTGATCTATTTTCGAAACGGATGCGAATTAAAGGTCATTAGAGCTTCCACGTTTTTGCTCTAGAATTTTGTAGTTATGAAGCTGAATGTTTATGTCAATCAATTTAAAAAAAAGAGAAAATAAAAAGATACAGAGAAAGTAAATTAATTCATCAGGGAAAACGTTTCAACATAGTAATTTTTGCTAGCTATGAAAATACCTTTGATAGGGGGGAGAAGGGATTCCAGTTTTAAGTCCCAATGATTATAATTGATTGTCGTGCTTACATTTCCTTTTTTCATTTATTGTTATTTTTTTTCTTTTTCTTTACGGTACAAAAATTGAGTACTTGAATTTATATTTTAAGACATTTATAGATAACGTAACACTAGGTCATTTTCTTCTTTCATGTCATAACGCACCTATGCCAGCAAATATTTCGTGTATCCATAGTGTATTTTTAGAGACGCGTTACATTTCGGAGCTTTATGGAAGTTTGAAGGAGTTTTGAAACTAGTTATCCATAGTCTCAGCTTTTCTATTTCCAAAAGACTTAGTTACGACACCCTTAAAAGATAAACGCACATCATTTTCAATACAATTAAACTTTCCCAAAGTCATGAACCTTCACTAATTACCAGATTTGTGGAAACCTACAAATTATACTCAGAAGAATTGCTATTCATAGGATTTTTTTTTTTTTTTTTTGGGGGGGGGGGGGGTACAGCAAGATGTGTTTTATGACAAAATATTTTAGATAACAATTGCTGACTAAACTTTAATTACATATTTTTAAGGGAAAGGACTTTAAAAGTAAACATTTTACTGGTTATTGTTGGGTCATTCCATCGTGACCAACGTAACATTTACAGTAAAAAAAAATACAAATATTTTATTAGTTATTATGGCAAGCATTCTATTTTAATAGTTTTAGTCCCTTCTACTGCATTGTATTAGGTCCAAACAATATGAAAGCTATCGTTAAAATTAAAACTTGTATGATTTGTTATTCAAATTTGCCAAAACTAAAGCCTGTGTCTAATGCAACGTTTTTGCAACCTCGTGAAATATTACCTCAATGCTCAGAAGAATTTCTCTGAAATTTGTTGCCTAAATTTATTGAAAGTGTGTATTTTTAAACTTTAGAATGTAAAGATTAGGACTGAGAATGTAATAGACATTTACTTTTTCTCCCATAATAACGTAATAAAACTCCTGTGACCAAAGTAACATGACCAACGTAACAAAAAGTATACAAATAGAAAATACACTCTAGAAATTAAATATTTTTTTTACCATTTTTGTACTTTTTTTTTTAATTCGAGAGTTTTAGTTAAATAACTCCTTCTGGCACATAAAGGCACCTAACATTTAAATTAGCTGAATTCATTTCATTGAAAATCTCACATGCATTAATTACAATAACTTTCTTTTGCAGCACCTTTAACATTATGCTTTGAAATCGCACCAACTTAATGGGGAGCTTTTCCATGATATGTCTCAGAAAAAAAGTGAGAAAAAAATCTCTGATGATGACATTTCATCTATTGAATAACAATTTTTAAAGTGGGATACAGCTTCATTACTCCAAATAACTGCATTTTTAACGTTAAATGCAAATGCTTTTTGTTTCAAAATTTTTTATAAATAAGTTTTTTTGTGTCTGAAATAACTCCATAAGCTTGGAATATCAAATTATCATTTTCTTCACTTCTGCGGTAAATAACACACGTATAAATCGCAATTGTTTGATCATAATCAGTCCTTAAATGAGCTACCACGACTTTATCTTGATGCCTGATTACATAATTTTAGGCACAGTCAACTGGAAGCAATATTTTATTTGGTTGCAAATTATTTTTTTGTTTTCTCAACTTGTTTTGTATTCCTAACTTTTTTTCCCGTCCCTGAGCAGTTGTTGGTGCTATTTTTTTGATATAGAAAAAGTAAATTTATTAATTTTGTGTCGTTAAGACATTATTATCACGTTAAAAGTTAAAGAGAAATATTTTGATTGGTGGAAATAATTTATTCAATTCATTTGATTGTGTTGGTAAGATAGCTACAGGTTACGTTAGCCACGGTAATATTTATTTAACTAATTATGATAAAATTAAGCAATGAACTCTTATAACTTGTCTATTTGTTAATTAAAAAAATTTAAAAGTTAGCTTCGACACGACACTACTAGGTTGTTTATAAAGACAATATTGGAGGATTTTTTGTGACCAACGTAACACAAAGAGTGCCTATTGTAATAAGACTAATTAGGAATATTTGTTTTTGATGATTTTCAGAACTTTTGCGTTCTTACTATTCAAGCTTCAATTCGAAATTTTTAAAAATGCATAATTATACACTTCAATAAAAAGCAGAGTGTTTACCACTATACTTTAGGATCAACATGAAAAATTAAAAAAAAAAAAAACATGTTCTTTTGATCTTCCTACTGTTACCAGACCCAAATCATATTAAAGTGTTGCTATTTTAAAAAAATGCAATGTAACTAAAATTAAAAAAACACATAGCAGTTGCAGTTTGCAAGAACTTTTGTCCTTTGAGGTTGACATTTCCATGGACATGACACCCTGTACTTATAACAACGTGTGATGGCTTTAATTGATACGTTTTAATGAATTAATAATTATAATCTAAGCGTTTTATATAAAAAAATAAATATTAAAAAAAAAACGGCTGTGACATAAATGGAATGCAAACAGTTTCTTGGCACTTCATAAATAAAGGGGCCCCATTTCATGACTAGCAAGTCATGAAATAGAGGTCATAGTTTAACAAGAAGTTCCGTCTAGAACTATACGAGCCTACTTTCCCGTAAGCACCAAATACAAATTTATAATCTAGCCATCTCTTTCTCTCTCTTTCTCATTTAGCTTTAGTTCTAAAGTATTTCAAATATACCTTTTTCAACGGATAATACATATTCATTCACTCACTCATTCATTCTTTCATTTATTCAGCCATTCATTTATTCATTCATTTCCTCATTCATTTATTCATTGATTCATTCTTTCACTCTTTCATTTATTCATTGAGTCATTATTTCACTCATTAACAAATATCCTTAAAAATCCAGATAAAAAAATTTCATAGGAAAATAGGCTCGTTAGTTCTGGATGAAATTTCTATTTGTACATGTTCTACGTTATAAGAGCTTTCCGATAAAGTTTGTTTCAAGCAAATCCGTCCGTTAGATCAGGATTTATATAGGATTGAAATTTCCCCGTAAACGCTATGTTAATTTTTTCAACTGTTCAAAAATGAACAAAAACTATTCAAATTAATATTTCACGCCAAGAGCTTCCTCCAGCAAGCTTGTTCATTGGAACTTGGATCTTGTACCCAGAGTTTACATCATTTGCTTCATTATCGCCCATACGCGCTCATGTTAAATTTTTTTGAACTGTTCAAAATTGAACGAAAAATTGTTCAAATCAAAAAGTAAAATATGAAAATGAGACGTCCTTGCCGAGATATTTCGAATGCAAAAAGAATTTTTCGAATCGGACAATTCGTTGAAAAGTTATTAGGGGGGGGGGGGGACAGACCGACCAGACACACCTTTTCCCCATCTCAAAACCCTACTTTCAAACTTTCTATTTTTCAATCTTTTTTTAATTACTTCACTTTTTTTTGACTTGTCTTTATTTTTAACGATATTTTTACGATACATCAAGCCTTCTTTCATGCTTTATTATTTTTTTTTTAACTTTTACGGGAAAGTAAGCTAAAAATGTTTAATTACAAACTGCATGTGTTGTATTTAAAAAAAAAAATCAATCAAACTTGTGTTTTTCAGGTTTTCAAGTAAGGTAAAGGAAAATAACAAATAACACTGTGCAACACGAAAAATGTCTTTTAGATGAAAATGTGTGTTTCTTATGCGATTTTGGCTGAAAATTACAAATCCAAAGTAATTGTTTGCCTACCACGCACCATTTTCCCAAAATTCCACATTTTACCTTTTCATGTATTTTCTGGATAAATGTGCATATTTTCATAATGTATTGGCTTAATTTATTTCAAATTATATCTTTCTCATTGGCAGTGAGATCTTTTTGCTTTTCTGTAGACTTCTTTTAACGAACTTGGTTACTTTAGCGACATTTTTGGCAACAAAAGCTTTATCTACTTTCTCGAAGTTTCGAGACATTTACAAGAGAACAAGGGCATTTTGTAGACTATTTTGCGGAAAAAGAGGAATTTGTATGCTGTTGTGATGTGAATGTACTATTTCAAGTATTAGGACATGAACACAATTCAGCAGAGTGGCGCTTGTTTATCAGTGTTTCTCCATATAAGGAATTTATTCCTGTAGAATATTCTGCAAACACAAAGGAAATTTCAAAATTATTAATGGTAAAAACATACCAAATAAGTCACTTGTAAATCTACAATGTGTCTTTTTTCCACAATTGCACATTAAACTTGGTTTAATGAAATATTTGCAAAAGCTCCAGACAATGAAGGAGTGGCTTTCTTGCATCTCAGGAACAAATTCAAAAATTTAAGTGAGGCAAAAGTAAAGGAAAGGGTTTTTATTGGCCCACAACTTAAGGAAGTTTTTCATGATGAAGAGTTTGAAAACAAACTGACAACATCCGAAAAATCAGCCTGGCAGGCCTTTAAAGCAGTGTGCTCACGTGTCCTTGGAAAAGAGAAAGCTGAAAACTACGAAGATCTTGCTGGTGAGACGATAAAACGCTTTTTTATTATAGGTTGCCATATGTCATTAAAACTACACTTTTTGGACGCCCATATGGACTTTTTGGACGCCCATATGGACTTCTTTCCTAAAAACCTTGGCGCAATCAGTGATGAGCATGGGGAAAGGTTTCATCAGGACATCTCTGTGTTTGAAAAGCGTTTCAGCACTCGATGGAATGGAAGTATGCGAACTGAATATTGTTGATCTGTTATCTGGGCACACCAATAGATGCACTGTTAAAAAAACCTGAACTTTCAGAGTGTTTTTGACTGATTTTAACGGAAGATTTCCGTAGTGCTTCAATACATGGTTATTCCTTCCAAAAACGGAAATATCACGTCCTGAAAATACGAGAACGAAACGTTTCCGTTTTGCGGTTGCTGTATTGTCATATCCTGATTTGGATTAACGGAGAAAAATAAATGGAACTTCTGTCAAGTCTGGGGAAAATATTATCAGAAACGGAATATTTCCGGCAACTCTGCTGTCGTACTTTTTCCGTTATTTTCAGATTTTTTTTAGTGTGCCTACAAGATAAAACGGCCAAAAAAAATCATTATAGTGTTTGTGTTTATAATAAATAAGCCTTAGCTACATTCTTCTATAAATAATTTGTATAAGTATTAGAAGCGGGTCTCCAACAAAAACAGTACATGGTGGGGCCATTTTGGTTTGGATATTTGAATCAAACACCTTTTGTTTAGAATCATGTAGTTTCATCTAAAGGATAAAAAAAAAAAAAAGTTCAAATTTGTTGCACAGTGTAATTCGTTTAATTTTATTTTAGCAAATTTGCGTGAAATATTGCTTGAAAGAAAAAAGAAAAAAAATGAATTTTAGAAAAAACAATATGCAATTTACTTTGTTTGGAATTCCGCTATAAAGTTTATGAAAATTAAGCGATTGATCTTTGTATGGCGCGTAAAGACACACAATAATATGATTTTTGATATTTTTTATACATAAAGAAGATTAACAGTTCCTCGGGGGAGCAGCTGCTCTCATAAATAAATGCAACTACAGAGCATAGCTGCGCTGTTATTGAAAGAGATTGGCATGGTCTTGTCCACATACAATGCTTTTTAAAACGTTAAAGAGCGTTTGACACTTGGTTTCGTGGAGGATCAAAATTATGTGTCATCTTGAAGATGGATCGGAAGACTTTTCGTTCACTTGTTTGTGACACTTTGCTTCAACAAAACGTATTGAAAAGGCAGTCATGAATCAGTATAAACGTATTGTGAAATTTTATTTTAGTTTACTTGCGTAACAATTGTTTGTTAGCATTTCCTAGTTGAAGATTTATTACTACAGCATATGCCTATATATTATCTTCACCTATTTTTTTCGTTTTTCATTGCATAACCGTCCCTAATTCGTTGAATGTCAGTCAAAGTCGCAGTATATGCATATACTAGGGGGATCCGCCCCTAGTAATGGCTCATTTAATGACGGAGGGGAAATCATAGATAAAGTATGCATTGCTGAGGTTGAGAAGCATATAACGGATGCATTTTCCAATTATATTTAAGTCGAACCCTGTTTAAAAAGAAAAGTAGAAAAAATACTTATATGTAAAACTAGTAAAATTATTCGACGTTGCCCACTATAATAATATTATTTGCCACTATTAAATTTGATTTTATTTTATCAAAAAAATAATTTAAAAAAAAATAAAATATATATTTTATTAAATTAAAAAATAATAGCAAGCAATAATATCACTTATTTTCAATTATTTTTATTAAAACTCGAAGGCATCGGGAGAACATCGGATTGAGAGTGATGTACAACAACCAGAGCAATCTGCTGGCAGAGAGCCAAGAAGGATCCATTCATGTCCAAAGGTGGAACTGCTGGTACATAAAATGTGAAGTTTCTGTTCTCGTTCTAGTTCGTTTAGAATATTTGATTTCTTCCGAACTGATGCTATATGCCAGTTTACGAATTTAGTTGCTTTCAACAAACAGTGAAGCAAACATTCTCATTCGCGTACCAAATAAACGCGGCAAAACGAACTTTCCTAAAACTCGAATGGAATCGTTCTTTTCTGCCATGCGCAGAAGCATCCAAATATCAAAAGTCCGTGGTCGAGCTGTACTCAATGCGTTGGGGATGACTTAAACCGACGGCGCATTAGTTACGAACCTAAACTGGGCTAAGCTGGGACACAGCAGTTCTGTTTATTTAGAAATGAAACGTGTTTTTTTTACAGCACGCTTATTTTACTTAAAACTGGAATAAAAACAAATCTTATACGAAGTTTCGTATATGAGTACGTGCGTTAGCCAGTTAGCATTCGTACAGTCTTATTCACCAACCGATGCAAACCTCTGTCAAATACTCGAACCGCCGATTAGAGCGTTCTAATTGGTGGAGGAAGCCTTTGATATTCAGTTCGAAGGTCCAAATCGGCTGGTGGATAAGGCCATTAGAGGATAATTGAACGTTGTGCCAAATTTCGTTTCAATCTCCCAATTAGTGTGGCTTTGTATCTCGAACATACAAGCAAGCATACAAACTCACAAACGAGCTCCTTTATATATATGGAAGATAGATGTTCCATCATAGATTTCCATGGTTACTACAAATAAAATTTGTATATCGGAGAAGAGTGAACCCAAGGTATTTTAAAAACTACATGTCAATCACACAGACACGTCGCAGTTGATATGTAATTTAAAGAATAATTTGGGTTCGCTCTTCATAATATTGTTACTATTGTTATATTTTAAATTTTATTTTAACCGAGTTGGGTTTGTATGTTGCCTTGTTACGTTAATGTTACTGCAGAACATATTTAATTCTATGTTAAAAATACTGTAAAGTACATTAAAATTTGTTGGTTACTGAAATGATAAAGTATCAATGGGAATACGTTTAAACTGTTAAATTTTGCCTAACTTTAGAAAAATAGGAAAAAAGGAAAAAAAAAAAAAAACTATGTACTATATGTTTTACGATACATTGAAAATATTTATTGACACGTTTATAATATCTTCTTTTAAACTTTGAGACGTTTAGAAATGCATAACGTTCAATGCATAAACCTTAAAACAAGGAAAGGAAAACACGCACTGGCACCCAAGGGACCGTTCATAAATGATGTCACACTTTTTTCGATATATTTGACCCTCCCTCTCCCCTTTGTCACGAAATGTCACACTTCGACTTCCCCCCCTACTCCCCTTTGTCACATGTCACGCTATATTACATTGGCATATATCAGCGTTTCTCAACCTTTCAGTATACGCGGCCCAATTTTCTATCATAATTTTCATCGCGCCTCCCACTTACCATAAAATGTACAACAATAATGTATATTAAGTACTGATTCTGTTTTTGAATTATTTTTAACTAGCTGCCAAAACAAGAGTGAAAAACGAGTAATTTAGCAATAAAATTAATTTAGTAATAAATCACTATTTGAATTTTGGGCAGGAGTAGAGGATGATTTTTCTGCATTAAAAACAAGAGCATTTCGCATTATATTACCATTTTCAACATCCTACTTTTGTGAAGCTGGATTTTCTGCTGTGAAATATTTAAAGACAAACTATAGATCTCGGCTAAATATAGAAACAACTGAGAGTGGCTATTTCAAATATTAAGCCTTATTTCGAAAAACTTTGCTTTGAAAAACAGGCCCAAAGAAGCCATAAAAAATTATTAAATTTGTTTTTAATTTAGTATGTTTTGTTTGAGAAAGTTTTAATTTAGAAATTTGTTTTACTTTAATAAGTTATTAAATATTTCGAAATGTGTTTTGTTCTCTATGTGTATGTGTGATTTCCTTTCAGTCAGTTAACTAATTTTTTAAAGTTATATTTTCTCTTGGATATTCTCGTGCCCCACAGGTTGAGAATCGCTGACATATATACTTGCAGTTCAGAGACAAAGCCCTACTTTTTAGATCACATTTGTAATTTTATTTTTGTATTACATTTTTGACCATAATGATAATAATGATTGTGTGTGTACTTAATTTGTATAAAATAAGATTAAGTTTACTAGAAAAATATGAATAGTACATATTAGTAAAAAATAGTAGTTGTTCGAACTTTGAGAAACTGACCCGTGCTTTTATGTCTTAAAAGTGTAAAATTCCTAAGAAGATTTTCTTATAAACTTTTAAACTGAAGTAAATTTAAACCTTAATCAACATTGGTAAATATAATATTACTGATTTTAAATGTTTTATAGAAAAACTAAAATGTGTGATGTCACACTTCTTGCTATCCCAACCCCCTATCACAAAATGTCACAATTTCTCGAACCTCCCTCCCCCCTCGAAGCGTGACATCATTTATGAATGACCCCCGTTCAAAAATTTTGCCGTGCCATATAAGTTTTTTCTTACTAGAAAAAAACTTATATGGAAAAATGATTCTTTCTGAAAGGAATATTACATTAGACAGATTTTGAAATCATCATAATATTGATTGTTTCAAACTTCTTTATAAAATGAAATATTTTATTTTCCTTTTAAAAGAACTTCATGGTGAAGATAGGAAGGGCAAGATTCTTAATCCTCAAATAAAAATTAGTTTTACAAAAGAAAAGTAAAAATTATTGGCTTTCAGAGATCCTCAATTTAATTCTTATTTTTCTTAGTGCCACCACTAATGGCCTTAAAAGTGTACCTGCTTACTAGCCATTCTAATAAAGGATTAACTGAGTTCCAGATCAACGCTTTAAAAAGGATTGAAAGAGTAGAGCTAAACTTTCTGTGGTCGCTTTCTTTCAAAGCGTAAAGCCTTTTATTAAAACTTTCACCAAGAATATTTTCCGCTGAATTATAGAAAAGGAATGTTTGCAAGGATTGTAAAACTTATTTTAGAGTTACACAGTTTAGAATGGTTCTTGTGGGCAAGATTACTTTCCAGACTTAGGGACCAAAAAATAAAAAAAAAAAGGAAAAAAAAATGTTTTGCTGCATTTACTTTTAAAGGATTAGGCTTTAATGATGTACATTATGAGTTTTAGTTTTATTTCCTTTCTCATTTCTTTGTACATCATGTCTCTTATGATTAAGAGAGCTAATTTTGTTAAATATAAATTTTTGAACCCTTCGTCAGTTGAGTACAATAATGCTGCTTTTAGCCCGTTAAATTGAGATGCGTTACTTCATTTAGTTACTCACTAAACTGAAAAACAGTAAACTTGTACGTTTCCCACCAGAGGGTTGTGATTTGTTGATTACGCTATGACATCACTTTGAACAGATAACTCTTTTCTATCGGTTTAACAACCATAGCAGCAATCTATTACGACAGACGCAGAATGTCTCCACTGCCATTTGGGTGAATGCACCCTATTATTCAATAACGTAAACTATATAGTGTTTCAATAAGGAAATTGGATTTTGTATCATTTATTATATAAGCTTAAACAAAACATTTTATGGTCTAGTTCATTGCTCACTTTGAGATAAAGCACTCGTTTAACAATGCCCTATACTAACATCATATGAGAACTGTAATCTGACGAGATTATTATAACTTTAAATTACGATTAATTTAGTAGCATTGAACAGCGCTGTCCTGTTGAGAAGTTGTCATTTTTCCTCGTTAAGAATCCATCACTAATAGAAAATAACGAGGGGGCATTCGTAAATGATGTCACGCTTCAAGGGGAGGGGGTTCAAGAAAGTGTGACAGTTTGTGACAAGAGGAGGGTAGGGTGTAACAAGAAGTCTGACATCGTACACTTTGATTTCTATAAAAACATTTAAAATCAGCGAATTAAACCTATTTTATGCTAATATACTATAGCATGACATGTGACAAAGTAAGGGGAAGGGGTGTGTTGAAGTGTAACACTTTGTGGCAAAGGGGGGAAGGGGATCAAGTATATTGAAAAAAAGTGTGACATCATTTATGAACGGTCCCGAGAGCAAAAATCTTGAATACTTTTTTAATCATTAAAAAAGCTAGAACGTGTGACTGTCGAAACGGATTGTACCATAGATCATGACTGAGCCACCCCCTTGTCTACTGAGAATGCCGGCGGGATGAAATCTTTTTTGATATGATGCGGGCATTTGGTTGGTAGTAGCCTCTAATCATGCATGATCGGAGTTCCATCTATCACAATTTTTGTGAAGAACATCCATTTCGTCATCTTATTATCGTTGCCATCCTACGCTACATGCTTCTACCTTTGCTGTAGACCAGCATTTTTTTTCCTTCTTATTTTATTACATACTTATTTTATTCAAAATGTACTTACTTAGTTTATTCAAAAAAATTTAAATAAATGTAGTTATGCAACTCATTTCATCATTGATTAAGAAGACGAATTACAATATAAGAATCCCATGTCAATTGTTACGAAAAAAACCCCGGAAAACCGCATTAGTTGAATGGCTTAGAATAAAACCTTGTGCAGAAACAAAATTAATAAATTGCATACAGCTTTCTGTTTGGAAATAAATAAATGACTTGGATGTTTATCACTCCATAAAAATAGGAAATCAACTTATACTTTACATTAGTAAGGAAAAAATAGGACAATTCAAAAGGAATTTATAAATGGATTTATAACAAAGATCACATCATATTGAGTTAAAACACCAAGATATTTAAGCAAGTACCATAATAAAAGAGCTTTTTGAGGTGAAGAAGAATAGATTTATTTGGATGTGATTTGTGGAATAAAAAATTGCTTTGAATATCAACCTTTTGCTTAAGTGAATGTTTTAGCCTGAGATTGGTTTGTTCTTTTACGGGAGTGATGCTGCGTATTAATGCCATTTATTTGTATTTCTGTGATGCAGTACAAACTTATTACCAACATTTGACGGAGTACAATACCAACAACCAGCAAAGTTTTTAAAATATAGAACGGCACCAATTTTTTATTCTACATAAGTATATTATTCGAGTTTCATTAGCGTCATTAACCTCTTTGCTTGCTTCAGCTATGATACACCCTCCCTCCCTGTGTGTTTCATGCCAAACAGTTGAAATAATCCATTTTTAACTTTTGGAAAAAAAGTTGTTTCTTTTACATATCAGATGCTAGCACTAGACTCTTTATATTGTATTAAAAGAGAGATATTCACTTTGCGCAGATAGGTAGTCGAAATGAGTAAAAGCAACATTAAAGGGCAAGTCAAAGATTAAAAATGGCTAACCGGGTTCAAGGGCAATCAGCCTCCTTTTTCAGTACCGAGAGTAGAACTGAAAAACTAGTGTGGACACTGAAATACTGTTTGTCCACACTAGTATTTAATTTCTACTCTGTACTGACGAAGGGGGCTGATTGCCCTGGAAACCAGTCTGCCATGTTTAATCTTATTTTGCCCTTTAACGTTGCTTTTACTTATACTTTATCTTACTAATGTAAAAATGTGGTTAGTTTTCCCTCCTTTCACTTACACATGTCCGTTTCCTTAATGAATGTTATACAGAATAATAGTTACAAGTAAAACAATTATATTAATTTTTCCAAAGAACATACAATGCATTTTTTAACTTATAACATATTATACACTAAATTGTAGCCAATTTCTTGTGCTATGATTATCGATAGAATTTCTTGCAATTAATTTCTTTGTTGTTATTGGCATACATTTAGATTATCTCTCCATAAAAGTTCCTGTTCACTTACGCAATAGCGTTAGAATACTTTTTTGATCTATTGCACGTTTGCGTGTTCAGTAGTTTTGTTAACATTCTGTCCCGAAGTGATTTGGAAATAAATTTTGAATATTTAAGACGAAGAATTGTTTTTTATTTAAGAAAAAGAAATGTTCAAATGCTTCTACAAAATTTCCTTAAAATTGCATGTTAAATTAAAGGTCTAATAACATTTGAAAAAGAGAGTTTTGATAATTCTTCCATTAAAATGTTTAACCACAGTGAAAAACGAAAAATAGGAGAGATTTTTTTTCCTTATTTCATACACGTTTGGCGAGTGAAAAGCTGAAATAGATTTACTGTACTTTTTCGTGAATGATTTGATACAAAAGGTGTTTTATTCATACACAAATTCCAATTGCTCTTTCGAGTAACATTTTCTCTGAGTTAAATTCAGTCAGATGGCATATTGAATTGTTTCAAAAATCACATTTACTGCATCTTGTTCAAGATCTATTTTCGGTTTGGAATAAACAGCATTTGACATATATAATCTTGAGAATTCGAAATTATGCGTCAGTTTGTAAGGACGATGGAAAACTGTTTCTTTGGTGTGATAGTCATTGGCAGTAGAGTGACAGACACAAATTGAAAAAAAGAAGTTTTTTTTTCATTTTATTTTTTCTTCTTGTTGAATATTTTATTTATCTTTATCAAATGTTCATAAATTTCATTTGTAGTCTACTTTCCCGTATATGTTTAAAAAAATAATAATAAAGCATGAAAGAAGCCTTAATGTATTGTGAAAATAGCGTTAAAAATAAAGAAAAATCAAAGAAAAAGTGAAGTAATTAAATAATGATTTAAAAATAAAAAACTTGAAAGTAGGGTTTTATGATGGGGAAAAGTTGTGTCGGTCGGTCTGTCGGTGTCTGTCGGTCCCACCCTAATAACTTTTGAACGAATTGCCCGATTCTAAAGATTGTTTTTGCATTCGAAAGTTCTCGACGAGGACATCTCACTTCCACATTTTACTTGATTTGAACATTTTTTGGTCAATTTTGAACAGTTCAAAAAAATAACACAGCACCTACGGGGAAATTTCAATCTTATATTAATCATGATCTAACAGACCGATTTGCTTGGAACAAATTTTATAGGAAAGATGTTATGACGTAGAACATATATGGATACGTAGTTCAACCAGAACTAAACGAGCCTTTTTTTCTATGAAATATTTTTTAACGAGATTTTAAAGGATATTTTCGAATGAATGATTAAATGCTCGCTTGAAGGAATGAATGAATAAATGATAAAATAAATAAATGAGTGAGTGAATGAATGAATGAAAAAGTAAATAAATGAGTGAATAAATACATGATAAAATAAATAAATGAGTGAGTGAATGAATGAATGAAAAAGTAAATAAATGAGTGAATAAATACATGAGTGAGTAAATAAATGACTGAATATATGGAAGAATGACATAGTTAGTAAGTAAATGAATATTTATTAACTGTTCAAAAAGGTGTATTTGAAGTAATCATGAACTAAAGCTAAATGAGAAAGAGAGTGAGAGAGGTAGCTAGATTATTAATTTGAAGTTGGTGTATACGGAAAAGTAGGCTCGTATAGTTATAGACGGAACTTCTTGTTGAATATTATATAATTTTCTAGGATGCTATGATCATGATAAATCAAACCTAGTCACATTAATAAGAATTGCATACATAATGATAACATTTTTGTTTCATTTTTTATTCTTAATTTTTATATTACTTTATTATGGCAATCATTAAAAATTAGTTTGTTTTAAAAACATTTTGCTAAAAATTAATGTCTTTTTAAAAATTAGCATCATGCAAAAGCCTTTTATTTATCTTCCGTATTCCGTTGTGAAATTGTATTGAAGAGAATGTGTTAAGATTTATTTACACCTTTTTTTTTTTTTTTTTTTTTGCTATATGTAATATCCTGCAATGAAATTTGAAAATTATCTTTTACAAATTTTAAGAGAAATTACTGAAATATAATAACAGGCATTTTGAGAAAAGGATTTTCTTTGTTTACATAACAGGTATTAATTTTCTCTTAAAATTTATTTTGTGGAATAAGGACATTTAGAAATTAAGCAAAACGGGAGAGAGAGATAGAGAGATGTAGCTAATTCGATGCTGTTATACCAGAAAGCATGATCGTTTAGCTTTGGACGACCTTTTTGCTATTCTGTGGTATCATAATTTATCTGGGATGTATCCTTTATCGCTGAAACTTTTATTCCTGGTGGTCGTTTCTCAACATAGATTTTGAACTTAGAAACAGTAAATCGTAATTCCATGTAAATGTATTTTAACAGTTTAAAAACAGTATTTTCATCGAACAATTTTCAATAATTACTTTTGATAGTTACATTACAACATTACAATTGACAGAGAGCATACTAGAGAAATATTTGAAACTAAAACTAAATGCCGGGCGGGGCGGAAGTAATATTCCGTTTTAACAGGGTATAAAAAACTAATACAGTTTGACACTTAAAACTTTTTATATTTTGATCTGTATATAATCCCATTTTTTTACATTAAGTTTTGATTACTATTTCAGCAAGGTGTCGGCCTTTAGCAGCAATACACTGATTCAGCCTATTTCTGAAGTTTTGGGATACTTTTCTGCACATTTCAAGGGGGATGGCGGATGTTTCCTCGGTTTTTTAGCTCTTCTAAAGTATGGGGGCGATGTTTCCAAACTTTCGCCTTCAAATAACCCTACTGAAAAAGGGCTTCCTTTAGGGACCGTAACATAAAGCGAAATATTGAAATGCACACGAAAAGCTTTCTACGTGGAAGAATGGACTGCATCAGTATATTGCCGCTAAAAGCCTCCACCTTGCTGAAGTGGTAATTAAAACCAAATGTAAAAAATGAGATTATACACAGCTCAAAGTATAAAAAGTTTTAAATCTCAAATTGTATTAGTTATTCTTTTATACCCTCTCAAAACCGGGTCATTACTTCCGCCCACCCTGTATATATGTATTTATAAAAAATAAATAAATGACAGGGAAAAGAAAAAAAAATGTTAAAACGTTTAAGGAAAACACATTAATAAATGTAAATAATTGTCAAAGCACTGAAATACTTTTCCTATTTTAACTTAATTTTAAAGTTACAGTCTAAGTAACTTTAAAACCCTCCTACTCAGTAAAAATGTATATATCCAGCAAATTGTCACAACAACCTACTTATAATTCTGCAGTTTATAACAATACTTTTCAGTGTTTGCTCTTTCTCGCTCACTCAATAAAACTTTCACTTCGAAAAGTTCTCTAATAATTTAAATTCAACTCATCAGATGCTTTTCAATTAGCAAACATACAATTCAATCCAAAAGCTTTCTATGAGAGACAAACAGAGATCTGTACACATACTTGTTCCTATTATAGCTCGATATGTCTACACACTACTTCAAATAACGATATCTGTTCAGTAATGCTATTCCCGACTATGTGTAGTGCATGGTAAATTAAATCAACGCTATTCGAATTTTAACGCAAGAAATATGTGCAAATAAACATACTTATGCATGTATACTCTGAGGAATATATTTTGGGCTGCAAGTGAAAGACAAATTCAGGTGCTTGTAATTATTTGACATATAAAGTTTTTTAAAGTAAAGGAGATACTGCGTACGTATACTGTAAAAATTGTCTAAACATCATTTGTGGTGTTCACACTCTCAAAAATAGAATTCTCATTTTCGACGATTCTGCAATCGTCAAGAAAATTTCGTCATTTACATCGATTCTTTCCTCGCGCAATCACGTGACTTTAAAAAGTTACTACATAAAAATCGGCAATTTGACGCAGCAGGAGTTTCGGAGCATTTTTCACGAAGCTATTTCGTCGAATACGACGAAAATTTCGTGAGATTTGGGCATGCGTTTCTGAGAGTGCAGTTGATGTAACATTGAAAATTATTCATTTCATAAAGTGTCTGTGTAAAAAAAATACAGACATCAGAATGTTTTTTTAGCATATGATGTTCGTTAACTCATCTACGCATCAAAAATTCATTAGGATTGCTCATTTTTCTTATTTTTATAGAAATGAGCAATCACAATGAAAATTCAATACGAAACGGTGTTAACAAATTTCATGGGCTAAGAAACTTTTTACAGTCTATATTTTTTTTAACAAACCCGAAAACAATTTAAAATACATCAAAGCATGAATAATCTTCAACTTTACACCACTGAACACCAAAATGGGTTTAGTAACACCAAAAAGGGTGGCAACAAAAAGAAAATACTTTACAGTGTACGTACGTAGTACATTAGTGTAGATTACAAGTTTTCTGAGCTAGTTTGCATTATAATCATACTGCATATTTCGTAATATTTGGTTTTGAGACATTTTATAAAGTTACATTTTTCCTTTCATTTTTAATACAGTTACACACACACACTGTATATACAGTGCGTATCGAAATGATAGGTCCATCAGTAAAAACGAAATTCATGTTGGGAAACTTTTTTTTATTATGCATTAAGTACTATTTTATAATATACTCTAGTTCATCCAATGAAAAAATAATGCTTAAATAATATACAAATCATAGGAATGATAAACGAAACAAAAAATTTGTGAAATTGCTGTTTCAAAAAGATAGGTCCACTGAACCAAACATTAAATTAATAATCAATGAATAAGAAATTTTTCCACCTTTTTTCCAAAAAGAGCTCATAAATTATATTCGGCATGGTTTCTACAAGATTTTTCAAACAGATGGTCGCGATTTTTGCCCATTCGAAGGAAATAGATCTTTTTAAGTCTGTAGTACAGTTGTACTGCCTTCCACCTGCATATACTGCTCTTGCGAGTATGCCCCACATATTTTCTACCGGATTCAGGTCTGGGCTGCAAGGTGGGCAATCGATAATATGCACACCATTATCCAGGAACCACTCAAAAGTGGACTTTGCAGTATGCACAGGAGCATTGTCCTGTTGGAACATAAAGAACGGCCTTCCAATGTGCTCTGCTTGTGGAAGAACATTTTGTTCGAGCAGCTGTTGATAGCCTGCAGCATTCAAACGATTGTATACAAATGCTATATCAGTTTTTCCTGCGCGTCCGAAGCCGGCCCACACCATAACGGCACCATCACCAGCTTGCCTCTCCGAGAAAATCTCTCTATCGTTACGCAGATCATGCCAGTAATATTGCCAGCCATCTGGACCATCCAGATTGAATTTTTTTTCATCCCTGAATATCACTCGATGCCAGTTTTCTTTCCAGGACATCACTTCCTGTGCAAATTTCAATCGCTTTTCTTTGTGATTTTTAATCAATTTCGGAGCCGCTTTCTTCTTCCTGTCAACTAAACTGTCGAACTTCTTTATCACTCTATGGACCGTTGATTTTGATATTGCAGGAATTTGTTTTTTGGCCAAAGTGGATAAGCTCGTATTTCCGGATGTTAACTCCTTTACAATAGTCCTTCTTTGTCGGGGTGTTACTTTTGACGGCCGACCAGATGATTTTTTCTTACCATAAGCACTTCTAAGTCTCAACAAATTGTTTACGACATTATGAGATCTGTTTAAAAGTTTAGCTATTTCTCTATTCGATTTTCCACACTTCTTAAATGCGTCAATTTTCCCCTGTTCAACCAGCGAAAGACTGCAACGACAACCCATTTCGTTCGATTACAATGTGGTGTTCAACTCCGTTTAAATACTTCCACGGCAGCCAGCATAATCCCGCAGTAAGACTTAACTATGATGATTATGCAAATTTTATGGAAAACAACGTTTTGGTACAAGGGTTTATAAAGGTGGACCTATCTTTTTGGAACGGCTTCAAAATAAAAAAAATACATAAAATAAAAAGAGTTTTTATTTTTAACAAATTGCTTTCTAGATAATTATAACGATTATTGTTGAATTATCTCTTCCAAAAAAAATTTAATTATTCTCAATTAACAGTCGAAACATTGAAAAATGCGGGTGGACCTATCATTTCGATACGCACTGTATATATATATATATAAAAAATTGAGTCTTGAGATTTCTGCGTGAAGTACAATTGAGTTAAGGCCTACCTTCGGAGAGGTTGTTTTAATTTTTAGAAAATGACTTCTTATGAGCACTATACTGTTGAATTTGGTTAACAAGCATGAATAAATAACATCTAAAAACGTTCAATGACTTTAAGTGCTTTGATTTTTAGGACCAAAAGATACGTGGAAATAGCAATAAAATAACACCATGCGAAACCCCAAAACTCAAATTCAAATGAAGATATTTGTGTTTTGTAAATTTTATTTTGATAAATGAAGACTATTTCAGGGAATAACATTCGCTCAAAACTATAACCATAAAATTTTTAAAAATATATAAAAGTTAACATTTTATTAATCAGAAAATTCGTCAAAATTTTCGACAATTTAAAATTTTTATGTACTACAAATGATAAAATAATAAAAATATGAGCATAATACAGGTTCACTCCCTGAAAGAGGCTTCAGTTACCCTAATAAAATTTACAGGACACAGATATCTTGATTTGATTTTTGGCGTTTTGCGTGGTGTTATTTTATTCCTATTTTCACGCATGTTTGATTCATAAAATCAAACCACTTAAAGTTATTGGGCTTTTTTGGATGTTATTCATGACTTTTAACCAAATTACACAATATAGTGCACAGAAGAAGTCATTTTTTATAAATTAAAAAAACTTCTAGGCAGGCACCTTAAGCTATCGTAAATGTTTCCGCTTTCTGGTAACCTGCTTCAAACGCAATAAACTAAAATCAAGGAACAATCTAACAACATTTCATTCTCACAAATCTCATATATTGAAACAATTTGTAATGGCTGTCATCATTTTATATTAATATTTCTAACAAAGTACGATGGCGTCGTGGTAAGGCACAAAGCTCGTATGCCCGAGGTCTGAGGATCGAACCTGGAAGTATCGGTGGATTTTCAAGATGCAGAAAGTCGTCTGCGTCCATGTGTGATAAGAGTGAAAGACGTGTTAGGAAGTTTTCGACCATCTAAAAAAAGATGCTTTAAATTGAAAGCACGTTCTATTCATTGGCACAAAATTCTGGTTTATACAAAATATGACAAATGAACCAATTTTCACTGTCCAGTCAGTCACTTCAAATTGTGTTGAATGATATTTTGTGGGTTAATTTTCTCCAATAAAAATATGAGTTCCATCTGGATCTTATTTGCAGAAGCGAATTCTTCTATAACAAACCATAAAGAAAACGAAATGTACATCTTACTTTGGCTATATTAAAGAGCGACTAACATAAAACATTTTCAGAAATTCTACTTCAGTGTTCACCGAAAGTTTTATGCTCTTAATCCTTTAATTCATTTGAGAGAAAATCGATTCATGAATACTAATAGGAATAGTTTGCTTATAAATTTCTCTCACTGATTATTTTTTAAAGGTAAAGTTGAGGGTCCAGCATTGTATTTTTCATGTCAATGAAAAAAGATTTACGCCTGAAATTCGAATTTTTCCACAATAATTTCAACGATTTAAACGAATATCCATAGAGTAAAAATGTAGGTTATGGGGAAAAAATATGTGGTCTGTATTCTTATGTTAATTACACATTACTTTTCCTTCATGCACTTTTGTAAGAAACATTGAACGTAAGGTTGTAAAAATTCGAATTTCGCAGTTTACTCCTTTCCCCCCTCTGATATGGAAGACCGTTAATTGCTCTACATTTTGTCGGATACTTTTATTATTATGGCATTAAGATGTTATTTTTTTATCTTAAAACAAGCAACAGAAAAGCATCATGAATGGAGGGGTGGGAAGGGAGGATATGCTGCATTACAGTAAAACCTTTTAATTCTTTGTCCTTCTCTCTTTTCCATAGTTACTTGAAGGACTCACTCTCCCCCTCTTTTTTCTTTATTTTTTTGAATTTTATTTTTAAATAGATTTTCTAACAGCGTATTCGTTTTCTACTGTTTCCATGCAGCTGACAGGCGATTCAGGCTACCATTGCTAAAAACAGGAAAACGGCTTGAATTACCTTCTTTACCAAGAAGGGATAAAAACATGTTCGAGGGAAAATTAGCAATCAGTTTGTTAATTTTTACGTCCCTTTTCCTAAAATAATATTGATAAAAAGTTTTCCCAGGAAAGATAAAAGGAAAAAAGATATTACCGAGAAATTCTTGCTTCTCAATTTAGCTAGTACGTTTCTCTTTTTCGCTCTCTTAAATTTCCCCCGTATAATAAAAACTGGCTGCCGTGATAAATTAGATATGATTCTTTTAGTCATTAACAGAAATACTTCACTGGTATCAAGAAAATTATACTTTCTCCGAATTACTGAACATTATTACTTTTTATTAACTCAAGAAGCTAGTTAATTTTGAACACAGAAAAAATGAAATTTAAATTGGAGATGTCATTAACTCTTACTAGAATTAGAAAATGCATTAAACCCGCACATTATTATAAAAAACGAAATGTTGTATATACATTTTATTATTATTATTATTATTATTATTACTGGTCGCCAGCAAGGGATTGGGATTAAAAAAATAGATTATGTTTTCCGCATTCATATGTACTAATAGTTTCCCGATTTTTGATGAGAAAACATTGCTGTTACAAATCAGAACGATAATTGCTGCGGAAAAAATCTTACGTTGATTAGAATTTTAACCTTTCCATTGTTTCATCAAACGATGTATTTCAGTTCGTGTATCAGCTAAATATGAGAATCTATCGAATAGCAGCTAATTATGAAATGTATCTAATGATTAGGTTTGGGCTAGGTTTTGAACCCGCAAGCTTGGGTGTAAGCAGCCAGTGCCTTGCCTCTACGCCACCCGGTTTAGTGATCTCGTAAATGAGACCATTGATTTTTGCTGCTCATTGAGAAATTCAGTCAAGTCTTGTGCAGTTTTACCATCCACCAAAGCGAACTGCCTGGAAAAGTGCCAAGAAGAATCCATTTATGTTCAAGGGAAGAACTGCTGGTATAAGGAATGTGCCGCGTTTGTTCTCTTTGTTAACAGTTCGTTTAGAATACTTTATTTCTTCCGAACTGATAAATATGAGTTATAACGCAAGCATGTTATTAAAAGTAGACATTCGAAAAATTTGAGTTTTGTGAAACACCTTTGATAAAGCAAGGTTAAAATAAAAACTATGGGAATGAAAAAACTATTTTTTAATTTTTTTTTGGTAGAAATATTTCTCTCACAAAACTGCTTCAAACTCCGGAAAATTGTATTACAGACAAAGCTTCTTGCGTATATTGAATATATGCATTGAAATTTGGCGCTCTGAAACCAAAGTCATGAATGAATGCAGACTGTTTTCAAAATGTTTTGACATAACTCTTCTCAAATTTACTAAAATGATTTCCATTCAACAATAAGCTTTATCCTACTGAATTTCAAATTGCAATAAGCTTCAGCGTTCAGCTCCACTAAGCGTTTAAAGTATTTTCTGGCATGATAAAGGTGTCAAAATATGTTCTATGCCTTTAAACAAGAAATCAAATGTATTTGAGAGGAATTCAAGAGTTTTCTGATATAAAACTAAAGTTACTCCTTTTGATATTTATCTATTCATTTAGGTACTGACTTCTGGAACTGTTTTCCGAAGTATTTCATCAGTTTTGGGACTACCCGGCTAGTGAGGACAAAGCCAAAAATTATGTAATTTCTGCAATTTTGCAATACTGAGACAGTTTCCTTAAAACATATTTCATAGTTCATTTAAAATTAAAATAATAAGATCTTTATGGTGGACAAGTAAAGTCATGATTCGTTTTTTACATAATATTTTACTTTAAAATTTGAATTGAAAAGGATAATCTTATATATAAGCGGCTTAAGTGTCTGTCGCCGATAGCTTATTGGCTGCTTGCGTAACTGTAATGCAGTTGCCATTGTTGTAACACATGTCAAATATACTAATAATCAAACATTTCTCTTGCATTTTGAGTGAAGCATTGCTAGATTTGCAATCTCCGTTAAAAATTAGTGTAAACGCGAATTTAATTTAATGCTTCTTTGTTTGTTTTAATTTATTTATCGTCTGCGCTTTTTTAGCCTACTTTCCCGTAAAAGTAAAAAAAAATAATAATAAAGCATGAAAGAAGGCTTAATGGTATCGTGAAAATATTGTTAGAAATCAAGAAAAGTCAAAAATAAGTTAAGTAATTAAATAAAGATTAAAAAAAAAATAAAAAATTTGAAAGTAGGGTTTTGAGATGGGAAAAAAGTGTGTCGGTCGGTCTGTCGGTCTGTCTGTCGGTCTGTCGGTCTGTCGGTCTGTCCCCCCCTAATAACTTTTGAACGAATTGTCCGATTGGAAAAATTCTTTTTGCATTCCAAAGATTTCGGCGAGTACATCTCATTTCCATATTTCCCTTTTTGATTTGAACAATTTTTTGTTCAATTTTGAACAGTTCAAAAAATTTTAACATTAGCACCTATGGGTGAAAATGAAGCAAATTATGTAAACTCTGGGTACAGGATCCAAGTTCCCATGAACAAGCTCACCGGAAGAAGTTCTTGGCGTGAAATATTGATTTGAACAATTTTTGTTCATTTTTGAACAGTTCAAAAAAAAAATTAACATACCGCCTACGGGGAAATTTCAATCCTATATAATTCTTGATCAAACGGACCGATTTGCTTGGAACAAACTTTATCGGAAAGCTCTTATGGCGTAGAATATGTACTAATAGAAAGTTCATCCAGAACTAACGAGCCTATTTTCCTATGAAATTTTTTTATCGGGATTTTCAAGAATATTTTTGAATTAATGAATGATTAAATGAATAACCAAAGGAAAGAATGAATAATTGAGTGAATAAATACATGAATGACTTAATAAATGAATGATTGAATGAATATGTATTAACCGTTGAAAAAGATATATTTGAAGCAATTAAGAACTAAAGCTAGACGAGAAAGACAGAGAGATAGATTATAAATTTGAATTCGGTTCATACGGGAAAGTAGGCTCGTATAGTTCTAGACGGAACTTCTTGTTATATCTATTAAAGTGGCAGTGCTCTTCTTTCCAGTTTCGTTAAAACTATTATTTTGACGATGATTATGTTGGATATAAATAAATATTTTTCACAAACAATTTGATTATATACTAAATAATATTTTATTTTACAGATTATAATAACTTAGATGTTTCTTTTTCGGTAAGAATTTTTTTCCGAAATTATTATATGTTTATTATTTATTCATTAAACTTTACTGTTCTGCTTGATAAACATCTCTTTGATTTGATGTGCATTTCCGATTACTGGGAGAATTGTATATTTATAATATCTAGAACAGCGGTCATTTCGTATGACCGCCGGGCTTACATGTGTGTTATAAATGAATATAATCTCTACAGGTTTAGAAAGTGAGCTTTGCACTGCATGGTTAAAATTTGCCAGTGTTATGCGAAAAGTAATAAATGACACTATATGGCTAGTGTGGAGGAGTTACTGCGAACATTTTGAAACTAGCTCCATTCAGCTTAAGGTAGTAAAAATATTAATTTAATAGGCGGAACATGTTCAAAGGGAGAGTAGGCAACTTTTCTGACACAACAAATTGATGAATTAGAAATTGAAACAGTAACAAGAAGTTCCGTCTAGAACTATACAAGCCTACTTTCCCGTATACACCAAATTCAAATTTATAATCTAGCTATCTCTTTCTCTCTCTTTCTTATTTATCTTTAGTTCTAATTATTGAAAATATACCATTTTCAACGGATAATACATATTCATTCACTCACTCATTCATTCTTTCATTTATTCAGCCATGCATTTATTCATTCATTCGTTACCTCATTCAAGTGTTTATTCATTCATTTACGCATTCATGTATTTATTCACTCATTTATTTATATTTTCATTTATTCAATAATTTATTCATTCATTCTTTTCCTCATTCATTTATTCATTGATTTATTCTTTCACTCTTTCATTTATTCATTCATTCATTATTTCACTCATTGAGTCACTGAGAAATATCCTTGAAAATCCCGATCAAAAAATTTCATAGCAAAATAGGCTCGTAAGTTCTGGATAAACTTTCTATTTCTACATGTTCTACGTTATAAGAGCTTTCCGATAAAGTTTGTTCCAAGCAAATCGGTCCGTTAGATCAGGATTTATATAGGGTTGAAATTTCCCCGTAAGCTCTGTGTTAATTTTTTGAACTGTTCAAAAATGAGCAAAAACTGTTCAAATCAATATTTCATGCCGAGAACTCCTTTCAATAAGCTTTCAATAGGAACTTGGCTCTTGTGCCCAGAGTTTACAGAATTTGCTTCAATTTTGTCCATAGGCGCTAATGTTAAAATTTTTTGAACTGTTCAAATCAAAAAGTAAAATATAGAAATGAGATGTCCTCGCTGAGATCTTTCGAATGCAAAAAGAATTTTTCCAATCGGACAATTCGTTCAAAAGTTATTAGGGGGGGACAGACCGACAGACCGACAGACCGACAGACAGACAGACCGACAGACAGACCGACAGACACACTTTTTCCCCATCTCAATACCCTACTTTCAAATTTTTATTTTTCAATCTTTATTTAATTACTTCACTTATTTTTGACTTTTCTTGATTTTTAACGATATTTTCACGATACATTAAGCCTTCTTTCATGCTTTATTATTATTTTTTTTTACTTTTACGGGAAAGTAGGCAGAAAAGGAGTAAAAAAACAGGCAAAAAAGCAGGATATTTTTATGCATTCAATTTTCTTTATATGGTGAGAAATATTCCAGCTACAGCACGTTTCAGACATAATTTAAAAAGGCAAAATACTTATTATGCAGTTTTCTGAGTGCGGGAAGACAAATGAAAAACAAAAATTTGTTTTGGTTGTTTGGTTAAACATCAGACTTTAAAACTCGTTTTAAGGTTAAACTATTTGTCATACGAAAATGCATGAGTTTAGTTAATAAATACGTGTGCATTTTATTTTTTCACTGGTGCTTTTTAGCCTACTTTCCCATAAAAGTAAAAAAATAAAAATAAAGCGTGAAAGAAGGCTTAATGTATCGTGAAAATATCGTTAGAAATCAAGAAAAGTCAAAAATAAGTTAAGTAATTAAATAAAGATTGAAAAATAAAAAAATTGAAAGTAGGGTTTTGAGATGGGAAAAAAAGTGTGCCGGTCGGTCTGCCTGTCCCCCTCCCCTTATAACTTTGAAAGAATTGTCCGATTCGAAAATAGTTTTTTGCATCCGAAAGATCTCGGCGAGGACACCTAATTTGGATATTTTACTTTTTGATTTGAACAATTTTTCGTTCAATTTTGAACGGTACAAAAATTTTACCTATGGGCCGCACCTATGGGCGAAAATGAAGCAAATTATGTAAACTCTGGGTACAAGATCCAAGTTCTAATGAACACGCATACTGGAAGAAGCTTCTGGCGGGAAATATTAATTTGAACACTTTTTGTTTATTTTTGAACAGTTCAAAAACAATTAATATAGAGCCTACGGAGAAATTTCAATCCTATATAAATCCTGATCTAACGGACCGATTTGCTTGGAACAAATTTTATCGGAAAGGTCTTATAACGTAGAACTTGTACAATTAGAAAGTTTATCCAGAACTAACGAGCCTATTTTTCTATGACATTTTTTGATCGGGATTTTCAAGAATATTTTTAAATTAATGAATGATTAAATGAATAAGTGAAAGAATGAATGAACAAATGAGTGAATAAATGAAAAAAAAGAATTAAACGAGTGAATAAATGAGATAATGAACAAAGAAATAAGTAAATTAGTGAATAAATACATAAATGAGTGAATGAATGAATACATGAATGACTGAAATAATGAATTAATGAATGAATGAGTGAAGGAATATGTATTACCTTTGAAAAAGGTATATTTGAAGCAATTAAGAACTAACTTCTAAACAAGAAAGATTCATAGAGAAATGGCTAGATTATAAATTTGAAGAGGGTGTAGACGGGAAAGTCAGCTCGCATAGTTCTAAACGGAACTTCTTGTTTTCTCTTTTTTTAGTATTTTTGTCTCTAAAGCAGATTTTTAAGATACCTATCTGGAACCCTTTGTAACGAAATACATTAGGTATAATATTAATAAAAATATTTTTATTAAAATTAATATCTACTATAAAACATATGCTTAGGTTCAAAATAATTTTGAATGGTTTTATATAATTTTAAGCGTTGTATTACATTGTCTAAATTAGTATTCTAGTTTTCCCACGCCAGACACAAGTATTGGGGATAATGTGGGCAAGAGCCCCAGGTAGTCGGGTAACTAGTGTGGACAAAACTGTTCTTTTTAAAAAAAAAATTAAAAAACTGTATTGTCAAGTAATTTAATATACCAATCTTAATGCTATAAAAATGGCAACTAGTATATTTTTTCGCATACGACATTTTCCTAACGAACCATTCTTTCATGCACCATGCTGGAAACCTTTCTCATGTGGCACAACTAACAACTGATGCCATTACCATGTGAGAAGTTTGACGACTATTACTCCACCACATGGAGGTTCGTGGTTCTGAAAATGCAACTTGCACTATAAATTTAATTTAACCAAGGACATCCACACAAAACAAGTACTCAAGGGGTTTTTAACATATCGAATAATCAGATTTAGGCTAGGTTTTGAGCCCACAAGCTTTTGTGTAAGAGGCCAGCCCCTTGCCCCTACGCCACCCCACTGCGTGGTCTCGTAAATATGACCATTAATTTTTGCTGTTTATTGCGAAAGGCGGACAAGTGTAGTAAGAGACTACAATGAATGTAAAGTTAAGGTTCTAATTTCTCATTCGATATTGTTACGGGTTCGTCGTACTTTAAACAGATGACTAAGTCCTTGACCATACAGAGCAATTTATTTACAAGCTATTTACATAATGAACACACAAAAGCACACAAGAATATTCACAAAGTTGACACATCAACGTAAAATCAACGGTAATCACGTATTTACTCAAAAATACGAATAGAATCAAGCTCGAAGCTTACAACACAATGGTTCAGACTGACATGCACTCTCCAAAAGAATAAAACTGAATTGAACATTTAAACTTCTCGCCAGAACTAAATTTTAACATATCGGATCACGTGACACGAATATTCCAGAAAATTCTATCAAACACTAGGATTATCTATCACGGTCGTAAAGTCTTAAAGCTTGGCTAGAAACAGCATCGGTACCCCCATTTTCCCATCAATATTAATCAAAATTTTGGTATATGAGATAAACCAAAATGACATCTAAGCCTCATAACTTAAATTTTACTTTTAAATAAATGAAGATTTTCAGAAGTCTTATTTTACACCAAAAACTAACTCCTTGAACATAGAGAGTAATTTATTTATAGGTTATTTACACTATGCACCGATTTATGCACACAAAAATATCTCCCGAAGTTCGCACATCATCGTAAAACCAACGATCATCTCGTATTTGCTCCGCAAATACGAATAGAATCAAGCACGAAGCTTACATCACAATGGCTCAGACTGATAGCCACTCGCCAAGGTCTGAAACTAAACTGAATTCTTCAACTTCTCGCTAGAGCACCTTATATAGTCTCTCGGATCACGTGACATGAATATTCCAGAAAATTCTTGCAAACACTGGGATTATCTAACGTAATCGAGATGCCGCCAAGCTTGGCGAGAAACAACATCGGTACCCCTAATTTCGTAACAGTATCAATGAAATATTTTGAAACCTATTAGATTGCCAATGACACAGCTATTCGTAAATTGTACGTCAAATATAAAGCTTAGTTTTCAAAAAGAATTCTTTAATTCGAAAACTTTGATATTCTAACTCAAACAAAAATTTGAATTACTGATGAAGCCTGAGCTGAAAGGGAAGATTAAAACATATCTGGTATTCGAGCATCGCTTAACAATTATGCTTTTAATAATTAAAAGAAAACTATTTAGTTTGAAACGAATTTTAAGGATTGCTGGTCTTGTTTAAAGATTATTGTAATAGTGCCTAAATATTTAAATAAGTGTCTTTTATTGCAGATTGTAAGATATGATTCGAAATGAATTTTAAATCTAGATGGTTTGTAATTATAATCATTCGCAAAAGATAAAATACACAGTAATATTTACAATTTCCACAAAACGTGATGCTTCAGCACATTATTGATAATACATTAGGTAACTATGCGCTATACTCTTATCGAAGATATACGGTGATTTTACATTTTAAATTTACTTAACAAAATTGAAAATATTTACCTTTCCGAAAACTTCTCCAATGACTACGAAAGCGATACTCCAAGTAGTTACCTGAATATATATCTGCGTGTGTTATCATTGCTAAAGATTTAATTACTCTTCGTGAATAACACAGTAAACATGCCCAACAATGTATCATTCTTTAATGTAATGTAGGGGGCACAGAGCGTGGAGCATACGTAATAGGTAAATACAAGTATAAATGCATGTCTGCAGTGTTTCCTAAAGTCTATAGCTTGGTATGGGAAACTTAGTTTCCTAATTAAAAACATCTGCAGAATTTACATTATATAAGCAGTGCCTATGTAATTAACTTATGTGCTCTTCAGTGCAAACGAAGCATCTGATGCATAGTTATCAGATAAAATGACCTTTGACACAAACTAATGTTGTTACAAAGATTATAATTTTCTAAAGGTTCTAATTTTTCAACTTTTCGTATAACTTTCCGAATGAACCAAGCCTAATATGAAAACAACCACCTAGGCCTACTGATGCATTTTCTATTCGGAAGATTTAAAATGGAATAAAATTATAAGACGGTCGTATATTTATAAACGATTTAAGTAAAAAACCATAAGGTTAAAAACTTGAAAAATGCAAATATTTTCGGTGTTAAAAGTTTTGAACAAACTTCGCCTCTATTTTTACTTCTTATCAAAATAGATAAAGACATTATTACGGAGGAAAAACTCGAACAACTATTTTGTATCAGAAACTATAAATGTGTTTCATCAAGAACTTAAGTTTTGTAATTGTTAGTATGCTGCTAATGAAAAGGGAAATGAGTTACTTTTCTAGGTACTCGGAAAAATTATTTTTTTCACGAATATATCGAAGAACGTTTACATAAAATTAAAGTGCACCATACTGAAATACTTAAATAATAAACATAATTCGAAGCAATATATGTATAATAACTTCCATTGAGAGAAAAATAAGAAAATATTGGAAGGTAAGATTAAGATGTTTTGGTTATACGGAAGAAAAAGTTATTTTTTCTTCTTCCAAAATCTCGTAATTTCAAATACCGGCAATCTTTTATTTGAGTAAGCCGTTGGACGATCATTTTAAGAACCATTAGCCATTAATGATAATTCGCGATTTCTATGAAGCGTAAAGACCTAAGTATGTTCTTTACCTGGAGAGAAACTCGAGCTTTTATGCACTAAAATTAGTATTAATTTATATATTTAGGCGCTTGTTTTAGTAGACATTTATATACTTGTGATTTTGTTTTCTTTTCTTCTGATTTAATATCGACTTTGGAAAATGTGTAAATTATTAACGATAAAACCTTTTCTGTAAAGAATGTAAATATATTTTTGACAGGTTACATAAATTTCTAATGAATAGCAGTACAAGGTAATATATATATTTGGATTCAACTCCCTTATTTTCCTAAGAAAAGCTGAAATTATTTAGTCAGAATTTAAATTTAACGTTGGGAGGCAAACATAATATATTGTGATTATTATAAATATTTACAAGCTGATTCACATTGAATATTACAATACACAAAAATAGATGGTTTAAACAAACTACACTTATTAGAGATGTCTTATTTTTGAAGAAAAAAAAAACGAATTGCTTATGCAAAATCTGCAGAAAAACAAGTAAAAAAAGTCATAAAAATCAATAAACACTCTTAGAAGAAATTAACGCAAGATGGCATCTAATTCTTTCACACATACAAAATTTCAACAGCTGTACAAATTATAAAAAATGTTGACAAACCTAAAATGCACGGAAATAATAAACTATCACTCGTTCCTCCTTTTTTAAAACTTTTGAAATGTATCTAGAAAAAAAAATGAAGTAATCATATTTCTTCATGGTGATAGATAACGAATTCCAACACGTTAAGCACAATGCATAACATGTAAAGGTGTGGTTTTATTACGCAAATGCAGGCGTTTTCACTTTCTTGGATTCCCCCCCCCCCTTTAGTAGTGTATTTCCGGTACTTCTGAAACAACTTAAAATTGCAACTTCTATATGAGGCTCTTCTAATTCTCGCTCCATTTTTTCAGCTTATTTTCTCGTAAAAATTAAAAAATAAGAAAAAGCTATGAAAGAAGGCTGAATGCATGGTAAAAAATCATTAAAAATAGAGTCAAAAAACAAGGGGAAGTAATTGAATAAAGCATGAAAAATTTAAAGCGGGGTTTTGAAGTGGGGAAAATGTGTTTTCGACGGGCTGTCTGTCTGCTTCCCCTCCCCCCCCCCCCCCTAATAACTTTTGAGGGAATTGTACTAATTCAAAGATTTTTTTTTTTGCATTCGAAAGAGCTCAGCGAAGACACCTCATTTCCATAAATATATTTTTTTTATCTAGAAAAAGAAAAAGAAAAAAAATATATAGAAATATATTTTTTTTCAAAATAAAAAAATATATATATATATGTTCAAAACTAAAATTTGTTTGAAAATTGAACAATTTTTGGTTCAATTTAGAAAGGTTCAAAAAGTTTTAACATTAGTGCTATAAGGGAAATGAAAAACAAGCTTATTGGAAGGAGCTCTCTACATGGAATATTTTTTATCTTGAACAATTTTTCTTCAATTTTGAACAGTTCAAGAAAAATAACATTAGCGCCTGGGAAATTTCATTATTGGGAAATTTCAAGCCCTTATAAATCCCGATCTAACAGGTGGATTTGCTTGGAAGAAACTTCATCGGAAAGATCTTATGACGTAAAACATGTACACTGTACAGATATCATGTTCATCCAGAAAAACGAGTCTGTTTCCCCACGAACTTTTTTGATCCGGTTTTAAGGATATTTCCGAATGAATGAATAAATTAGTGAGTGAATGAATGCATATGAACAAACCGTTGAAAAGGGTAAATTTGAAGTAATTAAGATCTAAAGCTAAATGAGAAAAAAATAGCTGGGTTATCATTGATTGCTGGATTGATTTTGGAGTATACGAGAAAGGCTCGTGTTTTTCTAGATGGAACTTCTTGTTTAATGTTAAATAAATGGAAAATATTCCTCATTCTAAATTTTAAATCATGATGATATTATTTGAATCATAATTCAACAAATGTTAATTTTTGAACAATGATACCTCTTATGATGTTACATATGCCCCGATATGCAAAATATTGAAAGAATCTTCATACATATAAAGTATTATGCCATTGGTAAATCAAATAAGTTGAATACTATCCAAAAGCAAATTACTTTATGGATAGCGTGCATATTTTATACTGCATAAAATTCCTAACTCGATTAATTACCAGCGAGAAATCCCTCTTAAAATGCTTGACAGTGTAAATATTTCTATGAATTTGTCCGAAAAGTTATTCAAGGGTGATGTTTTCGCATTACTATCTCTAATGCATTAATTAGTTCTCGTGAATCCGGGAATAGTCGACAAAGTATCATTATTTGAAGCAAACATTGGACAAATAAGAGCTTGTTAAACACAAATGCAAATATGTGACCCGACTTGCTTCTTGTATAAAGCTTTTGATATTAGAATTAGCTTTCTCTCAAATCCATTTAGGTACTCAACGAAGAAATGTTTCTATTAAATGAGAATAATAATAATAATTATTATTATTATTACTTTTTTATTTTATTATTATTTTTTAGATAACTCTATTTTGAAGAATACCATCCCAGTATCACACAACAGTGGGTATTTTTGTTTCGTAGTCCAATTTTACAGGCTGAAAATGACCTTTTAAGTATTTACAAAGCAAATCGAAATGACAAATGTGTGACTTTCTAAATTTGTTTTTTTCAACAACATTTTTCTGCATAATTTAATAGTACATTAGACTTTGTTAAATTTTCATAAAACATTGTCTCTTGAAAAATTCTGCAGTTACAGTTTGACACATCACTGACTGCAAGTATAGCCTATTAAAATCATCCCTTAGTTACATGTGAAATATATTTGCTGTATATAAATGTAGCAAATATATTTGTTTTCATTTTTTGTCTTGTCGAGTTTTGTGCATCCCCAAACGTTTAGGAAAATAACGAAAATGTGAGTTTTATTGTAAATAAAATAAACATTAGTGGTCCAACAGTGGTAATGCTACCCAGAAGATTGTAATGGAAATTATGAAGTGGCGAAGAGTAAGGGTCGAAAAATGAGAGAAGTTATAATTTACAAAAATTTCTTTGAAAATTACTTTGCTTTATGTTTAAACATGAAAAAAAAAAAAAAAAACTTACCTAGAACAGTTGACCATATCGCAATTGCGGTCCACCAATTGTAGCCACCAACTGTTAAAAGAAAAAGAGAGGGCAAAATGAGAAGGGTTTATGTTGGCGGGAGTGTCCGGAAATTTGAGAACGCCGACATTCTCCAGTCTGATGTATGGTAAAAAGCGACAATCACCGGTGATTGTCGAATTTTGTATTTGGTGTATGTCGACGTTTACCGGTTAATGTCGACATTTTCCAACTTCGAACACTTCATTCACCGATATCTATAAAGTATACAACTGAGCATTATTTTCAAACCGGAAATAATTTAAAAACTACATTAATACACGAAAAAGAAATGCTGTTTAAACTGTAAATAAGAAGTTTCATCTAGAACTGTAAGAGCCTAATTTTCCGTTTACACCCAACATCAAATTTAAAATCTAGCCATATCTGTCTCTAATTTTCTCATTTAGCTTTAGTTCCTACTTACTTTAAATGAACCTCTTTGAACGGTTAATACATATTCATTCACTGATTCATTTAACACGTTCACGCCAGGGAAAATATCTACGTTTTTCCGCATGAGGCGGGACTATCTTGTTTCCTTACGCTTCGTGAAGGCCTTCAAATTTTTATATATAATGCCGAGAAAAAATAAAATAAAATTATTCTTTAACGAATTCTTCTCTGTGATGCACGCCGCCCCACGGGATAGTTAAGCGTGACCCACTTGTGGGTCACGCCACCCCACAGAGCAGTCAAGTGTGACCCACCGGTGGGTCACACCGACGTGAACGTGTAAAATATTCATTCACTTATTCATTTATTTATTAATTCACTCATTTATTGATTCATTCTGTCATTCGGAATTTCCTTTACAGTACAGATAAAAAATGTCGTGGGAAAACATTCTCGTTTGGTTATGGATGAACATGGTATGTGCACATGTTCTACGTCATAAGCAAATACGTCAGTTAAAAATCCGGTTCAAAAAGTTTCACAGGAAAATGGGCTCGTTTATTTCTGAATGAACTTTGTATCTGTTCAGTCCTATATAAATCCTGATCTAACGGACCGATTTGCTTGGAACAAACTTTATCGGAAAGCTCTTGTAACGTAAAACATGTACAGATAGAAAGTTCATCCAGAACTAACGAGCCTATTTTCCTGTGAAATTTTTTGATCGGGATTTTCAAGAATATTTTTGAATTAATGAATGAGTAAATGAATAAGTGAAAGAAAGGATGAACAAAGGAGTGAATAAATGATAAAAAAGAAAAAATGAGTGAATAAATGTGCTAATGAATGAAAAAATATGTAAATAAGTGAATATATACACGATTGAGTGAATGAATGAATGAATACATGAATGACTGAATAAATGAATTAATGGATGAATGAGTGAATGAATATATAGTAACCGTTGAAAAGGTATATTTGAAGAAATTAAGAACTAAAGCTGAACGAGAAATAGAGAGAGAGAGAGATAGCTAGACTATAAACTTGAAGGTGGTGTATACGAGAAAGTAGGCTCGTATAGTTCTAGACAGAACTTCTTGTTTATTTTTAAATCATTAATTACTTAATTTTCGACTTTCTTAAAATTTGTAACGATAATTTTACAATACATTAAGCCGTCTTGTGTACTTTTTTGCTTTATCTAGCCACACGGCAGTGTGTCAGCGAAGTGCAGAAACTGCGACACAGGCGACAACGTATTTGTTTACCAGAACCATTTCGGGCTACTTTTGACCCCACCATTACTCAAAAACTATTAAACCTACATACTTGAAATTTTGGACGTCTACTAGAAACCCTAATACGACCTTAAACCCATACAACAAACTTATTGATATGCCTCTTATAGTAATGGATTTATTAAGGTTTGAAAATTGTAATTTTTATCACTGACTGACTCACTCATTCATCAAAAACCTAACCTACTTCTAAGAGACTTAGAAACTTGAAACTTGGCATCAAAGTAGACAATTCCACATATATACAGAAACAAATTGTAAACTTAAAACAAAAACATTACGTTCGAAGTTGCTAATATATTCATAACAAGCGTCATACGTCACAACTTCAACCGGCAGCCATATTTTACTGCCCCATTGACCTAAACAATACTCTCGCGCTAGAAAGAAAATAATAATCGATGCATGGAAATTCGCTTTCCGCTTTAATCTTTCGTTTAAAGGCCAAACTCAAGCTGAGGACAATAAATCCAGTAAAGTTGTAATACTTATACGGAAGCTTTCAACTTTTTAAAAGATAAAATAAAACGTGGACGAAGAAATGTAATGCAAAAATCTAGTATCTAGGGACGCGGAAGCGTCCCGCCCGCCAAGAAAGCCGAAGGACGCCAAGAAAACCAAACAATCAACCTACGAAGAAAAGCAAAAAATAATAGCAAAAGCGACTAAGGACTGTTTACACGACAGAGCAAGTTAGGGTTTTCACCCCCTTGAATCTCAGCCCCATGAAGGTCCCTGGGGTTGATTATTTGCATACTCAATGTCGAGTGAACCCTGACGACGTATGCCAAAGTTCAATCCCCGGGACCATCGCTATTAGAGAAGAAGATATATGGCGGGCAAATTGGTTACCATAACTTTTTACGGCCGAGGGTTTTGCATGAAAGGGTTCTTTTTGAAGAGTTTAAGGTTTTCTTGGCGGGCAAATTTTTACAACAGTGTTGTTTTTTGAGGAGATATTATTAATAGCGATAATTTAGCTTAGTTTCATTTAGTATAATTTGTGGTCAGTATAAGCACACAAATTTATCTGCTGAAAAATGCATGATATCCCAACCAAAACGTAAGCGTGAAGAGAATGCCAAGTTCAATAAAACAAACAACCTTCGGCATAGACAGCTGTCAGCGCCAGAAGAATTGATATCATGAATTGATGTGGCAAGTTCCATATAGCAGAGCCAATCAAAGCTGTAAGGGTGTACAATCAAAGATGGTACCTTGGTACAATGTGCTCTAATTAGTTTTAAAACTTACTTTTTGCTATCTGATTTCTATCTTGGCAAGTTTTACTCCAGCTACGCTCAAGAAGACGATAAGAAGACAATTTGAAATTAACTATTGTAGCTTGCCACACGATTTTACTAACTATTAAAAATTTTCAAATGGAGGAGTTAAACTTTTCTAATGTAATTTATTTTAAATAAAACTTGTCGAGTTAGAAGCCCGATAGCAAAGAAATTAACATTGTTTTTAAATAAGTTAGATAACATTGTGCACTTTTACGGCTGTAATTAAAGGATCTGCTGGGGAATTTGGCACCCGTTAGATATCAATTCTTTTATCGCTGACAAAAGTCTACTCCGAAGGTCGTTTGCTCTATTGAGCTTGGCCCTTTTTTCACATTTGTGTTTTTCTTGAGATTTACTTTCACGGCAAATCAGGCAAAAACGAAAGAAACTATGTTACAATGAAATATAGTGAATCCAACAGTCAGTTAACATTTGGAAAATTATTGTAATTATATAGGGGATAGAATATAAATTGTCACGCACAGTTTCATTAAATTGAAATTTACGTTTAAGTCATAAATCTAATAAAAACTGACTAAACTGCTGAGCTTCCTGTGATAGCCACGCGATAAGTAGCATTACATTTCATCAAATAACAAAAACAATGAAAACGGATTTTTCAAGGCAATTCTCAACACGTCGGCTGTTGTTTATTAACAAGTTTCCGAGAAAAAATGGCCTCCTTAGATTGGTTGGAGCCGAAGCTAATCATCTCCACTTCCTACCGGGGTTTTTTAGAATGCAAATTTTGTTTAATGCTTGCATTAATTCGTAAGATGTGTAGTTATAGTTCAGTAAGCGAAATGTTCTCTTACGAAACCCATTGATGCTCATTTACTGCAATGCAAACATTAATAACTCTGCTCCAAATCTATATAGAAAAGTTTAATTTTGTTCTATTTAAATAAAGCATTAAGAAAAATAAAGGAAAAAAACACGAAGCATTCGGGACAAATCTCGAAACGAAAATC
Organism: Octonoba sinensis; assembly: GCA_038502835.1. Taxonomy (NCBI): domain Eukaryota; kingdom Metazoa; phylum Arthropoda; class Arachnida; order Araneae; family Uloboridae; genus Octonoba; species Octonoba sinensis. The sequence continues at coordinate 104,604,413 of CM076600.1, read as the reverse complement.
CTTTGAAAAATTATATTTCAGTTGTTTAGTTGGAAAACGTTCTACCTTTATTAGAGAAAAAAAAGGGATGCAAATTTCTCTCTGGGCTTTCGATTGGCTTTTTCCTTGAAGCTTACATCCTAAAGTACCGCTAATCTTTTCTTCGAATGCACCTTAAGGAAGACTGCTAAAACCATTAGCCATTAACGGTGCTTCAAAAACTTTTAGAAAAAGTTTGCGGATTTCCCTCAAGTACTTACGAATACCTATTTTTATACAATAAACCACGTCATCTTGAATTTTATGTCTACGTTTCTGTGCAATTTCTATGCATTGCATTCATTTTCGGAAAATGTATTCGTGCTCTGAAAATCTGATGAAATACTAGAGTCACAAACCATCCCAGTAAATAAAAGTCCAAAAAAATTGCAAGAGTAAAATCGTAAAAACTGAAGAATTTTCATAAAAATTACAAAAATGTCGCAAAGTTGGCAGGTATGGTATATTGTATACATCTTCTTATATATAAGCGGCTTATTCTGTCTGTCTGTCCGCTATACGATCCTAGGCCGTTTTACCGATCGGGACCACGTTCGGCTCGGTTAATGTTTACGACCCGAGAAACGCATCGCCGCAAAAATGAAAGTTGTGACTCAATTAGTTTTTTTTAAATTAATTTTTAAAAATTTTCAATGCTTTTTTTTGACCCGTTTTATTTTATTTTTGCATTGTTGCTGTCGTTTCCAACAGTATAATTACAGTTGCCGTGTAAACAAACAAATCAATGCAGTTGCCATTTAACAAATGTAACAAATATACTAATAATAATCAAAACGTTCATCTAGCATATTGAGTGAGGCTTCGCTGAAGTTTCAATTTCCGTTAAAAATGAATGCATACGGGAATTTAATTTAATCCTTTCTTTCTTTTTAATTTATTTATTTATTGTCTGCCCTTTTCATATTTTTCTTATTAGAGTGGCAGAGCTCTTTTTTCCCAGTATCGTTAAAACTGCTGTTTTGAAAAAGCATAATAAAATTTTCAATATGTTCTTTCGATGATAAATATATATTTTTCACAAACAATTTGATCATATAGTGAATAAATATATAGTAGTGTGGGGCTGTAAGCGAAGGGGCGTCCTCGCCACCTGATCTGGGTAATTCAGTTTGAATAAGCAGACACCTTCGCACAAATCATTTTAATTACAATTTGTAATATCTATAACAGCGGTCATTTCGTATGACTGCCGGGCGTACTAGTATATATATATATATATATATATACAAACATAGTGACGCTATTGTATATCTATATATATATACAATAGCGTCAGTACGGAAAGTCGGGTTTCGTGGTGGGTGACACCCCGGGGGGCGTCGAGGGGAGGAGGGCGAGTGAAACCCAAAACAATTTAAAGTTTTTGAAAAATTCATATACTCGAAATGTACAATTTTCCTGGGGCTATTTCAACGTATCATAACTAAATATAAAAGTAGTTTACTGAAAATTAAACCAAATAAAGTGATTTTTTAAAAATTAATTAGAGGGATATTTAGCTTACCATTTTTTATTAATGGTTTTTTATTTTATTAATTTATATTTTTATTATTTTTTATATTAACCCCTACTCGCCATCGCTCGTCAACCCCCGAAATTGCTGACGCAGCTCCTTCAGATCGCTTCGCTCGCTCATTACAGACTAAACTATTTTAGAGTAGTTCATCAGCAAGTTCCAAATTTTAATCAAAGCAGTTCGTATTAAAGTAGCAAATAGCAATAATCACAGTCGCTAACAACGAACGTCAAAATGACACACAATTCGAATGATCCAATAATACATTGAATAAAAATAATGAGCTGTTATTAATTTGTCGATGATATTCCTGCGAATAGTTTTTGACTTGTAAGAGGTTAAGGGAACACGGCAGAATTTCTCCAAGAATGCGCGAATTACTTTTTTTTAGTATAGATAGATTGTTTTTTTTTTTTTTTTTTTTGCACTACTGAAAATAAACTACAAAGCAACAAGTTTATGCAACACATCATTTTTTTCGGCGGGGGAGGGGCACATGCTATCGCACCGGATGACACCTGCGATAGGAACGCCACTGATTATATATATATATATATATATAATATATATATATATATATATATCAGAAATGTAGTAAATATTTTTGTAAGGTTTACAAATCAAAAAAAAAATTTAAGGTAAAAGTGGTTTATTTAAATTATTTTGGTAGCAGGTCTGTTGGTGTGTCTCTAATTTTAGTCTCAGAGCTGTGATATCGATGAAATCCCACATTTTGCATTTCAATTTTTTTTTTTTTGCTTCTGTTGATGATTTCTGGCCTATATTGCTGTCGGCTCTAGTGTGTTTTTGCTTGGGAGATGTGAGGTACTCTGCATCGCTCATTCTCTGAGACAAAAACCAACAATGATGAGCCCTTGTCTCATTCTGAAACCCTATTTTTTTATTTGTAAACCTTTCAAAAATATTTTATTGTATTTCTGTTATATATTGTTTTACTTAAATTATAGACGCTTTGCGCACGTTTAGGTGATAAGTGTTTATTTTTTCCGTTTTAACTTTTCTACAAATCCGTCTTCCTATATATGGTATATATATATATATATAATATACATATACATTCATAAACGAATAAAAATATATAAAAATCTAAAAGCATTTTTATTTTCTTTAAGATTAATGACTTGCCTGCATCAGCACTGTTGATCCATTTCCTTTAAGCTGCCAATAGCTGTGATTGTTAGATTGTATCATTCTTCAACGATAGGGAAGAATTGAAATTTAATTAAAGGAGTCTCCCGAGTGAGATAAGGAAATTTGAACAAATGATTGTAGATTATGCTTGGTTGGATAATTTCACTACGATTTCTCTTTTAAAAGATCGAATTTCGCGAAATTGTTTCAACGACAACTCTATAATACAAAGACTTTTTTTTTACCGATGAGTTTTCTGAAGACTTTTTCATTAAAAATTATCTTTTCATCCTTAGGTATATTGATTTTTTATCCTCCATTGGATAATGCACGTAAGAAATAAAAAGGGATATTTTTATGTTTAAAATTATTAGTTCATTTTCGACTTCAATCGAATAATACCTTTTAAAGTTCATAACGTGTAACAAATTTTGTTTTATTAAGAATTAATATTTAAAAAAGAGTTAATATATAATCGTGAAATAACATAAAAAGGTAAAAGAAAAATCTTATGAGACAGCTGTTACGAAATCAAGTGTAATTTAAAAACGATGACTAAAAACTGCTAATTAAGGTAGATAATAGAAACCAAGAAAATATTCCGTTGCAGTTTGAAATGTTCTCCTCCAGTTTTTATTGAAAAAGAGAAAGATAATTTTACAAAATGTTCTTCATAATATGCTAAACCAAAAAAATATGTTGTGCGCACCCCGTAACTTCCTTGTATAGTGCATAATTTAGCAATTGGAAAAAAATGGTTGCGTGCCTCATTGTACGCATGATAAAAGATATGCTTCCATAGTTAATATTTTTATGAATTCTTAGACTCTTAATTTATAAGGTATTGCTTCCCAGCAAAATTTTTGGAGTACCCCCTCCTTTTTGCGACAGTATGGCGGGGAAATCATCAATGCCAATATCTAACCTAAATTTAAAGTCTCAAAATACTTTTAAATAGATTTAAAAATAAAAAAAACCTTCATTTCCAAATTCTAAGCAGAGCTTTTTAAATATTAACTATTAATGCGAAGCGATATAATTAAGACAAAACGAAGTTTTCTTATTCTTTGAGATTTAATATATTTTCGTACACTTTAAAATATTCACTTTCTTATCGTCTCGTAATTTGTCAAATTAAAAAAAGAGCTTTTTTAAAACTCTATTATTTTGTTAATCAAATATAATTTTCTTACCATGCTAATAGCAGTGCCAGTGCAAAGGTTTTCTCAGAGTCGAAGTGGGGGGGGGGGGGGGCATCAACCACCTTTAACAGAATACTAAAAAAATATTAATTAATAATGACCCTTTTAAATTTATAGTGTTTGTCCTGACTTTTAGAGGAGATTGTTTTAGCTTATGTAATAACCTTAATTTAAAGTAATTAATAAGTATTTTTCAGCATGAAACTACATATTTTGGTTCGTAATTATTCAAATGACGATGAAAATCAATTCACACCTTTTTAAAACTTTCTAATTTTTTTTTTTGCTGAACTTAGAAAGGCCCATTTTAAAGAAATTTTTCTAGTAGAGAGGACGTTTGTCAACTAATCATTAAAAAGAAGTGGAAAAAATTCGGAAGAAAAATTGCGATTCTGTGCCCTTCGTTGTAATCAAGCAGAAGTGATGAGGCTATTCAATTCGTTGAAGGACATTTGGGACGAGAAAACTACCATTAGGACTTCAAAAGGATGACCCATATGTTCGATGACAATAATGATTCTTTTTTATATCGATTGAAGGGACCTTTTTAAGAGGTGTTCGCTTTGAAGAAAGAGATTGTCTGAGAATTTATGACAGTATTCTATGACCTGCACGAACTGCAAGATTTTTACTCTACATTGTATATTTTAAAGTTCATTTAGGTAGTTTAAGGACGTCTAGACTCTTCTTTTAAATTTATTTTAAATTTCTGTTAATTTTTTTTTTATTTACTTATTTTGAAGTACAAAGTAATGGTGTTTTTTTAAAAAAAAAGAAGATCATGTCCATAATTTTAATGATAGAATGAAAAATATAAAACTGAGAAATTCAGTATTTATTTAATGGGTTTCTTGCACAATATTATTTTGAGTCTCGCTAAATTGAAATCGAAGATATAGATTCTGATAAATCTAAACTACACACATACTCTAAGTCAAATTACGGTCTAAAGGTTTTCACGTTTTAAACATAATTATTATTTGTCATTTAAACCTAACTTTAATGAATAAAGACTCACTAGTTCTTTTAAAAGGAAATCCATTTTATCTTTTTATTTCAGACTTATTTTAGTGAAACTAATTATTACATTAATGCTACACAATTTATATCAAAAAGGTCTTTACATTATTCCAGTTGAACGTACTTTTAATGCATCAAAAATTTTAAAAAATGCGTTTCTAATAAAAATATTTAGATTTTAATTATAATGTAACCATGTTTTTTTTCGAAAAATGAATTTGCAAGATCTACATGTCAATGTATATATTTTTCAGACAATCTATCGAAAAAATATTTACAAAAAAAAAGAAGCACGTATTTTCGACTGAGCTTGGAGGAAGGAATCTATCTTGTTTCCCTGTAGATACACCCATGCAGGGGCGTAGCAGCAGGCGTAACTGGAATTGGTATATTAGGGTATGCCCCCAGAACCCGGTTGGTGCCCCCCCCCCACGTCTCAGAGAAAAGCTCTGGATTGCAACTACTATTAGCATAGTGAGACCCCGTTTGATTATTTCAAAAACCCAACTATACTGAGTTTTGTCGCCCTAGCCTTAGAGAGTTTATTCTTGTTTTAGCAACTATTAATGTATCATTTGTTTGATACGGAACGACATGTACATATACTTTGCACTAAAATTAGTTCTCAATTGACAGGAGAAAATAAAAACCCTTATGAACGAATCATCAAAACTCATTGACGTTTGAATTATAGCAAAGCCAACATTTTATAAAGAAAAGGGATAAACATCGATTAACATGAATAAAAGGAGTCGTACTTATTATAATTTGCAATATAGAAACTTGTAATAAGTAAACATGCATTAGAAAAGTATCGCCATTAGAATTGATTTTACTTAGGTTGAACTTTAATGCTTCAGAAGTGCGCTTGGTAAACATAAGAATTGAAAAACAGTTTAACGCTGTGTTATTCACTATTTTAAAAATCGCCTCCGAGAATTCTTACTTTTTAACTCTATAATGGGTAGCAATATAACATTATTTTAACAGCAAAATACTTTGTAAACCTTTTGGAAAACAAACATCTTACAAAATAAAATAACAAAGTAATTCCTAGACCTTTGGGAAAAAATAACTATAAGATATTCTCTGGACTTTTGGATAAAATAACTATAATCAGCTATTTTTTGTCCATTATCAGCATAGCAACATGTATCCTACGCTAATTCCAGTGATAAACGTTTTTATTGTTTCATGAAATATAAATAGTCATCGGTATTTTTCTGACACTTAAGATGATTTCTCAAATTTAAAAAAACAAAATTTACTTGTTTCAACTTTTTGTAGAAGATATTTCCAGCTCTAAACCCTTAAAGGAAAAGCTACTGGGGTTAAAACTATTTCGAAAATATTTTTACAATTCTAAGTGTTGATTGAGATCAGTAACATCTCGGACGATAGCTTCGGTATTACGGATTTCATGTTCCTGTAAACAAGGATTCAACGATGATTGATAACACCGGATCTCATCAGTGACTTCTGACGTTAAACCAGTCTTACTTCTGATTATAGGTATTAAAGTGTTTGAACTATGTACACATTTTAAGGCTTCTTGTCAGTTCAGGAATTTAAATGAAACATTGACATTAGAAATCATGTACGACACTAATACGGAATTTTACAGAAAGAGCAATACATAGGGGAAAGTGGGGCTGAAAGGGACTGGGGCTGAAAGGGACATCATATATTTCTTAAAACCTGATATAAATAAAAGTTTTCATTTATTGCCAACAGAGAGCCAGATGTTTATAGTTGGTAGACCAAGCCAATTTGTCAACATAACAATTATTTTTATCTGAAAATACTGAAGTTAATTTTCATCATCAAAAAGTAAGTTATACTTCCATTTATATTTTGTTTCAGAACTAAAGTGTATTTAGTTATAAAAATAATCTTTGTGTGTTAATTAAAAGTACATTAAATACCTAAAAATCTGTGATAAGCAATTTTCACATGACAGTAAGTTAGGTTTAGCAGCCATGTGATGTATGTAATATATGAATCTGGGGCTGAAAGGGACATGTCCCTTTCAACCCCAGAAAAATTATGCTTATGTTTAAAATTTTAAGCAATTGTTACAACATTTAAAATATATATATTTTTATAAAAATATGTTAAAGGAATATGATTATAATGTGAAAATTATATTATTAAAACACATATTTCCATATTAATATATATTAAATAATATGAATTTTTCATTTATTTATTTTTAAATTTAGGCTTCCCTACATTGCCTATTGTCCTATATTATTATTACTGAAAATAATTGCTGCAGTACGTAATATATTTTATGCAATAATAGCATAGAGCAGTAATATGTTGTAGGTTAGCTGAAATTTTAAAATATATAAATTAAGAAGCTATTAAATTTTTAACTTAAAAAATATTAATCTCAAATGTATATTTTGTCTTAAATTAGGGTTATTCATTTTCGATTTTTTTAATAATTTCAATAATTAATTAATTGCATTAAAATTTTAATAATGAATTATGAAAAAATGCTTTGTTAATGTATAATTTAAATAACTTTAAACTGTAGGTATATTTGATAAAATCAAATTAAGAAATACAAATTTTACAACTTTTTTTTTTCAGTTGCAAATATGGTACGTAACTACAAAAAAAAAGACAGATAGATTCAGAAAGACTGGATCTGAGAAGGAAGCAGCTCTAAATGAAGTTCTAGTTCAAGGACAATCAATTAGATCAGTTTCTAAACAATATGGGATTGCTAAATCATATTTAGCACGAAAAATCAAAATGGATAAAGAGATTGGAGAAGTTAAAGAATTTACTCACAAGCCAAACATTGGCAATAGAAGAGTGTTTACTTCTGAACAAGAAACTGAATTAACTTCTTATTTAGTTAAAGCTGCAAAAATTAGTCATGGATTAACTGCTGTGCAAACCAGGAAACTTGCTTATGAATATGCTTTGCTTATAGAATCTCCACAGATTCCAGATGTTTGGAAAAGAACAAAGCAAGCAGGCTATGACTGGCTGAAGGGATTTATGAAACGAAGTGGGGATCTCTCTCTCCGTACTCCTGAGTCAACTAGTCTGTCACGAGCAACAAGTTTCAATGCTTCAAATGTCAGAATATTCTATGAGAAACTTGAAGAAGTAGATATGAATGATGTTGTTTCAAAGTTGCCGCCGCCTTTGAAATTGGGTGGCACAGCAAGGATGAATGCACAATTTCAATTTCCTATCGATATAAGTTCATTTAGTGTTAAATAATTTTCATATTTGTTCATTAGAAATTAGAAATTTGTTAATTAAAAAATTTTCATATTTGTTCTTTTATATGACATTGAATATGCTGTTGTTTAGGAAAGTACTTTCACACAAATAAAATTGTGCCGCAACATTAAGTAGTGTTATTTGTTGTGTCCCTTTCATCCCCAGCATATGTCCCTTTCAACCCCGATGATGGGGCAGAAAGGGACAGCGGATTACCCTACCGTAATTCATTGTACTGAACAAATTATTGGCGTTACGTCTTTGTTACTATATTCTTATAATAGACAATGAAATGCTTTATAAACTGTTTTAGAAACAATAATTTCAATTGTGAAAGTTTTACAGAAAATAAAAGAAAACCTGAATTTGTCCCCTCCAGCCCCAGCCTCCCCTATTTATATATCCGCTCAAAATGTTAAAATAAACTTTGTTTAAATGAGCGTGCAGCAAATAATAATTTTAAATATAATAAAATTTAAAAAAAGAAAAATCCTGAATACTTCAAAAATACATTTACGTCTTTTAGGAGATAAGTCATCTATAAAACTCCATATTTAAAAAGCGAAATAAACTAACTTGCTTCTTCTAATGAAATTTTTGCTTTACCGCGGTTACCGTCATGGATTCTTATTTTATCCACAGAATAACAAATTTTAACATGTGTACACACCAGGCACAACTAAGCCAAGAGAAACATATTTATCAGAGTTGTGTGGCTTCTCCAGCTGAACCTAGCACCTTAAAAGACGCAAAATTCGGTGAAAAACTTCATTTGTTCTAAAAAATTAATTAACTGATCAAAACTATTTTATTTTTCTTGTTACTTGTTTTTATGATAATTTCAGAAATTGTAAAAAATCAAATATGTTTACAAGAAATACATAAAAATTAGTTTTCTGCGTTCGGTTAAAGCTTCCGCACTGGCACTTAAGGTGATTTTTTTTTTAATTTATGCCAATTAATTACCGGAAAGATCAAATGGATAAAAATAAAACATTTAAACCATTTATCAAATATGTATTAATTACATAGTATTAGAGTACGCCGCTGAAATCAAATATAATCCGCAAGTCCCTGCAAATCATTAGGAAAAATTATTGTTTCAGATGACTTCTTGTAAAGATAAAACCATATATTTCCAGATTCATGGGATAAAAGGGAGAAATTTTTTTTTAAATGTTCAGGCTGTACTTTTATTGACGGTGTATTTATTCAATGGAACTGATACTTTTATGATGCCTGAATGAGGTGGAAAATTATTTTTTGTTTATTCAGCAAAATATTAAAACATAATTATGAGATAATACGCCTGTTTGTGGCCAAAATAACTAAACTCACATCAATTTTTAAAGAAAAGGTAAGTTCCTGAAACATTCATATTTTCAAACCAAAAATTCATTAAAAACAAAAATAATAATCACTTATAAAATATGTATCTTACAAATCAAATTTAAGAAAAAATTGGACTGTCTGAAACGAACGACATCGTTAATATTACATAAATGCCCAAGAGGTTTTGAATTTGATTAAAGAACTTCATTTTTTTCAAACCTTTATCTTTTATACAAAAAAAAAAAAAAAAATAATTTGAATCAGACGTTGAATAAAATTTTTCATACACCGTCATTTCAAATTTTCATGCATTTTTAACAATATATAAATATTACAATTAAATGTGCAATTTACGTTCTATGTATTTATCATGTTTAAGATTTACATCGGAAAAAAATATTTGTGCTCTAATCAGGTAGTAAATCAAACATGGTAGTATCATGTTTAATATATTGAAATTTCCGTTAATCTCAAGATCATTTTCAGTGCTTTAAACTATTCAGAAACTCTACAGAATTAATCAAACATGAACCTAAAGGACCTCTGAAAATTCATCAAATTCTGAGTAGGCGAGAAATGCACCACCTGTATGGAATGCTAGATTTCCTTTATTACTTTTCATGTTATTAAATTTTGAAATATTTCAAATGCATATTTTACAGTTTAACTATAATTCTAAACATTTACAATAGTCTAGAGTAGTTTGTATTTCAAGATACTTTTATGGAATAATATAATCATCGTTTGGGCAAACTATTGTTATAGTTCATTCAATTAAAAATGGGAAAAATTTAAGGGAATGGTCACTTCTTACATAAACTGAAGCCTTCAAGCGTGCGTAACGCATTTTTCGTCCTGTTAACGGCATTCCAGGAGAAAAGTACTTGACACTAAAGTAAATAAAGATATTTTTAGGCGATATTATATAAAAGGAAAATTATTTAGTACATGGGAAGAAATGGTGCATTCAAGATTTCAAGAAGGGATAGGTAAACACACAGATACGTATAAACACGCAGTGTATATATCTCTTATAGAAATGAACAGTGTCATATCTGCATTTTTCAAGAGAGGCGTTTGAACTTTTTAGAATTTGTTTTATTTAATTGCCTCATTTGTTTCAATAATTATTATAATCGTTTTTTTTTGCGGAAAATAATTATTGTTCTAGTTTTCTCTCACATGATGGATGTTAATGATGTCAAAAAAATTAGAAATAACTATGAAAAGTTGTTATTACAGTATTGCACCAAAAGAATAAAGTTGGCCTCTAGCCTTAATTTTTAAACATTTATACTTACGGCAGGATTCCCAATATAAAGAGCGCAAAAATCTGAAAATTTTGATATAAAAACCAAAAAAAAAAAAAAAAAAACGATTTTTTACAGATATGACACTGTTTATTTCTGTAAGCGATATATTATATATATATATATATATTCCATTGAATCTGATAAACAGCCGAAAAAATAACTGATAAGCAAACGCGCTAAAAGTTGTGTGAGCTGATGATTCGCTTAGAACAAAAGGTTCCCAACCTTTTTCACGTCATGACACCAAATATAGGTACACACACACACTTTCACACAAGTACTTAGACACAAAAACTATACGCTTGATTCCAAGCAGTCTCTGAATCTAACTGCATTTTAAATGTGCCTATTTTATAATGTCCAAGCCCGGTAAAATATTCAAATTTACAGAAAAGGGGACTGAAAGATCGCATTTTCACTTTAACACTTCTCTTTATCCACTCTAACTGAAAAGGTAATGCATGGAATGGTACTAAATTTGGTACACACACGAGCTCTAATGGGACGTAGTGCTGATTAGTTTTTGGAGACAATCACGTCAAGAGAGATCGTTCAATGGCCTGTTTTTCTCGTTACGAGGAACTGCTCAAGAAGTAATGAAATGATTGAAACAAAAATCGGTTGTCGCCGTATAATGAAAGATGCGCTTCTTTTATTTGTATATATATTTGTAAATTCGTTGTATTTATTCAAATTCTATACATCATTTAATTATTTTTCTTAGCTTATTTGAATATTTCTCCATTTTAATTGAACATTTTTCATATGTTAGTTGAATACTTCTCGATATTTGTTATTTTTCGTACATTTCGTTCTTTCAAATATTTTTGATGGATTTGTTTTGGTCGGATATGGCGAAAATTGTCGTGTCACTATAAATTTCTATATAATTTATTTCCCTAAGTTTAGCCCGAAACAATTCAAACGCCGTTGTAAGAAAGAGTCATTTTGACTAAGCGGTAAAGTTTTTTTATTTAAAATTATAATCCTATGGCGACCAGAATGAGAGGTGCCACGTGAGGGGGGGGGGGGTCTCATCTGGGGTTACGACCCATATGTTGGGAACCCCTGCTTTAGAGCATGTTGTCAGGAAAGAGCAGAACCATCAGTCATTTCACGAGCTTGACCGTTTAATTTCTGAAAGCATATTTGTACAACATTCTTGGTAGCCTAGGGACCTTTCATAAATGATACAGTTTTTTTTCATTGCCCCATCCTCTATCCTTGTCACAAAATGTCAATTCATCATACCCCGTACCCCCTTTGTCACATGCTACGCTATATCACATAAGCATATGTACTTGCAGTTCAAAACCAAAGCACTGCGTTTAGATCACGTTTTTATTTTATTTTTTAACTTTTAATGACAGTTGTGAGCATAATAATGATTACATGTGTTCCTAATTTGTACAAAATGAGGTTAAATTTTACAACACAGAAGATAATTATCATAGAAAAGTAAAATATATTAGCTGCACTAAAAAAAGGACCCACCCAATTTTATCTTAAAAGTGTAAATGCCTAAGAAAATTTGCTTTTAGACTTTAAACAAGAAGTAAATTTAAACCTTAATCAGCATCAGTGTTTACGATGCCCCAAAAATAATCAATGAAACTTTAAAATCAAATTATGAAATAAGTAAAATATACTTAACTTGCTCATTTTAAAAGTTTTTGCAGAAACCAAAATATGTCACTCTTTGTTATCCCCTCCCCTCACAAAATCTCACAAAATATCCCTGTCACAAAATGCCACAATTTTTTCGAACCCTCTCGCCCCTCGAAGTGTGACATCATTTATGAATGACCCTCTAGTGGCTTGGGTTCGTGCCATTAGTGAAGGCATGGGTGAAGAATTTAAGGGTACAGAAGAAATTGAAAATGTATCAAGAAAAAGGGCGCACTATTGCAGTTACATCGTAATAACTTCATAGCAACTAATTAACTATCCTTTGCAGACCTAGTGCATTCCCCGGAAATCGGCATCCATTCTTTCAAGTAGCACCATTATCGGTGGATGCCATTGCCACTTTGAGAATTTTGACGCTCAATTTTTTCCCCTAGATGGTGGCGCCTGGTCTCTAAATGATGCAAAACTGCACTGGGAATTTAATTTAGCAGAGTATCCAAGCCAAACGGACGACCTCAAGGGATCATTAACATACTGCATAATCATACGACATGGGTGCTGACGATTTTCTTCATCTTGAAACGCCAGCTTTGATCCTGAGAACTTGCGCGAACGAAGCCAGTGCCTTACCAATTGGCCACCCTGCCGGCTTTCTGAAAGCATGACAAAGCTTATAAAAATACTAAATTAATTGGTTTTAAATTACACTTAACGTGAAATTTAGTCTTGTTTCGTTGAAATTTTAGATAGAAATTAAGGTTTAATTAAGCTTCACTTCGTCTTTTTTCAGTCTAACGTTTCTAAAATGAATAATGCAGAACACCAGTCAAAATTTGAAAAAAGAAAAAAATACAAGAAAAGATTACCGTCTACTCAGATGTCGCAATTTTTCAGCATTTGTCACTTCCGAAAAACCTGACGTAATTCAAAAAAATAAATCAATGAATAAATACATACAGGTCATTTTCAGAACCTCAAAATATCTGAAACTTAGATTTGCATTTAAATGTTAGAGCACATGTGTTTTATTGAATGGTGTTTTATTTATGTAATAATTAAGCATACTGGGTTAAGAAATAACTAATACAAGGCTAAAAGGTTTAAATTTTTGTTAAATACTTAAAGGAGCTTTTCCTATCCAAAAAGAATCTTGCCTAATAAAAAGATACCACGTTATGTGTTGTTTATTATGTAAATAACTTATTATTAGCTAAATAAATAAAAATACACAGACAGAAAATTGAAAATAAAAACGTTAAAAATTTAATCTGAGCTGAGCTTTATAAAAGTATGCTGAGCATATTTCTCAATAAGCACGTTTTCAATGAAAGCAAAGCAAAGGGAAAAAAACTAAATGCTAATTGATCTTGTTGCTTTAAAAAATGAACATAACAAAGCTAAAATATTTCAAGTGAAATTTGTCAAAACATTTTTCCTGGTATAACAAAAACTAGTACTAATATTACTTATGTTTTGTTTTTACGGAGAAATAATTTTTTTCTACATCATTTAGTTCTGTGAAAAAAAAGAGTTCTTGAGGAATTTTAAAATAAATATCTTTGATAAATACCTAGAGCACGGACAAAATATTTAAGTTTTTTAAGATGGACTTTTGGGTTTATTACTTAGCATGCTATGTTTATGGTGCTCTTTCCCTTTCTTTCCTCTCTCTAGGCCCTTTTTTTCCCCTCCAAATCTCTTAAGCAAAAATGCCATTGAAAAAACAGAAACGGAAATGCGGTTTTGTTAAATCTTTCCTGTTTAGTCTGCGAGTTTTTAAATATGTTTGTTTCACTTAAAATATGCATTTGCTTGCTGATCTCTGTTTTTTAAATGTGCTAATAGTTTAGTCTAGTGTTTACTCTTAGCGTTAAAAGATTCCTTGAAATATTCTTCAAGTGTTTTTTGTATTGGTCTTGATCAAAAAAATAGTTTCACTTTTCTAATGAGAGTTTTTTAAAAACGATACATTAACCAGCTTTTTTCGAAGCAGAATGTAACCTATCATGTGGTTGCGCTCTGGGGGAAGGGGGGGGGGGAAGGAGGTGATCGCAATCAGACCAAAATTAATAGGAAATATTTTATTAATTTAATTTTATTAATTTAATTACACCTCAACACTAGTTAATAGAAGCGTATAATTGCTTATTGGCAATAAAAAACAGTACGTGTTTACTGTATGAAACTTATTTTCTAACATATAACCTGTTTCATTACATTTTCCGCCGTTTTTATTCCGTAACTGTGTAATGTAGCTTCTACACATTCTGTGAGCAACTACTAAAAATACATACAACACTGTATATACACTCTCCATTTTACTCTCTGAACTTATGTTGTCTTCTATTACAATACAATGCAAATATTTAAAAAAAATCTTTGTTTTTCTCTCCCCTCCCCTTGTTTTTCCCCGCCAAAGATAGTTTTACCATCTGACGATTTATTTATGACTATCTACAGATATTTCTCCGTATTAAGAAAGTTTTAGAACAGCAGCTTCATTTGTACTAGTTCGTAGTTCAGAAGGCGGTCGTTTGAAGAATTCGCTTACGTGGCGCTGTCAGCAAGAGATAGTAAATCATTCTTATTTTCATTTGTTTTTCTTTTCCTTATCTTGAGCAAAACTACTGTTTCTTCAGCTTATCTTGTCACTAAATAGCATTAAAATAATGAAGTTGCAATTAATTATTTAATTACGCGTACAATTTAATGAAAAAACTAACAAAAATTTATCATTTTATTCTGATTTTGTTACTAAATTTTCATGCAACCCTTCTTCTTTTGTTGCCTTTTCTAACTAATGGGACGAAAATAACTTTGAAATTAATACCACTAAGGAAAAGCGAGGCTATTCCTGGAAGCAATCTTCAGGAGTATCTACGATATTTGATTTTATTTTATTTTCTGAGTTATTAAAATAAGTAAAACATTTCTTTTTAATAGAAATATAGTATCCATCACATGGGCGTTTTTAAATCGATGAAAAACAACGAAATGGAACACGGATTTGAATGGCAAATCGCTCTCACGTGTCTCGTATTTTAAACGACTTACCCTTTATAAACATTGGAGTTACAAAAAAAAAAAAAAAAAAAGAACAGAAAAAAAAAAATGTACACCAGAATCACGAACGCGTTTTAAAAGCTTAAATAAGTTAAAAAAAAGAAAGTTGAATTGGTTTACATTTAGGAGTACAAAACTAAAATATCATATTAAATCTGATAAAAAAATAAGAGATTCAGAGTAAAAAGAATGGGGGTTGTAAAATAATTTTCAGAAAATTTTTGTGAGCTCTGTAAATAGGGGAAGGATTCCCTGAGAGAAATCGAAGTTCAAAGAATCTGAGAACTTCCGGGAAATTTTCAGTGAGCTAAAATTTAGGAATTTAATTGAAATTCCAGCAAGTACACGCTCGATCGAACTTTTATTTTGACAGCCCCCCCCCCTTCCCCTTGTGTTTCGCAGTTCTACGAATTCCTTTTCTTTGTGTTAAGTAGAAAATATACATTGATATTTGAGCTTAAAAAAAGAGGCAGTACTAGTAAATGCAGGGAATTTTAAGACAATAATTTAAAGCTTGTTAATAAAAAATATATAATTTTTAAGGCTATAATAAGGTGTCAATAGGGCTATAATTTCAGTTACTACAAAATAAAAGTTGTATAAATGCATACTAGATAAGCAGTAATTTTAAGCGAGCTGATAAAAACTATTTACTATCAGTTAGATAGTTTTATCTTATGATATATAATATTTCTTTGGTGGCTGATCGTCAATAATTTTTAAGTAGAAAAATATTCTTTTATTTGATCAATATTATTTTAATTAGCTGAGCATTTCTTTTCTTCATGATTATTGGATCCGTGTGTTTTAGAACATTAGATCATTTAAAAATTAACTGATGGAGAGAGCCGAAACATTGGAGAGAGCCGAAAGCATAAAAGATGATTAGATGGCTATTTTCTTGTGTCGTAACACCTTTCATTTCTTATTTTATCTTGTAGCTCATGGCAATAGGAGTCACAGACAATATTATTTTCAATGTTTTGATGCATCGCTATTCAAAGTATGTACATATATGCATTTCTACACACATTCTACTACTTTATAACAAGTTATTCCAAGGCTACTGCGTGTGGGAAAATAATTTGAAACCATTTTAATATATAATAAAATATTTTATAGCTATAGTAAAATTCTGAATAAACAGTTTTAAGATATTCAATAGCATAGCGTTCAGAATAAATTGAACTTTAAGTTTAAAAAAATCTATTAAGTTTTAAGAAGTTAGAACTGTGTAAATTGTGTCCCATCGTTCCCCCTTTACTCCTAAGAATGTATTTTTTAGTTAACTGCATAACGTATAAAAGCGCAAAATGCGAAAAATAATTGTATGATAAAAGGAAATAAAGTAATCTATTGTATGATAAAAGGAAATAAAGTAATCTATCTTTCTTACATAAAAAGAATGAAAAATGTAATGAATTAGGAATTACCACTAATTATTACTCAATTTTGTCAAAGAAAAAAACACGTCAAAAGAGATGCGTTGATTTTCCTACCCAGTTCCTATTCTCTCAGAAAAGTATACGTTTAAAAAGATAGAGAGCATTTTATTGCGATTGCATCAAACTAAAAAAAAAATAGGTAACATTTTTATATTATATGAAATGATTTTGAATTCATATTTGTTCTTTATGTTTTCCATGGGAAAAAAGTTTCGATAAATAAGCTACTGAAAACTATTGCAAGGGATTATGTTACAACTGCACACATTAAAATAGTTTTATATACTACAAAGATAAACTATACGTCAAGGGAAATATGCAAAATATTTCGCGGTAAGAAAATATATACCAGCAGTAAAAACACGAGTTAAATGCTGTAGGATAAACATAGGGCATTTGCATCGTTTCATGCTAAGGAATAAGTATTTTTAGAGAGAGGAATGGAAAATATATCTTGCATTAAGGAGTGGTGAATCAAAGAAGACTTAAAATGCTTTACGAAGGTATCTTATTCCACTTTATTGCCTCTATGACTTCTGCGCCTTTTCATTTTCTGCTTTTTGGGTAAGTTGTTGAGCTTTATCAGTGTCATAGCGAAGAAATATTTTTTAAGCTTAAAATATTTACCGAAATATTTGTTTATTCGGACATTTATGGATTTATATACGGACATATTTTTATTATATTTTGTTCTTATTTTCAACATATTTTTGGTCTCATTGCATGTAAAATATAAAAACAGTTATTATTTCTTTTCAAAATTTCTATTCTAAGGCAAGTCAAAGCGCCCTCAGCAGGAACATTTCTAAATAGATAATTAACATCCGAACAAGCCATGATAGAATTATAGATAGAGTGTAGTTTTTTAACAAAATAAGTGGAATTTTTAACAGTAAAAACAAAATTTTTAGTTGTGCATAAAGGAAAAAACTCAAGGATATGTGAAAAATTTTTCTCAGAAGATTTAAATTTCAACGTCCCAGGGTACCGAATGAGTTTAGATTTTTGTACACATTATTTTTTATGATAGTGTCACAAAACTAGGAGGCGTAGCTAGTTGAACTCCGAAAAAAAATATACAGATAAATAAGCCCACCGTAATGCATATATATATATATATTATACCAGTTATGTATGTTTTTCTTAGCAGGAGGCATTCATTCATCTACGAAAACGATTCACACGTACCGAGTCTTACGGTCGTTTTTCAAAAGTTTCTATGTGTATACCTTTTTTTTTTAAATCTAGAACACCGTTCTAAGAACAAGGCTTGTTCACACCAGTGATTTTCCTTTCAGTGACGTATGTCAATGTTCTAGAAAATAAATGGTTTTTGTCACTGACAAAATTACGTTTTTTTTTTCATCGAATCGAAAATATTATTAATATGTTTATTATTATTGTCATTGTTATAATTCACAAACACCGAAGGTACAGCATTAACCTTTAAGCAGCATATTTTTTTTTTCTATCTCCTTTAATTTTTGGAAATAATGCAGTTAAATATTGTTTCGCTTTGGTTGTGTGCTTGAGGGTAAATGTATTATCTTTCTGAAATTAAAATGAATTGATTCAACTGCTAACATTTAATAAATCCTTGTGCAATGTAAAAATCTTTAACAGCATATTTTTGGACATTTTTTGCATTAATAAAATTAAAAGTAACAAAATTATATGTGTGTAATTTTATACGTCTACGAGTATTCCTGTAATAACTTAATCTATCAAAACTTTAGTTTGTGCCATCTAATTTGAATTCCGATATTTTACAACTGATATTTTACAAACGCTCTTTCTTTACTATATGCTATATAAACGGTTTTACTAATGTACTGTACATATATTTTTAATTTAGTTGTCTTTAAGATAGTTAAAATTAAAATATATATTCTTCTGCTGAAATTAGGAATATTAATACTTTTTTCTTTTCTTTGCACATCTGGTACTAAAATATGTCTCAAAATAAAATAAACATTTTATTTCTTTCGCCAACAAAGAGTTGACAACTGAGTTCGAAAAGCTTTCTCCGAAAGAATAAAGCTGCCTCTTTTTTATTCCTCAGGATTTTGAGATGCTTCAAAGAACATTCTTAGAACTAAATGATCCCGGACACTTTCGAACTCGGGCTTATCATTCGAAAGATATAAAGGGAGCTGAGAGTTCGTAACATACAAAAGACTGTACTTTCTAAACTACTTTTGTCCCGTTTCGCTCTGGAAGACTTTGCAATTCTTAAAAGTTGAAACAATCTTTGAACTAAAGATTTATTGGGATAAATAGGACGATATGGTGTAAATAAAAGCATTGCCTAAAATATCCGAAGGCAATTAAACTGAAAATTTAGGTAAGTAAACACTTTCTTTCCTTTTCTTTTCTTTCTTTGTGTGTGTGTGTGAACTATTTAAATACTGAAATGTAATATTTTGGCATAAGACTCTATCATACGACATTTTCTCTTTATTTATTTGCATTACTTACGCCACTCTGGTTATAACCCCCCACCCCCCAAACGTTTGGTGGTGTGCATTGCATGCAGAACTTCCGTTATCCATCCGAAACCATGACTTTCACTGTAAACTTTTTAGTTTTTTACTTTTAGCAGTATCACTTGAACTTGGTTCGTTGACTAGTTTCATCTTTCAACAATCGCCCTTAACATTAGCTAGTCATGTTATTAGCTAGTTAACGCTAGTTATTCGCGAAGGGTTACCTGATAGGTGACCAACATTAATGCGTAGTGAATCAAATGAGATTTAAAAATGTTTTACGAAGGGATCTTATTCCACTTTATTGCCGGTATGACTTCTGTGCCGTTTCATTTTCTCCTTTTTGTGCAAGTTGCTGAGCTTTATCAGAATCAGAGCCAAGAACTATTTTTTAACTTAACATATTTACCGAAACAATACCCCTCACATGCTATAATCGGATGACCCAGATGGGTCATCTTTTTAGACCTGAGACTGAAGGGGAGGGTAAATTTTCTGCAGCACCCGGTACCCTCGGAATCGCTACGATAATTCGCAGTCCACAGATTTTGCCTGCACGTATCCCAAATGTACCTGGTCCCGAACACCTAACCTTCTGGTTCGAAGTCCGACTCCTTACTTACTAGGCTACCACGGCTTTACAGAGTCAATTTAAACGTAACTAAAAACATTTGATATTAATCGAATCAAATTAAAGCAAACGTGATTATGAAAATAAAAAGAATAATTGCATTTTAAAAAATGTGTTCACAAAGTGGGACCACAAGGAAATTTTTTAAATTTAAAACAAATTAATAAATTGCTAATGGCGATTTAGCAAACAAAAGTGTCTTTTATTTTATACAATGTGCTTCCGAAATATGCGAAAAGCAAAATGGTTTTCATGTAAGGATTTTTTTTTAAGAGTGTCTAGTTAATTTCCAAGAAAAATACATAGTATTTTGAAGTTAATTCGGCCCATTCCAAAAAACTAAACAATCAGAATAATATTTACCACAAAAAATATAAATAAATAAAAAATAAATACATAAATAAATACAACAGTAGACTTCAATTTTAACGTAGAAAGCAGCAGGGGAGACATGAAAATGTACCTTTAATTTCTGCCGCAATATTTTGAAAATCATACCAGAAAATACCTAACTATTAAAATTTTACTCAATCAATATAAATTCATTACATATTTCGTTAGTATTTTATTACGTCATAGCGTACGTAATTGTATTCGATTTAATAATCGGAGGAAATAGCAGTTTAATTTAAGTTACGTGTCCGAAACAGACGCAATATACCTACTCTAAATTAACCATCGCTATAATGATGCTGTGAGATAAAAGTGATAACAGTTTCAATAAGGTTCAGCAGTTCTAAGATTTGAGCTATTTGTCCTCTAACTATTCAGAACTTAGGCAGCAATGAATAACGTGAGGTAATAGTTAGGAAATTTTATGAAACATCCACAGATGACTCTCACAATTAGGAATAATTATGCATAAATTGCAAGGCTGCTTTTCAAGATTACATGCCTGTCTATTCTCAAACTTAACTTTACAAAGGTTTCTTAAGTGTAAAGATCCCAAAGCATTTCCCTCGACAGTCTATTGTTATGATATGCATATCTTTAATTATCTACTTCGGATATGTCTCTAGATGAGAGCTTTTCGAAAAGACATGTAGCACATTGAAAAGGGAAAACAATGAATATTAAATATACAGTATTTACTTCCATATGTGTGTCTTAAGAGGTGATTTGTTTTAAAATACTTTTTTTATAACAAATAACCTCTTAAGCTACGAAAAAAATGAGCGATAATGCATAGCTTTTTTTTTGCTATGAATTATCGCTAAAAACCATACATAAAAATAGAATCACCCAAAGATTAAATTTTTGTTACTATTTTAAGAAAACTGCGATTGTGCAAAACACGTTTTCTTTTTGAAACAAATCAGTATTTTTAATCTCTATAAGCTGACTTAAAATTAACAAAGGTATTTTCCAAGCTGCGAACTACAGTTACATTTCAGTATTAACATTAGCCAAGCACTTTCAATAACGTAGGCATAAAGAAACTCTTTTTCAATTTTCGATGAAGGGTACCACGGAAAATGTGCCATTGGTGGCACAAAGTGTACCCAATAAAATTGAGGTTTGTAAAGACATTTTTCTTGATTTGCCGGAAGTGCTTAGAGTTTTGGCAAATTGCTTTTATTCAATAAAATGTATAACTGTTCGTTCTTCAATTTTAAAGGTAGGGCAGAAAAGGTGACATTGCTGTCACTAAGTTCAGAAATAACAAGCTTGAAAGCTTGTAGGATAATTCCTTTTGACTTTGAAATTCTGCTCTTTTTTTCTTTTCTTTCTTTTTTTTTTAATTTTGTCACTTTTTGTGTCAAATTTAGTTGTTAACATTTTTTTTCAACATGTAGAAAAAATTTACTCGGACACTTAAATGGCTAAGATTTTAAAATGCCACAAAAATTATTCCTACGTAAAACATGCGTTAAAAATAAACATCTTTACTCGCAGTAATCTGTAATTATTAAAAATTACTTTTCTATATACATAAATGAGGCAAGAAGGAAACAGAGGTATAGTCAGATCTGCAAGTTCAAATAAAAATGCTCCAGAGCATCTATTAAATTCATAGAAAGAAAATTTCAAAGATTTTCCATAACTAAAAGCAATATGGGAAATTAGTCTTTTTATTAAATACTTAAGAATAAAGAAAAAAAGAGCTTATGTTTTAAAAATAAATGCTTTAAACTCGCTTAAATTGTGCAGTCACTACTTGCATTAGTTAGTGGAATGTTTGCTCCAAGTAACTACGGTTAAAATAAAACATTTTCTTACTCATACATTTTTAAATAATTAACTATTCTCATTTTCCAAAATATACTAAATATACACATTTCTTTAAAAATAAATAAATAATACTTAAACCAGAGATTTTACATGGATTTAATTACTTCAATCCTGAAATTTCAAATATGCATAATTGCCTTCGAAGTGGTTTTCTACTATTATTTTAAAAACGCATACCTTAGCTCAGTGGAATGATAATCTGCATTATCTTGTAGGATGTTGTTCTTTTCTTCTCTTTTTTTAAAGCTTATTGTTAAACACAATTTTTAGACAGTTAAACAAGATAGATATTTTTATTACACATTCTACGTCAATATACAGGTTAAATGCGTTATTTTTCTCGAGGTAAACGAAATTCTTAAAATTTCTGTAACTAAATGACCTTAGTGATTCAAAACCATGCATTTTTTATTTCTTTTCTTCTCTATTTAAGTTTCCAGTTTCATTGCTAAAAAGATATTGGAATCACCTGCTTATATCTCAATTAACAAATGTAGTTGATATTTATTATTCTTATAACTGTGGAGTTCCAAGCGTAACAGAGGGGACATCATACGCAGATTTTGCTTTTAAAAAAATACACAAATTTTTAAAGACAAAAATTAGTAGGCCAATCTGTAACTTTAAGTAGCAGTGTATAATTATTTCACTCAACATTGAAATTATATTCCCATTTGATCTCTTTAATTAAATTAAAGTATGCGTAACAGAGGGGACAAAAAATGTGAACAGTATTTGACATGTACTATAATTTATGTTAAATTCTGTGACTTGGAGGTCTTTTAAAAAACTTGGTATTTTTTTTTAAACTCTGAACATTCCCAATTAATTAAATTGTGCATTGGTATATTTAAATTAAGAACTCCTTTTATTTAAATGTGGAAAGCAATGTGTAACAGAGGGGACATGACATGTAACAGATGGGACAGCTTACATATTTAGCTTCAATAGGTGCATATACTTGGTTGCGTTACAACAAAACATTATTGTCAAAAGTAACACTTCTGATATTTAAAGTTGGAAAGGTTTCTTCTTATGTTCTCTGTCCTTTTTCATACTCATATCATTTTTTTCTTGAGACCCATTCTGGCTCTATATTCTCTTATTCTTTCTGCTGCTGTTTTCCCCATATTGATAACTCATAAAGTCACACTTAACAAAACTAAAATGCCCCAGCTTAGAATGAATGCTCTCAAACCAGAAGAAACTGGTTTAAACAAGATCTTACTACTCCCAGGTACATTCCCAGAATTCCTTATAAACATTGCAACCAATGGGATGGCAGTTGTGGCAAGTTGTAACAGAGAGGACATTCTAGCCTTGCCCCTTCTGTTACTCATTTATGTCCCCTCTGTTTCTGTTATATTTTTTTTAATTAGTAAAAAAATTTCAAAATTATTACAAAACATGATTATACTAATAAATTTTATTGTGAATACCTCTTCTGCAGTTTATTTTTTGAATAAAGTAAACTTATTTAAAAATTTAACAGAGGGGACATATTAATGACTAGAAAAGTTTTAATTTTGAAAAATATGAAAAACATTTTGTATGAAATATAAACTGCACACATATACTTATAGTAATGTAACTTACTGTATAAAAAAAATGGATAAAATCACTAAACTTATAACAGTTTTTGTTATTTAAAAAAGCAACTATTTTGATGGGAGAAATCAGAGTCTACAGTGCCCCTTATTCTTCATAATTTTAAGTAAAATTATGCATAGTTCTCAAAAATAACTATTCAATCCATAAACTTTGATATGTTTTCTTCAAAATAGTACCAAACCCGTGAATATTGCTTAAAGTTTACAAAATCATGTAGTGGTTTCAGTTGGCATGAAATGACACAACTATTTAAGCAATCAAGGATTACTTATTGTTTGTTCACAATGTATTAGAAAATGAAGCATCGAATGTTCCTCTAATTTTTCATGCGCAATTTTTAAAATTTGAAGAGTCATTTTTCTCCCCTTTACTTCTTTGTTTTACCCCCCTTTTTCAGTATCAAAGAAATGTGAAAATCATTTCACCAAAACGAATGGCACAGGGAACGTAAGTGGAATAGTAATTATTGGATGTTTGTGTGTGCTTCCGTTTTCTGAGAAAAATGTATTAAATCAAGCTGCGTTAAAATGAAATGAGCCGCAATAAAATGCTTGCACCATTTTATTTCTCGTCTCAAAAATATGACTGTTAGTAATTACCATAAATGTTTATTTTTGAAGAACGTTTATGATTCTTGCATTTCCTTTAGCCCTTTGAAAGGAATTTCTTTCCAATATCACTTAAATAAAATTAACTTATGAAACTTCTTCATTTGTGAAAATGTCTATCTCATTAGTTGGAAATTTTAAGTATCTTTCTGTACTTCTGTCTCAAAGAAGTTTCTTCAAACAAAAACATCTTGATCAATTTTTTTGTGTTTTTAGCGTGTATTTTTGCTTCACTAGTTTTATATTTTGGGTCATTTTAAATTTGCAGGATTCAGAAAAATTGATAGACATTGTTACAGATCTTTTCGATAAACTAGATTTGATAGCGTAGAATTTGTCTTCTTTAAAGATAAGCTCCTGTTAAAGTGATAGTGATAGAAAAGTGCACCAGCTTCCATTCCGCAAATATGAGACCATTTACATGTGCTTATGGTGAGGGCCCATTTAACAAAGTTCAGTTCTCTAACCGTGTTATTGCGTTAATGTTGTAAACTAAGGACGCATCCCCCACCCATTCTTGATTGCGAATTGCTTAATCCGTCGAAAACAAATTAAGAGTTATTTTCTTTAGCTTGCTTTTCTAATAGTCAGTAGCATTTAAGAACAAAATATAGTATTGATATTCAGTGTTTCATTTAATTTCTCTTTCTAATGTAACTTTATATAGGTGCGTAACAGTTAGATAAGCAATATATGTCGATCATTATTATTATTATTAATTTATTTATATTTTTGAAATCGCACTAAAACTAGTACAAAGCGGGAAAAAAATTGGGATTTCATAGCAACAATACTTCATCATTGTCCCTTTGAGAGTAATGTGATGCAATGTCATCTAAACTTGGCTTACAGTCTCAGCAAAAATATATTACTTTATTTAAAGCGACTTATGAATGTTCATTATTTTACTAAGGCAAATTTCTATAAGCTACTTAAAGCTTCTTCTATACTAAAAATCAAACAATTTCAGCAGTTATTCTGAAAAGGTAATATCTAAATAAAAAAGGAAATGTTCATTTTTTTGCTTAAAGCAATTTAGTTTATCCTTTACCCGTTTAGGAAAAGGTCTCATGAATCGACACATATAATAGAGAAAAGTAAGACATCACACTTTAATGATCTAACGTTTTTCTAGCTCGCTTATTAGGATTTTTTTTTTTTTGCCTTATAATGCGAGTTGTGTTTAAACATTTCTCTCACAACATTAGACCCGTTTCAAACGATGCCAATTCACGAACAATTGCATTTGCACCTTGCGAGATTCTCATTAACCAGTTTCAGCCGATTGCCCTTATCCTGATAGGAATCCCCATCGTTAAAGCTACTGCATACAAGACCAGGATTTGCATAACTTAAATCACAAGATTAACACCTAAAGGGGTCATTTGCAAATGCAATTGTTGTTCCGTTGAAAACTGAACCGAGCTAGAACTCTTAAGGCAAAAATACCTAAAATGAGGAGCTATGTTCGAAAACATTTTATTTTTTGCCTAACTTCATATAAAAGCTTTAAAAAAAAGGAAAAAAAAATAAGCGCTAAGTTAGGCTTATATCGCAATGAAACAAACACACAAAGGTTCGATATTAAATTAAATGTTTAAATAAATATTGCAAAAAACAAAAAAAAGAAAGAAAGAAATTATTGGTTTGAGATGGGGAAAAGTATGTCTGTCGTTCTGTCTAACCCCCACGCTTTTTGAGGGGGCAGTTCAAAACATTTCTTTTCTCTTTATTTTTTGCTCGAAAAATCCCGAAGAGGACACCTCATTCATATATTTATTTCTTTTGATTCGAACATTAAAAAAAAAAAGTTGAGCAGTTCAAAAAATATTAGCTCTACGGAGAAATATGAATCGTATATAAAGTCTTATTTAACAGACGAATTTTCTCTGCGAAGATGAACTCCGTCGCCCATTTTTTAAAGTCCTTATGTCTGATAAAGTAATTCTGCTTTAAAATATTAACACTTTTTTTCACCATATAGGGGAATTCCGCCTTTTTGTTTACTGTTTAGGCAATGCATTTGTATGATGCTTTAATTTTACATTTTAATTCAAGTTTTGTGTCTATTTTTGTAATTCGGGGCCTTTTAACAACGCTGGAATGAAATTCACCAAAGCACAAATTTCGGCGGAGTTTGTCCATCGGATTTAATAGTTTCTGGGAAATTTTTTTTTTTTAGTTTCGACCATATTTTTTTCAAAATTCTTTGGTTCTCACTACAATGAAACCAGTATTAAAAAAATCCTAATACATGTTTCATAAAAAGTAATGCGAAAAAATAATTCTAATAGTCATATAAAACTATGCAAAAAGTTTTAGGTTGATTACTCAAAAATTCAGACGCGGCCTTCAAGTTAAAGTTGGAAAATAACAAAAAAAAAAATTACGGAGAAAAAGGCATTTTTTTGTATAAATGTACTAAATATGGCTCGAAGAGTAAAGATATCCTTAAAACGCATAATAATATTATTTAAATGCTTCTTATAGTCAATACTATTATATTATTATCAGAACAGGTGCATAATTCTTTATTTTTACTATGAAAAAGCAATTCTCAAAGATTTCGGCAAATTTGATTACGTGTCTAGGATATTAGCTTCTAACAATTGTTTTTAAGGATAGCTTCACAAAAAGTAGTGCCAAAATTTATTTAAAATTCTTATATGAAACAGCGAAAAAAATATTAGATAAATTATTAAGAAATGCAGGTGCAGGTTTTAAAGTAGCGAAGAAAAGGGTACAAAGTTTTATCGAGAAAAAAAATTTCATTTTGGGCAAATGGCACTAAATATTACTTAGAGTTTGATAGCATCCTTAAAAAGCATATAACAGCATTATTTATATGTTTTTTTTTTTTTTGTAACTATTGTATTATTATCAGTAAAAAGAAATTACAGAATTCTTATTGAGCATTTAGTGAAGGAATTCCATTGTGTGTTTCAATAAAGTTATAAGCTCGTAAAAAGTTCTGAATAACACTCTTTTTGTCATTGCACCTGCTTACAAACAAGCAATATATTTTCCAGAAATGCTCAAAGATATAAATGTTCCATGCATTAGAATGCCCCAGCACTATATGTTTCCCCTTCAGTTTTTTTAATTTTTTTATCAGCAGTTTTTTTACTGTATTTCTTTTCTTTGGCAGCCTTCTTATACACACAAGACTGTCGTCTGACACTCTGATTGATGCGACGAATATCAATTTTCTCTGCAACTTTCAAATAGGCTGCATCATTTTTTAAGCACGCGGCTGCAACACTTCCCATGTTGTATTGGCTTATGGCATTTGTCGCTGCTATATCTAATCGTCGTTTTGACACAAACACATCTTTCGAGCACAGCTGCCAGATAACACTATGCAAACTTTCATTTGCATTTTGGGTTTGCCCAGAGGTACAGCGCTTCAACAAATCATCACAAGCTAATCACTGATAAACAGGCAAGATTTTGGAGACTATTTCATCATTGAGAGGAGCTTTCATTTTGGAATGACTCGGAGCTTTTTGACCAAGAGCTTTAGCTCGGTTGTAAAAGCACCAAGAACTTTCACCTTGTGGACATTTGAAATGCTTGGGCTTGGTATCTGTCGATGAGCAATGGTAAAGTGAAGCAAAAATGGAGGTTTTCATTGCATCGATATCAGGAGCATTAGAAGTTATCGCTTTTCGATAATAATTTGTGAGCCTTGATATCAATGCATCAGTGAGATGTCCTTTACGCTTGCCTCCCAATGTTTCTCCTCTAACTTTGTGTTCTTTCACTTTATTTCGAAGCGCTGTACCAAGTCTCTTTGCAACGTGGTTTACACACTCTTCTTTTTCAATTTCATAACCTTCATATACATTCAATTGCTTCAAATGTGAAAAGGTTTTTGAATCGCCATCAGAAAGCAGAACCGTATAACGCATATTGCATACTTTAATGGATCGACGCCACAAAATTTCTGCTGCATACATTTCCATCGCGTTCGATGAGCCATCATAATTTTTCTCACATAAACCAGATGTCTTGTGTGCTTCATGCCATATTTGATATTCTGGCGAACTCTCATCAAGTTCCTTTTTTGTTACTTCACATAGGTGACAGTATTTTGAAACAATTTCAAAGTCCAGCACAATGCCAGTCATAATGTCAATGACACAGCCAATGCCATACAAGGAGCTATGCCCACGCTTCTGCCAGGTTCCATCGAACGACACCCCAATGTTAATAACTTCTTCAGGATTTTCCTCGCTTTCACTAATTTTTTTATGTTCCTCCCTCACCTTTTCGCGGCATTTTTGCAAAACATCAGTCTTAAAAGTTACATTTTCCTCCGCCAAATGTGAGACATATGAATCGAATGTCTTTCGGTCCATCGCGTTGAGGCCCATATGTCCCGAAAATTTCTCCAGTGCGGCATGTCCTTTTCCAAAGCTGAGAAAAGCAGAAACAGCATCTTTATTTACTGCAAATTTTTTACTGTTTTCTTCACGTGGACTGGAGAATACACTACTATACTCTTTTTTGCAGGAGTCGCAGAAAATGTTTAGTTTTGCAGCAAAACCATATTCTGTGTTTGTTTTCTTTACATTCAAACTATGAATTCACAGGAAGAACATTTGAGTTCTTTTAGCAGAGGGGACCACATTTCATCATAAAATAAAGTTGCGGTAGATGAAGGCACATCACAAGTGTTTGAGATATCAGAGAAAAGTTTTAATTTTTTCGCAGTCCTGGAATCATTCAGGTCAGATATCCCAGTATCATCAGCTGAAACTGTAGAAGCAACAGCTGTTTTATTCCATCGTTTCTTTGCATTTGCTATAGCACTTTTTCTTCTCTTAGTTGAGTGTGGCCTCGGCTTGTGCCATCGTGAATTGATGGAATCCATAATTTGAGTTTCCAAAATAAATTTTTGAAAACAACAGTAAAAACAAAAGGAAAACGAAAATACGATAAGATAACAGCAAAAAACAATGATGTAACAATAAAAAAAACAAAATTTAACAATATAACGAGAAAAAAAATCAACAAAAGGAGTATTTAATGCGAGTTCGAAAATGATAGCAAACTAGGCAAAAAATAAACATAAACAAATGCGAAAATGTTCAAAGAAACACGGTCAAAGTTAACGCAGTGTTGCCAAACTGTTCAAATATAATAATTAAAATATTTTTAATATTAAATTCGAAAATCTGAGAGGAAAATTCAGAAAAATACGAGAGAATCAGAAGGTAAACAAACTTGACAGCTGTGAAAGTGTCAAAACTCTCACTCCCAAGCCCCGCCCACTTTTTCGAAAAAACGTCATAAAATCGTTAAAAATCATCGTATCGAAAAAAATTTTACACCACAAGATAGACAATTATTTTCTTCATACTTTCAATGAAAAAAAATTTTTTCGAAAATTTGATGATTTCAAGGTCCCGTGTCCCCTTAAAAATGCAATATCATTTCTGAGAAATTCAAACCATGCTTAGGAAGAATTCCCCCACGCTCGGATTTTCTTGGAACAAAAGCTGGAATCAATAGCGTTACAGAGATTCTGATTATATATATATTTTTTTGTTTCAAAGAATAAACAAAAATAATAAACTAACCGCAGTTTCTCGTAGACTTAACAATGACAAAAGTTAGGTATTGTTTGATTGAATCAAAGGGAAGTGAAATCAAACTGCTTATTCTGTCATCTAAAAAAAACAGATTTTTTCCCTTCTATTTTTTAATACAAATAATTATAAATACCAAAAAGGTTTTATTTCCATTCTTAATTTTTAATAATATTACTTTATGATCTGCTTTGCACACAAAAACAAAAATATATCATTTTTTAAAATTTGAATATAATGATTCAGCACTTTATATATTACACTGAAAAGTAATTACAGTACCATATAAAAACTAATTTTAGTTTATTTATTCACTTCTATTACCCATTTAGTTATGGAGTTTTAAACGCGGAGAAATGTTTCTGATATTTAGTTATGCATTTTCTTACATATTACAGAAAAAAGTGACTTTGAAATTGTCTTATTAAAATAATTGATAATTAGAAATTAAAATGTAGGCCTATTTTGGATTGACATGCTTAATGTACTGGTATACTTACTTCAAGTATATATATAGAGTTGTTGAACTAATTGTATGTAGGGTAACATTATTACCCATGTCTGTGAAACAGATGTTTTAGTTGATTTTCATATGTCTTTAATACTTAAACCTTATCATTTAGCTCTTAAATAATATTTACTTGCAACATGTTGGTTAATGTAGGTTTATACTTATAAAATTAAGCACAACTTATAATGTTTAGCATGCAATCTTTTTTATATTTATTTATTTATTATTTTATTTTCATTATTTATTTATTATTCATATATTTTTAATTTGTTTGTTTATTTATTTATTATTTTATTATTCATATATTTTTAATTTGTTTGTTTATTATTATTATTTTATCTTTACAAATTTATTTAACTATTACTATTATTTTTACGTTCCTAATGTATTTGTTATTATTTTAATTTTTATTTAATGTTGTGTGGGTGTATTTACTGTTTTCAATGCATAATGCCCACAGATTGCAAAGCGAAAAAATCCAGAGAAAGGAGGAAACGTTGGAGTAATGAAAGCCTAAGGGAAGCAATTAAAATGATTAGAGCAGAGCATATTGGTGTTAAAAATTCTTTCTTAGAATGCTTTAAGAGTTACTTACTTAAGAAGCGCCACAAATGTGGAGTAATGTTTTCATTGTAAAAAGTATTCATTAACACTAGATTTACAGACCAGTTATTTTGCCTGTTTCGAAGCTTCCATTTTGCATAATTTGTTACTAATTATAGTGCAACTTTCAATTGGCTTTTCCTAATACACGGTAAGTAGGACAAGTTAATGTGACTGAAAGTTTTAATATAATTAATAGCAACTTTGTGTAAAATAAAAGTTTAGAAATGGTTGAAAACGGCCTGGTAAATCTATTGTTAAGCTTGCACTGACATATGGTGAAATGTAGAAGACTGGTCATGTTTGTGTGGAAAACAGGATAAAATTTGAAAATTTTAGAGCTGTTATATCTTGAAAGCTTAAGCATATATTATATCTTTATTTTTTATGATCTGGAAAAAGTTTAAGGATATAAGATTATTTTTCTTGTTCTTTTTAAGCCTTAAAAGTAGTAAATTGTTTTGCATGTTCTTTGCCGTAATAAACCTGCAGAATTTCTCATAGTTTGCTATTATAAATTACTTACTACGACGAAGTATCATCTCTCCATCAGTAGAGCAAAACATTTGTCAGGTGATGGTGCGAAAGGCAATGTTACAAATTTTCCATTCAACTGAAAAGTGAACATTCAAATATTAACTTAAGCTACTACATTTACATCATATAACACGATACTCTTTCTGTCAGAATTTTTGCTAAACTTATTGTTAACTTGAAATTCGGTAACACATCTCTCTTATGCTGTGACAACTTTCTTAGAATTAATCGAGGTAAAACTTATACATATTTTGCTGGGATCGTTTTACAAAAGCATTTTACAGAAAAATACGAAATCATTCATGAAAGTTTACCATACTGATTCTTAGGTATAGGATTAAAAATGTTAATCCTTACCATAGAGACTATTTGGGGCAAATTCAACATTTGATGAAGTGGAAATTTGATATCGAGGATTTTTACCTTAAATAAATCCATTTTAAATCCCTAAGCTTAACCTCTTATTAGAAGCCTTAATTTTGAGAACAGTTACCGGGAGTTGTAAATTCTTTAGATATTGAAGAGTAATAAAAGATACTATCGTTAAAATATACACGAGAAACTTTCATGTTTTGACCTTAACAGTAAAACAAAAAAATTTAAAAAAATGCCTAAAGTTTATAAAACAAAATCTTTGACAATTAAATGAAAAAAATAAAAATATTTTTTTCTATTAAAAAATCAAAATATTAAGCTGTAAGAAAATAAAGCGACATTCCTTCTAAATGAATTCTCTCTTCTTTCTTTCTTTTTTTTTTTTTTTTTTTTTGAGTTTTGACTTATAAGTTACTGTTAAATTCTTAATTATTAAAAAAAAACCTTAAAACAAAGTAAAAATCCTTTAATCCAAATACAGCACGTCAAACGTTCCTTCTGATAATGTTTGTGAAAATCAAATCTTTTCGCTTATGATCACGGATTTCAAATGTTAAATCTTTCCCATTTATTTATTTATTTATTGAACTATTTTAAAAGAAACGAAACTTGTTTAGATCTAAAATTGAAGTGTCCTGGTGCACAACGTTTAACACCCACCCACGCACACACGAAACAGATGGTTATATTTTTATAATGAAGACAATGTTTGATCCTAGACCTCCGTTATAATAAATTAATAGAACGAAGATCTTGGTTTTATCTATCGTAGTAAATGCATGTAGCGTTCATAATTCTGCTGATTCAATTACCATGTGCAAACTATTAATATTTAAAAGCAGAACAATTTTTTTATCGTGTCCATGGACAATTAAACGACTTCGTGTGTCTTTAAAACTGCAACCGCCAGATCCAAGACATCTGTGCTGTAGAGGACCTCTCGAAGTTCGGAAGCCAGTGGCACCATACCTAGTTTCAAAATATGTGGGGTAAGGGCCGGGCACGCGAGAATGTGATCCGGGGTAAGCTGGGCATCAGTGCAGTTCTTGCAGGGAATATAAGTTCTCGTTTTGTCGGGAAGAATTTTCATCCCCTTATAGTGGTTTGTTCTCCCTTTATAGCAAAACAATTTAAAATGCACAAGATAAATCGTGCACATTGATATAAGAATCACAATCGTGTAACTTGAAAATAATAATAAAGTCATGAGCATGACTTTATTATTATTATTATAATTATTTACAAGGGCACACACCAATTACACAAGGTTAAAATTATGAGAAAATACATTCATTATTCACTGTACAAAATAGAGTTAAACCTTTCTCCACAAAATAAATGGAAAAAAAGTTGAACACTTTTAGCTGTAACCAATATTTGGTGATAAATGTGAACTATTATAATGGTTTCTAGTTTCACATTCATGGTGAAACTACACATTATAATGGTTCAACTTAGTACCAAATGTTGGTTGCAGCAAAATTACTATTTTTTACATTTTTTGGTGAAAGGTTGAATTAGAATTTTTTAGTGTATTTTAAAGCACACCCAATGAAAAGTAAAAGTAGTTTCTTCTAAGTAGTACCTAATAGATAGAAAATATAAACATTTGTTTTTCTTTTGCAGTTAATATACTTTTTCTTAAAAAAGAAATAACATACTATTCCTTTTTGTAGTTAGAAGCAAGCGAACCGAAAATAATAACAATGTTGACACTTAAAAAATACAATGTAATTATAATAACAAATTTTAGTAATTAAGAGAAAATTGCCTTTCCCAATATTTATAATCTCAGCAATGCTTTGAACATATTCAATCCAGCTTTCCATTAAATCCAAATAAAGTTCCTTCCGCTCATCCTTATTTACTCTGCCTTTAGTTCAACCATGGAATGTATTCAATGACATTTGGATTACATCAATTCGCTTCTAGTAAATCTGGGTATTAAAATACAGCCGTCGGTAGTTATTCAAATTCAAACTGCTAAGCAAACATATTTCTAAAGCTCGTAGTTTCAGGTTTACTTAGTTTGAACTTAATAATATAAGCATTTCTTTGCTTAAAACCATAAATCTAAATATTTTTTTAAAAAGTGTTCGTTTGTATAGCTTATCCTATTATGTTTTTCTTGGAAAAATGTAATGCGTTTGCAGTTATTTTCCTAACAAGAAATAAGTACTTCAGTTTTGAATAAAATTACCCGAGTTGTATTTCTAATTTTTGGAAAAATCTAAGTTATTGTTGTTTAGTGCTGTCAATAGGTTCTGAATCGAGAAAAATTCTAATAAAAAAAGAGATATTACAACTTTATCCCCAAAAAACCCCAGCTAACAGTTGTCACGTTCGTTGTCAAATAACATGTCATATTTACAATACAATGTTATTTATTATTATTAAGTTTTGTGTGTGCATTAATATTTTCTTATAACTTCAATGTGTACCATAATTTAGTTAATTATTAAGATGAGAGGTAATCGTAATAAACAGTTTAAAAAATTATGAATGATTACAGTGAATATAAAAAACATTAGTAATCTGCGTTATAAAGAAGAAAATCTATCGGTAGAGTACATAGATACACTAGTAAATGTGTGACAATACGAGTAGTTGTTTTAACATGTGTAAGTTTAATGACTCAGGGTCCACGTGCTTAATGATAATTAAAGCGTAAATTAATAAAAATACAAAGATTTAAATCTTTAATAAAATTCTTGAATAATACAGTGGCGTTCCTAGCATGGGTATCATACTTCCTCGCTCCCGGGGGAGGGCCTCCCTAAGGCCTGGTGCTAATTGGGAAGGAAGTTGGAGGAGAAAAGTATGGGTGTCACACGGCGCGACAATTTGTGGTGTCTCCCCCCCCCCCCAAAAAAAAAACGTACTAAGAGTGCGTTATTAACCGAATTCACAAAGGAAGGAGGTTATACATTCATACTGTATGTATGTCGTCTTTTTTTATTGTTTGTCCACTCATAACTTCGCACCGGATAAACCGGTTTTCATGATTTTTTTTAATCGATCGAGGGTGGTTTCCCATAGGTCCCGTACCTTCATTTGACCATATTCGATTTATAGAACAGAAGTAATGGGCAGAAATGTAGTATATTTTTTATTTTTTCATCCATAACTTGTGACTAAGTGAACCGATTTTGACGATTTTCAAGTTAATCGGACTTTTTTGAAAATTGTAACATGCGTGATGAGTTACTACTCTTTCTTATTCTCGATTGCAATAATATTTTTCTTCGACAACCTGATAACTTAAAAATAAGTTGCTAAGGTATTTGATTTAGAAGGATAACAAATGGTTTCCAGTTTTGAGGATTTTAGTTAACTTCTAAGGAATCCAAGAGCATTCGTGGAAATTTATTTTGATCAACAGAGGGCAAAGAGGAGCAAGAGGCATGTGAAGTTTTTACAATACTAAACCCTTCAATTCAAAATACTTAGTTTAAATTCATTCCCGCCCAGGGGGGAAGCCCCTTTAAATGAGCCTTGTACAGAAAATTCAATTTGTTTTTTCCAATAGGAACACTTTACAGGGGTCCTCAAAGTAAAAGTGAGTCGTTAGGGGTTCCGTGGTCAAAAATGTTTGGGAACCGCTGATCTAAAAGACTGTTTCATTTTGAACGGCTAATAAATGCATCTAATGCACAAAAAAACCCACTGCTTTTTAGATGGAAAAGTACAAGGGGGCCTACAAATAGCTTACGTATATTCAAAATACGTTGCAAAAAAAAAAAGACATATATTCTTCAGAAACTTCCAAATCGATTTTAGGTATCACCTCTAGCTGCCACCACCCGTCCCCCCATAGTGACGCTACTGAATAATAGTATATTCGGTCATAACAATGAAATTATTTCAAGTAAGGAGAAATAACTAAATATTGGTCTGCAAAAAAGTTAAGGCACAACAGGAATTTGAGTAAGGGAAACAGGTGCATTATTTTCATAAAATGGGCAAGTTTTTCAACTGACGTTTATTACTATTTTGACTCAAATAATTTTGCACTTCCGTTGATACATACGTTTTTTTATCTCAAAACCTAAGGCCAAATGATTCCAGTAAATTCATTTTATTTTAATTTATCCACTGTATTAATTTTTGGTGTTAAATTTTGAGATATTTTTATTAAGTTTTAACTCATCACCTCAGTACAAAAGTATTAAATAATAGAACACTCTCACTCTAAGGTTTTTTGGCGTTCTATCTTATAAAGCATAAAATTTTAAATCCATCAGAATAGAATTATTCAGATTTAGCTGTTATACAAATATGTTTTATGGCATATTTTTTTTGGACTGGAAACGTTTTGTACTTGGCATGTATCCAGCACTTTGATAAATCTTTTGCAGCAGCATCAGTCAAAATGTCAAAATTGATAAGATTCTTCAGTAGTGACAAGTAACAGAGCAAAGGATATTTTTTTTCATTAAAATTGTATTGTTCGATAAGAAATTTCTGGCTGCAATTCGAAGGATTCCTTGACTTTTTCGCGCTCCATATTTGTTATCCAAAATTATAAGTAGCGCCCGGATTATATGCAAATACATATGAGCAGTTTTTGCTTTTTACCTTAATACATATAAATGCATAAAACAGCAGGTTCTTAAAATAAATGCATATTATTGTGTGTTTTTGTTTCTGGATTCTTATTTATTTTTAATTTAAAAGGACTATTAAAAACAAATACTGAGACTGAAATTTTTGAATTGCAAAACAATATTTTTGAAAAGCATTTCAAAGTTTCACGTATAAAAAAGCCTAAAATTAAAAGTAAAAAACGTATACTTAAGATGAGTTCGGTTTCCGTTCATGGAAAAAAACTCGACTACAAATTGAAATGTAATCTATTGTATTATTTGTAGAAAAAAAAAGGAGAAAAAAAGGGAAAGTAGAAGAAAACAAGTCAACTTTATTTTAGAAAAACACAAAAAGGTATCTTAAATTGTGATATAACTATCTAAACGCTGAGTCTTTTGATGTATTTCAAAGAACAAAGTTAAAAACTTCAAATGTTGCCCTAATAAATGGAGGCTAAAAGAATATTTCCATCTTTGAAAATGATATTTTTCAGAAAAAAGCAATGCATAACTTCAGAAAATCTCTACGAACAAATGACTTATCGAAATAAAAGCAATTCACGTAGATACGATTTTCTGAAATTATTGTTTTAATATATAATTATTGCCTTTTAAAACGAAAATTTAAATATTGAATGTAAGACTTTTTTTTAAATTCAGATGTGACAACTTTTTATGGGCAGGTAAAAAATGCTAGCGCAAAAAATGTATAGCGAATTTTCTTGGTACAGCAGTTGTAAAAGGAATGTAACAGAACAATAAAGCTTTTAATTTTGAGTAGTAAAATAGTCTGGTTTCATTACTGATAGTCACATTTATACATAGAAATTTTACGTGATAAACATTTTTTCATTTCTGTTAGAATATTCTGTAAATTAAATTTACAATACTCCCAACGTGACGCCTTATTAACGTTTAAATTTAAATATAGAAAATCAGTACTAAACGCAGGATCTTCAGTTTAAAACTGAAACAAAGAATGAAATAGTTTAAGTTGGGGGGGGGGACTACTTTGTCGCAAATAGTTTCTTTACGTACATTTTTTTAATTTTAATGACACATGTTAATTAGAAGATAAATTCTTAAGTTGTAAAAAAAAGAATATTTTCTAATGTGAACAGTGAAATTGCAATGCATCATTGAAAAACCACGCAAACGTATTCTTCTTGGCAACTGTATAAATGATATTAATACGCAATTTACACCACTGGAGATTATTTCATACTTGAAGTTGTTCTATACTGCTGTCATCATTTAGAGGATTTCAAACAAATCCCCACATCAGTTTAGTTTCAAATTTATGAATTATTAATTACTGTTTATATCGTGCTCTTCTCGTTGACGCTAGAATAAAGTTTCTTCATGAAATATCGATAGCTTCAATGAAGCCTACAAGGGTGAACTCTGATTCATTAATGGAATGAATCATCTATAATACCGATGCTCATTTTATGGTACCACATAGTTAAATTGTGTTGGAACAAACAAAAAAAAGTAAAATAGCATTGGATCAAACTAACAGTGTGCATGTCAAATTATCTAGATCAACTTCTATTTTTTTCCTTACCGTTTCATTTTAGGCGTTATAAAATGCAGTTAATAAGTTCGACTTATTATTTGTAGTAGATTGTAAAACTATATTCAGGTCAAACAGTTCCATTTACAGCAACTCAAATTAATTTCAATGTGGTCATTGGCCTGCCACTCAACATAGCAGCACAAAAACAAAAAAATCTGTAATCAATTCTCAACTCAACCAATATAACCAACTGAAAGATCAAAGAAAAAGTTTATATGTATATTTTTAGAACGCATGCACTACGCATATCTGCGCACAATGGCGAAATGGATGCAAGAGACTTTAAGCCGCGCTTACACGATGCCAGTTGAAGAGACAATTGTCGGGGCCAATTATCTCTGGACAGTTGGGGGAATGTCATGGCCAGGCAAGTTGGAAGAGAGCCTGTTCACACTGTGAAAGTATTGGCATGGCAGTTGAAGACGAAAAATGGCTGAGAGACTTGACTGACACGAGTCAATTGGCACAACACAAAGCAAACCAACTGGCTGCAACGTTCACACGGAGCCAACTGACTCGACAACTGTGATTCAGAGTGGTGGTGGTGGGGGGGGGGGGGCTCACTGGGCCTAGTTTATTGTCCTCTGAGGCCGTGGTAGCCTAGTAGATTGAGTGTCGGACTTCCACCTGGAAGGTCGCTCGTTCGATCCCCGCTGAAGACCCGCCATGTACACTTGGGGATGCATGCATGTTAAATCAGTGGAGCCCACTACCTCGCCCCGTGCGCAAGCAATCCTAAGGCCTTGGCTAACAGGTAGGGTTCTGGTGTAGAAAAGTTCATTGTCCTCTGTCTACCCCTCGAGCCAACTGAATGTCAGGACAACTGTCGAGGCAGTTGGCTCGCCAATTGGCTGAATTGTTTACACGTAGCCAATAACTTTAAGCCAATAAGCTGTCTCCAGACAATTGTCTCTTCAACTGGCATCGTGAAAACGTGGCATAACAGATGTCTTAAGGTCAGATAGCATTTTCGATTTTCAAACATTTACATTCTCTGCAGCACACAACACTAAAACATTTGGTAGTATGTTAAGCCAAAAAATGAAAAGGAGCCAATTTTCTGGTTAAAAAGGAGGTGATAATTTTTACTTTATTTTAGGGCTTACATGCATATGCTGCAACGCCGAACTATTCTAAAATAAAACATCATCTTTTGTAGTCAGCAAATTGACACCATTTTTTGTTGAACATAAAAGTTTTACAGTACGAGCAGCAAAAACAGTTTTGACAGCAGGCTCTTTGGTGTATTCACATCAAAGACGATAAAGATATTTTGCGCGTATAGCAAACTAACAGCGATGGGGCATATCTTCGATAGCGCAATCTTTAAATCAAGGCCGTCTGAGTAAAAAACGCTTTAAGTGAAAGAATAAAAAATGTCAATCAGTCAGTACTAGGGCGGGTTATTAAATAATGTAGAGCCAATGAATGAATAGAATCCCTAAAACGTTTTATCACTGTTGCGCTTGGCGTGAATGTACCCTTAACAGGAAATTAAATGAAGACCCGTTACGAGATTTGTTAATTGTGTAACATGTCGATAATATGGATTTAAGACGATGAGTTTCTGAGAAATGTATGGCAGTTTTTAAAATGCTTTTTTTTCTTTAATTTTATCTAAGCATAAAAAATTTATTTTAAATCCTAAAATTTTGATGTGATATTAACAACAAGCACTAACCCAATGAAACGTCTTACCTTCCGCCTAATATCTCTATGTAAAGGTTATTAAATGTATCTTCATGAAAGTTTCAAAACCTTAATTAATTACCTCGTTGGAAGACACAAATAGTATTGATGACATGCATTACATTAAGGTTTTGGGAAAATGTCAGTTATTGTCGCAAGATCCTTTAAAGTCCGTCTCGTTATCTGCTTGTAAAATATCATGCTTAAAACATAATATTTTCTGTGAAATTTTGAATTTGGCTCAATTATTAATGCAATAAATGTAATTTATGCAAATAATGCAATAATTGTAAATGTTTATAATGTTTGATATTTGTGTATAATTATAATTAACTAGGTAAGTGCACTGCGATTTACGTTTTAAAATTGTATTTTCCATATTAAATAGGGAAGACTGAAGACATAAATATACAAAAAGTATTACAATGAAACAAAAAAAAAAATTTCGGAAAACAAATGAAAATTTAGTTTTTGTGTTTGTGTGAAAAGAATAATGTATGATATTGATTTTAACAAATACCAAATTTTTTAAGAGTGAATGTATGAAGGAACTCTAAAATACTAGTTGTTCAAGATACATATTTTGAAAAATCAATAACTTGACAACTCTTCCCTTGTTTTGACTTTTTGAAACGCCACGCTCGGATTAGTTTTGGCTCAATTTTTCCTTGTTCGAACATTGCATTCTTTGATTCGTGAATGGAAAACTCGGTATATGTGTAAATTTCCGCATTCACTCTCTTTTCCTAGAAATCTTGATTTCCCTTTAGTACAGAATTGTTTTATATTTACGTTTCTTCTTTGCATAGTAATCGGGTTAGAAATTTATTCTGCTTCTTTCTTATTGCTGTATGTTTCTGCTGCTGATATTCGG
Source organism: Octonoba sinensis (assembly GCA_038502835.1). Lineage (NCBI taxonomy): Eukaryota > Metazoa > Arthropoda > Arachnida > Araneae > Uloboridae > Octonoba > Octonoba sinensis. The sequence goes on along the minus strand of CM076600.1, from coordinate 104,563,540 downwards.
ATTTTGGTGCAATACGTGTGTTGGTAATGTTTCCATGCTTTGTATTTGTTATTTTTCTTTGAGTAATATTTCTAAAAATAGTAGAATAATAAATTTCTCTAGAATTGAAAAGAAAAGTGAAGAATTATTGGAAATCTCTAGGATTTCTGACTTAATTCGTAATTTACGTCCTTAAGAACGTGTGATTATCCTTAACTAAAAACATAATTAAAACAAATCCTCAAAAATTAATAAAAATGATGCATTTGTGTTTAGAATTAATATGTTTTACTATTCATTAGAAGGATTATTCCCACTTTTAGTTTTTGTAAAAAACTTTTAAACAACATGAAATATTTGGTGCATAGGAACCAAATTTTTTTTTCGTATCAATATGGTGAGCATTTTTTTGCAGTCTTAAGTGCGCAACTGATTATAATTAGTTTTATTATTATTATTATTTGTTACTCTTACTTTGAAAGTTTTATTGAATAATATGGTTGGGAGTAGTGACATTGCAGCCACGAAAACACGTAAACTGTGTAAGACTGTGTGTCGGAGATTTCGCCCCTACGTTTAAAAGTCCAGACTGTTGTGTAATGTGTTGCACTTCCTTTGAGTAATGAATTTAAACATATATGAGCGATTTTCGTAATAACAGTAAAGCAGTAACCTAAACTTCAACATCTTATAGAAATATAGATTAATTTAATCGAATTTCCCCTAAATTCTGCATACAATTACAGAATTAAAGAAAGGATGACAGTTGAAATCCATAGTGTAGTGTAAATTTTTCTGTTCTCTCTTTTCTCTTCTTTTTCTTTTTTATTCAATGCTCTACTGTCTTGGAATTTGTTTTTAAAAAGGAAACTCTAATAACGTATTGAAATATTGTTCTTTTCGCAATATTTGAAGTCTATGCTAATAAAGGCTCAAATACATTAAAATACCGTTAAGTACTAACGATTCGTTTCAAAGAAGGATCTTCCAGCTCTGTGGAATAATGAAACTATTGCAGTTATAAACGTTTTCATTGAGCCAAATCCCACTTTTATTATCTATATAAATAAAACCAAAAGTTTGTGTGTGTGTGTGTGTGTGTGTGTGTGTGTGTCTGTCTGTCGATCGCCTCCTGGCGAGATGGAACGTTCCAGAAATACGAAATTTTGTTTACGGGTACCTTGGGCCAGGTCCTCGTGCACCTCGAAGCGTTTTTCCTAAAATTCGAATTTGTTCTTCTTTTATTCCAATTTAAGCAAAACTGTTAATTTTGGGTTTATCTCATCGAAGAAACGTCCCACGTTTTAGATTTTTGCAGCATATGAATCTCCGTAAAAAACTGCACAAGATGCTTTTTTTTTGCAGTTCGTAGGACAAATAGAACATGCGCAATATTCATTTAAAGTAGTTTTCGAACTTTAAAGCAAGGCTTACCTCTGAATTTATCTGCTCAATTTGCGTGTTTTCGCCAAAATAAATAGTACTTTTGTCGCCAACTAGATGATTTCTGTTAACGTAAGATTGAGAAATTTTTAATTACTTTACATGGAGGTTGGTTTTCCTTCCTTTTTTTGGCAATTTAATAGTATAGTAGCAGTTCAACAATTTCATGAAACATTTCTATAGTGAGGTGTTCGCTTTATCAACGAAACAAATTCTAAAAATGTATTTCATTTTTATGCATACTTTGTGTATCATTAACTGCAGACGATTCTCAATTACTTTATCTTGAGGTTGATTTTTCTTTCCTTTTTTGGCAATTTAATATTTATTCCTTCGCTAAAAACTAGGTTGAAAGATTTTCTATATGGCTAATTTTTGATGAAATTTAAAATTTCGCTAAGTGGTGATAACTTTTTTCTCGCCCCCCATCCAGGAATTTGTTCGCAATATATTATTTTGCGCTTTGCACCTTTTCCAAACCGCGCCAATAATCCTTATCAGTAATATTGTTATCATTTAATTCAATACGTGATTTACATTGTAGGATCATGGCGCATTTGCGTTAGACTTCCATTACTATAGTACAATTTGGCGATCTTCTGCTTTATGTTAACTTTTTAAAGTAGAGATTTTGATTGATTCCATATTTTACTCAAGTGATTTATTTATTCTCTAACATTTATTCAATTTTTGTACTGACTGTTTGGCGCCATTTGGACTGAATTTAGTTATTTCTTTTTATCAACTTAAATTTCACACGTCAGAACTGGTTAAGTACTGGGCATTTTTTAACTTAAATGTGCATTTGCCTTTGGAAATAATGCTTTTTTTCTTCCGTTTTTATCCGAATTTTATGAAAATGCTATTTAATTGAATTTTCAGGAAATGTTATGACGATTTTGCAAGCGGGATTTTTAGGAACGGGTGTCCTTAGTTTAATGGGGAATTGGGGATGTACTGTTGGTAATTTTATTAACAGCTGCTCTTAAAGGCCTGTAGTCTAATGGGTATTTTACGTTACTGACGTGTTTATTCTAATGGAGATGTTTTGGGACTAATGTTCTTATTCTATTAGGGAAGTTTAGGAATAGTTGTTTTTTATTCAAATGGGGCTTATGTTTTCTTTATTATAGCAGAAATATTTAGGGACCGTTGTCCTTTTTAAAGAGAATTCTGCTCTTATTCTGATGATAATTTTTAGATGTGGTGTTATATATTGTAGTTGCGATTTTTACAGATTCTTGATAGCATTTTGGAACAATTATCCTGATGAATATGGGCATTTTATTTACTGTTACATTGTTTACTGTAATGGCAATTTTAACGAACTGTTGTTGGCATTTTAATGTGGATTTTTATGGACTTATTTTTGGTCTAAAAGGAATGTTTCGAGGCTGTTGACTTTAGTGCAATCGTGATTTTTAATGAGTTTTTCTGTTGAAATGGGATTTTTTAGGACTGTTGCTCATGTTCTACTTGGATTTTTTAAGAAAATTTTTCTTTATGTATTTACAACAGAATTTTGGACATATGTTACTTGACCTGCGACTGATGCACTTAACACTAATTCCGTGCAACGCCGGGCATGTCAGCTAGTAATTAAATAAAAGTTAAAGTAGATTTGTATGCATCTGGTACCTTTATGAAACGACAGTTAAAGAAAAATATAACAAGTTAATTAAAACGTTCCCTTAAAATTAACTCAGTAATAGCATCACTAGCTAGTTCATCACGTGCCAGTGATGCAGTTGCATTATATTTGTGACTGAGGTGACGTTGGAATTTTTTTATTTATTATTTTTGTATAGTCTATGTCTATTGATGTAATTTGGAGTTGCATTTGATATTCATTCTCCTTTGTATTATTACGTTAATGGATATTATTTCATAAATCTAGGCACTAATTATTATTATTATTATGCTTCAAGTTTCGGAACATCCAAAGATGTAGCTTGGAATCCCAATATTTCGCGGAAACAGTATCGATGCTTTCAAATATTGATCAAAAATTTCTACCTTCTAAATAATAAGTATTCGCAATGCGAATTAAAATAAATATTCTTTGTTTACAGGAAAAAATGCAAATTGCAATTATCAGTAGTCAAACTTGGGATTCAGATCAAGGGTGGATCCAAGATGGTCCCCACATAAGTTTTTTCGCTGCCCTCTCTCCCCCTCGTCTTGTTGCGCTTTCTTCTTAGACGCAAAAATATTTTGACTCTATTCTACTCTGATGCGAATCGGCCCCCACTAAAAAATGCAATTATTATATTATTCCCCATGACACACCCTTCTAATGGCCCTGTAAACATGGATAGCCGCAGGTTTTAAGCTCTCGATTGGGAAATTTGTTCACGGAATAAGAAGAATGGTTTCGTCGTGAAGCATTGCAAAACTCTCAGTGCATTGCTTGACTAAAATTTATTCTCTTACTCAACAAATAAACTTTAGGGTTAAAAAAAACCACCTGATAAGCAATGATTTAACGTGGCGCTCGTAACACAATGGGAGGGGGAAATTATACATTATTATTTAATACCAATTAAAGTAATCGGTTTCTGCTTCATATTAACGGCCGAAGTTAAACAAAGAAAACTAAACTGCGATTTGGAGTTCCTGATTTAAGCATTTGTATCACTTTATTCATGGTAAATTTAAGAATTAAGAATCATACGAAACAAAAGAGCGAATAATATACGAAGACTAAGATCGTGAAAAGAAAGAACAACATTGATGGCAGTAGCCACAAAGTACACTAACGTTTTCTCTTTAATATCCATCGATCTTTGGTTTTCCCAATAATGACACGTCAAAACTTCCTAATGATTTATTGTAACTAATGAAACCCATTGAATTTCTTCATCAATGCATCACAGTTATAAATGTTTTACCTTGTTTTTACGAAGTAAATTAATTACCGAGTACTAATATTGGCATAGGACAACCGCTTTTTGATCGTAATTCAATTTTCTTGTCAGAAAAAAATATTAAGTGAATAAAGTTTTTAATTATACATTTTTTTATTCAAAATTACGAGGAAAAAACATCTTAAGAATTATGCTTGGAGATTTTATCTTATAGAAGAGCCATAAAATTGATTTTTTAGAAACTAATTTACTTGAAAAAATTCTTGATTATAGTAATAAATTTACCCATATCAAATGCAGTTTAAAAATTCTTAACCTTGATTTGATATCATTGTGTTCTCTCCTTAAATTTCTTTTAAAATATTTCACCGAAATTTTGTGAAGAAAAAGTTCAATGAGTTTCTAAAAAGTAAGATGCAATTGTTTGTGTTGATTAATTAGAAAATTTTCAAAGGAACAGATAAGGAATTCAGTAGTTCTGTCTGTCAAAGAAATCCAGCAAATCCAGCTTTCAAAGAAATTATGTAAATGGATGGTAAAAAAAAAGAAAAGGATACGGAAAACATGAACATAAAGTATAAAAACATTGCATAGAAATAAATTTTATTCGGTACCTTTCCTAAAAAGGCAGTCATTCGTAGTTACAAGGATATGTATTTAAGTTGGCTAAATGCTTTTTGGACGTTTTTATGAAACAGTGTCTTCATTAACTAGAACATTCCAGGTTAAGAATGGAAACACTTTGACAGATGCTACATAATTTTAACCATTATGTTGAGCAATATTTCACAATGCATTATATATTTATCTTCTGTTTTGAGCTATACTATGTCTTGGTTCTTAATTACTTGTCATAAGCCTAGAATTGAACAATTAGTTCATAATTAAGTGTATTTATAGCCTAAATTGCGTTAAATGCTTTTTATTTGTTTATACACCAAGGATAACTATGTCAATATCTTATGTTTGGCACACAGGACACGCTTAACGAGGACAGTGCTAATTAAGTGTGTCTTTGTCATTGCGAAAACGTGACTCACCTATTACAAATTCTGCTTGCTCAGTAAGCAGTGTGAGGTTTTTAACATTCACAGCTCTAAAAATGGTCAAAGCTCTAAAAATGTTTGAAACGCATATGTTTTATTTAATTTTCGTTAACTACACATTTTTGTTCCAACTTAATTTTATTTTAAAGTTTAATTACAATGAAGTTACTTCTAGTAAAAGTCGTTATTTTACTTTGTACTTACTCCTCAAATGCATTACATAGTTTTAAATGCGCAGAATGCTATCCATGTTTTTTTCATTGACATACTCGTCCTACAGTAATAAAAATATTCATATGTCCCTCAATTTCATGAAAACTTTGTCCCAAAGAATATCTGTAAATATGCTGCTGAATCGTGCACGTAAAATTATTTTTAAGTACAATATTTCCCTGCGAAGAAAATAAATCTGATTCTGTACTAGTGAGGTTGCAAAATTCCAAACGAAAAATTAAAATTGAGTAAAGATGTTCAAAACTGATTTAAATAGTACTATACAATACTCAAGATACAAATATATGGGTGAAAACATTCCAAACAAAGGATTTATTATAACATAATAGAACAAGAAGTTCCGTCTAGAACTATACGAGCCTACTTTCCGTACATACCAACTTCAAATTTATAATCTAGTTACCTCTCTCTCTCTTTTTCTCGTTTAGCTTTAGTTCTTAATTGCTTAAAATATACCTTTTTCAACGATTAATACATATTCATTCATTTATTCAGACGTTTATTCACTCATTCATGTATTTACTCACACATTTACTGATTTTTTTTCCTTAATCCGCTCAATTATTCACTCATTTGCTCATTCATTCTTTCACTTATTCATTTAATCATTCAATAATTAAAAAATATTCTTGAAAATCCCGATCAAAAAATTTCATAGGAAAATAGGCTCGTTAGTTCTGGATGAACTTTCTATCTGTACATGTTCTACGTTATAAGAGCTTTCCGATAAATATTGGTCCAAGCAAATCGGTCCGTTAGATTAGGATTTATATAGTATTGAAATTTTCCCGTAGGCGCTATGTTAATTTTTTTGAACTGTTCAAAAATGAACAAAAAGTGTTCAAATCAATATTTCACGCCGAGAGCTTCTTGAAATAAGCTTGCTCGTAGGAACTTGGATCTTGTGCCCAGAGTTTACATAATTTGCTTCATTTTTGCCCATAGGCGCAAATGTTAAAATTTGTTGAACTGTTCAAAATTGACCAAAAAATTGTTCAAATCAAAAGTAAAATATGGAAATGAGATGTCGTCGCCGAGATCTTTCGAATGCAAAAAGGATTCTTTGAATCGGATAATTTGTTCAAAAGTTATTGGGGGGGGGGGGGACAGACAAACCGACAGACACACATTTTCCCCATCTCAAAACCCTACCCTCGAACAGACAGACAGACCGACCGAGACACACTTTTCCCTATCTCAAAACCCTACTTTCAATAGAAATAAAATTTCACATTAAATTAAAGCACAAATGAGCATTAAAACGCAGACATATGTTTCGGGATTGCTTGGAATCCCTTTTTCAATGCGACAGGGAGCCTCTAGATGCAAAACATCCAAATGAAGCAGACAGAACAACAAAGACAAAGCTTATATAGCCTAAGAATTAACTGTAACCAATGAGAATAAAGGCAGTGTGAAGTGGAAGTAGAAGTAGTAGGAAAGGCACCAATAAGAGAGCAACAAACGAATGCAGTTGGAAGTACAGGAAGTAAAAAGGAATATCAATAAAAAGAAAGCAAAAAAGACAACAGCGTGCATAAAAATGTGAAAATACATGAAAATTGCAAAAAAATAAAATAAAATACAAGGAATAAAATGGAAATAAAATAAGTACAGAAAATACCAAAAACAAAAATCAAAAACAAAGTACACATTCAAAAGAGGGGGAGGGGGGGGGAGAGAGAGGGGAAGAAAAAAAAAATTGACACAAAAAAGGAAAACTAACAAGAAAACCAAGAAAGAACAACAAATTAAAGGAACTTATGCCAGACCTGTGAAAAATAAGGAGTTGAGGAAGAATCATTAACCAAATTAGAACTATTCCTGTTAATATGATAAGCTTCCCAAAAGTCAAGTTCTAAAGGGGAAAAACATTTTTGAATAATTTTCCCAGAATTGAAATCAAAAGAGTGGTTGGAATTCCAACAATGTTGAGCAATGCTAGACTTATTTAGCTCTTACTTTCGTACATAACCTTTATGCTCATTTAACCGAATTTTCAGAGCACGTTTTGTCTGTCCAATGTAAGAAAGGCCGCAACGGCAACTAATTTGGTAAATACTCCAAGTATTAAGTTGATCGACAGGATCTTTAAGAGAAGAGAAGGAAAGTTTGTTGCTAGGAGCAAAAACAACTTGAAATTGAAACCTTTTTAGGATTTTAGCAATACGAAAACTTACGGAATGAAAGAAGGGTAACACAACCAAATTCTTTCTAGAGACCACATGATTGGGACCAGAAGTTTTTCTAGAAAGTTTGTTATGAATAGAATCAATTAAAGAGTGAGAAAATCCTCTATCAACAGCTACAGCTTTCAGATAGTTGAGTTCAATCTTGAGAAGCTCAGGAGAAGATCAAATATTAATAGCATGATGGACAAGAGCATTAAAAGCCGAATATTTTTGGTTGGGAGGATGAGACGATAGTCTGTGAGGAGGTAAAGAAACAGCGAAAGGTTTACGATAGACAGAAGTAGTGAAACCAGACTCACTCCTAGAGATCAAAACATCAAGAAACGCGAGGCTACTATTAAGTTCTTTCTCACAAGAAAACTGGATATTAGAATCAATGGAGTTCATAATCGAAAGAGCATCATCAATACCTAACAAGTTACTGTCCGTTAGGACAAAACAATCATCCACATAACGAACATAAAATTGAAATTGCAATTTTTGGAATAGTTTTTCCTCAAAATAATGCATATAGAAATCACTTAAAATAGGACTAAGAGGACTTCCCATGGCCAGGCCATCTACCATAGCATAGAATTTACCATTAAATACAAAAGTGCTCTGTTTCAAGCACACACGAGTAAGAAAAACTAATTCCTCAATTTCCACAGAAGTAAAATGGAATTCAGAAAGCCTTTTCCTGAGGCAAGTCAAAGCGCCATCAACAGGAACATTAGTAAACAAAGAATTAACATCAAAAGAGGCCATAACCGAATTATTCGGAACGAAGTTATGAAGTCTCTTAACAAAATCAGTGGAATTTTTAACAGTGAAAGCATTCCGACTCCTAAGTGGAGAAAACACAGAAACTAAATACTTGGAAAGTTTATATGAAGCAGTGCCAATATTGGAAACAATTGGTCTGAAAGGAATACCTGCCTTGTGTACCTTCGGTAAAGCATAGAAACGTGCACAATTAGCAACAGAAGGAATCACAGACCGTTTAGCAATCAAAGGAATAGAATGAACAGACTTAACAGCAGAAGAAATAGCTTTTAACTCCTTGTCGCTAGGATCTTTATAAATTTCAGAATAAGGACCAGAAGCAAGTAAATGCGTTCACTGTTAAAAATTCCACTGATTTTGTTAAGAGACTTCATAACTTCGTTCCGAATAATTCAGTTATGGCCTCTTTTGATGTTAATTCTTTGTTTACTAATGTTCCTGTTGATGGCGCTTTGACTTTACTCAGGAAAAGGCTTTCTGAATTCCATTTTACTTCTGTGGAAATTGAGGAATTAGTTTTTCTTACTCGTGTGTGCTTGAAACAGAGCACTTTTGTATTTAATGGTAAATTCTATGCTATGGTAGATGGCCTGGCCATGGGAAGTCCTCTTAGTCCTATTTTAAGTGATTTCTATATGCATTATTTTGAGGAAAAACTATTCCAAAAATTGCAATTTCAATTTTATGTTCGTTATGTGGATGATTGTTTTGTCCTAACGGACAGTAACTTGTTAGGTATTGATAATGCTCTTTCGATTATGAACTCCATTGATTCTAATATCCAGTTTTCTTGTGAGAAAGAACTTAATAGTAGCCTCGCGTTTCTTGATGTTTTGATCTCTAGGAGTGAGTCTGGTTTCACTACTTCTGCCTATCGTAAACCTTTCGCTGTTTCTTTACCTCCTCACAGACTATCGTCTCATCCTCCCAACCAAAAATATTCGGCTTTTAATGCTCTTGTCCATCGTGCTATTAATATTTGCTCTTCTCCTGAGCTTCTCAAGATTGAACTCAACTATCTGAAAGCTGTAGCTGTTGATAGAGGATTTTCTCACTCTTTAATTGATTCTATTCATAACAAACTTTCTAGAAAAACTTCTGGTCCCAATCATGTGGTCTCTAGAAAGAATTTGGTTGTGTTACCATTCTTTCATTCCGTAAGTTTTCGTATTGCTAAAATCCTAAAAAGGTTTCAATTTCAAGTTGTTTTTGCTCCTAGCAACAAACTTTCCTTCTCTTCTCTTAAAGATCCTGTCGATCAACTTAATACTTGGGGTATTTACCAAATTAGTTGCCGTTGCGGCCTTTCTTACATTGGACAGACAAAACGTGCTCTGAAAATTCGGTTAAATGAGCATAAAGGTTATGTACGAAAGCAAGAGGTAAATAAGTCTAGCATTGCTCAACATTGTTGGAATTCCAAACACTCTTTTGATTTCAATTCTGGGAAAATTATTCAAAAATGTTCTTCCCCTTTAGAGCTTGACTTTTGGGAAGCTTATCATATTAACAGGAATTGTTTTAATTTGGTTAATGATTCTTCTTCAACTCCTTATTTTTCACAGGTCTGGCATAAGTTCCTTTAATTTGTTGTTCTTTTTTTGGTTTTTTTGTTAGTTTTCCTTTTTTGTGTCTATTTTTTCTCCCCCCCCCCCTCCCCCACCTTTACATGTGTACTTTGCTTTGCTTTTTGTTTCGGTATTTTCTGTACTTATTTTATTTCCATTTTATTCCTTGTATTTTATTTTATTTTTTTGCAATTTTCATGTATTTTCACATTTTTATGCACGCTGTTGTCTTTTTTGCTTTGTTTTTATTGATATTCCTTTTTACTTCCTGTACTTCCAACTGCATTCGTTTGTTGCTCTCTTATTGGTGCCTTTCCTACTACTTCTACTTCCACTTCACACTGCCTTTATTCTCATTGGTTTACAGTTAATTCTTAGGCTATATAAGCTTTGTCTTTGTTGTTCTGTCTGCTTCATTTGGATGTTTTGCATCTAGAGGCTCCCTGTCGCATTGAAAAAGGGATTCCAAGCAATCCCGAAACATATGTCTGCGTTTTAATGCTCATTTGTGCTTTAATTTAATGTGAAATTTTATTTCTATTACTTTGCACAAAGTTAATTATTACTACCTATTTTCAATATTTTTATTTTTCAATCTTTATTTAGTTACTCAACTTATTTTTGACTTTTCCTGATTTCTAACGATATTTTCAGGATACTTTAAGCCTTCTTTCATGCTTTATTATTTGTTTTTACTTTTACGAGAAAGTAGGCTAATAAAAATAAGACTGAAGAAGAACTAGAGAGAAAAAACTAGCATTTTTCCGGTTGGTTGTCAAAAAGAAGAAGTCATTAGTACATAACATACATTGACATAATATTAAGATTAGCAATTGACTGTACTTGCTGAGTCGAAGTTCCCATTTTGCTGGTAAGACAATGCCACCAATTCTTTTACTGCTACTCACAGCTGCAAAAACTACGCCTGTGACTATACATGGCGGTTGTTAAGTGGTTACCATGAATGTTTCATACATGGATGACAAAACTCAGATATTTTAAGATAGAGAACGTTGCGTATAATTTCATGATGTGATTATCTGAATACTCTAATAACTTTTCGTAAGCCACGGTACGATTGATGTAGAATTTTTGCTCATTAAAGAACTATATGGAATAAATAGTACATTTTTGAAATAAAACGGCAGGAAAAAATTTGGTAGTACAGTAAGCACCGATGATTTGATCCGCTGCAGATAAAATCATCACCGAAAATCTCGTCTTTGATAATCTAACTTTCAATAACTCATGAAAATTATTACCGGAAACAAAATAGCTGTTAAAGGACTTCTGAATCAAAAAAAAGGGGGACAAAAATGAATAAATTTATAAATACAACAGAGAAAAAAAATCAATGTAAAATACTTTGGGTATTTACGTTGCAATCTCTACAATGAAGCATATAATCTAACGGCAGTAATAAAAAACGCTAGTCATTTATTTATCAGTAATAAAAATCAAGTTAATAAAACTCCTGTCAAATTTAACAACATGTCTCCCTATTTCAAAAGAAATGAAAAAAATACTGATAAAACAATCACCTTTCATTTCCTTAAAATTGATGACGGTTCCTTACATATCATTACTAATATTGTTCCTTCTGAAACCAGTTTGAGTTTTTCAACAGGTGCATGTAATTGAGTAAAAATGAAAAATGATGAGATATGGAATGAATCCTTAATAATTTAGAGCTAATTTCATGATCTGACGAGATTCGTCAAGCATTTGTACATTCATTTATTTTATTTACCTCTGTTATTCTTCCGTTGTGCTGAGCTCCACAAATGAAGAATGTGGGAGAGAAAAAAATTATTCATTTCTGAAACCAATAATTATCTAATCTCCTCACCCGGGGCCCTTAAGGGCAGATGAGGGCGAAAAGAGGAACACCATTTAACATTGAATGATTAATTTCACTTCACCAGACAACTGATTACGAGAGCTCTGTCTAATGAGCTCTGATTTGTGGGAGGAATGATAAGGCTGGTCTTTTTACTTCCAAAGTTGGCAACAGAAATCATTACTTGAAGACACGGATTCCTGCTTTCAATTCATTATTGAAAGTTTGCGTAAGGTCATGATCATGAAAGAAACATAAAAACTACTTATCTCAAAATCTGGTGTTTGTTTGAAGTGTTTGAGGAGAATAATAGTAACTCATTCATTTAATTCATCCCTTCTTTTCTGTAAAAATAAATCAGCCGAGGTCAAAAGAAAGTGAGAAGGATAGCAGAATATTTTTGTTTCTCGGAATCTATTTAAATATATATATACATATAATACAGGGGGACCCCGCTATTCGTTCAACTTGTTCAAGTAAAATTCAACTCGCCATTTGTACATTTGTACGCGATTCGTAAGGAGCCAGGGACCAGCTGGGTTACCAGTTTGGCTTTTTTTTAAGAAAAAAAAAATCGAAAAATTTTGCTCATTTTGAACTTGTCTGGAAATAATTCGTTTAGCGTTTTGGATTTGTTTTATATTTTAATACTTTTTGAGGTTTTACTGACAATTTAAACTTTTTAAGGGGGCAGCAAAAGGAAGTGGTTAAAGAACGTTCTTCTTCAGAGGAGGAAAGTAGTGAGGAAAGCATTTCCTTTGCATAAAATTAAAGAGATGTGCTACCCCTGCGAGAAAACACAGAGAGTGGTGGAAAAATGGCATCTCGACACTGCTGTGGTCAACAGCATTAACTTGTTCAACGACAATGTTATTGACCATTTTAGAAAAATTCTGAACAATTGTCAATGGCAGAACACATTGGACAGGTTTTTAGAGAAAGAACCCCAAGATTCTTCTAGTGCAAAACGACAGAAAAGAAAGAACAATCGAAAGAGAGAAAACACCTGAAGGGATGTTACCTGATGCTTTTATGGAAGGGGACTCCTCTTCCAACTATTTCTCTTCCTCCTCTCAACATTCCACTTATGCCATCAGCTCCCCTCAGTACAAGCAAAGTGCAGTTAGATTTTTATTTATCTATAATTTCATGTACAGTACTGTACATTTGTTTTTCATAGGTTTAAATAAGCAACCATCTGTGGGTCTGGAATGGATTAGTCCAAGTTACATTGCATCTTATATGAAAAAATAGTTCGCCGTTCATACAAATCGCCATTCGAACTGCCTCCTGGAACAAATTGTGTACGAACAGCGAGGTTCCACTGCATGTTTAAAGAATCCCTCCAATATTTATTGAAAAACAAATAACTCGTGACGCATCTAAGTATTTCATGTCCCACGAAAAAACTTTATTTTCAAGTAAGTGATTACACATTTAAAAGTTCACCACAACTTTACTGTTTTATACACGCAGAGGAAACTAAAAATGGAGTCACATGGGCAACTTGTTACATGGGGAAACTTGTACAACTAGCTTAAAAACTTTTAATTTTATACTAGCGGTACCCGCATGGCGTTGCCCGTGCTGAATTTTAAAAACGTCGCCTACGGCCTGTAGTGCTTGAAAAACGTCGTCTATCTATTTGTCAAAAAAAAAAACATTAGACGTTTTCAACGGTTGAAGAAGTTATATAATATATAAAAGGATCAGTTAAGAAAACTTGGAAACGATTCCGTCAGTAGGAGACTTGTCACCCAAAGGGTAATAACTGCTAAATTGTAGCACGGCGTCATTTGTTGCGTTTTTTTTTTTTTTTTTTCGAATGACTCTTGCCAATGATTTTAGATTGATTGCAAGAATGAAATTGAAATATCATAATTTTGTTTTCCGATCATGTTGAACTTTTGTCTCGCTAACAGACAAATAAGATTCATAAGGAAATAAAGCTCCGCTAGGGGTACCCGCATGGTGATGCATGTGCGAAGCGTTTAGTAAACGTGGAAAAATAAGTTTTATATTGAAATTTAGCCAACACTATTCCCCCGGAGTTGAGGAAACTGCTAATTATTATTTTTAGATCAAGGTAAGCCTTAAGATATCGAATTAAAAAGCCTATAACTGGCGTTCTTTTTGACATGAAACTTCCAACAAATTTCATAGTGTGCAGAAAAATCAGCGCTTTCGATCGATATATTACATTTATATGTGCAAGGTTTTTTTTCATTCCCACATTGGGGAATTTATGTGGAAATTTGCGTAAAATTGGAATAAAAAAGAACTACCTTTTTTTCTAATGGGTCTACGATTCGTCCTCTTGAATCACTGTCGATTGATGAAAACCGCATTCAAATCCGTTGCGTAGTTTAAAAGATCTCAGCGTACAGATACGGAAGTGACTTTGTTTGATACTCTTTTAAGCTAATCGAGTTTTTTTCTGAGCGATATGTAGAACTGTAATACAAATACGAATTCCGGTATCAAGATAGCTGCTACAATGTGAACGAGACTTCGGTAACAATGGTTCAGAAGTCACAAAAGACAATTTATAAAAAAAGTACTACCAAATAAATTGGAGCTGTGCCTTAGCGAAAAGGTACATGTTGGTAACTATGACTCTTGCTGTTAGCGCTATTTGGCAACTGAGCATTTCCACTTTTTTTTTTAGGGAATTCATCTAATCAATCTTTTCTTTTAAATGAGTCGGAAGAAACTCGCGTTCTGCAATACCTGAGGATGGACTATTGGGCATATCTTTGAGCGCTTCAAAACAGCTGAGTAATTAAAAGAGAAATATGTCCTACCTATTTTTGACAATGCTCCTAAGTCTCATTTAAAGCAATGAACTTAGAACATGGAAAAATAAAATGGAATGTCTCTCTTGTTTTTCCTGACATATAGGGAAGACCGGGGAAAGTCCGGACAGGGAGAGACTAAGGACAGCACGTTTTACTCCTATCCTATTGGTTTTCAAACGCAAAGAAATGTTGTTATGTTGGTAGTATTCTGCTATTATTGTCATGTGCAAATGGCTGCCCGTCAAGTCAAAATACGGCAGTGAAGTGAAAAAAAGTGATTTGGCATAGTATGATCTAAAATGTTGCGGTATAACTTGGCTTTCACTCAGTAAATTGGAAAGTCATGTTTTTTCTTCGTATTTATCATGAAAGTAGGGTATTTAAGCTATTATTTATATGTATTTAAATTGGCGTCACGTACACACTGCTTGTGTTAGATCACATTTTCTTCAAGAATGTTGCTTGGGGAGACTCAGGACATTTGTCCCGAGTCTCTCCTTGTATTCTGTTTCTACGTTACACATGTGCAGGATAGCCACGAATTATCTTGAAAAATATGTCCTAGCTAGCATTCAAGCCGAAAGAAACAAAAGCAAGCTGTGGCACGAGAAGCTCGGATAGCGACATCGACATGCCCTCTGCATCATCTAAATTTGACATTTCGGAATATTCAGGATACGGAAGTGCCACTTCAAAAAATCATAGGAGAATATTTCACATTTAAATATGACGGCAACGTCTTCCCGGGCGTGATTGTAAATGGGCTAGATGACGGACTGGAGGTTAAAGCTATGATAAAAAACGGTTTATTGTGGAAATGGGCTGTTCCTGATGACATCATTTTTTATGAATGGTCCTCAGTTTCAGGGCACCTTGAACCTTCTTAACAAATTAGCAAAACTCGTCAAATTTTCACCGTACCCGATTTTTGTAAATATATTTCTTAAAATATTGCTCATTGTAACTTACAACTTTCTTATTAAACATTTAATTTTTGGGTCATTGGTCATATTCTTTTATTGTAGACCCAGCTTTCATTGTTTATATAGAAATAATTTGAGTGTCAACTTCTTGAAACACTGATCTTTAATTTCCCAGGTGTCCTGAGTCTCCCCGCATGGTGTCCGCGGTCTCCCCATGTTGGGGAGACCGCGGACACTTTCCGTCTGTGCAATAAAATTCATCCTGTCCTTATACAGGGCGTCCTATGCAGTTTAAAAAAATCTCATATAAATTTCAATCTTCAGGCTACAAGAAAATGCTTTCTGAAGATTTCTAGCTGTATTGGCAACCTAGAAAAAAAATCGTGAAGAAAAATTGTCCGAACTCTCCCCGTATATCCCCTAGGGGCCGTTCATAAATGACGTCATGCTTTTTTCCCATATATTTGACCCCCCTCTCCCCCCTTTGTCACAATATGTCACACTTCAGCGGACCTCCCCTCCCCCCTTTGTCAGGCGTCACGCTATGTTGTACAATGCATGATGTCACACTTCTTGTTACCCCCTCCCCTCCCCTTGTCACACTTCGTCACAATTTCACGAACACCCCCTCCCCCCGTTGAAGCGTGACATCATTTATAAATTATCCCCTATAGCACGTAATTTGCAACACATCTACTTCCGGGTCTTCCAAGGAATTTAACTATAGTAACTTACACTTATTATTATTAATTCCCTTTTTATATTCCGTCGTTTAATTTGTAGAACATGGTCAAATCAAGAAACGACTGTATTCATTCAGCATTGAGGAAAATGAAAACTTCAATAAATATTCACGAAAGAGAAAAAAAAGAGATAATGAAAGAAGAAAAAATATACAAAAAAGGCTCCAAAAAGAATAGGAACACTGAAGATGGCACATTTTTTTAAAAGACGTTCCTTAAAAAAATCATTAAATGCAAAATAGATCAAACGTTTATATGCCACCAAGAAAAATTGCTTTTGCATTTAGAAAAATATGTTTTTTTCTTTTAGATTTTTATAGAATCTAGAAGTACAAGAAGAATATACTAAAAAAAAATAGAGGTAAATGTTGATGTAAGACCGCTTTAAAGAGAAAATTCGCAGATGTTGTGCTTTGGCCTTTGTCCAGAAGCAGCTCTTTCGCCATTTAAACTTAAACATTGCACAAAATTATCAAATATTTTTTTCCCAGTTTTGTGTCACCTGACAAAACGATTTGGGGTATAATTGGATTTATATTTTACTGCATGCTGTTTTGATACAACGATGTGGAATATTTAGGTTTATAAGTTTTGCAGGAAAAGTAATTGGAAATATTTTTAAAAATATAGCATTAAATATTTTAGAAAAAGCTTAATACAAGAAAAGAAAACCTCATGATCTACATATAAAATGTAACCTTTGAATGCAAATATTTTTGTAGGACAGGATTTTTTTTTTCTTAGTACATTTGTTTCTGTTTACTGATTTAGGTTTGAAAGTTTATGTTTGGTAATAACCACAAGTAATAAATTTCAGTTACTTCGATTGCTGTAGCATAACAATATGGGCCTATTCATTTGCATCGAGGAATTTCGTAGCATTTGTAGAGATCCAAACTAATTGCGCGTTCGAACGTGATGCATATATATGTTTCTGATAGTTGATTAACCAATGCATCACTCCAAAATTCAATGCAGCTATGGGAACTGGCCATTTTGCAGAATGTAATGATAGAAATGTTCAATCAGAACTTAGTTCAGCAGAACCTGGAGTACATACTACGATTTTGAAACAATAGTTGTATATTTAGGACTTCGTTGATTTGGAGGTAAAAAAGAAATCTTTGGTTAATAAATCCAGATCTACTGCACTATTATGATACAGACTATTAAAAGTATTTGAGTTTGTATAAAGCATTTAACTAACAATAAGTCACATATATTTTCACGGAAAATTAACGGATTACTGCAGATAATTTTTAGCGTTTACAGTTAAATAATAATATATATGTGTGGTATTCACAAATTTATAGCACTTTATGCTTTAAAGAATAATTTACAGAAATGGATCTAAGCAAAATTTCTTAAAAATACTTAAAAATATATACACTATTTGCAGTACAATACCATATTAACACAGCAAAAAATAATTTATCTCTAGTTATTTTGGATAAAAGCTTTCCAGCATTCTAATTGAATTTGAGCAGTTATGGATAATGTTCTGCATAATAATCAGAAGCTTCAAAGCGTGGCACACTTTTCCTGATTTAAAAACAATTCAATGTTCACTTGAATTATACGTCATATATATGTTCCATAAAAGGCATTTAATGAAAGAAATAGTGAGTAGGTTTTGCCGTACGGTTCGTTCGATCACGTTTTCCACTTTTCAGAGTATTTTTTTTTTTCATAAATAGAAAAATAAAAAAAACAAAATAGTTTAATACTAACTACACGAAAACATTGTCAATTCATCAAAATAAAAATGCTCCAATGCAAAATAAAAATCCAGTCAAAGATATTTTAGACAGCACATATATAGCGACATAATTTTTTTAAACAAATCATTCTTTGTTAATTTATATTTAATGCATTACAAAATACAGTAAATTACAATTTCTTAAGTCTGCAATCAATAGTTAAGTTGTTTTTGTACATTTTTATAATGTTCTATTTATAGTGACTATACACTAGATCTGCGATTCATTAATATTTTTATCTTCAAGAAGGCATATAGTGATCATTTATTCGTCTTATGATTTTTTGTAATAAAAACAGAAATGTGCCTAAAACAATCATATATGTGTTAGGTTAAGTTTAATTTGTATATAATGCTTTTTGAAGAAATAGGAATACAACGTCCCATCATAATGCAAAACCCATAACTATATATGCTTTAAATGTAGTTACTGAGAAATTTGCAAAGCAAATTAGAAAAAATAAGAAAACAAATCAGAGAGCGCATGTTGGTAGTTAAAACTATTAACTACATAACTTACTTTTCTCGGTAAGCTAAAAAAGCTTTTGAATCTTTTAAAAAGAAAAAATAAAAACGATGAAATTGAAGCCCATCTTTGTAATCACCTTCCTTCTTTTCAAGTTTTGCTAAGAATACAACTCGACTAAAGTGGACTTCCTGCAACCCCACTTCTAATATTTTCTTTATCTTATCTTCTTTCGTTGCTCAAACCCTAAACCCTTCTTTGGAGCCAAGAGCCATTTATGTTAGCTGTTTAAGATAATCAAATTATTCGTTCTATGTTCTTCGTTCTGCTAAACAAAAAGTTGATACCACTTACTGTAATTGATTCCTCTCTCCACAAGTAGTCTTCCCGAAACACTTGCGCAATGAAACTAGTAAAAAAGATTCATTCTTTCATCGTTTAATATAAGAAACACAAATGATCTTCAATTAAGAGTTAGCTTTCTTTTGTTCCCAAACCATCAGACACTTGTGTATTTACAACATAATTTACTGTTATTATTATTAATGATAATATTATAACCTTGAACAAGGATTTCCCTTAAAAAAATGATTTCTGCTTTCTGTTTTTGTTTGTCAAGTAACGCTTGACATCCTTTACGTAAAGTATTTATTTCACGTAATTGCTTTTCAGAAAGTTATATTAAAATATATTACTAAAACTCAAGATTATTATACTTTTTAGTTTGCTAAAATAACAATTTCCGACATGCAAAAAAAATTAAAAAAATACGTGCTCTAATTTTTAAGAAAAAGGTGGCTGGTCCACTTCTTTGTGCGAGGTTAATAAGAATTGTTCGTAATTTCTATTTTAATTTTCATTTATTATGTTCAACAAACATTTTAATCAGCGTAACATAATCTTTTGTGGCAACTAATTAATGCTATAAAAAGGATGTTTTTGTCCTGATATGGAAAAGCTTAAATCTGAATTAGATTTTTGACGTATACATTAAAATAACACGATGCAAGTGATGTATAATTAAAAGGAAGTATTTACTTGTAATTTATTTCATAACGTTTTTAAAAAATAAATGTATCTTCAGTTTATGCATTATTTTGAATTAAGTATTTCATTTTTAGCCTACTTTCCCGTAAAAGTTAAAAAATAATAATAATGCATGAAAGAAGGCTTAATGCATCGTGAAAGTATCGTTAGAAATCAAGAAAAATAAAAAATAAGTTAAGTAATTAAATAAAGATTGAAAAATTAAAAAAAATGAAAGTAGGGTTTTGAGATGGGGAATTTGTGTGTCAATCGGTCTGTCGGTCTGCGCCCCCCCCCCCCCCAATAACTTTTGAACGAATTACCGATTCGAAAAGATCTTTTTGCATTCGAAAGATTTCGGCGACTACATCTCATTTCCATATTTTACTTTGTGATTTGAACATTTTTTCGTTCAATTATGAACAGTTCAAAAAAATTTAACATTAGCGCCTATGGGCGAAAATGAAGCAAATTATGTAAACTCTGCTTACAAAATCCAAGTTCCAATGAACAAGCTCACTGAAGGAAGCTCTTGGCGTGAAATATTGATTTGAACACCTTTCAGAGAATGGCACCAGGCTACCTTTTACCCCGAGAAAATAAATGCAGGGTTTCTGTGGGATAGCCTAACAACTGTATCCTGCAGAACCGTGTATTTAAAAGGAGTTTCGTTAAAGTTCGTTAAATAGAGCATTAGCTTTAAATGAGTAAAAATCGATTAGTCTGGACTGCGACTCGAAACCAGCTACGGCAATTATGCGCCGAGTGCTCTACCACCTAAGCTATCACGCCTAGACTGATTTCCTTTCAATTTTATCCATGACTACAGAGCTACACAGTCAGTCTTACCTTAGTGCACCATTTTTATATACCTAAATTTAAACCTTTTCAACATATAAGTTATACATTAATTTAGTCAAAAAAAAAGTTCTTTATTCTTTGAAAAAGACCGTGGTGTATAGTTGCGTCTTAATGTTCCCTTTCCAGCCCAGACAAAATATTTACCGCTCAGAAATCAGCGCCCTAAAGTGTGAATTTAAGTGTGCGTTTGATCGCTCCCTTAAAAAAAAAAGTTGTATAGTACCATAATGTTCCGGTTTTTAAGCCATCTTCGCCTCAACGCCGTTTAATTTGGCTTAGAACTTCTGCCGCACAGAAATGCAGAGCCTAAAATGGCTCCTTTTATTATAATGGCCCAGATTGATCGCATTTTGAACAGGCCGTCAGTTCTCACGCATACACATCAAAATTTCCACGCGAACGAAGTCGCGGGAACAGCTAGCAATAATAATAAATATGTATAAAACACTGAATGTGTGACATTTTTTTTTAAAGAGCACCATTTTATTTTCTGAATTTTAAATTTTTGGGGATTCAGAACTTACTGTCTTCACAAACGCCATTGGGTAGATATTGCAAACTAGACCGGCTGGCAGACAAACAAGTTAATTCTATTCACTACTGTGATGGTCTAACTAAAAGATATATCGATAACTTTTTATAAATTCTAATATTTGTGCAAATCATTTTCACATCATATTAAATGCTACAGTGATTTACTGTTTTATTTCTTTTCAAATGGCATCCTGTGAATACTGAATTTTTCTTTACTTTAATCCATTTATAAGAGCTTTTTCAATTGATCTGAAACTGATATAGTCAAGTAAACATTTTTAAAATATTCGAAAACACGTACACAAAGTAAAATATATATTTTTTTATCCATCAGATTTATGTTTGACATTTTCAGTGTAAAAGAAAGAAAAGCTTCCAATCAAAAACATTTTTGTACACCACAAGAAGATTTCCTGGATCTATAATCTATGGCAAGCCAAGAATAGTGATTTTCGTTAATGTTTTGGATCTGAAAAACGCATTTTCCAGCATCGATTTGCTGCGAGCAAGTTAGTTCAATAGTGATTTCCGTTAATGTGTCGTGCGTTACCATTACACATGGACACTTTTTTTTTGGAGACATACACCCGGATTCAAAATTTTCAAACGCCGTTCCTATTAAAACTTTTTCATTTTTATTTCCTAACTTTGTTTTACAGTTACAATTTAAGTGAGATGAATAACTTGAGAAGCACATTAAAAGCCATCCATCTTCTCTTATTTTGAAGACAAACGCCCTGATTTAAAATCTTCAAATGACTTAGCTACTAAAAATTTTGCATTTTTATCTTCCAGCTTTGTTTCGTAGATACAATTTACGTCTGTGATAAATAACTTGAGGTGTATATTAAAACTATCTATCTTCTACTATTACATAATTAAGACAGAATGTTTTTTCTTTTTTTGTATGAATATTTGTATGACGTGAAATTTTCTTTGAACTTTTAATTGGTAACGTTATCAATAAGACTATTTGATGACAAATGCTTTACATAACAATTCAGAGAACCTAAAAACTATGCAAGCGCAATAACTCCTGAATAACAGGCGCGTTTTGGTCTAAACAGTTTATTAGAAAAGTCTTTTAACATCAAATACGTTGTTAAAATGATTTGTTGCCTTCATATTTAAAATGGTATTTCCAAAAGTTTAAATTTATTTATCTACGTCTAAGGGTGAAATTTAGAACCTTATGATTAAAAGATATGACTAGAAAATTACTTAAAATTGAAAAAAAAAATTAGAGCTCGGAAAAAAATATAACATTATATTTAAAATGTAGTTTTTGAAACTTTGTCACATGAATGGTAAAAGAAATTTGATGTATGCTTTTCTCTCTCCATATCAACGGCTTAACTAATACTGTATAAAAAATATATTTATAATGTTACTTAATATGTTAACCAAAAATAAGAAAAAATACTTATTAAAGAAATAAGTAAAAACATATATAAATAAAATATTCTTTGGCAAAACATTGCTGAAAGTAAATTACAAACTAAAAAAATATTAAAATATATATTTTTTAAATAATTAATTAAATATATATTTTAACTAACATATGCAGTGTAACTGTATTTATATTCATCGCATTTAAGTGCAACGCAATCAAAAGAGAAACAGGCACGTGATTATTGGATTAATATTTTAAAGTAGCGTTTCATCTACAGTCCAACCAACATTTTCTTTTTAAAATGACGTTATAATTAAATGCATGAGAACTTAAGCAAATGTTCTCAAAATAAATGAAACGGAAAAGAAATATCATTTCCACTCATTTATCTTCAACTTTAAAGCTTAAAAATGATAGAAACGCAAAGTTTTTAATATTTTACTCAGCACGAGTAGTATAAATTTTATTAGTTTGTGTGAGACTGTGAGAGTATTAAAGTAGTTATACTAGATTTAGTTTATAATGTAATACAGAAAACGTAATTAAGTAACCATGATAATTTAATGTTTCATAAGAATCAGTGTTAGCTTATGCATGTATGTACTTACGTTAGATGATTTTTTTTTTAATTACTTGATTTTTAAGAGCGTTACTTTTAAACATTCCCAAAGTCAATGATTTTCTGAATAATATTTGTATCTGAGAGACATAGTATCTTAAGGCAATTTTTCAAGTTTTTGTAAGTTTGCACTTAACGGATCTACATAGTACAGAGGACAAAGCCACTAGTTGCATGAGTTTCCCGGACTTTTAAAACTTCCATCGGACATCTTTATCCTAATATTCGCACGGAAAAGTCTAGTCTTATTGTACTAATGATGTTTATTTTTTAACATCATCGCAAAAACTAGAAAAGTGGACATAAGATACAATGGATCTCAGATGCACACATGTGTATATATACAATCGTTTAGATCTTAATCAATATACGGCATATAGTAATTATCGTATTTGATGAAGTTATCCTGGAGCTTGTGAGTGAATCATAATCCGAAATTCATAAATGTACAGAGGAACAAAATAATATCTCAGTCATTTAGTTACGTCATCTACTTAGAAGATTAAGTGCACTTGATTTCGTGCGAGTAACAAAACATTTTAAAATGAAACATTCTGTTAAGAACTGTTTAGACACAAAAATATATGTAGGTATTTATAAAGAACATGTTTTTTAAAAAGTGAAAAAATATTGAAGGTGGTAGAATTTCACAAAAGAAACAACTTTCACAATGCTTTGTACGTACGGAAAGTAAGCGTTGCTGCAAAAGTAAAAGCCAATAGAGAAAATGGTGAATACAGAAAAGTCGAATAATAAATGGAAAGTCTTTATTACTGAAAACGTTACAAATGCTCAAGTGAGCCACCACCGTCTGCAATATAAGCTTCATATCAGTGATTTAGTAAATTAACTTATATGTTCGCCCGGAACCGACGAAGTGAACTAACGTGTGCGTTAATTAATAAATTTTAACTAGTTCTGACTATTTATGCCTGGTCAAAAAGTAATTTTTCGAAATTTTATCTCACTCAGAGAAGTTCAAATTTAAAAAAAAATGAAAAAAAAAAAAAAAAACACCATTTGGAAATTTTCTTATGATGTATGCAAGGGATTTAAAATAAGAAAAAAAAAATGAATAAAATGACTGTACTTGGCAAAAGAAAAGTTTTAATGACGCTTATAAAATGATTTTAATTATCATTTAGCATTTAGGATATAATTATCATGTTGCATTTAGGATATCGCTGCGTACACGGTTTAATGCTGCATTTAGGATTATTAAAAAATATTATAGAATGTGATTTGTAGGAATCACGGTTAAAATTTTCTTCTGCTGCGCCTCCAAATTGAAGATGGGTAAATTACCCTACTGGCCAAAATAACTGAAAGCTTGAGAAAGCTGTTTTTCAGGAATAAATCTAAAAGAAATTTAATAATAATGTTTTTAAATAATAATATTTTTAAAAAATCAATTGATATTATTAACGCCAGTTTTTAAATTACTATAAAGGCAATATATGATCAAGCTATTAAGCAAAAAAAATCATAATTTTTTAAAAATAAAATACAAAAACTGTGTAAGTTATCAGAAATCAGCTCAAAGAATAAAATAAAATAGAGAAAACATTTCAAGTTCTTTTGCGCAAAAAATCTAATAAATGAATGTAATTAAACGGAAAACCATTTATTATGTTTTTGACACCTTACCGATCAATCACTGTATTAGGCATGGACCCACCAAGTTTTACCACAATTCTTTCATTTTCTCATGGTGCCAAACTTAATTTTCCGAAGCTCCCGTTTTGTTCTGAGATGATTTTAAGATATTTTACCTTCCAATTATACTCCATACGTTCTAAATGCAATTTAAATCTGGAGAGTTTCCTTACCACGAAAAGCTTTAAGAACTGCTATATTTCTCAATCTTGCAATAATTTTGGCCAGCAGTGCAGTATAGAATATCTACCAGATTTAGCTTCCCCCCCCCCCCATATTCTGGACGTCGTTTTCGGTGGTAACGATAATACCTGTAATGTTCCATCGCAATGTACAATATAATCCTACGTGACATCTTGGAACACCTTACCTCTGAACCATAGGAGAAAAAAGCTCTGAGTAAGAAAAACAACTTGAGCATGAAAAACTACGACTATTTTAGTATACATCAAGCTGAACCTCATTTTTGATGTACAATTGTAACAATTTATACGAATGTTTGAAAACGCTGCTTAAACTTCTTTAAAGTTAAAAGCCATCTTCACCGCGAGCGTATTAAAGCAATTAAATGATCTACTGGGAGAGGAAAAAAAACACGGAGTGCAGTTAGAAATAGTTTATAACATTACGGTTAACACTTAATCGTACACAGTTAGTATTTTGATCATGAATTTACGGTTTGAAATGACGGCAGCAGTCTGTCCTTCTAATTTACAGTTAAATTTACAGTTTGGAACATTTTTCTATCTTTACGGTTCCTAAGCCATTTCCAATCAGCTTGGTTAAAAAGCCGTAAATACAAAAGTTTACGGTTTCATAACCATTTATAAATGGTTTCAAAACTGTAAATGTAAGTTTTTACTGTTTTTGAACCATTTCGAGGCGTAGAAACCGTAAAAGAAGCGTGCGGGAACCGAACCCCGGGTGTACGATGTACCATTCGGCCATCTACACCACTCAACGCGGCCGTTTATTTATCAAGAAATCTTCTTTTTCAATAGGCAGACTGCATTCAAATTGAGATTTCAGTTTTTGATTGGATCTAGTCATTTTTGGTCTAAATTTACTGTCTATTGACGAAAATGATTTTATTTGCTGCAAAAATTTAAATACATACAAGCTTCAGCAGCTCAAATTATGGGCTCACTCATTCGCAAACAGTTCGGGAGTCCGATGTCTCCAGTTTTTGATTTACGTGTGTACGTGTTTCTATTTAGTAACCACCGCTTTAAGCCACTATTTTTTCTTCTTTTTTATATACACATGCAGATTTGAACTGATAAATCTTTATTCATATTTTAACAACAACGTACAACTGGTAAGTTTCCACAACTAAGGTGGACGCCCGATTCTTATTGACTACGAGACCTAGTGGCGCTTGTAAATTACGGTTAGTTAAACGTTCTTTAGGAGAAACAGAAAATAAACGATTTTTTTTCACAATCAGCGGTTTGAGTACCATCTTTATAATGATTATTCAACTGTTGTAATTAAATATGGTGAAATAACAATCAAATAAATGGTTATATTACTATTTTCTTACGGAAATTTTTAACAGTGTAGATAAACCTTGATCTTCCTTATTACATGGCTATTCCGTAATATTCGCCTTTAAGTCAATATTATAACATCAATATTGTGCCATTATTTTAACTCACATCAATAGTTCCCAGACTACCACTCTGCATGCATATCATATTATTATTTTTATGAGTATACTTAGTTACTACAGGCACTCTTTTATATCATGCAAAGTATACGAAACCGTTGAAAAGCTCTATTCGTGTGTCAGAAATTAATATTAACAAAAATCATCAGGCTTAATGATGTGATATGAATGTCATAACGATGGTGAGCTGTTTAAGTTATTGTTAAAAATATGTGAAAACACTTTTCAATTTAATGCATCTCTGACGGTGTTATGTGTAGTTTACGATGATAAAAACAACTCAGTTTTGGAAATTCGATTAAGGATTATACAAGAAAGAAACTAACAAAAATTTACAAAACAGTTTCAAAAAATACCTAAAAAGTGTTTCAGAATACAATTAGAAGAACCTTAATCAATTAACGACCCTTTCTGTAACAAGATATTTCCATTAACGAATGAAAAATATTGATTAATTACCCCGGATTTTTTTATTAAGTTCCATGAACTCTTTCTTAAGTAAACAACTTAATTAACGCTTTTAATTGAAACAAAACCTTTCTTAAATGAAATTATGTACATATTTTTCTATGTTCTGAGAACGTTCTTTTCTTCTCTTTTTTAAGTGAACTATTATAAAAGTAAGAGAAGTCAAAAAGTTTTGTAGAAAGAAGATTTTTCATGTATTTTAGGAAGCTAAATTTCACAAAGGCAATCAAAAAATAAAAAACACTTAATGGATAATGTTAGTTACTTAATCGCTTTCTTTTCAATAAATCTCCTTAAATTTTGAAAAGGCTATGAGTAAATTTGAGAGACTCTTCATGCATTATATGATCACAAAATAATCAGGGTAGTTTTATATGCAATGAAGCTGATACCAATTAGCAAAATGGCTGAAATGAGTGACACTTGTTACATAAAATTCTTAAATGATTAAATAGTACCGCCAAATTAAACCAGCTTTACATTAAAAACCAGATGCCAGATGCAATGCATGTAGTCCAGGTACCACATTGAGAAATACATACTCGCAGAAAAAAATTATGCTGCTTGTTGCAAACTTGTTCTTGAGTAATCACCATTCCGAGAGTCCTTATTTCAGTTGACATCATGTGAAGTGACTATAATATCAACGTTTTGGTTCATACATTTTCTTTTACTTATCCCTCTGCAGAGGATATTATTTAATTATTTTCCCTTTTTCTTTCTTTGATTTTAAAAAGAAAGTGGAACCATGTAACAACGTCATTCAAAGGACCAGAATATTTTTGAAAATTTCCAAGTGACGCTATAGGTGATACACATTATAGTGTATAGGCAAATAAAAGGACCGGAATTTCTTTACGTTCTCACAGTTGTCACTATAAGCGATGCCACTATAACCAAGTACAACTTAATTGAATTTCGTAATATTTTTTTTTTCTTTTTATAGTGCTTAGCTATTTCTTTTTATGCGTCTTAAAAAAATTTTATTAGTTAACTTTAAGTAAGCAATTCAAATAAGCGAAAACATCGACAACAACAACAACACAAACCGTTACGTTATTTTATTTATCTAGTAAAAAAAGTAGCAAATAGAATAAAATAATGTTTCATACAATTTTTTCGAATAAATTTAGACGAAAACCAAACCTTTACATATGTATTCCAGAATTTTATTCTTTGTGCAAAAATAATTTTTTATATGTCTGTAAAAATGTTTCTCTTTGAATGGAATTGTATTTTTCAGTCTAAAGATATTTAATTTTTTTTCTTTATTTTTAATTTTAATGATGTAATGACAAAAAAGAGAACGAGTAGAAACCAATTTGTCGTGAAAATATACCCTAATTTACAAAAATATACTTGAGGAAAAGACTTTTTTCCCTTCTGTTGCTAAGAGGAAAACATGTTGTGTAATTCATTTATGTAAGTCTTTTCTTCGATAACCGAAATTTTAATTGGAAACCTTGCGAACTCAAATAAATTTATTTTGTATAAATTTAAGGCTCATTTTCTACCAGAATCCGATTAGAGAAAACAAAGGAGTCATAAGATGAATAACTAGGGAAAATATGGACGTAATAGATTTCTTTCTTGGGATAGAAATTTAAAATATTTTTACTTAGCGCATACTTTTCTCCGTTAATGCAAATCACAAGCTGTTATGAAAAGCTTATTTGCTTTCAATTTGTTTTATATTAAAATGCATAAAAACATTTTTCTTAAAATAAGGAAATATAAATATGATGATCTCACGGATCGGATCAGATCATGATCCAAAATAAACCATCAAAATGATTGAACTAACGCATTACGTAAACATCATACGAAAAAAATAAGATATTGCCATCGTTCAGGTTATTTCTTAGCGCAATACTTCTAACAATGAAGGTTGTAAAAGACATATTGCTTTACATTTAAATGCGGGTAGAAACTTTAATATAGTTACACCTTTAGTTATTGTTGAACTATTATACGACAAAATATTTGAGAGGAGACACGTTTATTTTTTACGCAAAACAAATTTCGCAAGACTTTATAGTATAGAAGAAAAAAAAAGAACATGATTATTGTACATATTTCATGAGCTGTTTTGAAGTTTAGAAGATAAGGGTAAATTAAAGTGTCAACAAAGATGACGTTGCTTTATAGTCAGGTTTACCTTATTTTTCTTGGCAGCAGTTGAAGCTTATAACAGGCAATTCATGTTTGTATCTACCTTCTATTCTTCAAAAACTGAAATTTCAAGTCATCCTCGTCTGATTTGCCATGAATGGGAGAAGTATTCTTGAAATTAAAGATTTAAAAAATGAATTTCAGGAAAAGTTGGATTTTTAAAATTATGTCCATTGGGTTTTTTCCTAGTCTTGAATAAATTGAAAAATGAATCTTGAACTTAATTATTCAAAGAGCTATTTAGTATTAAGAAATGTGCATGCAGTACAAAACAATGAAAATATAAAATGAATATTTCCTTAAAAAGAAGAAGAGAGAGAGAGAGAGAAATCTTCAAAAAGAGTAAGTTACGGTGCAAAATTTTTGAGGGAATAGTCCGATCCAAAAAAAAATATTTTACAGCTAGGACACCTCATTACCATTTTTTATTTTTTGATTTCAACAGTGTTTTTTTCAATTTCGAAAAGTTCAAAAACCTAAACTTAGCGCCTATGGGGAAATATAAAATATATCTGATCAGATCTCATCAATCCTGAGCCAGGTTCAAGCTTTATAGGAATGGGGTTCTCGGCGCAAAATATACACGCACAAAATAGGTCATCCAGAACTAAACAAGTCTACTTCCTCGTGAAATATTTTGATCTGGATTTTAAAGAATATTTGTGAATGAGTAAATTACTAAAAGATAGAATGAATGTATGACTAAATGAATAAATAAAAGAAAGGAATGACTGCACGATTGAATAAATGAATAGGATAACAAGTGATTGCGTGACTGAATGAATAAATACATGAATGATGAATAAATGAGTAAAAGAGATAGAAAAAACATAAAACGAAATTGATTTTTTCAAATGCTTAAATTTAACGAAAGTTTTAGACTGATTGAATAAACGTGAGGACAAATCAAAGCACTTTATTTTTCAAACATGATATTTTTTCGTATGCAAATTGCTTTTGAGATGTTTTTTTTTTTTTTTTTTTTCATGCTTAAGTCCTATTCCTTTTTTTATCTTGGGCAACGATTGAAAACATGTTTTTGCTTTCTTTTTTGGTGGAACAAAATGGTGCAGATTTTATATATCCGGCTTAACATTGAGAGTCTTTTTATAATACTTCAAAAAAGAAAATATTTTTTTTCCTCATTTATTTTGCCTATAGGGTAGTGTTTTTTCACTGAAAGTAAGTTTTTTTTTAAATTCAGTTTGTACTTCCTACATGTTCAAAAGTTTTATTTGGTTCGAAAAATTCGTCGATAAAAAAAATAAATAGTTGGATAAAAATGACTAAATATAATACCGTATGTTGCTAGAAAATTATTTTTTTAATCATTTGCGTATCATGTAATAGATTTATTTATTTTTTAACAATATTTTTGAAAAATATTTATGATTTTAAAATCGATTTAAATAAATCTATGAATAAACCGTTGAAAAAGTACATTAAAAATAATAAGGAACGCGAGAGAAAGAGAGTGATTTGATGTGGGAGGTATTCTTCCTGTGCAATTTTTTAAAACTATATGCGACCATATAAAATAATTCTTTCAAGACACGCTTTTTTTTTTTTAAATTTACTTTTTTACTTTAATAAAAATGTATTCTTTTATTTTTTAACATTTTATATTTTATTTTTTTTAAATAAATAGGAAAGTACTAAGGAACATACTCCACTATCAATGTTTTAACTTCAGTGCATTTTATAAAATAGCAAGCTTTAAGGAAAAGTGTGTTGTTTTTAAATAATCAAGAGTGGGAATATTTTGAAAAAAAATATTTTATCCTGTTCTGTTTTGCGTAAGCTCTTTCATGTAAATTTAATCTTCATGATTCTTTTTCAAAATATATATTAAAAATTTAGCACAATTTGATATACGCGATTCTTTTCTTTAATTTTAAATTTATAATAATGTCAGAATAAAAATATAATAATTCCTTTTTCGAAAAATAAAGCAAACTAAGGCTAAATGTTTTCTTTTTGTTATAACTTATTATTTAGTGCATTTATTCTATGGTGTAAATTTGAAATTAGATGGAATAACATTAACATAAGCAATAGGATTTTTTGTTATTACTTTTAAAATGTATGCACAGCATTTGAGGAGAAAAATCACTTGAAAAGTTAAAGACTATGTTGCGCCTTAAAAGAAGATTAATTTATTAATAATTTAAAATGCGTTATAAAAAAGCTAATAAAGATAGAAATGCTTTTTATCAAATAATTAAAACGTTGGTAAGAAAAGTAGTTAGCCTATTTTAGCTTAGCGTCCAAAGAACAGGATGGTTCGTTACACGATTATAAAATTATTAATTTAAGGTAATAACAAACGATGGTACATATTTTGCTTCCTTGATCAAATGTTTAGGGTAAGGCACATATCAGTTTTTACTTTATTTGAGTTGCTGGTCATACTCGTATAATCCAGTTGCGAAAAAATGTTGAAAGTTGAAATGATTTCAGTTTACAGGTAAGATTTTTAATTAAAAACAATAGTTGATAGAAATAGTTTTTTCAATAACTGTCTTGAATATATAGAAAAGTATTACAAAAATATTAATACATATGCATATTTTTCTATCCTAGAGTTCACAATATTGAGTAGTACCAGTGCCCAGAATGTATTGCTTCCAAAGTTATTGACGCTTTTTTGTATTACTTAATTCAATAAAATACAAAATGTTCACTTTTTTTTTTAAATTATCAATTTTAGAACCTACAGAGTAAACATATTGGTCAGGAAATAACTACTTTGTGAGGTTATATAATTGCCGCGACTGATCTGTAATTTAATAAGGTAATTCGTATATTTTCAAACAATCGTCCGCAAAAATAAAAATAATTACCTAAATTAAAAATAAATAAATAATTCTACAAATGTAAAAAAAAATTAAAATAAATAAACAAAAACTTGTATAAAATAACTTTCACGAAAAAATAGACAATGTAGGTACATGACAAAAGAAAAAAAAAACACTAGATTACTTTCATATGTACTGCGTGAAAATTCTTTATTGCTTTTCTGTGAAGTGTTATTGTTCCTATTCTAAATGTTTCGGACAAAATGAGAAGCAGAACGTTACATGAGAAGCAAGAACATTTTACTGAACGTTTTTTACAAAACGCTTTTTTAGAAACATAAGAATGTCTCATCCAAAGGAAAAAATCATTTTGTAGTAAATAGGGTGAAAAATATGTACAACACGTTACATATTAAACCAAACTAAAAAAAAAAAAAACAATTTCAAAATCTAAAATAAATCCCAAAAGTAGCAAAAGTCGAATCATAGCAAATGAAAAAAAAAAAAAAAAAACAACCTGTAACAGCATACGCCAAATATATTTTTTTAATGATACACTCGAAAATGTAAACACCGGCAGTGAAAGATGTAGAAATAGGACCATTGTAAATTATACAAGAAACCAAACTTCATTTTACATTTAATAGAGAAACAAAGCACAATACTTTAAGTCAGAAAATAAGGTGCCATTTAAGAAACTTAAACGTACGTTATACATAAATGATTGGTTTTCAACTTGCGAACAAAAATGTTCCTCAATTATTATTTCCGATACTTCTGTAAAATATCATCAACAGTTTTAATTAATTTCCAAATGTGCGGTTAATTCAATCAAGAAACGAATGAGTGCAACAAAATGTATAGGGAAATGTGGGGTAAAGTAAAAGAGTGGGTAAAAGTGAAATGTAAAATATTTACTGTTTCCGGACCACCAATTAAAAACATTTTAACTATGTTACATAACATGTAGTTGATTCCAGAATAATATATTAAATCTCAAAAAAATGTTTTAAATTACACGGTTTTATTTTAAAAAAAATAAAATGCAGTAATAGTGGTCGAAAAACGCGTAACAAACTTCCGTGACAAATCAAGTTGAACAGAATGGAATGGATGAGAACGGGAACAGGTTTAGACCTGACCACCTAAGTTGTGTAACGATTCAAATGTTCCTGTTCTGGCTGATTTGCCTCTTGTTAAAAGGAATGAGGTTGTAAATCTTTCGAAATTTCCTTTGATTGGTAATGAAATTAATGCTTTGAAATGTAATAACAATTTTGCTTTGGCTAAAAAGCCCTCTTTTTCTGAACTTATTGCTCCGGTTGAAAAAGCTTTCAAATTTAGTGCTTTAACTTCCACTCAAAAAGAGTCAGTTCGGCATCTTATTGCTTCCAATGTTGATTTCAATTCAAAAGTTCCTAATATTGGTTTTACCTATTCTGTGAAACGCTGTGTCAATAATTTAGTCTCAAATTCTGATTTGGTCATTACCAAAGCTGACAAGGGTGGTCAGATTGTTGTTCTTAATAAATCATCTTACGTTGAAAAAACTGATGACTTAATTGCTTCTGGTCCTTATTCTGAAATTTATAAAGATCCTAGCGACAAGGAGTTAAAAGCTATTTCTTCTGCTGTTAATTCTGTTCATTCTATTCCTTTGATTGCTAAACGGTCTGTGATTCCTTCTGTTGCTAATTGTGCGCGTTTCTATGCTTTACCGAAGGTACACAAGGCAGGTATTCCTTTCAGACCAATTGTTTCCAATATTGGCACTGCTTCATATAAACTTTCCAAATATTTAGTTTCTGTATTTTCTCCACTTAGGAGTCGGAATGTTTTCACTGTTAAAAATTCCACCGATTTTGTTAAGAAACTTCATAACTTCGTTCCGAACAATTCGGTTATGGCCTCTTTTCATGTTAATTCTTTGTTTACTAATGTTCCTGTTGATGGCGCTTTGACTTGCCTCAGGAAAAGGCTTTCTGAATTCCATTTTACTTCTGTGGAAATTGAGGAATTAGTTTTTCTTACTCGTGTGTGCTTGAAACAGAGCACTTTTGTATTCAATGGTAAATTCTATGCTATGGTTGATGGCCTGGCTATGGGAAGTCCTCTTAGTCCTATTTTAAGTGTATTCTATATGCATTATTTTGAGGAAAAACTATTCCAGAAATTGCAATTTCAATTTTATGTTCGTTATGTGGATAATTGTTTTGTCTTAACGGACAGTAACTTGTTAGGTATTGATGATGCTCTTTCTATTATGAACTCCATTGATCCTAATATCCAGTTTTCTTGTGCGAAAGAACTTAATAGTAGCCTCGCGTTTCTTGATGTTTTGATTTCTAGGAGTGAGTCTGGTTTCACTACTTCTGTCTATCGTAAACCTTTCGCTGTTTCTTTACCTTCTCATAGACTATCGTCTCATCCTCCCAACCAAAAATATTCGGCTTTTAATGCTCTTGTCCCTCGTGCTATTAATATTTGCTCTTCTCCTGAGCTTCTCAAGATTGAACTCAACTATCTGAAAGCTGTAGCTGTGGATAGAGGATTTTCTCCCTCTTTAATTGATTCTATTCATAACAAACTTTCTAAAAAAACTTCTGGTTCCAATCATGTGGTTTTTTCGAAAGAATTTGGTTGTGTTACCATTCTTTCATTCTGTCAGTTTTCATGTTGCTAAAATCCTAAAAAAGTTTCAATTTCAAGTCGTTTTTGCTCCTAGCAACAAACTTTCCTTCTCTTCTCTTAAAGATCCTGTCGATCAACTTAACACTTGGGGTATTTACCAAATTAGTTGCTGCTGCGGCCTTTCTAACATTGGACAGACAAAACGTGCTCTGAAAATTCGGTTAAATGAGCATAAAGGTTATGTACGAAAGCAAGAGTTAAATAAGTCTAGCATTGCTCAACATTGTTGGAATTCCAACCACTCTTTTGATTTCAATTCTGGGAAAAATATTCATAAATGTTCTTCCCCTTTAGAGCTTGACTTTTGGGA
The DNA here is from genome assembly GCA_038502835.1 of Octonoba sinensis. Taxonomy (NCBI): domain Eukaryota; kingdom Metazoa; phylum Arthropoda; class Arachnida; order Araneae; family Uloboridae; genus Octonoba; species Octonoba sinensis. The sequence goes on along the minus strand of CM076600.1, from coordinate 104,528,720 downwards.
AGCTTATATTAATAGGAATAGTTCTAATTTGGTTAATGATTCTTCCTCAACTCCTTATTTTTCACAGGTCTGGCATAAGTTCCTTTAATTGTTGTTCTTTCCTGGTTTTCTTGTTAGTTTTCCTTTTTTGTGTCTATTTTGTAATTTTTTCTCCCCCCCTCCCCCTCCTTTACATGTGTACTTTGTTTTGATTTTTGTTTTGGTATTTCCTGTGCTTATTTTATTTCCATTTTATTCTTTGTATTTTATTTTATTATTTTTGCAATTTTCATGTATTTTCACAGGTTTGGCATAAGTTCCTTTAATTTGTTGTTCTTTCTTGTTTTTCTTGTTAGTTTTCCTTTTTTGTGTCTATTTTTAATTTTTCTCTCCCCCCCCCCTCCCCCTCCTTCACATGTGTACTTTGTTTTGCTTTGGTATTTTCTGTACCTTATTTTATATCCATTTTATTCTTTGTATTTTATTTTATTATTTTTGCAATTTTCATGTATTTTCACATTTTTATGTATGTTGTCGTCTTTTTTGCTTTGTTTTTATTGATATTCCTTTTTACTTCCTGAACTTTCAACTGGATTCGTTGGTTCTCTCTTATTGTTGCTTTCCCTGCTACTTCTACTTCCACTTCGCACTGCCTTCATTCTCATTGGTTTACAGTTAATTCTTAGGCTATATAAGCTTTGTTTTTGTTGTTTTGTCTGCTTCATTTGGATGTTTTGCATCTAGAGGCTCCCTGTCGCATTGAAAAAGAGATTCCAAGCAATCCCGAAACATATGTCTTCGTTTTAATGCTCATTTGTGCTTTAAATTAACGTGAAATTATATTTCTATTACGTTTACTTGCACAAAGTTAAATTATTATTAAAGCTATCGTTGCCATACGTCAAGTAATAGTTCTGATAATTTCCTCAGAGCCAAAATTATTAATTTTTGTTCCTAATTAACGTTATAATAAATTATAAAATGGATGGAATATTGTATTGTCATCGGAAGATAAGCTTGTGTGCAAAGTGTGAAGATAATGTATGCAGTTATAGTGGTCGAAAACCGCGTAACAAACTTCCGTGACAAATCAAGTTAAATTAAACCGTGTAAAAACAGTCAACTCTATAATACAAACCATTTTCAAATTTGATGGTTCTGTTGCAATTGGTCAAATGAAAAAAAAATTTAAAAATGCTGTTATATAATGATAAAATGTCTATTATTAATATTTTAAATATTAACTAAGACCTATTATTGTTCAGTGCAGTGTTAATTTATTTTATGTTTGGCTTATTTTGATTTTAAATTTTTTAATAAAATTTGTCATGTGCACACACTCTCAGAAACACATGATCAAATCTCACGAAACTTCCGTCGTATTTGACGAAATAGCTTCGTGAAAAATGCTCCGAGTAAACCTTTCGTCAGATTGGCGAAATTTGTGTAGTAACTTTTTTAAATCACGTGATCGTGCGAGGAAAGAATCGTTGTAAATGACGAAATTTTCTTGACGATTGCAGAATCATCAAAAGTGAGAGATATTTCTGAGAGTTTACGGGGCAAAGTAAAAAACATATTTAATTTCACTTTGTCCCTACATCAGTCATCAGAAAACTAAAGTTAACGTTCATTTATTCAAGTATAGAGACGCTATAAGGAGAGAGGCGACATATGCAGGGATAAAGAAATGCCGATTTTTAACCATCTCAGGGCTTGTTGGGGAACTTCTCGTAGACTTAACGTAGGAGAAACGAGAGGGGTTTACAAAAACGCGTATTTCACGGAAGCAAAGTTTTTCAGCAAAATTTTAAGGACATCTTCCAAAGGAGAAAAACATAGGCTTCAATTTCATACTATTTTTATGTGTCAAAAACGCATATTAGTTGTCTTAATTGATGTTTTACTGTTCGGAATCTCCTATCTTCCAAACTTTAGATGGGAGAAAAAGAGAAGTTCCTTGGCGGTTTTTTGGCGGAAGTAGTTGGCGCTGTAGATAATTTATCGGAGAGAATGTGCAAACATTCTGAGGAATGATTTTTGAGGTTCTTTTCTTTTTTAGCCTACTTTCCCGTAAAAGTAAAAAAAAAATAATAATAAAGCATGAAAGAAGGCTTAATGTATCGTGAAAATATCGTTAAAAATCAAGAAAAGTCAAAAATAAGTGAAGTAATTAAATAAAGATTGAAAAATAAAAAATTTGAAAGTAGGGTATTGAGATTGGGAAAACGTGTGTCTGTCGGTCTGTCCCCCCCTAATAACTTTTGAACGAATTGTCCGATTGGAAAAATTCTTTTTGCATTCGAAAGATCTCGGCGAGGACATCTCATTTCTATATTTTACTTTTTGATTTGAACAAATTTTTGTTCAATTTTGAACAGTTCAAAAATTTTTAACATTAGCGCCTATGGACAAAATTGAAGCAAATTCTGTAAACTCTGGGCACAAGCGCCAAGTTCCTATTGCAAGCTTATTGAAAGGAGTTCTCGGCGTGAAATATTGATTTGAACAGTTTTTGTTCATTTTTGAACAGTTCAAAAAATTAACACAGAGCTTACGGGGAAATTTCAACCCTATATAAATCCTGATCTAACGCACCGATTTGCTTGGAACAAACTTTATCGGAAAGCTCTTATAACGTAGAACATGTAGAAATAGAAAGTTTATCCAGAACTTACGAGCCTATTTTGCTATGAAATTTTTTGGTCGGGATTTTCAAGGATATTTCTCAGTGACTCAATGAGTGAAATAATGAATGAATGAATAAATGAATGAGGAAAATAATGAATGAATAAATTATTGAATAAATGAAAATATAAATAAATGAGTGAATAAATACATGAATGCGTAAATGAATGAATAAACACTTGAATGAGGTAACGAATGAATGAATAAATGCATGGCTGAATAAATGAAAGAATGAATGAGTGAGTGAATGAATATGTATTATCCGTTGAAAAAGGTATATTTTCAATAATTAGAACTAAAGATAAATAAGAAAGAGAGAGAAAGAGATAGCTAGATTATAAATTTGAATTTGGTGTATACGGGAAAGTAGGCTCGTATAGTTCTAGACGGAACTTCTTGTTAAATTAACATGCGAACTGCGCTGAATTAACAGAAATCGTTATTATTAAACAGTTTTTCATTCAACACTATTCGCAGTTTAAAGAATTCATTATTAAAAAAATACGACAGACATGATATGCATATCTATCACAATCGTTCTCATCCAGTTTAGTGAAGCATTATGTTCGTGTAAATGTGTGATATTATATAGACTATTATTAAAAGAGTTACTTATTAATTAAGCTTTATTTAACCGTTCCAAATCTACTTGTATTTATAAAATATGTCAATACAAAAGGAATTTCTCATTGGAATTTTCACTCATAACAGAAAATTATGTTAAATGAATTTATGCGTCCTGTTGTCTTAGACAGTTTTTTAGCAATTGCATCTTATTAAATTAATATATATTTGCTGGATATGAATAAATATCAATTATTCAACAAAGTACATCTGATTTTGATGTACAGTAACTATAGAAACACTAGGAAACTTTTGGATAGCTGGATTAACGTCATGTTTAATATTGAAAATTAATTCAGAGATAATGACTTCACATCATTAGTTTAGTCATCATTAGTTTACCAGCATCACTGTGACGTTCCTTATGCTCAATCTCATCGTTATCCACCTTTTTAAATAATGAGAATTTGTTGATTTAATACTTGTCATTATATTTATCAGCATATCAATACCTTAATGTATACCACGATCACGAATGTCCCAGCCTTCTCTATTTTCAAAAGATTGAAATATGAACTTGGGGATCATTCATAAATGATGTCACGCTTCGAGGGGGGGGAGGGGGGTTCCGGAAATTGTGACAAAGTGTGACAAGGGGAGGGGAAGGGGTAACAAGAAGTGTGACATCATGCATTATGCAGCATAGCGTGACGGGTGACAAAGGGGGGGGGGGAGGGGATCCGCTGAAGTGTGACATATTGCGACAAAAAGGGGGGGGGATCAAATATATGGGAAAAAAGCGTGACTTCATTTATGAACGGCCCCTTGGATACAAATAATAAAAGCAAAAAACTGCAGTAAAATTCTGCAGTTAATTCAGTAAAATTCTAAAAATAATGTAAACAATATAATACAAATATAGCCTTGAACTTACATTCAATCTTTACGAAAAATCTTGAAACATTCTTAACGTTTCTTATACATTTTAAAAATTCTCTTTATTATTTTTAATTTTTTCACGTAGCCGCCCGGAATCCGGTCTGCTTGAGGCAGTGCCTTCCCTTGACCACTGCTGCCAACATTCATGCACAGTGGATGCATTCCTGCCAAGCCTTTCTGCAATCTCGCGGAAAGAAAACCCACCTTCTCGTAGGCCTATTACACGACCTCGTTCAAACTCAGTGAACTGTTGATAATGGCTTCGTCGTCTTCTTAAAGGCATTGTGGACTAACATCAACTCACTACATCAAATCTCGACGCTAAACAACGCTCAGTAACGTTACAGCGCGTATTTAAAGCAAACCTGATTTGCATCTTCCGTGTGTCGCTAGTAGCGTCACACTGATGCGCCGAGCGCAAAATTTAAATCGGCGTCATCTTTCAGATGTATAAACACGCCTGCCAAATTTTGTTTCGCTAGCACAACTCCTTCTTGGTGTTGGGATTTTTTTTCCATCAGTGTATGTATACATACATATAGGAAAAAAAATTGTACATTTAAAAAAATAATTGTAAGTATATAAAATCAAAAACCTTAATGGGGACTATAAATATAGCTGTCTATCTAACTATATATTACATCTATATATTTAGTGCAAAGAAGAAATGTTATTTCATTTTTCACTAGCAATATACATTTTATAGGATAGAAATAATTTTTATAGCACGCATAGTTTGCGAGCATCTAAGAACAAAAATAATCAAGTAAAAAAAAAGGTCTAAAAAGGCGATTAAACTTTAAACGCTGAGTCCTGGCTCCTGTCCAGTAACCTTTTGTTACTAGAGGGGATAATTAGCTTAATGGCAGGGTCCCCCGGAAGAACAACTCCCCCATGCTCGAAAGGCAATTCCTTTACCGCTTCGAGTAAAAACTGGCCCAATGTCATCTCTTTCCTTATAGCCTCTTTATTCAAGTATTACCTTATGTATTTGTTCATTTATTAAGTAAATTTTTCATTCGTTCTTTTAATTAATCGGTTATAATTTTACATTCATTGATTCCTTTATTCATTCCCTCACTTTATCAATCATTCATTCGCTCATTTAATCAATCATTTATTTTTTTACATTCATTGATTCCTTGATTCATTCACTCGCTTCATCAATCATTCATTCGCTCATTTAATTAACCATTCCTTTTTTTTACATTCATTGATTCCTTTATTCATTTAATCGCTTTATCAATCATTCATTCGCTCATTTAATTAATCATTTATTTTTTACATTCATTGATTCCTTTATTCATTCCCTCGCTTTATCAATCATTCATTCGCTCATTTAATTAATCATTTATTTTTTTACATTCATTGATTCCTTTATTCATTCACTCGCTTTATCAATCATTCATTCATTCATTTAGTTATTCATGTTTAATATTTTAATAAAAATGATTCATAACCCAATATGATCGTAATTATGAGTCACTGGATTACCATAAGGCGATCTACGATAGCAAAGGGCTAATTTATACGATGGAAAAATATTTTATAAGGAAATTACTTCAATTCTTCACTTTGCCCCGCACATAGTGTAAAAAGGATAATTTTTCACTTTTACTTGGCTGTACAAATTTACTGCCTAGAGCTCAAAATAATATATCAAAGCAAGTTCTAAATTAAAATTCATAGTTCTCTCTTTATGTACTCTTATTTTCAAAGTAAATGTAAAATTTGTTCATTTTGAAAAATGTATGTTATCCTAACTATTTCCCTTTGTCCCACATTAATTTGAATATTAATAAATCGGGCGAAAACATGCAACCAAAACGTAAATAAAATAATGCAACATGAGAAACTTGTGCTGCATCTTTGTAGTCTAATGTAACTTGTAGACATTTAAGCAAAGTTTCAAGTATGTAATGAAAATTTGGATTTATAACTAAAAATTATCGCTCCCATTATGAACATGTAATATAGGTGATAATTTTTATTCCGACAGTGTATAAATCATTGCTCTCAAAGAGCGTAGAAGAAAACAATTTGCTCTTATATCTTCATAATTCATTGGAATGAATAAGTTTTCAAACTCCAAGGGAATAAGTTTAAAATTTAACAATTTATTATATTTAAACAGCTGTGTCTGTTGCGCGGCTTGCGAATGCATTTAATCTTGTAAGAATCTTGGTCTATCGCAAGGATGCGTTTAAAATGCAAGTCCGCTTTTTGGTGTCTGAAAGCCGCCAGATGCGTCAGACGGCAGCGGCTAACGACCCTAATTGATTATACTTCGCTGCTCTTTTTGAAACACCTGGCACTGATTTTAAGCAAGATTCCTGGGTTATTCAAGTCACGTAAAATGCGTTAGAATCATGATAGGGCTTTGACGATTTTTAGAGACTAGAGCTTTGCTAAATAGACGTCTCTGTTTGCATGTTGATGCTACATGTGCTGTGAATGCATAATGGGGAATAATTTTAACGTAGCTTAAATTTGATGATCTCATTAAATCCAACAGCGTATTTCGCAAAAACCCAAAAGTCAAACTAATTTTTTCAGCATAACATTAGGATAGTAGCAATACTGTTTCTTTTAAGAAAATTACGATATTTAAAGACAAAAACAAGGTTTGATTTTTTTAATCTTATGGTACTTAGATTGCGTTTCTAATAAATTTAAAGAAAACATTTCGATAACATCAAAGCACAGCAATGTTTTGGAATAAATGAACGCAAATAGACAGTTAGATTTTAAAAAAGGCACTACTTATGCTCCACACGTGACCTGCTATGCTTTATTACTATAATCAATAAAAAAGACAGCGATAAAACATTTTGGCTAAAGAAATCATGCCATGTGTTATTTAGTAATCAAAAAGATTTTGTTTAACGTGTTTTTTCAATTATGATTTGTATTGAAAGATAGCTGTCGCGTGTAGGACACAAAACATCTGTTTACCGAGGAATGTCACAAATTGTGATTCTGGGCGATAATCACCAAACTGAAATTACAGGCATGAGTAAAATTAGACAAGAAAAAATCACCACCTTGTATGTCTTCCTTCATCTCACTTTAATTCAATCCGAATCCAAAACTTAACAAGAGCCCTTATTTTTAAATTGTAATAAAATAAAAACTATATCTTAATTTATATTTTTAACTACCATGTTCGAAGATTAAAACAAGGTAATACGATTGCGGAAAAAAAAACTAATACACTAGAACTTGGATACTTCGAATTACAAAAGTCAAAAATTTGTAGCTTAATTTAAAACCCACGAATGCCGATAATGTTTATTCCGTCAAAAACAACGTCAATAATCTTTTCTGGAAAATGTCAAGGCATGTATATAAAATAATTAAACATTGTATTTGTCCTTATTTCTCAAAAATGTTGACAATGTGGTTGGTGCTATCCCATACTCGTTGGCGATTTCACATTTCGTCCACACTCCTTTTTTCCCCTCGCTTTACGGCGACCTTTTCAGAAAACGTTAAAGCTTTGTAAGAAATGCGGGATTAGTTCAAAGACATTATGAATTTTAGCTATCGAAATTGCACATCACATTCGCTGTACAAAAGTAAAAAGTGACGATCAAACTAGACCTCTCTCAGAACAAGCATCGCGTCACAAAGACGAAAAACATTTTCTACTCATGATCTGATCATTCGAGCGACCAATAATGAGTCACGTGTCGAAACATTGTGAAGAGAGTGTGATTCATTGTTAACCAGAGAAATTTAAAAGAGTACCTAAAGGACGTTCGGTCTCAGGGGTCACGTTCCCAACAGGTGGATGAAAGGGGTCAATCTTTCACAATAGAAAGCAAAACAAAAATCTTGCTGATCTACCATTTGCTGCAAACAAACAAGTAGGGTAAAATTTAGCAGACAAAAAAGTATTTCAACGTACTTTTGTTGGTTTCTGATGAGAAAAAACTTCGAATTAAAGAAGTTGAACTTCGAACTATTAAAAATTTTAACATTGATTTGAATACAAAGTTCAAGGGACCAAGCGAAATCTTCGAATTAGAGAAAAACTCGAATTAAAGACGTTCGAATTATCCAAGTTCTACTGTACAATAATTGTCGGAGTTAATTTGTGTGCAAATATTCAATAAAAATGCGTGCACTAAATTAAAAGGGAAAAAAAGTTCAAGAAACTCTTTTATTAGAAAAACTACTCTTGGATAGAATCATGTTTATCTTAGCAAAATTATACTTTATAAATTATTCAAAGTAATTTTTCAAAATGGTAAAATAAATTTCAAAGCAATGTTTTAAAACAAAACTATTAAGATTTACATGCTTACATGCAAATGGGGAACAACCTTTGAAAAATATGTCCCTGTTAAATGGAGAAAATATACGGATTTTACATAATAAGTCATCTTCATTTTTTGATTGTTTGCCAGCTTACTAATATTTTTCCAACTAAAAATTTCCAATTTCACATGTTTTTGAATGGGCCCGAAATTCAATTTCGAAATTCTAAAAACTATTCTTTCTGTGTAATGAGAAAATAAATGAGTTATCAGTTCAAAAATTATTTTTTTCGTTTTTTCCTGGTTTCTTTTACTTACTAATATCAAATTCATAATATAGCTTAGGATACAGTTCTTTTTGGTAAATGATAGAGTAAAAAATGTTGTCGTGAAGTCAAACCACAGGATATTAATTTTTTCCCATCATTTTGTTAATAGTAATTAACTTGACTTCAACCTTTGGGGTCAAAATTCCTGAAAGCCATCAAATGGGACTTGTAGATATTACATATGGTGAGGCTGATTCTGTTTTCCGGAATTCATCGTTATAGAAATACACTATTACAAAATCATTCTGTAAATAGAGATTAAGGGACATTATTTAAACATCTACTACACACAAAATTTATTTACATTGTATTACGTTATCGTTTTGTTCCCTAATCGTTGTCTGAGATTAACAGAAGCTGTGACGCTTTATTAAAAATGACATGTTTTTTTTGGTAGTCCAATAAATATCCGTGTAATGACAGTAGCGACACTTTGAGAGCAATGTAAAATATTGGAAGTGCAAACGAAGTAAAATGTCGCCTCTCATTTAGCGTGCCCAAGCACTGCTGTTTTACCAAGCTAAACAAGAAATATTTGCTGCCTATTTAGAATGAATCTTATTAGATTACATAAGATTAGGCGAAAAAAAAGAAGTACTAGAAACCACAGTAAGTTTTCCCTAGTACTTGTGCCCTCTCCCCTTTTCCATTCGAAATAAAAGAAAACTAAAATTGGACCAGCAGCGGGATGTGGTTGTCTTTTTTTTCTCATGTGTCCTGATCTAGCAGTTTAATAAATTTTACATTATGTTTTAATTTACCTAATTGTTTACGCTTGGGTATAGAAATATATTTTTCTGCTTAAAAAAAAAGCTTTATAATTATATACTTTAGAAGCTTTGATTTAAAAAAAAGTGATGCGATATCTTTTGATACAGTTAAGATAGCGCACTTCTTTTTTTGCATTGTAGAGATATGTACTTTTTTTTTTTCAAATACGTAGCAACAGAGCGTATGCGCTTATAAATTATTTCTTATAATCCAACATTTTATTATGAGAAGCAGATATTGCATTTTGGCTCTGTTGCACTTGCTTCTTTCGTACTTTTTTTGCGAAGTCTTCCTCATTATTTAATTTTACACCAAAGAAAATGCTTAAGAACTTTATATTATTGATATTTGTCTTAACAGTTACACATGAATTTCTGTAAACCTTTTCTTTCGAATATCTGTATCTTTGTAGAGACTGAAATACACAGAATTTGAACTAGCGAAGAACGAGCAAGGAAATTCAAATTCCGCTCACAAGCATAGCAGTTCCGTTTCAAAAGGGGAATAAAATACAGGCGAAGGAGATCAGAAATCACATTCACTCAAGCGATTTCTGCTTTGCGCATCGACTGACTGATCCACTTTGCATCAAGTCCTTTATTGAGGGTTATCTACATAGCATTGTAATTTTAAATGAGTGCTATTTATTATGATTTAATATTTCGCTTCTTCGATTCGTTCAGCTTGTTACGAACTGTTTTAATTATATTTTCTGAAATATACATGATATATTTGAGAGAAAAACTTATGGAAAATAGTCATCTTAGATTAATTACATTTTTAAAGACATCATATAAATAATAGTAATTAATCTGCTTAAAATGTTTAATTAATATTAATTCATAAATATATTAATAAATAAATAAGAAAAAATATAAAAAAGAAAATACCTCATACTAATGTAAAAAAACGAGTCACCAATGCATTTTTTTCGTTACTTAAGGTAAGAATTTTACTTAACGAAAATAACAAAACTCATTCGTTCGATTAAAGAATTTTGTTTTATAAATATGTTTTTCTGAAATCATATCATTTGTTTCATTAAACTATAAGCTAACATAAATAAATAACAGAATAAATAAATTGGGTGACCCTCCAAAATAAGCTGTTTTTCTGTGATTAGCTGATTCAACTTCAACAGCTTAAGAATACGAATACAACTGGTAATTTAAGTAATGCAAAATTTATTTTATGTATTTAAAACCAACCATTTTATACGTATGCATATTACAATATACATTACACTTCATAACTTTAAAATAAAATGTTCAAAATTTTGCAGTTCGTAAAAGTGCGTTTGTAATTCTTAAATACCGTTCTACCCTTTGATTCTTTATTAGTTGCTATATTTGTGAAATTACCGCCACGCCAATAATTGCTTTTATTTAAGAATCTTTAAGTCTTTTTATTTTATGTACCTTTTGCGTTTTATAATCATTGAAAGATAATAAGTTGGAAGTCACTCAATAGATACATTTATTCGTACTTTTACCAGCAAAACACTTAAAAGTCATCGTCTTTTTTTAGGGTGTTTTTTAAATAAAGTGATGCATATATGTTAAGTGTTAACAAGAAGTTCCGTCTAGAACTTTACGAGCCTACTTTCCCGTATACACCAAATTCAAATTTATAATCTAGCTATCTCTTTCTCTCTCTTTCTTATTTATCTTTAGTTCTAATTATTGAAAATATACCTTTTTCAACGGATAATACATATTCATTCACTCACTCATTCATTCTTTCATTTATTCAGCCATGCATTTATTCATTCATTCGTTACCTCATTCAAGTGTTTATTCATTCATTTACGCATTCATGTATTTATTCACTCATTTATTTATATTTTCATTTATTCAATAATTTATTCATTCATTCTTTTCCTCATTCATTTATTCATTGATTTATTCTTTCACTCTTTCATTTATTCATTCATTCATTATTTCACTCATTGAGTCACTGAGAAATATCCTTGAAAATCCCGATCAAAAAATTTCATAGCAAAATAGGCTCGTACGTTCTGGATAAACTTTCTATTTCTACATGTTCTACGTTATAAGAGCTTTCCGATAAAGTTTGTTCCAAGCAAATCGGTCCATTAGATCAGGATTTATTTAGGGTTGAAATTTCCCCGTAAGCTCTGTGTTAATTTTTTGAACTGTTCAAAAATGAACAAAAACTGTTCAAATCAATATTTCACGCCGAGAACTCCTTTCAATAAGCTTTCAATAGGAACTTGGCTCTTGTGCCCAGAGTTTACAGAATTTGCTTCAATTTTGTCCATAGGCGCTAATGTTAAAATTTTTTGAACTGTTCAAAATTGAACAAAAAATTGTTCAAATCAAAAAGTGAAATATAGAAATGAGATGACCTCGCCGAGATCTTTCGAATGCAAAAAGAATTTTTCCAATCGGACAATTCGTTCAAAAGTTATTAGGGGGGGACAGACCGACAGACCGACAGACAGACAGACCGACAGACAGACCGACAGACAGACCGACAGACCGACCGACAGACAGACCGACAGACAGACCGACAGACAGACAGACCGACAGACCGACAGACACACTTTTTCCCCATCTCAATACCCTACTTTCAAATTTTTTATTTTTCAATCTTTATTTAATTACTTCACTTATTTTTGACTTTTCTTGATTTTTAACGATATTTTCACGATACATTAAGCCTTCTTTCATGCTTTATTATTATTTTTTTTTACTTTTACGGGAAAGTAGGCTAAAAAAAAGAACATCGTAGCACTAGAAGGCAAAATCAGTAAACCTGAATGTTAGAGCAAATTCTTTTAAGCGTTCGCTCTTAGAATTAATGAACCAACCAAGAAAGTAAAAGTACCTGCAATTTTTTCCGACAACACAATATAATATTATACGCAACAAAAAATTTAAAACATGAAATGTGAAGTACTTGAGTGAAAATAGGTAAGGTAATTTATATATTTGCACTATTTTGCTGATTGCAATGTTCTGTCGTTGTGTCGAGAAAACACTCATGGGGAGGGGGTATTTTTCGTCTGCAATTATTTTACGCGTATTCCATAATTCTTCAATGCACATGGTGAAAAATAGTTAATGCCCTCGCCTGTACGTTAATTACAACGCTGTCCATTTTATTCCGTACCTTAACATATCTTCAATCACAAACGATAGAATGGTATTGCATAATGGATATGCGGGGAAACCAATCAAATATGATCAAAGGTGGAAAGGCTAGTTGGCTCGCTTTTAATAAGAGAAATGGAACGTTGGATCTTTGTTTGTATTAATAAAGATATATTCCCAAATATTGGAATATTTCTGATCCAAGGAAGGAATATGTATGCCCGTTATTTATTTTACTTATTCATCTATTCCAGCTTTTATTTATTTATTTTATGCACAAAAATATATCAGAAATTACGAATTCCTATAACCCGTTTAAAAATCGATATAATTAAAACAACTGTATATATGTGTTTATGTTGATATGTTCCTTATTCAAATCCGCAGTTTACGTTGGATCTTCACCAAATTTGTCACGGGGGTACTTTGGGATCCTTAGATGGTCAAGTGGGGTTTTTTAAAAGCTAAAAAGGTTCCAAAGCTTTCGAAATTTAATGCAATTAAATTGATTTTTATATAGCGAAGAATTACCACATGGTTTAGAATTTAGTACCATTGGAATGCCTGTAAAACTCTGCATTTTTATGAGTTTGTTTGAAGTCTGGCTGAGAATTGGAACGCTTGCAGTCATTATTTATGATGATATTTGTTCTAAGGCTCATTTTATTTACTTATTTATTAATCGTCTGCGTGGGGAAAAAATAATGAAATTGAATGATTTTGCAATTCTTGGCGATACGTCTCGGTTGTTTCGAGTTCTAGATCCATTATGCAGCAGAAATACCCGGACTTAAAAATAGCATGGCTGTGGAATGCAAGTCTAATACTTTTCTAAAAAATGGGGAAGAAACCCCGCAAAAGTAGGTGGTAACTATATGTATTGAATAATTTTTAAAAATATATTAATTACAACAAATTTTCTTTGCAGAATGATTTGCTTTTGCTAAGTGTGCAGATTGTTTAGTTAGTTATTCTAAAATTGTGTAGGATATGTAACATGTTATCCAGTCCAACTTTTATGGTTTGCCCCATCATAGCTGGTATATGCAGTCGAAAAATTTAACAAGAGGAAACAAATGAACTTCTATGGAGGTAGACCCTTAAAATCACTTTTTCCTTGATCTTAATTGCAGATTAGATGGACAATGAAAAGGACTTCATTAGCAGATTCAGTGATATTATTAAAGAACAATTTGTTTATAACGTGCCTTAATTTTTCATAAAATTTTAAGTTGCGATCCGTGTGAAATAGTTATCAATGAATGTGGCCTGAGGAGGAAAAAAAGAGATAAGGTGTAATTTATTATTTGTTCCAATCTTCGGATTGACATAATTCATTTGAAAAGCAGTGAAGGGCCGGGCGCAGCAACAAGTCATTAACAAAAGTAAAGTAATAATTTAATTGCAGCTTGTTTTACGTAGTCTCGTAAATAAAGAAATTTTGCTTATAAGTAATTGTTTGAAAATAAATCATATTAATGTAACTGAACAATTTGAATTTTTTTACTGATAATTAGAATTATGTTAAAATGAACTTAATTTGACAGTATTGTTCTTACACTGAGGCTAAAATTTAAAGCTGAACAATATGATACGATGTGGCATATAGAATTTGAAAAGACAAACTTTGTCTTTGAATGTATGTAATTCGTACTCAAACATTAAGTAAAAAATCAATAAAAATTCAATTTAAACAACCGTTATATTCAGGCTTTGCGACATTTAAGAATTTACAATAGAGTACAAGTGGATGTTGTACGCACCTACAAAAATGTTTTAAGAGTTACAAGAGACATTTCAGTTTCAATCGCTTTATTTTAAATTTGACAATCTTAAATATATATTGCTTTTCATTATCTTTTGAACGAAAAGGGAAAGAATAAACAATGAGTACGTTACACAGTCCTTTCAAGAGAGATATAAAAGAAAAGCAGCCATAGAAATGGTATTAACAAAAGAATTCAGGAAACTCCATGTTGTTCTCTTCAACAAGAACAAAACAAGTTTCAAACTCATAAAAAAATGGAAAACCAAGCAGAATTAAGAGATAGAATTGAAAAAAAGCTGTTTTACAAGAACTTTCAAAACATCTAATGTTACAATGAGGAAAATACATCCCTTTCCAAGACTGAGAAATTCCTGACAACTCGTGGAATACATAATACCCACTCTAAGCTCAGGAAATTCATTCGGATGAAACGAAAATCAATCTTCGACCTCGAAGTTATCCAAAGGGGGAGGGCTGACGTTTCCGCCACTCCTTCCGATGAAAACGATGTTAAATCAGGAGGTTCTTCCTCATCTATCATCCTATTCGTCTCCAAGAAGGGGAAAGTGAAAGAAGGTTAACTAGGTTTGCAGAAAAAATGATTATACCACCTAAGAGGATCCGTAACTTATCTGCGCTGATAGAGCAGTCTGAATGTATTGAGTTAAAATCTAACACATAAAAGGCGCGAGTGTCTGAAGATTGATTGTTTTCGGTAACAATTTGCTTCTTGGGAGAGAAAAAAGGGGCTCCTATTTCAAAGTGTGACGCGTTACAGTAAAAAAAGGAAAAATTAATGTCACGTTTTTTGACTAAAACTGTTGAGACTAGTGTAAACGAGGCAAACATATTTTTTAAAGATAACATTGTGGTGGAATGTCTTAAATGATTTTATATGAAAATCCCTTCGAATCGCTGACATGATTATATAAAAATTAAAATATTTTACATGATATTAAAATAAGATATAAATGTTTATATGTGTGGGGTTTTTTTTAAAAAAATATTTTAGATTGGTTGATGATGTCTTGTCTTTTTTACCTTGGAAACAAGTTTTGCACTTTTTGTACTAGAACGGCTTTTTGTATCATCTTTAAGATATAATACATCTTAATTCCTCTTTTGAAAAAAATCCAATTCGGAAATGCTAATAGTTTTTCTATTATAAAGAACATTTTTAGCAGTTAAAATAATTACTCAATTTAAAGCAGTGAAACTCACGTTTATCACACTAAATTCGTCATTTTTATGCTATTTATTTCAGGCTCTTGAGCACTTATAATTAGAGGTAGTACGATTAATAATACAGTAGATTTTACTCGAACGTTACTGAGGGTAGACAAGCTTTTATCACTGATAATTTTCCTGTAATTAGTTTAAAGGAAACTCGATGGTGAAACGAATCAAAGTTAGATTTTGCAGAGATGTAATAATTGTACTTGCTGTTATTATTTCTTTATGTCGATTTTTCCAATATGAAGTATATTTTAATGTTACGTATGTTTAAAACAAATTATATTATAAAACCCCGCATTGATCCCATTTTGCGCATCGAATTCAGATGGTTGCAAACACATATTTAACAAATGCCTCAAAAATAAACTAAAGATGCTATGGTAGTTTTAATGCAGGGCAAAGTAAATGTATTGCACATTTTAGTACGTAATAAAGGTATGACTGCAATAAGTAACAAAATGAGGCCTAGTGTGACCCTAACATAGAAAAAAGACATTTGTTTGCGAAAACAACTCTGAAACAGTTCCAAAAAAGATATTTAATAAACAGGTAATTCCCAAATAAAATTTGTCACACGATTTCCTTTCATATAGTGTCAAAAGCAAAAAATATATATATTTTAAAATTGAAGTGAAATTCAAAGAATAACGATAAACATATTAAAATAAATATTGAAAGAGAGAAAAAAAACCTTTTTTTAAACTAATTAATAATTCCAATAATGCACGTAAGAACTTGGAACTGTCTGACAATTCTTCAGTATAATAATATTTCATGATTTTATTTGTTATATAAACCGTAATAATCTTCCGCTAATTGTATTTCTGAAAAGCACTACATTAAACTAGACTTTTAAGCGACTTTTTGTGATTATGGGATAGCGAAGTGACTTTTAAACTACCCCATAACCACACAAAGCTTTTTAAATTTTTAAAGCATAATCTGAAAAGTAAAAATCTTTTTCCTGAAAAACATTTGAAAAAACGTTTAATGTTAAATTATGACTTACATATTTCACGCTATAAAACCATATAAATTTAAACTTAAAATATAATCCTAAAGCGAATTATTACTTAAAACCATAGAAGACTTTAAGATGCTCTGTAAAGGAGAACCATATTTTTAAATGTATAAGATTAGTTTCACAATGGAAGTTTCTCTGCTTATAACTGGCAAACAATTAGTAGAATTAAGCTGTGATAATATATCATTTTGTCATGGCCAAATGTGCTCTCTTCCACTTGTCTCTTAATTCACAATTTAGCTCGAATTAACTCTTTAAACGTGAATAATAAAATACCATTTGTGTGATTAATGTTTACTCAATTGGAGCGCCAAATGTAACTTACCATTAACAAGCGATGTCGCTAAGTACACAAAGGAATTCAAAGAAGAAAGATTAATTTTATGCGCTATTTCTTGCACTGAAATTTATTTTTCTTTTTGAGAAGGTTTTTTATTCTTTTAAAAACGAACATTTCATGGAAAGTTTAATTGTTCAAAATGCCGTGTTCATGCGAGCTAAAATAAGGAATAATATAAAAAACAAACTTTGAATTTTTCTTCAGGAAAGTGACATCGCTAAATATGTTCCAGTAAATGCATTATTTGTCTTTTTGGGATAAGTGACAAAGATGTACTAAGTAATTCAATAGAATATGTACTTTATTTTCATATAAAGAAGTTTAAATATATACTTCAGATAAATTATATGCGTAAAGAGCAAAAGTTGTGTAGGTAGTTAACGATAAATGCAGTATAGGTTTCGTTAAAATGTTTATATTTCTTTCAACCGCTAAATAGTTAGTTTGGTAACAAAAGAAAATCACTTAACTCTTTGATATTTGATTGGTTGGAACAATGACAACAAATGCTGTTGGGCAAGGTATAAAAATATCGAGGATTCTACTGAAGCTAGAATAAAATTATCCACAATATCCCTGTCCCTATATGACACATGGATGTAGGAAGTAGATCTTTTATGGTTTGAAATTAAGATCAAATAAATCCATTATAGGATACCAAAATGGTCCTAAGTTTACTTATTTTCACAAACTGGGTTATCTCATAGCATTAATATCAAAATATTTTAGTAAAAACGTTATATGTATTATTATATAATACGATCAGCAATACTTTACTAAAACACACACACAAAATTTAAAGTAGTTATTGGTTGGAATGCTTCGTTGGCTAGACCAAGGGTCTCTAAACCTTTGAAGACTAAGTGAACAATCGCAAAAATCCAAGTAAATAAAACCGAATTATTATGAACTTTTTTAAATATATTTTTTTTACAGCAACAATAACAAAAATAAGCAATTAGCTTTAGCGAGCGGTATTGATTTGGCTTGTATGTTGTAGTTCTGAAACCCCTGAACTAGATAATATAAGTTCAAAAGATCTAAATCGAATCGATTGACACCCCCCCCCCCCAGACAAGACGAGTGTAAAATTAAGTCCTTATTTGAAATAACTATTATGTAAACTAGTAACTTATGCATAAACTGTAACTATCGGAGGACGAGGTTTTGTAACAGCTATTGTACCTAAAATGTTATATTTTAGTTTCAATTTAAAATTAGTAAAAGGAAAAATGCTTCAATACAGCCCATTTTCAAAAGCCAACACTTTAATCAAGTAACTGTTCAGCACATTAACGAATCAATTTACAATTATGTTTTATAAGATAATCAGAAATGTTCTGAATACGTTGCAAAAAAAAATGCAATGATAAAATAAAAAATCAACGTTATTAAACATACAAACGAGAAAAACAACTGTAGGCGAGTATTTTTGGATTACAGAAAGTCATTTAATCAATGCATAAAATTATGAAATTTGGATTAAAAATCAGAAGCGTAAAAAAATATTTTACTCGACGTACAGTGTTGGTAAAAAAATTGCATCACCCTCGCATTTTCACAACAACGGTATGTGAGAAGTTTTGGTCGACCGATTAACGATGAATGTATTTTAAAATATGCAAAACTTATGAAATAAACATTTAGCAGCAGGAATCCGATAATTGTTTACTTTATTTATGGAAATACATTGCCAAAACTCTAACAAGTACAATGTGAAGTGCATCCACGTTGCCAAGTGGACGACGAAAAAGTACATATTTTATGATGTTCAAACATTTCTTTGTTACTTTTGTTTATTTTTGCACAGAAAGAGTGTTACATTTAAAACCTACTTGGCAACGTGGATGCACTTCACATTGTACTTGTTACAGTTTTGGCCATGTATTTCCAAAAATAAAGTAAACAATTATCGGATTCCTGCTGCTAAATGTTTATTTCATAAGTTTTGCATAATTTCACATACATTCATCGTTAATCGGTCGACCAAAACTTCTCACATACATTGTTGTGAAAATGCGAGGGTGATGCAATTTTTTTTACCACCACTGTAGCTTCGTACCAGAACTTTAACAAAAAATTGCAATGCAACCCCAAAACATATGTCAGCAATTATATTGCATTTGTTAGTTTCGTTATGTTGATTTTGTTTTTGCATTTTTCCTAGACAGAAGTACGATTTTTACTCCTATGAGTAAATAACGTAGTATTAACTGCTTGTTGCTTACTAGACAGCGTTTGCTCCGCACATCTCTAAATGTTTAACATAAAAGCATCATAGTTCAACTATCTGAAATAACATTGTAAACATTGAGATACACATAACTAATTGCTTTTTATCTTTCTATTTTTCTAAAACTTTCAGGTTAGTTACATTTTTTACAATAATAAATGTTTTATAATAAAAATTCACTAGTTTCTGAAAAATTTTAAGAACTTTAACGAGAGTTCAAAGTGTCCAGACAATGCAGAGAATTCTACATACGTACTAATGTAACTCGAAAGAAGAAAATTTAACTTTACTAAATTAGGTCTTGCATTGTTATTTAGTAAAACAAAAACAATAGGTTCTGCTCGATACTTTTAAAATCATTCCCTACATTCATAGCGCTCGAAGAATGCAAACCGATATAAGAAAACACAGTTTTCAAATAAATGCTTTCTTCTAAAGACGAAAAATAACTGTTTGAAATTTGAAGACGGTATTCTTTCTGCAAATAGATAAATCTATTCCATCTATTCCTTCAGATTCATCACAATGAGGGGTAAAAAACCGACAGTTCTCAGGACATGTTTCCAACAAATATTTTCTGGAAAGATGCGATTCCAATAAAAAAACAATCCGTTGTCTCGAATAGTATAAAAGTCGCTGTGTTTTTAAAGAGATACAAGCTGAAACAGAAAATACAGAAAAAAAAAATTCAAGAGGAAAAAAAGAAACGATAAAAAGTTCAATATTTCACGTCTTTAGCTTTATATACGTGTTGTCATGGTATTTCTTTGATATTTTAGAAATTTAAATATATTTTATTGCTATGCATTTATGCACCGAACCTAAATGTATAAGAGGAAAAAAATATGTTATAAAGATTACCTATTAAAAATATGAACTGCTACCTCCATTTAAGAATAAATATTCAATATTTACACTTGAAATATCAAACAATAGTAGGTTTGAGACTGTTTTGTCTTCTATATATGTATATATATATATAAAAGTATTTGTTTTTGTATTTGTATGTTTGTTTGTATGTTCACAATACAAAGCCACACTAATTGACGTATTGGAACGAAGTTTGGACAAAGTTCTTGTTCCCTTCGAAAACAAGAAATTACTTCTGATTTTATTTCAGTTTCCCGTGAAATAAGAGTTCTGTAAAAAGGCATTTTTTATTTCTAATTAAAACAGCTGAGTACCGGCTGGTCCATTGGTTAACGCGCAGGTTCATAAATGGTACGTCTCTGGTTCGAATCCTTCCCTTCGCTTGAGTACTTTTGTTCTAAATCCGACTTTCGTTTGATGCCTTTGAGTTTTTGTAAAATTAATTAAAAAATCAGTTACATTATTGTTATTGTTCGCTATTAATATTTAATTCAGTAAAATAAATATTTTATTATTTTTCATTTTTGATAAATTAGTTTTTTTTTGTCATTCAATAAACTAAATTAAAATATAGTGGTAAAATAATATTATATTGGGCAACACAGGGTAACTTTGCTAGTAAGTAATAGTTTCTATTTTTTATGCAAGGTCTTTTACGCTACATATTAAATACTATGACAAAGTTGTATTCGAGTATGCGAACTGCACAACGAGCTATAACAGCATTCGTCAGAAAATCAATATTCCTGTGTTGGAAGACAGGCACGAATATCCGTAGCTGAACTTCTTGTTTCACCATGGTTAAAACTAGGGATGTAACGAATAGTGATTTGGCCGAATAGCCGAATACTGAATATTCGTCCCAGGCCGAAGCCGAATATTTGGCCATTTCTTCTAGGCCGAATAGGCCGAAGCCGAATATTCGGCCAATGTCTTAGGCCGAATACCAAATATGCGGCTGCCAAATATTAAAATTTCTAGAAAATCGTTGTAATAGAAAGTATTTGACAAATTTGAAATTATTGACAAAGTCAAACACCAATTACACACAATCTATGATGAATGATTAAATTCTGTTTGTTAAGAATTTAAAACTATTTAAAATTAATCTATTTTATCTATTGTTTTGAATGTAATAAAACAAAGAATTTCACCCACAGGTGCAGTAGAAATAATAGGTTTTATGGTAGTAAGCATTAGCATTATTTTACTAATTATTTAATTCAAATGAAAGAACTACTATAGCTTAGTGAACTTTTACCTTGCTCAAAACTGTTTTATGAAGATATTTTAGAAGTTATATAAGTTAATATTTTTATTTTATGGGGTTTTTCACATATCTATCTTTAAACGATCTATTAAAATTTAATACACTTAACTGGAATATATTTTTATTTTCAAAAACCTCAATAACTTATGCTATCTAAATATTCATGATATATTCTAGGCTTTTAACATTTCTCTTACCCAATATTCGCAATAAATCAGTCTAACCCAAACAAAGTCTGACTTCCACTTTGTTAATAATAAAAAAATTAATTTTTCATATATCATAATTAACTCTTGCCAGCTTTGGGAGCAAATGCTAAATATAAAATACAATGTTACAACTTTAAAATCTGTTTTTGCTCAGTCAAGCCTAAAACTAGGTTTAAAAAAAGTAGTTGTTTTCTAAATTATTTTTATTTCTTAAAACTATAAACTAATGTATTATTTTGCAATAATTATAATACAATTTTAAATGTTAAAAATCTACTAATTTCTTCATTTTTTTACATTTCTACTGCAGTAGATCTATTCAGCCGAATAGTCCATCAGTATTCGGCCAGGCCGAATATTGACCTTACTCAGTATTTGGCCTGGCCGAATATTCGGCTTGGTGATGAAATGATTATTCGGCCAAAGGGCCGAATAGGCCGTATACCGAATAGTGGCCGAATATTCGTTACATCCCTAGTTAAAACGTCATTATAAGATGAAATATCTTATTTGTTCTCGTTTTTTAATAACGATGCGATTTTAATTTTTGATGCGATTAAATCAAGCTTTTTAAAACTACGTATTAGTAGAAGAAAAAAACAATGTCTTTCCTTTTCTATTTCTTTTCTTCAAAGCAATCTGCATATTCCTTTTTTCTTCTTTCAAGGGAACTTTAATCTAGCTTAATCCGTTTTTAAACTTTTTAGTAAATAGAATCACTTATTAAACCCATAGGTAATTTTCATGCAGAATATTTCCCTAAAAAAGGGGAAAACTTTTATTAAGGCTTTAAGAATGTTTTAACATATGAGTAGAAAAAATGATAAAGGAAAGAAAACATTGATGAATAATAATGGCTTCTTAAACTTTTAATACACCTAATCCTTATATTTTAGTTCAAGCTTTTTTTTTTCATTTAATAGACTAATTTAACAACGAAAGCAAAAAAAAAAAAAAAAAACTACCTTTATCAGCATTTCCGGAAATAAAACCTTTATTAAATGCTAAGTTCTATTTTCTATGACGCGAAATATACGAGTTTTTGCTTTAAATTTAATTAACTGCTTAATTCCTGATCATTAATTTTCAAACATACGTTAGATCTTTTTGCTCTCTTGTGTCATTTCAATCCGAATACATTTAACTAGTAAAGTAGTTTCCGACTTCTCTGCCATTCCCCAATTATGATAAAAATTAAAAAATATGAGTTCGGTGTACATGTCGATTGTCTTATATATTAAATATGGAGAAGAGGAATAGGAGTATACGTTGATGTGCCCGCATGCTTATAATAGTAGTAGTTACTGTGCTGTTGTTTTCTAGTAAACATAATGAAAGGAGTACTTTCTCAGTCACTCTTTTTCACAGATTTTTCTTCTTTAGCTGACTTATGTGCGCATCTTTGAGTAAAATACGTAAATAACGAGGCAGTCCATTGTAAACTGCACACGTCATATACACGTATATGCAATTAAATTTATTGTTATTTGAAATGGAATTTTCCTTCAAATTTGTTTACATGGTTCGTCGCATGTGTACACTTCATTCTACATTCACAGGTGCATAACCATCATGTATCTCGAAGAACTTTGCTAAATTTGTGTGCTTCTTATAATATATTATTTTCTTTCTAATGGGGCTGCGTATGGTCACTAACCTTTGTAGACTTAATACGTACCCAGGTAATCGGCATCCATGTTTTCAAGTAGCACCACGGTCGGTGAATGCCATTGCCACAGAGTATTTGGACGCTCAGTTTCCCCTAGATGGCGGCACCTGAGCTCTCATTTGATGCGAATTGCATTAGGTATTTAATTTAGCCGAGAGTATCCAAGACGAACGGATACTCAAGGGATCTTTAACATGCCGCACAATCATGCGACATGGACGCAGGCGATTTTCTACATCTTGAGAATCCACTGACTTCGGTAAGGTTCGACCCTGCGATCTTGGGCGTAGGAGACCTGCAGCTTAGTACAATATATTAAGACACTGGTCTCGTACCTCGCTTCTTATAATATATATATATATATACACACAGTGTGTCAAAAATTTTTAAGCTACAGCTGGCACCAAGCTTACAGTGGTGCTAGGCTAGCTGTGTTATCGAGCATTCGTGAAACTCCTCAGCTATCAGCTGTACAATTTCTCAGTGCACACGGTCCTTTTCCTTCATATTTACATCGCTTTAACATAATCGATTCTCCAGCATGTGTATGCAGTCAACCGGGTACGCCAGATCATTACATTATCAAGTGTCCTTTGACCAGTTCGTTCCATTGCAGATATGATTCCAATAGCACTTTCTCTCGAAACATCATCCATATCTTATCTCATCCAGTAACTCCAAAGAACTTGCATGCAGTTACGTTCCTCCTAAGCACTCGTGGTAGATGACTTTCAGCTTCCTTCGTAATAATATCAATAGGACTTTCATTTGCAGCTCTTAAATCTTTCTTATGTTTCTTGTTCATCATATTTATATCATTTTTTATTATTATTATTGTTTGTTATTTACAATGTTTTTTTTTAAAGTTTGTAGTCTATTTTCTATTTTTCAAAATTTGTATACCCAGCGGGTGTTAAGTCGCTCGTGGGGGTTTTTCTTTTATTTTATTTTTCTGCTCTTTTCTCTCAATTACCACATTCGGTTAAACCCTCGTCAGGGTAGGTACGGTGGTGATTGATGAGGCATAAATAAATAAAAATGAATAGCTATCAGCTGATCCACTGCCGAAACCTCAGTTCATTTGTTTATTTTTTTTTTACCTTGATGACCTTGACGCTATACAAACAGCTTCGACGCAAGCCTTGAAGGCAGTCCCACAATGTGAGCTGGAACAGGCATTTGAATCGCTGTGAAACCGCTGTAGCAAATGTATGGAAGCCGAAGGAGCTTATTTTCAATAAAAATACTTTAAAAATATAATTTCTAGTTTTATTTTATTTTATAAACCTAGTCTTAAAAGGTCTTAAAGGGTGTCAAAGTATATATAATAGTTTGACACAGTTGACAAGAATATATATATATATATATAATCTCTTGATACTAGACAAGTTAAACTGAACTATTTAATACTCTGCAAAAAAAAAAAAAGTGCGTGAGTTGTGCTCTCAAAATGTCTTTTCTACTGTTTAAGTCCACAAAATAAACGCATTTAGTAACTGAACACATAATAGTAACATTAGACATTTTATACATTGCTTTTTGTAAGACGATTACAAACTTTTAGAAAAGCAAACATAACTGAAGTACTTAGTTGATGGAAAAAAAAGTGTCAACAAAAGTTGATTTGGCGAAACTGTTTTTCATTAGCGAAAAAATTATTTTCAAACTACAATACAGTGTAAAAATACTTTTTTAATTTCAACTTTTTAAATCGAACTTTATTTATGATAACCCGTTTTTTACGAAAAAAAGTGTCTTTTACTTTCATAGATGATTAATGCTATATTACAAGACAGAACTTAAAAAGGAATTTTGTTCGTGCTTTGTGTAAATGCCTTGCGGAAATGCCAATAAGTATGAAATTTGTTATAACAAAAAACAAATAAATAAGTAAAATAATTAAATTTACATTAAAAACAAAAACGTTTATTTCTCATTTATCTTCTGAGTGGCGGTAATCTAATAACTGGCGACATTTCGTCGTCAAAGCAGAATTACCTTGTGTTAATTGTTTCTCCATCTAAATGGTTTGGAGAGAAGAATTAAAGGAAAACGTAACGATTTTATAAATTTGCTGTTTAATTAGAGTTACTCCAAGAGATTCGTTAAGATTCATTGTAGAAAAGACACAAAAATGCTTTTAACGGATATTTCTATCATAGTGACATGGTGAAGATCGAAAATATTTAACGTTGTTTAATTCAAAAAGTGTTTTTGTTTCACTAATTACCTCGATTTGAATCCTTAAATTTAGATTTCGTTATAGAGAGTTCTCTTTTGTTTTTCATGTTATTTTAATCGTTATTGTTTAAATAGATAGTTTTATATTTAAAACAATGTCAGTGATTGTCTACTTGAGACAAAAGAATTGTCTTATTATATTTTAACTGCAGACAGCTGGTAAAAGTTAACCTTCCACTTAAAGTATCGTTCATTAAGAAGCAATTTTGTTGAAATATTTTTATTACAAATTAGAAACGTATCATACGTTTATCTTTAATACTACCTGTTTATATATATATATATATAAATGAAAAAGTGAAAATGGATAAACTCAAAAATTGTGAGCCACTTACTTAATGAACTTAACGTTACTCATGTATTCAGTTGCTTAAATTATACAGAATATACTAATTATTTATCTATATTAATGAAGCAAAGAGTTTGTCTGATAAAGTTGATCAAGAAAACAAGAAAAGTTCAGTTCACTTTACTTTCAATATGAGTAAACAAATGCAGGAATAACTTTTAAAATAAATAAACCCCATTGGTATTGTAACATATATGGGGTCCATGTAGGCTCCAGATCATTACAGGGTATTTTTCGATAGGACAGTGATAGGGTTCCTTTTGTGTAACATTAGTTTCTTCCAAATCTTAGTATTGGACTTAATTTTAATTTTCTTAATACGTAAGAACGTAAGAACATAAGTTCCAAGCAATATAGCGCACATGCAATTTTTCTTTTTTCGTTAAAAACTAAGCCATATGTTAGTAGCACTGATTTTATATCATCCACAGGCAACCGTAATTGTTATAATTATATTAAAAGGTCAAAAGTGGCATATTACATTGTAAAAGTAACAAAATTTGAGAAATAAAAGAAAATAATTAAAAAATGTTATTTGCGATCCATCAAACAATCACTGTTCAATGTTTTCAGTTACGTGAGTTAATAAATAAAAATCAGTTAAAAATTATTTTTAAAAATAATTTTTAAATTTTGCAAGAATTTTTAACTGAAATATAAATCCAGTTTTTTTACTACCACAACCAGAGATAGCAATACATTGCATTTTTTAAGACAAATGAAATTCTTTGAAATACCTATAACCATTTTTAACCGACTTCACAAAGGAAGGAGGTTTTACATTCATAGTGTATGTATGTCTTTTTTTTTTGTTTGTTTGCTTGTTTGTCACTCATAACTTCGCACTGGATGAAGCGATTTTCATGATTTTTTTTTCAATCGATCGAGGGTGGTTTCCCATAGGTCCCGTATCTTCGTTTGACCATATTCGATAAATAGAACAAAAGTAATTGGCAGAAATGTAGCATGTTTTGTTTTTTCATCTTTTTTTGTTTTTTCATCCATAACTTTCGACTAAACGAACCGATTTTGATGATTTTTTCTTTAAGCGATAGAGGGTCGTCTAACTCAAATATTGCAAATCAATTTGACTACATTTGTTTTTTAGAAAAAACTAATGTAGGGGGAAAAATAAGTATTTTTTATTTTAATTGGAAAGGCTTGGCTTGATTTTTCTTTGTTGGGAAATCTATTAATAAATGTAAAATTCATTGTTGAAAACCTGTTTGCTGTCATGGGCTATAATATTAAAAGAAATTACAGCAAGAGTTTGACTGAAGGCGAAAATTAATCCAGTCAGTTTGTTTGCTAAAATCGACTTCAAAGGCAAATTTATCATACACATGATTAGTTTTAGTGCCATTAATTCAAAGAAGTTTTGCCCTTTGATATGGATTTTTTTAAATAGAATATTTATATAAAAAATGTATTTACACTAAAAAGAATAAAATAAAATAATTTTTATAAAAAAACAGAACCGACTTCAAATTAAAAATTGCTCTAAAAAGTAAAAAATAAATTCATTCTTTAGACAACATCGATGTGACTTTTAAACATAGTTTTAGAAGTCGGTGCAAAATGATGAGTTTAATTACCATTATACCATTTGCTACTTGATATTGGAACTGTTGCTAATTCTTCGAAAATATATATATTTGTAATTGGGATTCATGATTACAAAAGATTTTATCTATCCTGATTTTGCACCGACTTCTAAAACTATGTTTAAAAGTCACATCGATGTTGTCTAAAGAATGAATTTATTTTTTACTTTTTAGCGCAATTTTTAATTTGAAGTCGGTTCTGTTTTTTTATAAAAATTATTTTATTAATGATTTAGTTTCAAAATATATCCCGAGAAATTGATTTGAAAAGGAAATCAAACCGGCAAACGTATACAAGAGAAGCACAAGCATCAATTTCAACTAATGATGCACGCCGTACACTTTCAGGAGCAGTTATAATGGCGGTGTCATAAATTTCATGCGTCACTGATTGTTCAAAAAGCTGTAACGGCTTTTCACACATTAAGCTTTTCTGCATGTACCTTTTATCTTTATGGATATTTCATACTTTGCTTATTTGCGTCGCGGAAATCATTTTTGATGGCAAGGACTAGTGGAGAAATATGCTTTTATTAAAGAGAAAACGATGACTACAAATTTTAAATGTTTTAAAAAGAGATTTTGACGTTTGTTAGCTTCTTCCTTTTCATCAGAATGAATTTCTTTCATTTAATGCTACTAGCTTCTTAGCTAGTGAGATAAATCTTTATTACGAACCATCGAATAAATTTCACTTCTACGCTTAATGCATGCTGTCAAGATTGCATTAGAATCAATATCAGCTAGACCTTTTTTTTTTTTTTTTTTTTAATTTTTTTTGCAAAGAATTTGCTTGTTTCATAAATATTATCGACTCAAGAGATGCATTTTCCATACGTTATATTAATCAGATGCAGGGACGCAAGGGGAGAGGGGGCGAGTATCGAATCTCGCAGAACCCTTGGTTTTGAGCAAATATTGTCAATTCGAGTAATTATGCGTCGGCAATCAAACTTGAATTCCTTAGTTGTAAATATCATTTTTTAATTCGATCGTTACTATTTAACAGAAACAGACTTCTTAAATTTTACGTTAAAATGTTTATAATGCCTGCAAATCCTATGTGAAACTATTATGGAAGCGAAGTTCAGTCTGAACCATTCATTGGGCTTTGTCCGTAGTGGCCCTTAGTTTCTGTCCATCTGACGCTCTTAGTAAGGTCTATATGATAGTAACAGATGACTACGTATGCTTACTGCATGATAGACAACATAAGCATTCATATTCATTTCAGAGTTATACAATTTAAAAGCATGTTGAAAAAAGAATTTCCAATCAAGGCAAATATTTTACTGCTAAAATAGCAGCTTGCGATGTGCTCTGCTTGAAATACAATATTTTTATTTCGCTGGTTTTGAAGAATCGGCTTATTTGAAAAGCGAAAATTGTTGGTTTTAATTTGACATCAAGATCAGCTGTTGGTTGAAAAATATACTAATGACTATAAAAGATTTTATAGATTTTATAAACTGATACCAAAACCAAAAAAAAAAAAAGAAAAGAACAATAACTAAGCAAGAATAAAATTTTTCAAAGAAATTCTACAAAACAGAATGTTTATTTTAAATTATGAAAAAAATAATGTGAATAACTCTTAGGTGCTAATTTATAATATTTCTTTCAAAAATATCTGGGACATGACGGCACATGGCCTTAATCAATTTGACATGAAATGACTGAAATAAGAAACTGAATGTAAGCAATCGTATGTACTTTAAGCAATAAATAGCCCTGATACATAACGATAACATTGCATACAACACCAACCGCTGGCTGCAAAGAAAAAATTAATTCGAGCATATGTTATTGAAGTTTTAGCATTTAAAATAATGGTTGAATAAATTACTTTTATCTACTTTCAATTTATTTAAAACATTTTAACCTTTCTTCTTTAATTCCAACGTCCAGTACTTTCCCGCATGTATTTTTAATCTAATGTAATTCAAAATAGTCTATACTTCCAATAAGGGACGAATTAACACGCAATGAGTTACTATGTGGGACTTTCTGTTTGCCAGAAAGTTTTGAGACTTATCCAAAAAAAAGTAATTTAGAATTACCAAAAGCTTTCTACATCACAAAAATAAAGAATTGTACACACATGAACTTTCATTTCAACGCTTTATTTTTAGACAGTTCACTATAGTTATGTGTTTCATGTACTACAATACTAGAAATTTCTTTATCGCAATAAAGTAATTTTTATATAAGTGCTTGACATGTTCTAAATAAAAAATTGCTTCAAAATTATAAATTTAATTACTTAAGTTTTTGGTACTTCAGGTAAAAATACAAAAGTATTACTATAAAAGTATATTCATGTAATTTCAAAACTTATGAAAGTATACCGATGTTTAATGGTAAGAAAGTTGGTGTAAATATTATAAAATACGCTCGTATGATTTCAAAACCCATGCAAGCATAACAACGATTAACGGCACAAAAAAAAAAAAGATGAGATATTATAGACTATAAGGAAACATTTTAAAAATAATATATTGGCATGTTTCATTGTCTATTGTAATTAGGCTTTATCTTAATAATCACCATCATAAAATATTTTAAAAATAGTTAAAATCTATCGTGAAAGCTACAAAACTGTCCGTAAAACATCATTATCAGTTTACGAGAAAAAAATTGAGCAGTTTTCGGTTTCTCACCTCAATAATCCTTCGTACAGCAATATTGGTGCATAACAATTGTCGGCCTTGGGCATCTATGTACAATAGCAAGTATCTACCAGATAAATTACTGTAATAAATAGTCAATATTATTCGTTCAATTTTTATAAATTAGAGTTTTATAGTGCGAAAATTTCATAAAATAAAGCAAGTTTAAAATCATATTACGAAACTGACACTTTATCGTCTGCGCTACTATTTTCTCAAAAATGACAAGCAACGTTTTACTAAGCAAAAGCTTCTGATTGGTTAAGTGCTTTTGGTCAGAAATAAAGAACTTCTTACTGAATCCTTTGTGCTTTTTTTTAATTATAAAATTAGTGCAATGCCCTTATTTAAAGAAAAAATAAAAAATACCTCAGTATTTTAAAGAAAGAATTACTTAAAAATATTGTTTGGCGCAATGTCAGTCCAAAGGCTTATCTTTAAACAGACATTAATATTAAGTTGCAAAAATTCAAAAGATAAACTATTATAATTAGTTAAAGATATTTGGTAGGTATATTTTGTAAATATGGTCTGATAAAAGAAAGCCTGTTGTGAAAACAACTGAAAGATTATAAGTTTGACTTGTGTATCAGGCATAGCGTCAATAGCATAAACGTAGAACGCACTGTTCCCGCGCTTTGGGGCCCGGTTGCGAATCATGGATCTGAAACTGTCAGCTTGTGCATCATAGCCCTCAAAGAACTTTTGAAAGAAAAAAAAGGACTGATTAGTCATCAAAAGTAAGTTGGGATTTAGTTTATTTTCAAGCATATTTGTTGCAAGTATTTTCGGTTTGTTTGATTTAACGAAAGTTTTGAAATTAATGGTAGCAAACTTGAGTGAAAGTGTCTGCTACAGTGAGTTGAAGCTTAGTTTCAAGTTTGATGCATACATATTCATGTTTGGTATTTGAGAATTTTTTTTTCAAATCAATAGTAGCAAGTTTGCGTGAAAATGTCTGCTGCAGTAAGTTGGAGTTTAGTGTCAAGTTTGATACGTACATTTTAAATATTATTTACTCGAAATTTTATTTTTAAATTGATGCTGTCAAATTGCGGGAAAGTGTCTGATGCTGTAAGTTGGTAGTTTCAAGTTTGTTTGATGCAAAAATGTTCAGGTTTGTTAGTTTGCGGACAATTGGCCGTTCATATACTGTAATAATCACCTACACACTCATTATGTTTGGTGGCTGGTTGAGCAGCAGTTTTCATAAACTGCTGAAGTGTAGTATTATTGGTTTTTTTAGCAGTAGTATTTTTTATTAATTCTTATTAATATTTTTAATTTAATAAGATCTAGGTAAAAGCTTTATTTGATAATTTATTTATCCTTATTTTTACATATTTTTTTATTTTGATGTATTTATTTATTTTCCTTATTTTAAAAGATTTCCTAATTTTATTTATTACTTTTTGGAATTTATTCATCCTTAATTAACATTTTCCAATTTAATTGTGAACTATCTTGTAAGGTGGTTGCTAGTAATTTCATTTTTAACAAAACATTATATAAAAAGCAGATACTAGTGCAGCTTCAGGAAAAAGAAAGCGAAACACTTCTTCTGTTTTCAATGGTATTAACAATACAGACAAAAGATATATGTCAATTAATTAGGAATATAATATACTGTAAAAAATATCAAATGTAAAATTATGTTAAAATGTTGGCCTTTATATTAAAATGAATATCAATTTAAAAATTTTGAACGGCAACCGCATTTTTTTACAATAGATGTGTAATCACTACTTGAACCCACAACATTTTCTATTTCTCCCGCAAAAACAAAAAGAAAAAAAAAAAAGAAAAAAACACACACACACACACATTTTGAAAAAAAATTCTGCGCATCCGTTTTGGAGTTTCGGAAAATTCGTTTTCAAAGAAGGACTCATAAATAATCCTCGAAGGATTGATTTACAATTGCGTATTACATAATTCGTGTATTCACGGGAAAAAAGATTAAAATGAGTGCTTTAAGGAGGGAAATACGTGTAAAGGTCTCAAAAAATTAAAAAACAAATTTCTTCATAAATCGATTCTACAACTATTCAATAATATACCCTGAAAATTTTAAGGCAGAATTCCAAGTCATTTAAAAGTTCCCTTTGGAGCAGTTAAGAAGGTAGTCCCTCTTGAATGACCTCTGAAGGGTATTAGAGAACGTTAGCAGATGTCCTTTTATTTTTTTTTAACAATTGAGACCTCGGATAGAAATTTCTATAAGTATTAGTATCTATAAGTATAAAAAAAATTGATTCATTACTGCCTTAAATTTACCTTCAATACCACTCTTTTTTTCAAACGCGTTTTTCTCGAAAGTACTTTTTTCGAATTTGCGTACACTCTAGCTCGCAGAGTTTTTGATCAATCCTTATCAAATTTAGCACACACTTTCTTTATATATACACGCTTTAGTTGAACTAGAATCATAAACACATCTTTATTTTCACTTCTTTTATTGTAAAAAAAGACAAAAAAAAAAGCGGTTAAAAATCGTACTTAATTTTCCCATTCTAAAAAAAAAATAGAAAATTTCAATTTTTTGTGATGACCTTAGTTCAACTAGAAGAGACACTTATAAAAAAAGTAGATTTCTTAAAAAATTGATTTCAGATAAAAATTGTGACCTCCAGGACGTACGAAAACTGCCTACCCAGGTGGCGACTTACAGTGTGCAGCAGCCGATATCTCCGGACTTTTTTAAGAAAAATGTTTGAAAATTTCAGTAAATGTTCTTCAATATATCTATAAAATAATCTCAAAACCTCAATAAAATATATTTATTCTTTATATGTTAAAAAAATCATGAAAATTACTCTTAATACGCCGTTTTACACGTATTTCCCCTCTTAAGTAGAAACGTTTCTGACGTATTACATATGATTTTGTTACTGCAATATTTTCTAGCAAAATTTCCTAATAATTTATTTTTAACTTTATTGGAGTACATTCTTTTAATTTCTACACTGTGTGGTCCTTTCTTTAGCACGCACTGTAAATAATTTTTGGAAAAAGGATAAAACTAAAAAGGAACATGAAAGAAGGCTTAATATTCCGTGATAAAATAAGGGCATAAATAGTTAAAAATAAAAAACAAAATTGAAAATTGGATTATGAGAAGATGAGGGAGGCGTTTGCCTTAAGAGTTTATTGTTGCTGCTCTGTCTAGAAAGAAACATAAGTTTTTATCCCTTTTTTAAGTGTGTTGTGTCTGTACACATACACGAGGGGGACAAGAAGGAATTTGGTGCTAATTAGTGGGCCACAACTCAAAAAAGTTGAGATACCCTATTCTTAATAAACAAAATATTGTCCCTTGCAATATGCTACTAACGTATTTGCGCTTCTTGCATCTATTCCCATCTATAATTTACCTTTTTTCACTTCAATTGTAAAACAGCTTGTGAGGTGGATGCTGGTGTTTTTATTTTTAAAACAAAATACATATAAGCTTTATACTGGTACATTTTTTTCTTGTGTGATTAGTGAATAATTGTGATTGAAAGTCACTGCGCCTAACAAATAAAACAATACGTATCGTAATTAGCAATCGCATTACGCTTTTTGTGTAACTTCATTTTTAATTTACTTTTTCCCACTTTGGATGTAAAAAATCTTGTGAGATAATTGCAGGAGTTTTTTCAACAAAATGTATAAGTGTGCTGTACTAATATATTTATTTATGAATAAAATATTACGCTACCTTTTGTTTTCAATGTAATTTTAAAGCTATGTTGTGGCAACAGTGAAAAAGAAATTATTATTTAAGATGTAAACATTCGAGAGATAATGTAAGGTAAATGACCCGGTAGTGGGCACTGCTCTAGTAGTGGACACTTAGACCTTTAAGCTCCTAAAATAAGCGAATGTAACATTAAACTTGAATGGAATTATCAGAACTTATAGCGAACAATTCCTAGTGCTGGTTAGTAGAACTGGAGTTGGCGTGGAGCATCTATGCAAGTACATGGATCATAATATTTAATAGCTGCCTCCACAACGGTCACATTTGCTGCTCTTTACTAAAGCCGACCAATAAGAAGGTTAGGGATTTGGGGAAAATATATGGTGAAAAAGTGTGACATCATTTATGAATGGTCCCTTAGTCATTTTTGAATTTATTTCTCCAAGTTAACAGCATAAAATAGATGATATTGATTTCTGTCCACTACTAATGCAAATACATGTCTTATAAGTGTCCACTATAGATACAAATTAAGTGTTTAGTAAATTTGACGTAAAAATCCTAATTTTTCATAAAATGTCATTTTATAGGTAATTATTTTTTATGGAAATTGTTGGTGATTAAGCTAAATATGCAAATATTGATGTAAGTCCCTTGAAAAAATTTTGCCACGTAAAAGAGTACGAAAATTTCTTTGAAGTGCTGAAAAAAAGGGGTTGATATTTTTGGTTTGTGCAGCGTCGAACTAATAAATCTTTTTTATTATAAATAACTCTGTCGCGGATTCTTTACTACCAATAAATCAGAAACAATGTATGCGTGTTGTATGTGTATATGCACGCATGTGACTTGCTTGAGACCATGAACGTTCAGCTGGCTTTCATTCAGTTTGTCATAAAATTAGCTTAGTGTATAGAATGTACACCGTTTTCTAAAATTAGATTTTTGTTCTTTTAATGAACATAACTTAAAATAATATTTTACTTCGTCTTTGCACTTTTTTCCTCGTAAAAATCGGCTCAAATATGTTTTGGTTTCTTCAAAAACTTAAAATGCCTTAATTCATTCATTAACTTAAAATGTAAGAGTTGAATCAAAATCGTGTCAGACTTTATACGCATTTCTATCCTTATCACATAATACACAGCAAATATTCAAAGCTTGGTAAATATTTAAATGCAAGCGAAACTCGGCTTGGAAAGTGTCAAAACATTCTCCGGAGCTAAGTGAATAAATATACTTTGAAGGGGTTGTTTCGCACTTAAGCCATGACATTGAAACCCAACCGAGCAACCATTTTCAGATACTCACTTGTCATAACCCAGATCAAAGGCAAGACCCCCGCGCGTCATTTTCCAAATCGAATTTGATGAAAGCATAATCAATATTCGGGGCTTTGAATGGACTACTCAGCTAGAAAGGAAGGACAGCCCTCCTCTGCATCTTGTTGGCGACAAATGGTGTGGTGTCAAGGGCATCCATTCATCATGCATGTTACTCGACTTTGAAAAGCGAAATTTATTTACTGTAATTACTCAGATTCAAATTCTTGAAAATTCTAAAATGGGAAACTTCTAAATTTGGACTAAAAATGGATAGTGATTTATCATTTTTTTTTTTTTTTTGCATACTTACTTAGTTTCTTAAAATGCATATTATTTTTAAAAAAACATGCTAGTGCTTTAGAAATGTATTAAAATTATTATTTGAAACGGTTTTTAGCATAAATTAACACGCACACACGGTATCGAATTAAATAACTCACAAATGTAACACGTTACTTATGTTATTGCTTAAAACTATTACGCGAATAAAATTAATTAGTCCAGGTAAGTATGACACTTCCATAGATAGTAAACATCGTACCACTTCTAATTTCTGAAAAGGAGTTGTGTATGATACACGACAGATAAAAAATAGAGAAAGTTTCTTTCACTTTGGACTTGTGCGGAAGATTTAAGTTGCTGTGTAGCTGCGTTGTTTCTGAAATTCATTGATTTTAGAAACTTGCCTTTTAGTTTTTAACATGTTGTGTATGGTTACAGTAGGTAGAAAGGTTTGTACAAGTTACATACCTTTCTACCTACAAGTTATAAAATATAAAATACTGTATAATAACGTCCAACTGACTCTCCTATCTTCTACTACCTTCTTTGTCAGCTAAATCTCGTTTAAGGTTATAAATAAAGCTCTTATTAAAACTCTACGAAGTAGCTTAAATTGTACCTAGTGTTGGCTCTCAAATAGCATTAGCACGATAAACCATGTGTGCCACATTACTATTTTAAGAATGAAGATTACCCATGTAAATTCGCTTCCAACGATCTGTCTGCTAATGATTAATCAGACCGATTTGTTCTTATGTCTACTCACTCGGATATTTAAGGTTTCAATCATATCTACGCTATCAATTACAAAGCTTAAGACGAAAAATATTATTAGATCCTAACCACATGCAATCTTCACAAGTAAACATTATAATCTAAGGGATTATTAGGAATTCAAATATGTTACTTGCTGTAATAAAGGCGACTCAAGTATAAAAGAAACATTTAATAGACAACACAAATGCGATAATCGACAGCGACAACTTAACGTAGATTTACACAGCGTCTGACTAAAAACATCTTCTTCTATGTTGCCATTCGGCTTTTACAAAATGCACCTTATATTGGGCCCCGCTCAATGTTAAATTTAATTATCAATATTACATGTAAAATTGAAGCGTAAATAAAAGCAAAAAAGTTCTCTGAGAAACTGTCCAATTCCTTCAGGCGGGCGATGATAAGAAATCGGGTTTTTGGGAATCATTACATAGACAACTTGGTCTTAATTTCCCATAACTGATTCGTTCTCGTCTTCCGATCTGTCTTTCTCAATGACTAGAGCTTCCCGCATGTAATATGGACGAAGATGTTGCACGTAAACAACTTTTAAGAATTTATTTGGCGGATTCGCACTTTTGATCTCATAACATACGGCCCCTACTGGATGAACAATTTAAAATGGGCCCTTAAAAATTGAAGACAATTTATGATCTCCTTGTTTCGGCCAGTCCTATAAAACGAGATCTCCTGGCTTAAATGAAAGGGATCGGCGGTGGAGATCAAATCTTTGCTTATTAGCCAAATGCGTTTCCTACACATTATTTGCGACTTCGGCCCTGGCAAATTCAATAGGTCAAGTTAATTTTCACTGGGCGTATCATCAATGAAGCTTGCAATATGGAGTCTACGAGGGAGGCGGGGTTCGTATCCATGCAGCAAATAAAACGGAGATTTTTTTTTTGTCGA
Organism: Octonoba sinensis; assembly: GCA_038502835.1. Classification (NCBI taxonomy): domain Eukaryota; kingdom Metazoa; phylum Arthropoda; class Arachnida; order Araneae; family Uloboridae; genus Octonoba; species Octonoba sinensis. The sequence continues at coordinate 104,491,612 of CM076600.1, read as the reverse complement.
ATTTTGTCTGGTCGTATTTATTGCTAGTAAGGCGTTTGGCAGCAGTTCGTCACATTTTTCAGGATGACACCTTAATGCACCTTATAATAATAATAAACATTAAATGATATGGCAAGACACAACGCTTTTTCCCTTTTCCTTTCCTAATCCAGACAGGAGAACCTTTCTCGACGATTCTGCCAGTTAAATTACGGTTTACTATTTTCCTGTTCTCCAGTGTGCCACTTGTTATCTTTATTATTCCAAATCATGTTTGAAGATCATGCATTTTCGCAAAATGGTTGATAGTTTTTTGCTCCCTTTTCATTTATCTGTCATTTTTCTTTCTTTCTTCCTTTTCCTTTACTCTTTTCTTTCCTTTTTTGAAATGCTGTTTTCAGTGAATGCGAGTGAATAAAAGCTATTTACTATTACCCTGTGGACATGCCACTAAAATGCCTGTTACGTGCACTTACTGGCACGCGTGCCATACATTCGCCATCTGCGTGCTAATCGGTCTCAGCCATGATGTGTCACTGCATTTTTATTCACGACCAAATTACCCTGAACTACTCATTTTAAAAAGTATAAAAATTAGACGTAAATTGAAATGTAATAAAATTAACTATTGTAAAGTGTGTGAAGTTTAAAAATAGAGTTTTTAAAGTTCCTCCTTGCTTTTATAACTTAATGATTCCTACTGAGATTTTAATATACTTACTGTAACTGGTCCTTATAAATAGCATAGTAAAATACCATAAATGTAATAAATTAATAAATTAAAGCATTTAATACTTGAAGAATGACTTTATCATGTACATCTGTGTAATGTAGAACCATCTAACATTCCAAATGTAATTACAATTTTTGGGACCTAACCTTTTACTAAAGGGACCCGTATTTACAGCGGTTTTTATGTCCTAAAGACCTAAGTTGGGTAAGACTGAGAGACGACCCTGAAATATAATACAAACGAATAAAAGAAAGGAAAGATAATTCTGAAAAAGCTGATTGATCTAAAAATAACTCTATGCTTCTGTAAGTTTGTAGAAAACCGTTTTCACTCTCGCCAAAAAGGAAGAAACAAAAGAAAGAAATACATTTTTTCCTTAAATTTGAATTGTGAAAAGAAATTCATGGAAGTTGAGTTTTTTCATAGAATTTTTATATTTACCACTTGCTTCAAGAGAAGAATTTATTTTCGCTATTGAAGCACGTGAGATACGGCTGCCAATTTGCCAAGGTTAAAATATGGGAACCCATCTGTCACAGGTTTAGAAAAAGAGTTTGAATCAAATACATCAGACAATCTTAAAGGTAAATCAAGAAAAAAAAAATTCACACTAGAGCGGAAAAATATTTTTCAGTTTCTCATTCTTTGTTTGAATGTACGACGTTTCCTAAATCTGTATTTTATATATGTTTTTTTTTTCCTTTTAATTTTTGAATTTCTTTAAAATTATCTTATATATTCTCCAAGATTAAAAATACGATTCATTTGTCTTTAGTTTTTGTCTGAGGAAATTAAAATATTGTAGACTTCTGTTTAAAATAAGTGGATTTCCATAATTCCCTAATATTGCATAAAAACTTTCAATTTTATTTATCCTAATATTGTACAACAATTATTTTTACTTTACAGTCATCGTTACCAATGTAACATTTCACAACAAGAAACAATATTCAGAGTGGTTCCAACAATTTTTATTATAGAAATTTTTACCATAATATGCATACGAGATTTAAGGCATACAACATAAACAATTGAAATAAAACAATTTTTTAATAGACATGGTATTTATGATACAAAACCTGAAAAAACTGATACAACATGTTTCGGGATTTACAAGGAAGACTTTTATTTGTGCATAAAGGTGTGAACTTTGGGATGCAAGTAATTTCTAATTTATTGAGTTTATAAAAATAAGGTGCTTTCGTTATGTTCCTATGTGTCAATAATTACTTTTTTTTGCTCAGTTCAGAGTTTTTACGTTAGTAGTATTTTTGATATGAATAAAAATTTATATACTTATCTTTATTTCTGTCAATTAATATTCATACAAATCTGGAAACTTAGAAGTCCAGTCGATAGCAAAAGTATTATTAGAACGTATTACACAATCAAAAGCTGAAAAAACCCTGTCATATAATGTCGAAGAAATATGGACGATAAAATGTTTGAATTACGAAAAGTAAACAAAAGGGAAGCACAATTTTTGTCAATATACAGTTCAACAGATTCAAGAACACGAAAGCAAAAACAGCACTCCAAAAAACAATCTACAAACTTTCTAAAAAACCCAAACAAATGTATAAAATTTCAAAAAAGAAAAGAGACTAGAAATTCTACAAAATACACACACACATATACATATACATATATATAAACTTAGTGTTTTTATACGATATTTCATCCAAGTTTTCTACCTGATAATAACAATTATTAAGAACAATTTCTCAGTTTCTTGGTTAGAATTATAGGATGGTTGTAGAAAACTTTTCCCGACATTTCGAATGAGATAATGATGAAGAATGTGAAGCAACTTTTATTGAAGCACACCTTGTGCACAAGCTTTTTTCTTTCTTTTGTTCGTTCTTTTCCTTTTCCTTTCTTCTTTTTTTTTGTGAAAATTTCCTTTCGTTTTATTTTTCTAACTAATTAATCATTTAATTTAATTGTTTACCTTTTTAATAGATTTAGTATGAACATGAGAAAAAAAAGTATAATGATGTTAAGTGCATCAGTAAATGCTGTCATGCTTTTTTTTTACATCATTTTTTTAAGACTACGTATCCGGCTAAGGCTCACGCTGTTGAGAAAATACATTTATAGCAGTGTAAATTTTAAAAAAATGTACTACCGCTGAGATAGATAGATACAGATACAATGAAATATAGAAATATACACATTAATATATATATGGATACGTTTATAGATGATAGAAATGGATTAAAACAATGAACCGCAGATATATAGGTAGGTAGATCACCACACAATAGTTATAGGTAGTTTTACAGATATAGAAACGGTATACAGATTAAAAAAAACATGGTTAAATAATTATAGATAGCATAGTCGACTTCCAAACAGATAAATATTTCAAATTTTTTATCTCGGGAGATGCAGTATCAGGAACCACTAATGATTAAATAAATGAACGCATTAAAAAAAACATAAGTGATTCATTGGTTCATTGGTGTACATCATGCAAGTTTAGATTTGTTGCTTGTCCTACGTGCGATTTAGTTGCGTTATATTTTTCAGATAAATATATTTCTTAAACCAGAGTTAATTGAACTGTCGTGAAATGTCAGGATAGCTTTTAAGGTTAGAAAATTCACGGTGAATACAGAATAATGAACGTTTTTCAAGAAAATCCATATTTTTTAATTTTACAAAACTTATTTTAATGGGTAGATAGAAATGATATTCAAAATATAAGAGATAATAATAATAATCAAAACTTTTAGTTTGTATCTTTGCTGAGAGCATTTTTTGGCGTATTGAATTTCTTTAAGTAAATATTTTGAAGCTAAATATGTGCATAAATATATAATGGCACATATTTGTATGCCGGTTTTGTGATTGATACACAAACGAATTGGACGTAAACGTTTGAGGCTAAGCATACAAGCAAATATGAAGCATCAAAATAAGGAAAAAACCTAAGCGAATCATTGTATGACTACCAAAACTAGTATTACCAAAACTAGTATTTTCTACATATACTACATTTTCGAAATATTTTGCACGAAATAAAAAATAGTTCTAAACGATTCCTTGTAAAAACAAACAAACATAAATCACAAAAAGAAGCTCACGCATAATCTATAAGTTTACATACTAGCGAATTTCTTTATAAACCTTTTCCGACTTCTTTTCATTTTTAGTAAATATTTGATCATTACTGTAGGAAAAGGAAATAAAAAGGTGAAGTGCTATTCATAAATTCAGTCAATGAAATTTAAATATTTTCCATACATTTCCTTACGAAACCAATTTAATTCATAAGTATTTTGATTCATAGTAAAATTGTGAATTATGCCTCGTATACTTTTGGCTTTGTATTGAAAATGCATCTCAAAATTAATAATATTTATTGCTGCATACTAATCAGTTCTAGAATTGCCGACACATTTTTACTGAGTTCATGCAGCGTAAATTTCATTTTAAATCCTATTTAAAACGTTTTCTTAAGGATCTCGTCATTATACTTTTTCACTCTGGGTTATTTATAAATAAATTCTTATTTTATATCAAAATAAATATGTTCTGTGTGCATAAAAAATATATATAGTGCCGAGTCTAGGAATGTACATTGAATGAAGCAAAAACTTATTTTTGGAGATTATTGATTTATGCATAAAATGAATTTAAAAGTGATCTATTTTTTGTCCTTCGTTTGTTTATCTATTTTATTCCAATATTTCACTTCATTTCATCAAATTTATTTTATTCCATGTGAAAGTTGCAGTTTTTATATTGCTTCAGTCTTATTTCATCAGTGCATTGAAAAATATTAATATGTAAAGTATGAGATTTGTACTTTCACAGTTTACTGTCAATTTATAGTGTTAATAATAAAATTACACGTTAATTTAAAGCACAAATGAGCAATAAAATGCAGACATATGTTTCGGGATTGCTTGGAATCCCTTTTTCAATGCGACAGGGAGCTTCTAGATGCAAAACATCCAAATGAAGCTTCATTTGGATGTTTTGCATCTAGAAGCTCCCTGTCGCATTGAAAAAGGGATTCCAAGCAATCCCGAAACATATGTCTGCATTTTATTGCTCATTTGTGCTTTAAATTAACGTGTAATTTTATTATTATTGTTTACTTGCACAAAGTTAAATTATTTTTATTTTTATTTAATTTATAGTGTTATCTGTTTTTATTCTCTGTTAGTTTCCTTTTATCAAGACTTCGTAGTTTCTTATTTTTAATTCTCAGTTATTTTACGTCAGACTCCGGATAGATGATTTCCAGAAGATTTTCATGCATTTTCGAACAAAGATTTTTTTCAGTGTAAGGCAATTGCTTTGCCTGGTATATCCGAAAAACTGAATACTTAGAGAACTGGCCGAATACTGAATAATATATTCAGCATTCTTTGCATCCCTACTCGATTTTGAAAAAAAACATTTGTTATTTTCTTTGAACTTTGATTTTAGAAAGCAAATGTTACCAGTAGCATTTGATGCCATTGATTTTGTAATATTTCAATAGAATGTTTAACTCGTTTGTCGCCATCAGTCGTTCATTTTGCGTGAAAATGAGTACATAATTATCAGCTTTCCTCTTTCCTGTATTTGTTCGCAAATATATTACTGGCTTTATTAAGTAACACCCCAGTCATATGTTTCATGTCATTTGCTGTCAAATATTTGCTGAATAAAGAGAGACACTAATATCAGGCCGCAAACATGGATAGGATTAAATATGGAACTTAACTAAAACATGTAGAATTATGAAATACCTGCTTTGTTTACATTTGCATAGATTTTTTAATTGGATAGAAGTAAGAAATGAAAATATATATGTAGATATTATGTATCTGTACAATATTCTATGTTATAAGAGCTTTCCGATATTGTTTCAAGCAAATCGGTAATTTAGATCATGATTTACATAGTATTGAAATTTCCCCGTAGGCGCAATTTTTTTAAATTACTCAAAAATGAACAAAAAGTGTTCAAATCAATATTTCATACCGAGAGCTTATTCCAATAAACTTTCTCTTAGTAACTTTGATCTTGTGCCCAGAGTTTACATAATTTGCTTCATTTTTGCCCATTGGAGCTAATGTTAAAATTTTTTGAACTATTCAAAATTGAACAAAAAATTGTTCAAATCAAAAGGTTAAAAAAGGTAATGAGATATCCTCGCCGAGATCTTCCGAATGCAAAAAGATATTTTCGAAGCGGACAATTCGTTCAAAAGTTATTAGAGACAGAAAGACCAACACTGTTAAAAATTTCCGTAAGAAAATAGTAAAATAACCATTTATTTGATTGCTATTTTACCATATTTATTTACAACAGTTGAATAAACATTAAAAAGATGGTACTCTAACTGCTCATTGCGAAAAAAATCGTTTATTCTCTGTTTATACTAAAGAACGTTTAACTAACCGTAATTTACAAGCGCTCAGTAAGAATCGGGCGTCCATCTTGGTTGCAAAACCTTACCGGTCGTACGTTGTTGTTAAAATGTGAATAAAGATTTATCACTTCAAATCTGCATGTGTATATAAAAAAAAAGTGGCTTAAGCAGTGGTTACTAAATAGAAACACATATACACGTAAATCAAAAATTGGAGACATCGGATTCTCGAACTGTTTGCGAATAAACGAACCCATAACTTGAGCTACTGAAGCTTGTTTGTATTTTAAATTTTACAGCAAATAAAATGATTTTCGTCAATATACAGTACATTTAGATCAAAGATGGCTTTGAATCCAATCAGAAAATGAAATTTCAATTTTCAGGACGTTTATTTAGCAATAAATATTTCTTCTCCTGTTGAAAAGAAATATTTATTGACAAATAAATGACCGCTTTGTGTGGTGCAGAAGGCAGAATGGTTAGAGAGCAAGGTTGGGATGCAATAAAACCGGGTTCGATTCCCGCAAGCTTCGTTTACGATTTCTACGCCTGGTAGATTCTACGCCTCGAAATGGTTCAAAAACGGTAAAAATTTTGTTTTGAAACCATTTCTAAATGGTTATAAAACCGTAAACTTTTGTATTTACTGCTTTTTAACTAAGCTGATTGGAAATGGTTAGGTCCCGTAAAGACAGAAAAATGTTCCAAGCCGTAAATTTAACGGTGAATTAGATGGACAGACTGCTGCCGGTCATTTAACCGTAATTTCACGATGAAATTTCTAACAGTGTACCGACACACTTTTTCCCCCATCTCAAAACCCTACTTTCAGATTTTTTATTTTTCAATCTTTATTTAATTACTTAACTTATTTTTGAATTTTCTAGATTTCTAACGATATTTTCACGATACATTAAGCCTTCTTTCATGCTTTATTATTATTTATTTTTAAACTTTTACGGGAAAGAAGGCTAAAAAACGCTTTAAAATTCGAAAGGCTTAAAAAGAGATCGCTCGATATAAACAAACATGTGTTGCCACTCCAAAGTATCGGAAATTAAAAATTGAGTTATAAATGGGAATAGTATTTAAGAAATAGAAATAAATTTGTTAAATTCCGTAAGTTACGATAATAAGTACAAATATTATGTTACTTTACTATGCAAATCATAAGACATAAAATATTTTTTGGAAAAAATAGAACCGACTTCAAACTATAAATTGCGCTAAAAAGTAAAAAATAATATTATTCTTTAAACAACTTCCATACGACTTTTAAACATAATTTTTGAAGTCTGTGCAAAATTATGACAGTCTAATTATAATTACACCATGCGTTATTTTACACTGAAACTGTTGCAAACTCTACGCTATTTACATTTGTAATTGGTTCATAGTTACAAAAGGAATCATGCATCAAAATCCATCATAATTTTGCACCGACTTCAAAAATTATGTTTAAAAGTCGTATCGAAGTTGTTTAAAGAATAATATTTCTTGGTACTTACGTACTATCGCAACCATGCTAAAATTCGGGGATAACGCGCCAAATTGGCACCTCGGATTTTGTACCTATCTAAGGCGTTAATGGTAACCATAAGTAAGTATATAAGTCGCCAATCTCGCCAACCTGGGTGCGATAATACGTAAGTACCTATTATTTTTTACTTTTTATCGCAATTTATAGTTTGAAGTCGCTTCTATTTTTTTCCAAAAATTATTTTATGTGTAAATACTTTTTCATATAAATACTCTATTTTTAAAACATACATATGAAAGGGAAAACCTTTGGGGAAATGACACTAAAAACTAACCGTCTGTAAGATAAATTTCGTTTTAAAATCCATTTTAAAGGGTCACTAGAGCAAGCAAACTGATTGGATTTAATTTCTTCTACAGGGAAGCCTTCAGTCTATTTCTTGTTATAATTGCTTTTAATGTTACATCTTAATGGCAACAAACTCTTTTTTAACAATGAGTTTCATTTTTATTAACAACTTTCCCAGCAAAGAAAAATCGAGCCTAGCCTTTCCAATTAAAATGAAAAAACACTTATTTTTCCCCCATAACGTTTTTTCTAAAAAAACAGATGTAGTCAAACTGATGTGCGATATTTGAGTTAGACGACTCTCTATCGATCAAAGAAAAAATAATCAAAATCGGTTCATTTAGTCAAAAATTATGGATGAAAAATCAGAAAAATTACCACATTTCAGCCCATAACTTTTTTTTCTAATTGTCGAATATGGTCAAACCAAGGAATGGGAACTATGGGAAGCCACCCTCAATCGATCAAAAAAAAAAAAATTCATGAAAATCGGTTCCTCCGGTAAGAAGTTATGAGTGGACAAACAAACAAAAAAAACGACATACATACAATATGAATGTATAACCTCCTTCCTTTGTGAAGTCGGTTAAAAATTGTTAAATATCGTTTTTATCATAGTTTGCTTTTTGTATGACGTCCGTATCTTATCGTACTGCAAAATTTAATCGTAACTGGTCCACGTTAAGTGAAATATAGATGTGGATATTTTTGTTAACATTCCGAACTTTATAAATTTTTGAGCTTCAAGAATCCAACTGAAAATGAAAAGTCGATGGAAAACTAGTCAAACCTATAAGATACCCTATAATTAAAATTAAAAAAAACATCATAAAACGTTGGGGGAAATAGTTAAATCTACTGCATTACATTTCGCGCTAAATGAAAATCTCTTTTGCAACTTTATGGAAAGACTTCGTATCAAATATTTTACATACAGCAGATTCAAGGAAATTTAAAAAGAAACCTCTTCTATTATTAAACCTTTAATATATGTATTTTGCGATATCAACGATGGTTATACTAGACGTTTACAATTAAAAATCCAGTTAGAAATCGTCACTACAGACTACGTGATGAGATGATCTCCCGCTAGTGATGTTTTCATTTTTTTAAAATATTTTATCCATTTATTTATGCTAAAAATAAAAAATAGCTTTTTAAAATACTTCCAAGTTTGTTTCGCGTGGGTCGTTGCCATTAAGTAAATACGTAAATGTTATCCATTTACTTACTTATTTATTTACGTTGAAAATAAAAAAAATAGCGTTTTAAAATATTATCAAGTTTGGCAACGCGTGGGATGTTGTCAGTAAGTAAGTAAGTAAATGTTATCCATTTACTTACTTAGTTATTTATTTTACGAATTGAAACACATTTTGCATTGCATAAAATTTTTGCGATTTTGTCTTTATCACCGACTGTATTGGGTTTTCCATCATCGTCTTTCCCAAACTCGTCTTTCCCAAAACTCTACTCATTCTTTAAAAAGTTAAGTATATGCTTTTAGAGCTACGCTTTATTTTGAAAAATTAAAATCTTCCACAAAAACGGGGAAGCAATGAAACACAATCATTGCTCCACCCGTCAACACTCAGCGCTCAATTCGTTTCATCGATTAAGTTCGCAAACCGTTTCTATTTTATTTATTTATTTTATATATTTTTTTTCGTTGCATTGAAATGCATATGGTAATTTATAGCCCTAGATGCAAATATGGAAATCGCCTTTACTTACAATAAAATTTATTTCCCCACCACCTCTTACCCTTTTTCCTTATCGCCTTTTGCCCAAAACAGCATCAAACATCTCGTTTTAAATAAAGTTTTCGCTCTGTTTGTCACTGGCCTGATATTTGTGTTGATGCCCGGGGAATTAAATTTGATGTGATGAAATAACTGCTTCTACAACAGCTGCAGATATAATGATGGAAGTTTGGTAACTAGTTTCTTGTTGGCTGTTGGTTGTTTTTTTCCCCTTTAGCTTTTCTTCACAATCTAACAATCTAACTATACAGCTAAGCGAATTTTATTGCTGAAATATATTTTTTATTTTTTTTATTTACAAAAATCACTCTCAGAAACGAAGTTCGCCCAAAACTATTAGTAATGATTATAATTATTCTATAAAAACGACACACAAAATATTACTTGTTCCATAAAAGTAAACAATAAGTTCCGTCTAGAACTATACGAGCCTATAAAATAAATGATCTTTGTGCACTAGTAAAATTGAGAAACAATTATACACGTAAAGAAAGCACAAATGAGCATTAAGATGCAGACATATGTTTCGGGATTGCTTGGAATCCCTTTTTCAATGTAATAGTGAAGCTTCTAGATGCAAAAATGGATTTGGATGTTTTTGCATCTAGAAGGCTTCTCTATTGCATTGAAAAAGGGATTCCAAGCAATCCCGAAACATATGTCTGCATCTTAATGCTCATTTGTGCTTTCTTTACGTGTATAATTGTTTTTCAGTTATACGAGCCTATTTTATCGTGTATACCAACATCAAATTCCTAATCTAGCTATCTCTCTCTGTTTCTCATTTTGAATTAGTTCTTTATTAATTCAAATCTACCATGTTCAACGGTTAATACCTAGTGATTTGCGCTTTAATTCAACCATTCATTAGAGCATTCTATCAATTCTTCATGCCTTCTTTCACTCATTTATGCATTTGTTTATGCTCAAAAATCTAGATCAAAATGCGTCCTGGGAAAATAGGCTCGTTTAGTTCTGGATAAACTTCATATCTGTACATATTCTACATGATATGTTTATTCCGATAAAGTTCGTTCCAAGAAAATATGTCAGTTAAATCAGGATTTATATATGATTCAGATTTCCCCGTAGGAGCAAATGCTAAAGGGTCATTCCATGTCAAATGTACCAAATTTCGGAAAGGTCCCCACTCGACCCTCTCCAATTTTTATGAAATTTTTATGACATGTAAATATATGTCTTAGATGGAACATGCCAAATTTTAACTCCGTAAGTTGTATAGTTGGGCCACTAGCCATGGATTTGTAAAAGCACTTTTTTTCATTTCGCAACTGAAATGACTAAATCTTCTACTTTTTGTTCTTATTCATCATGACCTAAAAGGACTATCAGACTAAAACTTGGTGATCCAGCTAAGCAATTGGGATATATAGAACTACTAGTATAACAAAAGCTTACTGAATTCTCGATTTTTCACGTTTCGCTGCCAAAGTAGCTCATTTGTGCCGATGTGGCAGATTTTGACTCCACTTTGCCAGGCTGTATCTGTTGATAGAAATATTTTCTGAACTGAATTCTTTCCTCATTTTCACCCTACCGGCATGTCATAAAGGTGTGCAAATGGCACCTTGATTGCTCAATTTACTGCCGAGTTATGCTGGTTCAAAATTCATTAAAAATTTTAATGCCTCAATTTTGGCTCATTTTCAAAGAGCCATACCTCAAAAGGGATCACTCGAATTTGCTTCTTTTTTAAATCATTAAAGAAAGCTCACTTTCCTCTTTAAGGAATTTTTGAGACAAAGCACTTCTATACAGATAATGTAGTTCAAAACGATATACAAAATTTCGCTGATTACAGAAAATAGATATTATTTCATTTTTTTATGCATGACCCAAGAGGACTACCGGGCTGAAACTTGGTGATCCTGCTTAACTTTTGGAATATAACAGCCTACTAGTACAACAAAAGCTTAACGTATTTTACATTTTTTACATTTTGCAGCCAAAGTAGCTCATTTTTGCCGATGCGTGAGATTTTGACCACACTTTGCCAGCTTGTATCTTTTGACAGAAATACTTTCTGAACTGGATTCTTTCCTCATTTGTACCCTCCTGGCGTGTCATAAATGTGTGCAAGTGGCACTTTGAATGCTCAATTACTCCCGAGTTATGCCGGTTCAAAATTCATTAAAAAATTTTATGGCTCAATTTTGGCGTGGATACGTGCGGGGCTTTTTTAATTATTAAAAAGAATGCTTTGTTGGTTATCGTGACTATTTTCGAGCTAAATAGTTTAAGTAGCTTCATATTTAAGAGAAAATGGAAAAAAAACCCTACAAATTAGTAACTTTTACAGTATAAAAATTACAGTTATTTAACTATGTTTTACCATAGAACGAAAAACCGTGTTGTCAAGAAAGCTTTGAGGCTATGCTAAAAACTTACTCAGAGATCAGGGAGCAGGAGGAGGGGAATGCCGCAGAAATTTTGCAGCGCTAAAGAGGAACTAAGAAGTGAAGAAAATTTCGCCTAAGAACACTTTCTTAATCTGTTGCGAATTTGGAAAAGGTGAAGAAACTTATTTCCAGTGACGGTTCGTGCTATGAATCAGCAGAAAACTATACCTGAGATTTTTGCACAAAAAATGTAGAAAAACTTACAAATTACAATACGATGAAAACCTGAACCCAGCACTCAATTTTCCAATAATATTAAGCAAAACAGATATGTTTTTAACCACAAATTCACATTATTTCACATATGTTTATAGATTACTGTAAAATATTTTAGAAGGACATTGTAAAACATTTTATTATGGAAGAATACGTCACAAAATGTTGTAATTCTTTAACGGAAGTTCAATCAATACTTTTTCTTACTCAAATACCATTTTTTATAAATGAAAGGTTATTAGTGAAACGAGACTAAACTTCTTGAACATCAACGCTTTTCTTTTCACAGAAGGGTCTTCACTTGAACTTCTATAATACTATAACTCATTACATCTGTACTTTAATAGAAAAATTGCATGGGATTTTTTTTAAACTGATAATTAAAGTTCATAAGTTATATCTTTAAAAGAATATTTAAAATTACTTTACTTTGGCTTAATAAAAGAATAGATAGTATGATATACAGAATTGGAGCCTATATGGTGACCTCACGAATGAGATTGAAAAAATTATTTATATATTTTAAATAAATAACTGGAACAATGTAGCAGAAAAACTTCAGTATGTTATGATATTTTCACGGTATAATGTATTTAAAACTGCTTTTCAAAAAGAAAAATATGTTCTTATGCCTTTGATACACTTCTGAAACAACATTTATAAAGTTTCGTTCTTTATTTGTACCCACAATAGAAACATCACTAGCTACAAAAAGAAAACTTATTTTTAGACAAAAAGCAATGCAAGAAAACATTTTAGTGCTTTTTCTTGTATAGCGCTTTAAGTGTCAATGTACCTAAACAAAGATAAAGTATCCCTTGCACTTATTCAGTTGATGTGTAGCATAAAAATAATGTAGAACTGAGGGAGGGGGATGTTTCTATTTTACTCCACAAATTGCGCAACGGAAACACATAAACCTACAACTCCATTATCGTTTTCGACGGCATACATTTATAGTATGATAAATGCGCAGCGAATCAAATTGCACCGTTACTACATCAGTGCAGACAGAGCTAAAAGCTTTTTAATTTTCTGGGTTATTTCCTTTAAAAAGTTTCGTAACTTCTGGAGTCAAATGAAGGTTCAAGTTAGAAAGCGAGAGGAACATGTTTTTTTTTTTAAAAGTGAAAATTGCACTATGAACGAAATTAAGTATATTTTACTGATTTAGTCTTCGAATGTTTCTTTATTTAGATCGCTTTTTAGCCTACTTTCCCGTAAAAGTAAAAAAAAATAATAATAAAGCATGAAAGAAGGCTTAATGTATCGTGAAAATATCGTTAAAAATCAAGAAAAGTCAAAAATAAGTGAAGTAATTAAATAAAGATTGAAAAATAAAAAATTTGAAAGTAGGGTATTGAGATGGGGAAAAAGTGTGTCTGTCGGTCTGTCGGTCTGTCTGTCTGTCGGTCTGTCTGTCGGTCTGTCTGTCTGTCGGTCTGTCGGTCTGTCCCCCCCTAATAACTTTTGAACGAATTGTCCGATTGGAAAAATTCTTTCGGCGAGGACATCTCATTTCTATATTTTACTTTTTGATTTGAGCAATTTTTTGTTCAATTTTCAACAGTTCAAAAAATTTTAACATCAGCGCCTATGGACAAAATTGAAGCAAATTCTGTAAACTCTGGGCACAAGAGCCAAGTTCCTATTGCAAGCTTATTGAAAGGAGTTCTCGGCGTGAAATATTGATTTGAACAGTTTTTGTTCATTTTTGAACAGTACAAAAAATTAACACAGAGCTTACGGGGAAATTTCAACCCTATATAAATCCTGATCTAACGGACCGATTTGCTTGGAACAAACTTTATCGGAAAGCTCTTATAACGTAGAACATGTAGAAATAGAAAGTTTATCCAGAACTTACGAGCCTATTTTGCTATGAAATTTTTTGATCGGGATTTTCAAGGATATTTCTCAGTGACTCAATGAGTGAAATAATGAATGAATGAATAAATGAAAGAGTGAAAGAATAAATCAATGAATAAATGAATGAGGAAAAGAATGAATGAATAAAGTATTGAATAAATGAAAATATAAATAAATGAGTGAATAAATGCATGAATGCGTAAATGAATGAATAAACACTTGAATGAGGTAACGAATGAATGAATAAATGCATGGCTGAATAAATGAAAGAATGAATGAGTGAGTGAATGAATATGTATTATCCGTTGAAAAAGGTATATTTTCAATAATTAGAACTAAAGATAAATAAGAAAGAGAGAGAAAGAGATAGCTAGATTATAAATTTGAATTTGGTGTATACGGGAAAGTAGGCTCGTATAGTTCTAGACGGAACTTCTTGTTAAGTTATTAGATGTAATAAAATCATTACATCTAATAACTATTAACTTTAGAATTATTATCTAGAATTATTAATTTTATTTTTATTCTTATTCGTTTTAAAAGTTATTTATGGATTTAAAAACATTAACTGCTACATAATATTATAACAATCCAAAATGTTATTTTATATCAGATAAATTCGGAATAAAATAGAAAACGAGTATGGTTAAATATTTAAACGCTTCTCCTGAGAAAGTAGTCGTTTGTGAATTGTCGTGCCTGGCTTGATGGTGTGGCACTGGAGGTGTAGTTTGAAGGCTTATTTTGATAATTTGAAAACACTCGGTCATGCAGGAGCGAAATTCGCTTATGTACTTTTAAATTCTTTTATTGCAATGACAATAACAATGACGGTAGTAATGCTTAGCATTAGGTCCTGTAAGATTCGCGCCAAATATCGCCAATAATGAGTATTTGACCGTGGATATTGCACCTCATTTTCCCTGTCAAATTTGACGACTACTTTTCTATATATCGACAACTTAGAGACAGTTTACAGATCAGAATGGTGTCAATTCCCCAATATATACACAAGTGTTGCTAAATAGCAGATAATTTATTACGTCATTTTGGAAAATAAGAAGACACATTATACCGAATTAAGAAAAATGCAATCGCTCTTATTGCTTTTATTTAAAAAACTTAAAATATCGAATTATTATATGTTTGTATTACCTTGCTTGTTGTCAATATCAGGGGAAAATGAAAGGCAGTAGTGCATTGTTCTCTTAATGTATTGTAATTCACAATCGTGTTTCAGACAGACAGTCAATTAAATAAATGAAGCTTAAAACCTTCTAAAAATTTTTTACTTAAAAGATAAACTAAAACAGAAAAGGAATAAGTTGATGTAAATGCTAAAAATCCCTTTTTTTTTCTCCACAAACTTGATGTCTGAAATATTTTTCAATTATTTCTTTTAAAAAAATGCTTACAGCAGTTTAACATATTGAACATTAGGAGAATCATGCCTTGGGTAACAAAACAAAACTCATTTATGTCTTTCATATTGTTTAGTTATTGCTTTTTTTTTCTTTCTTCAGAGTATGGAAAGAAATTTTAGTTTTTTTTTCTACTAAAAAAAATTAGAATCTATAATTATAGAGTTTATATTTTTAAACTCTTTTGATACTATGCTTATTCTCTTCACTTCATTTAGTAGATGGATGTTTTCAAAAAAATTGCTTCTAATTTGGAGTATTTCGCTCAGATCAAATATTTTAAGAAAGTCATTGTTGCAACTGGAGTAGAAAATACATAGCGACGAATTCTTTGCGGTGATTTATTTTGGGGCAACAAATCACGAGAAAATAGAACTAACTTTCGCTACTGGCGCAAAGTAACACTTCTTAGAGTTTAAATCTTATTACTAGAAGAAAGTTTCAGAAGTCTTAAAGAAAATTTAGGAAGGAAAAGTTGGACTATAACACCACTTTAACACGTTTTTGCAATACATATTAGAATTATTTGACAATTTAACGCTTCTTTCTTTTAAAGTTATATTTTGAGATACTCTTCATACAAAGTATTTCATTTAAGTTTTACCTGACTCATTTATTTAAGCATTTACTAAGCACATTAAACGTAATATGTTTGTATAAAATCAATTTAAGCGGGTATGACCGAAAACCGATAAATTTTAGCTATCGGGGCCGTTTTGTATATTCGTCTTCTAATTATCCTTTGGATGTGTTCAAAAGAAAAAAATTACTCGAAAGATTGAAGTATCAATGTGAAGGTCTTATGAGCATTAAAATAACTATCATTTTTTAAGGTAAAATAGATATAGTTAATTACAATTTCGTCATCACATAAGCTTAATTTTTAAACTTAAATATATTTTGTGTGTCTCCAGTCACCGAAAGAAATCTATAAATTTATGAAAAATGGATTGACGACCATGATTTTTGAATTAATATGCATCCCCTAGAATTCAACCTAACTGTCCTAATAGCTGTCTGTTGTCTCAAAATTCCTTTAAAATATCACCTGAGAAAATGTGGGTGTATCACTCACATCATTCACAACTTCTAAAATTTGCTCTATTTCATAAGGGAATCGCAATTCGTTAAAAATGTTTACGAAAATGTATCTTGCTTCAATTTGTATTTGAATAAATCACGAAATCCAAATTTTAAAAAGGATGAAAAGTTTTTTTTTTCTTTCCAATGGGGCTGCGGTATTGGGTCCTACAACCATTGCAGACCTAGTGCGCTCCCCAGTAATGGTACCATCTCTTTCAGCGGCACCACAATGAGTGTGGTACCTTCGCCGCATGAGAATTTTGACGTTCAGTTACCACTATATGGCGGTACCTGAGCTCTCATTGATGCAATATGCCCTAGGAATTTAATTTAGCCGAGAGCATCCAAGCCAAGTGTCTACTCAACGGATCTTTTACATGCCGCATAATCATACGACACGGGCGCAGACGATTTTCTGCATCTTGAAAATCCACCGACTCGGGCCAGGTTTGAACCCGCGATCTTGGGCGTACGAGGCCTGCTGCCTTACCGCTACGCCACCCTATCGGCAAAAAAAGGATGAAAAGTTACATAACAATTTCTGAATCTGAACACTACATCCTAGTTCTGAACCAGCATCAATCAAAGCTAACATTATTGAGAAGTCGCTACACCCTACTGAAAATGAATCGGATATTCTCAAAAGCTCGATGTAGGGTGATTTGAGGCGAGATGCTCCACAGGGGAAATGCCCCAGGTAGTGTATTTGCGTCAGAATATCAAATAAGACAACACAAATTATGCGGATTGTTTTCTTATAAACTGAATGGTGCATTGTGTAAAATGCGTTGTATCTGAAGCAAACGAATTCAAGATATAGAAGCAACTTGCTAAGTGACCTATTGTTTTGACTAAAAAGAAAATTCTTGGTTTTATTTTGTAACATAAACAAAAGAAATTTCGTTAAATTTCCCCAGAAATCGTAACGTAATAGTAAAACAGCATTTATTAAAATATCTCGTGGTAAAATCAGATAGTCTTAACAAGGCTGAACTGAATCCAGTTTACTGTTTAACTGTTTTTGTACAGTAACGAGTAACGATTACGATCAAGTTCAGCCTTGATCTTAATCGTTGTTTGATAATGAATAGCGTAAATCGGCATCTCTCCTTAGCAAAAAGAAGAGATTCCCTACTGAGCATGATGTAATAAGGATAGATGCTTCACTGTAGATTTTTCTGTTTTAGGTTTCGATAAATTCATTGTTAAGAAACATTGTTATTTAATATTTTGTATCTATAATTATTTCAAATTTGTTATATGCGAATAGCGTCAAATTATTGTAAGTAAATTTTTATTTATAGCATATGCAATGTTACTTGAATTATTCAAATAAAAAAGTCTTTAAAATTCACATATAGTTACTAAGTTTAAATTATGTGTATAGTGTTGCTTTATTTATTGTTTATAAAACAGTTTGAACGTGCCTTCTTAAATATACTTTCCTTATATTCTATTAGTTTACTATAGATTAATGTAAATACAATTTGCCATATTATTAACCATATAATAATCATACAATTATCCATAAAAACTTTCTCATTTACTGATTCTTTTGGGTAAATATTAAATTCACTTAATACAATGTTTTGAGTGTTGAATGAAGAAGATTTATTACTGGAAAAGTTCTAGAGAAAGTTGAAGTTGTTGACCCGAAAAAAATCTAAGAGAAGCAATTAAAAGGATTAGGCCATGAAATATAGATACTAACCAATACGTGCTTAGAATAGCTTGAAAATTTCTTTTAAACCGCGTACAATTAATAATTTAAACGCATATTCTGTAAAAAATGAATGAATGAAAATTTGTTATGTATCGTGAAATATGTAACATTAATGGGAGCAAGTAAAACAATTTTATTTTTATTGAAGAAGCAATTTTATTTTTATGTTTTACCATCGCAGTTTAAACGTAGGTTACGACTTTATTTTTTATGTTATTTTCAAAACATAGAAATGTACTTTCATTTTTTTAATGTTCTTTATAAATTTTAAAAGTTGTAAATATTTTTTAAATACTCTTTTATAGCAAAAACGTGTAGATTTTTTAGTCTTTGATATTTTTATTGACTTATTTTTGAAGGGCATCACACTCTTTACTGCGACATCTCTTCTCGCTTGTCAGGTACGATGGCCAAATGCGATGTTGTAAAGTGTCTTCTTCAGCTCAAAAGTAAAAGTTCTCACAGTGAATTGAGCTACATACGGACAAAAATAACAATGGAAGGCAGCACTCTTACTGGAATTTAAACTGATATTATTGATAAATTAAGTTAGGACAGCCAGTAACTTTGGGGAGGAGGGGGGGGGGGGCAACTCTCCTCGAATTACCCTAATTTTGTTTGATTGAAAGAAAAATATAATTTATATAAGTCAAGACCTGACCTGAAGTGACAGGATTTATATGGTTTCCCTTTATCCTGAAAAAAACTTCGGGCTTTTCATAGCTTTTCTCATTTTTTTTTCTTTTTTCAAAACTCACGTGGACAGACATGAAGGGAAAATATTATATTTTTATGGGCAGTTATTGAAAATCCCACATAGAGGCTTCCGAAGGAAGTGACCTTTTATGGGAAAATATTCAAATGGCTTTTATATTGAATTCAAAAAATGCCCCCTTCGAAGACTGTTCATTTTAAAATGTATATTGAAATAGTTTTTGTGTCCGGAAATGTAAAGCTGATATGAAATGGGGGGGAAATCGATAAACGCTGGTTTTTTTTTTAATTGAAACTCTGTTTTATGTTATTATTTTTTTCTGCATTTAGAGTAATAATTAATTAAATGTTGGGAAATGTACAGAAGGAATAATCTTTAAAGCATAAGGGGAAAATATTTGCTTCAACTACCAAATTCTAGGATTTTTCCAGTATCTATAGTCTGTGTAATTAGAATAGGCGCATCGAGGTCGCGTTTTCTGCTTTGTCCCCATAGCTAAGGCGGGAAAGATAACAGAGCCAGACTTTTTTTTGCACTGCAGTTCTGGCAATTGAATTACTACACCTCCGATTCAAAATATTAGAACAATCGAGAAAAAGTAATAAGAAAGAATTTATCTTAAATTTATTTAGTTTTGATATTAAGTAAATACAATTAAATTTCTCATAAATTAGACCTGGAATGTTTAGATAAGATTTTAACATTTACAAAATATAAAATACAATAAATTAGCTATACAATAGCTTTCTGAAACACATCAAAATATTAGAATAAGATTTAGATTAGTTCAAAATATTAGAATACTTTATTTGACGCAATCTATTTTTGCCATGGAAAAATAAATCTGATTTTAATTCGTCTATAATTAATATAACTAAAACAACAAACTGACTTATCATGTTCCTCAAACCAAGTGGGGAAAAAGTTTCTAGCACGGAAACCATGGCGACCAGAAGGGAAAAGGTAGAGTTGTGTAACCTTGACATCCTATTCTAGTGACACAGACTACAGCACGACCCTTACCAAATGACTATTATTTTATTGCGTGATTTTGTTCAGAATCACAAAGACAAAAACATACATCTTTTGATTCGTCTAGTGATAAGTTATACCCTTAACAACTCGATATCCTTAAACAAAGTCGTTGTAGATCAAAATGTATGCATAGAAATCGAATTGTAAGCTTTTTTAAAATCTTCGTCAAGGAAAAAAATACTACCATTCGAGATCTAAAATTACTCTGCAACATTTGAAGACTTCGAAATTTCTAAGAAAATCCCAAAGTTGATTTAACATTTAATAATATACTTTTATCATGGTCAACACATGTCTTCCAATATTAAGAACTATAATCAAAATGTTTAAAAAAAGTTCCGTCGAGAACTATATGAGCCTACTTTCCCGTATACACCAACATCAAATTTACAATCTTCCTGTCTTTCTCTCTTTTTCATTTATCTTTAGTTCTTACTTACTTCAAATATACTTTTTTTTTTTCAACGGTTAATACATTTTCATTCACTCATTCATTCATTCCCTCATGCAAATATTTATTCATTCATTCACATATTTATTCATTCATTCAGTCACATATTCATTCATTCTTTTAACCTTTTATTTTAATCATCAATTCATTCAAAAATACCATTAAAAATCCCGATGAAAAAGTTTAATAGGAAAATAGACTCGCTTAGTTCTGGTTGAATTTCGTATCTATACATGTTCTGCCTCACACGATCTTTGCGATGAAGTTTGTTCCAATCACATCTGTCCGTTAAATCAGGATTTATATAGGATTGAAATTTTCGCGTAGGTGCTAATGACAGACACACATTTTCCCCATCTCAAAACTCTAATTTTATTTTTTTTTTCAACCTTTATTTAAATTTCGTCACTTATTTTTGACTTTCCTTCATTTTTAACGATTTTTTACGACACATTAAGCCTTCTTTCATGCTTTATGTTCGTTATTTTGTTTTTCACTTTTGCTGGAGTAGGCTAAAAATGGGTTACTCTCGGAAAAGTAATTTTAAATTTAAAATACACTTGTTTCATTCGTTTATGATAAAAGGACGGGTGGGAAAAATAATTTTCGCTTAAATACCCAGAATTTTTAGTGTCTTATAACGTAATCTTTTTTATTTTTAAGGAATTAACATACAGCCTTAATTATGTTACCCGCTTCCATTTTACGCAGTGATGGTGAAGAGAATGACAATTATCTACTGAACATGACTCATAAAGGGACAGCCCGCTGGCTTTCAGTGAATAGAATACTTGCTTTAATCCTCCTTGCGTGACGTAAGGTAAAGAAACAAAAACGTGAGTTTTATCTTTATCCGCACAGGTGTGTATAGCAAAGCATTTTTTTTTTTTTTTGCAAAAGCTGAATCACTTTGTTGTTTTAAAAGTATGAGTAAGATGGCTACCTTTTCCAACATGAAAGTGTTTTAGGATAGGTCTGCTTAATCTCTTTTGTGTAGATGATGGATTTTTTTCTTTTACCTTTTTGATTAAACGTTTTTGACGCGAGAATATAATCTTGAAAACGAAATAGTAGAAATTTTTGAGCACATTTTACATTTTGGGTACACTCAAGACTGTTTATTATTTCATGCAAAAGAATAAATTTGATGGGGTTAGTGGGAAGAAAATTCTTCTATTAGATCAGGATTTACGTATGATTCAAATTTCTGCGAAATAACTAATGAAACTATTTTTTTCTTTAACCACTCATAGTTGGATGGAAAAAATGTTGAATTCATAAATTTACACATGCCTAAGTAATCCACAATCCAATATAAGTTCTAAAAAAATAATTTTTCAAGAAATAAATATTTGTCTCAATATATTAAAAGTAATAAAGGGGGAATAGACACATCTATCTATATTTCAGCAGCAGATTTTCAAATTATTAGGTCTAAAATAATTCGTTAATTTAGTTATTTTCATTAATTTGGGTATGTCCCTATTATGCTTGTTATTCATTTATTTAGTTTGAAAAATACGGGAAAGTTGGCAGTTAGCAAGAAATTTTCATTCCCCCCTCAACAAAATCTATAATTTGTTTTTTTTTAGAAATGAAAAGAAGACAAAACAATGCGTTTAAGAATTTTATTTATATAAGTGCAACAAAATTAAATAGGAATTTTTTTCTGAACAGTAACTTTATACTCGAAATGATTTTCTACCTATGTTCAAATAATGTTTTGCAAGAAACATACCTATGTTCGAAAAATGTTATTTGAAAGTGCAAAATTTTATTTTAAAAGTCATGAATTATTTGAGCATATTAAAATGCAAAATTTTATGTTAGTTAATAAAATTAGATTACACTAGAGGAACCCCCTAGTGTAATCACTAGGGGGTTCCCGCTCCCTGCTCGCTATCGCTCATCAACCTTCAGAATTGCATACGCAGCTCCTTCGGATCTCTTCGCGAGTTCTCGAGCGCTTCGCTCGCCTATTACAAACTTAACTATATTCGAGCAATTTTGTAGAAAGAATAGGTTCTCTGTCAAAAAAGCCATTCTATATTGCACACAAATAAAAAATATACATCTTGTTACAGAATGTACATTGATTATACACAGTGTTAGAAGCTTGGAGTATTCCGATTGTCGCTGTTAATAAACACAATTAAAATTGTACATAAAGTACAATTTTAATTGTGTACAAAGTTACGAAGTAATAGGCTCACGCGGAAATTTAAAGTAAAGCGAATCATATTCTAAGGACAAAATTCTAAGTGTAAACAGCATTGTAGGTGTATCTTTACGTATACATTTTATTTATTACTAGCTGAAATGCCCGGCTTTGCGCGGGATGATATTGCATCATTCGCATGCCAAGTAACACATTTCCAAAATTCGGTCGTAAATATATAAGGAATTTTTTTAAAAAAATCCAAGTAGAAGAGGGGCAACAGTCCTTAAAAATCCCATTTAAACAGTAAAACTCATTAAAAATCACGATTGCATTAAAAATAGCAGCCTCGACAAATTTCTTTTAGACCAAAAATAAGTCCATAAAAATCCACATTAAAATGCCAACAGCAGTTCGTAAAAATGGCCATTAGACTAAGAGCAACTGTAACTAAAATGCACATATGCATCAGGATAATTGTTCCAAAACGATATCAAGAGTCCGTAAAAATCGCAATAACAATATAGACCACACCACATCTAAAAATTCCCATCAGAATAAGAGCAGTATTCTCTTTAAAAATGCCCATCAGATGAAGGACAACGGTTCCTGAATATTTCTGCTACAATAAAGAAAAATTACTTAAAGATCCACATTTTAATAATTACATCTATTCCGAAACATACCTAATATAGTAAAGAAAATTAGACCCAAAAAATCTAGATCAGAATAAGGACGTCAATGACTAAAAACACGTATTAGACTACAGACTTAAAGAGCTGCTGTTCCTAGAATGGCCCCAACAAAATAGCTTAAATTCCCCCTCTAATAGAAGACACCAGTTCCTAAAAATCCCGCTTGCAAAATCGTCAAAACATTTCCTGAAAACTCAATTAAATAGCACTTTTATCAAATTCGGATAAAACGGAAAAAATAAGAGTATTATTTCCAAAAGCCAATGCACATTTAAGTAAGAGAATTTTCAGTACTGAAGCAATTCTGACGTATGAAATTTAAGTCGATAGAAAGAAATAACTAAATTCTGTCCAAATGGAGCCAAACAGACATCTAAAAAATTAAATAAACGTTAGAAAATCAATCACTTGAGTAAAATATGGAATCAATTAAAACCGCTATGTAAAGTTAAAATGATGCCGAAGATCGCGAAATTGCACTATAGTAATGGAAGTATAACGCAAATGAGGCATTATCCTATAGTATACAAAATATGCATAAAAATGAAATAAATTTTTAGAATTTGTTTCGTTGATAAAACGGACATTCTACCATAAGAAATACGATGTTTCATGAAATTGTTGAACTGGCACCATAATATTAAATCGCCAAAATTGAAAGAAGAATCAACGTCAAAATAAAGAAATTAAAAATCGTCTGCAGTTCCACAAAATATGTATAAAAATAAAATATTTTTTCTAAAAAAATAGAACCGACTTCAAATTATAAATTGCGCTAAGTGAAAAATAAATTCATATTTTAAACAACATCGATGTGACTTTTAAACATAGTTTTAGAAGTCGGTGCAAAATTATGAGTCTAACTACCATTACACCATGTGCTACTTCACATTGAAACTGTTGCTAATTTTGGGAAAATATATAAATTTGTAATTTATTCATGACTAGCTGAAATACCCGGCGTTGCGCGGGATACTATTGCATCATTCGCAGGCTAAGTGACGCATGTCCAAAATTCTGTTGTAAATATGTAAGGAAAAATTTTTTTTTAAAAAATCCAAGAGTAGGAGATGGTCAACAGGCCTTAAAAACCTTATTTAAACAGTAAAAATCATTAAAAAACACGATTGCATTCAAACGAACAGCCTAGAAAAATTCCGTTTAGAGCAAGAATAATAGTCCATAAAAATCCACATTAAAATTCCAACAACAGTTCATAAAATTGCCATTAAAATAATTGCAACTAAAATGCGCACATGCAGCGAGATAATTGTGCCAAAATGATATCAAGAGTCCATAAAAATCGTAATTACAATATCTACCGCAGTACATCTAAGAATTCCCAGCAAAATAAGAGCTGTATTCTGTTTTAAAATGTCCATCAGATGAAGAACACCTGTCCCTGAATATGTCTGCTACAATAAAGAAAAAAAATCCTTGAATCCCTACATTTCAATAAAGAGAACTATTCCTAAACATCCCTAATAGAATAAGGACATTAGTCTCAAAAAATCTCCATTAGAATAAAGATGCCAGTGACTAAAAATACCCATTGAGGGTACTGACCTTCAAGAGCTACCGTTCCTAAAATCACCAACAGTCTATCTTAAATTCCCCATCAAAATAAGGACAGTTCCTATAAATCCCGCTTACAAAATCGTCAAAAAATTTCCTGAAAATTCAACTAAATAGCACTTTTATAAAATTCGGATAAAAACGAAAGAAAGGAAAGCATTTTTTCAAAGACAAATGCACATTTAAGTTAGAAAATGTTGGGTACTGAACCAATCCTGACATGTGAAATTTAAGTTGATAAAAAGAAATAACTAAATTCTGTCCAAATAGTGCCAAATAGACAGTAAAAAAAATAAGTAAATGTTTTATAAAATAAATCACTTCAGTAAAATATGGAAAGAAAAATCAATTTCAAGATAAAGGAATTGAAAATCGCCTGCAGTTTATAATACACAAAATATGCATAAAAAAGAAATGAATTTTTAGAATTTGTTTCGTTGATAAAACAGACACTCTACCATAAGAACTAATATGTTTCATGAAATTGTTGAACTGGTACCATAATACTAAATCGCCAAAAAACGAAGAAGAATCAACCTCAAGAAGTAATTAAAAATCGTCTGCAGTATTCAAAAAAATGAAATGAATTTTTAGAATCTGTTGCACTCATAAAACGCCATGAATAACGATAAAACATCCGTTTTTCAATCTTGCGTTAACAAAAATCATCTAGTTGGCGACAAAAGTAGTATTTATTTTGGCGAAAACACGCAAATTGAGCAGATAAATTCAGAGCCTTGCTTTAAAGTTCAAAAACGACTTTAAATTAACGCTGCGCGTGTTCTATTTGTTCTACGAACTTCAGAAAAAGATCATCTTGTGCAGTTTTTTACGGGCATTAATATGTTGTAAAAACATAAAACGTGGGACATTTCTTCGATGAGATAATTAAAAATTAACAGTTTTTCTTAAAATTGGAATAAAAAAAGAACAAATTCGAATTTTAGGAAAAACGCTTCGAGGTGCACGAGGACCTGACCCAAGGTATCTGTAACCAAAATTTCGTACTTCTGGCCCGTTCCATCTCTCCAGGACGCGATCGACAGACACACACACACACACACAAACTTTCGGTTTTATTTATATAGATTACAAAAGATTTTATCTATCCTAATTTTCCACCGACTTCTAAAACTATGTTTAAAAGTCACATCGATGTTGTTTAAAAATTTGAATTTATTTTTCACTTTTTAGCGCAATTTATAATTTGAAGTCTGTTCTATTTTTTTACAAAAATTATTATTTTATTCTTTTTAGTGTAAATATATTTCCTATATAAATACTCTATTTTTTAAAAATCCGTATCAAAGGGCAAACTCTCTTTGAATGAATGGCACTAAAAACTAATTATTTGTATGAAAAACTCCGTTTTGAAGTCGATTTTAGCAAAAAAATTGATTGGATTTAATTTTTGCCTCAGAGAAGCCTTCAGTCAAACTTTTGCTGTAATTGATTTCAATATTATAGCACAATGGCAACAAACACTTTTTAAACAATGACTTTCATATTTATTAATAGTTTTCCCAACAAATAAAAATCAAGCAAAGCCTTTCCAATTAAAATGAAAAATACTTATTTTTCACCCGCAACGTTTTTTTTAAAAAACAAAAGTATTCAGATTGATGTACGATATTCGAGTTAGACCACCCTCTATGATTAAAGCAAAAATCTTCAAAATCGGTATATTTAATCAACATTTATGGATGAAAAAACAAAAAACATGCTACATTTCTGCCCATTACTTTTGTTCTATTTATCGAATATGGTCAAACAAAGGTATGAGACTTATGGGAAACCACCCTTGATCGATTGGAAAAAAAAATCATGAAAATCGGTTCATCCTGTGCGAAGTTATGAGTGGACAAACAAACAAAAAAAAACGACATACATACAATATGAATGTATAAAATCCTTCCTTTGTGAAGTCGGTTAATGAAATGAATTTTTAGAAATTGTTTCGCTCATAAAACGGCCTAATTAAAGATAAAATAGCATTTTTTCAATCTTACGTTAACAGAAATCATCTAGTTGGCGACAAAAGTACTATTTATTTTGGCGAAAACACGGAAATTGAGAAGATAAATTCAGATGTAAGCCTCGTTTTAAAATTCGAAAACTACTTTAAATGAATATTGCGCATGTTCTCTTTCTCCTACGAACTGCAAAAAAAGATCATCTTGTGCAGTTTTTTACGGGCATTCATATAATGCAAAAATATAAAACGTGGGACGTTTCTTCGATGAGATAAACCCAAAATCAACAGTTTTGCTTAAAATTGGAATAAAAAAAGAACAAATTCGAATTTTAGGAAAAACGCTTCGAGGTGGACGAGGACCTGACCCTAGGTACCTGTAACTCAAATCTCGTACTTCTGGCCCGTTCCATCTCGCCAGGACGCGATCGACAGACAGACACACACACACACACACACACACACACACACACACAAACTTTCGGTTTTATTTATATAGACTATGACTTTTGGCGACGACAAGACGACTGAATTTGGATTTGTGTAAAGACGTTTTCATACTTGGGGACAAAGAATTCACTTTAAAGCTTAGATAAATGTAATAATTACCCTGCCAAATTCTCATTTAAAAAATTTGTTTAAATAAGAATGCATGAGAAAAAGTTTGTGCCACACTTACACATTTTCGTAAAAAATAGTAATATAACAATTTGTTTTATTGTTATTTTACCATATTTCATTACAACAGTCGAATAACCATTAAAAGATGGTACTCAAACCGCTGATTGTGAAAAAAAATCGTTTATTCTCTGTTTCTCCTAAAGAACGTTTAACTAACTGAACTGTAATTTACGAGGGCCACTTAGATCTCTTAGTCAATAAGAATCGGGCGTCCATCTTCGTTGTGGAACGAAGAAGTGTGAAGATTAGAATTCCATCGCAGAATATTGTCTAGTTCGTTTTTTATCTAAAGGGGGGAAATCTGGAGAAGATGAAGTTAGTAATAGTCAATAAACTGGTTGTGGAAACATTTGACTATTTTTTGATATCGCATTTTTATCTTTCTTAGAATAAAATAAACCTCAAAATCTTGGACATCAACTATAAACCTGGTTCAATGTTTCAATCTAATAAATTCAAAAGTAATTTTTTTACATATTGTGGCGGTAGGATTCGACGCCTTCATAAACCGAATTCTGGTCCTGGCCTTAGGTATCTCTTTGCAGAGCATCGAAGTATTGGCTTTCCGCCGAGGAAGTCCAAGGTTCTATCCCCGTCTCTGGGAGACCTGCTGCTCCACCGGCACCACCGTATCCTCGCACCTCGTCGTCCGCCGCCGCAATATAATAGCTATGAATGGTAATTACCATCGCAGTATGTTATCATAAGTGCTACTAATCGAATTGTAAATGGTTCAAAAACAGTGAAAACTTACATTTACAGTTTTGAAGCCATACAAGTTAAAAATGGTTATAAAACCGTGAACTTTTCTATTTACTGCTTTTGAACCAAGCTGATTTTAAATAGTTTAGAACCCGGTAAAAGATACAAAAATATTCCAAACCGTAAATTTCACGGTTAATTAGATGGACAGACTGCTGCCGGCTATTTAACCGTAATTTCATGATGCAATTTCTAACCAGAGCCCCCAAAACTAAATGCACTCCGATAGTGATTTAAATCCATACACATTTTGGCGGCAGTTTTTTAGATAGAGGGCGCTAGTTCTTTGCTCATAATACTGCTTTAAAAGTAGATACATATGGCAAAGATTAATGAACTGAGTGTTTAAATTACATAAACTATTTAATTTCAAACATATCAGCAAACTAAATCTTCAAGAAAGCAAATTTTGATTTGTCATTTAATGAATTTATTAAAGACCGCACAATACGTTATTCTTAAGTTCTCATGTAAAATATTATTGTAGTGATTCAAATGATAAAATATTGGAATCCTTAATCTTGAATAAAAGCATTTATGATATATATCCACTCGAAAATAGTAAATATTAGCATTGATTCAATTAATTAAATTAGCCAAGAAATTAAAGATTAAAGAGTGTTATAAATTTAAAATGCGTTTCGGTGTAGAATCGGGTACCCTTCAGTTTTAAATTATATTTTGGCGATAAAACTTTATTTCTGGTTAGGCAGTGGACATCTTGCTAGTCACATCTTGGCGTAAAAAAATAGCTTAAATGTATATTTGAATATGTACAACCATCATTTTTTAATTTTGGTAAAAACAATTAACATGAACGTTTCTAATATACTAAACATGATCTGTGATATCGAAAATAAAGCATATTAAAAGAATAAAACGGCAGCGATTTGAAAATAATAAATATTTAAAGTTTCATAAAACACATTGGAGTAAGAAAAAGAAGAATTACCTTGTCTAGAAGAAGCTGTTATGCACTTTGTTCGTAATCCTTCGTCGGAAGGGAATTGATGGAAACTGATTTTTTCAGTTCTTGAATCTGAAGTGCAGTACTGCACAACGCAATGCACCATAATTGTGATTAAAATCTAACTAGTTCTTAAAATAAATTTAAAGTTGATAGAGCGAGTCATTTGCGCCACCAAGCGGAGAACTTTTCACGGCCCTTTTTTTTTTCTCATATAGAAGGGCATTTAGTATAGCGGCTCTGTTCTAACAGTGCATGAGCATTGAAATATTCTCAAAAGTGTGACCACTCTATATGTAAAACTATAAGTAGTTTAAAGAAATCAAAATGAATAATATTAAATCGCCAAAAATGTTTTAAGTTACACGGTTTTATTTAAATTCAAAACATCGTTGCATTATCCCAACAAAACTATTGTTGCCAAACGGCAAATGATAATGCTGATAATTTCCTCAGAGCCAAAATTATTAATTTTTTTTCCTAATTAACGTTATAATAAATTATAAAATGGATGGATTATTGTATTGTCATCGAAGATAAGCTTGTGTGCAAAATTTGAAGATAATTTATGCAGTAATAGTTGTCGAAAACTGCCTTACAAAATTCCGCCACAAGTCAAGTTAAATAAAACCATGTAAAAAGGAGTACAATCATGTCAGTTGTCAAAATACGCCATTGGTTAATAAACGCGACAATTAACAACGTATTTAAGCGTGAGCACCACTGCTGCGATCTCACTTCTTATTGGCTGCTGATTCATTCTTGTGTCACCATCAATAGATTTTTATACAAATAAATTTACTTACTTGTTACTATAATACAGTGAAACGAGTCATACAATTAACAATGAAAGGCTGAAAACTTCATTTGAGAGCATAAGTAATAAATTGCTAACATCTTATACAGAAGTAATAAATTATTACAAAGAATGCAGCAATGCAGTTTTTAAAAAAATAAAAAAAAAAAGATTTTATGTCCAATAAACAAAAACAGTTCAGGAGAAGATGATGAGCAGAAATGGCGATACATGCTCTCTCTCGGTAAAACCATAACTTGATTAAGTTCACAAACCTTTCCAGTTGCTATTTTTCTTACTAAAATAAAGCGCAAATCTCAATTTATAGCTCAAGATGCAAATATGCAAATGCCGCTCAGTTACATTTAAACTACTACCCTCTGCACCACCCCTCTCCTACCGTATCGTGGCCAGCAATCTGCGTCAGACATCTCGTTTTAAATAAAGTCCCCGATCTGTTTGCCGCTTGCATGATGCTTGTGTTGATGCCCGGGGAATTAAATTTGATGTCTGTGAAATAACTGTTTCCCCAACAGCTGCAGAGATAATGATGGGAGTTTTGTAACTTCTTTCTTGTTGGTTGTTGAAGTTTCGCTTCAAGTTTTTTATGCTTGGAGTGTTGAGAAAATTACCTTAAGCTGATCTCATATTCCTTCTTAGTAAATATACTTTTTAAACTTCTCTTATTATTTTTGTCCTTTACTTTAAAAAAAAAAAAAGTTGATACTTTGTCAATTTGAAAGGTAATACAGCGTATAACAAAATATATACATATAAATTTTACAGTATAAAATAGTTTGCCTTAAAATAAGAAATAATTATATGCTGTGAAGTTATAATAATTTACAATAAGGGTCTTAAAAACAAAGTTTTCAAAAAGGAGTTAAAAATACAATTTTTTTAAAACATTAGATTTTTTTTAATTATCAAGTTTAGTAACAAAAATCATCGCGGGAATTTTTTCCCCGCAAATGCTAGGAAAGACGCAGGAAGTAATAAAGCTAGCTCAAATATTTGGAAGAAATCGTTGTTAGAACTGTAGTAGGAAACACAGAAAGATGATTCCTTTCAGTGACTTATTTCTGCAACGACAAATTACGAAACTTTACAACTTTCTCAACTGCCAAGAGCTATTATTTCCCATAGTTCAAATACTGTTATTGAAAGAAATTTTCGATAATCTTAAAACGAATTCCAGAAAGGTCAGGTCCAATTTTAATTCAAAAATTATTATTATTATTAGCCTACTTTCCCGTTAAAGTAAAAAAAAAAATAATAATAAAGCATGAAAGAAGGCTTAATGTATCGTGAAAATATCGTTAAAAATCAAGAAAAGTCAAAAAATAAGTGAAGTAATTAAATAAAGATTGAAAAATAAAAAATTTGAAAGTAGGGTATTGAGATGGGGAAAAAGTGTGTCTGTCGGTCTGTCGGTCTGTCTGTCTGTCGGTCTGTCGGTCTGTCGGTCTGTCGGTCTGTCGGTCTGTCGGTCTGTCCCCCCCCTAATAACTTTTGAACGAATTGTCCGATTCAAAAAATTCTTTTTGCATTCGAAAGATCTCGGCGAGGACATCTCATTTCTATATTTTACTTTTTGATTTGAACAATTTTTTGTTCAATTTTGAACAGTTCAAAAAAATTTAACATTAGCGCCTATGGACAAAATTGAAGCAAATTCTGTAAACTCTGGGCACAAGAGCCAAGTTCCTATTGCAAGCTTATTTAAAGGAGTTCTCGGCGTGAAATATTGATTTGAACAGTTTTTGTTCATTTTTGAACAGTTCAAAAAATTAACACAGAGCTTACGGAGAAATTTCAACCCTATATAAATCCTGATCTAACGGGCCGATTTGCTTGGAACAAACTTTATCGGAAAGCTCTTATAACGTAGAACATGTAGAAATAGAAAGTTTATCCAGAACTTACGAGCCTATTTTGCTATGAAATTTTTTGATCGGGATTTTCAAGGATATTTCTCAGTGACTCAATGAGTGAAATAATGAATGAATGAATAAATGAAAGAGTGAAAGAATAAATCAATGAATAAATGAATGTGGAAAAGAATGAATGAATAAATTATTGAATAAATGAAAATATAAATAAATGAGTGAATAAATACATGAATGCGTAAATGAATGAATAAACACTTGAATGAGGTAACGAATGAATGAATAAATGCATGGCTGAATAAATGAAAGAATGAATGAGTGAGTGAATGAATATGTATTATCCGTTGAAAAAGGTATATTTTCAATAATTAGAACTAAAGATAAATAAGAAAGAGAGAGAAAGAGATAGCTAGATTATAAATTTGAATTTGGTGTATACGGGAAAGTAGGCTCGTATAGTTCTAGACGGAACTTCTTGTTTATTTTCAATATCCCTTTCCAGTTCAGCTCTATTACCTAAATCACATATTAAGGTTAACTAAATCTGAGATTTAGTTAACTTTTTTTCTTGTTTAACAGGTCCTTAAACAAGAAAAAAAAAATTTTTTAAATGGGCATTTCATATCAAATGAACTCTTGTATAACTTTAGGATGCAACCTTTCTGTGTGCGTGTGTGTTATCAGCATTAATGTTGTACCTTAAAGAGAAAACAAAATACTAAAGCCTTATGTAAGGATAGTTTTTGCGTTATTGCTTTTTGAAAAATATAAAAGGGTACAATTTGAGAGTTATGGATTTATACCTTTACCTTTATGCAGTTTCGTCGGGCATATTTAGATTGGACTGCGCGATATATATATATATGTACAAAATATAAAAATGTATTTAAAAGCAATTCATAACTTGTAGAGCCAATTATTACAATAATCTTTGAAGGGAATTTTTCTTCAAAACGTAATAATAACTAAAAATTTTGTTAAAAAGTGCAGGAATTTTCCCAGAGTAAAGAGAATCTAGATTATCGACAATTACTATACACTTCTGGATACCTTATACAAAAAAAAATTTTACCTGTTTTCTAATTTGTGTTGGAAGTAATTTCGAATTGAAATTTTTTAAGTCGGTTGAGAAGATGATCATAGGTTTCGAAATTTAACATCCTTCACATCTTAGTACTATAATAACAGCTATCAACGTATTCGTCTGATGAAACGAATTAGACATTCGCAAAAGATCAATTTTCTTCTGTTGCAAAATAAAATATTCCTTATTGGGAATTCATTTTCTTCACTTTCAAGTGCTTTAAAGGCAAGACCTAAACTAAACTGACAGGATTTATATGGTTTCCTCTTATCTTGCAAGACACTTCTGACTTTTCATAACTTTTCTCACTTTTTCGAAGAATCACATTGTCAGATAAACATGAGAGGAAAAATATATTTTTATGACATTGTAGGAAATCTCACATAGAGGGTTCGGAATGAAGTGACCTTTCACGGAAAAATATTCAAATTACTTTGATATTGAGTTCGAAGAATTCAATATAAAACCCTTCTTCCTCGTTTTAAGACCTTTCATGAGGAAATAGTCCCTAAATCTAAATAACCATAGGAAGTAAAGGATAACTGAACTACCTAATGAAAAACTTTGCTATTGAATGTACCTTAAAATTAAGGAAGTATGAGAAAAACGATGATTTCATATATATTTAAAAAATGTGAAGAAAATACATTTTTTGTAAGTGATAATAGTGTTATTTTCTTGCGTCTAATTATTTTATATTAGAGAAAATTTATTTCTGCTTGATTTGATATGATTTCCGTACATCAAAAAAATTTTTGTAGAGAAATAAATTTTCATGTAGAGTTAAGCGTTTTAATCTTTTAAATGGGAAAGTTTAGTAATTTTAAAACATTTATGCAAAAATAAATTCTCATACACTATCCATAGTGCAGGGAAACAAACGCCCAAAATAGGAAGTAATTTTTCCCTTTTTAACAAAAATGTAATTAATACAGAAAATTTAAATGAATTTAAAATTCTACAGTTTGTAATTAAAAGAATAAATCGTAAGATTTTTGGCAAAAATCATCAAGTAAGAAAAAAATCATTGCACTACTACAGTGAATTAGAATTTCCAATTAGTTATTTCACGACATAAAAATAAAAAAAATGTTAATTGTATAAGTAAACATATTTTACGAAATAAGGATTTATTAAAACCTTTCTTATAATAGTTTTGAAATGTACATTGATAATAGCTAAAAAGTGGAGTTTTGGACTTAGTGAATATGAGCCACAGAACGCCGACGATAGATAACAACATTTGGACCTCATATATTCGCATAATCACGTGTGAAATTAGATTATTTATTAATAAAAGATTAGGTTTAACTGTAGTAATAAACGTATCAATCAGCAAATTTTTACGGATAATAATTAGTTCAACATTTTAATGGGTAATTTTTATGTTTTCGTTATTATGCATAAAATTTAAATTAAGGTACATTGGGGGAAGATGCCACACTTAAGGGTTTTTTCGATTAGTACGTCGAAAATTGAAATAACAAGGTCACGGAAAAAATACACCTAGTTTTTCACCTAAATTTAATTTTTTACCGTTCACAAGTTAATTCTCTTCTCCTTATGAACATAAATGAAAAATTTAATGCTAAAAATGTCCCTCAATTGTGGCATCTTCCCCCATATATACGGGGAAGATGCTACCAGTTATAGGATAAGATGCCACAATAAATAAAAATAAGACAAACATTACAGAATTAAATGTGCATTAACAATGACTATAGAAAAGCAAAACAAATTAAATTCTTGCATAATAAGTTTGCTAAAAATAGTAACAGCACAGGTCGAATGATAGCCTACACAACATTTCACTCAGTTCAAATGATCATTTGGTTTCATTAGATGCGCTGAATCCAGTCACACTTGGGACCTTTTTTAGCATAAAAGTACCCTTTACACACAGCAAAAAAATCGTCATTATTATGCTCATCAAAAATGTCACCACTGGTATCTAGAGGATTTTTTTTTACTTGAGGATGACAAGCTGACACTTCTCTTTTTCTTCTGTTTTATCGAAGATTTCTTGTTATTTGTTTTGTTTGTGGGATTGCTTGTGGATTATAGGGGCAAATCCCAGTAGCTGAAAACCCATAAGTACCATTTACTACTGTGGTTGCCTTATTCCAAGCTGCATTCAAAAGATCCAAACTGAAGTCTTGACAATTTACGATCTGGCTTCTTGTGTATCCAGGAGTTCTGAGCTTGTCGCCAATATGTTTTTCAATGGTTTGAAAAACGAGCGATCAAGTAGGTAAAAATACTGTACAGAAAAGAATTACGTCATTTGCTGTATTAGAAAATAAAAAAAAGAAAACGTATTTTAAACTTCATTTCATTTATTTCTGAACCAGGTGGCGTCTTTCCCCAAGTGCAGGGGGAAAATGCCACACACGCTCATGTCCTTATTGCTAGTGTTATGGCCGCTTCTACATGCATCGTATGTGTAGCAACACTTCTTTTGCTGATATCTTAATTAAAATAACAAGTACGTATACAAACTTTAAATATGAGGAATTTAATATTATAAAAGGTTTATCACCATGTTAAATGTTCACGAGCTCCAAAAATAACGCCCATTAAACACGGTTAATTCAGATAAATTCACAAGTCACACCTGATGTCGGACCAAACTCTACACACAAGTGGCTCAGTTTTTCAATCTATTGAAATATAAAAATACTATTAATAAAGTGGCGTCTTCCCCGGAATTACCTTATACTTACTTTTTAGCCTAAAAAAATGTGAAAAGAGGCTTAATGTATCGTAAAAATTTCGTTAAAGATAAAGAAAAGCTAAAAATAAGTGAAGTAATTACATAAAGGTTGAAAAAAAATTGAAAGTAGGGTTTTGAGTAGGGAAATATGTGTGTCTGTCTGTCCCCCCCCCCCCCCGATAACTTTTAAAGGAATTGTCCAATCAGAAAGATTTTTTTTTTTTTTTTTGCATTTGAAAGATCTTGGCGAGGACACCTCATTGTCATACTTTACTTTTTCATTTGAACAATTTCTCGTTCAAAATTGAACAGTTCAAAAATTTTTAACATTAGCTCCTATCGGCAAAAATGAATCAAAATATGTTAACTCTCGGCATAAGATCCAAGTTCCTATGAACACGCTTATCAGAAGAAGCTCTCGGTGTGAAATATTTTTTGATTTCAACATATTTTATTCATCTTTGAGCAGCTCAAAAAAATTAACATAGCACCTTCAGGGAAATGTCAATCCTGTATAAATTCGGATATAACAGACGGATTTGGCTTGGAACAAACTTTATAGGAAAGAGGTTATGACGTACAACGTATACAGATATGAAGTTCAACCAGAACTAAGCGAGTTTATTTTTTGAGCGGTATTTTTAAAGATATTTCTGCATGACTGAATGAATAAATGAATGAGTGAGCTAAAGAATGAAAATGAGTGGCTAAATGAATGAGTGAGTGAAAGAATCAATAAATGCGCGAAGAAATTTTTAAAAAATAAGTGAGTGGGAAACACATGAATGAGTAAATGAATGAATGAGTAAGTGAATGAATGAATGGATGAGTGAATGTACCTGTTGAAAAAGATATATTTGAAGTAATTAAGAACTGAAGCTAAACGAGAAAGAGGGGGAGAGGGCTGGATTAAAAACTTGAATTTGGCGTGCACGGCAAAGTAGGCTCATAAAGTTCTAGACGGAACTTCTTGTTCATTTATTTATTGAACAACTTCGTTACACCCTTGTCTTTTTCATTGCATTTATTCTGTAGGATATCAATATCAATCGGTCTTTTTTTTCGAGGTGCATCAGAAACTCAGTAACCTACGTGATTGTCGATGTAGTCTTTAAGTGTTAGATATAGGCTTTCTAACATAGTCTTTTTTCCCGCTCATTTGCTATGTAGACTATTTCGTTTATTCTTCAGTAGGAGTATCTTCCAAAAGTTTCATATTTTGTCTCTTTTTTTTTTCTGCGCACAAATTTGTAATTATGTTCTCTTCAAGTATTTATTTTTGTGCCGATTGTGTTAATTTTTCAAACTACAACTCATTTGGCCAATAAACAGGTTGCACGTGACTTTCGGAGTCTTCAGTGGATGAAACTTAAGACCTGTAGGAAAAACAACAAGGTAATAACAAGAAAAACAACAACAAGCCTGAATCCCACTTCAGATATCTATTATAATTTATAGAATGATACAGCCAATATACTTTTGAACAGTAATTGAAATTTGCATTTAAAAGAATCGTAAGTCGTAGAAAACAGAAAATAATGTATAAATCCCAAAAACGAAGTTTTAACTTAAAATATTACATGATAATCCTTCTTCATATTGAAAAAGGTTTTGAAACGTTCTTACTAAATTTCTGATTAAAAAAAATGTCTTTCCATACGGTCTGAAGCCAGTTGAAATCAAAGAACCTGTTAAAAATAAAGAATCGAGTCGAAAAAAAGCTAAGAAAATTGTTTAGGGATTTGTCTCTTACCTTTTCCGTTAAAAGATTATTTTACCACTGTACGTAAGACACTGGTAGTAATTTTCAGGGGTTAAGAAATGGAGAACTATTTATCACAGGTTTAAGAAAGCAGTTTAAATAAAGAATGTGCTATTCGTTTTCTGGAAACATCAATAATGAAAGTCGATACAGCGGAAATAATGTTTTGTATTTTTAAGTTTTCTGCACATTATAACTTTTGATTTTTACTTTATTTGTTAACATTATTTAAACTGACATATTTAATTTACATGTACTATGCGCTATTGATGGACTATGGGTTTTATATAATTAAATATATATGTCATTTTACTTAAGGTATAATGATTATGAGTATTTCTGAAATGCTCAAATTTAGACTAAAATAAATAGCTATTATTTTTATCAAATATTCACTAATCATACAAAATCATGCAAATAGAATAAGGTTTTCGAATGTCAAGAAAATTATTGATACTGTAGTATCAGGGGTTTGTATTACAATAGCAATACTATAAGGTACAGCCGATAGAGTTGGCACACAATTGGAAAGCATGATAAAAGGTAATGAAAACGGTGATTTTTTGCCAAGATTTTGGTCTATATTATAGACTACCTTCCTTATGTATGTCTTTCCATAACTATTTTGTTGTTGTGCTGTAATTTAAAACGACAGTTGGAATAAAACTGAGACACCTATTTTTCGCTCCTCTCCTTATAGGGCAGGTGAGATTGAACATATGGGTAGAAGACATGACTTTCTATAATAACTTGATTATATTCATAATAACTACAAGCAAATTGTCAAAATAGTCTCTCTTTAGTCATTAGCAATAGGGCAGGTGAGATTGAACATATGGGTAGAAGACATGACTTTCTATAATAACTTGATTATATTCATAATAACTACAAGCAAATTGTCAAAATAGTCTCTCTTCAATCGTTAACAATAGGGTAGGTGAGATTGCACATATGGGTGGGAGAGATGACTTTCTATAATGACTTGATTATATTCATAATAACTACAAGCAAATTGTCAAAATAGTCTCTCTTTAGTCATTAGCAATAGGGCAGGTGAGATTGAACATATGGGTAGAAGACATGACTTTCTATAATAACTTGATTATATTCATAATAACTACAAGCAAATTGTCAAAATAGTCTCTCTTTAGTCATTAGCAATAGGGCAGGTGAGATTGAACATATGGGTAGAAGACATGACTTTCTATAATAACTTGATTATATTCATAATAACTACAAGCAAATTGTCAAAATAGTCTCTCTTCAATCGTTAACAATAGGGTAGGTGAGATTGCACATATGGGTGGGAGAGATGACTTTCTGTAATAACTTGATTATATTCATAATAACTACAAGCAAATTGTCAAAATAGTCTCTCTTTAGTCATTAGCAATAGGGCAGGTGAGATTGAACATATGGGTAGAAGACATGACTTTCTATAATAACTTGATTATATTCATAATAACTACAAGCAAATTGTCAAAATAGTCTCTCTTTAGTCATTAGCAATAGGGCAGGTGAGATTGAACATATGGGTAGCAGACATGACTTTCTATAATAACTTGATTATATTCATAATAACTACAAGCAAATTGTCAAAATAGTCTCTTCAATCGTTAACAATAGGGTAGGTGAGATTGCACATATGGGTGGGAGAGATGACTTTCTATAATGACTTGATTATATTCATAATAACTACAAGCAAATTGTCAAAATAGCCTCTCTTCAGTCATTAACAATAATAATCAACTTTAATTTATATTTTCCTTCAGTTTTGTGTAAATATATATAGATATTATTTAAGGCGGATTTGATTAACTTAAAAATTTAGAAATTTGGCAAAAACTTCCTTCCCGCGTTGTGGAAAGTTAAAATAGTTCACATGTCACCGTTGCCAGCGTAAGTGACAGCGTTTACATCTTTACTGATTTTTGCAACAAGAGATTTTCTCATAGCTTGGAGTTTTTTTTTTTTTTTCTCTCTGTTTTAGCATCTAGTACCTAAATTTTTCTCAAGAATTTACTCTTTCTTCGCCCCTGTTTGTATGACTAACTTTTAATTCCGTACAAGAAAAAAACTTTTGAACTCATAAGAAAATAAATAGTCTTAATTAAAGCACCAGGTTTTTAAGGAAATACATCGTAGTGTCATTTGCTAGTAAGAGGGAAAAGCGATATCTATGTTTTTAAACGAATTTATTTTCTACTCATCACTAAAATAAAGAACTATCATAAAAGATGTAATAATTTTCATGTACTAACATTTCTCATATTTGTTTGATATTTATTCATTCTCTCTCAGTTTAATTTCCAATACGATAGTAAGTGTAAAATATAAAAAAAAAAATTGTTCAATTTTAACAACTACTATTTCAGTAGATGTTTTTTCCTCCAATCATATGTAAGTATGTGACATATAATGGTATATCGAAAAAACTTGAAAACTTACTTCAAAGTAAAAGAACACTCCTATTCTTCAAATACAAGAGCATGCCTTTTTATGAAAAATACATCTAATAGTGCTCTATAAAGAAAAATATATTTTGCAGATGTCTTTTGCAAAAAGTTCCATAAATATTTCTTGGTAGTTTCGAAACGTTATTTGAGAAATACAGCTGAAATAAGATCACGAAGAAATAAATAACGCAAGGCTTTTAGCGAAGTATAAGAGTATAAAAGAGACCTATAATCTAGAATATACAGATAATATAGAAATAAATTCATTTTGTTTTACTGTCGGAAACTTCTGAGGTTATGCATTCATATAGGTTAATATGAGTAGTTTTTAGCAGATATTTAATAGAGCAAAAATAAACAATTTTTTCAAACTATATTTTGCTTACATTAATGCTTTTTAAGCGCAGACAAATTTTTAATATCGAATTTATAACACTTGATCGTAACAATTTAACACCATATGTACACATAACACATCATAGAGACACATAATTCTTGACAAATATTGAATTATTTACATCTGAAACATTACTTTCTGTTTGGCCCAACCAACAACAAGATATACCCCCAAACACCAACACGATTGCTGTTTTTATTTTGAGTTTTTCTGATAGTTTGTCTTCACAAATATAAACGAGGTGTAATCCAGAAAAGAAAATATGAATTATGTTCAAGAACCTTGAGATATGTTGTTTAAAATGACAAATTGAAATTTTCTCTGAAACTGTTACTACAAAGGGCACCAAGAAGCCTTAATAGCATGGAGAAACGGTTCATTCCATAAATTTAGAATATGGCGTTTTTAAAACAAACATTTATACTTTCGGTTGCTGTGTGTTGCAAATCATCATTAGTCATGCACCATTTGTCATTGTATCGTCATTAGTCCGTTTTAAACCGTTCATGTTCAGAATGTTTGTTTTTGTCTCATGCGAAGGTGTTCTTAAAGGAAACATGTGTAATGTTTAGTTTGAAGCACTTAGGATAGCTGACACGGTTTATTAATCATTATTACACATAATACATTTCGAGGCACAAACACATAACACATTAACAGTCACGCATACATTTTAGGTGGGGGAAAACCTAAACCCAGTGAGAGCGTCGCTCTGGCACGTGTACGAATGTTCTGGCAGCTCTCGAATGTTCCTCTCATCCCGGTGTTCTCCAGGGTTGCCAGCCGAAGATGGTCTTTCGCCAAGTAGGCCTCTTCTCGTGCACCATTTTGGCAAGTAGCCCTCTTTATGAATGGGCACTGCAAGTTTATTAATAATTCATCTTTTCGTTTATTATGAACAACTAAACTACGTATTACGCCTGTTTTCTTTCTTTTCATAAATGCTTGTTATGAAAACGTTAAGTAAAGAAAATCTCCTAAATATTACCGAATGATTTGTATATTTGCATGATCTAAATTAGTTATCGTGTGTTTCATTAAAATCGGTTTTCAATGTTGCGATATGACTCCAAACTTATTTGCTTGATGGTGCATAGATGGTGGAATTTCATGGACACAAGAGTAAAATAAAAAAAGAAAGAAAAAAAAAACATGGTTGTTAAATAGCTCATACGAAAATTAATTGAATACAATGCATGTTTCTATGTACACATATACATAAAAATAATTTAATCCATGATCCACTTCATTGAAGCTCACTTTGTAGAGAATATGACGACTAAAATCTTCGATGGGTGTAAATTTGCCACTCCTGAGAGGTGTTTTACATTTTTAGATAAGAAAAGAGTGAATAAGTCACTGTGAAGTAATATGGTCGCACAAAACTTATTGCGAATAAAACAAAGATCGTTCCAAAGTCGAACAGTCGATTGCGATTGACCAATTTTCAACCTCTTGTATAAATGTAGTAGTCCTAGTAACAGGCTCTTTCAAAATGTTTGGGAGGTAATTAACTATATTTTAAAGTACATAAAGATTTACATGATCCTAATGTTTTTAACTGAACAGTATTGCTATAAATCTGAAAGGGGGAATGATTAAATGCCTAACTCAAAACAATCTATTCCAGATAAAGATAGAATGAACGCGTTATACACGTCATTGTACATCACTTAACTCCTGATTATATAACCAGCTGAACCACCCCCTCTGCCAAATCTAGTTTGAACATGTGAACGCAGCCATCACTTCCTACAGCGAATTTGTGTAATCAATATTCATACCCTGACAGGACTCGGGGAGTACAAGGTATGCATAGCCAAAATTTTCATATTTGTAACAGAAGTTGACTTTGCTCTTAAGTCCTCTCTTAAATATGATAATCCGATGGCTTTCTCAAAAGGAATATCATGTTTCACAAAGAGTAGCAGTGGAATATAAAGTATTTGTACTCAGTTAATATTTACACAGAAAATTCTTAATAGTGCGATCAATAAATTTGTACAATATTTTAAATGAAAATAATAATCAAACACGCAAATATTTTTCAGACATTGACAATAAGCGTGGAACTTTTGAAACTTTAGTGTGGTGTCATTTTGAAAGCTGACATTAATTGGAAACTTTTGTGTTCATAACTTATTACATGCATTTTCATCTGCATTTAATTTTCATTACCAGCGTAACTTCATTTAAGGGGCCATTCATAAATGATGTCATGCTTCGAGGGGGGATGGGTGTTCGTGAGTTTTTGACAAGGGGAGGGGGAGGGGTTACAAGAAGTGTGACATCGTACATTTTGATTTCTATAAAAACCTTTAAAATGAGCAAATTAAACCTATTTTATGCTAAAGTCATATAGCGTGACATGTGGCAAAGGGGGAGGGGGTACGTTGAAGTGTGACCGTTTGTGACAAAAGGGAGAGGGGGGTCAAATATATTGAAAAAAAGGGTGACATCTTTTATGAACAGTCCCTAACTTAAAACTTTCCTAAAGTATGGAATAAATCCCATGATGCAAACAAGAATATATATCAT
This sequence comes from Octonoba sinensis, assembly GCA_038502835.1. Taxonomy (NCBI): domain Eukaryota; kingdom Metazoa; phylum Arthropoda; class Arachnida; order Araneae; family Uloboridae; genus Octonoba; species Octonoba sinensis. The sequence goes on along the minus strand of CM076600.1, from coordinate 104,448,554 downwards.
TTTTCGTGATAAATAGTAGTTAATCCATAGCTAGTGATTAAAACCTGCTGCTGTTTCCTGAATAAACCATAGGTCAACCACAACTTTGTAAAATATTTTTTTTTTTTTATTTCCGAAATTAAGACATTAAAATGCACGCACTAAATAAACGAACATAATTAATGGACAAATCGAAAATTAGCACAGCATTAAAAAGTCATGGTTGCTTTAATATATTTTTTTTTTTTTTGCGTAACCTGTTTTGATTTTTAGTTTAGCGTTTGATTCTTCAACAAAGGTGTGTTAACTCTTTTAAAAAATAGTAAGATCTTAAATGATAAATTTCATTTCATTTCATTTTCCTAGAATCAAAGATAGTTAATATTTAGTTCCTTATTTTACCCAAATATGTTGTGCTCTGTTGGTAAAACCAGCTCTTTTAAACACGTAAACAGTGTTCAAGCTTTCAATGATAAACACATATGTTTTCATTAACAAATTTACTTACACTTATACAGAAATTGAAACCTCCTATTGCTACGTAATATTTTATATCTTTATATAGCTAACATTTTTGTTCATTAAATGTTAAAAATGTTTGAAACAGATTGTTTAACAAATTTACAATAACAAATTATGTCTTCTTATTATTAACATCTTGTCCTAACATGCAGTGATTTGAAACATACATAAGAATGTATAGTCAATCAGCAGTTTTGATACTATTATATGAAATTAAATAAATACATAATGGGATTACAAAATCTACAGTTTCTGAAAATTTACATTGGCCGTAATTGGTGCACTTACTTTCGAAGGGCTTACTTATTCGGTCAGGTTATTAAACAGCATGCTAAAAGGAAAAAGGGAAAAAGAATTCAAAAAAATTTTATATAAATATAGAGTCAGTTGGGGTAATTGTAAACATGGGGTAGTTGTAAACAAACTTTATAACTACACTTGTGGTGGTTTTGAAAACTTAACTGCTTGTGAGTGATAAACTGGCAGCATAGGAAAGACATTGAAACAGTTTCGGAAGTTTCGAAACAACTGTGGAGGCGTTACTGTCGTTTGAAAATGGCACAATGGAAAAAGTTGTTTGACAAAATTTAGTGATCTTACATTTTCCTCTCCAGCTCATCTATAAAAGCGATGTAAGCGATTTCAACCATTTTTATCTGTCATATGAAATGTTGCTAAAAACACTTAGTTATGAATTTAATTCTCCCTATTATTTTTCATGTGCAAATTAGGTGTTTACAATTACCCCATAAATTACGCAATCTGGGGTAATTGTAAACACTTAAATTTATCCTATTTCCACTATTTCAGGGAGACAATAAGTATTATATTTTGATGCAAATTACACTTTTGTGTCTGTTTTACATAACTGTTGTTGTTGTTGCTAATGCCAATGAATTAAGGAAGCTCCTACTGATTATAAATGTGCTCCGCTAGAATGAAGTACACTTGGCTCATAGAGGGCCTAATGATTTTAAACCAGCTCCCAGATGAGAGAACGTCACCTAAGTTGGGCCCTCAGCGGAAATTATTTCTAGCTTGGTGGGCATTTGAAGCGAAGATGTATTTTACGTGCACAGTTCCCTGTAGCGCACTCGATCTCAGAGTAATCAGTCGCGGGAGGGGGTCACCCTCCCAAGCATTGACCCCGGCCAGTTGTGCTTCACTTTCGGTGTTCTGTGGGATCCAAGCTTAACCGATTGATCCACTTCGGGGCAAATTTTACATAAATTTATCGCATTACTTTATTTTTTTGCAAGATATTTCTCGTTAAATGATCTCAGCGGACTTATAACATAACTTAGCGGACCACATACGGCCTGTTGGCCGCAGATTGAGAACCATTGCTTAGGAACTTCTTAAGCTTTTAAGCAGACTGTGTGTAAAACAATTTTTCATTTGCATCAACCTTATTCCAAAATAAATCAGTTTACAATTACCCCAGAGCCTCTGGGGTAATTGTAAACCCACTGGGGTAATTGTAAACACGAGCTCATTCGCTAACAAATAGTCATAAATTCAAAATTTTTGTACACATTTACTGACATAAAGGCTACAATGCTCGCAATTTTATCTCTGAATTCCTTCAAGAGGTAATGAAGGATCAAAAGTTAAGTTCATTAAAAAAGCGTTTACAATTATCCCAACTGACCCTACTACATTATTGTCCAAAACACCAAATTTTCTACAGTATAAAAAAATATGTCATAACTTTATTTTCTTTAGTAATTCAATATGCATTTGTAACAACTTTATTTATAATCTATTACAAAAATTTTAGAAATCTTATTGCGTTTTTGAAAAAATGTAGCAGAAGTTGTAACAGAAATATTTAAAACTGATAAAGATATTATTTAATTGAAGCAGATTTACGAAATCTTATTTCCTTGAAGGAGGTAATTTAAAAATTATTTAGATAAACAAATAAAAATAATCCCTGTAAGAGTTTCTTTCACCTAATTTCTTTATGGGTAAGAATTTCAAATTAACCAATTTTTCAATGACGGTAGTGTACCATTTTAATATTTTCTGGACAGATACAGTCGATACACGATTAATATTGTTTTAAATATTTACCTATTATTTTTAATATTAATAATATTATCTCAATATGTTGCGTACAAGTGCTTCACCCGGCCATGACGGTGAATTTAAAAGATGCAGAAAAATTCTGAATTATTATGCGTCATAATGAAGATCACTTCCATATCTATTTGACTTGAATACTCTCGAATAAATTAAATTCCTAGTGCAGTTTCGCATCGTTAGAGCATAAGTGTTTCATCTCCTAATAAAAAAACTGGGCGTCAAAACTCTCAAGTAGTTGTGGTGCATCCGCCAATAGTGGTGCCACATGAATGAATGAATGTATGTCAGTTTCCGGGGAATGTTTTAGGTCTGTAAATGTTGATGCTAGACCAAGACGCCTCTACAGTAGAAAAAAAAGTGTTTTCAAGTTCAAACAATGCATTTATTTACAACTTAGAATAGTATGTGTAGATTCATATACACACTAAAAGTAGTTTAAGGCTAAACAAAATTAGATTTATTACATATTCAGCTCATCATTGTTTATGTTCTCTACTCCACCCCGTCCTCTGTTAGCATGTGGCCTTAGGATTCTATCATTGTTTATGTAGTCAAGGTAATCGACTTCATTTCTCTTTTACGTTGTGAAATTTACATGATTTTAGTTGATCAAAAAGTCTTTTAACAACTGAAACAACAAAGTTACTAACCTTATCTATCAGAACATTTTGATTCACTGTTTATGGAAATAACAATTACTCAATTTTCAACAGAAACAAAAATGGAAATTCGGGTTTATAAGCCTTTCCAACTGCTAGTTATCATTTCCATCGGAAAGTAATTACGTATTTTCTGCCATTTTCCATCATTCGAGACAAATAGAAAATGTTTCGGAGAATGAGTGTTAGAATGCAAATTAGTTTAATATGCTAAAGTGGTTTCAGATCATTGAATTGTGAATAATGCTTCAAATTGATGAAGTCGTTATTACTGCTTCGAAAATAAATGTTAATGCATCATTAGTGGAATATGCTGCAAGATCTTTTGTTTTGATTTGCATTTTCCTTATTTCCCGCAATTAAAAATAATTTTGCTTTTGTGACTTAGGTAATGAATTATCTGAAGCTAACTTTACGCTGCTGTTGCTATTGCTATAAATCCAGTTCATTAGAATACACTGATTTTGTGCTACAAGTTGGGGGATAATTATTAATTTTGACAAAAACATTCAATACATTTGTTACAAAGTTCATGGGCTTCACTGCTAGAAATTTCATCATGAAATTACGATTAAATTGCCGGCAGCAGTCTGTCCATCTAATTCACCGTTAAATTTACGGTTTGGAACATTTTTCTATCTTTACGGGACCTAAACCATTTCTAATCAGCTTGATTAAAAAGCCATGAATACAAAAGTTTACGGTTTTATGACCATCTAAAAATGATTTAAAAACTAAACTTTTAGGGTTTTTGAAGCATTTCGAGGCGTAGAAACCGTAAACGAAGAGTGCGGGAATCGAAACCCGGGTGTATGGTATACTAACCTTGCGCTCTAGTCATTAGACCATCTACACTACTCAAAGCGGCCGTTTATTTTCCAATAAATCTTCTTTTCCAACAGGCAAACTGCATTAAAATTGAGATTTCAGTTTTTGATTGGATCCAAAGTCATTTATGGTCTAAATTTACTGAATATTGACGAAAATTATTTTATTTGCTGCAAAAATTAAAATACAAACAAGCTTCAGCAGCTCAAGTTATGGGTTCGCTCATTCGCAAACAGTTCGGGAATTCGATGTCTTCAATTTTTTATTTACGTTTGTATGTGTTTCTATTTAGTAACCACTGCTTAAGCCACTTTTTTTCCCTTCTTTTTATATACACATGCATATTTTAACTGATAAATCTTTATTCACATTTTAACAACAACGTGCGACCGGTAAGGTTCCACAACCAAGATGGACGCCCGACTCTTATTGACTACGAGACTTAGTGGCGCTTGTAAATTACGGTTAGTTAAACGTTCTTTAGGAGAAACAGAGAATAAACAATTTTTTTCATAATCAGCGGTTTGAGTACCATATTTTTAATGGTTATTCAACTATTGTAACAAAATATGGTAAAATACCAATCAAATAAATGGTTATATTACTATTTTCTAACGGACATTTTTTAACTGTGTTCCACCTATATTTTGTAAGATGATGAATGTTTTTTTCCTGCCTGCTGTTCCACATCTCAATTTGCAAACAATATCGCAACTGCGTCTCAGTTTTATTCAAACGAAGCCAATACTAGTTTTCTGTATGAAGTTGTTTGAAATTTTTCGTGGTGTGATTTCCATATTTTTCATTCAATTTAATTATATTAAAAAAATTATGATTATATACGACACATGGTTTTTCCCCTCCTGTCTCAGTCGCAGCTTCCATGATTTCACCTGACAATGTGAAATTATGTTTCTCAAAAATAGCTGTCATTCTTCACTCCAACTGATAATTTTTCAAGTAAAATTCTAGAATGAGCCCTAGCCGATAAGGGATACACCCACTCCGTTGTACCCTCTGGTGCGTTCATAATACCAATGAGGACTCGGATAAGAAGGGAGCTACTGTTTGTACAAGTTAAAAAAAGATGTCTAATTTTTAATTACACATCCTAAGCTGAACAATTTGAAAACAAAAGTATCGAACAAGTTCTCTAAATAAATTCAAGTTCAACAACCAATAAGATCAATAAAACACCATTCTCGGAATACAATTGAATAGAAGCAGGAAAGAACGATGGATTTTTGGGTAAAAAAATAGCTGAGAATAAAAATGAGTTTCCTTAATAGTTTTAGCAAAAAGGAAAAACGGAAAGAAAAGAAAGAAAGGAAGGGAGCATTATGAGACAATGTAAGCTGTGTTTGGCTCTATGCCTGCCTTATTAACACATCTGTAAAATTTAAAATACAGTCGTCTAAATTCTTTGAAGGCATAGACATATTATTTTTTCCCAAAAAAGTCATCATGTCTCTTTCTGCGGAGCTGTTGGAGAAGACCCACAATGAATCCCAAAGTATGACTCATGAAGAGACAGTCCATGGTAAATTTCAGTAAAGAAAATAATTACTTTCAAATTACTCTTCTCATCCCACCTTGCGTGACATTACGATAAAAAGACAAATTATTATGATTTATTTTTATCTAGCGCACGTGCGTAGAGCACAACATTTTTTTTGAAATAGCAAAATCGCTTTGTTATAATTTTAATGAATAAATTTGGGTAATTTTTCGCTCTGTATGTGTTTCACAAAATGGCACTATTTTCTTCTTTGCGGAAATGAAATAGAATTTTTTTCATAACATATAATTTTTCAATACAAATAGAAAGAGGTCAGACAATACATACACAATCTGCCTCTCATGCATTCGGATAGAATTTAAGAAAAGGTAAAAAAAAGAGTAACACACGAATATATATAATATATATATATATATATATATATATATATATATATATATATATATATATATAAACGAATGAATTAAGGTGTGGACATTCAAGAATATGAGTAGTCAAAGATGAAATTAAGCATTAACTGTTCAAACTCAAAAGACTCACTCCGGTGCCAAAATGTGATGCAAGATAGCTTTAAAACATTTTTTTTCTTACCTTTCAATATTCTCCCTCTTTCTATCCCTCTCTTTCTCGCTCTCTATTTATTAATATATATCTATATATGTACACAAACAATCTAATAACTCCCAAAAGGCACGTTTTTAAGCAGGGTTTCAATCATATAATAATGTTTATGGAAATACAACCAATACACACAACTTTCATTAAAAACGCGAAACGTGGCATTTTAATGAAAATAGTGTTTTGAAACAAAAAATATAAACCTGTAGCTATTATTTTGAGTAAATCTCACCTAAGCAGTTTGTTGAATAATTGGAGCGCTTATATTTCTTATTTTTTTAAGTAAAGTATTAAGTATAAAGAATATCACAAACAAATTTAAAGAAATGTTTGCTTAAATTGAAATTTCGAATTTGTCTCTTCTCAACCAAAAGTTAAATTGGTACAACAGCATAGAAAATGCCACTAAAATAAAACACGAATAAAGTACAAAATGGCAGAAGGTGATAACAGGTTTAATTTTAATAATTACTCGTTGAGTACACAGAAATAGCGAATGGAAGATGCAAAGTTAAATGATGTTTTTTATGGTGTCAGAGACCCGAAACAGCAATAAATAAAAATCAATGGAATGAGAAATAGAACCAAAAATACAACATTAAAATGCCTCAAAAGGATGAGAGGACGATGTTAGCACTGGATTTAGCAAGCCATTTTCAACCATTTCTAAACTTTAATTTTACACCATGTTGCTACTAAATATAATAAACTTTGAACAGCATTAATTTGTCCTACTTAACGTGTATTAGGAAAAGCCAATGCAAATGAAATTTGCACTATAATTAGTAACAAATTATACAAAATGGGAATTTCGGAACAGTCAAAATGACTGGTTTGGTAAATCTAGCCTTAAATACCCTATCTTGTACAAATAGTATTGTTATTAACCGGAAATGCTGCATTCTTCCAAATTCTAATTAATGTGGGGCTTGGCTGTTTTTACAATTTCAATTTATGAACGTCACCCCAAACAAATTCGATCTCAGTATTAATGTTGCATGTTGAAATTTTACTGTTGTTGCGCCAGATGAAATATAGTTTACTATATCCGCGCGAATGTGTTGAAATATATTAATTACTCTGCAACTTGTTCAAACTTCTATTAAATGTGAACCAAACTTTAAGTTTGTTAACACTTCTCTAACTCCACGAAAATCTACAGGTACAAATCCCCCTTTTCATCATTTTGTTTCCATTTGCGTAAACAATTTCTCTTTTTTTCTTGCACCACCTTTGGATACTGTAGCAGCTGCTGTTTATCGGATTGTTAATCAAATCTCACCAGCTGTGTGGCATTTCGATCGTTAAGTAAATGGTGGCAAATGTGCGTGGTGCCTTTTGTAGTCGAAAGATTGTTCGATATTCATTGCCACTGAAAGCGGATTCCAATATCAAAGATAATGATACTTGGCAATTTTATTCTTTTGTTCTTAATGAGATTTCTCAGAATTGTTCTACCGCAGGTACTGTAGGGACAAATGCATTTATCGATTTTGGAATTCATTTGCCGCTGGTGACTCTAACAAAAAGGTATGCACCTTTTTGAATTGTCAACGTAAAAAAGAAACCAAAACCACAGGTGATTTTGGATTTGATGCACAAAATAAACAGGATCTAGCAATTAGAATAAGTAGTGTAAACAGAATTCAACAAAATGGAATTAATTTATTCATTAAATATTACATTTAAAGTTTTTAGCAAGGATGTAACTAATATTCGGCCAATATTCAGTATTGGGCCCTTTGGTCCAATTTGGTCGGCTAGATTATGAAATAGTGATTTCATAATCTAGCCGAATATTTGGCCTGGTCGAATATTTATCAACTATTCAGCAGAATTCATATCTTATAGTAACAATGTAGACAAATGAAGGTACTTGTTGATTTTAAAGATTTTAATTTGTTTTAAAGCTATTACAAAAGATCATAATTTTCATAAATAGAGCAAAGAACTCTTTTTCACATTGCTTTTTATAAATTTGACTTAAGCACCTATACATGTGATTTAAAAACTTGTTTGATGTGTTACAAATATGCAATGTTCTAGTTATGTATCATGTTTGTTTATTTTTGTATAGAATATACGAATTGATGCACAATCATAATTATTATAGTGTGCATTGTTATATAAATAGAAATTTTGCTATAAAAACGTCAAAATATTCTGCAAAATATTAGAAAACCTGCCAGCATTCTGAGGAAAACATCCAGTTGATTGCGATACCCGGCCAATTTGCATGCATTTTAAATTCTTTTTAGGCGAAAATGGGGAGTCTTAACAATCAGTAAAATTACTACCACCCACCAGTCCCTTATGTGATATGTTTCCCATTATAACTAACAAAAAAAGCACTCCTCTAAAGTTATAATTGAGTTTATAATGTCTTAAACTAAGTTTCTTGTGTAAATCCATTTGACAAAGGAATTAAATAGGAAAAAATTGCTTTTTGAATTAAATTTAAAGTGATTTTTTTTCCATAAAATTCCCTATTTTTAGGGGTTTTCACCAAAATTTATAAAAACCAGGAGATTTTTAAAACAAACTTCGAGACCAGGAGAATAGGGGAAAATCCAGGAGTCTCCTGGAAAAACCAGTAGAGTTGGCAGATATGTATTAGGTGGGGTTTTTATATGTACCTACTACTAAGAGCAAATTATTACTATGATGAACAATATTCGATTTGCTATTGTTAACAAATAGAAGAATACATTTTTGGTGATATAGGGTCATTTCTGAATATTAGGTAAGAAAGAAATGTCAAGAGCCGAAATCAAATCATAAATAAGCTAACATAAGTTAAATTCACTAAAATAAAAATGCGATTAGTTTTGTGAAATCTTCAAATATTAAACTGTATAAAGAACTTTTAAAAATCTATAAAATAAAAATGTTAACTATTATAACTTTTAAAATATCTGAATAAACTTTCTAACAAGATAAATGTTCACTTAATATTGGTATTTTTTAATTTGAATTAAATTTGTATTTAAATGATGCGACGCTTACACCAAAATATGTAACTTGAATTCCACTTATGGGTGAAATTATCAGTTTTATTACATTCCAGTTCGAGCAATATAGAAAATACATTAATATTAGCTATTTATAAAATTTTGAAGAAACTTAATTAAAGCATTAAAAAACACTTAAAAACTCCACCTATGATTGCTTTTAAATTTGAAAAATACAATAAATTTCGTGATATTTGGCAGCCAAATATTCGGTATTTGGCCCAAAAGTTTAATATTCGACTGCCGAATATTCGTCTTCGGCCAAAAAAAAAAATACAAAATGGCCAAGTAGTTGGTATTTGGCTATTCTGCCAAACCACTATTCGTTACATCCCTAGTTTTAAATTATACTTTCTTGCTTAAGGTTTCGTGAGGAGCGATGCATAGTGTTTGAATAACGAAAATCATTTTCCTTTCAAAATATTCTATATTGTACGAGTCAATGAAATAGACCAGGAATTGTTAAAAGTATGTGCATGTAAAAGAAAAATGCTTACCAGAACTTATGAATTGCGTAAAACGATCCGTTGAGGTAAAACCTGGTGCTGTTGCGCGGTTAGAAAGATGGCGTACTTCAATTTTTGACGTGAAAGGAGTACTTGAATTTTTGACATTTCTCGCGTGCGCAATCTCACCCTCCCTATAAAGCGATAAGCTCAGAATAACTGTCTTGACTTATGCCTGCTGTCGTTTTGAATGACAGCGTAACTAGGAAATAGTAGTGGAAATGCTTAGAGATGAAATGCAGACTATATTATTCCTCAAAAGTTTGGCAAAAAAATAACGTTTTCATTCATTTTCATTGTGTTTTTCAATAGAGTGCAAACTCTACCGACTTTAACTTGTGTAAAAAAAAAAGGTCAGTTTTCCTTCCTTTTTCATTTCACATAAAAATTTTTTGATAAAAACATTTAAATGAAACGGAAAGAACAGTAGCTTTATATTTAATACGGACAAGTTTAGTTGTAAATTTCCGGTGAAAATCTAGCTGTGAAAACTGATTTGCGTCCAATACGTTCAAAAGATGTTATAGATTGTTTAACAGTATCGTGAGAGATTTCTTTTTCAACTACAGCCCCTTAGTGATGAGGATTGCAATTGACATAGAAGCAATAATCATTACCTGATGGTAAAAATTTGCACTCTTATTTTCTTACTCTTGATTTTGTTTCTCCATGGTCCATGCAACACAGCATCTACCTATCAAGTTTCAAGGACATAAAACGAGCTCTTTGTAGATCCAAACAAAGTAACTAAATATAACCCCATTATATATAACACATTGAAAATAGTGTTCCCTTTATTGGGTACAATAACTACCTTACTTTGTAAAAAGAATTTTGAAATACCATGCATATAGATATTCAACGTATACTACGCTTAATTGTTAAATTTAACAATTCATAAATCCTTCCCTTTGGACTAACATAGAAGCAAAATTTAAAATATTAAGAAAAGGAACAGAATGAAACTTTTCGAACGCATGAAGTACTTTCTTCTAAACTGGTATACGGTTGTCACAACATTGAAGATTTTCATCCCTTTTTTTCGATCTTCAGTACAACACAAGAAGTCAGAGTCTCCCTCCCCCCTGGTCCAAAAAAAAGGAAAGAAATATTCCGACTGAAGAAACCTTTTGTACTCTATTTTCTTTTCCATTTTCTGTATTTCTTATCGTACATTTCACTAGGAAACATGGAATAAGAAAAAGGGGAACATCGACCTTTGGGATAAGTTCGATTGAATTTTACCTGTAAGATCGTGAATTTTTGCAGTTCTCTCAGTCAAAATATTTTAAAAGAAAGTCACTGCGTGAAATGCAGTAGAAAACTCAGGAAGACGATTTCTTTTCAGTGACTTATTTTGAAGTGGTAAATTATTAAACGGCAGAGCTAACTCGCAAAGGTATATCGGTAGTTCAAATTCAGTTATTGAAAGAACCTTTAACACAAACATGAAAGTTACTTAAACCTTGGAATTTAAGGTTTTAAGAAAACTAATAACCAAAACCCTAATTAACATATTTAACTGCTGATCCAATATTTTAACTAAATTTATTTAACGTAATTTATATGCTATTTGTGATAAAAAAAGCTATGATTTTTTTTATTTTAAATTTTGCCTTATCTCTAAATGGTTTCCAGAAATTTCAGCATTTATAAGGTTTCTCACTGTGTTTGTCATTCATAAAATTTCTCATAAAAATAACCAGGAACTCTATCAATTAATTGATTTAAAAAGAACTGTTTATAACAATTGGCAGTGTTCTTTCTACAAAAGTACGTGCAAGATATAAAATTGTCGATGTTTTTTTTTAATTACCACATTGTTTAGGAAGAAATAAAAAATAAAACACACAGCAAATTCAGCAGGAGATTAACAAGAATTGTAACACATTTTTTTTTATTTCCTAATAAAAATGACACTTCTGAATATATTTAATTAAATAATGCAAAAATATTTATTTACGTTTTTTTAGTGCATTCAGATATACAAAGTGAATATTGATTAGGAACACCGTTATAGGTATCCCTTTTTTTTTTCTTTCTCGCTCTCTCGTTTTCAAATTGGAATTTATAGTAAGTGTGCTGGATTGTAAACTCTACCCAAATTACTTAGAAAAATTATTATGTTGAATTAACAAGTCAATGACATATCTAAAACATTTTTCTTTGGTGATACTTTCACTCGGGTAGTACTTGTTTCCCTGTATATAAGGTGTCCATCAGAAATCTCAGATTGCTTGATTCTGTTACATGTTCCGTACTCTAAGTCATGACTTTAAATAACTAACACTGAAGCTCAACTACAGCTTTAGTAAACAGCGCCCTCTAACTAGTCCGTTTAGCATTCCCAATATTACATTCTTTATCCTTTCATCATTTTTTCCCATAATAAAGGAGATCATTAATTATTTTTATTTAAAAATAATAATAAAAGAGAAAATTTGTTACTTATTGGTTATCGGGACTCATTATACTAAGTTCATCAAGACGCCGGAACGTCGTCAAAGGGATTTAAACAATTCTATTTTCTTAAACAAATTTCAACAGGCGACGCTTATTTTCATATATCGTCAGTTTATGAACAGCGGCTTCTTCGAATTATGTGCCATTTTAAAATTGTTACATTGTGATAAATATTATCTTGCTAATTTGTTACACCGCTTAAAATATTTCACTCATTCTTTAAACTTTTAATGAGGTAAAATGTGGGTTACGCAGCAAAACCAATTTACTTTGCCTTACATCAAGCATTTTTGTTTTAAATGGAACAGCATTTTAGAAAAAATGACAAATTTTCTGAGCTTAATGCATTAAAAGAAGAAATCACTCTTAGTAAAGATAGAATATCAATACCAATTAAACTACTAACTACTTCCAGAACAAGTGCAATTTTCAGTTGGCTTTATTCTCAGTTAAAATTGATCCCTCCATCAACTGTTTTCTCAAACTCTAAGAGAAAAATGCTATTAGAAAAACCTGATGATTGTAGAGCGTAAAAATTTTTTTTAGTTTTTTTTTCCCCTTTCAGGTAAGTTTAATATCTTCTAAATGAAAAAGTTTATACTACTTACTTTTTTCAAATGGTGCAATTGCAAGGAAATTAATTTACTGTTACAGTGTTAAAAAATACGTTGCCAAAATTATAAAAAACGTATAACATTAATTTACATTATAAGATCGGCATTCAATTATAAAATGAATGATATATATATATATATATATATATCATTCATTTTATGAATGCTGGGATTTCTCAGAAACCTGCAACGACAATATTTCGTTATATATGCTTCCTGCTCCCTCCCACTGATGAAGAGGCAGGCTCTTTTTCATTTTGAATGTTTATATTTGTGATTTCCCACGTTCAGCCTTTTATATTGTTGTTTTTTCACATACCCACTAATTTTTTATATATATATTCTCTATTTCATACATATATTTGCAACTGTTTAAGTATGCTGCCTCGTGCGCCTTTTCACAGTTTGATTCACTTTATTAACTTTCGATTATATATATATATATATATATATATATATATATACTTGTAGAGGACGTGCATCAAAGTCGGAGCCTCAGTTCGTTAATATTTAAAATAAAATAATTTATCTAGTGATAAAACATTATTCTTTTAGTTTCTGAAGAATCCCATTGTCGTAAATTTCATGTTAAAAAATGTAAATAGCATTTTCGTATTTATTAAAAATTGGGAAAAATGATGAAATTTTTACTAAAGTGCTCCAAATTAGAACTCTTTTTTTTTTTTTTTAAATCGTCAACATTGTAAAAAATAAAACGAAATTACAACATACATTAGTTTATACCTTAAAGAGCTTAGAATGAAAATAGAGATGAATGTTTTCACTGCCTTTTTTCATACCTTACTTATCTCTCTCATGGCTTCTACCGCTTTATCTATAGATTCTGATAGTTAACTTCGTTTTTTCTTATTCCTCCTTCTGTCGTCACGCATGGTTTGATTCTAAACACACCTAATTAGTCATTCTAGAGACCTAATTAGTCAGACTGAAAATAATTTTAAAAGACCTGCAAAGATTTTTTGCATAAAACAGTAGCCTACACAAAGCTCAATTAATGTTCTTTGAGTATTAGCAACATATTAGCCCCATTTGGTTCAAAAAGGCAGCTACAACAGATGGGCTTCGGATATACTGAACCCCAAGTAACTAATTAAACATTAAAAATTGCCTAAACCGCATGACATTTTTTGTTGTTGTTTACGTACCCTCTTTTCTACAAGGTTGTCCATCCTTGCTGTAGTCTTTTAACTGTGATTTTGAAAATTGTAGATAGAAGATACTTCTCTACTGCTGAAATGACACATACTCAGTTTCATTACATAACTATATGTATTTTTAGAAATCTGCATGCGGATAAGGCAAAGAACACATGAAAAAAGGGGTCTTACTTTGGAACGCATAGGTGGTCTAACTTAGGAAAAACAAACGCTTTGGATGACATGGTTCCGTCAGTTATCAAGTGTTACAAACTCATAATCCGTTAATCCCTTTCGTCTGCTACATGCTAGTAAATGTATGATAATTCTTACCTGTTTGGAAGGGATAATGCTTTAAAGTTACGTTTCAAAAATTTCGTAGAACACAAGAACAAACATTCAAACACAACTGACTGACGCTAACTGAGCGATGCCGATCTCACAGATTGTTGACAAAGAAGTGAACTAGATAAGATGTCTACCAAAAATTATGCGCCACATATATGGCAAAATAAGTTGTACTTAGGGGGTGGGGCCCAATATATATATATATATCCTACTATATATACATAAAAGAGTTCGTTTGTGTGTTTGTTTGTTCGCAATAAAAAGCCACACTAATTGAAGGCTTGAAAGGAGATTTATCCAAAGTTTTGCATCTCCTGAAAAATTAACGCACATAGTCCCACTCGAAAATTCGAATTTGTTTTGATTTTCATTTTATTTCAATTTTACGTGAAATAAGCGTTTTGTAAAGAAACATTTTTTATTTCTAAATAAAGAAAAATAGCTGGGTACTAGCTGGTCCAGTGGTTAACGCTCTGCTTCGTGAGTAATACGTTTTTGGTTCTAATCCTTCTCTGTGATCAGATACTTTTACTCTAAATCCGAAGTTCGTTTATCCTTACTTCGTTTGATGCCTTTGATTTTCGGTAAAAAAAAATTGCAAAAAGATTATATTATTATTATTATTTTCTATTATTCTTTATTTAGTAAAATTAATATTTTGTTTTTTTTCTTTTTGAAAGTTTTGTTTTTTAATTTAATAATTTTAATTAAATTATAATAGCGGCAAAATATTATTGTACCGCGCAAAAGCTTGGTAATTTTGATTATATATATATATATATATATATTCTAATATATTTCTAAGGGGATCATTTATTTCAAACAAACCGACGAATGTGGCTTAGGTATTGTAAGCAGGTATTATAAATTAGGATGATAGTTTTAAACCATTAAGCCGTTAAAACAAAACGACGCGTACTGGAAAACGATTTGTTTTGCTTTATCAAACTGCGTGAAAATTGTTTCACTTCTAACTAATTGCTTTTTATTAGGAAAAAGGTCAAAACCCCCTTTTTTATATAAATTATAAAATAAAGCATAAAATTACAGCACAAAACTGAAAAAAGAATTTCAAAAAAAGTCCTTAATTATGAGATTAAAATATAGAGAAGTTTCTCTTTTATTCTTCTTATTTTCTCCAGACCTGTATAAATTGATAAATGTAAAGTCTAAAGTATAAATTTCTTAAGTAAAATTATCATACGCTATTTTACTTAAAAATTTGGCTCTAACAAAACATATCAGTATTTCGTAATTTTCAAACAGAAGATCGAAAAATTTTCACATTTTAGAGGTTTATGCATTTTGGACTTTTGTCAACAGGTTATTTGTTCATGTATTTTTTGAGTAAAAAATAACATAAAAAACATGTATTGGTATAATTGGCGGCATATAGACCCAGAATGGGGCCAGTTTATTGCAAAAGATGGCGCATAATTGTACCATACTTTAGTGCAACATATGTAAGTAGGCATCAACAGTACAATACAAGTAAGGCCTACCCTGTGTGAGCAGTTAAGTTACCGAATTTTGTTGGTACAACAAGCCACCCAAGCACTTGTTTGCCAGAATTTGTGCACGGAAGCGTGGGTCCGACATTAACCCATTCCCTGCAGCATACTTTCAATAAAAAATTTAACAGGGTATTGTTTTCGTACACCGCGTCCTAAATAACATGTAAACGCAAAGTGCAAAATTAGTTATTTTTAAAGTTAAAGGGTTCAAAGTTCTTTTTTATTCATTATTTTTCTGTTTTAACAACTCAGAAAAACTAATCCAATATCTTGACGAAAGATGCTATGTTGTTATTAAAGAGCAAAATTTGCTAATCGACATTTTTCTCGCCATTTATTATGAACTTCAATATTTAACTGAAATTTAAAACCTTATCTTTCTTTTTTATCTTTCTTTAGAATTTAGCAAAAAATCACAGATCGGTAGTAGTTAAAAATAAAGAAAATATTTTGCGAAATAAAACTTCTTGATTTACGTAACACCATTGGAATTAAAAATGAGTTTCATAAATTAGGGTCTGTAAAGAAATTGGTTTTGAATTTGTGTGAAAACGAACCATCAGCAGGGAATGCGTAAATGTGCAGTACACCTTTGCTTTTGGCCGGCAACAGCTGGTCAATATAACACCAGTTGAACAAGTTAACGTACACAATAAAGCTGGTACCTATTCCCAAACGTTGGACTGACTAGGCTGCAGCACGGCCACCATTTTCGAAATAGTGCACCAATTTATGGTGAACCCAGAATAGAGTAGGACTTATGTTTGCTGCAACTACAACTTTGCTACAACTAGAAACTTTGCACCATATATTGGTGGAATACATACTCAAATATCTTAATGTATTGGTACCAATAAATATATTATATGCTAACAGAACAAACCTGAGTGCAGAAAAACATTACCAAAAGCTCAATCGCATTTTGTTCGGTTAAAGAAAAACAGAAAATATATGTGAAAAATATTTTTCTCCCAATGGAGAAATCACCCAAAGGCAACATCTAAGCTAAAGTGATAGGATTTATTTCGTTTCACTTTATCTTTCAGGACGCCTCCGACTTTTCATACTTTCCTTTTCTTATCCCTATTCCAAAAGATTCAAGGATAGACATGAATGAAGAAAAGTGGTTTCATGCCTCTGGAAGAAAACCTCCATCAAAATGTATGAATGGAGTGAAGTTCTATGGAGAAATATTCTGATCGCTATTATACTGAATTTTCGAAAAGTTTTCTATACCTTTTATTTTAAATTGTCCACTGAAAGTTTGATACATTCTGTTCTTCCGGAAGCATAAAACTGATATTAGATTCTGTATGATAAAGCGCAAATCTTATATGATAGAGAATAATGCAGAATAGCAGAGGCATTGTAAAAGTGTTTTTTTCTCTCTTCGACTTATATTTAGGTTTAAAGAAAATTATTTTTTTTCTATTTCGAGAAGTCACAATTTAAAAAATGTATTATAGTTCTTAATCGTTACACGCATTAGAATATTCCCCTTTCGTCTTGACTTAAAAACTTAAGATGTAAAGAGTTAAATAATTTTATTAAAAAATAACATAAACGTTCATTTAACAATTGAAATTTCTTCTTTTGTAAGAATTCCTTTCCTTGCCTTGAAAAACATTCTGGTCTCCCAAATCATCAGATCCATCATAGCAGCATATGCAACTTTTCGCATGTTTATGAAGACTCTAACGAAAATTAAGGGAATTAAGCAAACATATATGATGCAGTTTTAATACTTTTTCAGTCATATTCTAATTGTTTTCTAAAAGCATACGTCTTTGATAAAAACTAAAAGAAGTCCTGTAGACATTCTTGATATGAAACGAAATTTTCATTTTTCAAAGGATCTATCATATAGACATTTAATATGAAACTATCAGAAGAATCCTGATCCAAGTCTATTTATAACGGTTTTGAAGCAATTGAACTCGCTGTGTTTCGTTGACTGAAAAATTTATTTTAGCAATTACTCTGTGAAAACCATTTTTAAGGGTGACTTAATGACTTTTTACTTTAGGTTAAGTTGTCTTCTTTGCCATAATTATGCAAATGTAAACCAGCGTAGAATAAAAATTTGGACTACATAGAAAGATGAAAAAAAAATAATAATCTGACATGTACGTATAAATGAATCGTATCAGGAGAACAAAGACTCTTCTTTCTCGTATTCTAATGATTTAATTAAAAACTTTCTGATTGGCATATTTCTTACGTAAAAATGCTTCAAAATGATGGATATTCTTCGGTCAACAAAAATGCAGGAGATTTTCAAATACCTTATCGTATCGTCTGAGTTGTTGTCAAAATAATGTTCTGTTTTGAAATTTATGCATGTTTCGTGATAAATGAAACTTCAACATAAGAATTTCTGTTGGGATGATGCAGACTGAAGGAAATCACCCTTCCTTGCTAAGTTAATTATTCAAAGGCCAAATATTGATTATCCATTCCTCATGTTTCCTTCGGAAAGTGACGTATAGAGGTCGTGTAAGATATTTCACTGATGACAGGCCTGCTTTAGAAAGCGCCTGCTTGGATGCGTTTCAATATCCCAGTTTAAGTAAGTTCGGACTTGTACTAGTACATCCATTCGTACTTCTCAAAGAGCTTTATTTTGACATTCACTGAATTAATGAGTGCTCTAAATAGCATACTCAGAAATTCTCAGTTGCTTTTGATGTGCAAATATTAGTGACTAAAATAAATAATTAGCAACTTTTATTGGACCCCAAAAATGTTAATCTGGCCGAATGATGAAACTGGAGCATCTTGGAACAAATATTGAAGGAAAAAAAATTTTTTTTTAGCTAGCTCTAACTTTTTTTTTTAAAAAATACATTATGTTTCTTTTTTTTCAGTTTTTTTTAATTTCATTTTTTATTTATTTGTACAGCATTTCATTAACCTCAAGTTTATGGATAATCGTTAGCTCCGTTTAATATGCTTAGCTACAGTCCTACCTGCAAACGAAGAACTCTGCCTGTCAGATTGCCAAAAAGAATGCATTCATGTTCAAGGAAGAAACTGCTGGTATAAAGAATGAGCGTATTCTGTTATCCTTATAGTTCGCTTAGCATACTTGATTTCTTCCGAGCTGATGTTATATTCCAGTTTACACATTTGGTTTATTTTAACAAACATAGAAGCAAGCATTCTGATTCGCGTGCTAATAAACGCATCTGAAAATCGAACTTCCCTAAAACTCGAATGAATTCGACCTTTCCTGTCCTGTGCAGAATCGCCCAAGTGTCAAAACTCCGTGGTCGGACTGTAATTTTAGTACATTTTGAGCATGGATCACTGGTTTCGAATGTATTGAAAATTCAAAGTGCATTCATGTGTAACCGCTATAAAATAATTTTTGGGGACAAAAATCGAACCCACTTCAAATCAAAAATTGCGCTAAAAGTGAAAAATGATTTCATTCTTTAAACAACATCGATACGACTTTCAAACACTGTCGGTGCAAAATTATGACAGTCTAATTACAATTATACCATGTATTACTTCATACTGGAATTGTTACAAACTCTGTGCCATTTATGTTTGTAATTGATTTACGTGTACAAAATATTTTATCAACCATACTTTTGCACCTACTTCTAAAACTATATTTGAAAGTGGTATCGATGTTGTTTAATGAATGAAATTATTTTTTAACATTTTATCGTAATTTTTAATTTGAAGTCGATTCTATTTTTTCACCCAAAAAAACATTTTTTTAAAAGCTTTTTTGTGTAAATACATTTTTCACACAAAAACTCTTCTTATAAAAAAAATGAAAGGGAACGCACAATTTCAATGACTATAATTTTTTCTTTTAAAAAATTCGGTAATTATCAGCAATTCTCCAATGTGACAATAAATTGTATTAAACCGTTTTTAAGGTTTCGAAGAATATTAGTGTTGAATTGTTTTTTTTTTTTTTTTATTATTCCATTAAGCTTATGGGTGAATCAACTTCTTGTATTATAATTTCTTTGCGAAAATACAAGAATAAAAGAGACTCATTTGAGACCGCTATTTGGTCCTTTGAATTTATAATTTTACTGTCTTACCAGAATTTTTGTGTTTGAAACACTGTTAAAAATTTCCGTAAGAAAATAGTAAAATAACCATTTATTTGACTGCTATTTTACCATATTTAATTACAACAGTTGAATAAAAAAATCGTTTATTTACTGTTTATTCTAAAGACCGTTTAACTAACCGTAATTTTCAAGCGCTCAATGAGAATCGGGCGTCCATCTTGGTTGCGAAACCTTACCGGTCGTACGTTGTTGTTAAAATATGAATGAAGATTTATCAGTTCAAATCTGCATGAGTATATAAAAAAAGAAGAAAAAAAAAAGTGGCTTAAGCAGTGGTTACTAAATAGAAACACATACACACGTAAAGCAAAAGTTGGAGACATCGGATTCCCGAACTGTTTGCGCATGAGTGAACCCATAAATAATTTGAGCTGCTGAAGCTTGTTTGTATTATAATTTTTGCAGCAAATAAAATGATTTTCATCAATATACAGTAAATTTAGACCAAATATGGCTTTAGATCCAATAAAAAATTGAAATCTCAATTTCAAGGCAGTTTGCCTGTTGGAAAAGAAGATTTATTGATAAATAAATGGCCGCTTTACGTCGTGCAGATGGCCGAATGGTTAGAGAGAAAGGTTGGTATAAAATACAACCGGGTTCGATTCCCGCAAGCCTCGGTTACGGTTTCTACGCTTTGTAGTTTCTACGCCTCGAAATGGTTGAAAAACGGTAAAACTTTTTTTTTGAAACCATTTTTAAATGGTTATAAAACCGTAAACTTTTGTATTTACGGCATTTTAACCAAACTGATTGGAAATGGTTAGGTCCCGTAAAGACAGAAAAATGTTCCAAACCGTAAATTTAACAGTGAATTAGATGGACAGACTGCTGCCGGTCATTTAACCGTAATTTCATGATGGAATTTCTAACAGTGAATGATTTCTTTTCCTAAAAAAAAAAATTAAATTATTCATGAACGTAATGCTTGCATGCTCATTTTCAAAGCCATGAATATTTGTCCCAGAAACTTCCGCAACAAACAGAAACTTTCCCCGAATAAACTGCAAAAGTTTCCTACATTAGGATATTATTGTTTAGAAACAGGACTTCTATGCACAAGGCTCATAATTTATTCATTCTTATTCTACTGTTCGCTCAACTTCGACGTGTAATGAGAAAGATATTGAACTTTGGAAACATATTTTATTTTTTATGAAAAGATTCAAAAACGCACTCATAACTCTGGCGAAAGATTTCTTAGAATTGCAACTGATGCAGAAATATATTACATCTGTGGCCTTTCTCTGGAAACTTCCAAAAGCACCTGCGGGAGACCACGTTTCTCTTCCTGGGTTTTACTTCTTAAATTATTTCTCTGCTGAAAAATGCATTTTATGTTGCTGAATTCCTCTGGCATCTATCTTCGGCTTCCCCTGATTTAAGGACTAAGAATCGCATCTGGGAGAACGAGTTAAAAGCGGAATATGTGTTTTAGACAGAGAGTCAAGGTTTGGACGTTTACAGTTCTTGGCTGTTATACAACATGGACCATTTCTCCGTATGGAAAGATCGGTTTTTGTTATTTGATAGGAATTGTGACAATTGAGTGAGAGGTTTTGATATTTTTGACCCTGTACTGAAACATTGAATGTTAGACCAAAAAAAAAAAAAAAATGAAAATTTACTTTAAATTCCGTTTTTTTTTTTTTTTTTTTTAATAGTTTATGCTTGTCCATAAGTTTTTGTTTAATATGCTTTTACATTTTTGATTCGTGATATGTTTAAATGGTAAATAATATACTTTTAAACAAATTTTGAAACATAGTGATGGTTTTTCCTCCGACGCGTTGTATGAATATCGAAGTGAATCACTAATTTCATTGTAACTAAACAACTTTTTTGCTAATAAGACAATATTTTTAAATTAGTTTATTATGTTAAAATTATAAGTAATATCGTTTCAAGTATTTTTTTTATGAATTTCGTTTGGGGTATTATTTGACTTACTTAGCATTCCCAAGTGATCGAGCGAAATGTGGGGAAAGTATATTTGATGCTCGGATTGAGGTCCTCGGTTTAATTAATGAATTGATTTATTAAATTGAAGAAAAAATTAATCTTTTTTTTTTAGTTTTAGTATTTATAGGACTATTTTTCTCTAAGTAAGAAAAAAATTTGCAAAACAACATTTTATGAATGTTTAAATTGAAATTTTAAGACATATTTTCCCTCTTTTGTTTCAAATGAGAAAGTAAAATAATATCGCTTTAAATAAGTTGTAAAAATATGATAGTAAATTTTTCTTACTCGTTGTCCACAGTATTCTTTATAACTGACATTAAGGGGAAAAAATGTCTTTGAAAATTGAAAAATATATTTACTTCAATTTTCCCAAATGCTTGTTTTTCTTTTGAAAAGCGAAGTATGCATTTATATTACGACCCCCACCCCCAAATGCATAAATTTATCTTTTTTTATTACCGTATAAAAATTTTCAAATGCAATACTGATAAATAAATTTAATAGACACACTAAAATAATCATTTTTTTTCTGTTTAGTATATGTTAAGAATTTTTTAATGCTTTAAAAACTAATTAAATTAACTATTAGTTTTCAAGTGTATTTAGTTTTCCGATTTTTTTTTAATTTTCCGAATTTGTTTCGTGCCTAATCAGTAACGAAATTTCTAAATTGCACGTCTGAAAAACATAGATCTTCGAACAAATACATAATAAGTTGCTTAAAATAGGTATATATATGTGTGTGGGGCGTGTGCACATGGTAAAAAATAGCACTTTGAAGTTTTCCAAATAATAATTAAACTAATAGATATTTACAACCGAAAAAGGACAGATGTGCAAATTTATTTTTCGAATTATTTATTGAAGGCATGGAATCGATTTGAATGTATAGCAGCATGACTATCTTTTAAAACCTAATTAATTGAGGAAAATACTCAGTTAAAATTAGATTTTTGATTTTATTCTTCATATGATTAACGAATGTGTTAAACACAGTCATATTTTTAATCATAAATCAATTTTACTAATTACTCTGTAACTTTTACTCAGATCTGTAAACACGTGGCAACTTACAAATATTTGCAGAACAGATGATTCGCATGTAAACAAACACCAGCAGTAACGTACTTTGCCATTTAATTACTGGATTATGAGTTTAAAAAATACAAACATTGAAATTAACTATTGGGCAGGTACACGTCATTGCAATTGAAACAATCATTTTGCCTCCGTGCAATTTACATTCATAATGTTGTTCAATTTTGAAATGTAATTACATTTTCTGTTTGCAATACTCCCTCAAACCAAACACCAACTATTATTCCCCTAAAGGTACTAGTTTTGTCATCGAGACAAAGTGCATGCTACCATGAATACTTCTCTATTCTAGAAAAATAAAATATGGAAATTGTTTCAACATTTATTTTGATTCTTGCTTCTGCAATTCTTCATTGCACATCAATGCCGTTAAGAAAGATTGTAAATTTTTATTATATGTGATTTAAAACTCTGAACGTTCAGCTTCATTTCTTTTTTTTTCTACTTTCTTTAAAGGAGAAAAAGTGCGAAAAGACAAAGTTTATGTATAATATGAGTTACAAATTCATTAAATTAAATAACTTACTGGGTGGTCAATCAGTCACACTGCGGAAGGGTTAGCGTTCATTAAAATATTTAAACAAAACAAACTGTTGTCGAACATAAAAACTAAAATGTATAAAAGTTGTTTAAACGTTAAAGGCTGAATTTGAAAAAAAAAATAATTACGGTCAAATTTCGACTGTTTGGCAACCTGTAGTTTAATATTATAAGACAACAGCAGCGTTCTCGTCGAATTGAACTGCCGTACATAAAATTATTTTATCTTGTTCTTTTTTTTGAGCTTCCAAAAGCCTTCTTTTGAGATAATTCGAACAAAAAGCTTATTTTTTCTTGTAGTGCTCCAAAAGGTACTAAAAATTTTAATTTCTTTCGGAGGAGCAAATGTTTATTGCTCAAAAAGTGTTCTGGGAAACAATTCCAGCAGGCACTTGTTTATGCTTTGTTGGCAGCTCAACGATTTTCTGTCATATGGTTTACTTACAAGTTTTACAGGAGTGTGAGGGCTTTTCAATATAAATAAGTGATAATAGTTCTTTTAGCATTGCAGATGAGCGCAATTTTTACTGTTTTATATCATACACGGAATGTTTTAATTTTTTCCTAATGGCTGATTCATAAACTGTTACAGCAGGTACAGATGCTAGGAACAAAAGGAACACAAAAAGTATTTAAATTACGCGAGATAGAAAACAAGCATTTAAATAGAGTAAGCAAAATTTAAATATAAAAATAAGAAAAGTGAAAGCAAAAAAAAGAGAAATATTTAGGATAAAAATGTATTGTAAAACGCGGACACCGTCACAATAAAGGTAAGTAAAACATATTTTATTATGAATAAAAAAATATGTTGTAATACATCTATAAAAAACCTATACCTAAAAATAACAATAGCAAAACAAAACCCATCTGCTGTTATCCGTATAAAAAGTGCGTAATTAAAATAAAACTGCAGGGATAAAACTGAGAAAATCCTTAAGAGCACTCCTTTGAAAAATCGTTCAATTTAATTGTATTTAAAGTGCTTTCAAGGGTTTCAAAATATAAATGATAAACACAATAATTTTATCCTGTCCACTTAAGCCGTGATGCACACGGATGCTGCGGTCAGGCGCGACAGTTCTGGTGCAGTAGTATATTAAGTTAAATGGGCCAGCTCACACGAGCGGCTCGATCAGTTTCCGCACTTCCGGTGTAGCAGTGCATTGAGTTGAATGGGCCGACTCACAACACGAGCCTGACCGCAACCTGATCGCCCGTGTGCATCGAGCCTAAGAGTCTGGATAGCTTTGAATAAGAAGCGCATCATGGAAGTGAAAGTCCTTGAGCAACCTAAATGTATGCATTAAAATAATTTCACTCGACCTCCTTCTTAGTTCAATTTTTTTTTATTATCAAGAAGTGATTTTTTTGAGGAATTAAGCAAAATATAAAGTAAATTCGATGAGAAAATACGTGAAACATAAGCTTACTTCTACGACGACATCAGATTTAGTGAGCCAAAAAAATATTTAATTTACTTGTTAAAAGGAATAGTAACAATTTTTTAAATATCATAAAACTATTCGCGATACACATATTTTTGTTTTTATAATTTGTATAAATATATTTTGACTCAAAAGAAATAAAGAAATAACGGTGCTTCTTCCGTACAGTGATGTTTATTAGGCTGTAATTAGTCTGTGGGAAAATGCACAAAAATAGATAAAATTTACTTCTTCTTAGCGTTCTCAGTTGTCAAAATGTCAGCTCTCGTCCAACCAATATTATATCTCTGAGAATACTTTTTCACGAATGAGAGGTTCAGCATTTTATCTTCCTCGCAGGCACGAACGAGCTTGTCTTGATGCCACTAGATAATGGCCGATTGCGCTTTAGCCTTTTCATTAGGAAAAACCATCCGCCAGATTAGGATACATGAGAAGAAAAGTAAGAATATCAATATTGTATTGCTGAAAATTTTCTCAGAGGCACTAGAGATGAAAATATTATCTCAGTAGTAAAGTACATTAGTTTTACTCATTTCGACAATTATTGCTTTTTTTGAAAAGAAAAAAACTCTTGTTTGCACGAAAGTACGGCTACTCGATTAAGTTATAAAAGAAAAATATAAGTTGAATATCATATGGACATTCCTATTGTTTGTTGAAGTATGTTTCTTATTGGTGTTTTATTACTATAATAATTATTATTAATCTAGTAGTAGTAGTAAATCTTCTAAAGTTGAAATTAGAGTCTTTTTTTCTTTCTTTTTTTCTCTTTTCCAAGTAACTTAAGCTTTTTCAATTAAGAAAAAGATAAATCAAAGAAACCACCAAATTTTGTGCATGTCAACAGGATCAGCATCTTCATTGCTGAAAAGTAAGAAGTTAATTTAAAATATGCTAAACTGTGTTGTAAGAAGAAATGTCCAAGTGTCACTCGGGTCGCACTTTCTTACAGGAAATAGGAGATAAAACATAGTGTAACGAAACATATGCGATAAAGTAAAAAGCTGATAGACATTTCAAATCAATAACTGGTATTGCTTTATTAAAAATAACCACCAGTGATGGTTTAAACATTAGACGTAACCACAAAGTGTACTTAATTTCATTTGAAAAACTACTACGGTAAACAACAGATTACCATTTTCTAATGCTTCAGATTTGTTCTATAATTGAGTTGGCCGATGAGATTGTTTATGCAAAATGGTCTGTTATATATCTGCTGGTTAAATTCTTCGGTTACGGTCATATTGCGCATTTTACAGCTGAAATAGATCATTATAAACTTGCCACTACAATGCTAATAATATTGTTTTACACCACTTAAAAATATTATTACGAAATATGTTTGGGAATGTTTCGTACTTAAACAAAGCATTCTGGTAATAAGCAAACAGATTTGAAATTCCTTTGTTACCACATTTGCGTTGAAAACCCGCTAATGAAAGTTTTGATGGGATTTTAATATTTTGGTTTATAATGCAGATGATTAGATCAGAAAGCATTGAAAGGAATAGTGTGCTGCTCAAAACATTTCCAAATAATCATTTTAGTTCATTTGTACAGAAAATAAACTGCACTGTATAATTTTTTGCAATTCCTTTTGTATTTATGCATATGTCTTTGTTATAAAAATATACATTTTCATAAGTATGTTTATGTAGAACAACTTTATGCTTATGGTCGTGCTGCGTTTTATGCATTTCCTCACATTATTTGATTGCGCAAATTTGTAACGAAATGCAAGGCTGCAGAAACATTT
This sequence comes from Octonoba sinensis, assembly GCA_038502835.1. Taxonomy (NCBI): domain Eukaryota; kingdom Metazoa; phylum Arthropoda; class Arachnida; order Araneae; family Uloboridae; genus Octonoba; species Octonoba sinensis. Next base: position 104,421,815 of record CM076600.1, on the reverse strand, counting down.
TATTACGACTTTAATGTCCATCAATACTATTTTCGTAAATGAAATCCAAGCATTAATATTTCAGTTTGTTAAGAGTTGTTTTGGTAATGCAAACAAGCAACCAGATATCTTCGTCAATGCACACTATTTCACGAATTTTAATTATTACCTTCCTGACTGTTTATTGAAAGGGAATAACTTCAGATTTTATTGCTTTCCGGAATGAATTCTGTGTTTCCGCTTCTAAGATTTTGTTTTCACAAGGGATTAAAATGGTTTTCATTGCTTAACACATTTCCTTCGCGACATTTAATGCTTGTTAATAAAAGAGTGAATCTCAAATTCCAAGTGGAAATAAAAGCAGTTAGCTATTAAAATCAGACCTTAAATTTAAGTATGCCATAATATATTGACTTAGTATTTAAAAAAGGAAATTTTCAAATGAAAATTTAAAATATAATTTTAAGGTATAGAAAATTAAATAAATGTCACTGCTATGGGATTAATTAATTTTACTGTATTAAATTTTTACTGAAAATTTTTACTTTTTATTAAAATCCAGTCTGTTCTAAAATCACTGATGAGTGTATACTCTTGCATTAGAATCTCTATATGATAGTTGGCAAATCAGATGAGAGAGTCTCTACCTTTTATTTTAAATTTGACTCCAAATGCTGCCAATATGTTAAATTAATAATAACGATAACAATAATGGTAAAAGGCATTGACACGTTATTCATTTTGGTATTTGTTTATTCCAATTTACTTAACACTATATCAAAACAATCTACATTAAAACCCATTGATAGGCATGAACATTACGTAACGTTCGTTCACAACAGCCAGTTTTAAATTTTTATGAAAGTGACCTTTTATACATGTTATGTATAGAATCATTTGTTTTAGACCTTAAGCCATCGCGTACTACATACGTAAACGTATTATTAGGGTAAGGCATTACACGTTCTTTTTGCTTTCACGCAAGTGATGCTGTAAATTTTGCCTTTTGCTTAGCAATATATTTTGATTCTACTAACTAATTAATTTAGTTAGTAGAATCAAAATAAGGATTAACTGAATAATCCTTAAAAACAATAAAGGAACTTAATAAAATTTATTAACATGTTTTATGATACAAAAGAAAAAAAAGACATTATAACTCATTTTTAGCAATAACTGCACTTTCTGGAACTGCTCTGCAACCAACAAAGTACTCGATGTTTTACGGAATAAGCAGCGTTGAATTGTTAGACTGTCACAGTTAAGAATTTCAGTTTCTGCAAAAGTCAAACAAAAACGATTTTTACATAGCAATTTCATTTGTGAAACAAAAACGTATGTTTGAATATCATTTTTCCGGTAAGGAAACGTGACCGCTGAAGCACGAAGCAAATCGAGCTATTTATGCAGATACTTTTTTTCTTTTTCTTTTATTTTTTTTACTGAACTTTTTACTGAAGGAGTTGTTTCATTTTCCAGGCCCTTCATTCATTCCATTGTTTTTCATGGTTGAATAGTTTATATTATTGTAGCTCAAAAATAGATGCTACAAAGTTTGTATTGAATAAAAATTGTTTTTATTGGTTTATGTTTTAGGCACAATCATGAGAGACTTACGCAATCGTGGTCTGATTTTAGCGCATATTTTAGAGTTTTATGAATGTTTTAATCATTGTTTCTCAAGAAAACTATCAGTAACTTTGTGTGAATTTCAATAAATAGCAGAGTCATCTTTTTAGGGCTTTAGTTTTCTTCTAGGGTATAATGGGTTTTTTTGACCCTAAAATTTTTAAAAATGTTGTAGTCATGATTTTGTACATGAAACTGTTCTATCGAATGTTATACCAGGTAATTGAAGGAAACGCTTTATGTTGGTTACAATGAAACGATTTTTTAAAAATGTGGTATTCCTACTTCTAAAACCACAAATAATAAAGATAAAATCATTTACCTTTCGGTTAAGCATATATGTAGATCAAAATACGTTTTGCCCCTACAAAGGTGAGTATAATTACATTTTTGCAGTACCATCTTTAAACAGGCTGGAAGATTTTAGCACAGAGTACACAAACGAAATAAAATAACATTTTCACATTGCACAGTATTGTGGATGAATATGTACTCATATTAATGATACATACATATTTCCAAAAAATACTGAAGAAAAATAAAGTTACTACTAAAGACAATATGCAAACTGTTAAAAAAGTAATAAGACTATTTTCTCTACGGTTTCGTAATAACGAAATTTGTTGGTAAGAACATTTTCCCCCCTCAAACATTAGTTATTACTGAAACTCTGGAAGAAATATAGCTTTGCTATTGCAAAAATCTGCAGCGTTGCATTTGCATATAGACTGTGAGGTCATTTTTCACTTGCGAGAAACAGAAGCTGTTAAAGCAATGCCATGCGCTAAAATTTTGAGTTCGATTAGAGAAATCGGCAACGAAACGATTGAAATGCTAGAACAGGCTTTTGAAGAAGATGTTTCGAGTCGTGCAAATGCATTCAAATGTAATAACGAGATAAAGAACAGAAGTGTGGATATGCTGGATGCTTTTTGTGCAAGGCTCAGATTTCTTCCCAACTGACTAATTTCTTGATCGAAATAAAGGTACAAATTATTCCCCACAATTTTCATCCACAAAGCCATGATCTTGTTTCTTGGCAATTTCCAAAATTTAACTCCAAGCAAACCATCTGTAAAGTTTACGACAATTGTGAGGGAAATTGAAACAACAAATTTAGCTTATTCCAAATTTAAACGCAGGAATTTTCTTACCCTTCAATTGGTTTAAAACAAATTTGACGGTAAGAAGTAAACCTTTACTTTCGTGCAGAAACAATTTATGAGCAAAACAACGTTGCAGATTACAAACTGCTAGTTGTATCACATGCACATGTTTCAGAATTACAAGGAGTACATTTTTCAATGAAAAAGCTTTTAAGCCGTTGGATGAATAAGAAGCAGTTACATTGAATGCTTCATTGCGAAAAGTTTAAAATAAAGTTACGTTAAGTTGAAAGACTTGTTATTTAAACAATTTACCTCAGAAGCAATTCAACTTTGAAGAAAGTACAAAAAATTCTCTCTCTATTTATATTTATGTGTATATATATATATATTATTTCTCCTAACGAAGGATTCCTTAAAATCCTTACTGTAAATTGAAGATTTTGGAGAAAATGAATCATTGCCAATAATTCATTATTGCAAATGTAATCAGGTAAGTTATTTCAAGCTTAATTGTTTGACCTATTGTGTTTCATGCAGTGTAGTGCATTTGTGATTTCAATACTATTCTTGTGGAGAGCAACGCGAGATAAATTTGCTGGATAGATATATACAGAGAAAGATACGTAAGTCGACAATTCAAGCCATTTTTTCGAGACATATAGTTTTTAAAAACCTAATAAATAATTTTTAAGAGTTAAATATTTCTTTTCTTACATGAAAAAACCTAGAAACGAATGGCTTAAGAAATAAGAAAACTTAGTTGTTTTTTAACTGTTTGTTAAGTATAGTCTTCAGAATTGAATTCAGTCAGAAATAAAAGTAAACTTGTATGGAAAGAAAATTGAACATGTCTAGACAGATGGAAAACAAACTAAAACTATTTTAATTAATATCTGGACCGGTTTCCCAAGGAAGATTGTCGATGTGGGCTATTTTAGGTAATTTCTTCCGGAACTAGATTTCACATTTATGATTGAAAAGGATCCTGGCATTTTATACTGCGATTCCAACCTGAAGATCGTTAATTATATTTTTAAAAAGCCTAGTAATATATCTTAAGCTATATATTATTTCGAAAAAGCTATTTCTAAACCAGATTGTTACTGAAAATTTCAATTATAATGTCATTCCTTCACCTCGAAAGAATATTCTTAACAAATTACAAATGAAAAAAAATATTTTACTCAAATACAACATTAATACTACATTTATGTACATATTATCATAATAATTATAACTAAACTAACAAGCTGTAAAATGACATAGAATAATAAACACTTGCAAATCATGCGTCATTATTTTTTAAATTTTTTGAACATAACTTCTGATTATGTTTCTAACATCACACAAATTATTTTATAAATTGCTCTAAGTAACTGCTACAGCGTTTTTATTACTTAATTAGAACTTTTGAATGTCAAATGTTAATTATATATAATTTATTCATTACTTCTAATATTATTTTTAATGATCTTAAAGTTATTTTTAATTACAACTTCAATATTTTGTCAATTCATAAGTTTGCTTCACCGTTACACCAATTTGAATTAAATTTCATGAATCGCTTGAAAAATAAAGTTTTATGCATAATCATTTTTATGGTACTCATTACCGAAGGTTTTATTGAGAATGGCGACGTTTAATTAAAGAACGTTCTGGGAAGAAGCGGATGTCAATAATTAAAAGAGATGCTCATGATTTAGTTCCATTTTTCGTTTTTAAAAGGTTCTGAAAATAAGGCAGGCTACATGGACAGTAACCTCAGAGTAAATGTTCCTAATTATGAGGTTGGGAAAGAATTTAAAAAGAAATAAAAATTAAAATATACTTTTTCGTGAAATTAAATATAAATGTCCACAAAAGGAACATTTTTTTTTTTTTTGACTGCATTCGAATATGTAATAATTTCGTCCTTGTTTCATTGTTCTTATAGCTTTTAATTAATGCCAGTTTTGATTTTAGACACGTTGTCAGTAGCGTAAAAGAAGATAACAGCTAAGCAAGATAAAAATGATTCAATTAATAAACCAGTAACTTTACTGGTTAGTTAAGTTTGAAAAAATATCGAAAAGTTGGAAAAACTAATACATTTTACAAAAACAGGGGCACAGACAGTTGCTCTTCGTTTCTCTTAATCAAATCTTTTACTGCTAAAAATGACTGCTGAAACTCAAAACTACTTGTTTAGTAAAATAAATGAAACAATTCCATAATTTTATTTTTTAGTTTATTAGTGAATAATATTAAAAATGACATTTTTAACATTAAAAATTGAGGGAAAAAAGGACTGTCGACTCAAACAATTGTCCGACTCGACAGTTCTTTCTAAACAATAATTCTGTGAAATTTACATACGAATTATTTTTGTGATTGTCATAATTAGATGTTAAAATTTTCTTATTTTATAAAGTTTACGTTGTAAATTTATAGATAAGTATGAATTACAACTTTTGTACAGGAGAGTTACATATCATTATTTTCAGTAGTTACACATAACAATCAAACATTAAAATTAATGTTTTGGAAAAAAGCAGGTTTCTGTCAACTGGCGTGGCTGCTGTCATTTGATAATTGCCGAAGTATTCAGCCTTGATCTGTTAAGTTAAACAAACATGCACCAGGAGCTACTGCCTTGTTTCTTAAATACTTGATGTGAAGTTAATTTATTCTTATTATTATTGGAAGGAGGATAAAAAGAAGGATCTCGTACTGTGCTATTTTTTTATTTTTATTTGCAGAGATTGTTTCCCCAACTGTTTGACATGTTCACAAAATTAAAAATATGTCACTAAAATGCTACAGCTTTTCATCGTGTTCCAAAGTATGGGAGAAAATAGTATTTATTGAATTAATAGAGAGCCATATATTTTCTTGTCAAAATTTTGCCCATGGTACGGATATTTCATTATGATGCGGGTGACCATACTTTATGTGCTGTAATTAGTAATAAGCTTTGAATATTTTCTCATATAAAATAATGAGAGACAGTTATACAGAGCAAGATTTTTTTCATGTCCGACTTTCACTTAATTTTTTAGGAAACTATTTTTTTAATAACTAGCGAAAAAACTAATTATTTGCAGGTATTTCAATAATTTGAGCTTGAAATTTAATTCTGTTAACAACCCTAAAGGCAATGAACATTATTGGACAGTTTAAGTGCATATTTTAGTTTTACGTTTGGTTTTATTATTGAACAATGCAAATCTAATTAGCTTTTTTCAATATTATTTTTTTTTTTTTATCGAATTGTATTTTGACTGGTTGTATAGCCTAGTTAGTCAACATTTCTCCTAAGCTACTGAAAAAACTGAGCTTTTTTAGAAACTTATGTCATTTTGTAAAAAATCCTTAATTTTAGCAGAATCATGTTCAGAAGACGCATTTGTACATAATCCTCAAGCGTGTTTTTGAATATTACTTCCAATGGCAGTTTTTTTCTTCAATTTTTTCCCTTTTTTTACTTTCATTGTAACAAAAAAAATTTTTTTTTAATACTTCCTTCAAAAAATTAAACCTTAAACGTCTTTAAAATTTCCACCCTCTTTTCATGCAATATACTTTCAAAAAGTGCAATAACTTACGTAAGAGTTTCAGAGAAAATAGCTAAATGATGCGTATAGTGTACCATTTAGATTTAATGCGATAATCAAAATTATAGACTTACAATTTTAAGAGAATATTACATTTAGAGAGCCTGTAAATAATATTGTAGTGCCCTGAAGGGAGAAAAAAAACATTAATCAACAAAAAGTATCAAATTTATTAAAGTTGTCCATCAGATAATGGTTCTATAAAAGTATATATTTCAGTTTAGCGTTTGGTTCTATTATTGAAAAATGCAAATCTAATTAGTTTTGTAACAAATAATTGTCCAGCTTCCTCACCTTAGTGAAACGCTGGTGTAGGTGTAACAAAACTTTGGAGGAAGATAAATTGAAGTGGGGAGCCCTCGGGCATGAAGGAATACGAGTGAGTTGTTCTTGTGACGAGGTTCTGTGTTTTATGTAAGTTCGTTCTCGTCGTAATTGGAACTTTGTGTTCATTTATTAAAAATGTGTTCGTAATTGAAGTGGGTCTTATTATCAATTAGTTTTATTTTTATTTTATAATTTAAATAAAAATTAAAAATGTTATTTCATTTTTTAATTTCACCTTATTAATCGGGCAACAATATGTTAATAGCTATACTTTGAATGTGGTAAATTATCCTTAAATGACTCGCACACTCCCGCAAAAATCACACGAGACATGATAAAACACAAGCAGAAGGAAAAAAACAAAAAAACTTATAACCTCGATCGAGTGACACTTTAATTTTGAACAATTTATGCGAGAAAACGATAGATGGAGGAAACGATGAATCGAAATTATACTGTAAATTGAAACGTCAGAAAAAAAAAGTTTTTTTCAGAACTAAGTGCACTAAATATGTTGCCTGCCAACGTCGATTTTACAACAATATCGCTCTCTCACTCGCTCTTCTTTTTTGCTTTGGCTTATACCTTTTTAAAGATTGTATCAGTTATCTGAAAACAAGATTCAAATATATTTTATCTAAAATGAAAACCATCAGCCAGTGCGAAAAACGATACCAAGTTCATTCACTAAAATTGTCAGGACTTTTTATATTTCAGTAACTGTTATCTGTTAATATCTTTAAAAGAAAACACTTAAAACGGGGTAAATTTTTTAACTCAGTATGTAGTTTGACAAAAAAAAAAACCCTCAATTATAATTGCAAATGTTAGAAACTACTAAACTACTGGTGTTACAAAAAACTGTTAAGAGTTATAGTTCAGTAAATTCTTTCTAATAATGTTTGAAAAAATATTTTTAACAGAGCAGTTTCTTCGTTAGATAATCATCTCGCAAAAGCATTAAAAGCAAACCGTATAACTGAATTACAAGGATTTTCTATCCAGTACAAACTTTCAAATGCAGACTTATCCCAGATCATGCTTCTATTCGAGGACAGCAAGGGCTTGGACCGATATCCTAGCAAGGTGGCCACTCTGAGAATTTTTTAAAGTAACAAAAAGTGGTTAATTGTGCTAATATTCGTGTTCTTTATATTTCAAGTTATTTAAGAAAACTATTTAGGTAGGTTCAACATTTGAGCTCGCAGAGGATTCTGGATGCGCCTCGAGTACATGAAAAAAGAGCATTAATATTCACCTTGACTATTTTATAAGTTCATTCGATATAATAATTTTCCCCTACAGTATGTATGCTAGATGTTAAAAATATTTTTACCGTATATGTTTAACAAAAACAGTAGAATACACTTTATTTTTATTAAAAACTACTTTTATACCACTTTGTAAAACAAGAATTATAAAATTTCTCCTAAGTGCTTTAGCCTTCTTTATAAAATTCGGTAAAATATTTTATCATTTTCCTCCTCTTAGTCGGAAATCTAATTTAAAAAATAGTTATTCCAATTTCAAAGTTTTGATTTGCTTCGATATTAAATGAATCAAGTAAATTTGAATGACTTTTCTTTTGAAAAATTCACATTCGAATGTAGCATGTGTGAAGTCTCTCTTTTTCTTTTATTAATATACATACTTCGGAAATATTCCATGCAATTTTCAGAAAGGAATTTTTCTTCGAGCTTATATTAAAATGAATTAATTCACAACTCATTAATATTTATCATGCTTTTTTTCAGTTTAAATATATTTTACTACAGATAAGACAAAGTAAAGAGGCATTTTTTATTTTTAAACGCTGGAATATTTTAATGATTACTCAAGCTAACTTCTGAGTGTTGGAGCAAAAATGACTTTTTGCGGAAGAAAGACGCACGTTCCAGAAAAACTAAATAATGAACCATCAGAACATGCCTTCTCGAGTTAAATATTTAATATCTTTAGACGAAATGTACAGATAATTTATTTTGCAATTTTCAAAAAGAAAAGAAGGAAAGAAAAAAAAAGAAGCTATTTTGAACATTCAACAACGCAGTTCATATTGTATTTCCTACTTAAAGAATAACATTCAATGCAGTAGTAATATTTATTTTATCTTGTGCTTCCAATAAAAATATTTATTAAGAAAAATTGAACGTCACAAACAACAATTACGAACCCTTTAAGAAATAGGCATACCTAATTGCATAATATTAGTATTCTTTAAATCTAAAAACAAAACTTAAACTCTACAAAGGTTTTTTTTTCCGCTAAGTCTTGAAATATTTTATATGGTTATTTAAATCTCGTTTTTTTCACCAAGCACTGCACCCACCCGTAATGCATGAAATCCTTCGAGTAGTACTTTGTTTTTGATATTTTGTGATTATTGACGAATAATTGGGAATTTTTTAAATATGTATTCAAAATAATGATTATCTTTCTGTAAATTTGTTTTAATTCGTTAACTGCATTTTGTAACTTTCCTTTCCTTTCTTTTTCTACCTTTTTTTTGCAATTTTTCGTCGGATAAGTTATATGTATGCCAAAATCTTGTCTATATGAGTTTTAACCTATTTTAGGAAATGAAAGTTTTAGAAATAGCATTAAATTACAGACTCTACTATTTCTGAGTATTTTTTATAATGAGTTAAAAGAATAATAAATTCATAGCTTTAAAGCACTTTATTTTATTTGAAAAAGTTTCAATTCATGGTATGAAAACTTACCTTTAAAATCTGCGAATAAAGTATTGTTTGAATATCTTGTAAGCATTCAATCGCATAATTAATTCGTTTTCTAATTGATCAAAGGTAAAGCCTCAATCTATCATTAAATGTTTGATCGCAAAATGCATTTCGATTAAAAGATAGCTTTTAATTAATCCACTAATTTATATTCTCAAAATTGAATTTTAATTGGCATCTTCTAATGTTAATAGATCAAAAGCTTGTAATAAATGATGACCAAACACGATTTAAGCTAATGCAGTTAAAGAGAAACAGTAATTAGTTAGAAATATAGAACGAGAGCTATTAAAATTGTTTAAAATTTTAGTGAAATTATGGAACGAAGATTATTTTAATCGTAAAGAACTCCTGTATTTTAAAGTAATTTTCAGTTTTGTATGTATTAAGTAGAAATGTATGCATTCAACATTTAAACTCTATGTATTTAATTTCATAATTTAAACAGCAAAATATCCTGATATACATTTGTCTTAATTATTATGTCTTATAAAATATCATTTAATGACATTTTTAAATTAAAAAGTGTTATTTTCAAACGTGAAATACTATTTTTTAAGAAGAAATCAATGCTTATATGAATGCATAAAATCTAAATAAAAATTAAAGAAATAATAAAAATTGCCACAAAACTATTAATTTTGCACATGGAAAATCAAATATAAATAGTTTTAGCATTTTCTATCTTATTAATATGTTTCAGGTCTATTTAGGTTAGTGTTCTATTTTTCAAAACAAAACTCCTAGTGTGCTGGTTTGTTATCGAATGTTTCTTGGTTTGCTAAATATATTATGGAAACTATAAATTGTAAAAAAAAAAAAAACAAATTGATTTCAAAATTCCCCCCTCCCCTCTTTATTTGTATTGAGCTATGACTGTACTCATCTACCAAATTATTTTATTTCAAGCCAAGTCAATGAAAGTTCATTATGCATATTTAATGTTAAAAATTAAACGTATACAGCTTTCCATACGCGAAAAGCACTGAGAAACGCTTTTTTAGAGAGTTTTGTTTGAACATCTCCCAGGTACGAAGTTGAAGTAATTTTGAATTTTATTGCACACACAAAAAAAAAAAAAATTCCCCGTTTTCATTAAGGAATATGAAAAATCAACAAACTTTCCATATTAAGAAGAGAGTTTGATGCAATTCGCATTTCAACGTTTTCTCTCTTAAATTACCATCTGCTACGCAAGACTGAATCTAATATCATCTGAAACCCAACGCCGTCACATTACAAATAAAAAATAACATCCAAATAAAAATAACTTAATAATTAAAACCAATACCATCTTGAGCCCAGTGCCATTACACTGTTTAGAAAAAGACATATAATGGGGGGAGGTTCTAGTGCTTTTGAAACTAAAAATATTATTTTAAAAACTATTTTATCGGCATTTGAAATTCAAGATGGGAAAAAAAACCTTACATTACAGAACTCCTTATAAAAAATCCTTTGGTCTAGTACCAAACCCTATTAAGTTTTTTCTAAAAATTAATGTAGTTGTACGCACTTAAAAACATTGATAGATGCGTTATGGTTATATACCATACATTAAACAAAACACACTATAATACTTTTTTTTTCTTTTCATTTTTGGATTCAAAAGGCATAGCGCAAGGAAACGGTCACTAATCTACTGAAATCCTTTACCTTAATGGGAAGCTTTATGAATATAAATCAAAACCAAACACATATTTCTCCCATACATGCTTCCGAAATGTGCTCATTATGCTTATTGCTAGTACCGACCGCCTACTCTAGTCCCAAATCTCTTGCGCTCTTTTACTTTTCATCATCATCAGTCTCAAGTTGCCATTTCTATATTCCCGGTTATGTTGAAGAATCTTTCCGAGGTTGCGGTTTTTTTTCTTGTTAGCTTTTTATTACCGTCATTTTATTTGCTTTCTTTTGATGATAAATTCAAGGCGATGAAGTTGCTTCTCTTGTTTTTCGGAAGCGAAGGTTGTTTTTGCTACATCGCCCTTTTGGTTTGCGGGTTTGTATGGTAATTATGACATGCTACAAGACGTTCTCCTTTTCTTAGATAATGAGATGGAGTTTCAAACAGAGAAAGTGCTTTTTTACCCACGAGATATGAATAATAAAAGATAGACGGGTCTTTTTCCCCCGATTCGATGAAAAAATGAAAGCTACTGGTATTTGATTATTAAAAGGGAAAGACGAAGGAGCTGATTTCCATTTTTTTCTTTTATCCATTGAAATCTTACGTATATGACTTACTGCGTGATTATTTGCGACTTTTTACGGGATTCATTATCTATTGTACTAGAGTTTGGGTGTTGCTAATGTCATGCCGATAAATTCGCTGTTTGAAACATATAATACAGAATAGCGTATATCTATCAAATAATTTGTCTCTTAATGTTTCTAACACCTTTTTTATTTAATTGAGATTCTTACTCTTATAAAAGTACCAACGTGACGAAACTATTGTTCAGATATAAACATCGTACTTTGTTTTATGTATTTATGATATAAACATGTTCGTTTGAATTAAAATTTGGTTGCTTCAGAATCAGCAAATATCTTAAGTTAACGTCATAGAAAAGGAGAGATAGATTAATCTATATTGATCATAACATTAGAAAATGAGATGTTTCTCTCGGCATTTTTTAAGCAGCCATATATTTAAAAAGACGCAAAAATATAATCCCTTGTTTTAATTTGCTTTAAAAATTAACACACATACGCGAGTAATATTAGATAGCCCACCCTTATTTTCTACTGATACAAATTTCTTAGAATACAATATTTCCTATAAACTAGCTTTATGTACTGGTTAAATTTCAATGGAATATTTAAAAAAAATAGTCAAAAGAAGGTCATTACTTATTTAACATGTCTCTGAATTTTTTCTCTTCTTTTGTGCTTACAAAAAAAAGTTGCACTACTCGAACCGTTTTTTTTTTTTTTTTCCTTTTGTATATTTTATTCTATGTATACCTACTCTCTCGGAAAAAACATATTTCAGAAATTTCATTAGCGCAATGGAATTGCTACAAATTGTTGACGTGAAGAAAATCCAATCTATATATATATTTCAATTAACGTGGACCAGTTACGATTTAATTTTGTGGAACGATACGATACTGACATAATGCAAAAAGCAAATTTTTAAGCGATTTTTAAAAATTTGTTTAATGGTTACCATAGAAAAGTATATAATATTTGTATTTATTATCGCAACTTAAGAGGCTATAACAAATCTATTTCTTAAATGCATTTGCATTCATAACTCAATTTTTAATTTCCGATTCTTCGGAGTGACAACACCTTAGTTTGTTTATATCGAGCATGTTTATATCTAGCGATCTTTTCTTAAGCCTTTCGAATTTTAAAGCGTTTTTTACGATTTTAAAATGGTTAATTTTTGGCCCGCAGATGTTCTGCGGGGATCAGCTAGTAATAACAGAAATCAACAATTGGTTTTCAAAAGGGCAGTCTAAACAAAAATGTCCTTCATTTTGCTTAAAATGTTTAGTTGAAAACATTAATTAGTAGGACGTGTGAGGACTCCACTTTAAATGCAGGTTCGACAGCGACGATCTGTATCTTTAAGCTGCTGTACTTTTAAATTTTTCCTGACCTCACAGCATCATAACATAATAGAAAACTCTGAAAGGGGATCATTCATAAAGGATGTCACGCTTCGAGGAGGTTCATGAAATTGGGACAAATTGTGACGAATGGATGGGTAACAAGATGTGTGACATCATGCTTATGCAACATAGCGTGACATGTGGCAAAGGGGGTAGGGGTCCGTTGAAGTGTGACATTTTATCAACGGTCCTAATGGATTTGCTTTTATATCCATCACATAACGCAGCCTTCCATATGTGTGGTTATTAAAATACTGCTTTCGCATTTCACTGCAAGGTACATTTGGAAATTTTGTTGATGTGACCTTCCTTCCTCTTGAGTTACACTGATTTTACTGTTTGATACTTTTTTTTTTTTGCGATTGACTGTAGTAGGAAATAAAAGAGTATACAATCGATAGTTATGATCTAATATAATATAAAAAGTAGCATCGGGACTCAGACAATAATTATTGTTTTCTTTTAGTACTAAATAGATCATTTGTCTGGGCGTCGTGAAGTAACACACTTCAAGTACCTCAATCTTTTACTTCTAGGAAAAATCAGTTATAGGAACTTTTCGAAAATTTACTGAATAGAATCTTTTCTTGAGATTCATGTCCGGCAGCTCCTTTTCAAACATTTCCAAGAACTGAAGATGGATCGGTAGCTTTAAAAAGTGGCTTTATTTTTGCGAGACGCCCCAAATCATTCTAACTTACTTTTGCGATTTCCCCAGTTCTTTATTATGACAGAATAATTTTTGTTATTTTCGTACTTTTTATTCATAGTGATGACATTCACGAAACAGAAAAAAGTGGGACAACGATATAAGCAGCATATATATTATTAAGCCTTAATGCTTTTAAGATTTTAATTTACATTTACGAGGTATTTCGTTAAATAATATCACAAATTAAGTTATCAGGAAGTACAATTAACGCAAAATATTTAGAAATACATAAAGTAAACGTTTCCTTTGCCATATACTTCAAAAATATGTCTCAGTAAAGTGTTTACCGTTATAAAAAACTTATAAATATTTATTAAAATTTTAATATGAGCTTTTAAAATATAAACTTTTTTTCCTCCGCTTTATATAAAAAGAAATTATTTACTGCTGGTGTACTTATTCCTTCCGTGAAGTTATTCAATGGTAAACTTAAAATGGAAAATTTAAAACATCATGAAGGTTGATGTCATCATCTATTGATTTATTTTTGTCATTTGTTAATATTTTAAATAAATCTATTAGTGATATTTTCCGTTGTTTAATACAATCACTATACATATACAATAATCATTGAACGTTTAGAAAGATCACTAGAATTTTCGGAAACATAGATTGTTATTTTTGATTATTATTATTTCACAAAATTATCAAGTTTTTCCGAAATTTTCCCAGAAACTTTAAAACCAGCTGTCGACATCACCTTGAGATCTTGGTATCATTTGAAAAAACGATTGTCCTTCAGTGGGTTCCTGCTCACTGTGGGGTACCAGGTAACGAAAATGCGGACTATCTGGGCAAGGGGGGGGGGGCTATGATTAAACAGAATTTCTCTAGTCCTGTGCCCTTCCGTACCGTCTCTTTAAAAAGTCTACTCAAGCCCGAGCGCCGAGAGGATCTTTTTAACCGTGTGTCTTTCAAGCCGTGGACGGACGCTATCTTGACTCTTCGTAAAGGCCCAAGACGCAGGGCGGCCACCGAATTCCACCTGGCCACCGGGCACGACTGCCTGCGAAAGCACCTTTTTAAATTTAAAATTGTCTCTTCCCCAACATGCACCCTGTGCAGCCTTGGAGAGGATATGGACGCTGGACACCTGATTCACTGCCCTGCGCTTCGCCAGACTTCCCTGGCCGAGCGTGAGGCCAGAAACATGTTGGATTACTAAACTCCCGTTACAGTTTTTGTTTAATATATAATACACATATTAAAAGCTGCGTTTCCACATACAAATGTACCCAAATACTTCAAAATATTATAGATAAATGGATTCATTTTTTAAAATTCAGTCACATGAATTTTTAACAAAAAGATAGTAATCATATACACAATTTTTAATTTTACGGACATGGACGCTTTTTTTAACAATTCTAGAGGAGATGCATTTTTTCTAATTTCCGCCCTCCCCCCATCACCACCAAAAAAAAAATAACAGTGACACATACAATTTCTTAAAGCGGGTGAGCGTAAAAAATTCTAGATCGGGAGATCCAGTATATAAAATATTTCTCAAACTGACATCTTCCTACATTCTATTTAGGCAAAAAAAAAAAAAAAATGTTTAAAAAGGTAAAAGCCGAAAACTGTTCTTAAAAAAGTAGTTTTCCTCATTGATATTTGTTTTACTGTTCTTCTTGGTGTAAAACAAATTATACCTATTCTTAAAAGCCTGTTACTTATATATATATGTATTCTTTTAGTCACAGATTTGTTCCCGTTTACAATTTGCCAGTATTGTTCACTACACACAATGCGGCAACCTTGTTGCCAGGTTGTGTATATTTTTAAGAAAAAAAATATGTGCCTTGTAAAACATTAGAAACCAGCATAAAATTTTCAGTCAAATCAAAAATGTTGTGTATAATTACGCCCTATTTCTGTTTGCTTCTATTAAAATCTGCCTTTCAATGTGTACGGAAAGCTTTAAAAGGTGTATTTAATATGGTTAATTAAATTAATTACAGCATCGAATCATACTGTGAAACTTTAAAAAAAATTGTTTTTCAGTTTTCGTTGTGCTCTTAATTTAAAATAAGTGCAACATGTACTAGTATTAAATATCTTAAATCATGTGGATTAAATGAAGCTATTATTTTTGCAATGATATCTTAAAATATATATGGTTTTAAAATACTTACACGCTTTAATTATAAAACAATCCATTTAAAATTTGTATGCATTAAAAATTGAAATACAATCTATCACAATGTATTTCAGAACTCCAAAAAGTTCTTTAAGACTTGTATCAACCTCATGCATATGATTTCTTAAAGCAATGTTCTTTTGTTTAAAATGAAGAAACGAAGCAAGTTAGAAGAATTATAACTCTTTGTTGGAAATATCCTGTGCTTTCCGGTAATTTTTATTGTGAATAAAAATAAATAAATAAACAAATAAAAACATACACGAAGATATAGTTGATTTATTTTAATTCTTCGCGTGTAGTATCTAAAACTATTTTTCTATTTCTCTAATTTCTGTAATCACATGAATTGGAAACAGCAAAATGCTAAATGAATTTGATAACTGCTACATTAGAATTTTTAATACATGAAAATTAAAATCATTTTAAATGAGCTGGATTATCCCGCATTTCTACAACGCCACCTAGGTAGATACGTTCTAGGTGGCATTGATGTATATGCACCGTTGGTTTTGCTACTCGTGATTTCACAGTAGGGTTCCTAGGAACGTTTGTAAACGTAAGTGTTTGATTTACGCGTATTTTGTTTCATTAACACTTCAGTAGTCTTTAGTAATCATTAACTTGGGCCAATAAGGATGTACAAATAACCTAAAGATCTAAATATTTGTTTTTGTACTGTGATATTATTATTGTTTGCAACTGAAGATTAATACTTTTGACAATTTACTTGATGTTATTAATAATACCGGCTAAATATAATGGAAAGCAATCTCTCCCCCCATGGGAGCAATCTCACACGCCCAATAAGAAGAGACTGCAAAACAGCTTTGTTGGTTTCATTAAACCAATCGTTTATCATTGCAGCATAACAACAAAATAGTAATGGGAATGCATCTAAAACGAATGTAGTCTTTATTGTTCAATAAAAGTTCGGCAAAAAGTTAACGCTTTCATTCTTTATTTGTTTCAAATTGTTCGCCAACTCTCATGTTTTAACCTCAGCTATTGAAAAATCACTACAATCAACGGTAGCACCCTACAAGCTCAAAGATTCAAACTTAGCCTAAACATTCTAGTTATTTTTTTTAAATTTCTAATAGGCTGCTGTTGGCTTCTACCAATTGCAGACCTAGTGCGTTCCTAAGAGATTGGTACCGTCTCTTTCAGCGGCACTACAAGTGTGGTACCATCGCCGCATGAGAACTCGCTTGCATGAGCATCCAAGCCAAAAGTCTGCTCAAGGGATCTTTTTCATGCCGCATATCATACGACATGGGTTCAGACGATTTTCTGCAGGTTGAAAATCCCTTAACGCCGCCAGGTTTAATCCTCTGACCTGGGGCGTACGAGACCAGTGCCCTTCCACGACGCAACCATGCCGGCACATTCTACCTAATAAAGCATTATATTCTACGAGAGCAACTAGCCGTAGCTTCGGCTTAACAATGAGACTCATACTAGCTGCAGAAACAATCAAGTATAGTTGAACGGATAAAAATGAAAAAGAAGCACAAATGAGCAAAGTGCGGAAGGTATACATCTTCCCGGCAATTTGCATATTTAGTAACTTAACGTATGACCATGTTGTAAGATATAAAATTGAATTGACTAGATAAGCAAAAGTGAGAAAAAACATTTCAATTTTTACAGCAGCTTTACTGAAAATTTAGCATAGATTCGTACTATATAGTGAAGCCAAAATTTTAACTTCTTAAAATTAAAAGAGTAATTTGTAATAATTTAAGTTTTTGAAGATCTTTTGGATTGAAACATAACTTTGAATCCAGATTACTACGTTTAGGGTTTGTTTTTACTTACAGGGTTTCAAAATCTTTAAAGCAAGAAATCTCAATAAGAAATAAAATCTACGAAAAATAAAATAATAATAATACATTAAGTATAACTAGCTAATTTATGCTACATTAGTTATGATATTCAAAATATTCAATTACATACGCAGTCTCAAGAACTGGCCGTATTTTCCGATTAGAATACAACTGCTGCAAAGTTTTGCATTGATGCATGAGTTAGGTTTCACGGTGCAGAAATTCAATGCATTTCAATGAAATTCAATGCAGAAATTCAATTTGTGTGAGAAGATTTGACCATTTTTCCAAAATAAAATAGCTGCCTAAAATATATCAAGCAAGGGCAAAAATGTATTCCTGATGCTGAAAATCCATCCTTTTATTTCCTGCTTACTGAGCTCCAAAGGTGAAAATAACAATTTAGATAAAATCTCCAAGTTTGATGGTTCAAAAAATCTCCAAAACTCAAAATAAATGAAATGTAAAAAGCAACATATTTTAGTACAAAATTGCAAAACTAAATGCAGACACGTGTTTCGGAATCACAAGGAATTCGTTTTTTTTTTAATGCAAAAAAGAAGTGAGCAACGACAAAAGTTCTACCAAAAAGTCTTTGTTGTGTAGTCGTATCGTGTAATCACTAAACAGAAAGACAAGTCCCGGTGCCATGTAGTGCCCATTGTTACAAAAGCTTACTTAAGGATAGTGTTTCCCAAACTTTCGGTATCTGTACCCCTTTTATAATTTTCGTAATGTCATGTACCCCTCTTCAAAAGTAAACAAATAAATATGCATATACAGGTATATATATATGTATAAAAATAGTTTAATAAGAATAAAAAACGTATTTTTCCTTTTTTTAGTGCATAAACAGAATAATAATAATTATTGAAAAACATAAATTTCTTCATAACAAATTGTAAGTAAAATAAAAGTTATATCAGTATAACTTTCCTATCCACTAATTTTAATTTTCAGAGCTTTCGCTGTTAAATCTGGGTACATATGTTCAATTTGCAACCAGAATTCATCTTATGCCTATTTTTCAAGCATCCGCCTCAAACCAATTACAACTCTTTTTCCGCTCGCATATAATAAGATATACCTTATAGCATGGCTATTGTATCAATGTAAAAATGTATATCTTAGTCATTCAATATTTTTGTTTCAATCAGGAAATATTTTTGCAGGCCCACTTGTAAATTCTCTAAATTTTGTAACCATACATTTCCGAGTATAAGTATTAGTTTAGCTCATCAGGCTGAAAAATAAAGCAATATTTCATTTCCAACTGTCTTTTGGTAAACATTTAATTTTGTCACGTTAGCATTCACTTTATTTTAAGTGTGAAACAATGAAATTTCTTTACATTGTAACGATAAGTTTTGAGGTAATTTAAAACAGAGGTGTTCTCAGCCCGGTTCGTCATGTAGCGCCCCCTTCCCCAGCTCTTACTGTACCACCAGAGGTAAGCGTACCACACTCTGAAAAACATTGCTTTAGGCAACTGTAATATCCTACCATGTGAGTGCCAAAACTTAAAATTAACCCTGGCCTTTACGGTGTGCTGACCGATACAGTATTCCTCCATAGGCTCATTCTAACATAACAAATCTGCCAAATAAAACGTTGTATTTCATAGCTCTGACTTAAAAACTCGGATCTTACCCCCACATTGATGAATTATACAACCGTTTATAATACTTCAAAGATTTAAAAATACTTATTACTATTTCTGTACTTCAAAGATACTTAATCAGCGGTTTATGCACATTCATTCACTCATTTCTTTATTCATGCATTCACTCACTCATTTATTTATTTATTCATTCATTCATTCATTTGGATATATCAAAAAATCCACATGAAAGAGTTTCGTGAGAAAATAGGCTCGTGTGAACTTCGTATCTGTTAAGGCCCTATGTCATAACATATTTCGTCCCGCAGTGGACAAGTCGGCAGAACCTCGGTTCCCGTAGAGCACCGAAAGTGAAGCAACATAGACTTAGGTCAGTGTTTGGGAGGGTGACAACCTCTCTCGGCTGGTTCCTGTGAGGCCGTGTACGCTAAAGGTAGCCGGTGCACGTTAAATAGGTCGTGGCTCCAATGTCCTCGAAGTGAAACGATACCTCTGAGGGTGCCAACCCCAGGTGATGGTCTCTCATCTGGGAGCTGGTTCAAAAAATTAAGAGACCGCATGTAAAGGGGCGGAAGTCGGACTCCTGCCTATAAGGGCCCCGTTAGACTCAGGAGCAGCGCCCCCATTCTTCCTCACTTCGCGCGAGGATACGACAACAACAACATAACATATTTTCGATAAAGCTTGTTCCAAGCAAATCTGTCTGTTAGAATAGTATTTACATAGGACTGAAATTTCGCCGTTGGCGAAATAACAGTATGCTGTTTATTTATTTTTTTTTACCTGTTAAAAAAATAACAAAAGTTGCTTGAATCAAAAAAATGCTTCCCGTTGAGAGCGTCTTCTAATAAGCTTGTTCAAAGGATCTTATGCCCAGAGTTTACATAATTTGCTTCATTTTTGCCCATAGGCGTTAATGTTAAATTTTTTGAACTGATCAAAGTTTAACGAAAATTTTTTCAAATCAAAAACTAAAATATGGAAAAGAGATGTTCTTGCCACGATCTTTCAAATGCAAAAAAAAAAAAAATCTTTCGAATAGTACAATTCCTTTAAAAGTTCTTAGGGGGTGTGGAGCAATGGTCAGTAAAGCTAGGAGAATATTTTATGCTACAAAATGTGTTTTTGTTTAAATATTTTTTGCTTTCAAGGTAATGAACTGTGTAATGACGTTCATTTATTTTGTAACATAATTATTTTATTGTTTTGAAAAATTAAAGCTTTTACTTTGAAAAATAATAATAATATTAAACCAAATACAGAGATTTAATTTAGCATTTTTTTTAAGTTCCGCGACAACGAACCTTACTTTTTTGTTAATTAAAAAGTAAATTTAATTACTTAATTAATTAGTTACTTATTTATTTAAAGATCATAAGTAACATTGATATTTTTTGCTCCTAAGGCAATTTAGTTCATTAAAAAATAAATTTACTCAATATTAACTTGGTTTTAACCAAATATATCCAATTTAAATACCTGACGTTATTTTAAGAACGTTAGATATTGGGATATAGAATTGTAACATATTTATAGGATGGATACATAATAAATAAGATACGGAGTTTAAACGCGTACACTATAAATAAATTACGATGTTAACATACCTGTGTTTGAATAGGTAGGAAAGAAATCCTACATGCATATTAATAGTTGTAGATGAAATCTTCCGGGAAATTTATTCTCGTGAATATGTCAGTATTTTCTCAAACACCATTGGAGTTTTCATTATTATTACTTGTGTTTTTTCTAACGGTATGAAGCGCTATAAAAAGTCGTTTGCACCTGAGCTTCCGAATATTAACGTCTTACTTTCAACTTCTAGCTCAAGATTACGTTCTTTTTTCTTTGCTCAGAGCGCGATCATGAAAAATTCGGTGGATGTGGGCTTCCTGGTGCCTAAAGGTGTATTTTATTTCTTGAAAGATTTTTATTGGCTCATAAACTTATCTTTCATTTCATGGCCACGTATCTTGTTATCGACAGACAAGGAAGTAGAGGTTTTATTTAGAAATAGTTTTACGAAAATGTCTTCTTGAGATAATCCTTTAAACGCAAAGAGAAAACAAAGAAATCGTATAGAAAAATAGTACCTAGGAATTCACTAACTTTTGAAATGATAACAATAATGAAAATAAATAAACAAAGTAAAATATAAAAGTAAAATATTAATTAATCATTTAAAAAATATCCAATATATCTTGTATTTACATAATTGGAAAGAGATTAATTGCTATTTAGGTGCTAAGCGGTGCAACTGTGTTAGTAAGTTAAAGTCAACCAAAGGAAAAAAAACCCAGCAAATTTCAGGCGCAAATCAAGGTAACAGAGAAGTGGCATAGCGTTGATCTTAAAACAAAGAAAGCTGAGACATGATACATGTCAAACAGAATTTTGAAAAAAAGCAACCAGGTACATACATGCACATAATCCTTTTGGTGTATGACATCCAAAATGATATAAGGATTTTTTTGAAAAATGCATATACTTGCGTTACATAATTTTAATGATGCTATTTAAACGTATGACTAATAATAAATGTAGTTTACTGAAAGTTAAACCAAAAAAAATATGTTTTTTCAATACTAAAACTACTAAAATATGAACTGCAAAATTACAAGTTCATACAGAACAAAATTTTTTTTTGTAATGGGTGTCACACCACAAATTACTACTCCGGGTGGCACCCATTCTAGGAACACCACTGATATATATATATATATTACAGAGAGAGAGATAAATTAAGCAAACGCAAAAAAAGTAATTTCTTTAAAATCATCATTGTTCTTTCAAGGAAAAGGGATCTTTGCGCCATTGTATAGCAGGGTAGCAGCCTAAAACCTCGCAACTTGACAGACATGAGCAGATCAGTTTTTTAATCACGCACACACGGGGGGGGGGGGGGGGGAAGCTGAAATTAAAAAAAATTCATCGTTTATGTTTTTTTTTTTTTTTGATTTTTTACATTTTATTTAGAATGAGACTAATAAAATGCAGATGTATACAAATATATTACGATAAAAGTATAACATTAAATTCCCCATTCAACTCGTAAAAAAGTAAAAACAAATACAGGAAAAGCTATAAAATTGTAACCAATAGGATGATTTTAAATACGAATTTGTAGGATAATGAATAATGCTAATATTCTCGTTGTGTAAAAATAATTTTAAAAGTACTTCGTGAACCTAATGTTTATGCGTAGGTTTGTAAATCGTGAAACGCTAAAAAGGAAAAACATATTAAAATTAAAATTTTTGGTATTATTTCAGACTCTATTTTATTGAAAGTTGATGTTTCAGCCACACATAAACATAAACCTGTTTAGAAGACCAAATACTTTTGTAATTATTCAAAGGGTCCGTTTGAGGTCCCATACGGTGATGCTTTTTGTAATATACAAATTATATATTTCTGAATTTTTTAGTGGAGAAAACGTATTTAGGACTGGAAACATTGAGCTTAGAAGTATTGAGCTATAGTTGAAACAAAAGAGAAAATCTTAGAAGTAAAAAGAGAAGGAAATTTTATACATTAGTAAACATAGATAACCTTCTCGAACAAACTTTAACCCCAACTCTTACGCAACTAAATAAATAGGGATGTAAGCATTTTTTAAAGCAAAATGTGGACACTATTCAGATTTTAAAAAGCTCCCTGACTTTTGCATGTGGGCAATACGGTGATGCTTTTTTGATTTTAAGAAAAAGCATTAGTCATTACCTTAAGCATTTGAAGCTGTACACCCTTTTAAAATCTAAAACGAGATATATTAGGACATACATCAGATACATTTAACTTAACCTGTGGCATATTTTTTAATCTTAATATGAATTTAATTACTTTCATAAAATTAAAGCTCAAACCTGCCTTCAAGTGTTCAGCATCGGAGAAATATCTATCATTTGATGAAATATCCACAGAAGCGAGGCTCATTCATGAATTCCTGCATCACCAGACTCTATGGCATTAATTAAATTTTACAACCCTTGAAATGAATGAACGCACTCAATGTTGGAGTATCATTACTTGAAGTGGGTGCAGGCGACAAGAATGAGCATGGGATCACGAGTGCAAACGCAAACTGCCTCCCACTCTCGTACAAAGCTTTTGATACGAAATAGTGATTTCCTAGTTGTAAATAACACTGTGCAACACGAAAAATGTCCTTTGGATGAAAATGTCTGTTTCTTATATATTTTTGGCTGAAAATTTTGAATCTGCAATTATTTTTTGCCTATCACGTACCATTTTCTCAAAATTCCACATTTTAGCGTTTTACGTATTTTCTGGATAAATGTGCATCTTTTCGTAATTTATCGACTTAATTTATTATAAATGATATCTTTCTCATTGACAGTGAGATCCTTTGCCATTCCAGAGACCATTTTAATGAACGTGGGCTACTTTAGCGACATTTTTGGCAACAAAAGCTCTATCTACTTCTCGAAGTTTCGAGTCTTTTACAAGACTACAAAGGCATTTTGTAGACTATTTCGCGGCGAAAAAAAAAATAGTATGCTTCTGTGATGTGAATGTACTATTTCAAGCATTAGGACATGAGCACAATTCAGCAGAGTAGCGCTTGTTTATCAGTGCTCCTCCATCTAAGTATTTTTTTTTTCTATTCATTTTTGTAGCATAATCTGCAAACACAAAGGAAATTTTTAAATTATGAGTGGCAAAAACATATCAAATGAGTCACTTATAAATCTACAATGTGCCTTTTTTCCACAATTGCACATTAATCTTGGCTTATCGAAATATTTGTAAAAGCTCTGGACAGAGAAGGAGTGACTTTCTTGCATCTCAGAAACAAATTCAAAAATTTAAGTGAGGCAAAAGTAAAAGAAAGAATTTTTATTGGCCCACAACTTAAGGAAGTACTTTCATGATGAAAACTATGAAAACAAACAGTCAGAAGCCGAAAAATCCGCCTGGCTGGCCTTTAAATCAGTGTGCTCACGTTTCCTTGGAAATAAGGAAGCTGAAAACTACGAAAATCTTGAAAATGAAAAGGTAAGTAAAACTTAGGGCGGAAATTAAACTATTTTTGTTTAAAAACCATTATCACACTAAAAACAATACTGTTTAGAACCAAAAAAAAAATAAATAAAAGAAAGAAAAAGAACAAAATCGAAATAGAATTTTCTGATAAACTTACTACTCACAAAGGTAAGGAATTCTTTTCATGCAAAATAAATAGTAGTAAGTTATGTTCCATGGTTTGGGCATGCCGCGTAATTGAGCTTTAAAAAGAAATGAAAAATCCATGAAAGAATTAACTATGAAGTTGCCCTTCGTTTAACATTTCCGAAAGCTGGAAAAAGTAATATAGAAGTAAAGACTATGAAAGCAATAAATGTAATTTAAAAAAATTTCTCCCCCTCCCCCCTGACTTTGAGAGTGGCTATTGAACAGAGAAAAACATAATTGCTTTTGGTAAACATGAAGCAATATTATAAATACATACTCCACTTTTTATAGAAAAAGTATCTCTTCTCTTGACGATTTTATGCAAAGAAAAAAAAATGAAAATGTGCTCCACTCAATCCCTGTACTGTACCCCCCCTTTCCCCCATCTGTACACAAAGATGGGGGAAAAAGTATTTAAGTTTTTTCGATTTATATGTGAACCTATTTCGTTACGCTGGTAGACTTACATTTTTTCTTGTAAGTTATTAAAACTCTTGTCAGGTTTAAGCCAAAAAATCTTTGTTTGCTATGTTTCCTTATTGTTCAGCAAAAGCATTTCTCAGGAAAAAGGATAGGTACATTCCATATGTTATCTTTTTTTTTCTTATGCCGAATGAAAAAATGATGAATTAGAATGTTTGAGATATTGTAAATTATTATACGGTATGATCGGTGTTTCAGTACAACTAGGGGGGCCACCCCCTGCTCGTTAGCTCTCGCCAACCCCCGGAACTGCAATCAGTTCCATTCCGATCGCTTCGCGATCTAAGCTCGTTGCGCTCACTTACCGAACACTATATTCTTGTTCTCTAGCAGGCATTAATACAATAATATGCTCATATATGAGGATATGGATGTCATTGGTCTCCATGTATGTAAACAGCCAATGAAAACTCGAAACGTAAAGGTAAAGTTATAAGTTAAAAAATAATTAATTTACTATGCAGATTAATAAAAAAACATTGCATCTTTTTATAGGTCGTCTTCAATAAATACAGTCGCCCGAAATCTTAAAATCAGTCATGCTGATTTTCGCTGTTCTATCTTTCCTTTTTATATTGTACGCCTGTTTTGTTCAATGGCTCACCTCCCTTTTCTTGAAGGAATGAATTCCGTGTGTATTTTCTTAAAGGAAAGTAATCAGCCCACACATACTACGAAATTTGAACATTTGTGAAATTAATGTATATAATCTAGTTGCCTCTCGGTTTTACGAACTTATTGTGGAAATTACTGAAACAATACTTTGATGCAATTGGCATAAATAATTGGTGACGTTGATTTTTTTTCCCTTAAAGTAATTCATTTCTTCAGTATAAATTTCGCCGAAACGTAGTTATTTGGCAGTTTCAAGCCTACTTTCCCGTAAAAGTTTAAAGAAATAAGTATGAAAAATGGCTTAATATAGCGTAAAAATATCGTTAAAAGTAAAGAAAAGTCGAAAATAAGTGAAGTAATTAAAAAAAGAACAAGCAAACGCTTCCATCGCATTTAAGTATTTTTAGAGACCTTCCGAAGGCAGTAAAAATTGTCCATTTGTCAACCTCCCCGCATTGATATCCAAAATGGGAACAAAAATCAATGTTTCCAAAAAAAAAAAAATAATTAAAGAATAAGTTTATTTAATTCGAAGTGAATTTTAAAATGCACTGAAGCACTGTCGTAAAAATTAATACACGTTTTGTCGTAAATTTTATGAAATGTTGTACTATTTGTAGAGATTTATCCTGAAAACAGTTCTGAAAACACTTTTCCAGTTGGTTATTTTGTATACATAATTGAGTGATAAATCTTACTATTTCAATAATATTAAATTACATTTTGAACTATTTTACTGCTAATATTATGTATGACTGAACATTGAACCTTTTAGCACATAAATAATTTAGATGTGCACCCATTAACATACAAAAATGTATTCTTATTTGCAAAAGAGAACTCGTTTACGCTAACGTAAAGCTTTATAGCCCACCCTACTAATAAAACATATTAAAATGACTAGAAAAATATAATTTTTATGAAATATGATTTTCTTTGTACTTATGTATGCTCAATTACAATTAAACTTTTGACAAACTTATAAATTCCAGCACCCTCATAATAATAATTAAAAATGTTATTGTAGAAAATTCGAGAAACTTAAATAACAATTGTTGTAAAAATTAGACCATTATAGCGTTTCAAAACCATTAATTAACATTTGTAGACAGTTTTATCACTTGAACTTCGTTGTGCTTTGTTTGAACTGTGACATACATACGAAATTCTTCAAATGTTTCTACATCTAACTAAATCATAAAAAAGTATGTCATAAATTGACGTATGAGAGTGAACGATTATGTCTTTGGAATAGATCCAGATGTGGTTGATAAATTACCTGCGATGACATAGGCCAGGATGTCAAAACTAATAATGTTATTCAAACATAAGCGTTACAAAGAGCATAGGCAAGATTTTACTCCTTTTTTTAAGTCAAACAGCTATTGAAAAGCATTACCAATATATCTTTGACCTTACATATTGAAAAATGGCGTACAAAATATTCCCTTTTCACATCAAAAAATTAGTTGCTGAATTTTGCGTTAATGCGAATGAGTAAATGACCTTGCAGATTTGCGTTAAGACGAATAGCAATGGGTGCACAAACGATTCTACTTCGGGAAGTAAGGACCAATACATTAGTCATAGTAAAATCAAAACAGCATAACTTAGATTCTTGTAAAACTAATACGCTGCAGCATCCATTAATGCAACAGCAACAATCATAATGAAACTACATTTTCTTTTGTTGTTTTATTAATGGCCGCATCTGTGCTATTCATAAAATAGTCAGAAATATTCAAACCATACAAAATGAAGAAAATGTGTTCGGTTACCATTTAAACTTACGGTAATTTAAGCAAATGTATAATAAATCAGTAATTCAGTAGTTATATATTATACAGAAGATTAGTTGAAACTGAAAATTTTTCTTCTTCCTTTTTATTATTTTTCTTAAAGCCTGAAAATGGTCTAATTTTTTAAAATGAACTCTTTTTAATTTTTAACAAATTGGTATCCCTCAAATCGTGCTTTTGTGCAGAAGATTCATTATGAGTTTCCGAAAGTTATCTTATCGCCACGATGAGCATTTAGAATATTTTTTTTTCTGATAAGTTCCTTTTCATTTGAATTTTTACGTATTAATGCTTAATAATCACAATTTTAGCATATTTCATAGGTAACACTTAAAATTTGATATATGTATATATGTATATATATATATATATGTGTGTGTGTGTATAAGATTTACTTTTTTAATAACTTTCTTAAATCAACAACCTAACAATCTCCGGCGTCCTAATTATAACCACCATGAAGTTGTTTGAAAGAACGTTTTGATATTCGAAAATAAAAGGATCTTGAATTTTTTTAAAGGTTTTGTGAACTGAATATACATATTATTTAGTAATACTGTAATACAAAATGAAATTATCGTTTTTACTATTGAATGTTAAAAATTTAAACTGCATTACATTTTTTTAAATATGTTGTTTACCCTCTGGTAAATTTCTCTTATTCCATAACCCCAGTTTTGAGATGTTAAAATGTCGAATCATCAGTAAAAACAACAGTAAAAATCATTTTACATGCATGTAACTACAGAAAGAAGCTTATATATTAAACTTTTAAATGGTGTAGTTAAGTTACATCATGAAAGAACTAATTCGAAATTCAAATTCATTGCACTTTTTAGAGTTCTTTAATTTTTCTTTTCTTTTCTTTTCTTTCTTTCTTGAACAAGAACGTCGACAACACGTACATAATAATATTAAACGATATTTAGAAATTGGAAGAATAGAAAGAGAGAGCGAAAGAAGAAAGGACTTGCAGCCTTAAATTAATTATGTAACAAAACATTATTATGTATCCAAAAAATATATAAAGAAAACTTACTATGTTGCAAAATACTTCCACTGAACAAATATAGCAGAACAAAACAAAAAAAAAATCAGATTTTCTAAATTGGATTCGAAACAAATGATACGTAACGACATGCTGTATTAAATAGAATAAAATAGATCAGATAACTAGCGGGACATTTCTTCAGATAACCTGCTGACTGGTCAAATAGGCATTTCTCCCTTAGGGAATTAGTGTATTTACTCTTATTCTGTTACTCTATTAATTGTAGCTCACATTTAGAAGCGAATCAGTACTTTCTTGTTTTTCTCTTTGGATAAGGAGTTATCTGCTGAGTTTGAAACAAAAAAGCAAGTATGATTTATGCGACGAGTTTATTTTATACCTAAAAATGTGTAAAATAAATATATATGATTGATAAAATCAGAAAAATATCATTTTAAAGGAGTTCAATTTAGTGAGAATTGAGCATGTCGTGATGCTCGACATAGCTGTGTTGAATTTGCCTCTCCGCTGTCACATGACAGAAACAGAAGAAGAACACTCCTAGGGCGATGAAGTGTTGCGCCTTGCTTCCCGGCAATGGAATTCGCGCCTGGCGATTGGCCCAGTCACAGGAAAAGTTGGCAACCCGACTCTTTGCGGCGCCCGTGCAGGAAGTTCGAAAGAGGCATGGGCAGCTGAGAACGGTTTTCGCTCGGACGCAGGACGCGTCTTCATGTATTTTTGATTGAGTAGCAACTATGTTCTTCAAGACGTGATGCTGATCGTCAACCTGATCCACATAGTGCCATGAAGTTTGAAGAGCACTAATATATACTTACGTAGATATCTTATTTTAATCCGATGGGGACGCCCCAGCATAAGTAGCACTAACTCTGGTAACTTGCGATAAGCGCTATGACCTGATCTCCGGCCTTCCCTTTTACGTAAACAATAAATGTAATGTTTGTATTCACCATAATATCCGTGTGATCTTTCCTGATTTTTACAGGTATGCATTTATTCCTCGTTCCCTTGCAGCATTGTTTTTTTATAGCTGGTGATTCTAGCCCCACATGGGGTCTGCTCTTTTTCTATGGCACGCACACAAAAAAAAATGGTAAGTGCAGGGAAGTGATCGAATCCTAGTTTTGCAATATGCTAGGTGGAGTTCCCTTTTCCAATCCAACGCGAAAAAATCCACTATACTTAACTAGAACTCCACCATAGAGCAATAAAAACAAGTGAAAAGAAATAATACAAACTGAAGGGAAAATAATAAATAAAACCGTAAAAGTAAGCTTCGTAGAAATAAAAACAAAAGAAATTACTTCATTAATTTAAAAAAAATAAATAAAGAATATTCAATTTCCGAAAATTAGGACGGCCAGTCTGTCTAACGTCTGTTATCAAAAGCTGACGTCTTTTTTTTTCTGTAAGAAAATTTTGTAAGAAAATTGCTTCTTAATATATATTAATAAAGTTATAAAATTTTCAAATTAAATAATGTAAAATTCTTAATTATCAGTTAAGCAGCAAAAAATTATAAATCATGAATATTTTATCGTAAAATTATAGCTGCTATATT
This sequence comes from Octonoba sinensis, assembly GCA_038502835.1. Taxonomy (NCBI): domain Eukaryota; kingdom Metazoa; phylum Arthropoda; class Arachnida; order Araneae; family Uloboridae; genus Octonoba; species Octonoba sinensis. The sequence continues at coordinate 104,391,840 of CM076600.1, read as the reverse complement.
TTAAAGTGATAGAGCTGGAAAGAAAAAAAAAGAGACAAATGGAGCTCCTGATAATTTCTAAAATAAACATCAAAATTTTAACAGGGACATTACTTACTAACTTTGTTACCCATAAAAAATGAGTCGCATAAATCACACTTTTTTTTGTTTCAAAGTCATCGGATCAAAACTCCTTATCCAAAGAAAAAAAAACAAATAAAGTACTAATTTGCTTCTATATGTGAGCTACAACTAATAGAGTTGGTTTTAACTAAAAAAGAGAAAAGTTTTTATTTCGTCTTTCAGTTTTCAAGTACTTCTCCATTTCTAATTTAGAAAGCTTTTGTTTAGAACCAGATGTCGAAACTACAACTGTAATTCCGACATTAATATTTAAATAAACTGAAGAAACAACAGACTTTCAGTAAGCAGTGTACTGACCTCTTTGGAAAGTATTCACAGGTTTAATTCTAAAGATCACTATGTCTTTTGCGAGACAGAATTTTTCAAAACGCTAACTGTTTACTATTATATTTATGATAATTATTGTTGTTATTATTATTATTATTTAAACCAAGCTTAGCTTCCTGTGATATGAGAGAAAATAACTGTAAAATGATCATTTTCTCTCTTTTCCTCGATCGTTTTAATTAAAAATACGTTCAAAAATTGAAATGTCATTTTATGAAACTTTTTTTGAATCATTGTGATTTTTTATTATTCAAAGTATAACTGACGCATTGAAACAGAAACCACGTTGCTCAAATTTCAAAATGCCTTCAAGATTAAAAATGAATTTATTATGTAGTTTATCTTTATTGTACGTCGAAGCGAAGCACAGCAAAATAGAGTTCTATAACCCGTTATCTTTAAAACAGAGTTTATCGATTGGCAGTTATATTTTATGCAAAATGTATATAAACCTTTATACTCCAGTAACAAAGAAACGATCCGAGATAAATAAAAACATTAATATTGCATATTTCTAACTAAAAAAAAAAACATTCAATTTTTGTAAGTTGGAAAATATTATTTTTGTTTGAAATTATTTCTTGCTTCGTTATAATATCCAAGAAAGTTTTCAAATTTAGTTTTTCGGTTCATTTCAGACTGATTATTTCTTGTAAATATATTTTTTCCCTTTCATTTGCGTAGTGCCTTTTCTCTAGTGCCACTCCAGTTTTTTCTTTTTAATTTTTTTCCATTCCAAAGTTTGTACCTCAACCTTTCTTGAAAGCCAAAGACCATTTATGTTCGCTGTTTGAGATAATCAAATTGCTCCCTGCGAGTACTTCTTACAATCGGTTGAACAAAAGTAGAAACCACTTAAAGTAATTGATTATTCCTTCTACAAGGGGGTGTTGTTTGCATTGTCTTTCTGTGAAAAAGTCTTTCAACATTTCTTGTAAGAACCATACATACCATTCTCCGTTTTATAACGTTATTTATACATCTCCTTATCAATTGACTTAGATACTAAATTAATTCAAATACACCTTTGTAGCAGTTGAAGCAACTCTCTGAAAACCAAATATATATCTAATGCATTAAAAAAAAGGATTAGTTTTTATTCAAACGATAAAAAGTTGTTTTTTTCTTCTATTGTTAAACGTATATTTTAGTAAAGCGTACAGTACTGTTAAAAAAGCATATTTTCGCAATATGCAAGCAGGCAAATGGAGAAAATAAAATAAAAAAACAATTGAATTACAACAAAACATTGTCCCAATGTATAATTTTATAAATAAAGATGTTATAGTAAGATAAAATCAGTATCTTGTCTGATATATTACATCAGATAACTATTAGGTAAACTGATGCTATATTAATATGTAAAGCAACAGAGTTGGCGCACAATTGGAAAACATGATTAAAAAATGAAAACTTTAATTTTTTGCCAAAGTTTTGTAAATTATTATCGACCACATTCCTTCTGTATGAATTTCCATCATTATTTTGTCGTTACGCTATAAATTAAAGCGACAGCTCGACTAAAACTAAGCCCTATTTTTCGCTTCTCTCCTAATAGGGTGGGCGAAATTGCGGACATGGGTGGTTTATACAAATGGAAAATGACTTTCGATAATAAATAGATTACATTCATAGTAACTAGCAAGTACATAGTCAAGCAAGTAAATAGTTGAAAATGCGATCAGTCAAAGTCAGCACATCACGATAATTCAAGCCCTAACATTTGGAAGCAATCAAAAATAAAAATAAAATACGTTGTGTCATACATCTTCAGAGAAAAAACGTATGAATTAAAGTAGAAACTGCTGTTGTGGCTGTACAGCTGCCTGAAATTGAGGTGCACTTACACCTCCTACCCCCCCCCCCCCCATACACACAAAAAATTGTAGTGGACCATCTCTCTGATGATTTTACCTTATATATATATATATATGTTACGGCGAATGTCCGAAACTGGAGAATGTCGACATTCTCCAGCCTGATAGATAGTGAATGACGACATTCACTGGTGATTGTCGACATTTTCCAATTAGGAACATTCACCGTAACATATATATATATGTGCGTGTGAGTATATATATTTATATATATAAAGAAAAAATCCTATACCAAACCATATTTAAAGGCACTGAATTTTAAGCTGGAAATATTGAATTCGCAATTTTGCATTCCACAAGAAGCAAATTTTTAAGTATTTGTTATTAGTATTTTGTTATTGAAAAAATCCAAAGATTGAATAGTAATGTTTGTTATTGGAAATAATGTTTCTCCAAGTTACATTTGTTGTACGCAGTAATAGAATACACTGATTTATGCTTGTAGTTCCATTGAACGAGATGTTAAGTCGTCCAATGTAAACAACCTTACCCATGGGCAGATTTAGGACTTTGGGACTCAGACCGAGGGGGAGGGGGGTAAATATACCCGTATTTGTTAATTGTACCGTTTTTAGCCTACTTTCTTGTAAAACTAAAATAATAATAATAATAATAAAGCATGAAAGAAGGCTTAATGTATCGCGAAAATATCGTTAGAAATCAAAAGTCAAAAATAAGTTAAGTAATTAAATGAAAATTGTGAAAAATAAAAAGTTTTGAAAGTAGGATTTTGAGATGGGGAAAAAGTGTGTCGGTCGGTCTGTCTGTCGATCTGCATCCCCCCCCCCCCCCTAATATCTCTTGAACGAATTTTCCGATTCGAAAAATTCTTTTTGCCTTCGAAAGATCTCCGAGAGGACATCTCATTTCCATATTTTGCTTTTTAACTTGAACAATGTTTTGTTCAATTTTGAACAGTTCAAAAAATCTTAACACTAGCGCCTATGGGCAAATTATATAAACTCTGGGCTCAAGATTCGAGCTCTTATGAACAAGCTGATTGAAAGAAGCTCAGGAGTGAATACTGTTTTGATTTCAATAATTTTTGTCGATTTTTGAAAAGTTCAAAAAAAAATTAGAACACAGCGCTTACGGAGAAATTTCAATGTTATGTAAATCCTGATCTAACAGACCGTTTTGCTTGGAACAAACTTCGGAAAGCTCTTACAACGTAGATCATGCACAGATAGAACGTTCATCTAGAACTAACGAGCTTATTTTCCTATAAAATTTTTTTGATCGGGATTTGCAAGAATATTTTTGAATTAATGAATGATTAAATGAATAAGTAAAGGAATGAATGAACAAATGAGTGAATAAATGATAAATAACATTACATTAATAAAAACATTTTTATAAAAAGCAACGTTTTTCTTGTGCACTAAAATTGTAGAAATTATATTCCTATGAGCCTGGCAGAATTTCTGAATAAATTGGCCACATTGTGGTAACAGATTTTCTAATTCTTATAATACGAAAAACGTTGGGTGATTAAATTTTGTATATTATTATGTTATGATTGCTTGTTTTACAGATCATCGATGTATATATAAAGTTTAAAGAGGATATACTATGCAAATCAATTAGTTTTGATGCTATGTTAATTTTTGAAAATTTTCTATGACATTATGAGCAGTATAGATGAGTACAGGTAAATGAATTCCGATCAAAGTTGTGGTTATGATCTGTTGCATATAAACATACATTGTGTTTAGAGAAGTATTTTCATCTTAAAATTTTGTTCAAGATATGTATAGCTCAATTCATTTAGAGTAAATATTGACTATGATATAATGAAACAGTATTAACCAGGTTTTCGTTCATAGAAATTTGAGTATGTTAGAAAAGTCTTGCTGTTTGAGTACATGCGCCCAACGTTTTTCGTTTTATAAGAACTAGAAACTCTGTAATCATAATGTGACCAATTTATTCAGAAATGCTGCCAGGCTCAAATTAATATTATTTTCTACCTTTTTAGTGCGCAAGAAAAACGTTGCTTTTTATAAAATTGTTTTTATTTATGTAATATTATTTTCTTCTTTTTGGTTTCTGATTGGTGAAATTTCGCAATCGTAGAAATTTATTCAGAACCTCGATGTACAGTGCAATTATCCTTACTACGAAAGTTAGCATTCGCGATTTAAAGACAAATCCGATACAAAATTTTACACAACATAAATGACTTATGAGACTTTTATTTCAATTTTTTTTATATTGAAATTAAGCTAACACTATTCACCGGGAGTTGAGGAAACTGCTAATTATTATTTTTGGATCAAGGTAAGCCTTAAGAAATCGAACTAAAAAGCTCATAATTGTCCCTCTTATTGACTTAGAAACTTCAAACAAATTTCATCTTTTGCGGAAAATTCAGCGCTTTCGATCGATATATTATATTAATACGTGCAAGGTTTCCCCCCCCCCCCATATTGGGAAATTTATGTGGAAATTTGCGTAAAATTAGAATTTAAAAAAGGAACTACCTGTCGGATTTTTTATGCGTGGTAGAATATTGCATTGTCATCTGGTTCTGAGCTATATGTAAAGTTGCAGAACAATAGCTTATCGGGAAATGGTTAAAAATTCGATTGCAAAATTCCGCGGATAGACAAGAGACAGACAAGAAAGCGAGTTAAGAAAAATGTTGTATAAAATAAATGAGTGAATAAATGAGCGAATGAATGAGTGGATGAATATGTTAAAAATAATTTAACTTTGTGCAAGTAAACAATAATAATAAAATTACACGTTAATTTAAAGCACAAATGAGCAAAAAAATGCAGACATATGTTTCGGGATTGCTTGGAATCCCTTTTTCAATGCGACAGGGAGCTTCTAGATGCAAAACATCCAAATGAAGCATCATTTGGATGTTTTGCATCTAGAAGCTCCCTGTCGCATTGAAAAAGGGATTCCAAGCAATCCCGAAACATATGTCTGCATTTTTTTGCTCATTTGTGCTTTAAATTAACGTGTAATTTTATTATTATTGGATGAATATGTGTTAACCGTTGAAAAAGGTATATTTGAAGCAATTTAGAACTAAAGCTAAACTAGAAAAAGAGAGAGAGAAATACCTAGAATTTAAATTTGAAGTTGGGTGTGCATACGGGAAAGTAGGTTCGTATAGTTCTAGACGAAACTTCTTGTTAGAAAGTGAGATTAATATCAATCTCAGAAACCTGTGGGTAATGCCACCTATGGTCTTGCTCTAAATATCGAACTTTACTTTAGTAAATTAGTTCATAAATTTGCTCATTATATATGAATTTTTCAATTTAAAATGACAAGATATAAGTACATGTAGTGAGACTCTAAGAATAATTTACTTATTGTTTTTAAAGAACAAACAATATTTTTTACAGCGTATATTATCAGCTAAATAACTGAAAATGTAAGAAAATAATTGGTACAAATTACTTTTTTCACTAAGTCTATCCCTTTAAAATAAGACTATCGATTAAAATTCCATCCTCTTTGAATGAGATTTATGTTTAATTTTGTTTTCCCAAGTTGTAATCATTATCTAAAAGTTATAGAACAGAATTAATTTTAATTTACAGAAGACTTTTATTAAGCGAGAAATTTCCATTTAGCTGTAAAATTATCATTTTTAAAAAATTTAATGGCAGAAACATTTATATCCTCAAAACGCAATTTGAAGAGAGTATCTAATGAATATTCCGCATTAATTTTGCGCAATGAGAATAATCGTATTGAATGTCAAATGCGTTCAACTTCATGTTGGCTTGTGTTACATTAATAGAAATCACAAGCAAGTACATCGTTATGTAAAAAAAAAAAAAAAACACTGTGCCACGTTATGTTGTCTGTAACTTTAACTTAGAATTCATTTGAAAAGTCTGCAGAAGCCAGTTGTGTTTTATGATTAAGAAGAGATATAAATCTGTAATTCTTTAGTTTAAACTTGAATTCATGAGGTAAATTAGGTGCAAACGCTTTTAGTAATCGTCGCCATACCTAATTACTATGGGTTTGAGAAATAGAATTTAAAACTGTAACAAAACGTAAAACTATTATCAAGTTCGGCAAGTAACCATGTATCGAATGCAATAGAAAATATAATTAATGAAAATGCAGATTTTAAAACAGTGAGAAAAGCAAGATTGTTTAAAATTTTTTTTTTTCGCATAATAAAAAAGATATTCAATTCCAATTAGTATTTGTGCATAAAATTTATCTATTTCTTTAATTTTTAGCCTACTTTCCCGTAAAAGTATAAAATAAAATAAATAATGTATGAAAGAAGGCTTAATGTATTGTAAAAATATCGTTAAAAGTCAAAAACAAGTTAAATAATTAAATAAAAATTGAAAAATGGGAAGAAATTAAAGTTTTGAGATGGGGAAAAAGTGCGTCTGTCGGTCTGTCTGCCTCCCCCACCCCCTCTTAAAACTTCTGAGTGAAATTGTCCAATTCAAAAGTTTTTTTTTTTTTTTTTTGCATTCGAAAGATTTAGGCGAGGACATTTCCTTTCCATATTTTATTTTTTAATTAGAACAATTTTTCGTTCAATTTTGAACATTTCAAAAAATTAGCGTCTTTAAGGAAAAATGAAGCAAATTATGTAAAAAAATTTTAGACCTATTTTTTAATTAGATTTGTCGAACTGGAAGTAAAGCGATACTACGGCTCCTTTTGTTTACATTGTTTTCATTGGTGCCACGTGACCAATGACGATGCTTGAATTGCCTCCATTGGGAAATATTTCTCAAAGTTGCCGCTTTATGGATGAATATTTGTGAGTCATTTTGAAGCATAAGCAGTGCCGAAAGACAGTCTCTTACAACAAAAAAAAGAACACTAATAAGTAAATAAATTCTTTACTTTCATGTGTGGAAAATTTACCATTTCAGTTAGCTTCTTTAGGAATTTATGTAAATGTGAAGCATCTGCGGGGAAAGCAAAATTCTTTTTCTTTGGGGGGGAAAGGGGGGATAAATAGAAACATGAAATTTCTTATGTATCATTTTTGAATTTCTGAAATACAAAAGAAAAACTTCTCTCTATAAATCTATACATAAAATAACTGCATTTTTTTTAAAGAAAAAGAAAGAGAAAAAATCAGACTACGCAAGTGAAACGCCTTATGTATATAAATATCTCTTAACCCATAAGGTATTTTAGACACATTGGAAAGAAGGTTTAAGAAACATAAACAGAACAACATCGGTTAACCATAAAGCTTTGAAGTATATATATATATATATATATATATAGATGGTTATTTTTTAAGGAAAACGTTCCGTGAAAATTTAAATTAATCAGTGATCATCGCTTTTATTTTATTTTCATCGCTTTTTTCTCAGTGTCTGTCTCAACTTTAAATTCTCCTTTTATTATATTCTCTTAGTTTTCCATTCCAAACCATTTTTCTGCTACATATTTCATTTATTTATTTGTTTATTTTGACTTTTCGTTGATACGTAATCGAGAAATATATTTCGTTTACGGAGATGATTCTCAGTGAAATAAATATTCGCTGACTAAGTAGAAAATAATTAAAGCATGTATTTTTATTTCGCTCTATTCAAAACTGAACGTTGAAATTATTTTTAGAGCGGAAAGGTTGGGTGGGACAAAGCAAGAAGAAAAAAGTGAACTTCCATCTTCACTAAAAGGAATCCTCAATAAATTCGTTTTGAGAATTGCAAAAGAGATTTAATCATGCATTCTTGCATAAATTTGAAGTAAAACAAAAAAGCAAAACGCCTGTAGCTTAAACCTATAGAAGCAGTACCGGATTCAGTGAAAAGTAGTTTTTTTTTTTCACATTTCAAGAAAGTTATTGTAATTTAATTAGGTTTGTAAATGCAAAAAAATAGTAATCTCACGACCTTGTTTGTTTTCTTTTACTTATTTATTTGGTTTTCAATTTCATTTTCATAAACTTTCTCTAGACGTTAATTATTAAAATAATTTTGTTTTATGTATAATTCTTCCAAAATCTTTAAATGGTAAAAACAGTTGTTTAGATCAGTGGTTTCCCATACTATGGGTCGCGATCCACTGGTGGGTCACGAGCGATTATTTAGCGGGCCCTCGCCACTGTACACATGAATTAAAAATATGAAGTCTGCTAAAAAAAAGTAACTAAAGTTGAAGTTGTTGCAAAAACTTTAATGAAGAGAAATAAGAAACAAACACATCCTTCCCATTGAAATTAAATTGTAAAAAAAAACCTTGCAGGTGTAGGTATTTAAGTAATAAAAAAATATATTTAAGCTGTGTTTCTTATTTCAACAGTCTTTCATTCATACTGGTAACACTTAAAAAAAAGTTTTTAAATTTCAGTTAGAACAAATAAGACAGCATTAAGTAGTTCCACAACTCGCCACTAGGGGATCTGAGCATTACCAATATTTATGCCCTCTTTTCTCTAAGACAGCTAAGAGGTGGGTCACAACATTGGAAATTTTTGTTAGTGAGTCGGAGCTAAGTCAACTTTGAGAACCACTGGTTTAGATAATATTTTTTCTGCTTTTTTAACTTTTGTTGTTTCTTAAAATAAAATTCCAATTTGTTTTACTACATCCCTCATCATTTATTTTATAGTATTTAATTTGTAGCGCAAAATATTATAGAAATTTTTGAAATGAGATTTTTTTAAAGATTGCGTTTCAATAATATCTCTGTACTTTTTATTATGCTAATAATAACTGGGATTATTTATCGTTAATGTGTTTTTAAATTCATAAAGCAATACGAAGGATTTCAAATAAAAATTTTAACGCTGTTTTTATTTTTTCAAAGGAAAAAAGATAGTTTTTTCTTTCATCAATAGTTTTCATAATTGAGCTAGAACGCAGTGTAATACAGTTATTCGACATAAATCATGGCAGCGTTTATCTATGCGAGTCCTGCTGTGTTGATTACAATGTCGCCAATAAGAACGTTAGTTATAGTATTCGATGTGATAAATTTATTGCATCGCTCTAAAGTAAAATGGGGCGTTTTTCCTGCACGTTGCCAAGTATGGTCAAAAGGGATGCTGAAATCAGTGTGTTAGGTACCACTACATTATCAAACCAAAGTTAGTTTTTTAAGGTATCTAATTAGTAACTGCCTGAAAAAAATCAGTTAATTGATTAATTCAGCGACATTATCAGAAAATGATTTGGTATCAAGGCATATTAATTTTCATTAACTTTAACATGTTAAGTACGTGGCCTGAAAAAATATAATAGAAAGAAATGGAAGTGCGGCAGGTGTAGGCCTTTATCCTTATTATTTTTTCCTGTTTTCTGATTGACATGTTGCATATGAAACCCGGGCAGCGTCAGGCACGTTAACTAGTGAATTTCTTTTAACAGTACATAATAGCCCGAAGAAAACGAAAAGAAACAGAGTAAAGAATATTACGGTATATGCCAAAAAAAGAAAAAAAGATGCAATGAATTCAATATTTTTTCTTGTTCTAAAATTTTTCTTTGGTTTACGTCATATTTATACTTTTTAAACAAAATTATCATGAATTATCACAAATTGAAGAAAAAAGTTTAAAAAAAAAATAAATAAACACTGCTAAATTTTATTTCCTTCTTAGTCTTCACCTTTTTTTCGTCTTCGAAAACAATACATATAATGTATATCCACTATAGCCAGAGGTATTTTTATTCTCATTTATTATTTTCTTTCGTATACAAGGATCTCGGAGGAAAGAAGAAAGAAAAAATGTTTCATCACTTTTCGACAGCTGAAATAAAATCATAAGCGAAGTTCACAACAAAAGTAACTTTCTGACAAGAAAGAAAAGTCTTTAATAGCGACAGCGTAACGAAAGGAACTTTTTAACGTTATTCTTTTGGGTTGGGGTGAGGGGGAGATAACACAAAAATCGCGATGTGTAACAAATAAGTACAAAAGCGACAATACTTACTAAAAAAATTACGAGATTGGGTAAAACCTAATGTTTCTTTTTGAAATGTTTAAGACATTTTGCAACAAAAATGTAAACTAAATGTACCAAATCATAAATAATAGTTTAAAAAATCATGAATAATCACATGATAAACTGTTTACAATTTTGGTAAGTTTAGAAGAAAAATAATCATATTTTTATCTAAAGAAAATATGTTTTTCGTGCAAAAAACAGCTTAGTTAAACGATAATAAAAAAAAACTAAAATTTTAATATTGAGCAGAATGATTTACAATCAAAATTTAAACCAAACCACGAGTTCAGATGACCTTTCTTTCCTCTAGAACAACTGTGCGAAATTTTGGAAGAAATGAATCCTTTTAAAACATTTTAAATTTTCTAATGAATATTTAAATGAGTTTTTTAATTTTAGAATTAAACAAAAGTTTAATAATTAAGATTATATAGAAGTAAAGCTGATCAAGTACAACTGACAAAACAGTCATTTATTTAAACAAAGAAGGAAATAACTTAATTAAAATCGAGCATTGTTAAATTAATTGGAATACAGTTCTTAAAAAAGCACTACTTTCTGACGCATACATTGTGAAGAAGAAAGAACGATTATTGCTACAAGAGATAGTATAGTGATTTCAAAAATTTACTTATTCTGTCAAAATTATATGTTTCATTTAGTCATTTAAAATTGAAATGAATGTTATTTGTCATCATCGCTGTTTAACTTGTAATTTCTAAATTTGCAACATTGAAAATAAATGCGTTGTTTTTTATCTAGATAATATAAAATGATAGTATGAATCCTTAAATCTATTAAAATATAAATTTTTTAAGTTTTAAAAGGCAGTATTTGGTTACGTGTGCCAAGCATTGGTTGCCATTTTCCTGTTTGCGACAATATTCAATAGAAGAAAGGAATTGTATCGTTACAGCGAAGAATTTGGCATTTTTTCTACATGTTTCAAATATATCATTAAAGGGCATATTGACCGATTACTACTGAAATCAGAGTGGTACGAAAAAATTATTAGACCAGTGTTAGTTTTTTTAGTAATCATCGGAAAAAGGTTTTTCTATTTCTCTACGAATTTCACAATTTTATCAAAGGGCAACTTGCTGACAAAACACATTTATTTTCACTTGTTGTCATGTTGTGGAACGTGTAAATGACCTGATGAAAAAAAGACAGATACGGATGGCTTAAATAGTTTATTAAGTAGTTATATATTATTGGTTCCTCTCTTCGGATTGACCTATTGCAATTAAAGTCTGTGCCGCACCAGACACTCAGCTAGTTTATAGCATAAATTAAAGATGTAAAAACAAATACTTTTCAACAGACAAGTTAAATCTTGCCTAACTGTAGAAGTATGATATTAAACCTTACTCAACTCCAAATATACGTTTTCGCCTGTACAAATTTAACAAATCAGTTGAGTTTCAGTGAAGTAAAAGTTTATGATGGAATGGAGAAGGATAATTTTATGCTCTGATATTAAATGTTTATGCTCCGAAATTAAATTTTGAATGCTTTGAACCATTTTATAATTTTATAATTTTTAGCCCCTGCCCCCGCCCCTACTGTGAATTGATGGGCATCAAAGTAGCTTCATGTCAAATTTAGAGAATATCGGAAGTAAACTGCAGGTTTGTGTAGGAAACACAATTAGAAACAAACAACAAAATAAACAGAGAAACACACATATTGTGCGTTTTATGCAGTTGAGTCACTAAGGGGGAACGAAGAGGATGGACCGCCCTGGGGGCCACCCTTTGGAGGCTGTTGGGGTGAAACCTAACATAATTTAAAGAGTTTTTGAAAAATACATATATTAGAAGTATACAGTTTTACAAGTGCCATTTCAACGTATCATAACTGAATACAATTGTAGTGTAGTGAAAGTTAAGTCAAATAAATAAAAATAAATGCGTTAAGATTATTTTTGTACTGCTGAAAAGATTACAAGCTACAAAATTACAAACTTATACAACACAACAAAGTTTTTTGTAATGGGGTATAGGGGTGGTGTAACCACAGATTGGACATCCATGCTAAGAACGTCACTGTTTCTTGTGTGTAGATTAAATTATTTTAAGGTTTCTAAACTAATATCATTTAAAAACAAAAACCGGTGCAATTAAATGGAAATGCGTACTTTACTTCGCAGTTATAAAACGTGCCTTAAAAATAGCTCTTTTGTTTTAAGGGTTATACCCTTTTAATTGCTCTTTATACTGCTCGTTGAAATACTCATGAATATCATTCTTCTTGAAGCCCTGTGCTCTTTAAGACACATTTAAAATAAAATGTCGAAGAGTCTTTCAAGATTTCTAAAGTTATCAACGCATTCTTCGACAGAAAATATTTTGCGGAATAAGATCTTGGGAGGAAACGTGCCATCCGAAGGTGTTTTTGCTGTTTTCTAGGAAAATATTGACGTTCCAATATTTCTTATTCCGCTGTGGCGGCAGGGAAATTTCGACCTGATACGTCAAAGGTTTAGAAAGAATTGATTCGAAAGAAAAGCAATTCCACGTTTCAATATTTCACTCATTCTGCTGCTTCATGCAAAAAGCATAAATTGAATAAATATTGAAAGGACAAGGCGCTTTTACTTCACTTTTTTTTAAAATCAAAATTCAAGGGTTTTTACAGCATTGTACGAGGTAGGGTAGAGAGGGGCAAGTTGATACGCGGGTAAATTGATACAGAAGGTGGCGTGACCAAACGCTCATTCTCAGGCAGCCAGAGCGAGAAGAAGTTGTAGTTTACTTCAAGTCAGTGCCTGACGGAATTTCACAGAGAGCGAACCACTCATTAGAGTGTTGTGACCAAAAGTTTGTTTTTATAAGTAAAATGTATTAAATGTATTTTACGAGCTTTGTGCTTGAGTGGATTTGTAAAACAATCAAAACATTCCAAACAATTCGTTCTTAGTTACTGTAAAAGTATACTTGAATGTGAATAATATACAACAGTTTCAAATTTTATGGCCTTCTAAATTTAGTAGTTAGGTGAACTTAAACTTCATGTGTACAGTGTGTCCAAGTTGATACATTTAGTTGGACATATTGATACAGTATATCAACGTACCCCAATATATTGAAATATATCTTTCCTTTTTATAACAGGGAAATGGTGTAACCAAAATAAAAACGGTTTGAGGAAAAATTCCAGTTCAGACATTTGATAAAACATATGAAGATGCCAGAGCACAAACAAGGTCATGCGAGAGGGGAAACCTACAAAATGACACTTTTTAGATATATTAGATGAAAATATAAATTTAATGGCCAAATTGTCACAAATTGGTTATGCTAAGGTTAGGTGAATTTTTCCAGAGAGCCTAGAACTTGAGCTTGAACAATACATTATACATTCCTCCAAAACTTACCATAGACTAACTCCGGAAAATATTAAAACATTGGCGTATGAACTCACTATGGCAAACGGACATCTTTTTGGAGAGCTTGATACATGAATTAACCATAAAATGGCTTAGTTCAACATATTCAAGAAAAGACAGCCTCAGCTTTCAATCAGGGAGCCTGAGGCAACAGGTCTAGGCCGAGCGACAAGCTTTAACGGAACCTACGTGAATCTTTTTTATAACAACTTGAAAAATACTTTGGATAAATACAAATTTGAAAGCAAAAATATTTGGATTTTTGATGATACCGGTGTGAAAACAGTCGGAGATCTAAAACAATTGTTGCCGAAGAAGGAGTGCATGCAGTAGGAAACGCAACCTCAGAAGAAACTGGACAAACAGCCACAATGATCCTTGGTGTAAGCTCAATAAGAAACTCAGTTACTCCAATGTTCGTCTTTCCAAGGGTGTTCTTTATTGATCATTTTATAATCAACGGACCACCAGGCTGCATTGGTACCTCCTAGCCAACTGGCTGGATAAAGGGACAATCTTTTTAAAATTTTATCAAGTGCTTCAAGATCATGCAAAAACTTCAGAGGATCATCCTTTGCTTGTTAGTTTTGGACAACCATGAGTACAATTTCTCTATTCAAATGTTCCAACTTCTACAAGAAAAAAGACGTTGCAATGTTGACCCCACACACACACTTCTCATAGGACATACAGTGTGCGGAACTTTTAAGAAGTTCCATTTTCCTTCAGTTGAAGTCTGGCCGACCAATAATCCAGATAAAACGGTAACTATATTACATTTCTGGTATTGTTAAGGCGGCACTTCCTAAGGCTATAACTCCTGCAAACATAGTTTCGAGTTACCAAGCAACAGAAATTTCGTCTTTCAATAGAGACGCATTTCCCGATGCGGACTTCTTTTGAAGCTCAGTAAAGGACAGAGAAATGACAGTAGACAACATCAAAGGTGAAAGTATCAGGCTGTAACTAGTAATGGGCCACAGTCTCAGTCACTTCAAGCTGAACCAACATCAACTGGTGAGTTATGCCTATCTATAGTCAGCCCTCAAGAAGTCAGTCCCTACCCTACAGATGAATAACGGAAAAACTGTAAGAAAGGGAAGATATCTTTGAAGTCTGCTACACTCGCAAGCACACCAGTCAAGGAAAGATCGGAGAAAGAAGCTTCAGTAAAAAAAGAAAAAAAATACTAAGTAGAAAAGGCAAGGAGAAGGTTGTATAACTCGGTTGAAACGAAAACAAATTAGATAAAGGGAAAAAAAGAAGATTCCAAAAAAAAAAAAGAGTCAAAATTGAATCTAAGTCCGAAGAAGAGAATAACTTATGTCTATTCTTCTTGGAACCTTATTCTAATTCAAAACCAGGACAAGACTGGATACAGTGCATTTCATCATGTAAAAAATGAGCACATATTGAGTGTAGAAAGGAATCAAATATATATATATATATATATATATATGTACTCACTGTACTTCTGACTTTGACTAGCGCTCTGAAACTAATTATTCTATTTTCGTTTATCAGTTTACAATTTCCTTTTTTACATTGGAAATGTCTTTCAACTAAATAAAATACTTGCATATTCTTGGTGCAATGCTCTGAATAGGTTACCTTAATTGCACTATACGATGCTATGTACTAGTTTTAACATTGTTATATAATGGTTTCACTCCACACGTTTCACTTACATTTTTGTGATGTAAATCCCATCTGGTGAGCAATGTAGGACTCTAAAATAAATCTGTAATTTTATGAAGTAAATATCGGTAGGCAGCATTTGTATATACTGATTAGTATTTTACTTATTAATGAATCATTTTGGGGAAAAGTGTCACTGGAGCATGTCAATCACTGGTACAATCATCTTCTACCCATAACTGCAAAATAGTTTGTCGTAGAAGAGTGTAACACAACTAGATGTTCTGTACAACGTCTAGTTGTGTACTTGCCGTTTTGTTTGCAATCGGATGTTCTGAAAAAGATTGTAAATTCATTTTTTCTGGCAAAGATATGTCAATTTCTTGTTGTTTTTCGTATCAAAAGATTTTACTCAAGGCGTCACTTCCTCTTTTTCTCCTCCGAGATCCCGATTCAAAATATTACTCAATTCATCTAGACAATAAAATTGAGTTGCCACCATTTACTGACAACTTAACAGAGATCTCGCGAAATTAGGTGCCAAATCCAGTATCAGTTTGACGATATTTGGAGAGTTTCCCCGTAGAACTCCATGTTAAAACTTTGCAACAATAGAAAGAGGTCATTGGTTGTACACACCAGATCTTTAAAATCATTATTCTAAGTTATTTTTATTAATAATATTAATACTATTAAAATTATTATTCATAATTTATAAAACTCGCAGCAAATTTTTAAGTATGATTGAAGTTTTGGATAGTGCTTTTTTTTTTCTTTCTTAAAAATAAATGTTTTCTGAATTGCATTTTAAAATTGTAATAGTAATACTTTTAACAAAAAAAACGAATAAACAAAAATAGAGACTTTTTTCTACGCAAGAAGCACACCCACTTTTTTCTTTTTACATTATAATTCACATATAATAAATAAAAAAAATCGATCCTAAAGAACAAAAATAATGTTTTACTAATAATAACCCCTATATAAAATTTGCGTTATACTAAAATTTACAAACAAGTCTTATTCTAAGATAAAAAAAGTAAGCTACTGAAGCAGAAAATATAATGTACCACAATTTGGAAATTGTTCCTTTAGTATCAAAAGTTTTTTTTTTTTAATTTCAAAGTATATTTGACAAAGATTGAAAATTTTAGGAAATTGTGTTTGAAAAATATAAGATCACTACATTTTTCAGAAGCTATTTCAAAAGTCTAGGCATAAAGTGGCCAAAGAATATGACACTCTTCTGTTTTCATTTTTCATATTTTGCTGACAAGACTTCAAACTGACAAGCAAAGCAATACATTTTTCGTAATGCTCTTGGAAAGTATTTTTTGGTCAGTTTCTAATCCATAAATCTGCATGTGAAACCGGTTTGCATACAAGTACAAAACGTGAGAAACAAAGCTTTCACAATGCTTTGAATCGTCATTATTTCGTTTCAAATTTCTTGCACAAAATTTTTGCGGTATGGAGACTTTAAACTATCAAATAAAGTCTTCTATTTTTTTTATAAAGTATGATTTTAAAATTGGCATCAGCAATATTTAAACTGGTTTAAGTAAAAGTACATAAAGAAACTATTGGAAAATTATTACCTCATAATTGTTAATTCCTAGCTGTGATACATTTTTGCTTAATTAGACAATGCTGCAATGTATCGTAGTTATTTACTAAGATATTTTTTTTAACTGAAACAACTGAATTTCAAATGTATTGGGATGACATCTTTTCCGTAATGTTACCAAATTAATGGTGAGTCAATGATAGATATATTTTTAAAGATATTCTCCGAATAAAAATTAATGTAATAATAAATTATTTTACAAATGTGCATAATGACTTTAATTAGTAATATATGGATTGAGTTCACTGTAAAATTTTTAGAAGATTTTTTCTAAATGGAAATTTTTTTTTAAGAAAATGTATCTCATTATAGAATGTGTAAAACAAAAAAAAAAACATTTACTGTGTTGGTTAAAAACTCATTTCAAAAATATTATTTTGCAAATTTAGCGTTTATAGGTAAAGTAGCAAACAGACAGCAGATATTTTTAAGTCTTAAAGAAAATTTCTTTTCGTGGTTATAAATTAGCTCAGTATCATAGTTTAAACATTTTATAAGTAACTATTGCTACTTTGCAAAGTCTTCAAGAACATTATTTTGAGTTTTGTTTAATCATAACTCTTCGCGATGTACAACTTCAGTGTTTCACGGATAGCTTTACATTTTCGCAATTTATTATTAAGAAACAGCTGTTGCTGCAACCATGCTCTAAGTATGTGTTTAATCTTCTGAGAATCTTGGCGTAGTACCAGGAAGCATTCAAGGTTCAATTCCGATTTTTGGTGTCTGAAAACTATCAGATGCAGTGGACGGTAATAGAGCTTTAGCATAACTGATTATACCTGCTTTGCTCTTTTTTGAACACCTGGCACTGATTTTGAAGCAAGATTCCCAGGCAATTCAAGACACGTGAAAGGAGTTAGGAAAATCAGGGCTCTTTAGTGATTGTTCTTGAAGAGAAGCGGAATTAAATACATTTCTGAAATTATATGTTTGCATGATGATACGAGCACTTGTCAATGTTCAAAAAACCATTGCTATGCTGATAAATATGTATTTTTACTTATCTAAAAAGAAGTGACATTACTTACGACATATATTTCTTGTGTGTAGTTGAACTCGCTTAATACGAAATGCTAAAAAAGGACATATATATTCGCATTAAGGAGCTCACGCACGTAGATGTCTGCTTCTGTTGTTAATTGAACCAGAGCCCCCTATACTAATATAGGAGGCTCTGGTTGAACTCTTGGCTTCTACACGAGTAGACGAAGCGATCGCAGTTATCGGTTTAGTGTTAGCAATAAAAAGAAATACCGTAAAACATGGAGTACATATTGGTTATTAAAAAGAAATCTGTACAGTCATGTCAATTTATTACAACAGTTGAGAGGAGAGGAAGCAGACTATAGCAACTACTCGAATGATTATTACGCTTTTAATAAGCGAAACCAAAAAGCACAAAGAAAATGAAATGAAGTGAAACAAAACCATTTAAAAAGAAATAAACTGAATGCAAATTACAACGGAGGAAAACAAAAAAGACACCCTCTTTCTGCGCTTGTCTGACTACAACTGACCGCAGGTAAGCCTCACATACGTGTCGACCCACACATACGCGGAGGTCTGGTCAACTCTAGCTGTAGAAAATATGATTTTTCAATTTTAACTTGACTCCAGAGGCATGTTCACCTTTAGAGTTTCATCGCACGAAGTGGCACACAAGCCGAAGTTTAACTTTTAAGGCGGACACACACACAGCGTAGGCAAACCTCTGTGGTACACCTCTACGCGTACAGCAATGAGTTGGCGTGATCGTACACCACTCAAATACCACACCATGTTTGAAACAGAAGACGATGGATCAATTTTTTGCAAAGAAATAATATGATTTTTTTACTAGTTCGGCCAGCGGTCAAAATTCGACTGTAACTCACTAATTTTTTTAAGTTCAGCCTCGAATTTTTTAATAACTTTTAGACATTTTAGGTTTTCTGCTTGGCAACGGTTTGTTCCGCTTAAATATTTCAATTAGCGATAATGTATCCTCAGTGCGACTGAGTTATTTAATTTAAAGTATTTGTAACATATATCATACATACATTTTATCTTTCTGCCCTACATTTCCTGCAAAAAAGACATAAATAAAAATTTTCATGACACTCTATTATTATTGAATAAACTAAAAACAAACACTCACTTTTCAATTTAATCAAGAGCTAAAAATGCTAATGCAAATCAACAAATTTACGAAGCGTTTATTCCAAACAAAAATAACGCGTCACACCGCATTTATTATCTCACTTTATATTATAGTAGACATTGTTAGATTCAAATTGTATTTTATTTTGTTTGACATTGTACTGGACAAACAATCTGCCTGACTAATATATATGTATTATAAATGGATTCACTGAAGCTTTACGATTAACGTTATTTTGTTTTGACATTCATTCAATAGGTTACATTTTCTCTTTTGTTTTGTTCTTGATATTTCTTCCTTTTTGAATTGTAAGTGGTAAAAAATGTATGAATTGTCGTAAAAATATTGTAGATTATGAATGTAAGGATGAGTGTAAAAATATGACGAGTAAAAACTTTTTTCAAAAGGCTTTGAATCTACGTTAAACGTAAGAGAGAAAAAAGAAATCCAAATATTTTTTATTGATAACACTAAAACTCATCAATAGCTACTAAATTAAGAAAAATTAAGAAATCGGTGGACAAACAGAGGAGAAAATGGTAATTAACTGTTTTGTCTTTTCCTATTTGCAATATATATACATATTTTTAAATGCTTTGGGAAGAACTCTTCTTAGTTTCATTACAAAATATCGTTTTTTATCGTAATAAACGGTAAGTTTGCTTATATATAAAGATTAGTTTTGCTTAGTACCCATGTTTTCCGGATTTTTGATTCTCTAGATTGCTTGCGGTCCTAGTTACTCCGGATAATTACTCCGTATAAACGAAGTTGTACTGTATAAGGATTTGGGAAAAGTATCCTATAAAGTGACTAGGTATTAAAAGTGATCAGTTTTGCCGATAGCCCAAAACTTTAGGCATGGCACTGAGTTCGTCGCCCAAGGGTCGTGGATTTGATAGCAGCCGGTCGAAGACGTCTCGCCAATAATGACTGCTGCATGGTTAAATATATCGCGATCACGTATATGTCATGGATGATATTTCCATCTATCGTGTGTTGTCTGAGGCTAAATCTGACTCCTGGCTTTTTAGAAGTTTTCTTGCTTTCTCCATAGGGACATCCCTGTTGTTATTTTTAGTTATTAAAATGTTAGTATACCTAAGTAATGGTTACTAAAAGATTTTTTAGTACCGATTGTCTACGATAAAAACAACGTTTTCGATTTGTTTTGCATCGAAGCCCACCTGAATAGTCTCTAGTGTGTTTTAAAACACCTCTAAGTATTAGTAGAATTAGTTTGCAAATATTTATTTAATTGTGTACTTTGAGAAAAAAATAATTTAAAATATTTAGTTAAATTTTTGGGGAAACTATTTTAAATTATACATAATGTAGCATATCATTGAAAAAAACAAACGAAAGTTGTAAGACCAGTCCCAGTTCTCAATTAGGAAGGTTATGCACATTTTCAAAATCTTCCGTTTTCTGTTTTTGGTAAAAATATTTTTGAATTTTTAACTATGTAAATCAAAAACGAGATTAGAAATTTAGTAATTAGAGTTCGCATATCCCGATAAAATTCTCTATTTTCCCAGCTTTATGACAATAGTACATATGTACCAAACTTTAAGAAAATCTTAGAAGGTCCGATTTTGACAAAGTGTTGAATTGACATGGCCCCAAAGCAACATGAACGAGCATGCGTATTTTAGAACTTTCAGAAGTTTGGATAAATTTATGTTATGTCTGAATAATTTTCTGAACTTATGACTTTTAATAATATCACAAACAAATTGTTTTGGTGCAAAAATAAACTGAGATTAATATAACTTATTACTCTCATTACTTTTCATAAAATAGGTATCGATAATACGAAACAACACCTTGCAATTATCCTTCTTTACAGTGTTAAGAGCTATTTCTATTCAAATATAACATATTTGAATAGAACCTGCAAAATTTTATTCTTATTTGCTACTGCTATAGCAGTGCCTTACTCATACTCATGCCATTCAGATTTAAGGAAAGGCATAAAAGCTCATGTTAAATGTCTTAAGATGTCTCACATTTTCCATTCATCTAATTACAAATTTTTAATTTAAAACTACTCTTCTTTAGTTAGCATTAGATTATATTTTAACTCTTTCACAACTCAATTTAAAGTATTTGAAAGATTATTCCTTCGCTTTTCAAAATGAAGACATGCTTAGAATGTATGTTATTTGCGTGTTAACACCCACGCTATGAGAGAAGCATCACGTTGCTTTAATGAAAAGATGAAAGAAAAATATATGATTTGAAAGGAGGGAAAGAGATTAGAGGTTTTAAAATCTTTTAACAGCATGAGAAATTTACTAAATTTCTAGTCTCTTTTAAAGACATTTTAACATAGATAGGTATGCACATTATTAAGTGGAAATTTCTTTTAAACGAGTATAAAAATTAAAGATTTAAAATCAGGATAAGTAAATCGTGCGTACATCATAAAATCTTCACCTTCTTATTCATCAATTTTTATAGCTTTATTTTATTTTCTGGCGATTGAAATTTTTGTGTTATAATATACTTCCTGTTTCTAGTATGATTTTATCTTAAGAATTATATTTTGAATCAATGTATAGAGTCCACCTCGTTTATAACGCCGTTTTACGTCGTTTGGGCGCTCCGCGACATGTATAACTTAAAAACCGAAGTGACGTTATAGGGAGGTTGACTTTAGACCTTGGAAAGCCAATTCTCTGATACAATAAAAATGCGTTACTTGTATGACGGAAGAGCTTTATGCAACCAAATTACTTCGTATAAACTTTATAAAATATGATTTAAGAAAGTACTGAGCACTTCTTTTTAAAAAAATATTATTACTGTTTAAATCTTGTGTATCTGAATGTGCATTCTCACCATGCACAACAGCGATGAAATCTTTCAAGGAGGTTGACTTGCTCTACCTAATTTAATAACCACGCCCCCGTATTGAGTGATGGGCGTTTTTTATTGCGTCCTTAAAAGTGACTTTTAGTTGGACGATCGTGATTTGCTAACAGCGCTATCGAAGAAACACGCCATCACTGTTGCATTTGGCAAAAGCCAACAGCAGCCCGTTAGAAATTTTAAAAAATTAAACATAGTTCGATATTCGGAACAATTTTATTTGTATTAATGCAATTATTAATTCAAAAAGACATAATAAAAAAGCAATAATTAAAGAAATATATTAATTTACTTGGAGCTATTATTTTAGTTTTTATTTAAACTCAGATGCTTTCTATTTCTTGTTATTAACGATTTTGCAATAAGAAAAATAAATTTGCAAAATACATAATTTTGTTACGCGTTACGGACGACTACGGAAGGGGGTTCGCCATCCTTTTGGATTTTAGAAGGGGTTCGCAAACAAGAAAATGTTGGGAACCACTGCTCTTTATAGAGAAAAGAGTGACTAAATATTGTTTCGCGGACTTAAAATAATTTGAAACGAATTCATTTTCAGCTGTTTACTTAACTAATTGTAAAGAGAATTGTTTGTAATTCCGAATTGTTAATTCAGTTTTTTAAACAACTTCTATAAGATATGATACGTAACATTTCAATAGGATTTTGTACTGTTAAAAATTTCCGTAAGAAAATAGTAAAATAACCATTTATTTGATGGTCATTTTACTATATTTAATTACAACAGTTGAATAACCATTAAAAAGACGGTACTCAAACCTCTGATTGTGAAAAAAATCGCTTATTCTCTGTATATCCTAAAGAATGTTTAACTAACCGTAATTTAAAAGCGCTCAATAAGAATCGGGCGTCCATCTTGGTTGAGAAACCTTACCAGTCATACGTTGTTGTTAAAATATGGATAAAGATTTATCAGTTCAAATATACATGTATATATAAAAAAAGAAGAAGAGAAAAAAGTGGCTTAAGCAGTGGTTGCTAAATAGAAACACATACACACGTAAATCAAAAATGGGAGACATCGGAATCCCGAATTGTTTGCGAATGAGTGAACCCATAATTTGAGCGGCTGAAGCTTGTTTGTATTTTAATTTTTGCAGAAAATAAAACGATTTTCGTCAATATACAGTAAATTTAGACCAAAAATGGCTTTGGATCCAATCAAAAACTGAAATCTCAATTTTAAAGCAGTTTACCTGTTGAAAAGGAAGATTTATTGATAAATAAACGGCAGCTTTGAGTGGTGTTGATGGCTGAATGACTAGAGCGCAAGGTTGGTATACCATACACCCGGGTTCGATTCCCGAAAGCTTCGTTTACGGTTTCTACGCCTCGCAGATTCTACTCCTCGGAGTGGTTCAAAAATGGTAAAAATTTTGTTTTGAGACCATTTTTAAATGGTTATAAAACCGTAAACTTTTGTATTTACGGCTTTTTAACCAAGCTGATTGGAAATGGTTTAGGTCCTGTAAAGATAGAAAAATGTTCCAAACCGTAAATTTAATGGTGAATTGGATATACATACTGCTACCGGTTGTTTAACCGTAATTTAATGATGAATTTTCTAACAGTGTGTTAAAAGTCCCTAACTAATCTATAGATTTGCTTATATTTAAGCCATGTTCCCCTCTAACATCAAATAAGAGCAAATGAACGAAAATAAATTCTGATGCATACAGTGCCTTTTCGAACATGCCTTTCATCCGGAAAATGTCAATAAGAGTGAAAAATTATTTCAATTAATATTAAGCAAACAATCTCTTTTTTCTACTCAAATACACAAAAAAAGAAAATTTAAGTATTTAGGAAGTTATGTAATGTATCGTTTCGAATCATATACGATACAAATTGCTTGATAAATAAACACTTTGCACATTGTAAGATGTTATGTGTGACTCAGATGTATTTTTATGCTTCAAATACATCAAAGTGACAAATGTTCAAGAAACTATCAACTTGCAAAATACTCAGAACAAAGCAAAAGATTAAAAATAAATGTATTGAAAAAATATAGCCATTTTTATATACAAACAGCTTGCGTTTGTTTTCAAATGTTTTCTAACGTTGACACAGTAAGTGAAAGTTATTTCTTGGAAAACAAGCGAAATCGAAAAAAGGGACCTCTCACTCTCTATTTTCGACGTAGAGACAAAATACAAGCTATATATTTTAATGGTATATCATATCAACTGAAACAAAGGTTTTCTTCTGCGAAAAGTGTACTGCGCCATTTCCAGTAGCGCGTTTTCTTTCTTTAGTTCTGGAAACGAAATAAAGAATTCAAATGGAAGGGATGAAAGTATGAGCTCCCAAGCAATTTCGGTTGAAAAAAAAAATAGGTTGTAACACACATCACATGGAAATTGATGCTCATTGTATACTCAGCATAAGCAAATAACATATAGCGAATTAGCATTGTTAGCAATTAGCATTGCTTGAAAGCTTTCATTGTGTAATTTGATTTCCGACTTGGTAACTAAAGGTATATATATATCTTCTCCCAATTGCTCTTTATTATGATAGGAACAAATATAAATGTTGATTCATAGGTATTTTTTAGGTAATAAATTGCAATCCATATTGATTATTTTTTCAGGATTAATGGTATATGTTGCGAATCCGTGACTAGACAAGAAACACGGAATAATTTTTGCATGAGATTTGCGCTGATTTTTTTGTTTTGAAATTAGTTTGAACAAGCGGTTTCAATATTTTGAAGTTAATGTTGTTCCATATGGTAAAGTTCAAATATTTTTTTAAAAGATAATTGCAGTTTTTTAAAGCAGATGAATGTATGAGTAGAATATTAGTTTAATTGGATAACGTTAGTTTCATATAAACAATAGAACGTGTCTTCGTACCAAGAAATTGAAGAAATATGTAAACAAGTAAAATAAATAAATAAAATATTTATATAAAGTTATTACACTAGAAGGCTTTTCAGCACATTCTCAAAAAATGTAGGACATTTTAAACGCACAAATAAAAAGTAGCAAATACTCCGAGAGTAATTATATGTTATGAAACCACTGAAAAATATATGAACTAAAATGTAATTTTAACGTAGCGTTAGATATTTCAAACATTTTTATTTTGTAATTCCAGTTTTATATTTTTAAAATAACACTGAATATACAATATTAGTTGATTATCCTTAAAAATGTAAGTAAGTCTGAAGCTTTACTCCGAGCAAAATAAAAACACACTGTAAAAAATTCTGGTTCAACCTTTCACTAAAAGTTGGTGAAATGCAGCTGCCCAACAGTTGGTACTAATTTGAACCATTATGATGGTTTACTAGTTTCACCATGAATGTGGTTCAGCACTAAACCATGATTACGGATTTTTTCTAACCAATATTACGGTTCAACTTTGAACCATGATTACGGAGTTTTTCTAACCACTACTGCGGTTCAACTTTGAACCATGATTACGGATTTTTTTCTAACCAATATTATGGTTCTGCCTTGAACCTTAACCATAGATTTTATTTTAACTGGTATCTTGGTTCAACTCTGAACCATGACGATGGACTTTATACTAGCCACTGTCATAGCTCAGAGTTATAGCATGAAAGTGAAGTTTGAACTGCAGCATTTTATGTTGCAATAGTGACTTTTAACATAAATACTTTTATTTTTTTATGTTCAAGCGTAAGACAGGAAACAAGCTTATTACCAATTTTAACTTGCAAAGCGAATTTTTTGTTTTAAAATATGTAAGATTAACTTAAGTTTTTGCTAATTAGTTGATTTAATTCTAAGAACAGATTCATGCGTTTCAATAATTGATTCAGTGTTCCATATATATAAATGTATTTATTTCTATATTTATATATATGAACATCCCAATGCACTGTATCAGAAACTAACTGTATTTTTTAAATAACTATGTTACTTAGTTATATTCTTCAAAATTGCAATATAAGTCACTGTTAAATTTTTTTAGCCCCCTCCCATAAGGAAGGCCTTTGTAAATATATGTACACTTTTTTATGTTTGTCAACAGATAGTTTTAACAAAAATGGCGTTTGAATTTTTGCTTTTAGGGTAATTAATTGATAGCGAACATTTTAAATTTCTGAGTTATGTAACTTTTGTTCAGAAATATATTTCAACATTCTTTAGCATCAAAAATATTAAATTTACTTATATGCATATAAAGATGATTGAAAACATAAGCCTAGAAGCGAAATTGAAAAACCATGAAAGGCACAAATAACAATAATTAAAAAGTATTGGGGGGTTCCGGCACAGATGTTACTCCAAGGCTAAAACGTGCAGTAGTTTGTGGCACTTACTGTGTGGTGCAATGCACCGTTTTTTGCTGATAAAACATCTATTTTGCATTTGGAGATCTGAAATCTCCGATTCCAACTTTTTCCCTAATTTCTAAAACTATTATTGAAATAGGTGTTTGTTAGAATGATTGGGACGAAATTTCAGAAGGAATTATGGTTTGAAAATTCTGTAAAATGGCAGTCGTGGTCGAAAAATGAAAGTTTAACTATTTTAAAAATACAACAGTAGTCAGGGTCGGATTCAGGAATAATTTCTTGAGGGAATACCAGGAAGTAAAATGTTGTCCAAAATCCACCACTGGTAGTAGTTAATTTTAAAAAAATATATGTAAAGAGCAAAGGTAACAGCTTGGAAAAGTGGTTTGGTAGTAACGAGAGAAAAAATAATTTTGCAATAAAATGTAAAAAGAAACATGTAATTTTCAGTACGTAAACAAGTCATTGTTACAACTGTAAGTGTAGAGCCGGAGCAAAATGTAAAATACATGGGGGGGGGGGGATATTAAATCACGTTTGAAGCAAGCATACATTAAAGCAAAATAAAGTAAACACGCACAGGTTGAAACTATTTGAAAAAAGTTAATTTAACGTTTAAACGCAACAAAATTGCTAATCAAGCAAAATTGAACCAATTTCTCAAAAAAATTGCTGTAGTGAACGTGTTTTGAATACAAAACTGGTTTTACCTGCTCTTGGTGGAATAGTTAGTTCGAATGATTAGGAAGTAAGAATCATTACAAATCAAAGCCACAACCTGGATTGTTTTTCTAGGAGGGGGGGCGGAGGTCAAGTTGATGAAAGTGAGTTTTTTTTTTTATCAGAATATTTTTGATTTTTAGATTATCCTTCAGAGCATGTAAAAATTTCAGGGCGAGAGGGATTCTCCTCCCCCCTCCCCCCAACTTCCTGGCTGTGGCCTTGGAATCAAAATTCAACTAACTAGGTACATTTATATAAATGAGTGTTTTCTTATCAGGCTATTTTTTACTGACTAATTTTCAAATTTTCATTTATAGCATGTAAAACTTTAGAAAATTGCACCCCTTCGGCTACGCGGGATCGGAAATAAACAGAAGAATTGAATTTTAAACAAATGAGGTTTTCTTATCAGAATATTCAAATTGCCATTTATAGCATGTGAAACTTCAATAAATTTCGCGAGTGGAGGTGGGTTCGAACCTTCGCCCCCCCCCCCCCTCCACCAGCTACGCCTTTGATAAAAACTACGGGCAAAAATTGTGCAAAATGGGTCGAACAACAAATCAGTTTAATAAATTTTAAAAAGACAGCCGCAGGCAATTAAATAAAAATTAAGAGGTGGAGCTAGAAAAAAGTAACACCGTAGAAAAGTATTCTGGGAAATAAAAATGAAAAAAAAAAAATGATTTAGAGTAAAAATCCCGATAAGAGATGTAATTTTTAAAATGTAAAGAAGTCAACGTTACTACTTCTAATGCAGATCAGGGGAGTCAAAAGTAAAATGTATGGGGGTGAATGATAAATCAGGTAAAAAAAGTAATTCAATATTTAAGCAAAATTAAATAAATATACACAGTGTAAAATTTTGAATAAAGTTAATTAGCCAATTTAACGCTAAAGGTGACAAGATCGGTATATGATAATAACATTTTTGAAATAGGCTTTGCAACCTACTTTGTGCGTATTAAGACATAAAAACACAGAAAACAAGAAATAAAAAACAAAAAATTAGATATATACATCGAAGTTTACTTACCTTTTACTGTTGTGAAAAATAAATGCTTTACGTCACAACTTGACAAGATGGCGGCTCTCTGTTTCCGGCCGGGTGCAGGGTTCGTCTTTTTGGTTCAAGGTTGAACCGAAATTATGGTTAAAGACGTTACTTTAGATTTCGAACTTCTGCTTGAACCATGATTTTGTTTCAATCATCAGCGGCCCTTCAGCATACACCATATTTATGGTGCAACGTTGAACTGTTTTATCTTACAGTGCAGATACTAAATAGTGAAAAAAAAAGGCATCACTTGTGTATTTGATGTTTACATGTCAAAAGTCTATCTATTTTAATGGCATGAAATAAATTAAATTGCTATAGTGACTTAGCGTTATAAAGCTTAACTATTAAAATTTAGTGTTATAACGTCAAGAATTAACCATTCATACGCCTATAAACGTTTGTGTTGATCACGTTACATGTTATTTGACTGGACTACAGAGGTAAAACTAAACTAGATCTAGTTAATCCTTACGATCAAGTTCAGCCAAACCGTCGATCGCAAGTAGATCACACTCAAGTGGTTAACCTACACATTACACCATTGAATTCTAGTTGATTTTTCATGTTTCACAAATATTTGAATTGAATAGCACCGGTTTAGAAAGAATTAAAAAATAACCTTCGCAGGCCCAATTATGAACGTACATATAAAAATGCGATGCTATATTTGTCAATTATGTTAATAACTATGCCCGCTCTTTTTGGAATGTAACAATGAATGACATTTGACAAATTTCTTACTTTAGTCCCTTCTTTTTTTTTTTTTTTTGGTAGCTCAAAACGGTACTGGCGACCACTGTACTTTACCATCAAAAATATTCTTCGCCCTTGAATGGCATTACAACATTTTTTTTTTTTTTTTAATTTTAATCGCATAAAACACATGTTTTAAAGAATTACGTACAAGTTTTTAATTATTTATTGATATATTTATTTTTAATCATTATAATATATATATATATATATATTTAAGTATATGTATAACAGTATCCGAATTTTCTACTTGGAAATCAAGTTGATGCTTACAAACTCACGAAACCGAGAAAAAAAAAAGAATAAAGTGGTAACGTAAAATGTTTTAATGTTAACCAAATCACAAAATTGTGTATAAAATGTTATATGCACGTTTTAAATGTTATTTAAAAATGGTTTTTGCTAAGTGCTATTTTGACACCATATAAAACCACGTTTTGGAATAACAAAATTTCTAAATCCAAAATATTAACTTTTCCTGCAATTTTCATAAACAGAAAATTAAATCAAAGATAAATGTATGACTTTTAGAATGCGACGAACTGCCTCCTGTTTAATGTCAATTATCACTACTGACAATTATTATTAATTGTAATTAATACAATTACTACTGTGCTATTCGGTTCCCTGAACGCACATAAACTGTACATGCAGTTTATTTTACACATAAACCATAGTTTGAGTAGCATATAATTTATGTGATTTATGATTTTTCTTAAGGATAAATTTAAACTTTTTTTATAGTACAAAATTTCAGCAATTTTCACCTTAATATTTCTTTTGACATTGGACACGGTGATATACAAGCGCTTTTTTTTTTTTTTTTTTTGTAAATTTGAACGACTAAAGGGTTTTGTTCTTATTCTATTCACTATGAAAAAGGGAAGTCCTCCCCAATATGGTTTTGAATATGGGGTCGTAAATACCTTCCTTTAAGTGGGTTGTAAAGCCTACCTATTTCCTTCCATAAATCCAAGGTGCTCGTAAATTTTGATCACGGCTTTCTTATTGAGGCTCAGCCATACTTTATTACGATATGAAATTTATATGAGGTTTATCAACTTACTCTGACAAATAAAAAATTAAATAGCGTGAATATTTGAATGATAAGTCAGATTAATTTGATAATCATGAAACACGTTCAATATTCTCTCACATCAAATAAAATAATGCTAAGGGGTATTGTTGATATATTTGAAGAAAGAGTATGATATTTAGGGTGACATTTTTACGGAGAAGTTCTGGTAAAATGTTTAAAGAAACGAAACAGTTATGTGTAATCTCCAGCTACATAAATTTTAATTAAAAAATCATACTTTTCAGTTGAAATAAATCAGCAATATATATATATATTGCTGATTTATTTCCTTCTTTCATTGAAGGGTATGATGAAAGATGTGACATCTACATGATTTCTAATGCTAAAAGATTCCCAAAAATGTCCGTAAAAGTTCTGAATGATAGCTCAAATCATCAGTCTAATTTTTAAGTAAACATTAGGGCAGTAAAATATTGATTTACTTTTGTACGTAGACCATTAAAAAATATTTATCACGAATTTCGAAAAAGAGTTTATACATTATCTTTTGAGTTTCAACTCCCTCGTTCAATGCAGACAGGTTGTAATCCATCGGGTGTTAAAAAGGGATGACAATAAAGCAAATAGAGGCTTACCTTAGTGTCCGGAAGTTTATAACAGTTTCGTAATGAAAAGGAAGCCACTTGTGACCTCGAGAAACGGTGCAATCCTTTGTTTTTTGCCATTTTTGCTTTAACATTGTTGTTTTACTCTTTAATAGTTACAGCGCTGAATTATTAAAGAGTAACGCAGCATGGGGTTTAGTCTTCAACCCAATGTTGGTTCAAAGAGTAAATTCAATTTACTCTCTAAACCAGCCGATATATATTTTTGGGTTCTAACATGTCCAAGAATCTATATAGTAAATAAAATCTTGGGACATGTTAGGACCCAAGGAATTATTTTCTGAAGAGCAATAAAATTATATTTAAGCATTCTAAAAAAAGTTCAAGTGAAATTTGTGTTATTTTACAATATTTGGTTCTTTGCAGATAAACTTAACGGCTCTGTTACAATTCATGATAACACAGAAGAACATTAGTTTATTTTTTATAAAAAGCATGGTAGTACAAATACCATTAAAACAATGCTCCAACAAAAAAAAAAAACTAATGGAACATTTCGTGGTCTTAGAAAAAAAGTCAGAAATTTATGGTTTAAAGTATACCTTAGAAAAGAACTTGACCAAGGGTCAATTCCAAAAAACTGTACAGCGATTACGCAAAAGGCTTTTAAACAATAAAATTCTTGCAGAATATCATTCAGCTGCATGATTCATCTCTCGAAAGCAGCCTGCGTATCTCATTGTGAAAGGCGAATATGTTATCATGTAATTAAAATATTCTAAAAAATCCTCATATCTAAGTGAATACTGTTAAAATGTCTTCTGTTTTTTTAAATCTTCAGCAACAAGCTTAGATCAATATTAAAAAAGCATGCATTTTTTGCATGTTTTTAAATACTCTGCGAAAGAAACTCTTGAAACTTATAAATCACCCTCTACAAAATGAGCTAGCTGTCTGTGCTAAATTATAGCTGTAAACACAATGATAAGACTAAAATAGTAGTTACATTATGAGTAGGAACTAACTTTTTAATGTCATATGTGACTCGTCAAATTGAAAATATTAAGCTTTTTTGTTCATTTTTGTGAATTGGTTTATACTAAATGAAGAGATGAAAATAATATTTTATTATTCGTACACAGAAAAAATATTTTAAAAAAACTATTAAACAAGAAGGAAAAATATTTTTTCTAATTGACAAATCATATTCCTGTTTTACTCAACATTACAGTTTCCCCAAGTTTATAAGTTGTATAAAATGTTTCCGTTATACTAAGTAATCAATGTCCTCCTTTGTATAATTAGTTTCCTTTTCGCTCACGTTTTTTAACGGGATTATCCCCTTATCTCTCGCCGCTCGTAAATACAGAAACCATCTTTTGCAAAACTTGTCACATTCAAGAACCATATTTCTTTCTTTTGCCTCTTGAACATCAACATCAACGTCTAAACCCTCAGCATGCCGGAAAACAATATTTGCTTCTGTTACGTTGTGATCTTCATTTTTGTTTTTTTCATTTTCAGGTTTACTTTCCAAATCCATATTATTTTGCACTAATTCACACATTTTGTCAACTGCATTGCTATCCGCAGGTTGCTGATGAATGCAGGAATGAATGTTACCAGAAATATTCCCACCTTTTTCAGTTAATATTTCTTCCATATTTCCTTTTTTACTAGAAAAATCTTTAAAAGACTCTGATTTACTTTTCCCAAAAAACACTCTGTCAATCACAATACCACTTGCCTCCAAATATCTCGAATGCATCTTCTCCAGAGATTTAACTTCATCAAGTAATTCAAATTCCCTGTTAGTTAGATTAGAGAACTTGATCTTTTTCATAAATAAGATCAAGAAATCTAAAAGATACAAGTTAGGAAAATCTTCTTCACACATTCCTATAGAAAAAAATATTTCTTTGGTGAATTTGATTGGAATGTCTGGCGAAATAAGTTTCAGTAAAGAGTGAATTTCCTTGAAATTAAATTTAGAATCTTCCAGCAGCAAGTTCCTGTAACTTTTGAAGATTGCTTTCAGGAAACACAGCTGATTATATGTCGAAGCTTTAATAAATGAATAGTGAGAGAAGTAAATATGGTTCCCATCGTTTACACTTTTAAAATAATCTTTAAAAAACGCATTTGGTGTAAGATCAGCAGTTTCTTCCTTTAATCGAGTATACTGGTGCACTGCATCTTCCAAATAAATCATCATATGATTTTTTCTCATGTAAAGATTACTTTCGTAATGTACGAGCAAGGAACTCATTTTTACCTACAAATTAAAAAAAGTGTTAACTAATTTCGAAATCATTACAGCAAAAAAATATTAATCATGTAAGTGTGTTTTTATCTTTTTGTCTTAACTTTTTGCATGTTTCATCACTTAAGTCCAAAACTTATTTTTAATCAAATATTATGGTTTATGCTCAAGCATTAAAATGTCTTAATAATGCAATCAAACTCTTAGGAAAATACGGATGTGATACATTATACAATAAAGATACTATTTTTGAATATTTCAAAGTATTATTTCCATAATTTTATGATACATGTTTCATGTTTGGAAGCATATTTTAAAAAACTGGAAAATAAAATTGTTTAGTAAACAGTCTGTGTATTCCCTTAAGCACTATTACTTTTTTTTTCCTTTTGTTATTGTGAGAAAAAAAGTAGGTTAAAAATTAACAAAATTCTTTTTATAAATAAGTTTGTGCCCTGACGAATGCAACTCTACTACACACTGAGATCTGAGAATTTATAGGAACAAGTAACTTTTTTAAATAAAAACTAAATAAAGTTTGTAAAATATTTATCGACATTTACACGATTTTATGAAAGTTCTAAATTTTAACAATAAGTAAAGTTAATTGTAAATGTCTAACACTGAACTTGGTACCTAATGGAAAGTAAATTAATGGAATAATAAACCTTTTAGTAAGCCAGACGTATCTAATTTTTTCCTAAAATATTTGGTTTTTATCTAACTTTTATTTATAACACTTAAAATATGAATATAAACATATTATGTTTAGCTAAATAAGAATAAATATAGGAAATACCAATTTTTTGTTTCAAAAATATGAAAGAAACGTGTATGTAATAAGTTGAAACATGCTCATACCCAAAAGGTAGCTACAAAGTATATTCGATGAAATGTACACTAAAAATTTCTAACTAGTTGAAACTACACCATTAAAATAGTTCAACTTAGTACCAAATGTTGGTTGCAGCTAAATTTCAATATATTTTTGGTTAAAGGATTTTTTTATAGTGTAGCTTGGAATATTTTTACCCACAAAGCGACATATATTACGTATATAATACAAATTACAACTCAACAATTGAGATCTAAGTTCGACAGCAGATCCTTTCATCATAGCTGTAGGAATGTATGTGTGTGAACAACGTTCTTCAATTCTTCCACTTTAAACACATGACTACTATTTCAGTTGGCCGAAAACTTCAAAGTTAATGAAAAATAATGTACATTGCAAGTCAATCGTTTCTTCATAATGTGACTGAGTTAGTCAGTTTCCTTTTCAGGCAGTTATAAAATCGCCTTTAAAACTTGCATTAGCCTGCTAACTTCGTGACTCTGATTTTAGTATTTATTGGTGATGTGCTCTATAATGCCATACTTGCCAAGATGTAAAATTAACGCCAAATTCCATGTTATAGCGTTGTAATAAATTTATCGTGTCGAATAGTATCAGCGGCAATGGTGGTAATGGCAATAAACAGGAAAATTCTGTAATTGCGTGAGATAACTATATAAGTTCCGTCCTGCAACTAATTGAGTAGTAAATAAGAACAAGACTTGACATAATTGTAAATGTATATATGTATAACTAGCTGTACCCGGCCACGCGTTGCTGTGGCTCAGTCTGGTTCGATGGAACAGCAAGAAAAAGCATATATTTCTAATATGTTTCATTTGACAATGCTTGTTGTTTCATTGTCTGAAAATATAGATTGCCTGCTTTATCCATTCCAGAACACGCAATATATAATTGTACACATGAGAAACTGCTCATTTGATTGATTGGTCTTGAGCTTTATGTTTTTTCACAATGCTTGCGGGCATTTTTTTTTTTTTTGTTCCATTGTTTGCGACGATTTTGATATTGTCTGGCTCGACACATTGAAAAATTCCAACATAAGCCTTATCCAAACAGAAGAGACACAAACACAAAAATTCTAAATAAAAAAAATTGCCATTCAAACTAAAATCTGCGTTTTAAAGTTCCCTTAATCGTTAAGTTCAAAAATGTTTACAAAATACTTCAATACAAACAGAAAAAACACAAAATTTTAACATCAGAATGAAAATAGCTAAATGAAACTGTTAACATTCAAAATAAGTAATCTTTGTTTTAAAGTTCCATTTAATCTTCGAGTGCAAAAATACTAACAAATACTTTAATACAAACAGAAAAAACACAACATTTTAAAATCAAAATGAAAATAGCTAAACTAAGCTGTTGCCATTCAAAATAAGTAATCATTGTTTTAAAGTTCCCCTTAATCTTCGATAGCAAAAATATTTCAATACAAACAGAAAAACTTATTAAATCAAAATGAAAATACCTGTACCCTGCCAATAGTTGCAGTGGCTCATTCTCCTTAATAAAACATTAACAAGAAGTTCCATCTAGAACTATACGAGCCTACTTTCCCGTATACACCAAATTCAAATTTATAATCTAGTCATCTCTTTCTCTCTCTTTCTCTTTCTCATTTAGCTTTAGTTCTAAAGTATTTCAAGTATACCTTTTCCAACGGATAATACATATTCATTCACTCACTCATTCATTCTTTCATTTATTCAACCATTCATTTATTCATTCATTCATTATTTTCCTCATTCATTTATTCATTGATTCATTCTTTCACTCTTTCATTCATTCATTCATTCATTATTTCACTCATTAACAAATATCTTTAAAAATCCCGATAAAAAAATTCATAGGAAAATAGGCTCGTTAGTTCTTCATGAACTTTCTATTTGTACATGTTCTACGTTATAAGAGCTTTCTGATAAAGTTTGTTCCAAGCAAATCCGTCCGTTAGATCAGGATTTATATAGGATTGAAATTTCCCCGTAAGCGCTATGTTAATTTTTTGAACTGTTCAAAAATGAACAAAAACTGTTCAAATTATTATTTCACGCCAAGAGCTTCCTCCAGCAAGCTTGTTCATTGGAACTTGGATCTTGTACCCAGAGTTTACATCATTTGCTTCATTATCGCCCATAAGCGCTAATGTTAAATTTTTTTGAACTGTTCAAAATTGAACGAAAAATTGTTCAAATCAAAAAGTAAAATATGGAAATGAGATTTCCTCGCCGAGATCTTTCGAATGCAAAAAGAATTTTTCGAATCGGACAATTCGTTCAAAAGTTATTAGGGGGGGGGGGGGGCAAACTGACAGACAGACCGACAGACCGACAGACACACATTTTCCCCATCTCAAAACCCTACTTTCAATTTTTTTATTTTTCAATCTTTATTTAATTACTTCACTTTTTTTTGACTTTTCTATACTTTTAACGATATTTTTACGATACATTAAGCCTTCTTTCATGCTTTATTATTATTTTTTTTTACTTTTACTGGAAAATAGGCTAAAAAACGAAATAATTAAATTAAAGTTGAAATAAATTAAAAGTGATATATAAAAACACATGTTCTCATAAAACTTCAAAACAATCGGTGAAGTACTTACGTAGATTTGAGGTTATGAACCAAAGCTGAACTTGATCGTAACCGTAAACTGGATCAAGTGCAGCCTTGTATGAACAAACGAACACTTACATTTTTATTTATATAGCTTATATTACCCGGAGTTGAGGAAACTGCTAATTATTATTTTTGGAGCAAGGTAAGCCTTAAGAAATCAAACTAAAAAGCTTATAACTGACGTTCTTACTGACTTAGAAACTTCGAACAAATTCCATCTTGTGTAGAAAAATCAGCGCTTTCGATCGATATTTCATATTAATATGTGAAATGCTTTTTTCGCTCCCATATTGGGGAATTTATGTGGAAATTTGCGTAAAATTGGAATAAAAAAAAGGAACTTCCCGTCGGATTTTTTTCTAACGGTTCTATAAACCTTCCTAGTGAATCACTCTGTCTATTGATGAAAACCGCATTAAAATCCGTAAAGTACTTTCGGAGATTTGAGGTTAAGAACAAACGTACACTGGGACATTCCATGCCAAATCATCCAGGGGTCGACACCCGAGGTCGGCCGATTTTGATGAAACTTGGTGAGATTGTTCTACCCATAGATATAAGCACAACTGTAAAGTTTTATCTCAATATATTGATTAGTTTTTGAAATAGAACATTTTAAAAGTTTGCCAGAAATTTGCAATTCGACGCTGATCGCAAATCAAGCAATTGCACATACTTCTAGATTTCTTATCGTAAAACAGTTATTTTTGAAGATAGAAGGTTATTTTTTTTGCATTGTGCTCAGTATTCTTTTGTGAATAGAAATATAGCATTAGATTTGGGATTTAAAGGTATTAAGGCAACTTAAAAAATCTTTGAAGAAGAAAATTGAGTTGTATTTAATACAATGACTGGCGTTCAGAAACTGCCCAATTGCATTAAGAACGTATCCTTCGATTTTAAAATTAATTATACCATTAGAAACTAGATTAAAAATGCTTCAAAGTGGTACATTGAAATTGATGGGGTTTGGACTTTTCATTGAGTTAGAGCTGGTCAAAGTTATGGCTTTGAAAAGTAACAAAATCTATTGTTCCTAATAACTTCAGTTCTCAAAAAAATAATATTGGCTGCTCTTATAATGTTGTTATTTAGTGTATTTAATTTACATTCATATATATACATTGTGCAAAGAGCTTTCCACCAAAACCTGGTGAAATCATAAAATATTCAGAAATATATTTACAGCAATTTTTGGAAAAAAAAATAGAACCGACCTTAAATCATAAAATGCGCGAAAAAGTGAAAAATAAATATAATTTCTTTAACCAACACCGATAAGGCATTTAAACAGAACTTTTGAAGTCGGTGTAAAATTGTTATGGATTTTTGATTCATAATAACTTTTGTAACCATGAATTAATTACAATTATTAATGGCCTAGATTTTGCAACAATTTCAATGTAAAATAACGCATGGTGTAAAGAGAATTGGACTGTCATAACTTTGCACTGATTTCAAAAATTAGGTTATAAAGTGGTATCGATGTTGTTAAGAATTAATTTATTTTTCAACAAAGGTACAGGACCTATGGTAAACTACCCTCGATCGAATTAAAAAGAATCATGAAAATCGGTTCATCCGGTAAGAAGTCATGAGTGGAGAAACCAAAAACAATCGGCATATACAGTATGAATGTTATATTATATTATTAATATATGTTTATATCAATTTGATAATTATTATTTAATTAATATATATATATATTACATCTGATTAAGTTTATATCAAAGTATAACCTCCTTCCTTTGCAAAGTTGGTTAAAAATACATTGCGTTTTTTTACAAAATGCTTATAGAAAGTTCTTCAAACAAGCATGAAACTACAAGTCTAGACTTTGAATCATGCAGTAGATTGAATATTACTAAAGGAATATCAAAGTCAAATATGTTGCCGGATTTTGATAGGAATTTACATAAATTATGTTGCATGCGTTTATGAAGGAAACTGGTGGAGTGGTCTAGTGTCGTTAAAATGAACAAAGATGAAGGCGTGACACAATAGCTTTCATGCACCCGCATTTCCCTTGAGAAACATTTTACTGGCCTGAAAGGCAAGATGAATGCCTGTTCTCCCACAAAGTATCTTATGTACTGTTGAAAGTCCAGAAGTAACATCACATATCAGTCGTTTTTTCAAAATTAGATCAATATCCATGAAAAATATTAATGAAAGCTGGAATAAGTTCAAGGGGAAGTGTTAAAACAGTTCAAACTTGAAAGGAAACCTAGTTTTAGCCTGTTGAATAAGAGACATAGCCATTTAAATACATTGATTGAAATTTATAACATTTTCAATCTACGATCTTAAGAGTAGTGATCACTTCAATAATAGGCATCTGAAATATTACTCTAACAAAACATATATATATATATATATAACTTTCTTATCTTAGTTTATCTAACAAACATGACATTTTACGAAAAAAGAGTAATTTTTAAAAAACCTTTCTCATGCATTATTGTATATTATTTTGAACTATAGAAGGTCTGGCTGATTTTGTAACTTCGATCAGTTACAACCAAACATACAGTTTTATTTTCCTAGTTTCATGCTTGTTTGAAGAACTTTCTAGAGCATAAGCATTTTCTAAAAGAACGACATATTTTTTGCTGTAAATATATCTCAGAATATTTTATGATTTCACTCGGTTTTAGTGGAAAGCCAAAACAACAATATGT
Organism: Octonoba sinensis; assembly: GCA_038502835.1. Lineage (NCBI taxonomy): Eukaryota > Metazoa > Arthropoda > Arachnida > Araneae > Uloboridae > Octonoba > Octonoba sinensis. The sequence goes on along the minus strand of CM076600.1, from coordinate 104,353,026 downwards.
ATGTTACAATGAAAATTAATATTTCATTAATTTAAATTTAATCTAACTTAAATCATTACTATTAATTACGGTTCTATAATTTAGCTAAAGGTTTCCGTTTTGATTTCGGTATTCCATTAGCTTTACCACGGGCCAAGAATGTTCATTACGTCATACTCCAGTTCCCTATCCATCTAACATTACCATATAAGGTAGTGAAAAAGTGTCATGCGCAATAAGAAATTGTACATGTGGCAAAAGCTTGTGTTGCACACACTTTCGCTAGAGATGTGGTGAAATAAAGACGTGTGGACTGGCTCTTGGGTCTTGTTTTTACTTTTCGTCTATCACTTAAAAATGAAGAAGTCAATTGAATGTGACATCCAGCAGATAGGATGTTTCAAGTCGACAGGATAGTTGCCTGTGTTAAGACTATACGAAGTTTTGAAATGGACATTACTTTAGAATTGAAGTATTTTCGAGTTCGAATTTGACATAGCCAAAGAGAATCTCCAGATGTTAAAACAGGCGCCGAAGAGCTTTCCAGATGTTGCCCCGTCTCACCGAAGTGGGGAAAGAAGTGCCCCTATATGTGATTGGCTCAAAGAAGGAGAAACCTTCGGTTGATTTTTTTTTTTTTTGTTGATTATCAAGGCATCGTGACGGATCATAGGCGAAGGGTACCGAAGCTGAAATCATGGAGAACATCAAGAAACGAAGAGGATTTATAAGAGCTCAGGCGACCAAGCTTCTTGGCAAAGAAGAGTTAATTAAGAATTCAGAAAACGTAATCAAATTGCGCGTGCTAAAAGCGCAATTACAAGAAAAAAGAAGAGAGTTGAAGGATCTCGATAAGGAATTAATGCTTGTAACAACAGAGAAAGATGAAGAAATTGAGAAGGATGGTGATACATCTGAGGATTATCAGGAAAAAATTCTAGAAGCTATAGAAAAAATTGAATTTAAATTAAAGGAAAATGAGAAGGACAAGAATGAAAAATTAGAAGTCTTGCAGGTTGTTGACACAGAAGAAAAAAATAAGCAACAAGCACATATGATTCCTGCACGCCTTCCTAAAATCGATTTGCCAACATTTCAGGGTGATATTAACACCTGGTTTTCATTCTGGCAAATTTTCGATGCAACCATCAATCGGAGAAAGGACTTATCTGTCATCGAGAAATTGACGTACCTTTTGTCTTTGTTAAAAGGAGAACCGTCCAGATTGGTGTCAGGTTTTGCTGTCACTGCCGAAAATTATGAAGATATCGTTAAAGTATTACAGCAGAAATATGACCATAAAAGCAGAATAGTGGACTTAAACGTGAAAAGAATTTTAGAATTGAAACCTGTGACATCTGTAGCTCAGATAGGTGAGCTCAAAAATTTAATTACAGAACTCTCTATTAATTTGAGGAATCTAAATAACATCGGCATCGATACAAACAACTGCAGTCCTATATTGAACACTAAAATTAAACAGTTAATCCCCGCGGATATGTTATTACTGTATGAACGTCAAAAGGACAAAAATACAGAAACAAGCACAACAGAGGACTTAATTAAATTCCTTCAAACGGAAATAAATTACAGAGAAAATGTTACACCTATTCTGGATCCAAAGGCCCCAACTTTTAAGCCAAGCAAGTATGTTCCACATTGGAGACCAGCTGTCAGACAAAGTCCGACTTTTTTGCCCCGAGCTCGAGTGCAACCGAATAGAATGTGGACCCCACCGTTCTCGCCTCATCAGCCTTGGACTACAAGACAACAACCTTACCGTGAGTTAAATCAGATGCCAAGGATTCCTCGTCCTAGTGTGCCTCCAACAACGGATAAAGCTAATGTGATATGCTTCAAATGTGGTCAACCAGGACATATAGCCAGGACATGTCTGTCAAAATGACACATTGTCATTATATGAGCGGCTGTGCCGCTCATAAGCGTGCAAAATGCCAGGAATTTTGCTGAAAAAGACCGATTTCTGCAGACTCAAATATACTTTCCAGACACTGGACAGACTCTGTTAAGTGTTTTAGATACTGGAAGTAATATTACTATCATACCAATTAATTTTCTAAAATATTTACAGTATACTGAAGTTCAAACCAAAACAGAACCAATTAGACAAACACAAGGTATTTTAAGGATAAATAAAGTTATAAAGGTAAGTGCGCAGATGGGGAATTACTTAAACAAAATACTTATGTATGTCATTGACTCTGAATCGCCTTATATTTTAATGTCTTTACAGCATATGTTACTTTTCGAATTAGATATTAATTTAAAGGAAGGGAAAATTTACCAAGGGGATAGAGATATAACTTATTATGATATGCATACTAAACAAGAGTCAATGAATACATATTACTTAAACGAAGTTAAATGAAATTATAATAATGATAACTTAAGTCAAATTTATGATATTCATGATAAAAGTATTTGTAATGAAAGTAATACCCAATTTGATTTTACTGAAACAAGAAATTTTTATAATAAGAATGTAAAATGTAATAACTCTAACTTTTGTAAAGCAGGAAAGGCAAATATTCCTAGTACTGATACTGCATATGTGACCAAGGAAAGTGTTGGAGATGGTAATTTCTCTCGCTTGGCTGAAAACCTTGAAAGTCATTTAGCTATTCAAGAGTGTTTACCTGGATTCGCTGAAATGGACCAAGCGACGGAATTGGCATCGCTAATACGGTCATTCACACATATTTTTTCCAAAGATAAATTTGATATTGGGAGAATCAGAATGGATCCAGCTAAAGTAATTTTAACTTCGGAAAATACTATCTCTTTGAGACCCTATCGGACCTCTCAAAAAGACAATGCTGAGGTTAAGAAACAAATTGATGAACTTTTAAAACATGACATTATTCGGCCATCCTATAGTCCTTACTGTAGTCCAGTGACGTTAGCACAAAAAAGAGAAGAGGGAAAGACTAGAATGTGCATAGATTATAGAAAAATTAACGAAATTTGTAAAACTGATAAAGAAACAATTCCCAGAATTGATGGGATATTAGACCAATTAAGCCAAGCTAGGATATTTTCAACTTTAGACATAACCTCTGCATATTGGAACATTGCATTGGATGAAAAAAGTAAAGAAAAATTGGCATTTACCTGTAATTTCGGACTATACGAATTCCAAGTTCTTCCATTTGGTTATAAAAACAGTCCTGCTATTTTTCAGAGGGTAATTAGACAAATTTTAAACAAATATCGGGTAATTTTTACTCTAAACTATTTTGACGATGTAGTAGTTTTTTCAAATAGTTTGCAAGAACATTTGGAACATCTTAGAACTATTTTCGAAATTTGCGAGAAGGAAAACATTAAACTGAAATTCTCTAAATGTCAATTTGCACAAACTAAGATTTCTTTTCTGGGATATGAAATTGGGGAGGGGACTTTTTCACCAAATGATGCAAATGTGGAGACTATTAAGAAACTTGTTCCTCCAAGTAATGTTAAACAATTGCAAGGATTTTTAGGAAGTGTGAATGTGTACAACAAATTTATCCATAACTATGCTCAATTGAGGAAGCCTTTAAATAATTTATTAAAAAAGGATGTGAAATGGGTTTGGGATGATGAATGTCAGAAGGCATATGAATCTCTTAAAAATTGCTTAATATCAAAACCTATCTTGTCAATATATAATCCTAATTATCCCTGTAGTTTATATGTAGATGCCTCTGGAGATGGCATAGGGAGTGTTTTAAAACAACTACATCCCGATGGTAGTTGGCACCCTGTAGCGTACCATTCTAGGTCCTTAAGACCATATGAAAAAAATTATAGTGTCTCGGTATTGGAATGTCTAGCTATCATAGACTCCGTAGAAAAATTTCACTGTTACCTACACGGAGTCCATTTCACAATTTTTACTGACCATTCGGCCCTAGTCTGGTTAAAGTCTATCAAACATCTCACGGGTAGATTATTTAGGTGGTCCCTCAAATTGTCCATGTACGACTACACCGTAAAATATAAAAAGGGATCCACTAATCATGAAGCAGATTTTTTAAGCAGACAATCGATTTCCCATTTTGTAAATACACAGGTTAATTTATTGGACATAGAGGAAATTAGGGAACATCAGCAATTGGATATCATATCTAACCCTAAATTTAAAAAAAATGAATGAAGTGTTAACTATTCAGAAGAAGGGTTTGACAAAAATTGTAGTACCTTTTTCTTTAAGGTTAAAATTAATGGAAAATGCACATGCCCAATTTGGTCATCCAGGAGTTCAAAAGATGCTCCAGATTTTATCACCTATTTCTTATTTTGAATCTATAATTGTTGATGTTTCTAATTATGTAAAATTCTGTGAGATCTGCCAATTGAACAAAAAATGTCATCAGAAAAGATACGGCTTATTACATTCCTTACCACCTGCGAAACTACCTTTTGAATTGATGTCCATTGATACCATAGGAGGTTTGGGGTATTACCATTCCACCAAAAAATATTTACACTGCATAACTGACAATAGTACAAGGTATGTGTGGACTTTTGCTAGTACTAATGCTACCACAGAAACCTATATTAATTGTTTGAAGCAAATTTTCTTAATTTCCAAACCCAAACAACTACTGAGTGACAGAAATAGAGCTTTCACTTCTCCTAAATTCAAACATTTCCTAAAAAATAATGGTATCACTCAACGATTAACTCCTTCCCACCGACCACAAGCCAATGGGAAACAAGAACGCGTAGGATCGACGATTATACAGAGAATGAGATGTAAAATTAATTCGGAAACTTCAAAAACTCCATGGCCAAAATTACTCGAACAAGCGACCGCAGAATATAACAATACACCACACCAAGTGACCTCATTTCCTCCTAACTATTTTTTGTATGGTACTTTACCATATGAATCTCCGTTACCAGCTATGGAAGTATATCCTCCTTTAGAACAAGCTAGGGAAATCGCATTTGATAGAACGCTCAAAGACCATGAGAAAAATAAAGTAAGATATGACAAAAAATTTCCAGAGTCTCCATTTAAAGAGGGAGATATGGTCATGGTTGAAAATTTTGTATATCCAAACACTAGAAAATTAACTCCCATTTTTGACGGACCTTTCAAAATAATTAAGAAAATCTCAGGTGTAACATTTGAAATAAATAAGCCTAATTTTTTGACTCAAAAGAAAACCGATATCGTACATTCTACCAGATTAAGATATTTTAATCCTGCTAATAATTTTAAATTAGTTCAACGATCTTCAAAAATCCCTATTAAAAAGTAATTTATTTTTATTCTAGGGAAAATTTATGAAATCGTTATTTTGAATTTTGGTAACCAGAAATCTGTGATAAATCTTAAAATAATTTTAATTTCGTTAATGTGGACTAAAATATGGAAAGAGACCTAACTTTACTTTTTCACGTATATTGGTTCCATATTATTTTATAAAACTGCTTTAATTGCAATAATTATCACGAGAAAACAATACTCTGATAAGTTTGTTGTAATCAAGCAAGAATCCAGATTTCTTTACGTCATAAAAGTAGTAAAAGAATCACATTTTTTTATTTGATGACCGAATAGAGAGAAGAATTTGGGAGAACTGCCAAATTGAGAATTATAAGAGAGTAAAAAAATGATCATGTAAGAAATGTTTGTTTATTTTCAGTGAATTATAGCTGTTGAGTTTGAAATTGATCTGAGAGTCATTAAAAATAAGTAATAAAGTGAAGATGTTGATGTTTACGTGGTAGAAGTATAATATTTAGGGATTTAAGTATATTTGTTATAATATTATGTTTAAGTTAACTAAGCGGTCAAACTGTTTATGTGTTATATGATTATAATGATTGTAAGAACATTCGTATTTTGTTGTAAATATTGAGTAAAGTTTCGATATGAAGAGGTGCACCTCAACAAAAATTATGTAAGGTAACTAAGGTCTTTATCTATAAGTATTTTGTATAAATTTTTATTTTGATGATTATTCATTCATGATTGGTGTAATATTTCATACTTATGAGTACTAGAGTGTATTATAGGTAGATTGTAATTTTGTGTATTTTAGTTTTTTGGGCCCTATATATTTTTTTTTCTTTCTCTGTTTACATATTTTTTTATTTCCATTGTATACAACGGAAAGTTAATTCAAGAGGTGATTGCAATCATGATGATAAGACGACAAAACTTCGGTCTCCTCTTGTCAGAAAAATTGTATTATTTCTTGTATTATCAGTATTAAACTTATTTGTATATTATTATTTTTTTTATATATTGGTTTGGATGGATGGAGGATTGGAATTTGGAAATTCCTGGGTATTTCGAGTTATACAAAAGTAAGGGTTCTTCTAAAAGTTATACTGTTTACTTCCGAGTGTCCTCCACCCTATGGACGCATAGGGTGTAGTCCTCTCGGGAGGGGGCATGTAACAATGAAAATTAATATTTCATTAATTTAAATTTAATCTAACTTAAATCATTACTATTAATTACGGTTCTATAATTTAGCTAAAGGTTTCCGTTTTGATTTCGGTATTCCATTAGCTTTACCACGGGCTAAGAATGTTCATTACGTCATACTCCAGTTCCCTATCCATCTAACATTACCATATAAGGTAGTGAAAAAGTGTCATGCGCAATAAGAAATTGTACATGTGGCAAAAGCTTGTGTTGCACACACACTTTCGCTAGAGATGTGGTGAAATAAAGACGTGTGGACTGGCTCTTGGGTCTTGTTTTTACTTTTCGTCTATCACTTAAAAATCAAGAAGTCAATTGAATGTGACATCCAGTAGATAGGATGTTTCATGTATATATATATATAAATAAATACACTATATAACAACATTATAAGAGCAGCCAACATTATTTGTTTTGGAAAATGAAGTTATTAGGAACAATAGATTTTGGTACTTTTCAAAGGCATAACTTTGATCAGCTCTAACTCAATAAAAAGTCCAAACCCCATCAATTTCAATGTACCACTTTGAAGCATTTTTAATCCAGTTTCTAATGATATAATTAATTTTAAAATCGAAGGATACGTTCTTAATGCAATTGAGCAGTTTCTGAACGCCAGTCATTGTAGTAAATACAACTCAATTTTGTTCTTCAAAGATTTTTTAAGTTGCTTTAATACCTTCAAATCCCAAATCTAATGCTATATTTCTATTCACGAAAGAATACTGAACACAATGCAAAAAAAATTAACCTTCTATCTTCAAAAATAACTGTTTTACGATAAGAAATGTAGAAGTATGCATAATTGCTTGATTTGCAATCAGCGTCGAATTGCAAATTTCTGGCAAAACTTTAAACTGTTCTATTTCAAAAACTAATCAATATATGGAGATAAAACTTTACAGTTGTTCTTATATCTATAGAAAGAACAATCTCACCAAGTTTCATCAAAATCGGCCGACCTCGGGTGTCAAACTTTGTCGCCGCTGGACGATTTCACTTGGAATGGCCCCACTTACATTTTTATTTATTTAGATATAGCTTATATTACTCGGAGTTGAGGAAACTGCTAATTATTATTTTTGGATCAAGGCAAGCCTTAAGAAATCGAACTAAAAAGCTTATAACTGGCGTTCTTTTTGACTTAGAATCTTCAAACAAATTCCATCTTGTGCAGAAAAATCAGCGCTTTCGATCGATATATTATATTAATATGTGCAAGGTTTTCTTCACCCCCATAATGGGAAATTAATGTAGAAATTTTGCCTCAAATTGGAATAAAAAAGGAACTACCTGTCGGATTTTTTTTTCTAACGGGGCTATAAACCATCCGCTTGAATCACTGTCTACTGGCAAAATTTCAAACCAATCGGTCAAGTACTTTCGGAGATTTGCGGCTTGCGCAAACGAACACTTACATTTTTATTTATATAATAGACTAGCTGACATGCCCGGCGTTGCGCGGGATAAAATTGCATCATTCGCAGGCCAAATGACGCTTGTCCAAAATTCTACTGTAAATGTATAGGGAAAAAATTTCTTAAAAAATCCAAGTAGGAGAGGGGCAACAGTCCATAAAAATCCTATTTAGACAGTAAAATTCATTGAAAACCCCGATTGCATTAAAACGAACAGCCTTGAAAAATTCCTTTTAGACCAAAAATTAGTCCATAAAAATCCACATTAAACTGCCAAGAAAAGTTCATAGAAATTGAAATTAGAGTAAGGGAAACAGTAACTCAAATGCACATATGCAGAAAGATAATTGTGCCAAAATGATATCAAGAGCCCGAAAAAATCACAATTAAAATATCGACCAAAATACATCTAAAATTTCCCATCAGAAAAAGAGCAGTATTCTCTGTAAAAATGTCCATCAGATCAAAAACAACTCTCACTGTATATTTCTGCTACAATAAAGAAAACATTCTTTAAAGCCCCCCCCCCCCATTTCAATAAAGACAATTAAGTCCATTCCTAAACATCCCTAATAGAATAAGGACATTAGTCCCAAGAAATATCCATTAGAATAAAGACATCAGTGACTGAAAGTATAATACTGACCTTCAAGAGCTACTGTTCCTAAAATTACCCAGCAGTCCATCTTAAATTCCCCATCAAAATAAGGACACCCGTTCCTAAAAATTCCACTTGCAAACTCGTCAAAACATTTTCTGAAAATTCAATTGAATAGCACTTTCATAAAATTCGGATAAAAACGAAAGAAAGGAAAGCATTATTTCAAAAGGCAAATGCTCATTTAAATTACGAAATGTTTAGTACTGAACAAATTCTGACGTGTGAAATTTAAGTTGATAGAAAGACATAACTAAATACTTCCCAAATGGCGCCAAATAGACAGTACAAAAACTAAATAAGTGTCAGAAAATAAATCACTTATGTAAAATATGGAATCAATAATCGCTACGTAAAAAAGTTAAAATGAAGCAGAAGATCGCCAAATTGTACTAAAGTATTATGGAAGCATTCGGCAAATACGCCATGATCCTACAGTGTAAATCACGTATTGAATTAAGTAAGAACAATATTATTGATAAGGATTATTGGGCGCAGTTTGGAAAAGTAACGAAGCGCAAAATAATATATTGAGAATAATTAACAGGATGGAGGGCGAGTAAAATGTTATCACCACTTGGCGAAATTTTAAATTTCATCAAAAATAAGCGATATCGAAGACCTTCCAACCTAGTTTTTATCGAAGAAATGAATATTAAATCGTCAAAAAAGAAAGAAGAATCAACATTTAAAATCACATGCAGTTAATAATCCACAAAATATCCATAAATATGAAAAGAATTTTTAGAATTTGTTTCGCTGATAAAGCGGACACTCTACCATAAAATTTCATGCAATTGTTCAACTGCTACTATACTATTAAATCGCCAAAAGAGGAAGGAGAGTCAACCTCAAGGTATAGTAATTAAGACTCGTCTGTAGTTCTACAAAATATGTATAAAAATGAAATGAATTTTTAGAATTTGTTCCGCTCATAAAACGGCATGAATAAAGATAAAATAGCATTTTTTCAAGCTTACGTTAACAGAAATCATCCAGTTGGCGACAAAAGTACTATTTATTTTGGCGAAAACACGCAAATTGAGCAGATAAATTCAGAGGTAAGCCTTGCTTTAAAGTTCGAAAACTACTTTAAATGAATATTGCGCGTGTTCTATTTGTTCTACGAACTTCAGAAAGAGATCATCTTGTGCAGTTTTTTACGGGCATCAATATGCTGCAAAAATCTAAAACGTTGGACGTTTCTTCGATGAGATAAACCCAAAATTAACAGTTTTGCTTAAATTGGAATAAAAGAAGAACAAATTCGAATTTTAGGAAAAACGCTTCGAGGTGCACGAGGACCTGACCCAAGGTACCTGTAACCAAAATTTCGTACTTCTGGACCGTTCCATCTCGCCAGGAGGCGATCGACAGACAGACACACACACACACACACACACACACACACAAACTTTTGGTTTTATTTATATAGAATATATATAAGATATATACAAATGCACAAAAGCAACAGACATTGTCCAAATCATTATTGTCGTCGCCAAGCGCATTACTTGGCGATGAAAAGTATAACTCAGCTCACTTTATTAAAAAACTGAAGTTTGCCATTTGCAAAACTCTTTCCCTTCTTTGCACTGAATTACGCTTCCTTTCATTAAATAAGCAAATACAGTTTTTTCCCCCTCATTTACAGAAGGTTTTGCGTTGGAAAAGCAGAACTGAGGTCATATTGTATTCAGTAATAGAAAAAAAATTTCACGTTAATTTAAAGCACAAATGAGCATTAAAACGCAGACATATGTTTCGGGATTGCTTATAATCCCTTTTTCAATGCGACAGGGAGCTTCTAGATGCAAAACATCCAAATGAAGCAGACAAAACAAAAAAAACAAAGCTTATATAGCCTAAGAGTTAACTGTAAACCAATGAGAATGAAGGCAGTGTGAAGTGGAAATAAAAGTAGCAGGAAAAGCACCAATAAGAGAGCAACAAACGAATCCAGTTGAAAGTTCAGGAAGTAAAAAGGAATATCAATAAAAACAAAGCAAAAAAGACGACAACATGCAGAAAAATGTAGTTAAATTATTATTATCATATTGTATTATTTCATCTCCCACCGCAAAATCAACGTCTCGAAGTTATTGTTTTCCTGAGAAAAGTCGCAAGGGTTTCAGAGCAATATTTTGTCGCATAGGAAAACTAAGCAGCGTTTAAAAACAAAGTCAGTTAAAGTTCCTAGACGCATTACAATTTTAAAACATAAAAATTGCTATACCGCCTTAATGCTAATAAATATACAAAAATCACTGACTGCAAAATTAGCCATACTTTACCTGGAAATATTTAACTGAAAATATATGTATACCAGTGAAATTTAGACAAATATGTTCCGTTCAATACTAGAAATAGTGAAAAATTTCTGAGCCTAAACGCAATATAGGTACATCGTTTTACACTTGTCACCGTTTTCTCCTCAGATTACAACGTTAGACGAATTAAGAACAGAACTAATGAGTAAGAGTTACGGTTACGCAGAAATTTAGCCCTTGGCGATTTTTTAAACTTTTACCGTGGCAGCAAACTATAAATGTTTTTTGATGTAACCGACGTGTATTATGATGAATGTAAAATAAGCCACGTATATCTCTTTCTATATCAACGTGAATATTTTTCTTAAAAAAAAGCTAATACATTAGGTGTAAAAGAGAAAATGAAACTCCAGTTAACCAATCTTGTCTTATTGAATTAACCAAATCAGTGTTTCAGCTTTCCGTACACTAAAGTAGTCTTATTTTAAATGACAATCTGATAGAGCTTCTTTAAAATTAGAAATAGCTTTTAAATTTTCTAACACGGTCTAGCATCTTAAAGGTTGTTGTTAGTCTCACTTTACCGTTTGTAAACACATTCGTAAGTTGCAACGGATCTCTGGGTATAAAACGCCATTTGCTTCTCAGTTTCAAATCACATTATCTTAATGCATTCCGTGATCGTATCCCATTAATAAAATCTTGTTCCAGATGACAAGATTCGTGTTCGACTGCCGTTAAAAGTTCTTGCTCGCACTCCATTATCTTCAATATTTTTCCGTGTCAAATGCATTTAAGAAATTCTCCTTCTTTTTAGGAGAAAGTGCAGCAACTGTTATGCTCCTATGTTCTAATGTCTTGATAATGAAACACTATTGTGGTTAATGATCAAACATATCCAAATTGTTGCGTGCTAGTACACAGTTTGTGCTGAAGGCTAACTATACCCTTGAGAGAAATTTCAGTTTTTATTTTCTTTGTTTATTGAACTTATTCCTGACTACAAAACTTCGTGTGTTGAAATGCTTTTGTCATAAATCTTTTTTTAATAATCAAACTCACATCGAGATCAGAATAAACTCAACTTTTATGCAATGATAATTTAAACTGTTATATGACATTATATTTTGCTTTTTAACAAGAAATTAAAACAAGGTATTAACAGTTCTTTATTCAATGGAATATCATAATAAAAACATGTAAACATATTTGCTATGCAATTATAATAAGTAAAACAAAAACAACAAAACTTCGTGTGTTGAAATGCTTTTGTCATAAATCTTTTTTTAATAATCAAACTGACATCGAGATCAGAATAAACTCAACTTTTATGCAATGATAATTTAAACTGTTATATGACATTATATTTTGCTTTTTAACAAGAGGTTTAAACAAGGTATTAACAGTTCTTTATTCAATGGAATATCATAATAAAAACATGTAAACATATTTGCTATGCAATTATAATAAGTAAATAAGTCTATCGTTTTTAAATGGACAGTATTTTTATTCTGCATCAACAGAAGTGTACAACTAAGTCTTTGCTTGGTATTTAGCTAAATCTGTTCAGAATGCTATGAATTATTCATATACATTTAACATAAAATAATCTTGCATATGATAAAAACACAAGAAATGTTTTATGCCTAATTTAATTTGTACTTTAAAAACACAGTTGACAAAAAATGTTTGTTTGTTTTTCTTAATGTTTATTTGTGCATCTAATGTAATAAATTATAGGTGCTAATCAACTAGTTATGGATACTCTGCAGTTATTAGTTTTTTTCACTAAATTTATGTTTATAAAATAATAATTTCAATAAATGAATTAAAAGTATAAAATAATTAGGGAGGGGAAGCCTTGAAATAACTAGTGCCATAAGTTAGTATCGGTATGGACTAAAAAGCTGGCTTATTAATTTCTATACGAAATTCTTGTACTTCATGAAGTTGCTTCATACCAAATTTAGATGCTTTAACTGAACTTCAAGGTTTTAAACTATTCTTAAATTAACTTTTGCTACTGAGTGCGTTAAAAAAAACTTTATTTTCAAGTTGACGAAAGTTCCTTCTTCTTTTTGACCCTAGAACTTGACCCATTCGTCTCCTGGATGACACAACAAATAACCTTGACCTGCCTTCCCTAAAACAGGCAATAGGATGTACAACTCAGTACCTTGGCCTAAAATACCATAAGTTACTTTTCCTGATTTCTTAAAGCTCAAGAAACGTGAAATCATCTACATTTAAGTGTATTTTTATTATAATTAGTTTTAAAATAAGTTTCGAATACCCATACACACTTCGTATCGGAGACAAATGGTTATCATTCACGTAAGTTTTACAAAGGGTGGCGTTCTAAGTTTAATGTGAATGCAAACCCATTCATTATTTGGTTATTCCGTTTGTTGTAGCATGCATTAAAACTTGATGTTGTTTTCCCTTCTAAAACAATTTGATAATAATTTAAGTATTTTTTAAGATTAAAATAAGTAGCAAAAAATGAATGACATCAAATTAGTTTAGAAATTTTGATAGGTACATTCTATCGGATTTGGTACATTGGTTGATCAGAAAAAAGGGAGTATTCCATAGGGGAGGATGGGGTAAAATGGGTCATGGGGTTAAAATGGGTCACATCAAAAAAAAACATAGAATATAATAGAATCCCATAGAAAATAATAGAACTTGAAACTGAAATTTTTAACCCAATGTTTTTAATGTTATTTTTCTATGTGTTGGCAACATCTTTCAATCTAAAAAAAGTTAGGTTCTTAAATATGGCAATACAAAAAATTTGTTGACCACTTTGGATGATGGTGAGCTTAACACATGGTTTACCAACTTCTAAAAATCTCTATATTTTATCAAATAACAGCCCAAATTCAAAGTATTTCCTCACTAAGAAACTTTGGAGAACAATTGCAGCTCAGCAGTTAAGAAAAATATTAAATATTTTCTTTTTTACATCAGTTTTTCTTGGATGGGGTGAAATGGTTAGAGATTAGGTCGTTTTATTCTATTATTTTTTTTATTATTTACTCTGTTGTACCTAACTGCAGCAATTTCCTAAATTTAAACAATGTACTTTGTTTATTTTATTGAAATTAAGTTTTTTTTGTAAAATGTTCTCCCTAAAAAAGATCTTTTTGATGTGGTAGAGAGAAGTGATGTTGTTGAAGTGTTACGTAAGCCAATATGTAACTATTGAGAACAATATTATTTTTACATTTCAATGTAATCATAATTCAAAATCTTGCTAAATATGTTACACTTACATTTTTTCCAATTTCAAAGTAATAAATAACTTGTTTCAGTATTATTTTGCATTATGACATATTTTACCCCACGATGGCGTAAAATTGGTCACAGCTATATAAGCTCAGTTAAACTATTTCGTAATTAAAAAATAATTAAAATTACGTAAAATTGTTATGAAGGAAGTCAATGTTAAGATGCAATTGAAAAGAAATGGGAAATGTTTCTGGTTTTGTTGCTATGAAACTTTCAATATGAAAATAGCTAAAAAGTGACCCAGTTTCCCACACCTGACGCTAACTTTTAAACTAAGAATTTCGTATTTTGTCTATTTTTAAGTGCTTTTAAATTCTTCGGCTACATTTTTCTCGATTGATAAATGTGTCCTTTTTTTCTCTCTATACCATTAATGTCGGTGAAACCCTGTATTTCAGTTACTATCATGTAAAGCAAATATGTTACTGCTATTATAAAACAGTTTCTATTTTAAACACGTTGTAAAATTGGGGCCTACCTTTCCATATTTAGAAGATTGATCAAATACTATATTAATGTAAGGAATTTGCACTAGTAAAACTGAAAAACAATTATACACATAAAGAAAGCACAAATGCGCATTAAGATGCAGACATATGTTTCGGAATTCCAAGCAATCCGAAAACATATGTCTGCATCTTAATGCTCTTTTGGGCTTTCTTTACGTGTATAATTGTTTTTCAAAAATACTATAAATGTCAAATCAGATTTTATAGATATAATTTATGGAAGGCAAAACAACTGCAGACAAATATTTTTAAGCTATAAATGTACTTTGAAGAGTTGAAAATACTCTAAAATAAATTTCAACTTTCAATTTATATTAAATACACAACAAGCACAATAAAGCACTTATTTCATTTGCTTTGCTAGTGTAAATGTATTCGTGATTGCTTAAATTACTTAATGAATTACAATTGCTTTACAGAATGCTGAAAGTCTACTCCACTCAAGAAGGGAAATAAAATGGTACGCTAAGTAAAAATAACAGCAGGTGTCTGAGATTGTTAAGCTTCATTTATTCCTAGGAGCTTATCTCTCGACAAACTAGTTAGAAGTGATAATTAGCACATATGAACAAATCCTAATTTAAACACAGAACTGCTTTTAGGAGTAATTTATAGCGCTTCTTATTTTAACCATTCGGCGCAAAAGAACTAATTTCGATTTATTGAGTTCCTTATTACAACTGTTGTTGAATTATATGCATGATTTGATACTTTCGAATAGAATAAAATTTTATCTTCTCATTAGTTAAAGGACTTAAAAAATAAATTATTCTTTACCGTGCTAATATCGAATATATTACAAAAGGTATCATTGTCTAAAAATATTTTCCTGATTTAGAAGTATGATTATAGAATAAAAATGGAATATTTTTAATTAAAAAAGGGACATAATTCTATGCATTTCGAAGCTTCAAATATTTGCTTCAATTTTTTAAGTTCTTTCTTTGGCCGGCATTGAATATCCTAGTGTTCTGCAATAATGCTCGAAATAGGAGGATTTGCAAAATACCCTAGTGCGTTCCCAGATATTAGTTCAACTCTTTAAGCGTCATCAAAGTGAGTGTGGTACTATCGCCGCATGAGAACTCATGGTCCGGGTGCTCACCTGAAAGGGTGAGCACCCGGACCATGTTGATGCGAAATTGCACTAGGTATTTAATTTAGCTGAGAGTATTCAAGCCAAACGTCTACTCAACGGATCTTTTACATACCGCATAATCATAGGACATTGGTGCAGACGATTTTCTGCATTTTGAAAATCCACCGACACTGCCAGACTCGATCCTGTGAACTTGGGCGTACGATATCCGCGCATTACCACGACGCCACCGTGCTGGCAGTCACATAAATAATTCTATATATTTATTTGATTTTTTTCCGCCATAAAATAGCATGCTTCTTACTAAGAAGTATTTAGCTTATAAGTAGATAATCTAAATAACACCTGCGATCGTGTGACAACATATTTGGCGTTTTGAATTGTGTTCGAGATGAATAACTTTTGGTTGCCTCAGCTTACCCAAAAATAGTTTATTGTTATTTTTTCTAATTATTGTTATTATTATTTAATGCAATTTGGTTTAATATTGGGACTAGAGCTAAAAAGACTATCTGCGCTGTCGGGGATAAATATTTTGCAGACGTGGAACTCAGTATTGGATTGCTGAATGTTGAGCTTACGAAAATCATGGGAATATTAATAGAAATATTCTGTAATATAAATGTTCATTTAACCAGAAAATAAATTCCCGATGGTCCTAGAACCGTCTTCAATTTACCATAATACACAGTTAAACAAACCAACGTAACTTTTGCCACGAAAAATCAACAAAATAATGAACTAATGCCGAGCTAAGGAAAAAGGTCTAACCCAAAAACGTTTAAATAGATTAGAGGGAAGTGAAGTAATTAAATGAACGATGGACTGGGCAAGAAATTATTACTTCGGTGAACATAGACAGTGAATAGAATAAATATATATGAAAAAGGAAAACTGTCTAAATACCACATCGTCAATTTCTTTCCTTGCATTGTACAATTTACGCATTACTAAAATCAAATTTTTGCAGTGCTACGAAAATTAGAATCTAGTAAATACGTGTACCGTAAAGCTACCTTCCAAACAAAAAAATCAATATGCCCTTATGGCTATAAAAGGTAAACTTGTAGCAACACGAAAACTACAAAGAATGTTGAAAACTAAAATCATTATTTGTACTTAGAAATACATATAAATAGAAGCTTTGAGAAAAACCCCGTGAAAATAATGCGATTCCCACTCGTGTGATTCTTTTGAAGAAAAGTCTGTAAACGATCCTGAATACAAAGCAACATTACCGAAAGCACAATCGCGTTTCATAGAACTCCAAAATCTCTGGAACATTTCTTCGGATTTGAAATGTTACCCAAAGGCAACATCTAAACCATAGTGATAGGATTTATGCGATGTTACTTTATCTCGCGGAACGACTCTTGCTCTTCTTAGATTCTCTCCCTTTTTTTACCATCTTTTAAAAGAATTGGAAAATCCACATGCAAGAGAAACAAAGCTGCATCCCTTTAGCAAGAAGTGCGATAGAAACATTTATGAATGGAGCGAATTTACCTATTGAAATATTCTGATCGTTTGGGTACTGAATTTTGAGATTGTTTTACTCTTTCTATTACTCCGAAATGCAAACTGACGAAGTTTTTGATTTAGTATGTGCATCTAGCTAAGTTAAAAGTGTTATTGGTTTGAGAATAATACAATAAAGCTCCTTTATGAAAAAATATGAAGCTCTGTTTTAAAAAAAGAATATTTGTCAGCTTTGCTTGAACGAACATGTTTCTTTCAAACGATGGCAGTCTACTTATGACATTTTATACACACATTTCATTTAAGCAGACAAGTTCTTTTTTAATGCCGCATGTTCCACACTGTAAAAATTACTTTTTTATTTCCCAGAATTCGACGATAAAAATCATTTTCTCCTTCGCTCTGTCTCTCTCTTTCGTTTCCTTTCTTGAGATGTGATATGTGATGTTTTTTTAACCGAGATCTTAAAATTTTATGTCAAAAAATAAGATGCATTTAACTTATACACAATGCGGCATAGTAACTTATCAGATGACTTGATTTGTTATGTATTAGGATACGTAATAAAAAATGCACATATTATCGAAGGATTTTCATAACTCTAATATAAATAATACATTATGTATAGTAAATGCTACTAATCGATTGAAATATCATTTTTTCTACAGCTTACAAGTATTTCAATGGAACAGGTTGTTTTTTCAAATTATTTACAGTTAAGTACAGTTCTATTCCTTCTAAATAATTTTCATCTTTTATTAAAAAATAATGTTGCTTTCTGAGATAAGACCTTTAATCAATGCCTCTCCATGAGACGAAAAGAATTATCGTATGCATACATGCTTGTTCGACCTAAGCGAAGAGTTGCATGAAACGTCAAACAATAGATTAAAGTTAATTAATATCATACTTCTCTGCAACAGGTATATCCAGTAAAACCATACGACTGACATATAACATGGGAAATGTGGTAGACCCTTCCCTTCCCGAGGATCTCAAGTAGTTTTTTTAAACGAATTCTGTGTAATCTACAACCATAGGGAATTATTTCACTATAAAAAAGTAAAAACATTAAACTTGTAGTTTATATTCTCCTCGTTTCTGTATTGCTTGCATTTTTAAGAAACAAATAATTATTAAAGATAAGAAACAAAATGTATTACAATAATCGAATGAATATTTAAGTCATAAAAGTGTTGTTAGTTCTGAAGTTCCAACGCGTTTCAAAAAAAAAAAAAAGAAAAGCAATAAAAAAAAAAATAAGATAAATTAATTTTTGTAAAAAAATAGAACCGACTTCAAATTATAAATTGCGCTAAAAAGTGAAAAGTAAATTAATTCTTTAAACAATATCGATGTAACTTTTGAACACAGTTTTAGAAGTCGGTGCAAATTTATGGGTCTAATTACCACTATACCATGCGCTACCTAGAGATTTCCTCTGGCTTTAAGAGAGTCATATGGTTAAGAAGTTTGTATTCTTCCATAAAGCCAGAGGAAATCTTTCCCCAACCAAACTACTTTTTACCGCATCACGGTGTAGTAAATGAGAGTAGTACTACCACTAAACTGAGGGTAGTCTTTGATGCATCTTACAAATCGAGTAACCAAAATTCATTAAATGATATACTTCTAAAGGGACCAAAACTACAAAAGAGTATTTTTGACATTTTATTAAAATTCAGATGTTTCCCTGTTGCATTCTCAGCTGATATAACAAAAATGTACCGCCAAATCATGATTGCTAGTGAAGACACATCATTCCAACAAATTTTCTGGCGAAAATCACCAAAGGAGCCTCTCCAAATTTATCATCTAAATACCGTTACATATGGTACGGCTTGTGCCCCCTATCTAGCCATTCGTACCCTACAACTATGCAGGGACGAAAAAGACCGATTTCCCGAAGCAACCAAACTAGCACAGGATCATTTTTATGTTGATGATCTGTTAGCTGGTGCTAATTCAGTCGAGTCGGCCAAATCCATAATAAAAGAACTCTTAGCCCTTTTGGCTTCGGGTGGTTTCGAGCTCAGAAAATGGTCATGTAGCCATCCTGAAGTCATTGCACAGTTACCAGATGCTTTAAGGGCTAGCACCTTCACACATTCATTTCAAGATGATTCTGCTCAAAAAATCCTAGGTCTGTTCTGGGATTTAACTATCGATTCATTCCAAGTCAGAGCAGTTCCATCAGAGACTGTTTCAACTAAAAGACAGTTATTGTCAATAATTGCACGCATCTTTGATCCGTTAGGCATTGTTGCCCCTACAACTGTACTTTTGAAGATTATTCTACAAGATGTGTGGAAATCAAATGTTGGTTGGGATGATCCCTTACCAGCTGAAATTATCGATCGATGGAATAAGTTCCAAGCCGAAATTCATTATTTCAAGGAGATTAAGGTCCCCCGTTACATTCATGTTGTCAATTCGGTAAAGGTAGAAGTCCATGGCTTTTGTGACGCCTCTTTAAAGGCTTATTCGGCTGTGATCTACATTAGAGTCATTCGCAATTCATCGCACATATTCTTAATGGCATCCAAAACTCGTGTTGCACCCATCAAAGAGGTAACATTACCTCGGTTGGAGCTGTGCGGTGCAGTTCTTCTCGCTGAATTGGTTGACACATTCAAAGAAGCGATAAATTTCCCCATTCATCACATTTATCTATGGTGTGATTCAACAATTGCACTCTGTTGGATTAAAAATCCACCATCTAAAGGAAATCAATTCGTCCAGCATCGTGTAAATAAAATTCATTCTTTAACATCAAAAGATTCATGGCATCACATTTCAGGGAAGTCTAATATTGCTGATTGCGCTAGTCGAGGACTTTATCCAAAACAACTCATGGAACACTCGGAATGGTTGAATGGGCCAACATGGCTTATTGACTTTGACCCTGTCTCTTTTAAAGAAGATTCTCCAAAGCAAGTGCTGTCCATACCTTCATCAGACATTCATGTTCATTCAAATGTTGAGAGTGCATCCTTTCTCACCCAAATTAATCCTTCTCTTGATCTATTAGACAAATTCTCCTCATATCTGAAATTAATTCGAACTGTGGCATGGGTATTTAGATTCTACAATAATTCAAAATCCGAGTCTAAAATTACAGGACCGTTAAACGCTGGTGAATTAAATACATCTCTCAAGACAATCGTCAAATTGGTTTAACATTCTTCTTTTCATCCTGAACTCGAACAACTTAACTCTAATAAAACGCTTCCAAAATCCAGCAAACTCATAGCCTTAAATACTTTTCTTGAGCAGGAAGGTATCCTGCGCGTTGGAGGACGTCTGCGTCACCAACAAGAATTGAACTTTGATCAGAAATATCCCATGTTACTTCCCACACATAGTCATTTCACCATTCTTGTTGTTAGACACTACCATTATTCAAATCTTCATGCAGGCCAAGAATGAGTCCTATCACTCATACGACAGAAATTTTGGATTCCGGATGGAAAATCAACCGTTAGAAAAGAACTCCGGAAATGCATTGAATGTTTCAAAGTATCGGCAAAACCAATTTCCCAGATGATGGGTGATCTTCCGAGTGCAAGAATAAATCCTTGCCGCGCATTCGAGAAGGTGGGTTTGGATTTTGCTGGGCCTATTTTAATCAAGTGCCAACACGCTCGAAAATCAAGTACTTTCAAAGCCTACATTTGCCTATTCATCTGTATGAGTACCAAAGCAGTGCACCTGGAGGCAGTCTCCTCTTTATCTTCAGCTGCATTCCTGGCAGCGTTCCAACGATTTGTTGCTCGTCGCGGCTATCCATCTCATGTCTTCAGTGACAATGGCAGCAATTTTGTGGGAGCATCAGCCTATCTAAAATCCCTCTTTAAAATCCCTCATGATCCATTAATTCAAGATTATTCATCACAACGAAATATATGTTGGCAATTCATTCCTCCATATGCCCCAAATTTCGGAGGTATATGGGAAGCCTCTATCAAGCTTACCAAACGTCATCTGACTAAAACTTGCAAAGCAGCCTTAATGACTTTCGAAGAACTTACCACCCTCCTCTGTCAAATTGAGGCTATTATCAACTCTCGCCCCCTTTACCCACTATCCCCTGATGCCAAAGACTGTAACGTCTTAACCCCTGGCCACTTCCTAATTGGTTGTCCTTTGCTCGAAATTCCTGAATCTCATTCTAATGGTTCTATTTTAAGTCTTAATTCTAGCTGGTCTCTCCTGCTGCAGCTTAAAGATCGATTCTGGCGGCAGTGGTCCACTTCGTACCTTCATACCCTCCAGTCCCGAACTAAATGGACCACGAAGAACAAACAAGTGTCCATCGGACAACTCGTCCTCGTGAAAGACCCAACTGCTCCTTCCACAGTGTGGAGATGTAGTCGCGTCATCGCCATTCATCCAGGTTCTGATGGGATTTGCCGGGTTGCCACCATCCAAGCATCCAAGGGCGCCTCAACAAGTGCTGTTTCCCAGCTTGCGATCCTGCCTATTCCAGATAATGATGTTGACTCGTCGCCCCGGGGAATATGTTCGGAAACGAAGCCTTAAATTGACTTTAAGCAAAAAAAAAAGAGACTTTAACTTTATACCCGATTGATAGAGGGCGTCTCCGGACGGGGGAAAAGACTTCATTCAATGTATGTGGCGTTTGTTTGGTTATGACATAACTGTATTCTGTTTTTTTTTGTTCTGGTTGATTCTATTCTATTCTTTTGTTGAGTGTTGTGTGGTGATTGATTCTGAGGCATGTATAGTAAAGTCATAACTCGTAACTAGTCTAAAATTATATTCGAAAGTCATTCTGTACTATCATTGATGGTATTAAAGTCTATGTCAACTCTTAGTTTCGGAAATCATTTATCGTCACATCCAAAACTAGATTCAACGTTTCAGCGGATTCGGAAGCCATTGTCTGGATTTGCTTTGACTGGAGAGAAAAGGTAGGCAACCTTTATTTACCTCTTCCGAAAATGCATAAAAATTAATTCATAGTCATCATTCATATACACTTTATTATTATTTTTTTTTTACTTTTACGGGAAAGTAGGCTAATAAAAAAGCTATTTTACATTTATAATGCGCATCTTTTATGATCACTTATTTTTGTTCTTCTTTTATATTTCTTTTATAATTTCTTATTTAGCGTTATTGCAGTATCAGGCATTTGATGCAGCAAAAAATCGCACTTGTATAAACTACTAAATATTGCGCTGTACTGAAATGCAGGTAAACAACTTAATACGAAAACCTTTAAAGCTAAGAACAGCACAAATCAGTTGAAATGTTAGCAACCGAGAAGTCAATACACGACTTGGATCCCTTAATGGAAACATCTAGAAAGTACCATTTCTTCTTTTTCTCAATTTTTATTCATCAGGGGATTACGTAAGGTTTGTCGAAGGTACGACAAAGAAGCAATCACAGCGACTGCTCAGGAGAAATGAATATCTTTACTTGTTTGCTACACTTTTGACATACTTTATCACAGAGTCGTTTACCAGACATTTAGTGAAAGATTGATGATTCTGAGTTAGAGGAATAAGACCTGAAAATGAAGAATTATAGCTGGGAATGGAAGAATTTTTAACCCCGTTGAGAAATTTGATTAAATAAAATATTCACGAAAATGAATTTTTAATGTGTTGAAGATTCGCAATTGTGTGAAATGATGTCCCTTCATGAATATTTTTAAATTCCACTTCATTGATATGTAAATAAGTATTTGAATAAAATCTTTAAGCTGAATGACTTGATCACTAGCTGTGAATTGGGCACTATTGGTGGGTAAATGTGCCTGAACTTTTAATTTTTCACGTTGTAAAAAATTGGATTTTGCATTACGTTTTCTCCACGTGAATGCTTATAGGATTCTGTCACTTGACGATGAAAGAAGTCATTGGAGTGGGACGGAAGAATGTTTGTAGTATTTGTCAAAAAATTTGAAAAGACACTAAAAAGGGTTTTTTTTCTTCTTTTCTTACTTTTCACGGTATATAGTTTAGAGCTTTTAGGTTCACTGAAACGAAAGGTCAAACTACTTTGACTTTCTTTTCAGAAAATTAAATTGCATTAAAATTACATGACTTCATCTAGGTTTTTTATGCGGGCGAGCCTTTTTTACAGTACATCGATGTAATTGTAGAAACACACTTTTGATGGAAATTCCGTGCTGAGTTAAAAGTTTTGTTACTGCAAGCGACCTTACGAGAAAACTATAAGGTTAGATTATAAATAATATTTAAAACAAATGGATTGGATTTCATCTGTTATTTACGAGAGTGAGTCAAAAATTACCTACTTTTCCTTCTACAACTTTATTAAACAAAGATGGATGTACAGCAGATAAATTATTTTTCGATATAGGTTCGAGCCACAAGACTCTGCATGATTTCCTGGTAGAAGGTTTTTGTAGGTTGATGCCGTAGGTTGCCGTCATTTTTTCACTGCAACCTCAACTTCTATACCTGATTAAGCAAATAAACGACCTCTCAAAGCTTCCTCACACGTGACCACAGGTGTACCAACTCAACACATACCCATGCAGCAACAGCCTATATTTAGTTAATAAAACCGTAGAACGAAAAGTGTCGGTAATTTTTGACTTACTCTCGTATTAGAATTTATCTCGCAGATATTAGCTTTAATTTCAATTTCCGCGAGCGGCAAACATTTGTGCATTTTTGAAAATCGGTTAAACTATATTCCATTGGTAAGCGACAGAAATATATCATTCTAAGCCTCATGTTAGTCGATTTTACATTTTCTCTACGCAACATCTTAGAAATATTTTGACCGTAACATTTCATGCTTCGTATTTTTAAAGAAGAAAATGGGAAGAATATAATAGAAGCCATTGAGTAAATAAATCAATTGCTTCAAAATCTTTTAAGATAGCTCTATTTTCTTTCCTCTCATCTCAGTCCCTCCCCCACACACACATTAACTTCCCTCCCAGCGAATGCTTCACTCCCGTCCCCCGGTGTTGTAATTAAGGAATAAATTGAGCAGCTCTAATGCTTGCTTTTGTGCTAGTGCCGTATTATGTGTGCTGAGAATTCATTAGATTAATGACCGTGAATAAATTGCTACAGATTTTACACTTCGTCTGTGCTTAATCAACTTTATGGGGCAGCACGGTTTCGACATTCCTATCAAATAAAGATTAAAATAGTTATTCCAGTATACCAAATTTTTTAGTTTTAGAAGCGCATAAATAAACTTAATTATAAATAATTTTGTTAATAAGCTTAACAAAAAACACTATTATTGAGGAATTAGTTAGTAAATGCATCAAAAGAATTGTTTGACAGTTTTTGTACTTCTAGAAATTGGACATCGTGAGTTTAAATTGCTGAGATCGGTTTTTGAACAAAATACTCATTACGAAACAAAACTAGATTTTTCTTATAGAACTTGGTTTTAAGAGCTATAGCAGGTTTTTGAATGTTTGAAAACATATAAATAGCACAGAAAAAAAGATGTTGCAAATATAATAAGCATATCATAAATGTCTCGATCGGAAACGTAGCACTAAAAACTCAATTTCCAGGAAATGGTAAATAAAAACTATCCAAGGTTCACTAGAATTCCACATAAATAAAGAACAATATTTTTTTAAAGCGTAGGGATTGACCTAAAAACTCCATTATTTACACGATATTTTTAACTTGTGGATAATCAATCCCCTCTATTTGAGGTGGGTCGAGTTATGCCTATAACTGTTATTCACATACAGAAAAATAAAGACGAATAAATGAAAGTGAACATTTATTTTTTGAAGTAGGTAAATTAGAAAATTCTATAAACTTGTCCGAATGGATATATTTAATTGTCCGCATTATTTTCAAGTGAAACCTTACACTGACGGATGCGTGACAGCAATTGGGAGAATGAAGCCACCTACTAGCGGAAAATGCTTTGTCTAACGTCGTCATATGGCTGCGCCAGTTTCCGTCAATATTTCACGCAACAGAGCAATAAGAACTAGATCTAGGTTTATAGGCAACTAGGCATGCAAAATACTCTAGAGTAAATGAAGTTGTTTAGAATGTATTTGTTGATAAAGGCTTCACACATTTATCATTATTAGAATATTCTTGTTTTATATTTCAAAATATTCAATTTCTTTGAGTATGAAATGTCTAAACCTTAATACATTTTCAGAAACGATTTAAAAAAGGAATCTGCTTATTAAATGTAAAGTAGTTGAATTGTGCACATAAACATATGCAATATTTTTATGAAGTCTTATAGCATTTAAAGAGAAAAGTTATAAAAAATATGAATCTTAAATGTATTTTTCTTCATAGATGGCATGGTTGCATTAGAATGGTTTAAGTATTTTACTGAATTTGTAAAATGTCACGCAAAGATGTAATTGCGCAGTGGTAAACATTTTGATGTTGAACCTTTTTGTTAATAATTTTGCTTAAAAATATAACGACAGAAAGTCAGTGTCGAACTGTGGCTCTAAAAATCAAGTATTAAACTCATTTTACGAAAAGTTTAAGCACATTACTTTTGCTATTTCGTCAAATAAATGGAATGATGTTTCTTAACCTTGTGATTTTATGAACGTAATAGGCCATGTTTTTCGAAACTTTTACAAACGGCTCGAAACGTAATATATATGTGACAAGGCCGTAGGCAAGGGGGGGGCCCGACGGGCCCGAGCCCCCCCCCCGAAATACTTTCGAAATTTTTAACTAGTCTGAAAAAAAAAATGTTAAACAAAAAAAAAATATTTTGTTCCTTGAACCAACCTGTTTGGGAGCGGGGGGGGGGGGGTCCTCTGTTTTAAAAATGGGGAAACGATAAGACGGCGCTTCCAAAATTTAGGGTAAAAAACCAGATCTCAAAAAAAGATGCTTTCCCTCAATTCTCCAGTCGATAGGTTCCCCGGATTGATTCCTTGCCTAAGGGCAAGGGCTACATATGGTTCTAATCACCCAACCACACAGCAAGAACAGCAAATGTATTGATCCCTTTTTGGCAAAATGCGAGTTATGGAACCACATCTGCCCTAAATATACGTACAACAGTTTAGGTGCTTTGTCTATCCTTGCCCGAAGGTTACATTTGTGGAAATGGCGACACTCCCATTGTTTGCACTGGCTGTATGGTTTTCGCGCGCTTTTCGCTGACTTATCGGGGATTGTTATAGTTTTCCCGCGCTTTTTAGTTTGCCCTAGCCGTAGCCCATATTGTAGAAGTAGGAGCTAATGCCTAATGGACCGCGTCGTCTACGATTGCGGGATGTGGATATTTGTGCTGTTATTGCTGGGACAAATCTTTATTTTTCTTTTCTTTTTTCAACTAGCAATTCGTAAATCGAATCAACATAGAAACGCTTCCGACAAGGTCAAGGCATCCGCAAAGGGGCTCTTGCCCCTTTGCGGATGCCTTGACCTTGCCTTGCGGAACATAGGCAGTTGAGTGGGCTCTTGTGCTCTTGCAAAAGTCTCCCTTGCTTGCCTGTGCACAAATTTTGATTATGAGTAAAAGAAAAGGTGAAAGTATTTTGTCCTATTTTGGGAAGAAACCCTGTAGAGATGAACAGCAGAAAGGGTATGATTATTTTTATGTAATTTTTTCAAAATATTATTTTAGCTGCCCCTCCTTTTTTTTTTTTTTTTTTTTGCAATTTTAGTTTTAACTTTTTATTTTCTTCCTCACATGCTGAGAAACTGCTTATTAATCTTTCTTTTTTCATTTTTTAACTTCATAGGGGATGATGTCACACTACTTCGAGATATTGTGACAAGGGGATAACAAGAAGTGTGACATTACACATTTTGATTTCTATAAAAACATGTAAAAAAATCAGCAGAATAAACTTATTTTTGTTTTTCATAATTTTATTTTAAAGTTTCATTGATTTCATTTTATATTGAAAATACCGATGCTTATTAAGGTTTGAACTCGGTCTAGTTAAAATTTTAAAAGAAAATCTTCTTAGGTATTTACTTTTAAGATAAATAAGCGCGGGCCATTTTTTAGAATTCAATTATTTTTTTTACTATTATGCACTAATTATCTTTTTTCTATTTTAACCTTAATCTCATTTTATACTCACAAATGTCATTAAAAGTTAAAATTAAAAATGCGATTCTTTAACGTAAGTACTTTATTTCTGAACTTCAAGTACATGTGCTCATATAATATAGCGTGACATGTGACAAAGGGGGTAGGGGTGTGTTGAAGAATGACATCTTGTGATCAAGGGGGGAGGGAAGGGGATCAAATATATTGAAAGAAAGTGTGACACTGTTTATGAATGGTCCCATAGAGCGTTTACAATAACATTGTGAAGGTGAAAAATACCGCGACAGAATTATACTTTTACTTAGCCTAGTCATAAATTTACATTGAACATAAAACATCTTGATTGGTTCTTCTTATTATATCGCTCATGGGCTGCAATAGTGGCACAACTCAAAAAAAACTCTCGTTTCGGACTAAGAACAGATTGTAAATATGAAAATACACATTCTTTTCAGCAGCAATACTAGCACAACTCCTTAAGTCAAAATTAGGCCTCAAGATTTAATAATAACTAAAGCATTTCTTACGAATTTTTCTTAGCAATGAAAAGTTTAAACCCACTGATCTCAAAACATGATTTTTTGAGTTGTGCCGCAATTGCAGCCCATGAGCGACATATGTTTCGGAATTAAAAAGAACCCCTTTACCAATTCATAAAGATTTGAATTACAAAATGTAAGCAATCCGAGTGAGTGTAAATGACTCAAATTACATACAATTCCGAGGGGGAACTGCCCCCTCGGTATAATATAATCCCTTTATTTATAAAGCTGTAGTGGTTGCAGTACCTATACACATGCGAAATCCCAGAAAATCCCCCCACATGCACCTGAAAATTGGAAATTATTGAACTTACAAACATGTATATAGTCTATTCCCTAAAAAACATTATCTAGAATTAGTCTGTAAAATTTCAAGGTCTTTGAAACGTATGTTTTTGAGATATCGTGTTTTGCGGTAGATGAAATAGCAGAAAAATCAATTTCGAGCAAATGCAGAAAATAAATTTTAATTAGAATTATTACTGCAAAAACAGTAAAAAGTAAAAAAAAAAAGTTTACTTGATTTATGAAGTTCAGACTTTTAATAAATAATTGGGTTTAATTTATTTTTTAATCGTTTCAGCATGTATTTTTTAGCAGACTATAAAATAAACAAGCCTAAAACTGCACTTCCGGTACTTAAACCTGTACTTCCGGTCATGAAAGTTGATGTCATTCCACATTTAAAATAGCTGTAACGTCACTTCCAAGTACGATAGAAACAAAATTAAAACTGTTTTAGAAAGTTAAAAGTTTAAAGTTTTGTATTAAAGCAAAATTGAAAAATCGATATTCTAATCAAAAATCACGTTTTAAAGGTTTACGGATACCTTAAGACTGCAGTTTCGAAAATTTTCTTAGGGGAGAACTTCTGAAACTCCTTCCTCTAACGTCCCGAAAGGGCCTAAAATTGCATTCTCAGGAGCCAAATTGCGAAAAAATTCCGGGGGGAGGGAACCCCCGGACCCCCCTTTCAGAGGTAGTCTAAACATTATGGTTGTAAGATCAGTTTCAAATATTTAAGATGCAGAAGCTTCCACAAAACACGGTCCTATTTACACCAAAGATAGATCATTTCTAGTTACATCTATGTATAAATATAAAAAGGTAGTGATTTTGGAAGCATACACCGCCCCTCCTTATTCTTAACATGACCCCCCCCCCCCCCCGGAGCAGAAGGTCTGAAAGAAACACTGCATGCAATGGAAGGGCTGGTAGGTATGACGTCCCCGAATTTTTTCGCAATGTAGCATATATTCCTCCCTGAAACTTTCTTCAACATAAAAGTGTTTCAAAGTTAGGGCCCCCCCCCCCCGAAAAAAATTTCTGGCTACGGCCTTGATATGTGACATCACGTTTATACGAATCTAAAAAATACAAAACTCTTATTTGTTTGGACAACGTACTGAAAAAATATTGTCATTTGCTGTGCATGGCAGTTTTATCACCTTAAACGCTATTTTGCAGTCATTTTTGAGGAACGCTATCTCTTATTCACAGACCCCTGAAAGAAATATATATGTGGGTTTTCCTTTTATTATTTTTATATTCCTCTCAAATGAAAAAACAGTTAATGGGATTCAGAAATGAAAGACGTTGTTTTTCAGGGCACACTAAGTACGATCAAAATTATTTTTGAAAAGAAAAAAAACTATCTCAGATAAAAATTTATTTTTACACTACTGTCCGTATCGGTTCTGTAAAAATTTAGATTTATTTGATAATATTTGGGAGTTTCTAATGATGTGCATAAATTACGTTAAATCGCAAAATGTATTAGTAAAGTTCGTGTGGCTAAAAAAATCATATTGACAAACTATTATAACATGCCGAGAGATGGTGCACTCCTCCCCCTTCCCGAAAGCATGATTAGCAGTTTTCAAGATTTAAGAAAAATTTTAACGAGACCTAATATCTTTCTTTTCTTCGGATGACATTTTATTTCGCATCAAATCTTATTAAAAAAAACCGTTGGGCTATTTTCACAAATCATATAATATTTACTGCAAACTTACTGAAATAATTAAACCTGAATACTTAAAATAGCTGAAATTTATACTTAACCAGCATTTTGTTAAAGTAAGGGAGGGAAACAAAGTTTAATCTCACAGATAATGTACTGCAATGTTTTGTGTCTTTTCCTGTGGTATTAGGACTGATTTTGCTTAAAATAAAAATGAGAAAAAGAGACTGGATATAGCTGACGTATGAGCTATACATGTAATTCAAAAATGCAGGACGTTGTTTCTCAGAAAAAACTACTGACGATCAGAATTATTTTTGAAAAAAAAAAAAAAAAAAACTAGATATTATGTTAGCAAGAATTTATTCTTACAGTACTGACCGGTGCTCACTGCTAGGCCCTCATAAATAGGCTCCATATTGGTAGGCGCTATACTGCTAGGCGTAATACAAGCACCTAGGGAAGTTAATTATTTTTTAAAACACATGATAGGTTAGACAGTAATTAAATTACTACTTTCTATTCCTGTATGTTAATTTTCTTCATAAGGTTTCTGTCCAATTAAATGGCACATAAAATATATTTGAATAAATTCTGTAAAATTATTAATGTCTTAATCTCACGAGTAATAATTTATTTGCAGAAAAATTCACTTAAACTCATTTACGAAAATATGTTTTTACGAGTAATGTAGAAACATCATCTCAAAAATCATTCTTACTACTTAGAATTGATGATTAAAATTGAGATCTTCTTAAGCAAGCACAAAAAAATATATGCACAAAGCTGAATGCTTTTCATTATTTTTTTTCATAACCTGTTTAGCAATATGTTTTGCCCCATTTCTTTCGAGTTTTAATGACCTTGCAGCATGCACAAGAACCGTAAAAGAGAAAAACATCATTTGCTGTTTACTAATAGACGTATTAGAGACATTTCTGAGTTAGTACTGAAATTAAAAATCCATTACTTCTATATGCTTGCTAAAACTTCGTATTGCAGCAATCCGAAAAAAAAAAAAAAATTACCTGAAAATCTGTCGCTTTTCAATATTAAAAGTTTTCAATTAGTGTTGAAAATATGACTAACAACATACTGCTTTTGCTGATTGTATATTCATCAGAAAACGGTGCTTGATTTATTTTTAATCGGAATGTATGAAAATCTATTAGGCATATAATATGGAATGAATTCCTTTAATGAATTACCTTTAGATTTAGTCTTTAAATGATACTTTAGAAAAAATTCGGAAAGATTTATATATGTATTCTAAATTGGCAATGGATTTATTTGCTTTTAAGGAAGCAATCCTCCTAGTTTTCAAAAAAAAACAGATTTTGTAGTTTGGAGAAATGTTGATAGCCCCAACATTTTACATTATAAAACCGCATCTTTTTTTTTTTAAATCGATAAATTAGTAATAAAACTGAAAAATGTATGTTTTTGGATTAGAAATTCGTTTTTATTTCTTGTTGTCCTCAATGCTACGATTCCGAAGTTTTTATAGCTAACAAATCCTCCTAAGGTAACTACTTTAGGAAAATATGCGTTTATTCTATGCATTTGAAACTTTACGTGAATGTTTATCAATTATATTACTATGCAATAAATATCCGAAATATAATGTACTCATGATGCTTTTTTTAGAATAATAATAAACGTAACTTGTGTGGGAAGACTACTATTTCCGGGAAGAAATTTCAAAGCATTTTGCAACATAAATATGGATGTTTATTATATTGGTATTAAAAAAGCGGACATAAAAAAGTTTGCAAAAAGTGACATAAAAGTAAAAATATTATAAGAAAATTCATTCCTATTTTGTTTTTTAAAGATTATTTTTATTTTTTTACAAATACATTGACTTATTTTTTAAATTATATGAGAAGAATAATGTGTGTTTGTTATATCAATTTATTATATTAAATGTTAGAAACATGCAATAAACATTGAGGAGGGGGGGATATTTTGAGCGTTATTCTACTATAAACTTCTAAAATAGCGCACAATCATTCGTAAAGAATAGGATATTTAGAAATTCATAAAGAATAACGTATTAAGTTGTTTTTTAACTATAGAAGACAAATGTTTCAAAATTTCCCTACGTATTAATAACACTTTTACTATTGATGTTGAGCACAATTACAGAAATTAGCATTTCTTTGTCCAAATACAACAACCAAAAATCTGTAATATAATTAAACTCATAATTTTTTTTAGAGAAATCAAAAACTATATTTCTTTCCATGCTTTTCGAAAATTGCAATATTTCTTGACACTGAATCTATGTTAAAACTATTAAAAATATATATTAAAATAAAAACTATGTATTATAAGGCTCGTACCCCCTAGTCGCTACGCTCATGTATTTGACGTAAAGAAAACATAACAGAAAAGAAGCTATGCGGTGGTTTGCAGGTTTTTGAAGTATTTTTCTTGTAATTTAAACTTTATCTTATCTCTGTGTGTGTGTGTGTGTGCATGGTTTATAAAACTACTGTAAGATTTTTTGGAGTGTTTATAATCAACAATTTTCACCTTAAGCCTGTTCAGCGTTCATGTTAAAGATAATTGACCTTTTCCGCTTTCACGCAGTGTTCCGTACACTAAAAATTTTTGGTGTTACTGAACACCTTTTTTGGTGTTCAGTGGTGTAAAGTTGAAAATTATTCATTTTTTTATGCATTTTAAATTCTTTAAATTGTCTAAAATAATACAGACAGTAGAATGTTTTTTTTAGCTTAGGATGTTCGTTAACTCATCTACGCATCAAAATTCATTATGATTGCTCATTTATCCTATTTACATAGAAATAAGCAAGAGCAATGAAATTTTGATACGTAACCATGAGTTTACAAATTCATGTGCTATGAGAAGTTACACTGTCTATATTTTTTTAGACAAACACATTTAAAATTTTTAAATTACATCCAAAATGAATCATTTTCAACTTTACACCAACTGAAAACCAAAAATCGTGTTTACAAACCCCAAAAAGGGTGGCAACTAAACGCAAAATTTGTACAGTGATAGTCAAACGGAAACATATAATATTCAACTGAAGAGGAATATTGTCTATGATGTAGTTAATAATAGCTCTTCTGAGAATTCGGTTATTTATTTATCTATTTGCATATCTTAAAGCGGAGGAGTTTCTGAATTTTACTTGAGCTGTATTTCAGTATGAGCCTAATGCCTCCCATTTTAAGTAATGAAAATTCACCTCTCCAGGGAAAGTTCAATAATTTTGAGCTATTAATCGTACCATCGTAATTTTCCCATCGTGTGGTGCAGGGTAAACCATTAAACGCATTTCAACGTGATTCATTTTAGTGCATTCTGGAAGCTCGAAACACTTACTAAAGTAGGTTTTAAAATATTCCTTTTTTTGGAATAAATAAAGCATTATTTTTTACATTTTTCATATTTTATTTCTCTGAGCAAACAAAAATCGGTTATGAAAAAAAAAAACATGTAATTCCAAGTTTTCTTTTTTTACCAAGTAACTACACATGGATATTTTTAGTCAATTGATGTTATTAACAAATCTCTTCTCCATTGTATATAGCACTATGTCAGCATCATTAAAGCAAAAAAATTTAAATTTACTGCATACACGTTGCTACAACTTACAAAAATTATCGGCTGTGAAACACATTCTATAGAAGGCGCTAGAAGTGATTCCCGTAAAATGTTATATTTGCGTAAATCAGTAATTTGTTCTCTCCACCAACGTCGGTGCGCTTCTTCGCCTCATGCAGAATTTTTTTTTTTTTTTTTGCTTTATTTGTATTTTTTATCATATGTATATCCAAGGCTGAACTTAATCCAGTTAGTTAATCCGTAACAGTTAACTAACTGGATCAAGTTCAGCCTTGGTATATCAAGATTTTTGGACAATGAAGGTAGTTAGTTTTATACACTGCACCCTTTTCACATCCTATTGCGAAAAATTTTCTCCTCAAATTCTAGCTTAAATTTGCTTTTTAATGACAAATTAATCAATTTTTACTGTTTTGTTCACGATGTCAGTATGCAGATACGCACGTGCGTATGGACCACTGAAATATCGATTCTGATCACCCCGAATCCGTTTTGATGAGTTCTGTCATGCCGTCTGTATGTGCGGAAGTATGTGCATATCTCCCATAACTCAAAAGTGAATAGTCGTAGAACGTTGAAATTTCGTATGTAGGACCTGGACAAAGCCTAGTTGTGCACTTTCCATTTTGGTTTTAATCGGATTTTTCAAAAGTGTTTTTTATGCTATTTTGTATCAATTGCATGCATATCTTCAGTCGTTTTTCATATCAAGATATTTTTTCAAAAGTATTACTGAAACCAACTCCAAAGTAAAGTATATCGGCACCCACTTGGCGACTACTTACGAATATTTCACGAAATTTTGCAATACCTTGCCAAATTTGGTCCCAGAATATAGAAGCCAAATCCAGTGTCAGTTTGGCGATTTATGCGATATTTGGCGACATTCCCGTAGAACTCCCATGTTAAAGCATTTCCAAGAATTAAGATCTCGTAAAACTTTTCCTCCATCAGTTCTCAGCAAACTAGGGGGTTTAGGTGTTTTAAATGCTTTTCTCATCACCCTTAGATAAGCTTACGTAATAGTTTTTTTTTTTTTTTATTTTGCATATTCCGCTCAGTTACTGTTGTTTTAATTTCAGATTTCTCACACCACAAAATCATTAAATTCCTTTAATCCTGAAAATACCATTCTCTATATTTAGTATACTGTATAGGTGTAGGGAACTAAAAGTGAGCTAAAAATTTATTTAAGAAATATAGCTTTTAACGTGCGTACATGATACACGCACCCATTTTTGTAGTTCTTAAAGGGTATAATTTTAATTAGTGTAGTAAAAGGTAATCATGTGGTACACGCAATTTTTTAGTTAATGTGTTTTAAATGCCTGTGTGTTTGATATTTAGATATCGCGGTTTAGACCTATAGAAATTCAATGCTCAAGTATGCTTAAAATATGTCAATATGTTCAAATATACAACAGCCTTTTATACAATTAAGCTGTCGTAAGCTTTTTCTTATATTGCTATACATGATTACATTAATGATATTTATACTCATGTTTTTGACTAGGAGGAAGAAAAAAAAATGCTATAGATATTTTTTTTTACATGGAAAACTATAAGTGGGCCAGTAAATTTTCTGTGTATATTATAATTAAGGGTTTGTACCCTATGCAATTTATATTTAATTATCAACAAAAAAATTAAAGAATACAAATTAACTTTTTGAGAAGAACAGCAAACTTAGTCTTTAAAGAAATTCATAATAACTGTGTCAAAACTCAAATTCTGTCTTTTCCTTGCTCGCTAATCTAATGCAATTTTCACTAAGCTAATAATGACTACATTCGATAGACAAAGAAAGCTGAGAGCAGTGCTTTCCCATATTTTTGTTATTTTTCTATTATCCAATATTCCTGTGCCAATCAGAATACACACAATAAGAGGAAGGAAAATTTAATAATCTTAGATGAGTGACGCAAAAGATGAAAAAGGCAAAATGAATGTGAAGAAGAACCAATGCAAAAGGGTGAGCATAAAAATATTATAGGAAAATATAAAACATATCCTTAGAATTTTTTGTACAGATAGAGGAAATGATGAGATAAGGTTTGATCTGGCTGCCAAAACAATTTTTCTTCTTTTGATCAAAGTGTACCTTAAAAGCTAATACATATATATATACGTATGCGTGGGTGTGGGATCTTTTGGTTTGCTTAGAGGTGTTATCTATTTTTAGAACGAAATATGCATTTGAAGATTTTAAGCAATTATTCAGAACCCTATGCACATAACATCTTATTTTTTTACTCAAAATAATACTTTTTTTCTCCTTTAACATTCAAGAATGTGACATAAAACTTGGATGAATTTTATTGTGTTCTGAAAAGTTAAATAGACTTTTGGAAGTTCTTTTTACTTTTTGTCTTAGTGAAACAATGAGTGAGGGACAAACTAGAGACGGTAGATGTTTTCGAAACTTAATTTGCTCTTTTCAAATAGATAGTTATACTTTAGATCCAACACACATTTAGAGTAGCGTTTTTAAATAATTTTGCAGCATAGAATTTTTATGAAATAAAGAAATCCTTCAACTGGCATTGCATTGCGTCTCACACAGCTTAAACTAATGTCGACCGGCATACGTGACATACATTTAGTACCAACAGTCCATCCTCATTGCGCATCATCCATCTTTGATCACACATTATTTATATTAAGTGTTTGTTCATCTTTTCATTGCAGTTTTCGTAAAATAGCCATTGCCACAAAATCGTTCTAATCCTACACGACAAAAAAATAATCTATCGTTAAGATAAATATAGTTTTACAGCATGACATATATATATATGTATATACATATATATATATATATATATATATATACATATGTAATACTAGGAAAAATTACTTCGTCAGTGTCTTCCGAAAATCAGTTTTTTTGGCCCAATCAAAAGTCCTTGGGGGTTATTGGACGAGAAAAAATCTATTGTGCATCAGTTGTTTTCGTCTTATTAGATTATTCTTAAGGTAAT
The DNA here is from genome assembly GCA_038502835.1 of Octonoba sinensis. Taxonomy (NCBI): domain Eukaryota; kingdom Metazoa; phylum Arthropoda; class Arachnida; order Araneae; family Uloboridae; genus Octonoba; species Octonoba sinensis. The sequence goes on along the minus strand of CM076600.1, from coordinate 104,316,745 downwards.
TTATAGCTTTTTTTTTTTGGCAACGCAAATATCAAAAAATATATTATATTATATTTTGAAATTTCATTATGCATGCTTAACACATTTGTTATTCAGGACCAGACAGAAGCACTTTAAAAGGAAAAGCACTTTCATAACCGGGATATGTTGACTCATAAATAATTAAATTGACCTGGGAGTCTACTAAAAGCAATGGTCCATTTCTTTCTTCTTTCCTCTCTGATTTTATAAAACAGATTTTTCAAATTCAGTTTCCTTGAAAATGTTTAATTATAAAATGTAAACCGTGTTCAATTTATGTATTTTCTTAAAGAATACGTCATAAGAAAAAATATGAAAGATAACTTTCATTCAACTGCTACCCTCTCTCTCTCTATCTATGTATATATATGTATATATAGAAAGAGAGAGAGAGAGGAGGTATAGAGATTTAATTCAGAAATTTCATTTTATTTCAGTATCACGAGTTTTACATATCGGTTTTATCTAACATCTTGTTAATGTGCATTTCAAGTAATGCTCATTGACTTTTCTACCCTTGAATGCAAATACGATTAAATGGATGCTTTGGCAAGCTCATTAAGTTCCAAAATCCCTTCGATGTAAAATGCAGATGGGTCACTTGTTTACCACTGCAATGAGTTCTAATTAGGCTCACATGTTATTACCTTACACTTGCAGCTGAAATGCAGTGTGAATCAGTTTAGTTTTGCGACAAATTCATGATCATTTCTCTCTCTCTCTCTCTCTTTTAAGTCGTTCCCTTTATAGGGAGATGAAAGTAAAATTTCAACATGAAACGGAAGTAATGACGAAACGGAAATGATGTCATTAGCTATCAGATGGTCACCAATTCAGCGTAAAAAATGAAATGCAAAAAAACAGTGTCAGTCTACCGACATTTTAAGAGCTTCCCGCAGAACTCCGTGCTAAACTATGCTCGAAATTTATAACGACTATCACTTAAAAATTATTTTCTGCATCTCGCAGAAAACTAGGAAGGATACATACTTAAAATGTTTCTCTGCTCATTATAAGGCATTTTTATAACGTATGTTTGTTGTCTTAACACATTCCATTTAATTATTGCCATTTCAGGAATTTGGAGTAGCAAACCTTTTGGAGTTGCTCAACTCCCGCTCCACTCCGACTTCTAAATACTTGCTCCAGCTCAGCCGCATGTTCCGCATAACTTAAAAGATTATATTATTTTTCTACTTTTGTATTTTAATTAGTTTTTTTTTATATGATGAAAAATTTAAAAAGTGAAAAAATCAGAGCAGTGGAACTAAATAAACTTTTTTACCTCGGCTCGGCTCTGCTCCAGTTTTGAGCCAAATCTCGTTGCTTCTCTGCTAAGAGCTCCTGCTCCATGCTTTGCTCAAGATCCCTGGTTACTTCAATTGCAGATTTCACAGGCCAACAAAAATATTGAAATCTCTTCTTTAAAAGTGCATTACCTTTACTTCACTTTATAAACCTAGCAAGTGTCTAAAATTTCATTTAAAAAAAAATTAGGAGTTTAAGAAGTTTAACTTCTAAAACGCGCGTGCATGAGTAAACGTACTGCGTAAGAAGTTCTCCCCCCCCCCCTTTTTTCGATATTTTAATATTTCCCAGACATTTGAGTTCCTCGGTTAGATACTCTCGGCAAAATTAAATTCTTAGTGCAGTTTCGCATCGTCAGAGTCCACGTGCTTCACCTTCCAGTGAAGGAATCAGATGTCAAATTTCTCATGTGGCAATGGCATTTGCCGATTGCAGTGCTACTTGAATGGATGCGAGTTTCTGGGTACACTAGCTCAAGGTTAATGTACAATACGCTGTTCTATTAGAAAGAAGGAAATAATATATAATGAATAACGTTTTTTTTAATTTGACGTAGGTGAAACATTGTGTTTCGTAAAAGTGATATTGTTACATTCTCATAACTTTTTTTTTTCCTCTGTTCATTAAGAATTTTATGTTTAAGGAAATTTAAGTTTTCTGAACCATTACTGCTTAAGATCAAAAAGTTTAGGAAATTTAATACGCATGCTGTTTGACGACAATCATATACTACTGGCCAGCGAACAAACAGAACGTGCTCAAATTGCGAAGCGAAACGAACGGAACTGCCTGTAGTTTCAAGGGATTAGCGAAAGATTGCAAAATAAAAAAAAAAGCAGTATGCAGTAGCCGTCTAAAAAACTAAATTTTGACACAATTTCTTAAAAATAAATTAAAAGCTTAAAGTATGCGAAGTGCTCGTATAAAGTGATTTTTCATTTATGAAAAGCATATAATTGTAGAAAATTTTAATACAAAATACCAAAGTAGAAACTCATTTAAAAATGTCTATTTAAACAGCACGACTCGGTATTTTAATATATTTTTAAGAAGTAAGACATCTACCATGCTTGTAAAATCTATGTATAAATTAATGAAATTAAATATGGGTAATTTTAAAAAACTGATATTGAGGGCTTAACCGGAGCTTATAAATTTTCAAATGAAAAAAACAAAAACCAGTAAAATATAGTGCAACATTTAAAGTAGTTAATTATAGGAATAAAATGATTTTTTAAAAATGACCACGCGTCTGAGTATTTTTCCAGACAAGTCTATTTTTAATATTTGAAGTGTGCGATTTAAAATTTCAAAACATAATTGCGGAACTTCACTCATGAAATTTTTCTGCAAAAACACATCCAGCTCATTTCTTTTCGAAGAAAGTGAAACTGCATTTGTATGGTTTCCTTCAAGTGAATTCTTTAAGTTGTGATCAATTTACCATAGTTAAAAATGTACTTTCTACCTAGGGTATACCATTACATTTTTGTTCCCAAAGAAAATTTCTAAGTATAATGCGCAAACGTTTATATGTGCAAAATTACTTTCACCCATTTTCTCTTAGGAATAATACTTCCATATTTGAGACTTTACCATTCAGGTCAAAAATGTTAGTAGTTTGGGGACATAAATTATTTCTTTCAGAATTAACGCAACAAACGCAGGGTGAAATTCCATTGGTTTTTGGCTAGTTCCTTTGTTTATTTCAAATTGTATTAATCAATTCAAATTAGAATAAATTACTATATGTTCCATTAAAAGGTAACTATGATTTTTTTTTCTTTTAAATTCCTTTCTTTTCACGTTAACTAATTGTGCTTATTGGCTTTAGTTAAAATATTTGCAATTCACTATTTTCAACGCTTTATTTTTATATAAAGGTTCTGTTATCGTATCAGAATAAAATAAATTGTAAATTTTCCTAACTTTTTTTAATTCACTGGATATTTGAAAACTGGGAGTACATTTACTAAAAAATATTTCTTTAACTTTCAAAAATAATGTTTCTATGTACAAGTATAATTTAAACCTAGATAGCAAAGTGAACGTTTGAAGTTGATAAACCTGCTAATTGAATATTCAATTGACATCCAGTATAAATCGCATACCAAATATAAAATGGATTTGTTAAAAAGATGAGTTAGTATAAGGGTAAAACGAACATAATTTACTTATTTATTTTTTTTTTTTTAATATATAACAAGAATATGCATAAGTAATGCATTGGTACAACTTGTTTGCTCTATTGAATGATATATCTATCTATCTATCACCAGTAATATCTGCTTGCAAATTTGAGCAGAAAATAAATGTATTTTAATTTTTCTCAAACTCTTTTTTTTTAAAAGGTTCAATCGCTTACTATGTAATAATCAAAGCAATTCAATTTAATGCTACGTTTGTGGCTGCTATTTCATATAAAACATAAAATAGCTACCACGATATATTGTGGCTGTGTATCGTGTGTGATAGGAAAATTTTATTTTAACCTTTGAATACTTTTTTTAAATAATTCTCATGATAAACATAATGCCTCTTCAGTGGTTTATTTTAAATTTCGCAGACTTAATATTCAAATTCCTATAGAGAGTTCACATTAGTAAATATGCTTAAGAGTAACATTGATGTAGTTTAAGGAATGATTTTTTTCACTTTTTAGAGAAATTTATACGAAAGTTAGTATGATTTTCTTCCTGAATTCTGTTTTGCAGGTGTTTTTTTCTTTCTTACCATTTTTTTCTAGGTCTTTGTAAAAATAATTTTGACTTAATCTGTTGTGATCTACACGGTTTAAGTCATTTATTCTAGCGGAAGAAGAACTTAATTTTTATGAACAATACAAACAATCGTTTTATTTGTCATTTTTATAGTTATGTAGTCAGAACAGAGAACGAGAAAAATTAGACTATTCGAGAAAATTCTAGAGAATATTTTAAACAGAGTAAAATAGTACTTTTTTCCACCAGACCCCAAACATGTTAGCCGAAGCGTGCAGCTGGTGTGTAAAAGAGTACTGGGCCCTTGAAATTGTATGCATTGATAAAATGTTGCCCTGTAACACCGAAACACGTATACGCATTATTATTTTATTTTTCAATGCGTGCTATAACATCTTGTGATTCTTATAAAATGTAATTAATTTTTATAATTGATGTTAAGAACTGTCTAATGAGTAAATATTTACATAGTTACATATTGCTGCTTCGAAGTAATAAATTTATTATCACAATGAAAAGCTTATAAGCTTATGCTGGCATTATTTAACCATTAAGATTAATTTCTGTCCCCTCTCGGCAAACTATATTTAATAGAAGATGGCTGGAATTAGTGATATTTCGCTTTATTTGCCCTCTAAAACCAATACTTTACTGCCTACCCTTTGGTTCTCCCTCTTTAATAGTAGCAAAAGGCAATTAAATACCAATCTTATCTCTGACTGCAGTGTAAGCAATTTTATGAGCCTGGCTCACCGAGCATGAAATGATAATGACAGAGGCTTTTAAAGGGATCTCTCTCTCTCTCTAGAAGCCCCTCTTTAAATCTCGTTGTTTCCAAAATATAAATCCAAAAGTTACGATTTATAACAGTCTTGAAACCTGAATTAAACGTAATACGCAAACTTATAACAAAAAATATTTAAAAAGTGTGTGTGTTTTGTTCAGTACTCTTTACTAGAATATTATGTAAATAAAAATTAAAGCAAATAACTTAACTGCAACTAACAATACAATACTGAAATATGCTCAGTAATATTACTTAAGTTTTCTCTATTTATACACGTGACAGTGAAAATATGTTTTGCCAGAAATGTGAGAAACTCCTTTTATACATTTCTGAAAATGAATTTACCGATTAAAGAAACTTTATTTGCAAAATCAATAAATTGATTTGCCAGATATACGTTTTAAATGACTAGATGTGAAAAAATAAATATTTACTCTTGCGGTGATGATAATTTTGTATAAAGCGAACGTAAATTAGGCACAAATTTGAAAACACGTGTTTCTTTCCGAGTTTCGACGCACCTCTTGAAGAGTGGATTTATGACTAATATTTACCCATTTTTCTCCAAAAAAGTAATACTCTCGCCCCCTCTCTTACTTTTAATTCAGTAGCTTTTAATCAAGTTGAACCACAATAATTTAAAGTTTAACGAGCTCCAAACTAAAATAGAGACTAGTTCCTAAGGAATGAAATTATCTAGATCTTAACATTTGCAACATCGAACATCAAACATTCAAAGTTAAACGACACATTCATGAATAGCTAACATGTACAAGACAAATGAATTAAACTAATATACCCAGAATCATTAAGCTTTAGCAGGGGGGGGGGGAGCTCTCGTGAAAAATAGCAGCAACATCTAAAGATTTAATAGATCATAAAATATACATTACATTTTTAAGTACTTTAAGCTAGGGTTTTTAAAAAAGAATTAACGTTAACTTAAACCAAAGAACAATCACATAGATATCAACCACCATACACAGTTATATAAGAGAGGAACGCAAGAATTACATGCTATGATGTCAGAGTAACGGTTGAAATTTCAACCAAGCTGGTTCCCAGATGAATCACACATACTGTATCAAAGGAGTGGCTAAAGTCAAAAGACGAATCAATAACAGAACGAAAACTGTGTAAAGTACCAAAGGTGGGTTTTCTATACTGTTGGCGATTTACAAGAAAATTCCCAATCGCATAGTCCCAAGGAAAATAAACGGAGCTACAATCAGCTAATGATAATTGAGAACGTTACGTCTTGGAGACACATGTCATTAGCATGGAGATGTTGTATCACTCAGTGAGTATAGGAATCCCAGCTGATATAATAATAAATAATGTCTGATTTTGTAACAAGCTGCATACCGAAATTTACTTGGGTGGCTAAAAATAAAGTCAACACACATTTTCAACATTTTTAGCATTATAACATGCATTCTTAACGCTTTTTTAAACATACTTCCATTTCTGTAAAATCGAGCTTTTTTCATTTATTATTACTTGTTTAAGTACACTAAACTTAAAATATAGTGCAAAATACTAAGATGTAATGTTCATACCTAGATGAAATGGGAAAATGTAAATAAAGATTTCAGCATTGATATAAATGCGATGTGAAAATAAGTTCTCCCAAGCATCAAAAACATTTTTATTGATAAAGGTGGAAAAATAGGATATCTGTGCAGAAAGTTAGAGCATTTCGTAACACTCTATCTCTAAATTCAATTACTTTGTAATGAAAATAATCCAATCCAGCAATGGTCAATGAAAACTTCTGTTCCCATGAATTTAGTTGGCAATATCGTCAGATTTAATCGTTTTACAAACTTGTAAGTAAAATATTTGTGGAGTTTAAATGCAATTATTTTCTTTATATTAATATTTATTTATTTTGTTATTTCATTTCACGTTTGTAATGCGCCCTGAGGCGTATTCCATGTGCTCATTAATCAAAAAATAAAGGGGGAGGTTGTGAGAGAAACTAAGGATATTTTTTTTCCAAAATAAACTTCAAACAAATTTATTTGTTTAGTATACCCCCTCCTGCATCGTCTTTTATGCCTAAAAATTCAGCTACATTATAAAATAGTCAAATTAGGATGCAAATTAAAAATTCTTTAGTTTCCGAACACTCTTGAAACTATGTGAGAAATCCATCTCAAAACAGTAAAATGCATCCATCAGATTTATTTCCTAATGGTTTATGTCAATTCAATGCCTCACAATAAAAGTAATAGCTTTATTTCAGGAAAAAACAAAAAGTATAATAAATGACATGGTTTTCGATTAAATACTAATCTTCTTTTAATAGTAGGGGATCGGCAGTAGTTAACTAGAAGTAGTTGACTACTAGTTGCAACTACTAGTTAATTAGTAGTTAACTACTAGTTGTAACTACTTTTGTTTTGAACTAGTTAACTACTAGTTAAACTACTTTATTCCCAACTAATAGTTACAACTACTTTCGAAATTCCAACTACTTTCGAAAAAAAAAATTAAATCTATTTTTTGAAATTTTTTTTTAATATTAAATTATTTAAATTTTTAGCTTATGAATATTACTCACACAAATGTATTTTTATATTATGTTATTTAAATGAAAAAGTACTCATTAAAAAAGCATAATATTTATTGCAGTATTTGCGCAAATTAGAAAAAGCTTTCTAATATAATCAATAAATATCGCCCACACCAGCACATGAACAATAAAGTTTCATTTAAAGACCAAATCTTCATTATGGGGAAGTTTTACCTGTACTCCAGTACCATGCATGAGAAAACTGATTTTTATGATTCTATTTTTTTTAAACAAAATATTGATTTTTATGATTAGAAAAAACTATTTATATCGGCTTCTTCCAAATTATTAAAATATAGATTTTTTTTATTATAAATTTTATTATATTCTGGTTTCATATAATTCATTAGAATTTTAACTCACTTTATGGTAGCCTTAACGCATCTGGTCCTCTAGAGAAAGATCGAATTGCTTCGTTAAGGTGTCAAAGAATGACATTTTATCAGACAACATTAAGCTTTTGGAGATGCTAACTACAGCAAAAGCATCAACAGCACCTTTTGAAAGGATGTTTTTTACAATTGTAATAGTGCACTCAAAATTAAGAAATAGACTGGGGGTTGATAAAGCATCAAAACTGATATTCTTGATGAAACATTTAAATAGTAAAATTGATTAAGCTGTAGTAAACATTTTATGTAATATTTGCCATCTCTGTTTATATATTCAAGAAATTTCTATACTCAAAAAATTATAATAGTCCAGTCAACTTATTTGTATGCCCCACACTGGACCAGTCGGTAGAAGCTCGGTTCCCGCAGAACACCGAAAGTGAAGCAACATCGACTTAGGTCAGCGTTTGGGAAGGTGACAACCTCTCGCGGCTGGTCCCTGTAGGTCCGTGTACGCTAAAGGGAGCTGGTGCACGTTAAATAGGTCGTGGATCCAATGTCCTCCAAGCGAAACGATACCTCTGGGGACCCCGTTAGACTCAGGAGCAGCGAACCCATTCTTCCTCGCCGCTCGCAAGGGCACGAGGACAACAACTTTTTTGTATATATTCAAGGAATTATAATACATTTAGTTCAGAAATTTAGGCTCTCTCTTCTGTTTCTTGTTGTTCTCTGTTTATTAAGCATACATTTTTTATAAATATAGTTAATTAATTTTTATCTAGTAATTAATTATTTCAACTCAAATATCTTAAAATTCTTTGAAGGCATAAATTATTAACTGAATTTGTTACTGTATTTTTGTGCGCAATCATATTTTGCTTAAAAAATCCAAAAAAGCTGATTTAAATAAAAAAAAATACTCTTTTAAATTTTTTTTAAATAAAAAAAAATCACCAACCCTACCCTTTAACACAATTTGAAAGAATATAATCTAAATTCTAAAGCATGCGCGTTAAAAAGATATTTTGTTAATGAATGGGGGTTGGGCAGAGGGCAAATTTTAAATTGATAATAAGGGTAACCCCCTCCATTTTAACTGCTGACAAATTGTTATTTCTTAAAAACATAAATTATTAACTTTATTATCTAAATACATATTAAAATAAAAGTTTAAATTTAGAGAAAATTGTTCTGTCTTTATTCATACTCTCTTTATATATTAATTGTTCATTGTTATTTGGAAATATTAAATCTTTGAATGTTTTAGAGGAATTTCTTTAAAATTGTTTTACTGATCAAAAATAATATTGAGTTGAATTAGGATTAAATGTTTAAGAACAAGCCTAAAAATGGAAATTCAAATGAATTATACTTAAAAGTAGTTAACTACACTGCTTGACAATTGCTAAGGAACAGTTACATATTTCGGAATAATTAATAATATACATTGATTGAAGAAATGAAACTGAGTACATATTTAGTAAAGACAGTGTGCACTTATTATTATGCAAAATGGTACGGGTATTGCCACATCGAAAAATAAGAAAATTAAAAACAGAAAAGATGGCTCTTGGATGCTTTCCAAACAGCCACGAAAAATGGGTCTTCTTGCCAAAATGGAACAGATAAGTGTACCTCAGTACGATGTGTGATCACCTCGGACACTTTTACACATTTTGTTTCTGTTATGCATGCTTACCATTAAACTGTCAAGGAGTACTTGGGGGATATTGTCCCACTCTTCTCTCAAGGCGGTTTTCAGTTCTTTCACGTTTCGGGGAGGGGTCGTTCTTTGCAAAACACGCCTGCCAAGGGCACCCCAAGCATGCTCTATAGGATTTAGGTCCGGGGAGTTAGCAGGCCATTGTATAAGGACAATATCCTAACTCTCTAGTGTGTCCGATACTTCAGCACTTCTGTGAGGTCTCGCGTTGTCGTCCATAAACAGAAAGTCTGGACCTACCGCACCCCTAAAAAGACGAACATAACCCAGAATAATCTCTGTGCAATACCTCTGCGATGCTACGCTGTCTCGCTCAAAGATGTGCAGAGGTTGTTTTGCCATTGTGCATGATGCCTGCCCACACCAACACACCTGGGCCATAATGATCACGTTCATGAACATACCGTTGTGCATTACGTGTCCCCCTCTCTCTCCACACTAACTAGTGGCCAGAATCGCTTATCACAGTGAAACGGGATTCAACAGAGAACATCACTCTAGACCACTGTTGGTGACTCCAACCAATATGTTCCTTACACCAACGTAATCTTTCTCTACGATGACGTGGTTGAAGCGTGATGCATCGAACAGGCTTCCGTGCATACAGACCAACTGCATTTAATCGTCGTGAGATGGTTCTGGCAGAAACATGTGTACCGGTAGCGGCTGCAAGGTCTGCAGCTATCTGGCTTGGAGTGGCATTTCTGCTCCTTTTCGCCACAAGGGATACAAATCGATCCTCTTGAGGTTTGGTGTTCCTACCACGACCACCGGCATGCTTTCGCATAGCATTTCCACCCTCAGCGGCCTTTTTTAATCGCGAGATGACACTTTTTGACTCCCATTACTGTGGCTACAGTGGTGACACTTTGACCTGCTTCCAGCCGACCAAATGCTCGTCCACGATCGTAAGCACTCAAATGATGTCTTGCAGACATTTTGCACTTGATTATTGCAACACCACACTAAATTTCACAGAAAAAACTTCAACAACATTCGGTGCTCTTTTGGTCAAACGTGTAACAACATGAATTTTCGCATGAATGAAGAGCTTGTGTGCACTGCCTTTAATACAAATACTGTGTTCTACTCTGCCACGCCCTCTGAACTTCATGTTATTGTTATTGGTCGGCTGTCGGGAATGCTACTTTGCATAAAATAATTGTTCCTTAGCAATTGTCAAGCAGTGTAGTAGTTAACCACTTTTGGAGAACAGTTAACTGCTAGTTACAACTAGTCTCAGAAAAAAGTAGTTAACTACTAGTTTCAACTACTTTTGTTTAGAGTAGTTAGTAGTAGGTAGTTAACTACTTTTTGACGAGTAGTTGCCAAACACTGGTACATAGTAATGCATAAATTCATTGCCTATGTAGTTTATTATTATTCATTAGTTTAGCACAATATTCTGCTACTGAAAATTGGAAATTGAAGTGCAAAATTACAACCTTTGGGGCGCCATTTAATGTCATAAATTCCATCACTATGCTTTTGACTCGCAGCGTCCAATTTTCGCTTCTATTATTATAATACCAATCTAATTTCTCTATAAAGAAAGGAAAATGTAGCAAAAACAGTTTTACAATTAGCTATAAATATAAATAATTGAAATATATGACAATTGAGCAAATACTAGCTAACTTATAAAACAACAGATATATAACCATTGTTAGCGATCAAACAATTTATTCTGTGAAAAGAGCACATACGTTTCTTACCTCCAAATGAACTCATTAAGCAAAGAGCATTATCACTGCAGTTTATTCACTTGGTTGTTTAGATTTGGCTTCAAATTAGGTGTTTATTCAAAAAGCTTCACTGTAGGGGTTGTTTTGTCAATTTTTTAGCATCAAAAAAGAAAAAAAATGCATTAAATGACACACGCAACATATGATACATTATTCACAACTGAAAATATTTGTCAAGAAAGTAACAAGAAGTTCCGTCTAGAACTATACGAGCCTACTTTCCCGTATACACCAAATTCAAATTTATAATCTAGCTATCTCTTTCTCTCTCTTTCTTACTTATCTTTAGTTCTAATTATTGAAAATATACCTTTTTCAACGGATAATACATATTCATTCACTCACTCATTCATTCTTTCATTTAGTCAGCCATGCATTTATTCATTCATTCGTTACCTCATTCAAGTGTTTATTCATTCATTTACGCATTCATGTATTTATTCACTCATTTACTTATGTTTTCATTTATTCAATAATTTATTCCTTCATTCTTTTCCTCATTCATTTATTCATTGATTTATTCTTTCACTCTTTCATTTATTCATTCATTCATTATTTCACTCATTGAGTCACTGAGAAATATCCTTGAAAATCCCGATCAAAAAATTTCATAGCAAAATAGGCTCGTAAGTTCTGGATAAACTTTCTATTTCTACATGTTCTACGTTATAAGAGCTTTCCGATAAAGTTTGTTCCAAGCAAATCGGTCCGTTAGATCAGGATTTATATAGGGTTGAAATTTCCCCGTAAGCTCTGTGTTAATTTTTTGAACTGTTCAAAAATGAACAAAAACTGTTCAAATCAATATTTCACGCCGAGAACTCCTTTCAAAAAGCTTTCAATAGGAACTTGGCTCTTGTGCCCAGAGTTTACAGAATTTGCTTCAATTTTGTCCATAGGCGCTAATGTTAAAATTTTTTGAACTGTTCAAAATTGAACAAAACATTGTTCAAATCAAAAAGTGAAATATAGAAATGAGATGTCCTCGCCGAGATCTTTCGAATGCAAAAAGAATTTTTCCAATCGGACAATTCGTTCAAAAGTTATTAGGGGGGGACAGACCGACAGACCGACAGACAGACAGACCGACAGACAGACCGACAGACAGACCGACAGACAGACAGACCGACAGACACACTTTTTCGCCATCTCAATACCCTACTTTCAAATTTTTTATTTTTCAATCTTTATTTAATTACTTCACTTATTTTTGACTTTTCTTGATTTTTAACGATATTTTCACGATACATTAAGCCTTCTTTCATGCTTTATTATTATTTTTTTTTACTTTTACGGGAAAGTAGGCTAAAAAAGGATAAAAATAAATCAAGCTATTTTGAATCTTGACTGCAGACATTTTGACACCATCGACAAACGTACAATCATTATACAAATAAATATTTAAAACACAGAAAAATACAAAAAAAAAAAAAAATACATCAATAAAAAGGAGACTGATGAGTAAAATTAAATCTGTACTGTTTAATCAGTTAAATATAATTTGAAAATTCACAGGGAAAACATTAAGTCAATTATGAGTAAGCAACATAACATATATTTTTCATTGGTTCAGAAATACCTTATTTTGATTCTCATCTCCTAAAAGCTTGTAAAACTAAATAACAGTGATAATAATGATAATAGAAATAATCTATAATAAAAAGTGACATAAAACATAAATTATGACGTATCATAAGTCAAAACTAAAGGATGAAATAAATTCTTTTTCTGTGTGTTCCGAAAGATTTAAAGCTAATTTTAAAAATAAAATGACTGGAGAGAAAAAAAATGAATAAAATATAGTTCCAGACAAATTGATTCTATGAAGTTTTTTCGTCGGTTAAATTACACTTTAAAAATACATTTGCTTTAGCAAAACAACAAATCTCATTTCAAGAAAATGTTAACTCAAAATATTAGAGAAATAAAACAAGACGTACACTGCAATTTAAACAGGAAAAAAAGTGTTCTCATAAGGTAAAAAAAGTTGAATATACTCATCATGAAGAAAAAGAAGGTATTTTCCCCGCTAAAGACATTCAAATTCACGCTTTCAAATTGCTGAAACTTCTTGCTTCATTTCTCTTTTATTATTCCGAATGCAGGGAAGCACAAATGAGGCGAGCGCAAATGTGTCTAGAGAATCAAACAAACAAAAAAAAGGCGGATCCAAGTGCTAAGTCCTGCTGAATTACTTTTAAAACGAGCGAAGTAGAACGAATTAAGAATAATCACAGCAAATCTTCTAATCAACGAGCCGAAACCAAACTTGTATCATCGTAAGAAGAAATACATTATAGGAAAAAGAGCAATTAAATACTTTTCTTTAAAAAGGTTTAATGTTCTTTCAAACAACTGATTTTTTTAACATAGTTAAACAATGCATATGATCTCTTACAAAGTTAATACAACAAGATTCAGTTTGAAAGCACCTCAATTTGAAATAATCCTTCATTCTATCAACACAGTATTTTTATTTGTAATTTAAATAATTATTATACTTTTTTGTTAAAACATATCTAATAAATATTGTAATGAATGTAACATATTTTAATATTTAATAAACTAGGGGGCTACGGTCTCTCTAGGTGGTACTCGTTCAGGCCAAAAAAAAAGAAGAGAGAGACTGGACTGGAAGCATTCCGCTGCTTTCTATTCGGTTGGTGATTAATCAATGACAGGAGAACACGGAAGAGTTTTTGCCAAACTAAAATCTTTGACAGAAAACTGCACTTCAGTTCATTGCAGAATTCATAAACATCAGTTGGCAGCAAAGGGTAGGCCTGAGCCACTTAAATGTTTTAAAGGAATCTGTCAAGGGTGGTCAACTTCATTGAATACATGGGCATTAAACTATCGATTATTTTCTAAGCTGTATTCTGAAATGGGTAGTGATCATATTCAGTTGCTACTATACACTGAGGTGAGATAGCTTTCTTGAGGAAAGGTTTTAAGTACGAGGGTAAAATTTTGTTTCTTGTGATTGAATGATTAAACCTTGATTTATTATTATTATTTTTTTTTTTTTTTTCAAAATTTTGTTTCCTTCTTTATTGACGTTACGGGTTCAGACAACCGGCTACTCAGTATTAAAACGTTGCAGTTTTGAAGTTTCAGTTGCATTTTTTCAATTTGAAGAATTCGATATAGGTCTAACTCTTTTCATTTCAAAAATAGTATTTATTCATTTAAAATTTAGCCCTGGAGAGCGGAAACAGTGTTGACTTTCAAATTAAATAATTTTGAAACTACTATCCGAATCTATAAATGTTTCACATCAGCGCTGTTGCCAGAAAATTCTCAATATTTCATAATTTTTTCAGAATTTTCATTGAATATTTTTTGACGTGTAAGAGTTTGAAGCACGCAAGGCAGAATTTCTCTAAGACAGCAAAGGCGGTGCCGGCAGCATGAATTCCTTTTTTTAGTATAGAGAGATACAAAGTTGAAATAATTCATAATTTTGGACTAATCTGTATGCATAAAAATTTAATGATGGTGCCGCAGGAACAATTGAAGTCGTAACGACTAATAACAGCAACCAATCAGAAGCGAGATCGCATTAGCGGGTGTTTCCATTTAAAGTTCAATTAGGCTTCCCGTTATCATGTATTGCTTTAAATTAATTTTGGAGTTATATTGAGTGGCAACACGATTGTTTTTTTTCTTTAACTAAATAATGCAATTAAATATCTAGAAAAGCAACACTTTTGTGGATATTTTGAGACTCTTGGCACAAACTTTTTCTCATGCGTTCTTATTTTAAATTGCTTTTCGCCAAGGAAAGCAATAAATTTTTTTAAGCTTGAAAGCGTGGCAATTTTCACAAATGCAGTCTTCATAAGCATGTTTATTCAACATATCTTTGCTGCCAATTGGGAAAACGTCTTTAAACAAATCGTAAAATAGGCACGAAAACGTTGAGTACTTAAATTATTCCAGTCGTCACCGAAAGTCATAATATTTAGTAAAACGTGTACCTAAAAATATACGAATATTGCGGTTAGAATTTAGAATTTTGTGCTAATTCGCTGTATACTTTAAATTTACGCGTGGGCATATAACTTCGTAACTATATATGCAATTTCAATGGTGGGTAGGGGGCAGGTATCCATGCGTCGTAGATACTCATAACGGAGTTAGGTATTGTGTCCTTAATATTATTATTAATTTATACTTATTTTCGCAAAAGTAAAAGCGAATTATTGTGGTCTAGCGGACATTGTTGAAGAAATACCTGTTGAGCTAAAGGAATCTGGTGAGCAAACGCAGTGAGCTTTGGTTCCGAGTCGATCCGAATATACTTGCTTGCAACTCCGGGGGCTCGCGAGCGATATAAACCCCTTTAGTACATAAAAAATTGCAAATGTTGATGTGATATGTTAAACAGAAATTTAAAATAATTTTAATAAACTTTTTTTACATAGTCGGCAATGTATTCTCCCTTCTGCTATTATTATTCTTGTGAATATGAAAGTCCAATGTTACACATCTAAAGCTTGCAAAAAATGCAAATAAGTGAAAAAGAAATAATTAAGAAGGCATTTATTCAAAACCTAATGCACAGCTCTGATTTGAAAGACCATTCTTCAATATTGCGCACTTAATAGCTAACTACAGACATTTTAATGGGAACATTATAATGCTTGGGTAACTTATTTGGATCTAGTAAGCAATCTCCTTGTAAGTAAAAGCCTCATAATTTGAAGGCGAAGGAGCGTTAAGATCGCTTTAGTTGCTAGTTCAGACATGTTATCTCTAAAGCGCTGCATTCTAGGGTATGGAAATGTGTAATCCCCAAGTACTATTTTCATGTTAAACCGGATACATAATAACATACATTACGGTCATTCCATATATGCATGTACATATACTGGGGAACTAGTTTAATATATTGCATGTAATACATAAAAGGTGAAGTGGGAAATCTTGAATCTTTTTTTCTAAATGAATTGGACATTTTATTGATGCATTTTTAATTTCTTACATACAACTAACCATACCAACCAATTGCGAAGTAATTCATCTCTAATTTGCATGGAATAAGACAAGATTCTTATTGTTCATTTTTATTTTTAGAGAAAATACAAATTTGAATTCTGATTCAAAAAATCTTGCTCCTCACATGGGGCGAGATACATGGTTGATAAAAACATATTTAGGTCTAACTGTTTATATTACAAGGCAACACAGGAATTATTTACAAAAGTCATAGAGCTTTTAGAATAACAATGTAAAATAGAAAAAATGATTTGCTTAAAAGTTTCAACTTTATAAAGATAGAATGTTTTTTACTCTGTGCAGAAAAAATAAGTTTAATTGAATGAAAAAATATAGACCTACGCTAGTTATACAGTACAAATTTAATCAGCTGTTAAGTATATGCAGTGCGTCAATGAAGTTTTAAGACTAGAAAGTAAAAACTAGCAATTATATTTTTTTAAGTATTTTTATTCAAACTAAGCTCCTTCGGCTTCAATACAGTTGTTAGAGCGGTTTAACAACGATTCGAATGCCTGTTCCAGCTCAGATTGGGGGACTGCCTACAAAGCTCGCGTCGAAGCTGTTTGTATAATGTCAATGTTATCAAAGTAAAAAAAAGTAGACAAATGATTTGAGGTTTTGGCAGTGGATCACCTGATAGATAAGAAGTTTCACGAATGCTCCATAATACATATAGAAACACTGTATGCTTAGTTCCAGCTGTAGTCTTAAAATTTCTTTGACACACTGTGCACAAACAGCCTCGATGGGAGCTATGGAGGCAGTCCCACAATGTGAGCTGGAAACAGGCATTCGAATCGTTGTTAAACCGCTGTACAAATGTATTGCAGCCGAAGGAGCTTATTTTGAATAGAAATACTTAAAAATATATAATTACCAGCTTTGTTTTATTTTAGAATCCTAGTCTTTAAAATCCTTTGACACACTGTGAACGTTTAAATATTGAAAAGTACAGCACTTCAATATTATTTTGTCAGTGTTAATAGCACGTTTTGCATTTTAATCTTCATCATTATATCGTTATCACATATGTTGCCTCTTCTTTCAACCTTTATTAAACGATAAAAATAAAAATTGTCTTAGAAGTTTGCTTTTTCGCGTCTAACCTCCCTTACTGCTACACTTTTGACTTGGATACTAACATATCTGTAGCAACACGAGTAGTTTTTCCGCCTACCGAATTTCAAACAGTACAAGAAGATCCATTTTATGATTGGGATACAAACGAAGAGTTAAAGCATGATTAAGAGACATCTAACTATAAGACTAACCTTCTGCAAAATATTTCAAGATAATAGCTAGTACACAAAAATACTCAAAGTAAACGATTGCTTCCCATTTCACTATATGTGTTACTGTGTATATATAATTTTAAAAAAATAATGCAAAAAAGTTCTGAAAAGTGGACAGAAAGTTATTGAAATTAAATAAATGCATGCAAAATAAGAGAAAAATAAGATAACAGCTATACAGCGGAATATGCAAATGGAGACGGAAAAAAAACAGCAACGTGACGAAACCTTCAAGACTCTAAATCACCAAAATCCCAACAGTTAGAAGACTTATTACAAGTTAGCTGAAGTAAGAAAATGTCCCCACTTCAAAATGCTTATGAGAAAGTGTGGGTAATGAAACAAAATTATAACACATAAGAAAAAATTTTGAAAACCTTCACAAAATTCAAAAAGTAAAAAAAAAAAAAAACTCACTGAGAACATACTCAAGAAATCAACAGATGATTAGATGAATGAGATTTAAAGATGAATGACATATTATATTTCGTTTGGATAGAATTTATAAGTAAAACAAAAGGCATTTTATTTTTGAAGAAATTAAAGTAAACGAACTTATAATTCCCAGGTAAGTAGACAGAATAAAAAAAATATAACTCAACGTTACTACCTGGGACCACAGGCTCAGTTATTCCTGAACGAACTTTTGGTTCTCATTAAAAGAAATATATTCCTGAAAACTATCATGATTTTGGTACTGTTAAAAATTTTCGATAAATAAAAATAGTAATATAACAATTTATTTGATTGTTATTTTACCATATTTAATTACAACAGTCGAATAACTATTAAAAAGATGGCACTCAAACTGCTGATTGTGAAAAAAAGTTTATTCTCTGTTTCTCCTAAAGAACGTTTAACTAACCATAATTTACGAGCGGCACCTAGGTCTCGTAATCAATGAGAATGGGGCGTCCATCTTGGCTGAGGATCGAAAACTTGTGAAGTCCATCGCATAATGTATAGTTCCTTTTTTATCTGAAGGGGGGAATGAAGAGAAGATGAAGTTAATAATAGTCATAAAAACTGGTTGGGGAAACATATTCCATTTAATTATTTTTTACATTGCATTCTTATCTTTCTCAGAATAAAAAAAAACTTCTCAAAATCTCGGACATCCAGCAGAACCTGCTGTATGTCCTCTTGGCAAAGAATGGAAGTACATAGCTTTCCACCGTGGAGGTCCAAGGTTCTAACCTCGTCTCCGCCAGACTTCCTGCTCCACCGTGTCCTCGCCCCTCGACATCCGCCACAACATAATAGCAATGCATGGTTTCTGCGCGTCGAAGATTCTACGCATATAGTTAGTTACCATAGCCCGCTGTATGTTATCATAAATGCTACAAAATGGCTATGAAGCCGTAAACTTTTTTCTTTACGACTTTTTAACTAAGTTGATTGGAAATGTTTAGAACCCGTAAAGATGCAAAAATGTTCCAAACCGTAAATTTAACAGTTAATTAGATGGGCAGACTGCTGCCGGATATTTAACCATAATTTCATGATGAAATTTCTAACAGTGTAATGAAGTTTTTTATAAATAAATTTAAATTTGCTTATTTTGCAATGCATCGCTTTATTCGAAATGCTATTACTTTCTCTTATAAGAATTAGGCAAAGGGCTTTGGATCTTTCAGATTTGTCAGACAAACATTAACATAATAAGCTAATGTTGTTATTAGACCGTACCAAAACTAAAAATCCCGGGAAGAAAACGTTGAAAAAAAAATCATAACATTTCACTTAGTAAAAATCGTTCTTCACAGCTACTTTACTTGATATTCTGACGTCACAACGTCTTATACAATCAAGAGAATTCCTCTGGCGCCTTGAGTGTTGTTTGCATAATCTGGGTTTGAAAATTACTTTCACTGCCATGAAGCCCGTGTTTTATGCTAATGAACATGATTCGTTAATGATAATTCAATATTTGTGCTATGTGGTATTATCTTTTTTTTTAATGTCTGTTACTTTAGCGTGTATTGTATTACGTTTGTTGCTGCGAAGATTTGTATAACGTTAGAAAACTGTATTTCCATTAAGCTTTTATTTTACGGTGACTTAAAGCTTTGGTTTCATCACAAGAACAATAAATTTTACACATAATGCATATTTTCTTCTAAATTATTTATCCATTAGGTATTTATTTATTTATTTATATTATTATTTGAATTATTTCGTAATTCGTAATATTTATGTTTATGTAATTTGTTAGATTAAGTATTCTTATAAAATTTGGAAAGTTAAAAAATCAAATTAATCAGTAATTTTTGTTAACCCGCGTAACAATATCAAAATCCACAGAAGTACGAAAGTTGTTTTCTAGCCACGATATTCGCAAATAGTAGACACTTTCTTTCTTTCACTTTCATTTTTTAAAATTTCGCAGTTTTATGTTATTATGTTTCATTCATACATTTTTCAGAGTTACTTCCCCCTTCAAAAGAGAGAGAAAAAAAAGTGTGTGGGGCGGGGGGGGGGGATATCATTCATTGGTTCATATTATACAGACGCATCCTTACAACGTAAAACACTTTTTAAAGAAACTCATACTCAACTTCTGTTTTTTAGTTTGTGGCAGATCGAGCAAGGTTTTCTTAATTGTAATAGTAGCTCTATGTTTGTTACTTAGAAAAAGTTATTGATTCAAAAAAATGTTTTAACTATACATATATTATACAGGGTGTACCGGTACAGCGTCGACAAACTTTCAGGGTGTGTAGGGGGTACAGAGACGGCTCGCAATCACATAGGAATGCAGGGTCCCAGACGCTTTCCTGACGTGGTAGGGACGACACAAAAATCAAGAAAGAAAGGACACGAACGAGGTGAGAAAACGTGTATTATTCGGAGTACAGCAACAATTCAAGCATTTGCCTGGTGTACACGATAGATGTCGCTACGTAAACCGAAGTATAAGATGACGATGCATGCGCACACGCGGTTGTTGCTGGCACGCTCGCTTTGAAGCTTCATTATGACTACCGACAGATTGATAGTAGGGTGGAAGACTACACGGCCGCTGAGCGCGCTGATATGCATTTGGCATACGGGGCAGCTGATTGCAATGAACGAGCCGCGCAACGGTTGTAATCCCAACGTTACCCCAATAGGCGAACTCCCCATCACGCCCACTTTGCACGCGTGCACCAGAGATTGTCCGAGAGAGGATCCTTCTTCGTCATGGCCCCACAGGCACGTGAACGATCAGTAAGGACGCCAAGGAACGGGGAGGTAGTGCTGCATGGTAGTACAAAACAATCCCAGTACCAGTACGCGGGCTATTAGGCCGTGGTAGCCTAGTGGTCAGAGCGTCGGACTTCCACCTGGAAGATCGCGCGTTCGATACCCGCTGAAAACCCACCATGTACACTTGCGGATACGTGCATGTAAAATTCATGGATCCCACTACCTGTCCCGTGCGTAAGCAATCCTAAGGCCTAGGCTAACAGTTAGGGGCCTGGTGGAGATAAGTACGCGGGCTATCGCTCGTCAGGTCGGGATGTCCCATATGAGCGCTTGGCGGATCCTGCAGACTAATGCCATGTACCCCTATCACATCCAGCGCGCGCCGTCACTGGGCCAAGACGATTTTACTCCCCGATTGGCCTTTGCACGCTGGTATTTAGAGATGTGTGCAAGAGATCCCCGTTTTCCAGACACCGTTATGTTCACCGATGAAGCAACCTTCACGCGGGAAGGACTTTTTAATTCCCATAACACCCATGTGTGGTCGAAGGAGAACCCACATGCAACAAGAGCCTGTGCAGCCCAGGAACGGTTTTCCGTAAAGGTATGGGCAGGCATCCTAGGAGATCACCTCGTCGGGTCGTACTTGTTGCCCAAACGTCTGACGGCTGCACACTATCTGGTCTTTCTTCAGCAGGTATTGCCGCAGTTATTGGATGACGCACACGTATCCGCTACTCCCCGTTCTTCCATGTGGTTTCAGCATGATGAGGCCCCCGCCCATTACAGCACTGCCGTGCGTCGCGACCTGAATGCAATGTATGGCCAACAGTGGATCGGTCGGGGTGGTCCCGTGCATTGGCCCGCTCGATCTCCAGACCTCACTTACCTTGATTACTTCTTATGGGGATACCTAAAACCAATGGTGTACGAAACTCCCGTTTACAGTGTCGAAGAACTTGTTGCTCGCATCGTGGCAGCTGCTGGGGACGACCGGGACAAGCCCGATATTTTCGCTAACGTTCGTTCGTCAATGCGCCGCAGATGTGAAGTTTGCATCACGGCCCGGGGTCGTAATTTCGAACACCTACTTTGATGAACATCTTTGTCTCTTTATGTTGTTTTTCTTTGTATTTTGCTTTAAATCCGAAAAATACGCATGTTTTCTCACCCCGTTCGTATCCTTTCTTTCTTGATTTTGTATCAAGATCCAGGAAAGCGTCTGGGACCCTGCATTCCTATGTGATTCTGAGTCGTCTCTGTACCGCCTACACACCCTGAAAGTTTGTCGCCGCTGTACCGGTACACCCTGTATGTATGTATGGCATGAAAAGTAAAAAAAGGTAAAAGTCCTTTGTTTGCTGTTTCTCGTTCACACAGGTCTTCGTTTTTAATTAGGCCCAATTAATATTTCGCCAACAAAATGAAAAAATACTTCATTTTTTTTTTAAATTCATCTTTCATCTTTATGTTGCAGCAAATTCATGTTTTTTTTTTTTTCAATTTATTAATACATATTGAATGTAATTTCGATTTCGCATTACGGCTTTTTGGAGGCGCTTGTGTTAAAATCTATTTCGTGTTTTCTATTGAAAATTATTGTAACCTTTGGTGCTACTCACTATTTTCATTTTTCTTGAAAAGTGGAGACAATGACTCTGTTACTAGCCGTATTGCATGTTTTTTTTATGTATTATTTGCATTATTGTGCAAACTTTGCGAAATTATGTCATTTTCTTTGGAACGATTAGTGATATAAACGAATCAAAACCTGTTACCAATGAGATATACGTGCAATACAATCCTTTGATTACTTTTTGAGATACAGCAGTCGGGCCTTTACAAGAGAAAACGCTCAATCGCTCCGTTACCTTTGGAGCAATTGACGCCAAAAATTAATGGACATTTGTTCCCATTAAGCCTCCATACGCTAATTTTTGTGCTACGCTCTACGCTTTTGCAGTATTTCTTGAGACATAACAGTCAAGCTCAGCAAGAAAAAGTTTATCTTATGTAAAACTTATTGGTGCAGTGAAATGAAATATTTTAAATTCTTACTGATAATATCAGAAATAGGACTAAAAGAACTTACTCGAAATACATTGAAATAATGGTGACAAATTTTTTTTTTTGAGTAAACGCTTTCAGCAGTATTCCCTATTAAAAAAAACCTAAAAGTGTATTTACGCGCCTTATTAATTTTAAAGTTTTTCACAGGAAACGTTAAATAATATAGCAGTGACCAAATAACATTTTGCAAAGCTTTGAGCGTTTACTAACGAAACCTCTTTTTGAAAATGATTGAAACACATTGTCTAAATTTGTGAATTAATACACTAATGCTCACTTAAGGAAAGAATTGTTAAATGTGTTCTGTGGGCTTTCAATGAAAGCCCTTTTTGGGAAAAGGAACTTTGGAACATTGAAAAGAGAAAAGAAAATCAAACATTTAATTTTGATCGCTAAACAGGGTTTTATACTAAAGGTTTGAAAGAAATGTTACGTTTTAAATTAACTTCTTTTATTTGATAGTTAAATTAATTCTTTAATGTTTTTTTACTTCTTTATTGATGAAAGAATTTGAATAAAGATGTCACTGGAAAGAAAAGATATTCACTCTAAACAACCTTTAAGGTTCTGTTTTTTCTTAAAAACTTCTTTGAGCTTTCTCTAAAATGGTAGCTGAAAAGGAAAAAAAGGGAATTTTATTTGAAAGTGCTTTTGAAATACTAATTGAATTTTTTTTTATTAAATTGGGACTCGTATTTTGGTTTTGAAAAAGAGAGGCGTAGTAAGAGCGCTAGAATTATTTAGAGAATTCTATTGCGCATTTTTGTGCAATTTTAGAAAGTACGTTGGTATTTGTTGTTGTAAATGAAAATATTCAGGATCAAATTAACTTTACAAACAATATGATGAAGGTATCTGATGTAAGAGGGTAGCATTAAATGTCCTTTTATAGAGGAGCCCGGAGCTAGTTTGTTACATGAGGTAAGTTTTAATGATAATGTCGAAGCTTTCTTTCTTGTCGCTTTTTCACCGCTCTCAAAAGTGCTAGTTATAAGTAGCAAATAGTGCTTATGATACAGTTAATTTCGCCTTTATTAATAATTTTTCTGACATCTATGTTTATTTATTTTTTTTTTGTTGTTGTTACATGCGAATGAACCCTTGAACACATCTCAACACCGTCTGTACCAGGTAAAAGTGTAGATTTTAGGTAATTGATTACATATTTAAAAGTCCTGCATAACGTTTTTATATCATGTACATGGATTAGGATATGAAAATATGGGTCCTGCTATTATTATTCTTTGGGGCAGCTTGTTGTACTGTAATAATTTGGCCCATGAAAGTTTTCATGTAGTGTAATATTTTTTTACTTTTTAAGAACGAAATGAGAAACTGTGAAAGAAGGGCTGCTGGGCTGCTACGGGTATTATATTACTGGAAACATTTATAGTGTCAGTAGAATTAATGAGTGTGTGTTTCTTCGTTGTAAAAGGTAGCAAATAAACACAGAGGAAATTTCATTACACCTTAGAAATATAGTACAATGAAAATTGCTTGTTCTGGTAAGGTGTATCATTTTTTTTCTTTAGTTTAATAATGTGATTTGCGACCTTCAGAAATAGCTATGACAAATATTGTCTTTCATCTAAAAATCGTGATGCACGATCATGAATCAGTAAGGTATAAAGTAAACAGTGTCTACTTCCTGTTTGAAATTCAAATGCAACTGCACACAGCTTTGGCTACAACAACTTCTGCAGCTCTACACAGATGAGACTTCACTAGACATAATGAAAAATCTTTTTCAATCTCGCCAATATCTACAACAGATTCAAATATCTACTATGTGGACGAAACTGCTCATTTTAGAACAGACTATATATTTTATGTTTTATTTAAAGATATAATATAATTACTGATTAATAGTAGGTAGTTCTTTTATACGAGAAATTTCATATTTAAAATTCATTTAATTGGATTAGTAAGTTTAAATCAAAATACCAATTTATTTCTCACCAATAACTTTCCTTAAAATGAATCAACGGGATAAAAAGAAATAAAAATGCTGCCTTCTAGGGATTATCCTGTATCGATCAAAAAGATGAATCAGTCTAATTGGTTAACACAGGGAAAAGTTATAGATGGTCCAGGAAAAAATAAAAAGATACACAACAGTAACGAATCGACCAGAGCAGAAATAAGTAACTTAATAACACGGGAAAATGAAATTACATGAAGTTTTATGCGAAAAACGTAATAAATTTTAAGGTTCTACTGAATGTGTAACATAAATCTTAGTATTTACACAGACGTTATTTTTCGCTAAATGATGGTTTTCGCAGTTACCTGAGCTATTTCTACAATGATGAAGACGAGGCTAAATAGTTTTTTTAAATATTCGTTGTATATCAATAAGTGAAGCAATCTTTTCAAACAAGTTGCCACTTTGCATCAATTTAATTAGTCTTGTGGTTCTGTTTTTCGTATGTGGTAAATTTATCATTTCTTGTATGGATTAAAGTCAATCTATAACGTACCTCAATTCAGAAAATCTATACGAACCAAAATATTTTGAAACATTTAGAATATTCAAAATAGTGCGACACCTCTATCCTAAGAATTAAGTTGTAAACCTGCACACAATAAAAAGTAAAATAACAACGTTACGCACAAATATTTTTAAAAGATTGCAGACTTGTTCTGGAATCTTTTGCAAAAATCGCTCGTAATATACGTTGTTATTTTACTTTTTACATTCCTAGTTTAAGGTTAGAGAAATGTTTTCATTTTTATCTAACAAAGTAATGTCCACACAACAATGATCCAATCGTTGGTCCAGTTAAGTAATGTTAAAGAATAACATTCTTAAATGATAAGAAAAGAATTAGTGTATTCAATTATATATTAATAGTTGAATACCAACGAATTAAATATGAGTTTTATAACTATTTTCAAAAAAAAAAACGTGACTATTCTTTTGACGCTTAAAATTGTGTCAAATGTTAGTTTCAAAAGGGAACAAAATTTCTATTGAAAAGTAGCAACGAAATATTTAAAACTAAATTATCATTCAATTTTTGAAATCTAGTCTTATGCGTATTGGGATTGGGTTGACGAAAAATCAAAATATCCATTGGCTCAATCTGCAATCTTTCATAAGATTTTTAAAAAATCAAAACAGAAGCACAACCAAGTGTATTAGATTACATTCCAAACTATATAAACGATATCATGTTTGTTGAATACAGAGAACAACTCAATTTCTTTTTCAAGCAAAAATCAGTAATTCGGAAACATCCTTTTTTTGCGAACCGTAGTGATATAAGATCAGTAGCATTTTTTTTTAAACGACATTATCTAAGCGTTGTTATATTTAAAACAGCGTTGTAAAATATTTTTGTTTGGGAATAAAAATAGTATCCTATCAGCAATCCTTTTTTTTCTTCGAAAAAAATTCTGTTATTTCAACTTGGCTCAAAAATAAAGATAATAACATTTTATTGTAAATTAAACTTTCCGTCTATTTTTCCGTTACTGAACGGTAACTTGAAAAAAATAATAAATATATTTTTTTCTATTTACCTTTATTTCTTGGAGCATGCCGAAATATAGAAGTTTATCGTTTTATCTCAAAATAATTTAAGTCTGAAAAGTTTTTTAACAAAATGAAAACAAATTACTTCGAGCTCATCAAACGAGTATGATCACGAACTTTGAAGAAAATAAACTGGCTGATTTGTGTGAAGATTTCGCTCCGAAGTAAAAAACTTGAAACTAAAGACGGAAATAGCACAACAAGTAGAGAAAATAATTCCACTTGTTCAGAAAGTGGGTTGAAGAAATTTGAAGTAGCGAATGAGAGGATGAGCTGTTGAAAATGAGAAACAAAATAATTTGTTTCAATCTAAACTTTGTTTCTAAGTATCGTTTTCCCATTTTTTCTTGCAAACTCTCATTTTGTAGTTTTCGAACATGATAAAACTTTAGCCAACCACTTGATATGTTGTCAATTTGAAAATGAAAAATTGACATATCATGATTTTAATATAAAGATAATCTTGCATAGCAATTAAAATAATTTGCTTCCAGTAATTTGTGAACTTAATATTTTATTTCTTTTGCTCATACGGGAGACTAGGGTATAAATAGCCCCTAGGTCAAAATATTTTTGCCATTTTTATTTTTTAAAGAACTCTCAATCATTCCCCAGTCTTAAATGTTTATTCTCAGTTGAGGTCAAACAAGGTGCCTGTAAGCTTGGTTTATTGCGACTTTCTTCGAAAATTTAAATAAGGAAATGCGACTTGTATCTTAAGCTGTCTTCTTATAAGGTGAATGGTAGCTCACAATTATCGTTTCCAAATGTACCCTTGCAAAATTTCGTATAAATACAGTCGAGTCTCAAAAACTCAGCAAATATGCACCGAAGCGTGTTCGAGTTTGAATATGCCGGGTTACGGAATAAGGGTTCAAAAAAGAATAAGTACTAGTTTTTCTTCAGAAAATACAGTACTATACTAACGTGTCGTGTTTGCTTAAGGATACAACAAAGAATTAACGGGTCAATTAATATTAAACATAGGAAAAGTACACACTTTATGAAGACATAGAACCTTTTACAACGTGAAAATGAAAATTAATGAATACACAGTCGTGTACAGTTATTTACCTGACAACGCAGACCTCAGAAAAATACTTAAAGGAATAAAGCTATCCATAATGAAAATTAACTAGCCGACAATACAAAAACTGACTACTTTTATTACAGTAAATACGTGGAAAGAATTATAAAGAAATTTTTCGCCCTGTTAAAAGTATGTGGCCGAGCTATCCGAGCTGGCGGGATATCGAATGCCGAGTTTTCGGAACTCCATGGTATATGTTAGCGTTAAGTATTAATCAATAATTCATGTGCAACATTTGTTTTTTCAATTTAATACGGCGTTTTGTTTGACGTTCAGGTTTTTGGAATCGGCTCATACAGGGCAAAATTTTCCTCAAATGTAAATCCTCAAATATGTTGGAAACATCCTCCACTGCTCCGCACTTATGCTCCACGCTCCGCATAGTATTTTCAGTCGTACAGAAAACTTCAGAGATTACATTTGAATTAGTTTGTGCAACTTTCAGTAAACTGTATTTATTTTCAGCTATGATACGTTGAAATAGCATCAGTAAAATTTTGTAAATCAAGTACTTCATGTATTTTTCAAAAACTCTTTATCTCATTCTGGGTGCCCCCCGGACGCCCCCCCCCCCCCATTGTGACGCTACTGGAAGACAATGTGTAACATGTGTGAACGCCATCAACTATTTTATTGGCTGAAAAAATTTAAAACGAGATTCTTCAGCCAGAACCTCAGAGATATACTTCATTTTTTTTAAATACATTTGCATACTTTTTCATTGGCAATGGCGATCACGTCTTCTTGCTGTCATTCAGAACACTCACCCAAATTCTTGTCCTATTTCTATCAAGTTATTTTCAGCACGTGTAAATTCTATGTTCTACTATGTAGCATAAAAAATGTATGAATGAGTCTAGAAAGTATATATATATGTAAATATGGAATGTATCTAGAAAGCTGCGTTCATATTTAGCCCTAAGTTTAACTGACAATCTTTTTTCTAAATAATATACCGAACTGATCATTCTTATGCATTTTAAAACAGTACTTAAAATATCGCATCACAGGAAGTATTTACTTAAAGTGAAGATGTGAAGGTAATTGAAGACTTATTTAATTATTTGGTTCATATTTGATGGGAAATTTAAGGTCTGGAAGAAATTTTAATTTCTCTTCCTTACCTCTCCGTTGATTTTCTCATCAGTTCCTTTGAAAACTCCCGGAAGAGTACGTCACGTATCTCATCCATCAATGACCTGCCTTCGACTCCAGAAAGCAGTTTTCGACGTACGGTCTTCACGTTTTCTCAATGAAGAGTAAACAATGAGAAATATTTTAAGATATTAGAAAAAGGAGAGTAAGATCACTTAGTTCAATGCATAATAATTTTAATATTGATCTGTAATAAATCTGCATGAGGTCAGTTGAAACTGCATCCGTATGTAGTTATAATGTGTAGGCCTAGAAACTGTATTTTTTAGTAAAAAGATAAGGAAATATATACAATAAAAATTCTTCAGACTAAAGTGTTCAATAAATAAACTGAAACCAATGGTAAGGTATGTATCATCCATCATGATAAAAAAAAATTGTTTAGTCAGAACTGTTTTTCTTTATTGATTTAGATTGATAAACTGCTATACATAAAGGTTCCTAGTAGCGAAGTCGACGTTGCATAACAATCTTCTTCATAATATTTAAGTAAAGAAAAACATTTTTTAAATCTTCAGCATTTTTTTATTTATTCATTTATATTGATCACGTTTAATCTTATTACTATGTATCAAGTCTAATAAACTGATCATATTTATTTTGCTTTACTTCTTTTGTAGCCCTCAAACCCTTGTGTTTTTATTTCCGTGTACTTTTATGAGAAAACTTGTAAAGTAAGGAAATGCTGTTTTTACACAGACAACTTTCCTTGTCCTTAACTGTTTATTAGCTAACTTTTTTACCAGTCGGTTATGAAAACAGTAATAGACGCATAACCTTTAAGAAATATTTTAGCTTTGTGCATAAATACTAAATGCATTCTTAGTATTAATTAGAAGTTAATTTAAATTTTTGGTGGTAAAATGTGTTAGCTATTATCTGAGCCATCTATAGTTCGTAAGTATGTGGTATTATAAACTGATTTCTAGTGTCCTTTTAATGCAAAAAAAGCTATAGAGTTGCTAAGTTGTGGCACAATTATGAAGCGAGGTAATTTTTCTTGTTAATGAGAAAAAGACGTTTGGGTGAACAAAATATTTGTTATTTGTTAATTTCAATTGTTTTCGAACGCATTTTGTAACGGTGAAACTTCAAAACTAATGATAACTTCGAGAGACACGAGATTCCTTCTTAATTTGCTACAATAAAAAATTCTGACTATAGTCATTGTCTTAAATTACAGAAAGCTTTATACTGTAGATTAAAATTCATTGCAGCAGTTTTTGTGAGGGATTTAATTTCCGTCAGGATTCTGTTTTTCCAGATTCCCAAACAGGGGACGAATGGGCTATTTCCTCTAACTGGCTTCAGGGTATTCGTTCCTACGATTTGTTCAAGGGGCAATACAGAAGAGACAACAAACATAAACTAAATGAACAGCAATTAAATACGTTTTAAGTGATTTCACTATGAATCTCGCAGTTGACTGACAAATGTGTTTTAATAAATAGTGAGTGTACTTACTATTATTTCTTATTTTAGCGTAAAACGGAACGTTAAAAACAAAAAAGGAAGTTCTGCAATCAGAGTACAGTTCAAATAGCAATGCAAATAAAATTTATAGCTATTTTAATGTCTCACAAAACAATCGCACCTTGCTCTGCATAATTTTAACTGAAAGTTACATCGTTTTGAAAAGCAATCCTTAATGGATTACAAATGCTCAAACTATTAACCAACTGCGTACTTGAAAATATGTCCTTAATGAATTACTATTGATCAAACTATTAACCGGCTACTTACTTGAAAATAAATCCTTAATGGATTACAAGTGTTCAAACTATTAACTGACTATTTTCTTGAAAGTATTTCCTTAATGGTTCAAACTATTAACCGACTACTTACTTGAAAATAACTCCTTAATGGATTACTAGTGATCAAACTATTAACCAACTACATACATGAAAATAAATCCTTAATGGATTACAATCGCTCAAACTGTTTACTGATTACTTATACTTACCACAAGTATATAAATTGAAAACTAAATCAATTAAATTTCATCTATTAATATAAGCCCCTTTCTTCACTACATTCAAACATTCAACCAGATAGGAACTGAAAATATTAAAGAGATGACAAGTAAATACGTACTCAGCGAAACTCACCTGACAGCAGAGTATCATGTCAGAGTGAGCGGATAACTCAAGATTATGTCTATTCTCAAAAACTGCGATATAAAATAACTGCAATATACACTAAATTCAATAAAACATTCAATAAAATAATTATGTATTAGATATCGGGAAAAGAAGAAAAGAAAGAAAAGAAGAGCAAAAGAAAAATTACTAAATGAATTTCATAAAAAATACTTTCAATCCCTCCAAATGCAAAAGAAGATAAATATTTAAGTATGTTTCTTGAAATACATGATGAAATAAAACTATAGTCACTTGAAAATTGGATAAGTGAATTTAACAAAGGATCTTTCTAAGCAGTTGATTTTACGTACAAATTTAGATTATGAAGACGATTAAGGCTGTCGCTTCCTTGTTTCAAATTTTTTTGAGTGAAAAAGCAATCATAATTTTGCAAAAATGTTTATTAAAAATATTTCAATTTTAAAGAGAGTTAATGGTCATTTTTTTAAACCTGCACCGTACACGAAAGGCAAAGTACATAGAATAGAGTTGGGTAACTGTGCGTCACGAGAAATATACTACAAAATGTTTCGAGCTAAATTAATTTTATGCTATTATTTTCTCAGCTGTGAATTAATGTAAAATTTGAAAAGTTGAGAAATTTCGTTCTTTTTAATACTGAATTGTCAAAATTTTTCAAGGTATACAAAATTCCCTTTATTTCGACAAATATTTCCCAGTATTCATCGCATTATTCGGTATTTAGGATATTCTTCATACCAAAAATTCTCTTGTTGCAAAGGTAGTGACTAAGCAAATTTTAAACGCTAGACAATTCATATCAAATCGACCAAGGCGTTGTGCCGTTATGTCTCAGATATTTTTGAAAAAACTATATTGCAAATACATAACTATGAGATACTTCTCTTCTTTTTTTTTTTTTTTTTTTTTCAAATTTTTAAATTCAAACTCAGCCGTGTAGATTTTTTGAACATTTCGGTTTTTGCCCATTTTTTGCTTTTGCGTTTTTGGTAGCACTGATGTTAT
This sequence comes from Octonoba sinensis, assembly GCA_038502835.1. Classification (NCBI taxonomy): domain Eukaryota; kingdom Metazoa; phylum Arthropoda; class Arachnida; order Araneae; family Uloboridae; genus Octonoba; species Octonoba sinensis. The sequence continues at coordinate 104,285,062 of CM076600.1, read as the reverse complement.
TATTTTTTTACTAAAAACATGATCAAATCTTATCCTAAATTATGTAAAATGTAGTTAACTGAGAAATAACTAATGTAGAAAACTAAGTGATTTTGAACTCGAGGAAGATGAACAGGAATATTTAATCCTCCAGCATAAACAAAATGAGTTCAATTTAAAAATATATTCAATACGAATTTTTCTTCACATTTGAGGATTGACAAAGTATATGAATTAAGCCACTTAAGAAACAAATAAGAATGGGCATGAACTGATGTTTCCTTGATTTCATTGCACTTAATGTAAAATTTTCTTCAAATGACGCTCAATAGTGATCACTGATGGTTACTTTTATCATATCAAAGAGATAACAAGAAGTTTCGTCTAGAACTACAAGAACCTACTTTCCCGTATACACCAGCTTCAAATTTATAATAATATTAATATTATATATATTTTAATATTATATATATAATTATTATATATTTTCTTTTTATAGAATCAGAAAGGTTACTACACAATTCAATGTTATTTTAATTATGATTACACCACAATCATTTTTAAATTATTTTTTCAACCACTGTTTTAACTATTATCACATATTTGAGTTATTTTAAACGAAATGGGACTTATAAAACATTTATAGTTATCGAACATTTATAGAAAACTTGTTTTTGAAGTAAAATTGAGAAAGCTAATTATTTTTCCCTTTTATAAAAACACAAAACACCCTCTCATTTTTTCAGCAGAACACGTACATGGTCCGCTCATTCTAAAAAAAAAGATAAATCTGGGAATTGTTACATTTTAGGCATGGCTTATTAAATATCCCATTCAAAAAATCAGAAAAAAGCACTTTGCGTGATGAGTGGCAACACGCAATTACCGAAAACATTTACAGGCTATTTGGAAAGAGAAAATTATTAGCTCTAATTTTATACCAAAATTTGCTTAATCAGCTAAAAAATAAGCGAAGTGGACGGGACTTTATAAACTGATGCCAAAAACGCAAAAGCAAAAAATGGGCAAAAACCAAAATTTTCAAAATATTCTACAGGCCTTAATTTTTAATCTAAAAATTTGAAAAAAAAAATTGTTTGTGTTTATCTGATACGTATGTATTTGTAATATTTGTTTCAAATATCTGAGACGTGAGGACACGGCCGACATCTTAAATTGGGCGGTTTGATGTGAAATGATCACGCTGGAAGTTAAGATTTAATTAATTTGAGTCGTGTATTTCTTATCATATTAAGCTTTCATTATTTAATTAAAAGATCTATTTTAGAAAAATACATGATGCAAAAATTTTTTTTGTAAAATTTTCAATGTAAATTATTTTTAGGTTCATGTTTCTTTGATGGCAGTATTTTCAAAAAATATAAGCGATTAACAAAAAAGAGAAATAAGAAATATCTGAATTCAGAAATTGGAATGTGTTGGAATGCAATAATTGGTAGTATTGCTTTTTACTTTTCCCGAAAATATTATTTATTTGCTGCAGAAGTAGGCAGATTTTTTTTAAATGCAATCTTTTTCCGCTTAAGAACGAAAATAAGAAGTACTTTGAGAGCATGAAAACATTTGATGCACGACCTCAAAGCAGCGTGGAAACTGAAGTAATAGGGTTTATTTGGCTTCACCCTATGAAGGAAAATATCCCTGAGGCCTTTCATGCATGAAACTGTTTCTTACTTTTCTTACAATCTTCATAAAGTAATCATGAAGGGAAAAGTGTACAAAGAGAAAAAAAAACACAGTTGAATGCTGTTTCGGAGAACGTCCTCCGCTAGAATTTGAATAAATTAAATTGTTATGGAGAAATATTTTGATGGCTTTTACATGGAACTTTGGAGAACATTTCTTATCCCTTTTATTTCAAAATGTTCTTTGAAAGAAATTTTTATTTATTCTTGCCCCTTACAAAGACGAAAATTGATATCGGATTCTGAATCATAAAGCAATGTATTTTGTGAAACTCAAGTTTTGTAACACAGAAAGAAAATTAATAGAACACACTAAAGGGAAGCTAATAATTTATAGAGCTATACTAATAATCGGGGCGTTTTGTGATTAAGCAGTTGTAAGGAAGGCAATTCTTAAGGTGAGAATAGCAAAGACAAATCATCCAAGTATCCAGTGCTTATACAATAAGGATAAACAACGTCAAACAAATAATTCATGAAATACTAAATGGCATCCCTTTATTAGGCTTGCAGTTCGTTTGTGCATTTTAAAAAAGTATTACACAGATATTAATAATATCCAAAGACACTCTTCCTTTTTAATTTTTTTATTTATTTGTATTTCAGCCTACTTTCTAGTAAACGTAAAAAAAAAAAAGAAAGGAAGTATGAAAGACAGAAAAAAAATTGAAAGTAGGGTTTTGAGATGGGGGAAAATGTGTGTCTGTTGGTCCGTCTGCCCCCCCCCCCCCTTCCTAATAAGTTTTTTGAAGGATTGTTCAACTTGCAAACCAAAATTGCGTTCGAAAGATCTTGGTGAGGACACCTCATCCCCACCTTCTTTTTTTTTTTAATTAAACATTTTTTCTTCAATATTGAAATTTTCTTCCATAATGAGTACCGTTACTTTACAAGCCTTTTTTATTCCCTAATGAAATGACTATTTTCTTGCGGCAAGAAGATAAGGAAGACTCAGTCTGAGTGTTTCGTTTGTAACGTCTTAGGTTTATTTCTTTGATTATTTTTTAAAATCCTTATTATTATTATTATTATTATTATTGAAAATTAAATCCAATGCAAAACCTTCACAACCTAAAAGATAGCTTCACAGCATTTTAAAAAAATAGCTCATAAAACTCAATATAATACGTCACAAGGGCGTTAGAAAACCGTTTTTTCTTAATACCCTATTCTAGACGACTAAAGTAACAATCATGTTTTGTACGATAATTATTTTTACTGATTGCAAGAAAAATGTATTAAATAATTTCGATCTTATCAAAATTTTAACGTCTTTTCAATGAAACCAATTGTGAGGAAACTCATAAATAACTCCTTCGTAACAAATAAAAACATTCAAAGATAACACTGGAACGTAGTTTCCAGTTAGAAAACTCACTTTCATTTCGCTCTCTCACCAAAAATGAAGGAAAGATCATAATCTTTACCTATTAAACTTAAGAAAAAAATCCAAAGCTATTATTTCAATGATTTTCTAGATAGTAGCTGGACTGCTATTACAGTATTTTGAAACGTTTTGTTGAACATTTTTGTTACTGATTTTTTTCATTACTAATCATTTTCCGTTTCTAGTCAGCAATGTATTTTAAAACATCACAATTTTTTTATTCTTATCTGAACAGTGGTATGATAAACTTTTTTGTTGATATTTCAAAACATGGAACGTAGTAATAAAACAGAAAAGAGTTACATTTGAGGAAAATATTTCGTTCAGAACTAAAAGTTAGCATCTTTATACAATAAAAAAAACATTATGAGACAGTTGCTAATTTCACCCAGAATTGGGAAGGGGTATTTTTGTTGCTTTCAGCCTACTTGTTTTACATTTTATATTTGGTCCATAGCTCATTTATTGCCTGTTGTTGTGTCCTTAAGTCTTTATTTAGTTAAAAGGAAAGACGATTTTGCTGAAAACGTATTTATTACTTTAATTTGACTGCACACGCACAGCTCAATTTGATACATAGAGTTCTGTTTACGTGTTGGATGTACAAAAGCGGAAAGCAGGAATAGTTGACTTGTTACGCAGCGCCGTTAAGAACAGGGTAAAAGTTATATTACATTATACAGTCTAACTCGCTTAATGGAATAGCTATTTTTCCCAAGAAAAAATATTCTTATAAGCGGGAGATTCTTTTTTCCGGGATCACAGCCCACAATGTTTCGAGTTACAGTTAAAGAAAGAAATCATTAAAAATTACCTAAAACATTCGCATATTTAATTAACAAAAAATTAATCATTTAAAAGTAATTAATACTCTAAGCACATTAAAATTTAGAAATCAGATGAAAAATAAGTAATTTTTATTTTAGATTACCTTATATTTCCCTCAATTTTTGAAAAATAATTGCAATGTGACTTACTTGTTTGTCTCTAAAGATTTCGAATAGTTCACACTGTTTACTGTTCTGTCAAAGCAGCAGCTCTGTTGACTTTGTAGCTTATAAAATAAATTAAAATCGGCATTTAGCCTCGTTTCCAAGAAACTGCCTACACTACCACAAGTGTTATTTTTAATTTTCATTACTTTTTAACAAACTTTTTTGCGAGTTCTATTTGCGTATCTATTTACTTTTGCCTACTCTTACTTTTCTCTGTAAAATAAGACCTTTTCATCTCGAGCACATTGCAGTAAAGAAAACGAGGAACGGAATATCAAAAGGAAAACGTAAAATAAACGGAAAACGTGTGAAAAATGTTTAGGTTAAACGTTACATTTCTCCGAAGAGATTGATAACAAGTAAACATCACCCCCTTCTAGATAAGAACTTGTTGATATTTCATGTTCTCCTTACTTCTCCTCAACTCTCATTTTCGGATGCTGCTTGTTGTTCAATTACTGAATAGGGAAACGTAGGCTGAGAGGACGATAAATGGGGAGAGAAAAAACTGAATGAAACCATTCCCTTTAAATCCGAGAAACGTCATTTCTTGAAATTGCTGTTTCTTCGAAATGAAACTATTTCTTTGAAAGACATGCAGGACCTTCATTATTGAACTTTACCGAAAAAAAATCCGAAAGGAGATGTGAGAAAGGAAAAAGATTGATAGTCATGTCTAAAAATTATTCCTTTAAGTGGGATAACTCAAGACATGCTATTCTATCGAAAGGAAAATTTAATACAGAAACTTAATACTGTGGCTTTGGTACATTGAAAGTTTCTTCAATTAAGTGGGATATTATTTTAACCGACATCCCAATGAGCAGGTTCAACTAAATTATACAATGCATAACATCTGTACACTGGCTTAAATTTAAAAAGGAGGGAGCTAAGTTTTGTAGTTTTATAAAAATGCATCAAAAGCTACATTAAAATTACATCTTAACCTGAAAGCTATAGTATCTTAAGTCCATTTTTCGATTTTTTGCTAGTTTACACTTTATGGACATACAGTGTACCGACGACAAAGCCACCAGCTACATGAAGTTTTTTTTTTTAACTTCGTCGCAAAAACTCCAAAAATGAACTTAGATACTATGGTTCTCAGGTAGAGACATATTTCGTGCATTTGATTAGTGTTATCCGCCCCTTTGGTACCAGGACCAACTGAGGAGGTGGACGATAGATACTTCTATCTGTCCGCTGGGGGCGGAATACGGGCTTCTGCCTATTCGAAACTCAGGAGCAGAGCATACAACCTTCTTTGCTTCGCTTGGATACGACAGCAACAACAAGCAATGTCATGAAATTGCTGTGTATCCATTACCTTTCATATCAATGAAACACCCTATATAGCACACTTTGATTTATTTCACTTTTAATTATGTACGTTTAATCAGTGAATCAACAAACCCAGTTCAAAAGTTCTTCTTGCAACTAAAATAGCCTTTGGCTTTTGGCGAAAAACCAGCATGATGCTGTTTATTTTTCTGACTACAGTTTCATGAAATCCCATTATCCAAAACAAGACAAATTTTCAAATGTCATCATTACTAAGATCCGTTTAAATTTTAAAACATCAGTGGTCACTTTTTCTTAAAGTCCGGGTGACCTGTTAAGAAAATACGTCTTTAAATATATTAAGCGAAGTTTACTAAAATGCGTTTTAATTGGAGGTTTAAAATTAAATACAAGGACACAGCTTCCTTTTTTCTTACTTTGATGTAATGAATTTGTTTCCTTTATCTTGAGCGTAAGCAAAGTAAAAGCTCCAAGCCGAAAAAAGGAAAAAAATCCATAGATTTATTTCTGTAGCTGTGTGCACTTTTTCCTTATTGTCCACTGTGAAATACACAGGTCATGAAGAATGAAAAAAACTAGGGAAAAAATAGCATAAGATTTGTGTAGGCCTTTTCCTTCCCTCTTGGAAAAAACTGCTGACTTTCGGCTTGAATGGAAACTAAGAAAAAGAAATCGAAATCTTGAAGTTATAGAACTCGCAAAAAAAGTTTAGAACATTGGTGGGGAAAAAACTGAGATTAACTGTTAGGAAACAAGCTTAACGTTCAATATTTTTTTCAGTTTTCTCTCTTTCATTATTTCTCTTGTAACTTGCAGATTTATAGTATATATATAGACTATAAGATTTATAGTATATGTATAGACTATAAAGCAGAGACAGAGAATTTACGTTTGTATGTAAAATGTAGACTCTTAAACAAAGTTTAAAAAAACTACATAATACCAAAAAAACCTAACTAATATATATTATATGTTTTTTTCTTGGGGTTGGTTGGGTTGTAAAATTAAAAACACAGTTTATTGTCAAATTACCACTGTTAACTTGTTCAACAATGCTTTTCATTTTCTTTCTTTATTTTGTAAGTCTAAAATACCGATAAAAAGTTTAAAATGAGAAAATCAAAATCTTATAATTTTAATATACAAAATTTTCGTTTAAAACAATGAAAGGCATGAAGAAAAAAAGTAAAAACTAAACCTTTTAAAATTTAGTATAAAAGGAAATACTCCAAGGACCTCTCAGAAGATAACGATTACAATAAAAAATTTATCATTTTTTATTAAAAATTTTATTTGATCATTTTTTATTAAAAATACAAAACGATGCAGCCTGGTTCCATGAATTTAAAAAATGTATCATCAATATGTTTTGTCAGTTTTAAAATGGCATTACTTTCTTTTTCATATATCGTATGTTCCTTCTAATATAAAATGATAAGACCGAGCGATTTCACTTAGTAATCATTTGCTAAATTTTTTTTCGGCAAACGTAGTAAATAAACTTTAAACCAAAAAGAAAAATATATCAACCATTTACATGAACGCATAATTCATTGAGAGCATTAAACTAGTGTTGACGACCCACAATTCGTTTTTACATTTGAAAAATTGCAAGAGTAATTCGTGAGGAACTTTTAAAATTTGTAGCTTTGGTAGATTTTTTTACGAAAACACTTAGCGTGCCAAGAGTTTTCTTCATTGAAATAAATAGCATAGTTTAGAAAATAAATGACTTAATTTAAATGTGCTTATTGTGAGAAGCAGATGAAGCCCTTTAAACAGGCATTCATGTTCGTAAACTGAGATGCAGCATTTATTACTGCCTCAAATGGATGTTTTCATGCATCATTAGTGTGGAAAGGTGTTTGCGTATGTTTTTTCAAGTAAGAGCATTTAATATTTCTTTCTTGGAGATATTTCTTTATCAGCTTTTATGCTCGTCATTATTTGATTTCACATTTCCTGTAATTTAGATCCTGTCAGTATTTTTCATCATGCAGCGATTAGCAGTTGAAGAAGGAAATAAAACGTGCATAATATTTTGGCATCAGAAATCTGCGTTAATCAATTTCACTTTTTAAAAAAGTAATGAAAAATAGATGCCCGAATAAGATTCTTTTCCATCGGATTTAAAAATTTTTATCTTAACTCGAGACCACTTGTATAATATAAAGCGGATTAGAAAATGGACAATTTTTTATAATATTGAAATAAATACGTTCCTATTATAAAATTTCAAATATTCAACCTATAGTTACTAGTTACATACGTTTAAACATTTCTCTCTTTTTTTTAATGGGAATATAAAAAATTGGTTCATTAAAAATATTTATATTGAGTAAAACATGTTTTTAAAAACTGGGAAAATCTTTAAAAATCTGGAAAATTTTGCATTTTTTCAAGAAATAAAATGTTTACATTTATGCGATAAATTGAAAAGCTCAAAAATAAAGTAAAGGTCCATAAAAAAAAAAAATTTTAATTGCCTGCCCGTATTTTAAGGTTACAAGCAAACCCTTTTTCAATGCAAAACAAATAAGTTTATGAATAAGAAGACATCTGACAGTATCTTTTTTCCCTTGATGTTTTAATCAACATAAAATTTTTTAATGTACAAATTTTGTATTATCTCATTTAAAAGAGAAAGAAAGAAATGTTAAAATATATGTAACTAAGTAACTATAGGTTGAATATTTGAAAGTTTATAATAAGAAAATATTTATTTGCATACTTTCCCATTACAAGTTTCTACATTCATGGCTTTCTATAACTGCCAAGGGCATCCATTTTATTTCTTTCTGGAACATATCTGAGCTCTGTTTCCTTTCTTCACGTGAAGTTTGGGAAAACCACTTTACAGAATCAAATGGACGCACAGTTCTTCAAGTTCACCAATTGTTGATACGTTAAAATGACATGCAAAAAAATACGTAATATTAATAAGTATTTTTACACACAAGAGTTTTCTTAAAAAATCATCGAGTTAGTAACTGAAAGTAATCAAGATGCATGTAAACTGAAAATTCAACCTTTTTAAAGTATCACACCTGTACACCTCAAGGTCATAACTGTAACTGACCACTCAAATGACAAGTAAATCAGCTAGTAAATACAGAAGCACGCTGAAAATTAAAAAGGTACAAGATCCTGCTGTAGAACAAGCATTAAAAAAAAAACTAGCCTGTTGTGGCCCTACCGGAACTTTTTTCTATATCCTTCATATGAATATTACTGCTCCCCATACATCACCATTATGATACAAATCCTTATTGAAAGAAAAATTACGATTTTAAACCAAGATAAACTAATTAAAAGATTTGTCCTACCAGCGGAGCCTCAAATGCTAAAAAAGTGGATAAGAATTTTATTTGTTAACGTGTAGGTGAAATGGCAACAATGCAATACAACAAAGTCTCTGCTCCCTATATATGAAAAGTACATATGTCTAACATGAGTCTATTGTTCGTCTAAAAATTAAAAAACGTATGTTTAAAAGTACTTTAAAAATGAAAAATGCATGCCTGTAATATCTGCTTTATGCAGAACTTGTCACTGAAAAGTTTAATTGTTATTTAATGTGCTTAGATTCAATCATTTTCATACTATCAAAATATATAAAGATTACTAAAATAATAGTAAAGGCATTTTAATCTTATGAAGCATATAAAGATTTTTTTCTTTCTAATAAGGCTGCGTATGGTAATTAATGCTAACTACGACCATACTGTCTATACCTTGTTGGTTTCACAGACTAACCCAATACGAGTGGTGCGGCACGCAGCGCTGTCCTCCTTCGAACCTCCCACAAACTCTCTGACACTTGACAACCAGCACCGGCCATAAGGGCTGGGCTGGCAGAGCGTTGCCCACCTGCTGTACCGTCCCGGGGCCACAGTCTTACCACAAAGTAAGCCTTACGTCACCCGGAACGGATAGTGCTATTTTAGTCGCCTCTTACGACACGCATAGCTACGCTGGGGCTATTCTATCTTATCCGGCCACCATTCGGGGGAGGCTGCGTATGGTCATTAACCTTTGCAGACCTAGTGCGTACCCCGGTAATCGGCATCCATTTTTTCAAGTTGCACCACTGTCGGTGGATGCCATTGCCACTGAGAATTTTGACGTTCAAGATGGCGTTCCCCCAGATGGCGGCACCTGAGCTCTCATTTGATGCGAATTGCATTAGGTGTTTAATTTAGCCGAGAGAAGAAGCCAAACGGATACTCAAGGGATCTTTAACATGCCGCACAATCCTGCGACATGGGTGCAGACGATTTTCTGCATCTTGAAAATCCACCGACCTGGGCCTGGTTCGAACCTGCGATCTTGTGTACGAGACCTGCGCCTTACCACTACGCCACCCTGTCAATAAACATATAAAGATAATAATGCCTTTAAAATTACCAGAGAACGAAAAACAATTAAATCTGAATTTTAAAAGTTTTTTTTTCAGTAAAAGTATGTACGTAACCAGATTATAACAATTGCAAGATTTATTTTATCTATTATTTAAACAGTGAGTATTATTGTGCATTGTAAAATTTTAATCTTATTTTTTTAAATGCTTATTATATTGGGAATTTGTTCGTTATTTCTAAGCAGAATCTAAAAGCGATGTATATACAATTAAAAAAAATGTAAAATGAAAATACTGACGCTAAGAACCGCTTCCAAAAACACACATTTTTCGGTGAGAAAAATAGTTTCGCATTTTTCAAAAATCAATACATGTTTCTTAAAAGGATGTATCAAAAGGTAAATAGAGTGAAAGTAAATCTCCTAATTTATCTGCTTTCTTTTCAAACATTACTGGCAGCTAACATTTTTATAAAACAAACTTGAGAAAGGTAAATTAAAAGCGAAGTTTACTGCAAAGAAAAGACAATGGTAACCACTTATAATCTTCTTTTGTACACAGAAGAAACTCCCGAACCATCATGCAAGTTTACTGTGATATCTTTTTTCTCTTTTACTCAATAATCATTGTCATAAAACAACGCATGTGATGTACTGATTAAATACATTCTTCATATTATCTGATCGAGTCAAATAACGAACCCATTTTGCTCCAAGGGCTTGTTTAGAGAGCGAGGTTGATGTTGAACTATTTTTCTTCCATTTGCCACGAGCGATTCTATAAAAATGATACAATTTCCGAGACAAAGTATAATATTTAAATAATAAATTGTTTAAAGGCGTTTGGATTACTTAGCTTTATTTTCTTTTCTTGACGAACTGAAAAAAAAAACTATGCAGTAAAATTAAAATATTGGATACCTTATTGAATTGGATTAAGAATTAGTTAAAGGATGATACTTTGTGCAGATGTGTACCTTCACATGCTCTTGCAAGCATCCCGCCTGTCATGTCAATGACTTTTTTTAATTTGCTGAGCCATCATTGTTTTTTCATAGGTGACATTTTAGATAAATGTGTGACCCTAGTGTGCGGATTGCTGAGCCATCATTGTTTTGCATGGGGGACATTTTAGATACATCTGCGAACCTTGTGCGCGGATTTAAAGCGGCATCCATACCTTCTTTTAGTTTTGAACCATAATAAACGTGTTTAATATTTAGATGCAGAAAATACTTATGCTTAATTATTCAAATTAAGAAGAAAATTATTACTAATATTTGTTGTCATTTATTTTTTTAAGCCTTAATACGTTTTTGTTAGTGCCTTTCTTTTTTTAATAACTACATATCTGCCAGAAATATTTTTAAGAAAACATTTTTATATTCAAGTATGAAATGACTTTAAAAGATGCTTTAAATAATTATTCTTTCAATTTTGATTCAAATTTTAAATTGTGAGCAAATGTTGAGCACACAAAATCATGTAGATTAGTGTTAATTCAATATTTTATGCTTGCATTTATTTTAATGATGAAAAAATTTTTTGACGGAGATTTAATTACCTTGAACTAGTATTTATTATTTAGGTTTAATTATTTTTAGCTTAAAATATATTCATTTTTTGTAATTTTAGCCTTTGGTTTTTTCATTCATGCTCTTTTTTAATTTTAAAATACGATTTCATGGAGGAATGGTCATGTAAAAGATTTTTCCTTAGGCTATTTTATGTTTTCTTTCATACGAAGTACTATATATATATAGATATAATGCATTTGAGGAGGTTTGTTACATTTTTTCAATTTTTACATTATTAGAGCATTAAATAGGTGACTAAGTGTCTATCTGTGTTTGTTAATAATACCTGTAACTAATATTTTCAGAATTTGCAATGCAATCTTCTTTTTGAAGAAATAGATAATGTTAACTTAAATTTTTTTTTTAAATGTTTTTTTTCTTTCGCTTCCTGCCTTTTGCGAGAAAAAATGCTATGTTACTGAAGCCATTTTTTCACATACTAATTAACATACAAATAGTTAACAAATTTTGTGAAGGTTTTAGTTCCTTTGTTTATTTTTCGAGATTTTCATGGCAACAGAGATAGACGAACTGAACCCAGTGATCATCGTGAGAATACACGATGAAATATATTCAATAAAGTTAGTAACATTTAAAAATGCTACCAAAATTTTAATTCCTTTTTTGAAAAGCATTAGGTTACTCCGAAAAATATTCTTATCATTTGAAGCTTTCAAATTGTATTTCATATTAAATATAAATGTCTATTATTATTTGATCCATATTGGTTCAAAAAATATTTCAATATATTCAGTAAAATGTTAAAATATATTACTGGTAAAATATGCTTTCAGCCTTTGCCATTTTGGAATAAAGTACGCGAAAGCACTCTCTCTCACTCATAAATAAAAATAAACCTACAGTTTTGTCATATATTCAGCGCATGTGGATGAAAGCTATACATCACTTTTTGGCAGTTCTATTTCATAGTTGTCAAATACAATGTACCTTTTTTTTCTCTCTCTCTTATTGTCAGTGTTATTGGGTTGTTTTTTATCATTAATTTCGTTTAAAAGTTATGCTCTTTGTGAGTGAATGACTGTCAAATATTATTTATTTGATTTAGTTAAAAAACCGCAGACAATGAAAACTCGTCGCATTTTAAAGGTTAATTAAATCATTTCAGAAATAAAATTTCAACTGGAAAATTTTTTTAATCCGTAATGCAAATGTGCACTTCGGAGTACTTCAAAATGTAATCAACTTTCTTAAAAAACTGATTGACAGAAACACATAAAAGTAAAATTCTTAGAATATTTGGCATATAGAAATTTTAATTTTCCTAATACTTTTAGTTCAGCAGATGAGTTTGCAAATACACTTTGATTAAATGTTAATTAAAAAAAAAAAAACTTTACCTTTTTTCCGTGTCCCATCTACCGCCATGTTTGTAAAGCAGCAACCCTAGAAAAACAAGAAGTTCCGTCTAGAACTATACGAGCCTACTTTAACGTATACACCCAACTTCAAATTCATAACAATCTGTCTCTCTCTCTCTCTCTCTCTCGTTTAGCTTTAGTTCTTAATTGCTTCCAACATACTTTTTTCAACGGATAATACATAATCGTTCACTCATTCATTCATTTATTCAGTCATTCTTTCACTCATTCATGTATTTATTCACTCATTTACTTATTTTTTCATTCATTCGCTTATTTATTCACTCATTTGTTTATTTATTTTTATCATTTATTCACTCATTTGCTCACTCATTCTTTCACTTATTCATTAATCATTCATTAATTCAAAAATATTCTTGAAAATCCCGATCAAAAAATTTTATAGAAAAATATGCTCGTTAGTTCTGGACGAACTTTCTATTTGTACATGTTTTACGTTATAAGAGCTTTCGATAAAGTTTGTTCCAAGCAAATCGGCCCATTAAGTCAGGATTTATATAGGATTGAAATTCCTCCGTGGGCGCTATGTTAATTTTCAATATTTTTGCTGATGATGTCAAAATCATGGGAATTGTGGACACGGAGGAACAAGTCAATCAGTTTCAAGAGGATTTGAATCAAATTTCTAGGTGGGCAATTAAGTGGGGTATGTCTTTTAATATTGGGAAATGTCAAGTGCTTCATTTTGGTCATGGGAATAAACATGCAACCTATTATTTACAAGGTTCTGTCATTAGGGAAGCAGAAGCAGTTGTTGATCTAGGAGTATTGATTAGTCATGACTTCAAGTCCAGTCAGCAGTGTAGCATAGTAAGTAACAAAGCTAACAGGATGCTTGGGTTTATCAATAAGGCCATTTCGAACAGGTCTAGGGAAGTTGTATTGCCATTATACAGAAGTTTGGTAAGACCTCATTTGGAGTATGCTGTTCAGTTTTGGTCTCCGTACCTAAAAAAGGATATTACCTTATTGGAAAGGATTCAAAGGAGGGCTACAAGATTGGTAAGTGGTCTTTCAGACTTAGATTATGAGGTTAGGCTTAAAAGGCTCAATATGTACAGTCTTGAGCAAAGGAGAGTCAGAGGGGACATGATTCAGTTGTTTAAATTCATTAAAACGGGAAATGTTGATGGACTACAGCTATGTGATGAAAGTAGAACCAGAGGTCATTGTTTTAAACTTTTCAAATCTCAGGCTAATCTTGAAATTAGGAAAAACTACTACTTCAATAGGGTTGTAGGCAGTTGGAATAGTTTACCGGAAGCGACTGTTAGTTGCAGTGGGGTAAAAACTTTTAAGAAAGCTCTTGATGTTCATTGGGGACTGCTAAATTAACTAGGACCAGCCTAGCTGGGCCCTGAGCCTGTTGCTGGTCGTCACTTTTGTATTTGTATTTGTATTTTGTATTTATATTTTTTAACTGTTCAAAAATGAACAAAAATTGTGCAAATCAAAAAATTATTCACCCCAAGAGCTTCTTTTAATAAGCTTGTTCATAAACTCTCGAAATTTTATGCCCAGAATTTACATAATTTACTTAATTTTTGCCCATAGACGCTAATAATAAATTTTTGAACTGTTCAAAATTGAACGAAAAATTGTTCAAACCGAAAAGTAAAATATGGAAATGAGATGTCCTTGTCGAGATCTTTCGAATGCAAAAAGATTTTTTTGAATCTCACAATTCGTGGATGTTCTATCCATTTATGGCAAGTTTCTTCAAAGTCATTAAATGAAAAAGTATTATTATGTGGAAGTTCGGTTATAACTTTACGTAAGACGATATTACCTGGAGAAGTTATTCGATGAGTCGTGAGAGCTATTGGTGGAATTCCCGCAAGAGCATGTAATGTGGCATGAGCTGATGTGCTATAGGTAAAGAAAACAACCAGAAGGATGTGGCGTTGTACAGTTGCTAATTTCGTTAGGTCTTTCTGCTTCAAAAATAGACCCCATACTGCTGCTGCGTAAAGGATTGAAGGTTCTATTACTGTTTGGTATAGCAATCTGCGTAACTGGTTATTAGCTCCCCAAGATTTTCCTGAGATGCATTGCAGTTTACTGAGGAGATGAATTGATTTTTTATGATTTTTTTTTCCAGATGCGCTGTACAGTTGAGATTTTTATTCAGCCTTATGCCAAGATAATTTATTTCTTTATGTCTTTTGATGAAATTGTCCTCAAGCTTTATAATGGAGGCAATTCAAGCAACGTTATTGGTCACGTGGCACCGATGAAAGTAATGTAAACAAAGGAAGCCGTAGCATCGCTTTACATCGCGCTCGACAAATCTAATTAAAAACTAGGCCTTAATAAAGTTATTCTACATTACATAAAATTAACACTAAATACAACACTATAACTATTGTAATAATTAATAAATTTCTTTTATAATGATTAAATTAAATGTAAATACTGGGCTATAATCAGAAAAATCTGAAAATAGTCTAATTTATTTTAAGATAACTAATTTTGCCTAGTGAACTCCGTGTAGAACTCAATTGAAAATCTTAGTAAACAAAGAGCGGATATCACGTGACAACGATGATTGGTCATGAGTCCCTCTAGCGGTAAATTGCCTCCATTGGTTGTCGCTTATATGAGCTTTTTTGTATATTTCTTAGAGACTGGCAGCGCTTTTTCTTCAGTTTTTTGTTAAAACTTTTGTTTTGAAAAGCATAAAATTTTCAAAGTTATTTCGATGATAAATATATATTTTTCACAATCAATTTGATTATATATAGTAAATAATGTTTTTATTTTGCAGAATTAATAACTTTGATGTTTTCTTTTTCGGTAAGAGTATTTTTTTTTTTTTTCAAAATTATTATATGTTTATTATTTATTCATTAAACTATAGTGTTCTACCTTATAAATATCTCTTTGATTTGATATGCATTTCCAGCTACTGGGAGAGTTGTAATTACTCAATCTATGATTTTTAGGAACTGTCGCGATTATTCAGGCTCGCGCAACGCCGGGCGCGAAGGCCGTTGCTTAGCATAAAATCGATTGGCAAATAATAAAAAAGACTCGACTTTTTTGGGAATATTAAGCTTACTCAAGCTAAGATTTCTATATGGACTGTTGTTCTTATTCAAAAGAGGTTCCACCCCCCCCCCCCCCTGCTGTTGTTTTTTACTAACAGGGTTTTTATTGGGACTGTTGAGATTATTTCGGAATTTTATTTCAGAAATGTGTTATCTTTATCCTGTTAAGGATTCTTAGCTCCTTAACAGGATAAAGATAACGATAATTCGATTGTTGTTCGTATTCTTATGGGGATTTTAACATGTGCCATGTGAGATAACTTTTTTTTTTCAATTCTTGAGATCAACCCGTGCAAGGCCGGACGACGCATCTAGTTTGTCCAATCAAGAGCCCAATTGAAAAATAATTATAAAAACCGTGAAAATGTAATTTTTTAATAACGTATGCGGTGCGTAGAGCAAATGAGGGACCGGAAGATATAGATCGATTTGTTTCTGTCTTTTTATTATTGAAGTTTTTAGTCGCTTCAATACGCAACTTTTCAGCGATATTGAGCGGAAATCCAGCCTACCCTAATATATGTTTTATCTGTACATAGTTTATTAAATACATCATAACTTTAATTAGTCTTTTTGTACTATCGAACTTCCACCTATTTCGTTCCCTGCGTAAAAACACTAGCTATAGACAAGAAAAATGAAGGATAAAGGCAAGTCCTCCTTTACATAAATTAATAATATTTTTCAAAATTAAATAAATCAGTATGTACAAACTTACTTTTTGATTTTTAAACTCATAAAAATGTAAAGGCAGTATTTTTTCCATCTAAAATTATATTAAAATTTACATATTTAAAAGAGGAGAGGCTATTTCAAATGTACGTACTGGTTTCCTGAACAGAACTTTTCACTTTTTGCCCTTACTCCTACACGATTCTCAGTACCGAAAGCAATTCACTTTTCTGGCACGTTAAAATGAAAAATTGTTACTTTAAAAAATGGACGAAGTGAGCATGCTAAATAGGCTAAAACTGCAGTTCATAATTTGCTACAATAGCTCATAACATATGGAATGATAAAAGAAAAGAAACCACAAATTTCAACGCAGAGAGAAAAGAGTTGTTGCAAAGAGAGCTTATGAGAAAAAAAAGAAACTGTAAATGGTTATGGGAGAAATTTATCATATGTTCTACTCTATAGGAACTGTTCAAAATGTTTCAAATAAACATCTGAAAATGTGGTGTAGGAATTAATGCCATGGACGCATTTTATAACTCAATGTAAAAATAGAAGTCCATCAAACCGGGGAAAAAAATATTTCGCTTGAAAAGTGATGTGATCTTTTTCGAAGTGATGTGACCTAAAGAGACGTTTTCCCAACGTCATTATGGAAAGGGTATCAGGACGATTTGAAGGTCTTTCGCAGCTGGAGCCCGCCAATAGCTTTCATTAACTAAAGAATGAACTGTAACAAACGTGTAGGTATGTTTGGTAAAAATGTCTTATCTGAGGTCCAGCTACTTCAGGATTTGTTCAGAAGGAAAAAATCACACTTCCATTTATGTACGTTTCTAATTAGAATTTTGGAACAGGATTTTTTCAAAAAAAAATTTCATAGCTCTGGTTTCTAAATATTTGAATAAATGCACATGACTGACTGCCGAGAAGTCTCGATATAAGTGCAACAGAATTAAAAGCAACTTTCACCCAGAGTTTCACTGCGCTAGGATGTTACTTGAACTGAAAATTCCCCTCTTAGTTAGTTTTATAACCATAACAACAGACTATTACGAGAGACGCAATGTGTTGCCGTCGCCATTGGTATGAATGACCATTACTGATAAAGTGTTACGTTAAAAATTTATTGCTATAGTGTTAAACATGGATATAAACAGTATAAAGTCGTCAAAAGCCTTTTTTTAAGTGGATGATTCATTACTTATTTGTTTCGCTTTATTTATTTATTTATTTGTTTTCTTTACATATTTTTTCTCGTAATAAAAAAAAGAGTCCTATTATCATATATGAAATTAGGAAAGATATGTTCCAGAACTATTTATTCATTTTTTATTTAAAAAACAAAATCAGATCACAAAAAACTCAAATTTTTAAAAGTATGTTCTTTTTCTTATCTCGGAGGTTAAAGACGACAATATTACGGATGAAAAATGTGATAAAAGAAGTTATAAACTCAGACTTATTTTTTCCTGTTGGAAAAAAAGAACCGTCTTTATATGGCATTTCTTCTGGATCACTCTATTCAAAGCCTAACCATCGATTATGCAGAATCGATTTCGAAAGTGACGCCCAAGATTCTGAATTAGAATTCTGTTTTGACAGGCGTGGGTATGAAGACCGTGGGTGAGAGCTGCGCATCAGTAGACATCAATGTCGTTCCTTAAGTGCTTGTCTCAAAGTATATTTACTCTATTCGCTTTCGCGATAGTTTTGTTAGTGTAACTTATTAAATTCTGTTCCTTTTCAAGCATCAGGTTACGTTAGTTTATTGAGCAATCGGCTTATTGTACCCTCAAATAGTATATATATATATATATATTAGCAGATTAAAAAGGTAAAACTTTAAAAAGTAATAACAAAATAAAATATAACACCAATATAACAAATAAAACAAAAAACACATTTTGATAAAAACGATAAATAAATAAATTAATAAAAGAAATGAAGGGAATGCGCTAGCATAGTCTTCAGGGTATCTCACTATCCCAGCGGTTCCCAAGCTGTGGTGCGCGTACCACTAGTGGTACGCGAAGAGTCTCCAGGTGATACTCGTGCAGCCAAAAGAAAAGAAAGATAAAGAAGATTAAACATAAAAACTCAGGATTAAAGATCGAATTTGTCCGATTTGAATTGGAAGAATGTAGGCTCAAAGTTAAAAATGAATTCTCGTTATTTTCAAGAAAAACATTACTGTGTTAATTCAGTTCACAACCACTTATATTTGTGAAACTGATTTTTCCAATATGATATTTATTAAAAATAAATTTAGAAGCAAATTAAATGTCGCCCCAAATTTGAGGTTAAAACTAACTTCTACGGAACCACATATCACCTCACTTGTATCTGACACGCAGCAGCAACCTTCTCACTAATTTTTTTTTTTTTTCTTTTTTTTACATGATAGGCATTTTTTTTCTTAAAAACGTATTTCTAATGTTGTTTTGGAAGTATGTATTAAAAATGTATCATATATATTTCATTATTTTTTTTATTTTAATGAACGCTTTTCTCTGCTTTAACAATAAAAAATGGTGCGATTGAAATAACCTAGTCGTTCTAGTATTTTCTTGTAATCTATTAATGTTCTATTCCAGATAATAAAGTTACATTAGCAGTGATATGCAAATGGTTTGCTAGAAAAATGTTGGTACGGGGAAAAAAAGAGTGGGAACCACTGCACTATCGCAAACCATTCGAGGTACGTTTCTGGTAAAGAGTAGCACTTTAGTTAAACCGTAGGTACTTGGTTGAGAAATTGTTCAGCATCACTACCATATTCAAACTAAAAAGTGGAATAAAATGATGCTGTAGTCGTATGAAATATAACAAGGATAATTAATTTACTTTTAAGTTAAAAAAATAAGTAAATAATTTTCGATTCATTTAATTCTCTACAACAGCGGTTCTCAAAGTGTGTTCCGAGGAACCCTAGGATTCCGCAGAAGGATGGCGGGGGTTCCGTTGGCAATTTATTATTATATAAAATCGTGTTCAGAAAATGTTTCGCGATGAAATTTAGCTGAAAGTGGTAGTTAATTCCCTGTTTGAAAATAAAAGTATATTTGAAGAACGCTAAATAAAAAAAGACTGTTCAGAGGGTTAAAAATAATTTAACTTTGTGCAAGTAAACAATAATAATAAAATTACACGTTAATTTAAAGCACAAATGAGCAAAAAAATGCAGACATATGTTTCGGGATTGCTTGGAATCCCTTTTTCAATGCGACAGGGAGCTTCTAGATGCAAAACATCCAAATGAAGCAGACAGAACAAGAAAAACAAAGCTTATATAGCCTAAGAATTATCTGTAAACCAATGAGAATAAAGGCAGCGTGAAGTGGAAGTAGAAGTAGCAGGAAGACACCAATAAGAGAGCAACAATCGAATCCAGTTGAAAGTACAGGAAGTAAAAAGGAATAACAATAAAAATAAAGCAAAAAAGACGACAGCATGCATAAAAATTGCAAAAATAATAAAATAAAATACAAAGAATAAAATTGAAATAAAAATAAGTACAGAAACTACCAAAACAAAATGCAAAACAAAGTACACATGTAAAGGAGGGGGAAGGGAGGGAGGGGGGAAGGAGAAAAATAGACACAAAAAAGGAAAACAACAAGAAAACCTAGAAAGAACAACAAATTAAAGAAATTTATGCCAGACCTGTGAAAAATAAGGAGTTGAAGAAGAATCATTAACCAAATTAGAACTATTCCTGTTAATATGATAAGCTTCCCAAAAGTCAAGCTCTAAAGGGGAAGAACATTTTTGAATAATTTTACCAGAATTGAAGTCAAAAAAGTGGTTGGAATTCCAACAATGTTGAGCAATGCTAGACTTATTTAACTCTTGCTTTCGTACATAACCTTTATGCTCATTTAAGCGAATTTTCAGAGCACGTTTTGTCTGCCCAATGTAAGAAAGGCCGTAACGGCAACTAATTTGGTAAATACCCCAAGTGTTAAGTTGATCGACAGGATCCTTAAGAGAAGAGAAGGAAAGTTTGTTACTAGGAGCAAAAACGACTTCAAATTGAAACCTTTTTAGGATTTTAGCAATACGGAAACTGACAGAATGAAAGAATGGTAACACAACCAAATTCTTTCTAGAAACTACATTATTGGGACCAGAAGTTTTCTTAGAAAGTTTGTTATGAATAGAATCAATTAAAGAGTGAGAAAATCCTCTATCAACAGCTACAGCTTTCAGATAGTTGAGTTCAATCTTGAGAAG
Organism: Octonoba sinensis; assembly: GCA_038502835.1. Classification (NCBI taxonomy): domain Eukaryota; kingdom Metazoa; phylum Arthropoda; class Arachnida; order Araneae; family Uloboridae; genus Octonoba; species Octonoba sinensis. The sequence continues at coordinate 104,264,396 of CM076600.1, read as the reverse complement.
CTCAGGAGAAGAGCAAATATTAATAGCACGATGGACCAGAGCATTAAAAGCCGAATATTTTTGGTTGGGAGGATGAGACGACAGTCTGTGAGGAGGTAAAAAAACAGCGAAAGGTTTACGATAGACAGAAGTAGTGAAACCAGACTCACTCTTAGAAATAAAGACATCAAGAAACGCGAGGCTACTATTAAGTTCTTTCTCACAAGAAAACTGGATATTAGGATCAATGGAGTTCATAATAGAAAGAGCATCATCAATACCTAACAAGTTACTGTCCGTTAGGACAAAACAATCATCCACATAACGAACATAAAATTGAAATTGCAATTTCTGGAACAGTTTTTCCTCAAAATAATGCATATAGAAATCACTTAAAATAGGACTAAGAGGACTTCCCATAGCCAGGCCATCTACCGTAGCATAGAATTTACCATTAAATACAAAAGTGCTCTGTTGCAAGCACACACGAGTAAGGAAAACTAATTCCTCAATTTCCACAGAAGTAAAATGGAATTCAGAAAGCCTTTTCCTGAGGCCTTTATTCTCATTGGTTTACAGATAATTCTTAGGCTATATAAGCTTTGTTTTTCTTGTTCTGTCTGCTTCATTTGGATGTTTTGCATCTAGAAGCTCCCTGTCGCATTGAAAAAGGGATTCCAAGCAATCCCGAAACATATGTCTGCATTTTTTTGCTCATTTGTGCTTTAAATTAACGTGTAATTTTATTATTATTGTTCAGAGGGTTATTTAAATTATTGTAAAAATTGTAAAATGACTTGTTGTTCTGATTTAGAAGACTCTGAAACTCTATTAGGATGATTCAAAAAGACTATGCAAAAAGACTAAAGTTTGATGATTAAAGGTTGACAATTATATGATAATGACAATGAGAAAAGAAGAGAATTGAGTTGGTTTTGTTGCACTTTTGACATGGTCCGCGAAAGGAGTCGAAGAGTACGGTTTAGTAAACATTTTTTTTCTTTCTACATGGACTACGTCATTAATTTTTGCAAACCTAGTGCATTTCCCGGAAACTGGCATCTATTCTTGCAAGTTGCTCCATAATTGGCGGATACCATTGCCACATGAGAATTTCAACGTCTGGTTTCTTCACTAGAAGGTGAAGCACTTACAATGCGAAACTGCACTAGGATTCTGATGATGCAAAACTGCACAAGGAATTTAATTTATCCAAGAGTACCCAAGCAAAATAGATACTCAGGGTTTCTTTATGTGCAGGCAGTATTCTGAATCTTGAGAGTCCACCAATATGGTCGGGATTGAATCCACAATCTGGGGAGTACGAGGGCCGCGCCTTACACGTCGCCATCATGCCGGCTACGTTTAGTAAACAACAAACTAGTGTTTTGATGATGGCATTGGAAAAAATTTGTTTTTATTGTCAAATGCCTCTTGTGCATATTAATGGTTCACAAAAGTTTGAAGTTTGTGTGCACAATCATGTCTAATTTGTTTCCTGTTTATGATTTCTACACTAAAAATTAAATTTTCCTGCTGGACAATGCTTCATCAACTTAACACAGCTTTCACATCAACGCTTCAATGACATCACTCGAACAGTGCATTAGTTTTGAAATTTTCCGTTTTCAATCCGATATAAACAATATAAAGAACAATATTCTTAAACTATAATTTTAAGTGGTAAAAAGTCAATTGAGGAAATAAAACTGGCCATGCAGAAAGCTTAATTTGGACCAGAAATGGTATAAAATATATGATTTTATCTGTGGAACACAGCATTTCATTTTGCTAAGTTTAATTTATTAATAAGAAAATTCAATGATTGCTATTAAGTGTAATGGAAACATTAATTTTTAATATTTAATTGTTAGTATAGATAAAACATGACTCATGTACTTTTCACCCTTTTTAAAACTATTAATTTCAAATAAATATTTCAACGTTGTTTTGTTAAAATTGCAGTTATTAATGGGTATGAAAATTATTAAAATAATAGAGTCACTAGGATAACTTTCATTTCATAGTTTACTTTTGACATTCAGTGTAACTTGAAGTGGTTGCAATCATAAATATAAAAAAGCTCCCCATGCTGAATAGTATAAATCACTAATAAAATTTTAGAGATACTAAAAGAATTTTCGAGTTCATCTTATTTGAAACAATCTTTTCATTACATTTCAATATTTCATGCAATGAATTTTTGTTTTAAATTTAGAAAAACAAAATGAAAACCCATATTTAAGTAAGCAAACTATATTAATCCTTCTCCCCTTTGCAGTAACGTGCCGATGCAAAAAATCAAGATATTTTGGTCTGTGCATATTTAAACAAAAATTCAGATCTAGATTGGACGCTACTCCTATGTATTCAACTATCTGAGATAAAAATCTCCTACCTTTACAGTCATTACTAACAATACAGTGACAGGTGTAATAATTTACAAAACTTTGCAATTATTTCTTATTTACAAAAGTGTCTTTCATTGACAGCCTGATAACTTAAAAATAGGTTACAAAGGTAATTCAGAAGAATAACCAATGACCACCATTTTTGAACTTTTCAATTGACTTCGAGATCCAGGCGAACTTATGAGCATTTTTTCAGGGGGTGGAGAGGCAAGGGGGAGCGAGGTAAACATGAAGGGAGCTTGCCAAGTTAGAATTTTACAATACTGAAAATCTTCAATTCAAGTAAAGTAGTTTTAAATTTATTTTAGGCGGGGGAGGGGGCTTTAAATAAGCCTTGTTCAGATTGTTAATTTTGATTTTCCATAATAACACTAATGGGGGTTCCTCAAAGTAAAAAGGAACCGTTAAGTGTTCCGTGGTCAAAAAAGTTTGGGAACCGCTGCTCTACAAAACAAACATCCACACTTGAAATTTGGGTGCAATTGCTCTGACCAAAGTATCACAACTTTATATCTAACGGCACAAACAGTTTTTTCGTTGTAAGAGCTCTGCTTTACAATGTACCTTGTCTCCTTATGTATTACTCTCTCTTATATACATTTTTCATTAGTTATAAAGTACATTTTTTGTTGTTGTTGTCGTCGTATCGGGTGCGCTGCTCCTGAGTCTAACGGAGCCCTTATAGGCAGGAGTCCACCTTCCGCCCCTTTATATGCGGTCTCTTAATTTTTTGATCTAGCTCCCAGATGAGAGACCGGCACCTGGAGTTGGCACCCCCAGAGGTATCGTTTCACTTGGAGGACTCTGGAGCCACGACCTATTTAACGTGCACCAGCTCCCTTTAGCGTACCCATCCTCACAGGAACCAGCAGCGAGAGGATGTCACCCTCCCAAACACTGACCTAAGTCGATGTTGCTTCACTTTCGGTGTTCTACGGGAACCGAGCTTGTACCAACTGGTCCACTGCCGGACATAAAGTACATTATAGTACCTAACTGATTATAAAGTTACTCTTTTATTATGTATATTTGTTGACTGAATGCATATTTCACTGAATAACCATATATCAGTATTAATCATCTATGTTTCCAACAACATTTAAAGAAGTTCCTTTTATAACCCTGCATTGTTATGGAAGTTAATTTCTCAAAGAGACTTTAGGGTTTTTTTTCCGTCGACAGCAAAGAATAAACAAAACAACGCACATATATGTTCCCCTCATGCAGTCGCCATTTTATCAAACATGAATGGAACACTTCCCACATGCTAAAAAACTTTATTTAATGAAAGTTGCATCGCCATTGGAGCAAAAAACTTCCATTAACTGTTCATAATAACGAAAAGTATCTTTTGATTGCAAAAGGGGTTTATGTTATTAACAAGCAAACCAAATGTTTCATCCGCTGCAGTAGAAAGTAAATACATGTATAAAACAACACAGTAATAAAAAATGAAACTAGTAGTAATTTTCTTTGAGTGTTGTTCCCTTTTATATAAGGTCCACGTAAATGATGAATGCAAACATTGTCTCGAATAATAATAATAATAAAAATATCTATTCAATGATTTGATTCTTTTCGTAACGAAAGTAAACATAACCTAAAAAAGAAACATAAACGCCATGAAGTCAAGGAAAGTATTTTTATCTTAGGAGAGAAAATGTTTTATGTTCGGAAATGGTGTAACCTTATTAATAGGCTTAGATATAAGTTTTTTTCTTTTGAACGATAAGTATTAAAATGTTTTTTATGCTTTTCATTAGGTCGTTTTGAATTTTGCATTTTAAAAAAATGAAAAATTCCTTAAAACTTATTTTTTGAAAAACTCCCTTATTCATTAAAACTCCTTTTCTTAAAGAGCTTATTTGCTTTATTTTTTTTCTTTTTCAATTATTAATGTTTTTTTCGTTTAAGTGTAAATCTATTTTTAAGAAAACATCGAAAGCATTAAGGCATGAGATCCTGCTTGAATGATAAATACGGAACCCACCAAAGAGAAAAAGCAA